>CP059618.1:1435357-2870714 GCA_016906575.1 Ceratobasidium sp. AG-Ba
CAGACGTAAGAATCATATACGCATACATACACATCGTCACCGAATAACGTGAAACATATCCTTCCGTATCTTGTGGAATGTAGTGACATGATGTCCATCCTGTAGCATCACCTTGATTTCTCCTCGATTGGCGATATGAATCGTAGCATCCGCCCATTTAGGAGCAACGAACCCAGTCTCGGCTACGCGCATGAGTCCTGGGAGGGTCATTCCTCGCGCAGGAACGTCCTTTTCTCTCATTTCTGACAGAGTGGCAGGAAGAGCCCTGACTGGCATCCCGCTCTGCACAACTGATTGCGGGTCAATAGGCCAAGGGTGAGTCGCTGGCCGAGCAACAAAATCATCGCCATGACGCTCTCCATTCCACGCTTTGGGGTGGTCCAGAAACCCGACAAATGTGCGAACCCCACGAGGTACGTTTGCATCACCTGTCATATATGACTCCTTGTCAGAATCGATATTCGCGAGACAGAAACTATTACGAGCCTGTAATCTTGATAGCTTCGATGATCCTCCCTCCAACTTGCAAGTCATTGCCCGATAGTTCTGAAGGAGGGGTACTGTCCAAGTCGAATATTTGGCGAAGATCACGCAGTTCTGGACTGAACGCTCTCCCCAGATTGTCCTCCTCACCCCAAGGAAGAGTCAGGTCATCTTCGGTGATCTGTCTGATTCGCATGTAGATGAATTCGCAGCCATGCACTCGACCGTATGAGGCCAGCCAAGTCCCAGTGTCGATGAGGGAATCATCTGGCGACACTTCGAACGGGGACCGAAGAGCAATAAACGGCCTAGGTCCTGGCGGTCTGGGGAAAGCGAGAGTAGGCACGCCGATGGCTGAGGCGTATCCTTTCTCGTCCCGGGATATACCGGAGTGGCGGATAGCTGCGAACAAACTGGGAGAGCCATGCGAAGGCCAATCATAGGATAAGGTCTCCCCTTCGGAGAATCCGGAATCCGAGTCTGAACAGTCCGAATATTTTGAAACATGAAAGGTTCGTAACGTGTGCTTGTGGTGCATAATCTTTGATGGGCCTTCAAATAACCACCGGGTAGACGCCACCGAGTACTCCTCAAGCATTACCGAATCAGAGTCTATGAGCAAGGGATTCTGTGTGTTATTATACCAGCTCAGAGCAAACACGTGGCCTCTGGCAGTACCGAATACCGGCGTATCGCTGGTTGGGATGGCGTGTGATATGACTAGCCTGTCCCCCCGAAGCTTGATTTGCATTATGATTCCCGTTGGCCCGTGCTCTATCGATAACCACCAACCAAGGTAGTCCTCGCACAAACGCATTCGCCGCCATATCATGTGGTAAGGAAGGCTAGTATTCTCGTAACTGCTTGGCAGAATGTCGGATCTGTCTACCTTTCGCCAGCCTAAAGTTTCGACGCATCCCTTGTTGTATATCTTCTCGCAGTGAGGCACCCATAGGATATCTTGAGAGGCAACAGAACGTAGCTTGGAAGAGACGGATAATGTAGCTAATAGGCTCTGAGAATCCAAAAGCTGTAGACATTGTACCAGGATTTCAGGGGGGAGCGTGAAAAGTAGACTCCTAGACATGAGGGCGTCACAGGCAATATTTGAGACTCCAAGATAGCTGCGACGTGGTCGTTGGTTCGCACGAAGCGAATGCCCCTCATGGTTTATGTGTAGTGCAAATCGTCGTCAGACATGGGAACGTTGACGTAGCTGGTCAAATTCCCAGCCTATGACCATGCTCACCAAATATACTCGATATGGGCGTTTCATCTGCACACTTGTGGTGCTTTGTCAGCTGGTTGCTATCCCCTTCACTTACTTCAAAACCGAGCTCCAGGAGTCTTTCTCCAGGCTGAAGAGTACAACATCATCTCCAAGGCATCAGAACGATTGAGCCATATAAAGTCTCCTGATGAAATAAACTTTATGCGCAGCATCGAATTCCCAAGCGGAAAACCAATTCGTTCTAATGATAGATTGAACGCACATACAACAGCGTCATTGTTCTCCTCGGGCAGCAACTCAGCCAAAGGCCGAAAAGCTAACTAGCGCCAAGTAGCTCCACCTGTCTAAGTATGCTTTTTAGCACTCACTAGCTCCGAGTAGCACGGGCTACCGGCGCTACCAGGGCCTACTGAGTGCTAAAAAGCATACTTAGACGCTGGGCTACTAGTTTGTGCTAGTTAGATTTTGGGCTTTTGGCCAAGAATTCCTCCCCCTATGGGCAGCATTCCTGTTTTGTGATTGTATGCGATACGGTCGGGTATGCAATACAAGATATGATCAAGAGTGCCGTTAACAAACCCTCGATGTTAGCGCCAAAGCGGCTTGGCGGCGGCACTCGCGGAATTATTTACGGCACGATTGTGGGACACACCCTTGCTGCGGTCAAACCCTCGAGAAGGCTCGGTACAGATAAGAGCAAGCTTACAGGAAATGTGTTGTGTGCTGCGGGTGTGCTCTTTACCCCTGTACAATAAGCCCATTTCCCTCCACTCTCGAACAACAAACGAATAAGCCACCAGAGTTTTCAACCTGAAACTCTCCATGGCGGAATCGCTTCAGGACAAGGTCCACCACGATCCCGAAATGCCGAGTGTACCTGGTGTTGGAGCAGTTCGATCCTCGTGGCGTCGATGGCGCCGCACCTACATCTTCGCCGCCACAGCAATCTCCACGATCGTCGCATACATCCTTTTCTTATCTCTCACAACGCCACAAACGCAACTGGAACGAACCGTTCGGGCGCTCCGAGCTCTGCCAAACGACTTTGCGAGCTCCTCGGTCGGTGTACGGCACAAGCGACCCGATGCCAAGAAGATAACCAACACGTTGGCGGTAGTCGACAGTTTACGTTACGAATTCGATAGGCAGGATCGCCAGCACGAGTCAAATTACATGAAGTGGCTTACATCTTCGTTTTCTGCCGCACGAACCGCGCTACGAGTAGAACCGTTGTATCCTTCGTGCACTCGGCCCGCGGCATCGGACCTAAAGGAGCTTCGACAGACTGGACGGGTGTTCATTGCTGTCAACTTGTTACAAAATGAAGAGCTCATGCCGACGCTGACTCGCCAGTTGCTGGCCTTGTCAGAGGTCCTCGGTCCCGAGAGATTGTTTGTCTCGATCTATGAAAACGCCAGCATGGATTTGACAGTTATGCATTTGAGGTTGTTGTGCAAGGCAAGTCGGAGCGTCGAGGCCATATAAGCGTAGTCCTAAATGACCGTGTAGATTCTAGACGCGGCTGGAACACCATATCGCGTTATCGCTCGAGGTCTAACGGAGCTTCAGCACAAGGAAGACGGCCATAGGATATCTCGACTCGCTCATCTTCGAAATACCGTTCTCGAACCCCTCTTTATGACACATGGCAAGTTCGAGACCGTGTTGTTCCTAAACGACGTATTTTTTTGCTATGGGGACGTCATCGAGCTCTTGCTTCAAAAGAAACGGAATAATGCGACTCAGGCGTGTGGACTAGATTTTGGACCTCGGGGGTTGGTTTATGACCGATGGGTGCTGAGAACCATGAGAGGAACGTGAGTACACACACGATCACATATTTGGCGTGTCATTTAAAAGGCTTGCCGACTTTGCTAGACCTTTCTATCGACAACAAGACCTTGTAGAGTTCTTCGGACCACCAGACGACATTGAACAGAAACCAAGGCCGCAGATCTTACCAGAGCCAGCCGACAGCAAGGATAGACTTGCGTTGGGGCGAGGAGATCCGTTCCAAGTGTTTTCGTGCTGGAACGGGGTGACAGCTATTAGCGGTAAGTTGTCTTAAATACATCTGGAACCCAAACTTGAACTCAACCTTGTTCATTATACAGCATCCGCATTTGCGCCCCCTACGTCTCTCAGATTCCGCACAGCACACAACGACCCAAACAGCAAAGACGGGGCTACGGATAAAGCAAGCGAATGCTATCTCTCGTCTGTTGACTTGTGGAAAGCAGGGTCAGGTCGTGTGATGGTTGTCCCTCGAACCAGGTAATTTTGCAACCCTCACACGCCCTCGATTCATTTCTGAAGCCTTTGGGTACAGGGTTGCGTACTATCTCGATGTGTACAATGCAGACCGCGCCCCTTCGGCATACAACTCGACTTCAATGTCATCTCCACTTATCAAGTGGTCGCCAACGCCTCCCGCCGAGGTAGTGATGCACGACTTTGGAATGTGGTTCGCTCCTGAGGTACGCAAACACATAATTGATGCATGTATGCTGGTCCTAACATGTGCAACAGACCAAGGAAGCTTGGGACTCTGCTTGATTACATAATCTCATGCAGGATTTCTTTGTTTTTAAAGATTCTATTATCAGTCTAATTGTAACACCACCCATCTGTTCACCCATGTACTTGTAGCTTTCGGCCAACTCAAATCACACCAAGATATATCCTCTCGCTTCCGGAGTAACCATGTAATATTAAACGAGCGAACAATACCAAGTTCGAAAGAAATCGCGCGACAAGACACGCATAATCAACGGCAAGAGACTAGACAAAAAGGGAGGGAGCGCAAGATTCGGGTAGAGAATACGAGGGTATAGAGGGAGTGAGAGGGAGAAGTTTGGCGACAACCAGAGCTCGTCGATTGATGTCTATAAAACCGCTTATCGGCGCTGGGTACCGCGCCCGTAACCTGCCTGAAGGTTGTCCAACTCGGCCTCGAGACTCTTGATCGTGCTGTGCGTTTGCTCGAGGTCCTTGTTGAGTCGGTCGCGCTCTGCGATGAGCTAGAAAAATAACAAATTAGCAACAAAAAAAAACAGCAAATACGGAGGTAGAGACATACGTGCTGTTCCCATTGCCTGAAGCGTGCTTCCTCTGCCTTGACCTGCTCTGTGAAACGCTTGCGCAAGCCCTCTTCCTCTTCCTTGAACTTGGGGTTGTCGAGCTTCTTGACCTTGGGCTCGCCAAACTTGCGAGTCTCCATCTGTTGTTGACGGTAGTTCTCATAGTGAGACTCTTCGGTGGTGGTGATCAAGTCGAGCATGTGGGTGCGGATCAAGAGGGAACGAAGTTTCTTGAAGTCGCAATGGTCCTCGTTCTCAACTTCTGCAACACCCCAGAGGTACTCTCGTCCCTTGACAACGCGACCGTCTGCAGTCCGCACATCGGTCGTCGAGCCAATGATGGAGAATGGCATGGCGTCCATGAGGCTGCGGGCCTGGTCGGCGCTCGCCACATCGTCGGGCTCGATTGGGGGGGAGTAGACACGGATGCCCTGGGCAGCGATGACCTCACGAATTCGCTGCTTGAAGACTTGGAGATCGTTTTGGGTGAGAGTGTCCGCCTTGGCAATAACTGGGATCAGGTTGACGCGTGTTCCAAGGCGCTTCATGATCTCAATGTCGAGCGGCTTGAGACTACATTTAAAATAACATGTTTAGCAACAGGCATGATGAAGCGAGACGCGTCTACTCACGTGTGACCGGTCGGGCGGATGAAATACAAGCAGGCGTGGACACGGAGGTCAGATTTTTGTTCACGCTGGGGCTGCTGCTCCTGGCGCATATAAATCTCATGCTGGTCGTCGACAAAGTCGATGATGGGAGTCCACGAGTCGCGGTTGTTGACATAGTCACCGAACCCGGGGGTGTCGATGACTGTTAGCTTGACCTTGAACGACTTTTCTTCTAGCTCAGCCTTGATGATTTCGACCTGTGTTGATTGTTTAGTCGAGTTGGAGAAGGAGCGGACAGGTAAGGATCGTACCTCGGTGAGCTTGTCGAGTTGCTTGACGTGACGACGGCGGTAGTCCTTCGGGGGCGAGAGTTCCGTCGCAAAAAGGGTGTTGATCAATGTCGATTTTCCCAACCCAGACTCGCCTGCCCAGCAATCAACACAAGCTATTTTTATTCAACTGGTTCAACTCACCAACAACCATAACCGTAAAGTGTCCGCCCTTTTTGGCGACGATTTTGTGCCTCTAAAACACGTTTTAGTGAATAAAATACGCGACAAACCCAGAGGTACCAACCTGGTTGGGCAGATTGGCGATGCCAATTCCGCTCGTAGTTGCTGCGGGGGCCGCGTTGCTCGCCATTGGGATGTGGTTGTTGGTTGGGTGTGGTTGGCGTTTGACAAGAAGAGCAACTTGTGTGGGTGGAGACCCTGAGGGAAGTGAAGCTCAACCAAACACGCCACTCTGGCTAGGCTCATTTTGTTCTGAACTCGGTTTTATGATTCGCGTGTGGAGATGCGTGGCTGCCCGACGGTTTCACACGTCCGTGACTTGCGGAAAGCAGGTCAAAAAGGTCGAGTATCCTGATCAACCGCGACCCAAGTACATACCCACTGCAAAAGAACAAGAGCTCATTACCAAGCGGCGGATTCTAAAGGCTGAGCGAGATGAGCGCATCAGCATCAGCACTGCGCTTACAGAGGTCAAGACGTGAGCATTTTATTCATCATATATTACAGCATATGCATAATCTGTCGCAGCTATATGGGAGGCTTCACCAGACCTCGCGAGCTGCGAGTATCCAACTGGTTCCCCGGAGGCGAATACATTCGCAAAGGCAAAGTCTACGAACAACCGGTCCCAGAAGCATACACCCCTCATACGGTTTTCATCCTCGAATCCCGCTACCGCATTCGAACGAAGGAACCGGGCCGACCGGATGTCTACGAACACATCGTGTCGATGTGCAGGGCGGACCAATTCACCGCGTTCGTCAAAGGTCGAAATTCGCCCAACATCGGGGGAGAGACGAGAGTCAGCATGGATGCTGCATGGTGGCCGTCCCTGGGTATACGAGCCAAAAAGGAAGAGTCGGAACCTTGGTGGGACGAAGGAGAAGACCCAAAACAAATTCGGCTCGAGGCTCTTGGGGTCACAGAGAATTGGGAACAAACCACTCCCGAGGTTCTACGCGAATATCTGCCGAATCCAACACAGTACAGAAATAACGGAACAAAAATAGTCGAGCCCACACCGACAAAAACGCTCCATCCACATCGGAAAAACAAAACCATCGGCGAGATTCGTGCCATGTACGAGCCTACACTGGAACATGAGCCCTTCTGGCGTCCGTTGATTAGCGTCACGGTTGCCACTCGCCCCCTAGGAGCCACAATCCTCCGCCTATGCAAGTCTCTCCCCAGAGGTTTACCATTTTATGCTAGCATCCAGCCAGACGATCGAAAAACGTACTTATCCTTTCCTGCTCGAATGCGTTTAATGCGTCTGCAACGTATACGCGAACTTACAATCGAACTTGCGAGACGACTGGAGGGCTATTACGGTGGTATAGTCGGCATTCGGTTCAACCACGAAGACAGAGGTCGAGGGGTCCGAGGTGAAAGGTTGGCTGAGCCTCTTCCTGACGAGCTTAGGATCATACAAGTTGGCCTGGCGAACTGGTACAGGTACGAGAGGGAACGGGAACTGTGGGAGCTGGAAGCAAAAGACGCTGGCGTTGATATTGGGTTGATGCCTATGGATGAGTGGGGTCGAAAGCTCGATTCGACGGGAGAGATTATGGCTGGTCAGGAGGCAGTCGATGGAGCTGCCATCTGGGAGCCGGAGGATATGGAGGATGAAGAGAACGAAAATGACGAAATCAAATAGGATATAGCCGAGGAAGGGCGTGAGGCCGCCTCTTTGGACGGTAGCTCTCGAGTAGACAAACAAGTGTCGAGGTGACGGCTAGGGGAAGGAGGGCGCGTACTTCTTGTGATTGATAGTTATGGAACACTGCTCTATCTACTTACCAATTTGAACCTACCTCTCCCCTCTAATAATCACAAAACGTCACCCCAAGGAAAAATCAACATCATGGGATGTATGCTTGCCCCAAGTGCAACCGCCCGGCGCCAACCTGTTTATCCGTTCCAAATTATCCGCTAGATCTAAATTAAGTCACAACAAATGATAGCCATCAACCAGAACATAGCGACCGCAACTGAACTCACCACCAACAGCCTAGGCAAAATATTGCCAAAAACTCAACAAGATCAATATTGGGCTTCCCCGAATCTGCTTAGTTAGACTCTCAAACACCTGGTGACCTGCTTCCTAAAGTTCTAATGTGCCAGCGGGCCGTTCTTCACGACGGGCCGTCTCATGGAGCAACTGGTTGTATTCTTTTCGCCTGCCTCAAATCAATCGGGTCCCATGATGGTATTCCTCTTGGGGGAGTATAAATCCCCTCACGAGTTCTCAGATACTGGCCAAATTGCTCTTCGGTCGTTTCAACGATGCATCCCATCGATCTCTTTGCTTTAGGAACCCTAGTAACAGGAGCAAGTGCTCTGACCAGATACACAGGTGCTGTGGTGCTCTCCTCGGTATTTTCCAGGCACTCAATGCTATGATCTATAGGCGTTGCACCGGTCCTTCCGGTCCGAACACCGTTGGGCTTTGCGTCCAAATCAACTGGCGGGTCAACCAATACTTCAGCAATTTATATTGTCAAAACTGCGGCCGAGTTGAGAGAGGCTCTTGCATTGCCTTATGCCAAAACAATCTATGTGTCTGGTGTGATCAACGGGAACGAGTTGACCGATGGTACGCCCTTCTTCTCGCTTCGCTCTAGCAAACATGCTACTCATCAATCTCATAGAAACCAAGGCAACCTGCCAAACATACATCGACCGAACGGGTTCCTCGGGCGCGGCAATCCGCACATTCAACTTTACGGAGTACATTTACTCTTTAAACTCGACATACACATCTCTTGTGTCGGCTGCGGCAGCTGCAAATCAACCGTTTGGTTCACATGCCAACGCGTCTGAATACAGGTCGTATCTAGCCAGATTGAACGGTTGGCGCCCAGTCGTGTCGAACACGCAAAAGGCTGCCGTCGGGTTCACGTTGACGAATAATACAAGTTTGATTGGATTCGATGGTGCTGCGTTGAACGGGATCAACCTTTACTTGAACTCGGTAGATAATATTTGGATTCGGAATTTGAAGCTTGTTAGTCCTGCGGATTGTTTTCCTGCGCCTGAAACCTATCCTAGTTCGTGGAATGCCAAGTGAGTCTACTCTTCCCCTTTTCGATGGTATTTTGCCGAGACCGAGTATTGTAAAGATTCGATGCTGTCGGACTCGTGACTGCGACCAACGTCTGGGTGGACGGATGTGAGTTGCAGGATCAGTTGAGCGGGGAATATGTTACGCCGGACATTATACCACCGGGATGGCAGGTAAGTCTCCATGCTCGGTTGTGTCTAAATCATATGTTAACGTTTCAACCCAGGTTGACAGATTCGATGGTAGGCCTGCATGTATCCCATCGCTCTCACGAATGTCTCTAAATCTGGCAACTAGGTTTATTCGACTGCGAAGACGGCTCGGACAATGTGACATTCTCACACAACATCGTCAAGAACCACCACAAATCCATGCTCTTGGGTGGTGGGACGAAAGAAGCAGATAGAGACTTGGGGAAGATGCATTTCACGATTTTTGGAAACCATTTCGTCAACTCGGCGTCGAGAAATCCATTGATGCGGTTTGGGACGTTTGACATTGCTGCCAACCTGTTCGAGTCGGTCAATGACAAGAGCTCGGTTTACAAGAGGGATGTTCCAGCGGATGCGGTGTTTCAGTACCATTTGGGCGTATACAACCAGTCGACTGTCCAAGTCCAGGATAATGTTTTTGTTCAAGGCGGCTCGGTGCCGAACGACACGTCTAGGATCTTCACTGTGACGGAGAACGTGTTGGCGGATCGGCCTGCCAGGGTGTGTGTACGTACTCCATCGTTCAATTCGACAATGAACGGTGAGGCGATCAATGTGGACGGGGCTGTAAGGGGTGCGTTGGCATATGCGATCCGACAAGGTCGGGCTGTATCGGGTGGTGTCTTGGTTGGATGTGCTGGGTCTACTGCTCCGAATCTGCCTGTTTTTGAGAGCTCGAGCGACGTGCAGTCGTATGTCTTGGCTCAGGCTGGGCAAATGTAGTTATGTACTAGGACGAATGCACGTGCCGGTTGCGCTTCCTTTTGTTGTGATTGACAGACGAAGGCTATGCTAGCTGGGGAAGCCGTGGGTCCCGCAGCTGCACTGGACAACGCGCACTTTCTCACTCTCTCGTCGGCTGCCGCTCGTTTACGCTTTCCCTGCATAGCCCGCCAAGACTCAAGTCTTTTAATAACCCCCCACATATCAGGCCAGATCTTGACTCCTCTGAGAGAGCTTGGCACCTGACGACCACCATGTCCCACTGCGGGTCAGAGAATACAGAGGCGATCGACCAGAGCTCATTTTGGGACGAGGTGAGTGTTTCGCGTGGCCGACTGATTCGCTAAGCCGAGCTATTTTATTTAAAGAACGGGCTCCATTGGGATGCTCATCGTATCGGCTGGGCTGTTTCCGGGGCCTTTGCCTTGACCGTGAGTGATTTTCACGACACCAACGAACACCGAGTTGAGCAATTCGTAGGCCGTGCTCATAACGATCGTCAGCGTTTCTCGACATGCTCGGTACGTCATTCGATTCTGGGAGCCATCCAATGAGTCTCATGAAGTTGAATTCTGCAGAAACTACCATGTACCAAAGGAACAAAGACAAATTATCGTTAGCCATTCCCCGTCTGCGTCATCCGACTATCGCTTACGCGCTATTTGCAGCGAATCTTGTACATGCCGCTCGTATACGCCATCATTAGTTGGTTCTCATACAGATTTTTCCGGGCGTATACGTGAGCCATCTTGCACCATTTAAACTGAGAGGCCGCTGATTTGGACAACAGATATTACTCGTTTGCCGTTGTAGGTCAGTAGATGTTCCAAATGAAGCAACTGTTAAATGTCCTCATTTGGTATTGATCCGCAGTCTACGAGGCGTTTACTATCTCGGCATTCTTGTATGTTTGTCTCTGTCTGGCGAGACTGAACAGCCTTGAACCTTGTTTCTGATATAGGTTGCTCATTATCCAATACGTCGCCAATACTTCAAACGGCAAAGGTGCTGAAGGAGCGTTGGAAAGAAAAGATAAAAAGAAGCTACCACTACCTGTATGTCTTTTTCACATCCCTCCCTTCTGTTTGACTGATTGGAGCGGGGTACAGTTCTGTTGCTGGCGCTACAGGCCTACCAAAGCATATTTTATGTATACCATCAAAGTCTGTTCCTCTTTCCTTCCGAAGTCGATAACTCTCTGAGCCTGGTTCGGGTTGATAGTGGTCCGTCCTCCAATACGTAATCATCCGACCTGCAGCGTCGATCACAGGAATCATATGCGAAGCCTTGGGTGTGCTATGCCAGGGCAGCTGGAGTTACAAGCATCCGAGTGTATACCTCAGTGCAATAGATTTTGTTAGTATCAGGTACGCCAGTTCCTTCCTTACCTTGCTTCTGAAACTGAACCAACCGAATTTAGTATTGCGCTCTACGGACTCGTGAGTTTGTTCTCGGAAAAGAAAAAAAGGATCGAGGCTAAGGAAAAGGGCGCTAGATTCTATTCTACGGTCTGACGAAAGAAGAACTCACTGGGCGCCGGCCGCTTGCTAAATTTTTGACTATCAAGTTGATTGTGATGGCCACGTTCTATCAAGAGTTTGTCGTGAGTACTTGGGCCTTGGTATCTTTTCTAGATTTCTGATCAAGTTTTCTATTGCTGCTTCTGTCCGCTTCGCTTGGCTGTTTACTCATTGTCGGAAACCTTGATCGACATAAACCTGCGATTCGTACTCATTCAACTCGATTTATTTGTCTATCCACATTCGCGACCGACCCCCCTCTTGCGACTAGTTTGACGCACTCCAAAATCACGGTATTATCAAAGCGACCGAGTACTGGACAGCTTCAAATATCGCTGACGGCCTCAACGCTCTGGCGATAACAATTGAAATGGTGCTTTTTGCCTTGTTCATGATGGTGCGATTTTCAATTGCTTGTAATTTCGGCCAATACTGACAGTTCAGTATAGTGGGCCTACCCAGTGTCTGAATATGAACGTCCCGACTTGCCTAAAACCTCTGTTGGTCGCCCTATTATTGATAGTTTGAATTTTAGTACGTTTCTGTTCTTTTTACCTGATTTCAAGACTCATCCCATTGTCCAGGCGACTTCGCATACGAAATCTGGGGCTCGCTACGATTCTTCTGGGACTTTGCTTTGGGCAAGCCGCATACGCGTGGACCATATCACAAGGAGAGCGCCGACTTTGGCGAAGCGTTTGGTGTGAGAAACGATAGTGGAGTGCTGAGGACGCGAGGCGGAGTGGGCACCAATACTGCGTAAGTTTTGGCGTGATTCTTTCGGCTGTCGTGTCTTGGTCGGGATCTATCTCGAGGGATGCCCTTTTGGTTTCACTCCGCAGCCGGGCACTTTCTCGGACCATTGCTTTCTCCCAAGTTTGTTCTCTCGGAGCATCGCTATCTCCCAACCTAACGCCTCGGACTATAACTCTTTACTCCTCCCGGAATAATGTCTAGATTTGGTTCTAATATACGCCATATTTGTGCAGTGATCCGGACGCAGTACGGCCTTTCTTCGCAAACCAACCTGGTGGCCGGCCGTCGAACGTGAGCAATGGCCGGCATGCGCGAACACCTGGGAGCGAAGGAAGCGGGGATACATACGGCATGAGACCGTTGGCTCCTCCCCGGGGTGCTGCGGGAAGGACCGTGGGCACGGCATGACCCGGTGGTGTGATCGTAGTTTTGCAAGGTCTGGTGATCGATGAGTGGGTTCCTCATATACCTTTATTTTTTGGATTTGCGTTCGCTCTTTTTCTTGGAGATTGAGTTTCCTTTGTTTTTTTTTTGCGTTGGCAGCTTGTTCCTTCTTTTTCTGTCTCTTGTTTGCTAGTGACACGCTTACATATATTGTATTTGTATGCGGTAGTGATAGTCAAGTATAAGATAAGTGATGTCTGCATGGTTGAATCAGCTCAGTTATTTTAGACGATGACATGGGGCTTGGCAGTCGCATTGGTCAGGCTTAGACATACGAGGGGTTCTTGACTTCTGTGTGAGTGATCGGCACCTCCGTAATTCTCCCTGAGAGACCAGCCTGCTAATAAAGTTAAGAACTGAATAGATGCACGCTAAACGCTTGCGAGCTTGATCCGTAAAGTCAGCGACGACCAGGAGCTGGCAGAACCAGCACCTGACACATAAATCATGCTCACGTTCCTTGATACCATTTAAGGGCGTTAGCGACGGTAAATGCGCATACGCGTGATCTTCGGTCGGAGAAACCCACAGTGAGAAGTCTTGGCATTCCTTACGACCAATGTCAGGTGAGTAGACTGGCACAAGCTGTTCTGTGTTTCTTGATGCTTGCCAGTCTGGGGAAAGTCTGAAATGATAACGCAGCGAGTCGACAGTTTTCCAGGATTCAGAAGCCGCTTGACACAGAGGGCTCGGCCACAGATCCGCAAAGAAGTATGGTCTTCAGGCCCCGTGAGGGTCACGAGCACGACTCCAGGATTTCTCAGCCGTTCGCCAATTTCCTGCGTGCCTTCCCCTCCTAGCCTGAACAACAAGCGGATAAATCTGCGGAGTGTTGTTGTATTGCGCCGAGCTGGGACTCGACATGTTAGAACTGTCGCGCTCGCTGGAGTATCCCCATGGGGTTAGTGCGCCTGGTCAAACGCGTTGTGTAGCTGTCGAAAAAAAAGTATAAGGAGTGGTGTGGTAGCGCGAATGAATAGCATCCACAGGTTTACCTGGATAGTTCTCTCCCGACTCGACTCTCTTTCGACTATGGTCTCTACTCGCGGACAACTTGCTGCTCTCGCGGCCGTCGTGGCTCTCATGCCCCAGACTGTCTTTGCTGTTCCTATATATGGTCAATGTGGTGGGATTGGCTGGGGCGTAAGAATCGTATACACAACGGATTCATTGGACGTCTTAACTGACTTATTCTGTAATTTCAAGGGCGGAACTACCTGCGACTCTGGAACCAGCTGCCAAAAGATCAACGACTACTACTACCAGTGCTTGCCAGGTGGATCTGGTACCACGAACCCGTCAGTATCGTGCAACTCGAGTATATGCGCATTCTCACGCGCTCTTGGCGCTTTTTTTTAGCCCCAGCAACCCTACTACTACTTCAAGCGGTTCGACGTGAGTGACATTTGGTTCCACAAGACGCGAATAAATTCTCATTTTATTATGAAATAGCCCCACCAACCCGCCTAGTTCTGGCAGCGGACTCGATGCTAAATTTAAGGCCAAGGGAAGGAAGTATTTCGGTACTTGCAGTGATTCCGCTCTCCTCAGCAACAGCCAGAACGCGAACATCATCAAGGCCGAGTTCGGCGCTCTTACCCCCGAGAACAGCGCTAGTGAGTGGATAAGTATTGGTTGTTGAATTGACTTTAACAATACCGGTCGACAGAGTGGGATAGCATTGAGCCATCTCAGGGCAACTTCAACTTTGGTGGATTCGATACTCTCGTCAACTTTGCTACGACCAATGGCAAGCTCATCCGTGGGCATACCTTCGTCTGGCACTCTCAGCTCCCGAGCTGGGTCTCGAGCATCTCCAATTCTGGCACCTTGACGACTGTCATGCAGAACCATATCAGCACGATTGGCAAGCGCTATGCCGGCAAGATCTATGCTTGGGATGTTCTCAACGAGTGAGTTCTTTGAATGATACCGCGGCTATATGCTAATATCGGTGCGTAGGATCTTCAACGACAACGGCAGCTACCGCTCTTCTGTCTGGTACAACGTCCTCGGCACCAGCTTCGTCGCTACTGCCTTCAAGGCTGCTCGTGCTGCCGATGGTTCAGCCAAATTGTACATCAACGACTACAACCTCGACAACATGGGATGGGCTGCGCCAAAAGTCAACGCCGTCGCGAACCTCGTCAAGTCGCAACTCGCTGCTGGTACCCCAGTTGACGGCATCGGGTCTCAAACCCATCTTAGCGTAAGCGCGAATTACTCAGAAATATCAGCTCTTTCAAACTGACGGGACAATTTAGGGTGGCGACTCTAGTGGCGTCGCGGCTGCTCTTTCCACTCTTGCCAACAGTGGGGTCGGCGAGATCGCGATTACGGAGCTTGATATCCAAGGTGCTTCGGCAAATGATTACTCGACCGTCACTAAGGCCTGTCTCGGTATCACCAAGTGCATTGGTATCACTGTCTGGGGTGTTTCGGACAAGGATTCGTGGCGCTCGTCCAGCAGCCCACTCTTGTTCGACGGAAGCTACAACAAGAAGGCTGCGTATAGCGCCGTCATCTCCGCCCTCTCTTAAACATTTGGCATTCTTTACGGTCGTTAGATCTGTGCTGTATCGTGCGCAATCTGAGGAATAAATCTACATCCGCTACGGTGTTTGGCGGTGATTTTCAACTTCAAAGCATGCAACAACGTGTCAAGCTTTGCAAATTATTGATCTCTTAAGTCAAAACCACAATAAATTAATGATCAACTCTCCTGTTAGAAAGATGCTCCGCAACTTGGCGCCGTACCAACAGGGAAACCATATTACGGTGTCTCGCGGAACTAATAGGTGCTTCACATGAAGTCGAAATCAGCTGGCGAACATGTTTTTCGATGAGGTCCAAGTATCACAATTTAACGAACATTGCCCATCAATACCACATGCTGTGTAAAGCATAAGGCAACGTTTTGATGGATGCGCATATAGCCGCCAAGATGCTAGCCAACTACGGATGTGATGGGAAAACACACCCGTATTCTTTGGTGATCAACCATAACAAATTTCGGCTCGTGCTCTACCGGGGTGGGGGTGTTGGATGTTTTTTTTTTTTTTTGTTAGTTACAACCAACAACGAACCACCGTCGCTCGTCTCCTTATCCTATGAGGACCTCGGCCAATGTAGTTTCGATGAGATTTACTGAACTGAACGCCTCGTCTTACACCCGAGTGCTTAGGCCCACCCACTGATTGGCCAGGCGAGAATGTATCGTTTGGGTTGATCATCCCATATCTTGACCCTCAAAATCGCCATGTGCGGAATGAAACAACTGCCAATATCCAGACAACAAGGGGTGAGGTGAAGGGCTCACGTCGTTTGCATTGTAACTTCACGCTTCTTTCATATCTTAGCTACTCATACCGATAATAGAATGTAATATTTCGGTCTTTGATTGACTGCTGTTGAGGTTCTTGGAAAGCATCAAGTTATCAACCGCCAAATCTCACCAATATTTCATAGTCGGCAGTGACAGGATCGACGAAATTGCCTGGATTTGAAGTCGGGATTTCGGTAGCGGTAATGCTTCTCATCAAAAGCTACTAACGGAAACTAACTTTCGATTAGTGCAATAACGAAGTCTAGGGTACTAGAATCTACCAATCGCCTGAAGTTTCCGAGACATTTGGGCTGGTAGGATTCTGGTTTAGGAGGGTGACAACGCTGGCATGTACCACCGCGTAAACATTGCACCCCACCAATCCCAACGCCCCTACAAAGCTCGGCCTAACTGCGGTTGCACGGCATATGCCGAGCCGAGATATGCAACAGTGAATGAGCTTCATGGACTAATTGGAGTTACCCGATGCCCCCGGCCACATGTTTATCGAGATCGTGGGATATCTCTTTTCCGGTAAGTTCGCATGCTCTTTCACACCCAACTGAACGATACTTTCTATTTCTATGTTGGGTGGCTGGTACGATAAATGAGAGCTGCCAAGCCCAGAACACTCAGCCACACAGTAAATTGCGGTATGAGCCACAACCTGGTGCTAGTGCGCATTCAGTTCTCCACTGACTGATTTAGAAGCAGTCTGATACCACCGTGTATTAGAGTACGATTACAGGATGAGGTAACAAAAATAGCTCATGTGCACTTGGTACTGATCGGCGGAACTAGCAGCATAAAGGCTTATCCAAAGTTCCGATAGCCGATCACCTGAGCTGGCTCATAATGCTATATTTTGTTGATCGTCGCGAAATAGCTCCCTACTATCCCCCAATCGAGACATTGGCGGTAAATTTACGGTGCACCATGGACCCAATATTATGTAGACTGAATACTCACATGGCCAGCCCGTAGTCACACTTGAGTATAAAACCCCAGTGCGTGGCTACTTGAAATACACCGTTATACCTCCTCACACTTTGACTACTCAAAAGCTCCTGTGATGGTCATCACCCATGGACAACTTGCTGCGCTTGCCGCAGTGGCATTTTTTATGCCTCAGATCGCTCTCGCGATTCCGGTCTATGGCCAATGTGGCGGGATTGGTTGGACTGTAAGTATATGTGCGCAAAGAATGCATCAGACAACGCAACTTACATCATGTGCTGCAAATTCAAGGGCGGAACTACCTGCGACTCTGGCAATACGTGCACAAAGCTCAACGACTACTATTACCAGTGCTTACCTGGCAGTGGGTCTGGCACTACTACCACGAAACCGTAAGTATGTTTTCTTCAAGATGTATACGGGTTTGATCAATTTTCTGTGCTATAAAGCCCGAGTAGCCCCAGCACCACTTCAAGTGGTTCGACGTGAGCATTATATGGATTTATGAGATATGGATTTATTTTAATTACATCCTGCGATAGTCCAACCAACCCTCCTAGCTCTGGTAGTGGGCTTGATGCCCACATGAAAGCCAAGGGCAGGAAGTACTTTGGTACATGTGCCGATCCTAATACCTTGGGTGTCAGCCAGATTGTAAATATCATCAAGTCCGACTTCGGATGTCTCACTCCTGAGAACAGTGCTAGTAAGCTTGTCTTTTTGTTACTTTATCGAAACAATACTGACATAAATGCTGTGGCCTACAGAATGGGACTCCACTGAGCCGAGCCAAGGAAAATTCAACTTTGGCGGGTTTGATACTCTCGTCAACTTTGCCCAGTCCAACGGCAAACTTGTTCGTGGCCACACCTTTGTTTGGCATGGTCAACTTCCATCTTGGGTCTCGAGTATCTCCAATTCCGGTACCTTGACGTCTGTCATACAGAACCACATCCAGACACTCGGTTCGCGCTACGCCGGGAAGATCTACGCCTGGGATGTGGTCAACGAGTGAGTACACACAAAACATATTCGGATATTAATGTCCAATAATTCCTCATCTAGAATCTTTAATGACAACGGCACCTTCCGTTCTTCTGTCTTCTACAACGTTCTCGGTTCGAACTTTGTCTCCATCGCATTCAAGGCTGCACGAGCGGCCGATCCTAGCGCCAAGTTGTACATCAATGACTACAACCTCGACAACATGGGATGGGCTGCGCCAAAGGTCAATGGTGTCGCAAACCTGGTCAAGTCCCAGCGTGCAGCAGGTGTTCCTATCGACGGTATTGGGTCGCAGAGTCATCTTGGGGTTAGTCATTTTTGCCCGGAATCTCGCGGTAACCTAACCCATGTTTGAAGGCTGGTGGTGCTGGTGGTGTTCAAGCTGCTCTTACCACCCTTGCCGCTAGCGGTGTGCCTGAGGTCGCCCTGACCGAGCTTGATATCGGCGGCGCTGGAGCTAGCGACTATACCACTGTCGTCAAGGCTTGCCTTAGCGTTCCAAACTGCATTGGCATCACCACCTGGGGCGTCTCGGACAACTACTCGTGGGTCAGCAGTAGCAACCCGCTCTTATTCAACTCAAGCTACCAGAAGAAGGCAGCCTATAACGCGGTCATTTCTGCGCTGTCTTGAAATTCTGTCGCTTCCTGTAACTAGATGTTTGGAATAAAATTTGGCGGTAGTGGTACTGCCTTTGGTTTGGCTATAATCGTTGATGGACTCCATAATACAAAATGGACTCATGGATCATATATATGCAACTTAAATCGAGGCTGCATGATCTAGGATATTACTAAACATTCGACCTCACATTTAGTGAGGGAAACGCTACTTGGTGAATGGGGCCAGGATCGCTACTCCTTAAGCCCAGCGAAAACAACAAGCCCAACCTCCGCACGTCTCAAGCATTCGCATTTACACCCTCATTGACTTAGTGTTCAAAATGGACTGCGTACTCTTACTATAAATCGCCTCGCCGATTTAACTGAGGATACTTAAGGAGCTCGACGCCCCTCAAACCCAGGTCATTCATGCGTTGCAAATATTAATTAAACATGACGTCAACGACGGACTTGCGCTTCTCGCAGGGAAATGCATGGAATATACAGTATCATGGCACGGCCCGGCAAATGCATTTTCAGAAGATATTGTCTTGATAGAAGTTGCGACATATCTGTAAAAGGATCATACCGGTCCTCATTCTAGTGCTCTAGGAAAGTTCGGCTAAACAATGATCTGAAAGCCGTTTGCCAAGCCATTCGGTACATGACATGTGAGTACACGGGTAGGTGGGTCTAAGTTTAAGCAGTCGCCTAGGATTCGTTAATGAGTGGTGATTCCCCGAGTATCCCTGTTGCATGTTCAATTCGAATTCTGGGACAACTCTTTTCCGATATGATCGTATCTACGTTTCAGCACGAATCCCACCTTATCGAGCTCAATCCTAGTTAAAAGCAGAGATTTGCCCCACGAAAAATGGTTTGTATATAAGAACGAAACGGAGCCCAAATTATTTTCTTGCTCATAAATATAAAAAGTAAGGCGCAAATCGGGTATATGGGCTGACGTAGAACTCAAGTGACTGTGAACCGCACGTGCGCTTGATCTTCGGCCGGCAAAACTGACTGTTAGCGTGCCAAGACTCAGTCACCTGGGTCGGCTGATATGGGTTTAGTTGGTTGTCGTAAACATTTTCCGCGCTTGCGTACTCTTCCGACCATACTACTGGCGGTAAATTTACGGAGAACCGTGTATTCGCTGTGCCGAACTACGGCTTAGCATGATAACCATGCAGGTTGACTGCATCCCCATGGGGACATGAGCGACTCTCATATGCGAGCGCGTAGCTAGGAAATGCGTATAAAGGCACGGTGCGTTTTCAAGGCTCACCATCGGTTCAGTCCGACTCTCACTCACCTAAAGTTACTATCATGGTTACCACTCGTGGGCAGCTCGCCGTTCTCGCGGCAATTGCGGCTCTCGTGCCTCACGGCGTCCTTGGTGTCGCGGTCTGGGGGCAATGCGGCGGTATTGGCTGGACTGTGAGTGTACGCAGAATAAGTACCTCAAACATCATAATTGATATATTCCATGATTTCAAGGGCGGAACTACTTGTGATTCCGGCAACAGCTGTGTAAAGGTCAATGACTACTACTCCCAGTGCCAGCCAGGAGGTTCTGGCGGTGGAGGAGGTGGAGGCGGAGGAGGTGGAGGCGGAGGAGGAGGCGGGACCACCGGCGGACTGGATGCCCGCATGAAGGCCAAGGGCAGGAAGTACTTCGGTACATGCGCCGATTCCAACACCTTAGGAGTTAGCCAGATTGCCAGCATCATCAAGTCCGAATTCGGCTGTCTTACTCCCGAGAACAGCGCTAGTGAGTTCCTCTGCTCCGCCAAATAGATAAACGGTAGCTGAAGCCCTGTGTTCAATAGAATGGCAATCGACTGAGCCCAGCCAAAATAGCTTCACTTTTAGTGGTTTTGATGCTCTCGTCAACTTTGCCCAGTCCAACGGCAAGCTCGTTCGTGGCCACACCTTCGTCTGGCACTCTCAGCTCCCCACTTGGGTCTCGAACATCGGTAACTCTGGCACCTTGACGTCCGTGATCCAGAACCACATCAGCAAGCTTGGTGGCCGCTATGCCGGCAAGATCTACGCCTGGGATGTGGTCAACGAGTGAGTATATGCACAATTATCATGCGAAATGCACAATAACATCACCCGGCGCAGGATTTTCAATGACAACGGCAGCTTCCGCTCCTCCGTCTTTTACAATGTTCTCGGTTCAAACTTCGTCTCCATCGCATTCAAGGCTGCACGTTCGGCAGACCCTGGCGCCAAGCTTTATATCAACGACTACAACTTGGATAACATGGGATGGGCTGCTCCGAAAGTTAACGCGGTCGCAAACCTGGTCAAGACTCAGCGTGCTGCAGGAGTTCCTATCGATGGTATTGGGTCGCAGACTCACCTTGGAGTAAGTCTATTGCGATCATATTAGTGTCATGTTCTCACGGTGTTGGCTAGGCTGGTGGCGCTAGCGGTGTGCCTGCTGCCCTTAGCACCCTCGCTGCCAGTGGTGTGCCCGAGATCGCCCTTACCGAGCTCGATATCGCTGGTGCGTCATCCAGCGATTACGCAGCCGTCACCAAGGCCTGCATAAACATCCCGAACTGCATCGGTATCACCGTCTGGGGTGTTTCGGACAACTACTCGTGGCGCAATGGTGATAATCCTCTTCTGTGGAACGGGAGCTACCAGAAGAAGGCAGGCTATGACGGGGTCATCTCCGCTTTGTCGTAAACGTTTGATTGCTTGTTATGCCCAAGCTACTAGATTTGTACTCGTTGCTTTGAGAATAAATCGTTGGCTGTGGCCGTTTTGAATCATCCAATACCCGGTTGGATAAAGTATTGCGAGTTTCGAAGCCGGCCGCTTGCCGTGGCACTAGCCGAGCTTAGTGATCGCACAGCCACAGTGTAGCCACAATGCCTCCACCTGACTAAACTATATGCTAGAATATTCGCTTTGAGGATGTATTAATACCGGGCGGCTGGGCGGGAGAGCCATTGCTCTCAATCTATCGCTCAGTATGCCCTCTCGCCAACGATCTGGTGAATTGACCAAGGCAGGTTTCGCCACATCACTTCCTGGCCCTACACACCTTAACCGTTCCTTCGTACTCTTTCTCAGATGACCAGGGCCCAAATAGTGCGAAGACATCCTGTACGACAGAATCTCACATACGCACAAAAGTTGGAAGTTATCGACTTTTATCACGAACACAAACATAACATACCGCTTTACGCGATGGTCAAACCGCTTCGCGAACGAGGATTTCAGACGATTCACTATACGACTATTCGTCGAATAGTAGACTCTAAAGACCATATCCAGAGCTATGTGAGGGACCATCCCTATTGCCTAGGAGCCAAGCGAGAAACTGTAGTCACTCATCCAGAAGTCGAGGAAGCTCTGGAATGCTGGGTCGAGCAGATGCACAAGAGCCATTACCCGATACGAGGGGATGATATCATTCAAATGGCGCATCAGCTTTGCGATATGCTCGATATTCCTAAAGAAGAACGTATAAAGTTTACGGATGGCTGGCTAAACGGCTTCAAGCGGCGGCACGGACTAAGCTTTCGTGACGAGCACAAGCGGCGCGCCCAACCTGATTAGGTACCGCCTTTGTGTTTGATAAATTGATAATTCATCACCAAGGCGGTCGCTCACGGGCTGACTCGCATCTTCTTTTGACAATTGAGTCGGGCAGCTCAATTTGCACTAGGCCGGCTTTTTTGGATTGAAAATCTTAGCGATGTCGTTGCTACGGGTTCTGCTGGCTTATTTTTATGTACGTATTGTAATAATTTTCGTTCGAGTCTAAAAGCGACCCCAGCACGCCATATTTATACCCGCTGTGTTGCGAGATCTGTTGCAAAAGAAGGGCTAGGGCTGCGGGAGTGACAGAAGACCGCGCCCCTATTGCGGCTAGATGATCTCGATGGTGATCGACCGCTGTTCGAATTGCCGTTTACGCGTCGATTCAAGTGTACTTTGTATGTGTATCACATGAATTGTCGTCTGTCTACAGCTTCTTTGACATACGTCATAAGCGGTGTCGAAAATCGCTCTGAGACCCGATACCTGATGTAGCGAGGCGCTTTGCGCCAGGCAGTCTGGTGCAAAGTCCGCCAACCCTCGTTCTCAGAGAACTGGTTCCGGGCGCCCCATGGCGCCCGCAAACTCGTGCAGGCGTCTATCTCGGTTCACTGAAATGAATTGGAAACCAAACGTGCCGAACGCGTGCTCCAAGAAGGGAAAGAATAGGGGCAAAAACGGCAAGTACCTTTACGAGAATGGGGTGATCTACCGCCCCTATCGAGCGTGACTGTGACCTGATAAGAGTCTCTGGGGGGCTGGGCAAATTTTTGATTGGCTGGATTAGAGTGCGGGTATTTGGCTCTAGCGTCTCATGGGGATAGCGCGGAATGTGTGCGTGCTGGTGATTCATGAGAGTGCCGGCTTTTGTTTATTCGGCTAGGCTTGGAGGGGTCGTTTCAGCTGGTTTTATCTGGGTTCATTTGTTTCAAGATATGATCGGGATGTTCCCGCTTGAGGAAATATTGATTTGAAATAAAATGTGCTGAGGTTTTGACGTTTGAATTGGATCGGAGGAAGCGGGGTATGTTGTGACCCTTCGGCTGTTAGAGATACCGCCTTGGGTCGGAACTCACATGCACTCATTTCTCGCTGAATTTTTTCGTCGAGAGGATCTTCAGTCGAACAAAGATAACGGTGCCTCAGGGCCAGGGTGACAGGGTTTTGCGGTTGGTCGTGTATGCGTTCGGCGTGAGAAACGGGATGGAGATTAGCGTAAAGAAAGACAAGCTTATGGGATGAATGTTTGTCAGGCCGCTCCACTCCACAGGTGGAGATAGAATTCAGGGGTGGCCCCTGGATGCGTGGCTCCGGAGGTGCCGCCGGAGCATGCACAACGACGCCGAGAGTAGGAGAAAAAAAGAGTGAGGGCGGGTTGGGATGGCGACGTACGGGACAGAAGACTGAACGAGCACATTAATTAGATTGTATTAGCCTTTGCGGGTGGCGAGCCGGAAGTCGGGGCGTGGATGTGACCATAGGGCATGGGGTCACGGGATTGGGCACGTGCCATCTTTCTTGAGCTCGAGCTCGGTCCGCAACTCTGATCCAGACATCGACCGACGCGATGGCGAGCAACCCTCCCCCGGAGACGGGGCATCCGTTCACGGCACACCTTGTTGCGGTGCTCAGCATCTATGAGCTCGGCCCCGGACGCCCAGGTGAGTAGCGCGCTGCAGACTTGCCCCCCTCCCCTCATGCGTTTGCAGTGCGTGCGCTCCCCACCAGCCGAGGCTCACAGCTCTCTTCCCGTCCGTCGCGTGCGCTGTCCGTTCCGCCCGCGCCAACACTCTCCCCCCCACCTGCCGCCCCAATCTATGCAGGTGCCGCCCCGCTCCCCCGCTACGACGGCCCGCGCGACTGGCAGACCGATGCCGTCGAGCGCGCCCTCGGCCGCATTGCCGCCCGCATGTACGCCGCCGAGGCCAAACTACAGAGCCTCGAGGTCAGCGACAACGGCCCGCGGCATCCGGACAGCGGCAGCGACGGCGGCAGCAGTCCCCACCACCCCAACGGCGTCAAGAAGCGCCGCGAGAACCCCATTACACCCGACATGAATGACGCGGCGAGCTACCCCTGGCCTGGTCCAGGTGTGCGCTTTGAGGACGCCCCGTCGACGATGGGTGCCGACACCGACATGGATGACGATGCCGAGGGCGAGCTTGACGGTGAGACTCCCCAACCCAAGATGCGCATCAAGCCGGGTGTTATTGACCTCAGCGCGCTTGCGGCAAAAGGAGGGCATCGTCAAGCTCCCCTTTCGCGCACCGGTCCCCGCTCCGCCCCCACCTCTTCTATCGGCCCGACTATGCCCGGATTTTCCTGCCCAACGTGCGGGCGTCAGACTCAGAGTCTTGCTACCGCTGCCCCTGACGTCATCCACGCTCCTGGCCCGCTCGATGTGGTCACCCCGGCGGGCGGTATCCTGGGCATGTCGAATGATGCCACGGCTGAACTGCGCCACCAGCTTGGACTGAATGAGCGATTCGATGAAGCTGGTAGTCCCCTTGTATTACCCCCAGGCCCACTTAGTGCTGCCGCATTCGAAAGTGGTGAGCGCGATCCTGTGATCGTTTACGTGTGCTGATCCTCGTGATAGGCATGTCCGCGGTAGAGGAACTCAAACTGCTCAAGGCTCAGGTTCAGGATGTTGCGCGTGTATGCAAGGCAGTCGCCGAGGGCGATCTCAGCCAAAAAATTACGGTCCCCGTTCAGGGTGTGGTCATGGTTCAACTCAAGGATGTCATCAATACAATGGTCGATAAACTCGGACGGTTCGCTCAAGAGGTCCGTCTCCTGCGCATTTCATTTAGCGTTTTTGCTCATTCTGCCCTTCTGGCAACCCTCGAAATCCGCATCTTCGAATTCTTGATTTTCCGAAATAGGTCACTCGTGTGTCCCTTGAAGTCGGTACGGAAGGTCGTCTCGGCGGTCAAGCCATCGTGCGCGACGTGCGCGGAACATGGAGCGAACTCACAACCGTCGTCAATCGTCTTGCTGCCAATCTCACAAGCCAGGTACGTGTCCCATTCATCAGTCAGCACGCTGCGTTTTCCCGCGCCCCAGGCCAAGCGTCTTTTTTCGCTCTTTTCCTTTTGTGATGCATAAGCGGAAGGTGGAGGTGGCGGTTGCGGCTGTGCCCACGCTGCTCCTGCCTATCGGACCCGATACACGCGTCACAACTACTAGGTTTGGATAACTGTATGGTTGCCTAGCCTCGCCCGCGAGGTGATCTACAGAACGGGATAGGCATGGATGGAGCTCGTGGGGTATAGAATACTCGGATTGTGCCTCGTGTTGATGGCGTGGCCGGTCATATGAGCGCCGGAAATAGGGGCTTCAGGGGTAGTTGGGGATTCGTGCGGCCATCACTTTAGACTTTCTATCACATTCAATGTGTGGGCTGAAGCTTACGCTTGTATTTGTCAGGTCCGAGGTATTGCAGAAGTGACCAAGGCTGTGGCCAAGGGTGATCTGTCGAAACAAATCGGCGTCGATGCACGAGGTGAAATTTTGGAACTGAAAAATACTGTCAATGCTATGGTTAGTTTTTCTTTTGAGTCTCGTTTGAATTTTAGGTAATTTATCGGGGTTGTAGGTCGTTCGTCTTCGTATGTTTGCTGGAGAAGTGACGCGCGTGGCGCTGGATGTGGGCAGTCGTGGTATCCTTGGCGGGCAGGCTTATGTTCCGGATGTTGAAGGTGTTTGGCAAGAACTGACTGATAACGTGGGTGTATATGGAAGTTTTGGGATCCGGGGCTTATCCTTTTGCAGGTGAACCGAATGTGCTCCAACTTGACGAACCAAGTGCGCTCCATTGCTCTGGTGACAACTGCTGTGGCCGAGGTGGGTCGCTCGACCGAGGCGGCGGCGGATGGTGTACTAAATTTGACTCTAGGGTGACCTTACGCGAAAGATTGAGATCGAAGTCGAAGGAGAGATGTTGACGCTGAAGAATACGGTGAACAGCATGGTGGACCAGCTTAGTACCTTTGCAAGCGAAGTAACGCGAGTGGCGCTGGAAGTCGGCTCGATGGGTATACTGGGAGGACAGGCCAAGGTCGAGGGTGTCAAGGGAACATGGGCTGATCTGACGACGAACGTGAACGTGAGTATTAATTCCTCGCGAGTTTTAAGTCTTTCACTTATGATCCTTGCAGAACATGGCATCCAATCTTACAAACCAAGTGCGCTCTATCGCCAAGGTCACAACCGCCGTCGCGCACGGAGATCTCCGCCAATTGGTCGAGGTTGACGTCCAGGGTGAAATGCTGATGTTGAAGAACACGGTCAACAGCATGGTGGCCCAACTGGATACATTGGCGAGCGAAGTATCTCGTGTCGCGCTCGAGGTCGGAATCGAAGGCAAACTTGGTGGTCAGGCTGTTGTTCAGGGCGTCGAGGGTGTCTGGAAGGTCTTGACGGATAACGTGAATTTGATGGTACGTCATCGTCTAGCAGAAAAATGCATCTTGGGCTGACAAGGGATTGGACAGGCTCTGAATTTGACAACTCAAGTGCGCTCGATTGCGGCTGTTACGACTGCTGTGGCCCGTGGAGACTTGAGCAAGAACATCGATGTCGATGTCAAGGGAGAAATCTTGGATTTGAAGATTACCGTAAATCGCATGACGGACAGTTTGCGCGTGTTTGCCGCCGAAGTTACTCGGTGAGTTGGCATGGGAAGCGGGATTGGACGGAAGGAGCTGATGAGATTTGGCTAGTGTCGCTGGTGAGGTCGGAACTTTGGGGCGATTGGGCGGTCAAGCGTTTGTGCCGGGTGTTGCTGGAGTATGGAAGGATCTGACGGACAACGTGAACGTGATGGCTGCGAATGTGAGTGATCCGGGTGCGGATTGGGGGTTGCGGATTGTGCTGATTGTTCATGGATAGCTTACTCTTCAAGTGCGAGCGATCGCTCGGGTCACGGTAAGTTTATTGACTTTACGTCCCGAAACGTGATCTAATTCGATTCACAGACCGCCGTGTCTGTTGGAGACCTGACGACCAAGGTTGAGGGAGTTGACGTTCAGGGTGAAATGTTGGATCTCGTAAACACTATCAACGGAATGGTGGACCAACTTGCCGTATTCGCTGCGGAGGTGACGCGGGTCGCGAGGGAAGTCGGAACAGAAGGGCGACTAGGAGTACAAGCACGTGTAGAGGGCATGCAAGGCAGTTGGCAAGCTATCACGTACGTCTCTATTCCTTCTTACATTCGATTCGAAATTAACTTTGATTGGGGTTATAGGGTATCTGTGAACACCATGGCGTCTAATTTGACATCACAAGTCCGTGGCTTTGCCCAAATCTCGGCTGCAGCGACCGACGGAGACTTTACTCGATTCATCACCGTTGAAGCGAGCGGAGAAATGGACTCGCTCAAAACTCAGATCAATCAGATGGTTTACAATTTGCGAGAGAGTATTCAGAGGAACACTGCTGCGCGTGAAGCTGCCGAACTTGCGAACAGGTCCAAGTCGGAGTTTTTGGCCAACATGAGTCACGAGATTAGGTGGGTAGTTGTTTGGGATAAATGCGAACTAGATCTTAAAGTTGTGGCTGTAGGACTCCAATGAACGGAATTATCGGCATGACGGACTTGACCCTCGATACAGAGTTGACACGAACACAAAAGGAGAACCTGTTGCTCGTTCACCAGCTCGCCAAGTCGTTGCTTTTGATTATCGATGATATTCTGGATATTTCTAAGAGTAAGTTGTATTAATCAGTTTAGATTTGTGATTATTAAATTTTGGACAGTTGAGGCTGGCAGGATGACGATGGAGCAAGTCACATACTCGCTGCGTGGTACAGCCTTTGGCATTCTCAAGACTCTTGTCGTCCGGGCCCATCAACAGAACCTCGATCTATTCTACGAAGTCGACCCAGAAATTCCCGATCAGGTCATTGGTGACTCGCTGCGTCTTCGTCAAGTCATCACGAACCTCGTTGGCAACGCAATCAAATTCACGCCGAGCAAACCGAACAAAAAGGGCATGGTCTGCTTGTCGTGCAAGCTTGTGCAGATGGACGAACACAACGTTACTGTCCGGTTCTGCGTCGAGGATACGGGTATTGGCATCAAGCAAGACAAACTCGCCATTATCTTCGATACGTTCTGTCAGGCGGATGGATCGACAACTCGAGTGGGTGGAGCTCTAATCACATTTGGAAACTTACTAATATGTCCGATAGGAATATGGTGGTACCGGTCTTGGTCTATCCATCTCGAAACGTCTCGTCTCGCTCATGAACGGTCAAATGTGGGTCGAGTCTGAGGTCGGAGTCGGTTCTAGATTCTACTTTACCATCACCGCCGAGATCTCGCGACCGAATACGGCTCAAAGTATGACCAAAGTCCAGTTATACAAGGACCGGACGATTCTGTTTGTCGATACTCTTGGAGACCGCTCGGGTGTCGCAGAGAGGATCGAAGAGCTGCAATTGCGGCCGTTTGTGGTTCGAGATATTAGCCAGGTCGCGGATAAGAGCAGGATACCGTTTATCGACACTGTTATCTTGGATTCGCTCGAAGTGGTGAGTTGTATTGTGGCTTAGCTTGGGTTAGCCGGGTTAACAATTATGTGCAGACTGAGAAGTTGCGCGAGCTAGACCATCTCAGGTATACGCCTGCAGTGCTGTTAACGCCTGTTATGCCACGACTCAACCGTAAGTATTGCACGTTGCTCATGGGTATCAGTTCTAATGACACTTCAACAGTTACTTGGTGTCTCGAGAACTTCATCTCCGGCCACGTTGCCACTCCGTCTTCGCTCGATGATCTTGCCGAAGCACTCGCAAAGGGTCTCGAGGCAAACGCATCCCAACCCGAAGTCACGCCCAGTGATGTGACGTACGACATCTTGTTGGCCGAGGACAACGTGGTGAACCAGCGTGTCGCCGTCAAGATTCTCGAGAAGTTTGGACACACGGTTCAGATTGCCGAAAACGGCCAGTTTGCGGTAGATGCTGTCAAGACTCGGCACGCAGAGTGTAGGATGTTTGACGTCATTCTGGTGAGTCAAGGTATTGGCATTCCATCGCATGGTGCTAATGAGGTAAACAGATGGACGTGTCGATGCCTTTCATGGGCGGCATGGAGGCAACAGAGATCATTCGTGCGTATGAGATCGAGCAAGGAATTCGTCGAACACCCATTATTGCCTTGACCGCGCATGCTATGATTGGTGATCGTGAGCGCTGCATACAGGCAGGAATGGTGAGTATATGCGCGGATCATCCCTCTTCAAGCCGCTCATATGTTTGTTCAGGACGAGCACGTCACAAAACCACTTCGACGAGCAGACTTGATGAATGCGATCAAACGTCTCGTGTCGGCCAGTGGCGCCACCCACTAGGCGCTTATTTCTATGATCTAACTTCATATTTTTGCTATCGTGCGTTCCCCGTTCCATCTTCCTATCCTGTGTTGCTATATGAGTCATTTGGCTGTGTCTGAAATCCCTTGTGTCTCAAAGTTTTTATATTTGGATGTGATCTCGCATTTTTCGCACCGGTCCTTCATACCTCTGGCCGTTGGGCAGCTGGGCTGGTGCTGTGTATCCAAACTTGCAGTGGCTATGTTTTCTCTTTTTCGTGTCTATAGTATCTATTCTGTCTGGAGTGTTCGTCTGAATCCGATTATTCTGAATCCAAGCGAGTGATCATGCGATGGGCGGCTTACGAAGGTCGTTTTTTATATATAAAAACGTGCTTTGAGTATTGCATTGGGTACTGCATTAGCATTTAGACCAACGTGCCACCCGAAGGTAGGCTTTTTTTGTTGGTATATACTAGGCCTACCCTAAAGTTTGGAATCACGTGGTTTCCCTACTGTCCGACCGACCATGAAGGCGCCGCTCAGAGCTCGAGTCTCTGATACTCGGTCGTAATCTTATATTTATGTTATTTATACCATCGACAACATGTTATAGACGCACTATTGAAGCTCACGGGTTCTTGTATAGGTGGGAATCTAGCATACTTGCCAACTGAACGCTAATTCATTTTCTCAAATCTAGGGAAACCGCAAGCCGCTCCCGCTGTTTTCTGCGGGTTGATCTATCTTTTAATCTGAATTATAAATCTACCGGAGCATTATTTGAGCAAAAATTCACACTTTTTATATGGCTTACATTGAGTGAAACAAAGAGGTCCGGGTCGCAATTTACCCCAGCTTCGTTTCAGGCTACCTAGACAATGTTTCCTTCATGTAAATCAGCCGATCAATCGATATAAGACGCTCAATACTACTTAATAACCATTCAAGCCAATTAGACTGTCTGGAGCAGCCTGACACCGCTCTCTAGGTATTCGCTTAGAAGAGCCATTTTCCGCCCATTCACTGGCGCGCAGGCAATCGCTCATTGTAATCAATGGGTGTATTGCTAAAGCGGCCAACGCAAGAACTACTCGCTGTACAACTGATAAACCTAGGTTTCATCTGAATTCTTCTCATAACGGTACCAAAATGCGAGCAGTTTATGCAGGTGGTTTAAAAGCCCATAGGTCAAATGTATGCTATATTCCAATCTATACAAGAGCCTGTGAGCTTCAATAGTGCGTCTATAACATGTTGTCGATGGTATAAATAGCATCACTATAAGAATTACGACCGAAAATCAGAGACTCGAGCCATGAGCGGCGCCTTCATGGTCGGTCGGACAGTAGGGAAACCATGTGATTCCAAACTTTAGGGTAGGCCTAGTACATCATGAGATAACGGAAGGACTTTCGGTGGCAGTTTGTCCGTGAACCTATGCCAATTGCCTAGCTAATGAACCCGTTAGTACTGATTTTTCGTCTCGAGGTACCACCCGAAACTTACCAACCAAATGATGTACTTTTCCCAGAACCTTGAAACCAAGTATTAGTTACCAAACGCATTTGAATTGAGAAAATATGCATACTTTAAGGGCGTTAAGCACAACTTCCCGCTCGTCAGTGATAAGATCTACACTAGCTTTATCGCCCAAAGCATTCTTTCTTTGTAATTCTCGTTCTAACACATGAAGCGTTAAACTGAAGCATTGCTACAATGAAAACCATGAGTGTATATCCGCAAGCGGCGCCCCATACGCCACTTACTCCAGGCACCACGCCAATCTGTGAAATTTCCGTGTCCGTCAACTCGGAGATTATTTCCTTGGTTGCACGTGCCGATCTTAAACACTGGTAGTAATCCAAATGGTCTTTAACTCCAGAGGGATAGAGCAATTGAATTTCCGCCGTTAGAACGATAAAATGAGGATAGAGTCGCTCCCAGACAAGACCGTTGGATGTACGTGGGGGTTGTATTCCAGCCGAAGGCTGGCGGACCGGAGGGAGATAGCTCTTGAAATGTTCAATCGCGGTTTTGATGATGTCTCGTTCAGCCATGTATTCGACAAGTTCAGTTGACGGTCTGCCTCAAATCTTTAGCTTAGACGTGATAGGGTCAAAAAATCAACATACAAGTCAACCCCGTCACCCCACCTGATTCCTAGACGAACTGCACGTTCCAACAAAGCCATTGACTTGACCTGAAGAGTCGCTGGGATATCCGGCATGCTTATAGGCACAACACCCGACTCGAAAATATCTCTCAGAGTTGCGCAAGATGCTTCAGACGCTTTCCCCTGTTCGAATGATTCTAGCCCAGTTTAAAGGCGGGAAAAATGAACGCACGTTAATATAGTCTTCAAGGGGACGCGGAAAGACCGTCTCCACATTCGAGCGCCAGTCTCCATCGCCACTGAAATAGGCGGGGACTCCAGTAGTAGCCGCGATAGTATGATCTTTGGGACTCGTGTTAGCTAGGCATTTGAATAGAGAAACATTCGACTCACCTACAAGCGCTAACTGCCAAAATGCGGCAATGCGCTCTCCATGCTCCCGAGCAGATGATGGGGCCTTGAGGCTATAATCAACCTTATTAATACGTAGACCCAAGCTAGGTTTCTGTGGCGCAGGCTTGGACCAGTCATGGGAAGAGATTTTGTGAAGGCCACAAGTCACGGCTAAGCCACAGACCAAAGTAAGGTGTTTGAAATAGGAAAAACGAGTAATACGCCTACCAACATGGCAAGCTGTGTTGGCCTCGACACTACTCTCCTTGAAACTTCCCTGGAGGTACAATATTGTAGCTAGTAAAGTCATGCCTTGGATATAACTATGAAAAAATTCAGATACATGATATATCACGGGTATATGCTGACGTACTTGCACAGTCGGTCACCCTCGGCATGAGCGCGCCTCAGGAACCGTCGAGCCTTTTCTAAAAAATCTGGGACCAGCTCCTCAAGCTGGGGCTCACCAGAGAAATGAGCCGCAAATGCGTAAATCATCCACATTAGGCCTGCGACGACTGTTGGAACCAGTGTGTGGCAGCGTCAAAAAACGTACCGGGATGTGGACGGTCCTCGGGCGCGAAGCTCAGACTGTTAAGGAAGTTTGGAACCCAAATCTCCAATCCAACCTGTTTACGAAACGGCCTGATAATGGTGTGATTGAAGGTTTTCATACCGAAGTTACTCGACTTACAAAAAAATTTCGAGTCTATTTGTTCCCAGAGTTAGGAACTGACTTCATAAGATAAAAGATACGCACAAATAATCCCGCTGATGGGCCAGTAAATCGTCCTTACACAATAAAATTAGCTTCCTGAATAGATTAATTCTATGTAGCTTACGTATTTCCGCCAATCTTTCACTATCTTCGAGCTCGGATTGTCGATATTGCTCTTGTCACTGGGATTCATATGGTCTGGATTGAAAAGCAGGCGATCCATCATAGCCGACTCTCTTTTCCAGTTCTGAAAAAAATCCATTGCGGTGTCGTACCCAAAAATAGGTGGGGAAGGTGTTGGACGATTGTGGGCAACGAATGGGTTGCTGTCATTCGACACATAGGAGTACATCCTATAGGGTTCTTTAATGAATCATCTTGGTCAGTCTTTTAAGCTAGGCCCCCTAATCGTAAACATACGACATACTAAACAGACTATTATCGCCGCGTGGCGAGGCCAGTGTTCTCTTTTGGTTCAGTTCAGAGGCAAGCTGAGTCGGTTTAGTAGCCCGGCTAAGGGTTCTAATACCTCGCCAACGTACTGCCTCATTTTGGGTGGGTCGAGGGCTGACCGTAGCGTGGTCCTCAGCATCCGTGCCCTCGTCATCGGACAGCATCTCGACGGCAGGTGACAGTTTGGGGCGCGGGATCTGTTTGTTAAGCGACGCAGACGCCTTTGGAACCGTCGACTTGATCCTGCTGCTATCATCATAGATACACTTATCCGTTGTCCCTTGCTCGATGCATTGAATACAGAACGGCTACGTGATTTCTGTATGAGTGGAGCACCGACCAATTAGGTTGAGAAAGGCGTACTTTTGCGGCGTTACATTTCTATAGAGGCACAAATCCAGGTAAGCAAGTAACAGAGAGTGCTGAACGAAAGGAGCGCACAAGTTTCCGGGAATGGCAATGTTGGCCTGTAACGCGAAGCCAGCAGGTTTGGGCGAGCTTTTATCGAAAGAGATATGCGACTCACAAACGCTTGCTCGATACTGCAAACGTGCCTATTAGAGTAGATCTCTGTTATGGACAATAGGATCATTTAGAGGAATATAACTTAGCTTACCAATGAGCTTTGAGGACTGGCTGTATGCTGTTTTCCTACCGCAAACCCCCCAGTTGATGCAGGCGTCGGCACCGATTTCAACCCAGCTTTATCTTGATCGCTGAAACTGATTGGGTGGTTTGACTGTTTATGCTAAATGGCCTGGGGTTGAGCGAGCGAGATTAATCCGCTTGATCCAAAGATAGTACGCACGGCCTATTGTATCATATGTTGCAACATAGTTTTAGTTAGTAGATCAGTCACATAATACTGAGCGATGCAAACTTGCGCGCAACTAGGAAAGCCTTAGACAGTGCGCTATCTCAGTACACACAGACGTAACATACCAGAGTCAGAAGTTCACGAGATGACGCCCTACGTAAAAAATTGACCCAACAGTTGCTAATCAGAACTTTGAGAAAGCTTGTGCAGTCTGGCGTTCTCTTGACATTAGATGGGGCGGCAGGGGACGGGAACGTAATCTGATCAAGGTCGCCTGGGAGCTCCCCCGCCACGATTCGCTGAATGACTTTGGGATCGTACTTGTATTTCGCATAAGGCTGGCGTCCTGTTAGAAGCTCATGAACCAGGTTTAGCCAGGTATATCAAGAACGTCGAGTATTGAATTTACCTCGAATAAAACACATCCAAATGCCCAAACGTCAGATTGAACTGACGCAGTCTCGTTATGCCCATCTGCTTGGCGCTGGAGACGCTCGGGACTCGTCCATCTCGCAAGTCCATGAAAGGACACGTTTGGAACCCGCTCAGAAAATTCTGCCATAGATTCTGCTAAGCCGAATTCTCCTAGCTTAACGGTGTCACCGGAAGCAACGAAGATTTTATCCTGGACCAGGGATGTTAGAATAAGGTAACTCGGAAATGTCGCTACTGACAGCATTGAGACTTCCGTGCACGATTGGTGGGGTTTGATTGTGGAGGTATACCAGACCTTCGAGTATACCTTGAATCTGCCAAGGAGCTCAACCAATTAATGACCATAATGAGTGACAGTGTCCCTACAATAGAATAGCAAATGAGACGCGAACCAGAGCCGCTCTTCACAAACTTGATAGACGCAGTATTTAGTCAGACCAAATGAAATCGGGGGATCTATACTTTATTACATTGCGTAGGTCGCCCTTTTCGCAGTATTCTTGATAGAAAGATAAAGTTGTTGAGGAGGGCGAATATATCCGAGCAATGTTGGGATGAACAAGCTGAGACCACGATAGAGTCCGTCTACCAAAAGTCTTGAGACAAGTGAGATCGACTTAGGATTTGTATAATATGTGAGAATCACAACAATACCTCGCGGTATTTGAGTAGTACATCCTCTCCCTGTTATGTTTAAGATGTCACATATGCTCCTTTGATTGCTTGAAACATAGACCTGAGCGTACCCTTTCTTTGTCACTATCATTGAAATGTTTTGGGGATAGCCGTAAGATCTTCTTGACCAACTACTCGATTTCAATTTTTATCTCCTTACACCAGAGATCACTCAACATTTTCCCGGCCGGTCCCGGCATACGGTCCTGGCCATTTTATCTATGGCGGGTACTGGACCGGCCAGGACCTGACGAGGACTGGATGCCGGGACCGCATGGGTTTTGCAAAACAGCTGAAGTCCAGGATAATGTTTTATCGATTTAATTACGTACTCGGCGCTTGAGTGTCCCGATCCGACCCGTTCCGATCCAGCCAAACCTAATCTTAACCACGACCGCCACCTCCACTGTTCCCCGCCACATCGCTAAATCGAGTATATAGTTACTTATTTTGCTGTAATTCGGTAAAAAATACGATATAAAGTTCAACGATCGATATATTTGCGTGATGTTATCAAGAGAAGCTGTTCGGCGTGCTCGGAAGGCAGGTACTCCCCAACCGGGACTTTCGTTCCTCACCCAGTTTGGATTTGCAGGCGCATAAAGCTCTCCGTGGACCGATGCTATGCGATTGTAATAAATGCTTTGACAAATGTCACATCAAACGGTCTTATGAATACGTCAAGAGACATCGAAAGTTATACGGTCAACAGAGTCTAGGCGAGAACGCGCCTTTGGATCCCGCTACGCCTTCCAACGATTATCTGGCTGCATCTGGTAGCTCTCCCCCACCAAATTCCCCCTCTGTATCGTCTCGTAGCCAAGAATCACTTCTTCTCAGCTCTCCGCTTGGTGTTCTCGACAATCTTGGTTGTGGCCGTGTATCACAGTCCCCACGAAACCTCTCAAACGCAGCTTTCAGTCCTTTGGATTCCGGTTCTATATCTGACACTCAAGATTGCCCATCAGTACCAAGTGTCTCGAACTCTCTGCAATCGAACAGTCCCGGCCTGCCCAAACCAACCTTTACCCCGAAATTCAGCCCAGGTTCTATAGGGCTTTGCACTCCTCGTTATCTCCTGTCTCAGCGAAAACCGGGAACAATCTTTATACCCGACCCCTCTCCGATTCCGCCTGGCCGGAATATTACCTTGAAACTGCCCCCATGGCGACAGGATTATCGCATTGACAATGACGGGTGGCTATGGGATTTCAATCGATACTCGCCTCCACCCCGGCCAAATGCCCAATTTCTTGGTGGAGACGAAGAACGACAATACTGGGCTAACTTACTGGAAGATGAGGATTTACCTCCGGCTCCGGCTCTAGACCACGACCTTGAAGTGGACGACGAAGACCTAGGCAACCCAGACGACGTACACTATGGCATTGAGCCTGAACCTGACGACCCCGACTCCGAACCTGAACCCGATCCCAACCCCGAGCCTCAACTTCAGATCAATCAAGACGAACATGATGCAATGGATATTGACATTGGTGACGAGGATCCACCAGACGAACCAGAGGACGACGACGCTGCACCAGCGTTTCATGGACCTGCAAACTTACGCAACTATTTTGTTTGAACGTATCTCGAGGCAGCTTACAATGGAGCAACAAAAAAGAACATACACAACACACTCAGGTCGACACGTCTGCTCCTCTCGACCCAGGCCGAGCAGGGCCTACTTGAACCTGAACTGGCAGAGGCGCTTGTGGATTTCCCTCTAACTATGCGCTCTCTCGAACATTGGCTGGGTCTTAATGCAGAGCGCTATCTGATCATCTACACGCTATGCTCGTCCTGTGGCACACTTTACACACCCGACTATATAGAGGATACTCAGAACCCGAATTGTACTCACGAGTTGGAAGACGGCAATATATGCTGCACTCTCTTGTACACAGAAGTACGCCTATATGGAAATGTCCAAAAACGGAAACCCATCAAGCAACTTCCATACTATCCTGTCTGCAAAGCGCTGGAATCAATGCTCTTACGAGTCGGCATGCACGAGGCGATGCAGCTATGGAGAGGCGAAGGGGATGAAATCAACAACGGCCCACCACTCTCAAAACATGATTGGTACGCGACCACTGATGAGCATGCCCCACTTACGGGAGTTCACGATGGTTGGGGGTGGCGAACACAAGTTTTAGGTATGACCAGGGAATACAATCCAGAGACTGGGCAATATGGCGATGTTGCGCCCAATCCCCCAGTTGCCCTTGCTCGAAGTCGTTTTGGGATCAGTTTCTCGATTAGCATCGATGGGTAAGCAATCTTAGCTATTCAAAAATATTGTTCTAATTGCCTATTTAGTTTTCGCGCGTTCAAGAAGGGCCCGTATACTGTGAATGGGGTTTATATTGTCATAAACAACCTCCCATACTACCTACGAAATCGAGTCGAAAACACGATACCTGCGATGATTATGCCCGGGCCAAACAAGGCTAGCGCGTATGCGTATGATCAAATGCTTCAACCGCTAGTAAACAATCTGATTGAACTGGCAAGGGGTGAGTGGAATATATGGATATATGCACACTATTGCTCACCCTCCTTAGGAGTCCACATGCAAGTCTATCAGGTGCAATTTGGACAAGCCCAGCGTGAGCTTGTTCACGGCCACCTCCATTCCATGATCCTCGATTACGTTGCTGTCATGAGCCGCGCACATGACCTCCATCTTTTTCTCGTGGCTTACACGCTGTATAAGCCACTCACTTCTTTTCTTCTTCTTAGTAAGGCTGATTGGCGTATTAACTAAGCCTCCACATAGATGCTTACTGATCAAAGCTATCTTTAGCACGCACCACACGGATGCTTATTGATCAAGGCTATTCTTAGTACGCATACAGTCTTCTTGGACTATTCTTAGTTACGCTCTACTTTTAGACACACTCTCTTTTAGAAACACATACTATCTTTAGCTCATGTATTCTTGGAACTGTACGCACAGACCATGTACCCATGAGTATAAATACTCGGTGTGCAAGCTGCTCCAAGACCAGCTTGCTCTACCTCGTCGATCTCCCCTCAAGGGTGATAACTACTAAGAGATATACATAGACTTACATACTTAAGACTCAACCATCGATACTAGGTCCTATTAACTTAGGTACTTAGTAATACACTGCAAGCCACGAGTCCTTCACAGTCTCCGCCGGAGACGGGTGCCTTCGACGTCCTACTCGCTAGACGAGCAGAGGACTATACTCCTAAGACTAAGAGGCTTGATACCCTACATAGGGCTGTCATTGACTCCTCTACACTAGACTACATCTACGAACAGCCACAGGAGGCTGCCACGCATCAGGCTAAGATCCGACGCCGACGCCGTCGTATCCAGAACAGAAAGTGAACACCCTTAGAAACGAGGGTTGTGACATTGTAGAGCAAGCTTCATACTGATCCGTGGCTATGTCTCAACGATCTTCATCAAGAGTAACCAGGAGCCAGTCGGCTCAAGGAGAACCACTAGTGCCACCGGTAGATAACCCTGACCGGCCGTCGGTATCTAGATCAGATAATGCAACATCCCTATCCGCTTTAAGGGAACAGGTATTACAAATGACTACAGAAGCAACCGATGCTATCCACGCTCGAGTGAGCATACCAGGATCATATGCAGATCCAGACGAAACTATTCAGGCTGAACCCACCATTATAGTGGGCGAAGGAAATCCAAATGAGTCAACTGCGACAGCAGCTGATATCGTCGGTGGAAGATCTATACCAAGAACCACGGTGGAATCAGTATTGGATCCCGAGGAATCCCGACTCTCCGAGGATATAGGGCGAACCCCAGATACAACTGAGCCTGTAGTAACACAAGAAGCAGTACAAACGACAGGACCTGAACACTTCTGGAATGCGAGGGCCAGTATGTCCCCAGGAAGGATAATTTCTGTAAGAAGAAGGGCACAAATGGACCCCACAGCAGGAATAGAAGACCAAATCAACCCTGTACCTCCATATGCACCAAACCCCTTGGAGATACCCGCCGGGAGATATGGTCCCACAAACATTCGAAGAGAGGAAAGACACCTATACTCGGCACATCCCCTGACAGGGATAAGAACCCGATCACAAGCATCGAATGCCATTGAAGCGCCCATACCACAGAGACCCATACAAGTACCAGAACAGATAGAAGCCCCTCCCCAAATTAGGATTGAGCAGAGACCAGCGAATCCAACACCACCTAGACCTCACTCAGCTTCACCCGCACCTGAAGAAGTACCAGTGGAAAGGGATGAAGACGAATATGAGAGGCTTCTTAACGGACCTATAGAAGATATCCGAAGAGCAGCAGCCAGGGACCCCACACTTGGATTTTTCTTCAGGGTACTAGACGACATCAAGGATCAACTCCTTGAAGATATCACAGCCCAAATACAGGTACAAGAGAATCGACAAGATACAGGGGTACAAACACTCAATACTACCCTACAACAAATGACTAATTCCATTTCCAAACTGGAAGCGTCGACCAGCAATATTAGGCAGCAAGTAGAGAGTGCAGCCCAGAATGCATGGACAGCAGCAAACAGCTCTCAATTAGGAGTCAACGAACAAATAAAAACCCAGAATGCCATCGACAAGCTCAGTCAACAAATGGATACTATCATTGTAGCCATGGGGGCTATGGGTAAACAAGTATCCGCTGCCCTAAATAAGCAAGAAGAAGCCATTAAGAAACTCAAGGCCGACACAGAAACCCTTCAAGAGACACTACAAGTAGTAGAAGAAAGGGTCTCAAACATCGATGTTATGGACCAAGATCACCAATGGGAACCTGAAGCTGAATCCTCTCGAGCACAAGTCCCAAAAAGGCCTCAAGGACTATTTCCAGGGGATAATCCCCCAGGACCCCCATCGGGACCTCCATCAAGGGGTAACACGCCCCCTCCTAGAAACCCAAGGCCTCATAAGAAGGAAGAAAAGACCAAGGACAAAATTCCAAAAGGAGCTAGGGCTAAGAAGCCTGAAGCCTTTAATGGGAAAAGGGGACAGGAGGCTGAGATTTTCTTGATGAAAATGGAGATCTACTTCAACGATTATGGTACTGCCTTCGATAACAACCGGAAGATGGCCACCTTCCTCACTAACATGGGAGAAGGAGAAGCAGCCAAATGGGCTAAACCCCTACTTAGGAAAATCCTTGATGAAGAACCACACGAATACCTTGCAAATTGGAACGCCCTGAAGAACGCCTTCCTCCTCGCTTTCTCAGACCCCATGAAGAAGGAAAGAGCAATTCAAAACATTCATAAACTCCAACAAACAGGATCAGCACAACACTATGTCACCGCCTTCCGTACCCTTATGCAAGAATTGGATTGGGACGAACACGCCTTTATAGATGTCTTCAAGAAAGGACTTAAGAATAACGTCCAACAGGAACTCCTAAAGGTGACCATTACCCAAGATACATCTACATTCTCCCTTGAAAAATGGATGGAAGTCTCTATCAGGATAGATGACCTCCTATTCACCGGGAGAAGCCTAAAGGATAATAGCTCCTCTGGGAACCAAGACAAGAAATTCCAACCGAGAACAACCCAAGCTAAAGCTGGAATAGTACCATCAGAGGTCATTCAAAAAAGGCGAGAAGAAGGAAGATGTATCAAATGCGGAAGAAGAGGGCACCGGATGAGGGAATGCAAATTCAAGGAATGGCAACAAGAACCCCAAGCTGTCAAAGGGAAGGAAGCCAAGATTGAAGAAGTAAAGGAGGCAGAAAAATCCTCTGACTCGGAGTCGGAAAACTAGAACTGCAGGCTGAGTCCATGTCAGTACCTGCCCATAAACCCTTGACCAAGAATCAAAAAAGAAAGAAGCGTGTATTATACCTAAAGAAATCCGAACAAACTGCATCTATCTTTACTATGGTCAAGGGAATCATGGACCCCATCTCCACTCTGGTCGACTCTGGATCCTCAAAAAACTTCCTAGATATCAACTTTGCCAAAAACAACAACATTCCTTTAACACCCTTAGTCAACCCACGAACTGTGATCGCCATAGATGGAAAGGAACTCCCAAACAAAATAAAAAATAAAACCACATTGGAAGTAGAAATCGAAGGATGGACCTTCGATGTAACTTTCTTTGTAATGGATCTGGGGGATACCGACATGATTTTAGGTCTAGATTGGCTACAAGAAGCAGACCCAGATATAAATTGGAAAACCCTAGAAATCTCATGGAAAGGAAGACCCCTTACCGCCAAAGCTGGGAAAGATCTACCTACCATACCAGAGGAATTCATGGAATTCATCGACGTCTTCAGTGAAGAACTCTTCAAGAAGCTTCCAGAACACCAGTCCTTTGATTGCAACATAGACTTTGAGGAAGGATCAGACCTACCAAAACCAGCAAAATGTCATGAGCCGCGCACATGACCTCTATCCTTTTCTCGTGGCTAACACGCTGTATAAGCCACTCACTTCTTTTCTTCCTCTTAGTAAGGCTGATTGGCGTATTAAATAAGCCTCCACATGGATGCTTACTGATCAAAGCTATCTTTAGCACGCACCACACGGATGCTTATTGATCAAGGCTATTTGTAGTACGCATACAGCCTTCTTGGACTATTTTTAGCTACGCTCTACTTTTAGACACACTTTCTTTTAGAAACACTTACTATCTTTAGCTCATGTATTCTTGGAACTGTACGCACAGACCATGTACCCATGAGTATAAATACTCGGTGTGCAAGCTGCTCCAAGACCAGCTTGCTCTACCTCGTCGATCTCCCCTCAAGGGTGATAACTACTAAGAGATACACTTCAGACTTATATACTTAAGACTCAACTATCAATACTAGGTCCTATTAACTTAGGTACTTAGTAATACACTGCAAGCCACGAGTCAATCACAGTCTCTCCAGGAGACGGGTGCCTTCGACGTCCTACTCACCAGACGAGCAGAGGACTATACCGCTAAGACTAAGAGGCTCGATACCCTACACAGGGCTGTCATTGACGCTTCCACACTCAACTACATCTACGAACAGCCACAAGAGGCCGCCACGCATCAGGCTAGGATCCAACGCCGACACCGTCGCATCCAGAACAGAAAGTAAACACCCTTAGAAACGAGGGTTGTGACACAAAAGTATATCCCCTTTCACCAATCGAAAGCAGAACAATAAAGGAATTTATTGATCAAGAACTGGCCGATGGAAAAATCTGACCTAGCAAATCCCCTATAGCTTCACCTTGCTTCTTTGTCAAAAAGAAGGATGGATCCTTAAGGCTAGTAACAGATTACCGAAAAATCAACAACATCACCATACCGGATCAATTCCCCATGCCACTCCAGGTAGAACTTGTTGATCAGGTCAAGAATGCCAAGATCTACTCAAAATTAGACCTTAGATGGGGATTCAATAACATCCGTATCAAAGAAGGCGATGAATGGAAAACTGCCTTTAGGACAGCATACGGAATATATGAATATCTAGTCATGCCCTTTGGACTCAAGAACGCTCCAGCAGTCCTTCAAAGGATGATGAACGATATTTTTAGACATCTGCTAGGTGTCACAGTAGTAGTCTACATGGATGACATCCTTATCTTTTCAGAGAAAGAGGAAGACCATGCAGAACATGTCAAGGAAGTACTCAAAATCCTAAGAGATAACAATCTCTACGCCAAACTAGCCAAATGCGAATTCTTTGTCAAGAAGGTCATTTTCCTTGGGTTAGTAATTACCCCTGAAGGAATTTCCATGGAAGAAGAGAAAATCAAGGCAATCATGGAGTGGGGCGCACCCAGGAAAATAAAAGAAGTCCAGGCTTTCCTTGGCTTTGTAAACTTCTACAGGAGGTTTATAGCCGAATTTAGCAAAATAGCCAGACCATTACATGACCTAACAAAAAAGGATACCAGGTTTGAATGGAGTCAAGAATGTCAACAAGCTTTTGAGGAAATCAAGAAACGGGTCAGTCAAGACCCAGTACTAATACATCCTGACCCCGATAAACCCTTTATCTTGGAAACCGATGCGTCTGGAATAGCCATAGGAGCTATACTTAGCCAACGAGGTGAAGATGGGTACCTCCATCCAGTAGCATACTTATCAAAAAGCTACAACGACGCACAAAGAAACTATGATACCGCCAATAAGGAACTACTCGCTATTGTGGAATCATTAAAACATTGGCGCATATACCTTGAAGGGACTATATTACCTGTGACTGTCTTCACCGATCACCGAAATCTAGAAAGATGGAAGAACGCAGAAACCTTCAACAGAAGGCATGCCAGATGGCATATGGAACTCGCTTCTTTCAACTTCGAAATCCATTACAGGCCCGGTAAAATGTCCAATAAACCAGACGCCCTGTCAAGAAGACATGACCACGAAGACATCCCAAATTCCCAGCAAATCATGATCAATGCCGAACGATTCAAGGGCTTCAAAGCAAACATAGAAATCGACATCATTTCTATGATTAGGGAAAGCCTCAGCGATGATGAATCTCTAACAACCCTTATCGAGAGTACAAAGAAAAAGGAAGATCTTCCACCCTCTATTAGGAAACAATATGACAAGTACGAATGGAAGGAAGATCTCCTATGGTATGAAGGACGAATAGTAATCCCTGAAAACAAAGAGATACGACTAACCATTCTGGAAATGCACCATGACAACCCAATAGCTGGCCATCAAGGACAAGCCAGAACTCTGGAACTCATATCTAGAAGATACTATTGGCCGGCTATGAAACAACAAGTCAACCGATTTGTCGAAACATGTGAAATCTGTCAAAGGAGTAAAGGCCACAAACAATATGCACCCCAAAAACCTCTACCAATACCACGAAAACCTTGGGAAGACATCGCATATGACTTTATCGTCAAGCTCCCTGAATCACAAGGCATGGACAGTATACTAGTAGTGATCGATCGCTTCTCTTGGCAAGCTCATTTCATCCCTTGCCTTGAAAGCACCAATGCAGAAGGAGTAGCCAACCTCTTTATCAAGGAAGTCTGGAAATTACACGGATTACCTAAGACAACTGTGTCAGACAGAGGGCCGACTTTCAATAGCCAATTTCTGAAAGCCCTCTATACCAAACTGGGTATTAACCCCAAATTTTCCACGGCCTTCCACCCAGAAACTGATGGGATAACGGAAAGAACCAACCAATGGCTAGAAGGCTTCTTAAGAAGCTTTTGCAATTACAGACAAGATGATTGGGTCAGATGGCTACCAATCACAGAATTTTGTCATAACAACCAAGTCAATTCTGCCACAGGGAAGACAGCCTTTGAAACGATCTATGGACTACACCCCAGATGGGACCTTGTAGATCTAGAAGTCAATGCCCCTAACGCTGCCGATATGGCAGAATCTATGCAAGAGATATGGGACGAGGTCATAGCCTCTATGGAATTCCATAGATCAAAGGAAGACACCCCAAAACACGAATACAAGGAAGGAGACAAAGTATGGCTAGTAGGCCAGAACATCACCACGAGGCGACCCTCAAAAAAGCTAGATAACAAAAAATTAGGGCCCTTCGTCATATCAGAAAAGATCTCTTCACATGTCTACCGCCTAGAACTTCCAAAAACCATGCGGACACACAACGTATTTCACATCAACCTTCTCACACCCTTCACAGAAGACAAAGACTTTCACAGGCGTCAGGCAAGACCACCCCCAATTGTGACAGAAGAAGGGGAAGAAGAGTACAAAGTAGACCATGTGGTCGCATGGGAACAGCGAAAAAACGGCCTATACTACCTGTGACAACTATGCGTCGACCGGCGCTTCGCTAGTCTGAGCGTAGCCGCCTGGCGCTTCGGTCCTAGTCAGGATGTATACCTGCGTCATGTGATCGCATGTCATCCCATGGGTCTATGCGCATATATTCTGTAGTTTCTGTATTTATGGATTAGGCTGTACGTATATGCTGTGTCATACACTGCTTTCATCATATTCCTGTGTATCACACTGCATGTACAGCAATGCTATGATTGATGCTCCACAGAGGCTCCACCGTACTGCCCTACACTGGTATGCACTGGTACGCACTGCTATCCTATGCTCAGGCAGTGCGCACCTGTGCTGGACACACAGCTTAGCTGTGAGATGGACACTGGTTTGCTGTGTATCGTATAGCTTAGCTGTGTAGCGTAGCATTCATGTACTGCCTCGTCCTCATGTATATAAGGAGGCTCTCCAAAGCCCCTCTCTGTACCAAATTCACATCTTATTACTCTCTACACTTGTGTGCATCAAGCCACCATAAGAGACTCTGTTGAGCACCACTCCAGAAACGTTGAGCTCAGCTCCGTCATTAACCCGCTGCCATTGACTGCAGTGCGCGTACTCCCATAAGCGACTTAAGACTACGACAGTCGTCCCTCTTAGCGACATTAGGCCCGTGAGTCCCACGAACGGTAGCACCGGCCACTAGTGCGCTCCCAGCGACAAACCAAGACATATCGTAATTACTTCGAGCGCTTCGGACATACTCCCGCTCTCAGTCACGCCCAGGGTTATACGACGGTTCCCAGCCGCGTACTCTTAGTGTAGATTGTTGATAGTGTAAATCATCGGCAACACGTCTAGTAATACCTTGCATATAGAACTCACTCCGTAGTTACATTAATTTGTCCACTACGGCTAATTGTTATTTGTACCCGCTCATCACGGCCCTAGAGCACTCTGTCATTCTAGTGCTTACCTACCTTCCCACTACACCTTCACAAGCGCGTATATTTAACACTACCAAATCAGGTGGAAAGGGTATGATCCGATAGAAGACACCATGGAAAGGGCTGAAAAAATAGCCGAGCTACCCCAAATCATGGAAGATCTAGTCAAGCGTCACCCCAAAGCCCCTTTACCAAAGAACTACAAACCAAACAAAGACGGGTATAAAAGAGTGGGGGGGAAAACCTCAAACCTCACCACCAACAGCTTCAGCTTCACTTCTAAATCACTACTCCAACCAACAAACCCTCTTATACTACCTCCTACACAATGGCCCCAGTCCGCAACGCCAAGTCTGCCAAGACCACCGGTATCCGCTACGACCCCCGTGATGCCAAGGTCGTCGTCGACCACACCCCCAAGTCAGTATGGGGAAAACAACGCGTATCACATAAACTCACATGGGGCCACGGCGGGGACAGATTGTATAGCTACCAAGATGCCATCAGGCGCTGCGATAGCTTCATCCGAAGCTCGGACTTCGCCAAGTCCCTCGACCCCTCGGTCACCCTCAATTACATTCCCATGGGCGAACGATGGAACTGTAAATGGGTCGCCACCCACACCCTCCACTGCCCCAAACAGGGGCACCTATACTGGCTTGGTAAAGGACCCCGACCCGAGTCGAGCAGGGCCATGCAGGCCACCAAGCTTTTTGTAATTGAAGAGTGGGTAGGGAGTGAAGTCGAACACTTGGTGAGGGAAGTAAAGAAATTAAAAGGGATGAGGTGGTATGAAGAATATAGCCGGACGATGAAGGAGAACAACAGTAGGATCAAAAAAGGGGTCAATAGCTTTAGCACCCCCCACCTCATTAGGAGATTGGAAGAGTGGGAAGAGAAAGGGAAGAAGGAGGCCGTACCCAAGTGGGTAGAAAACTCAACGGAATGGTGGTTCCAATTGAGTGACATAGAAGAAATGAAGAAGGAGTGGATAAGGTTGCTGGGCGACAAGGGACAGAAGATGGCCATTGTGGCCAATGTAGTCGAAGAATGGTGCCAAGCACCTGACATCTCCAAAAGCTACCAGGAGGTCCTCAAGGAGATATCCTTTGGTGAAGTCATCGAACTAGCCGAAAAGGAGAAGTGGTCAAAAAGGGAGCTCTTGGATTGGCTGGACCAGAGGGCTTGGGATAAGGGGAACGAAGACCTCTCGGTCGACATGGCCGACCTCTTACTCGAACCTTTGGATGAAGATGAGGAGTGGGTGAAATTGAAAGAGGAAGTCTGGGGAGCTGAGGCCCCTAACGGCGCCAAAGTATACCACCCTAAGGACACTGAAGAATTTTAGAATAATGGACATTTCTTTTACGGACTCAAAGAATCTTTTGTAATTTTTTTACCCTTTTTCTCAATCTATCCTCCACGAACTTTTGTCTTGTTCGCTCGTCTCATGTCCCCTAAGACTCGCCATTAAGAGGGGGGTAATGTCATGAGCCGTGCACATGACCTCCATCTTTTTCTCGTGGCTTACACGCTGTATAAGCCACTCACTTCTTTTCTTCTTCTTAGTAAGGCTGATTGGCGTATTAACTAAGCCTCCACATAGATGCTTACTGATCAAAGCTATCTTTAGCACGCACCACACGGATGCTTATTGATCAAGGCTATTCTTAGTACGCATACAGTCTTCTTGGACTATTCTTAGTTACGCTCTACTTTTAGACACACTCTCTTTTAGAAACACATACTATCTTTAGCTCATGTATTCTTGGAACTGTACGCACAGACCATGTACCCATGAGTATAAATACTCGGTGTGCAAGCTGCTCCAAGACCAGCTTGCTCTACCTCGTCGATCTCCCCTCAAGGGTGATAACTACTAAGAGATATACATAGACTTACATACTTAAGACTCAACCATCGATACTAGGTCCTATTAACTTAGGTACTTAGTAATACACTGCAAGCCACGAGTCCTTCACAGTCTCCGCCGGAGACGGGTGCCTTCGACGTCCTACTCGCTAGACGAGCAGAGGACTATACTCCTAAGACTAAGAGGCTCGATACCCTACATAGGGCTGTCATCGACTCCTCTACACTAGACTACATCTACGAACAGCCACAGGAGGCTGCCACGCATCAGGCTAAGATCTGACGCCGACGCCGTCGTATCCAGAACAGAAAGTGAACACCCTTAGAAACGAGGGTTGTGACAGTTGCACGAATCGAAAATTGCGGCCATACTGCATTGGCGAGTGAACGCGAATTCTGTTTGTATTGTAGGATGCGACATTCTTTCATCTCTATGCCAGAAGGATTTGTTTTTGAGCTTTCTTGATTTTGCGGAGAAGTGCTTCTACTGTCGACAAAAGGTTAGTGTGCTAATAGACCGAATAGTATCAATGCTCACGTTCATCTCCGTCCATTCGCTTCAACTGGTCCTTGATTGGCGTATTGGCGTTACGAGAGGTTCTCTTGGGCGAGACGCGCGCTAGTGTGGATCAGCGCATATAAGCTGTACTCGACCAAGGAATGAACTTCGACTCACTGATAGGACACGACTTTGAAGCATTCGAGGACTTGCGCGTTGGGGTTTCTTCGGTGGGTTGGCGAGCGGGGTTCATCAAGTGGCGGAATGGTCTACTCGCAGTGGAATCTGACCAGGCGAGTTGAATCAAGTTAGCTCTCGTGTTTAAATGCTGGCGCCCGAGTTCCTACTGACTTTTCTCACCGCCACTCGTCAGAACACTGCTATTTGGCGCCCCCAAACGTCTAGTCGGTGTTTTGCCGTACTGCTTGGAAGGGCGCGTCGGTGTTTGCATATCATCAGGGGCAACATGCTTTGTCTTTGGTGGAGGGTTGTTGAGCGGAGGCATGGCGGTAGCAGTCAAGTATACGTAGCCAGTCGCAACACCTCTTCACGCCCCCCAACTAACTACTTCGCTTTATCTACAGAATGAATAGGCGGTCATTTATACTTGTCAACGCCCTGGAAGGATGCTCCAGGGGTTGCTTCAATTGTTAAATTGTAGATCAACGTTCCTAGTATAGAAATACATTTGCTCTATTGCACAACCTGAGTGGGACCATGCGTAATAGTACCCGGACTGGACCAGGGCTGTCCGGGAACCTAGCGGAACCCGGCTGGAATCCCAATTAGTCTGTCGGCCAGTCACGGAACTCGGTCCTGACATAGTTATGGACAGGTCCTGTCACTCTTCCGCCCAATTTCGCCAGGACCGTATGCCGGGACCGGCCGGGAAAATGTTGAGTGATCTCTGGTGTTACAATTTTACGGGGCGATAGCTAGTACCTTGCTTCTGGTTGGTTTCACACTGCGGGAGATGAATCAGTTTCTCTCTTCAACGATGGGTGCTGATGTTCAATTACCGAAAGACGTCTGATGCTGCCCCTGCGACCAGAAGCTGTCCAAGTTCCGATTCTACCGTCTCCAATTGATTCTTGGGTGATGTAAGACCGCTGAAATCCTTAGATGTATCCTGCTAAATATGAGTAGCCACCCCCGTCCTTGATATGGGTATCACCATTTTTGTTCTTGTACCGTAGGGTACTCGCGTAGAGGATGCTACCTCAGGACGAGAGCCTGTCGGACAGATACGCGGGTGTGGTCGGAAACTACCTGTGCAAGCGCCGGGTCTGGTGGTGATCACAACCATTTGTGACGCTGCTTGCATCTGTTGACGTACCCGTCTGTTCTACTTGCGACCATGTGCAATCACCAAATTGCATACGATCAGCTCAAGCGTATTGATATCCATGAAATCCTTAACATAGAAAATACAGCCGGGTCTGGAGGAAACTCGATCATTATGAGGTAGGTCGCCTCTAGTAGCTCATATCTTAGTGGCAAATACTGAGCTAGGAGTCTCATCCAATGTAGTGGACACCACCCAAACATTTACCAGGCAAGGGAAATATTTTGCGTCACTTTTAGATTTCTGTACAATATGCGATATTCCGCTGGCAGGTCGGAATCACGTCACGAAAAAGTGGAACTTTCATTAAGGTCCAGAATTGTAATTGTCCATAATTGAGTTAATTGCCCTAAATCTTTGTAAATCAATGTAATCCAGTCCTGAAAGTCTCTCAATCGACCTTATACTCTTTCTACACAAGGTACAACTGCTTGGTAACCCGTGTATTGTATTGTCACGCAGCATACATGCTGATACTGTCAGGTCACATGACCATAAATTGAGTAAATCGACCTAAATTAACCTAAATTAAGCGCCTCGGATCTCAGTTCAGAGGAATTAGCGCTAATGAAACAGCGGGGGTAGCAAATCCCCTAAATCCTATAATTGAGCATAATTTGAGTCAATTAGGCTCAATTTGTGTGCCATGTTTTTCCTGACGCAAGAGAATACGCGTAAAACAGTCCGATCGGACGTATGAGGTATGCAAGTTCTATCACTCAGTCCTTCGACGCTTGAGGAAGCTTTGAACATAGTCAAAGGCAGCATTCGTCCGAGAGATCTCTGTATGGAGCACTCTGAACAAGGCCAATTCAAGTTGCGTTCTCGAGCTCTTGGGTGTAGTCACCTGCGAACACGCACCAGCGTTTTTGTCCGAAGCACCAGTTTTCTACTACTGTGATCGTGGAGACATGTTTCAGGTAAGTGAGGTTTGCGATAGCAATAACACAGTTCGCGGCAAGACTAAGTTGCCGCTGGACTCAAGTATCTCGATCAAAATCCAGAATTGAATGAAACAAGTCGCTTGCGATTAGTAAGTGAAACCCATTTGTGTTCAGATGCACGTGCTGTGACTAAATCGACTTTAACAGCTGAAGAACATTGCTGCGGGCACTAGTCATATACATGGCCTCAACATTGTTCATGGCGATTTGAAGCTAGTAAGTTGCCTCGACAACGTGTAATCGACGTAGTTCGTGACCTGAGCTGGCAGGCAAATGTCGTTATAGATCGGAATTGCCGAGCAAGGATATGTGATTTCGGATCAGCCTTTGCTTTAGAAGGATGTTCAGAATGCCCGGCCAGCGCATCCGAAGACTTCCAGGAGCTCGCGACTTATATATACCTAAGCCCCGAAGTTTGGGACGACGATGAGCCAATGAGCTATAAATCGGACGTATGGGCACTTGGGTGTCTCTTTTTGGAGGTGAGTTGCTATTCAAAAGGTGGAGGCTACAGTATACCATCATGGCATGCTAGGCGCAAACTGGAGGCCGAGTCTACGGCGGAAAACATGTCAACCAAATCATGTTCAACATGACGGTAAAAAAACTCCCGCCCGCTACGATCGAATCATTTTCTTCAAATGAGCGCACCAAGGAAGTAGGAAAAGTAGCGCTATCCTGTTGGATCACTGATCCTAACGACAGACCGTCCGCGGGGCAGGTCGTTAGCATGTTGGAGAGGATTGACTAATATCTGTGTGGATTCACCAAGGTTCTTTTTGGACTACATCCCCTGGTCTCACATGTTAAATTGTGTCTCGGTTACGGTAGCTTTTGTGCGAGCCCTGTAGGAGGTTAAAGACCGTTGCATGTTGCATGACAGGAAGCGCTCTGACGCCCTGGTATGCTTCCAGCTTGTATCGCTGATAAAAAACAGTTACTTTGGGTTGAATTTCAGCCCGGGGTGTTCCTGCATGGCAGCTCAGATCGAACATGGCTCTAAACACCCTTGAAGTATTTGGGAAGGGGTTGGGTTCCGGAAAAACTACATTTATGCTGCTCAAAACCGCAGGCAAACATGGCCGTCTCAAGAAATACGAGCGCACCGATTACCTGATTGGAGCACGCTATCACAGATTCGATGCAGCTTCAGGGAGCTCTGACGAGAGGGTGGCGGCGGCCCCTGCTGCTTTATCCGTACAGTTAACCGTAGATTCGAAATGCATCAGAAACTATATGTATTTTCTGCGCGGACTCTACGTTCCATATAACAATCAGAGTTCAGCTGTAACACCCGCCTATGAGGTTCCCTCGAGACCCTTGCTCATTGGCTCTGGTTCAGACTCTCCCCTATTTGTTTGACTCTTTGGGTCTCCGAGTCGGACACCTTCAGCGACGAGCTCGGTATTCTCCTTGTCAACCCATGGCTTCCCCAAATCATCCATTGGAAGCGGGGGCAGGTCGTACATAGATGTCGTATCGTGTTCTGAGGATTTATGCTGCCAAATAAATGGTGAGTGGAGTCCTCAAATAAGGTATCAAGAGCGCATACAGCCTGCCCAATCAAAAGTTACAGCGTAACTCAACGTCAACGAATAACTCTACTCCACTGGACAGTCCGAACATACATTTAGCTAATAAAAATCTGCATTAGAATTAACCTAATGGCTTATGGCTTATGGTAATAACGCACCATTTCTAGAAGGTCCCTTGATGACGGTCTATCTGCAGCATTGGCCCAGCATTTTATGATCATGGTTCTCAGTAGGTCTGCGCAGCTCGGCGCCCGTTGAGCCATGTCGAGTGCCGTAGACTGAAGGGGCAGTGTGACTTGCTCAATGTCACCTGGCAGCTCTTTATCCAAAAGTGCTCGCAAAATGAGTTCATCATACTTATACTTATGGTAGGGCAGGCGTCCGGTCGAAATCTTGTAGAAACACTCGGTACATTTCGTTAGCGAGCCGAATAGGTTCTTACCTCGAACAGAGTACATCCAAAGGACCATATGTCAGATTGAGTTGATGGAACACTCTGCTTTCTTTCCGTTCGAAGCGCGACTTCTTCGGGGCTGATCCCCCGCACAAGCCCGGCAAATGAAACCGCAGGAAGGTGACGCGAAAAGTTCAACATCGACCCCGCAAGACCAAACTCTCCCAGTTTGATCGTGCCATTCAAGGTGGCAAATATTTTGCTCTATAGTACGTGAATCAGAAGAAAAAAACACAGTAAATCGAAAATTTTAAGTACCGGATTGATGTCTCGATGGATGATAGGTGGTTCCTGGTTGTGGAGGTATACCAGCCCATTCAGGACACCTTCGATCTATAGACAATCAATTGAGAATTGTGCAGTGGGTGGAATTTATTGCGATTTGGTAGCATATCAAACAAGAGCCTCCACCATGCTCGATATACTTGAAAGGATCAAAGGTGAGTCTGGTAGATTGAACAAAGTAGACCATCTGACCGACATTACGCAAATGACCACGCTCATAGTATTCCTGGTCGAAACATAGTCGTTCTCGAGAACCCGACGAGATCAATGCGATGTTCGGATGAGTTAACTGCGACCAAAGGTCAGTCTGCCTGCTGAAATCCTTTTGTGCGCCGTCAGTCGCTCTCAATCGATCCATTGTGTTAGTACCTTGCGGTAATCCGACAGAAGTACATCTTCCTGCCGCAGTCAAACAAAGACTTAAGAGTTAGCGGCTGAGCAAGAATTGAGAGATAATTTATATTTTCTTGATCTTTCTTTTTGGAACGACTCTGTCGCACCCGTAGGACCTTTGTAACAAGCTGTTGTATTAAGGTTAGTGTCACTGAACCATATTTGTTGTAGAATCGAAATACCTTTGGACCGGTGCTAATTACGACCTTTATCTCTATATTAATCTGCCAAACCATTGGATCTGTGCTATTCACCGATAAATATCTGCCGCATCGCCTGAGAGGGGGGTTGGCTTGCGAGCAAAATTCGCCAAGGCCGGGCTCTATTGAGGACGGGTAGTCTGAGCTCCGAAAATTTCGGAAATTCTCCGCTCAACTCTTACCATATCCAAACTAGGTGAGATGAGATGGGTCTTATGGAGTGTTGGAGTTCGGTAGAGAGATGGTCCAAGTGGCCCAGATACGGCACTTAAGGCACCACCCGATCCTTACTCCTATCCAAAACAGTTATGCAGATTCGTATTCCGTACGCTGACTAATTTTCACCAAACTTCGCTCCAATCTCCTCTTGTCAAAACCTCTGTTGCTATTCTCCTGAAATGACATCCTATGAAATTTGTAAAATTGCATGTTAGGCGGCCTATGTGCTATTCAGTGAAAAGGAAGGCCTGAACTCTTATGTTGGAAGGATATTCTGTGCATATGTCCACAAATTCGGCTTCCGCGATTATGAATCACACTACAGACGGATTGGTAGCAATAAATCCTCCGTCCACTGTAAGGATCTGCCCGTTAACGTAGTAGGACGCAGGTGAAGCGAGATATGCGACAGCCCCCGCGATGTCCACATCGCTAGGGTAAGTGGTAAGTGCCTATAGGCGCCGGCCCGAAACGGAGAGACTTACAGGCCGCCTCTCTCGGATGGTACTTTGGTTATTCCTTTCGCAACTCGGTCCACAAGTTCCGGTGCGAAGGCAGTACCCTGACGCAAACGCTAAATCACCTTCTCGACCACGAGTTTAAAAAAGAGACTCACTTCAGAGTCGGTCATCTCAGTTGGAAACGGCCCCGGAGAGATTGCGTTGACCCGAATGGGGATACGGCGTAGCGCCAATTCCGTAGAGAGCATCTTGGTCAGGTGGTTTGCCGCAGCCTTTGATGCGTTATATGCAAACTAGGAATTTAACCGACATCAATAATTTCCCAACTTGCTCCGTTTGGACTCAAAAATACTTGCGTGATCTTGGCTGAGCTTCATCTGTCCCGATATGCTTGTGATATTGATGATCGATGCGCTCCATCCTCCGCTGGAGGCTTCCCGAGCGCGGGTCGCAGCCTCAAGTAGCCCAAGGAATGCAGTTGAAACAAAGAAAATAGACGAAACGTTGATGCTAAAGAGATCAGCCCACCCTGTTACAAGAATTATTAAGAATACTCATGAGGGATCGGTCATTTGTATGCGCACCTTGGAAAGATTCATTGTTAAATAAAGACGATCCTAGCGTCTGGGTGTCTTTTCGTTCTTCGGAGGATGGATTCGAAAAGAACCGAGATGCCGGTCCCACTTGTCCTGCACTAGGCATTCACTCATGAGATTAGCCCATACACCCTCATGGAAAATGTCTACTTGTTGATTAACACGTCGAGTTTCCCGTCACTGTTAGATATGATCTCGACCGCACTTTCGATGCTGGCCTTGTCAGTTACATCTAGAGCGATGCTATCCATTCAATCATGTAGTAAACGGGGGTACGGTATCACGGCCCAGAGGAACTCACGGGATAATCTTTCCCGTTATATCTTTCGAGTGCTCTGTGGCAGCCTTGTCCACGACCTCCTTACGACGTCCGCCGATATACACCTTTGCGCCATTGGATGCTAGCCCCTTGGCGGCCATCAAACCGCTAGCAAGTTGCTCGGTAAATGCGCCAACAATAGGAAACGGAATGTCAGCTCACATGCCTGTCCCCCCTCCGGTTATTAGAACAACGAGCCCCGTCACGTCGAAAACTTTGCTGTTTGCTAGATGGCTCATCCTTTACTATAGGCGATGGTGAGGATAGAGTCAACTGAGGTCGCTGATTTCAGGCGCGCTGCTGGTGGATAAATGATCATCACATCTAGGGACGAGGCTCGGTCCGTGGAGCCGAAGGTCATGTGCTCAAATAAGGGCAGATCTCCGTGACATTTGCGTTCTTCGACCTCGCCAATGCTTCGAGCCCAGTTTGCAAGGCCCGGACTCTCTCCAAGCTTGTGATGCAGCTCCGGTGCTGCTCCTTTAAATTTCTCTGGCTGGCTAGAGTCCATCCACAGCCTAGCTTCCACAATGACTTCTCTTGGACTCTCTCCCGACCTCTACGACCCCGCTCACGTTCTCAAATCTGCTTCTTTCAAGATTCTTTCTGCTCCACCTGAACGAGACCCAAAAAAGAACATTGCTGTGTTCACCAATCCCGCCCATGACCTCCATCTCGTAGAAAAGCCTATACCAAAGGCTGGTCCCGGCCAATGTGTTGTTCACGTTCGAGCGACTGGTATCTGCGGAAGCGACTGTCATTTCTGGAAACATGGTCGAATTGGTGAGAAATTGACGAAGTACTTATGAGCACTTATAACTGAATTTACGCTCGGATTTCCAGGAGATTCCATGGTCGTTCGAGATGAGAACGGTCTAGGGCACGAGAGTGCTGGAGTTGTGATCGAGGTTGGCGAAGGCGTTGCAGATTTCAAAGTTGGTAAGTATCTGAGTCCTATTGATTATCTTACATTCATCGTGGCATTCGCAGGCGATCGTGTTGCCATTGAGGCTGGCGTTCCTTGCTCCAAGCCAAGCTGCGAGTTTTGCCGAACCGGAAAATACAACGGCTGCCCAGACGTTGTATTCTTCTCTACTCCACCATATCATGGTAGGATAAATTCATCGCGTTTATGAACATTCACAACCTGAACTCGTGTCCACGATAGGCACTCTGACACGATACCATCTCCACCCTGCGGCTTGGCTACACAAACTACCAGACTCTATCAGCTTTGAGGAGGGTGCTCTGCTTGAGCCTACAGTAGTCGCTTTGGCCGGTATTGAGCGTTCAGGACTGCGACTTGGTGACGCCACGTTCATTGCGGGTGCTGGTCCTATCGTAAGTTTACAATGGGTTGTGACTAATGCCTTCTCTAATACCCGTGATAGGGCCTTGTTACCCTACTCGCCGCTCGAGCTGCAGGCGCAGAACCGATCGTCATCTCGGACCTGAGCGAAAACCGACTGGAGTTTGCAAAGAAGCTCGTTCCGGGCGTTCGCACCATTTTGGTCGAGAGGGGCCTTTCGCCTCAGGCTCAGGCCGAGAAAGTAGTGGAGCTGCTTGGCGAAAAGGCTTCGGTTACTCTCGAGTGTACTGGGGTCGAGAGTAGCATTTGGACCTCAATCTACGTAAGTATTTTCTCGATGTGACGAATAAAATCTAAACGACACGTTTGCATAGGCTGCAAAATATGGCGGAACGGTGTTTATCATCGGAGTTGGCAAGGCTGTTCAAAGCATGCCGTTTATGCATCTTTCCGCTAACGAGATTGACGTGCGCTGGCAATACCGATATGCAAACCAATACCCGAAAGCTATCCGTACGTATCGCTCACCACTAGGACTACCCATGGTATAACTAACTTGCTCGCTCATATGCAGGATTGGTCGCTGCCGGGCTTCTGAATCTCAAGCCTCTCGTCACGCATAGGTTGCCTCTAGAGCAGGGTATAGAGGCGTTCGAGATTGCTAATGACATCACAAGAGGTAGGGATGTTCAGTTAATAATCCAGGCGTAGCTTCGTTTACGATTTGGTCCAATAGGGAGCATCAAGGTCCAGATCCTTGACGGATGAGGGATGCCCTGCAGTGAGATTGTTAGACGGTTGGCTTTTTTTGTGCGTTTTATAGAATGAAAATCTATGTTTCAATTACCGAGCGCTACTCATTTGAGATTCTTATTGCAACTCAACGGGGCTAATCGAGTGTGTTGCGATATAACATGCAAATTATGCTTGCCCCACCATCGTATGGCACCCCGGTTTGATTTAATCTACACATAGCCACCGGATACGCCTGTCAAAACTTTCCATTTATGCTGTTGTTGGTTTGCACAAGTAGATTTATCACCTTGCTCCAAGGTCACTCACCCCATCCATAATGTGTCCGCATGTTGCATGGTATTTGTTTGTGTATAGCTGCCAGTCCTATTGTTTCCTTGTTCAGTGAACCATGTGATCCAATCTCACGATTAATCAGTGCCTATATATAACTTTCCTCGGTGCGGCAGTTAATGCTGCAAACAACGAATCAAGTTACAAACTATACGGGTGATTTGTTGCGGTTATATCTGAACGCATGAAAAGCAATATTGGATCCCCATAGCTGGAGCTAACATGCAAACCTGTGGGACATAACGATACCCTTGGTGTCGACACAGTATTGAGTCGGATTAAGAGATGAGACAACACAAAACGAAACAAGACAAGGCTGGACGTACTTCTGGGGACTCGAATGGACTTTTGGGGCATATTCGAGAGCCCTTGGAAATCGGAGAATAGGTGGTGAGACCATGAATTTCGACGTCTTAGGATCAAACCTCATTACTGAAGAGGCAAATGGACCTTTAGCAATACATCATTATACTTCTTTGAGTTGTTATAGCACCCCCAGATAGCCTAGCGAGAGTGATTCGATCCTTTCAAGTGCCGGGTGGTCGGGACTAGCCGATCATTCTTGAGTTGCTGGTGGTTCGAGTCCTCTGGGGACCGCTTATTTTGTCTGCCATAGAGAGCCAATTTGGCAGCTTGCGCCGAGGTTTGGTTTGATTCATACTGGAGGTGTAGCTAGGTCCAGCGTCCCACGACATGCCGCATATCGTAGAACTAAACTCGAGACTGAAATCCCAGCCTGTGTGTGACGTGATGGGAAAGTGGAAGCCGCAGTCACGTGAAAGAAAACATCACATATGAATGGTTAGAACATATGTCAAGAGGTCCATGTGGTTAAGCGCAGCCGCAGTGCAGCCGCATATAAGGGCTATGATTTATGAACGGGCGTTGCAATGTAATCTATTCTAAAAATACGAAATCGATGCGAATAGTGAATGTATGTTATCGCTATCAACCGACTGGATGGAGCAGCTGCGTTGTCCCCTGATCCATCAGAGGTTGAGACCAAAGAACGCACCTCTAGCTGATGCTACCGGCTCCTTGTGTCCGAGACTAGGCTGTGCGCCCACACAAACAGTTGCATATGACCGATGGTTGGTGATGCATACGAGATGATATGGTGAGCTGCTGTTGGATATCATGGCGGGTCCCGATACTGTCTAGCAAAGAGGATCAATATATTTCAGTTTCTATCGGCTAATCGTTTGGCCTCGGGCGATTTGAATAGGACTAGCTTTTTTCATTATGATGAGTAGACCGCCACAAAAGCAAGTTGAGATGCCAGCGCCAGCGGGCTTTTCTAGTAGTACAGTGGGGTGATTCTCTGTGCATATATTGATGAATCGATTCTTCGTCGGCGCTTCTACGTATAGCCGGAATTTCCAACCTGCCTGTAGGCGCCGGTAAAGGAGCCTACCCGAACCGAACCTCGTCACTCCCCCCTCCCCACATCTTGCAACGACCACAACCCCGCAGTCCTGAATATATTGAATTATGTCCCAATTTGATCTCGCTCGAGCTGTCGGACACGAGTCCAAGCCGTCACCTGTGGGTTGTACGAGATATGAGTCGAAATTATACTGACAAAAGTCGTGTAAGGTTGCGTGGACAAAGCGTGACTTGCTGCTCTATGCACTAGGAATTGGCGCAAAAAAGGACGAGCTAGAATATGTATACGGTGAGTAAAGTGCATTAAGAACGAGTCTGCCGGACCTTGTGCTAACGAAGAGTTTGTCATTCGCAGAACTCGGTACGTTCTTACATCGGGTTAAGATGGATACGTCCAATAACGCCGAATAAAGATGAGAGATTTGTTGCGTTCCCAACTTACCCAGTTGTGTTGATGCTGAAAGGTACGTGTACTACCGAGCTATAGCTCCGGATTGATACCTACCTGTACCCCAATGTTCTCTAGGTGCATCATCCGACGTGACTGATTTCTCGAAAATGGTTGGGAGTGACCGTGCGCCGGGCCTGCCCGAATTCGACCCGAACCGTGCCGTAAGTATTTGGACTTACCTGTTGGGATTCCTCTGTTCTTAATTTCAGCCTAGATTCATGGTGGAATGTCGATTGAGATACTCAAGCCCCTCCCCCTCCAGAGCGGAGAAGGCTGGACGTTATCCAAGAAGATTATTGGTGTCACTGAAAACAGTCGGTGCCCCTCGCCATAACTATATGCTAACTACTTACAATGACACGTAGAGTCGGGTATTATTGTGGATGCCGAGCTCATGCTTCGCGATCCCAAGGGGACTCCGTACGCCCGCCTCGTGGTATGAAATTCGTTTGTTATTGATAGACTTCGCTCAGTTTCCAGTCTAGACTTCTGGATTCAACGTTGGAGCCAAAGCTACTGGCGGGCGCTTCTCCAAAATTATCGCGACTGGACCGCAAGCCAAGAACCCGCCAAAGGACCGCAAGCCGGATCATGTGGTGACCGAGACGACGACCAATGAGCAAGCTGTTTTGTACCGCCTGAGCGGTGACTATAACCCTCTACACATCGGTTAGTTGTTACCTCTACGCTTGGCTAAAATATTTACGAGCTTGTATGCTGTAGATCCGTCGATTGGTAAACGCACTGGTTTTGGGGGCGTGATTTTGCACGGGCTGTCGTCGTACGGGTTTGCGGCGCGTGCCGTACTCAAGTCTGTTCCAGGAGAACTCAAGGGGTTTGGGGTACGATTCACGAGCCCGGTCAGGCCCGGAGGTGCGTTCTTTATCGATCCCAACATTCAAATGAAAGCGAGCCATTCGCGCGATATCTAGACACCCTCGAGACTTCGATCTGGGAGATGGGACCTGGACCAGATGGAACGACGGAAGTAGCGTTTGTGCAGAAGAATCTGGCCACTGGCAAGGTGCGTGCCCCATACTCGAGAATCCATTCACCATTTCCTTGATTGCCGCTACGCCCATGACGCGCGCTGGGACACAAGTGATGCCGAGCCGAGGGTATTCTGGCTGAGACCTTTAATGTCTGATCCGATTCGAGGCAGTAACTACCTGTAGCGGCATTGTTCTGGGGCGTTGCCGAGGGAAATTTCTCCTCGTCGCAACCCGCGGTTGTAGCGATCACATATTTGTCCTGTGCCTTCATTGATTCCTGATCCGCGCTTGTTCGTGTGGATCTGACCCAGTCTTATCCCTCGTGTTTCTTCTTTCTCCTCGAAACCTTCTATCATTATCCTGTGATTCGCGGTGCTGACCCTTTGTTAGATTGCGCTCGGCGCCGGCGTTGCGTATATCCGCAAGGGCGCTCCCAAGAGCAAGCTATGATGTATGAATTGACAGCCCGGCGGAACGGACTTGGAAGAAAGTGCCGACGTCGCCAAGCCATGATTTCTAAAACTTAATCAACGGCTCGAGGCAAATTGTTCGTGCTGTACCTATACCTGATAGACCAATGACATTCTATCGCTGTCGTTTAACCGAGTGATATGACGGTAGTTTAGACGGGTCGAGGCCTTGGAGATCGAATCTTGGTGCGCAATAGCACAGTGCATGTAGAGTGCTTGCCTGAGGGGCGAGCAGATCCCATAGACTCGCAAACTATTGTGTGGGTCGATTCAAACGAATATGGCCAGGGTGGTCCCCGAACGACAGTCGGCCGCGATGCCAAGGCTTGTCGAGTCCCAGGAACCCGACGGATCAATTTGCACTCGGGACAAACCAACTGGGAAACTTGTTTGGCCGACGACCAGATGAAACCTGGTCTGCGCGAGGCTATAAAACCACTATGCGTGCCCTGCCTGTCCTACCCCAAGCGCCTCGCCTCTCGGTTCTCTTGTCTGCTTTGGGGTTGTGACTCGGCTTGTGATGACGCGCTCCGCTCTTTTTCAGGCTACGGCCGTCCTTTCGCTCCTTGCATCCTCTGCTTTTGCACGTGTCGTCAACTACAAGTTCGACGTCGTCAACGGAAACCTCTCGCCTGATGGGGTGTCTCGAGATGCAGTCCTGAGTACGATTGCTCGTTAGCCCTTCGCAATGTGCCACTGTCTGAACAGTATCCAAGTTAACAACAGGTTCCCCGGCCCTCTTATCACCGCAAACAAGGATGATACACTAAGAATTAGCGTCAACAACAAGCTCGACAATGCCAATATGCGTCGCAGCACGTCCATTGTATGTCGCGCCTGCACTGGTCTCTCTACCCTCGCCAGATTTTGATTCATATTTCTTGTGCTAGCATTGGCACGGGCTCTTCCAGGCCCGCACAGCCGAAGAGGATGGCCCTGCGTTTGTGACCCAGGTGTGTTCCTTTGTCTCTTCAGGTTTGTCGAACTAGTGTGCTAATCACCATCCTAGTGCCCCATCCCGCCGGGCTCGTCATACACATACACTATTCCCCTCAACGGCCAGGCGGGTACCTACTGGTACCACAGTCATCTGAGCTCGCAGTATGTCGACGGATTGCGTGGGCCAATGGTTATCTGTAGGTACTAGTCTTATATGCAGTGCATTTCTCAACTAAACGGTCTTTTCACAGATGGTTGGTTCCTGTTGTCTGACCATAAAGGCATGGCGGTTGCTAACACTTCCTGACCCAGACCCCCAAGATCCGTATCGCAAGTACTATGATGTAGACGACGAGACTACGGTACTTACTCTTGCGGACTGGTACCATGATTACGCCGAGGCGATCGAGGCTGCCGGGAATGTCCTGAAAACGTAAGCCTGTCTTAACCTATACCATCCTTCCTTCCCACTGATCCAATATCCCTCTCAGCATTCCCGACTCGGGGACGATCAACGGCAAGGGTCGATACGATCCCTTGAACATCACAGCATCCCCAGATTCGCTCTACACTCTCAAGGTCAAACGCGGTAAGCGCTATCGCCTGCGTGTTATCAACGCGTCTGCGATTGCGAGTTTCCGTTTCGGGATCGAGGGACATAAGATGACCGTCATTGAAATGGATGGTGTTTACACAAAGCCTTTGGAAGTGGACCAATTCGACCTTTTAGCCGGGCAGCGTTACAGTGTCATTGTGAGTGCATGCACGAGATAAATGAGCTGGCTGTATGCTTACATGTCTTTCTAGTTGACGGCTAACCAGAAGCCTGACACATACTGGATCAACGCGCCTATCACCAATGTCTTGAACACGAACGTCCAAGCGCTGCTCGTCTACGAAGACGTCAAGCACTGGCACCCCCCCAAGGGTCCGTTCTGGACGTGGCCTAGTACCCAAGATATTGTCAGGTACTGGAAGCACCAGCACGGACATGGTCATCGTCACAAGATGCATCAGATGCGCCGAATTGGTGGTTCCCGGGGTGCCTCTGGGCTCGCGAGCGGGCTTGAAGCGAGGGTTGAGAGCGGAATCGAGGCCAGGTCCGAGGTTGCTGTCGGGACTCAGCTTGAGAAGCGTGTGGATGCGACTGCTCTTGAAGCAGTCGTACTGGATGAGTCCAAGCTTGCTGTAAGTCTTCTCACCCCACAAAAATTATGCCGTTTAGGATAACAACCTATGTTACGTAGCCGCTTGACCATCCTGGCGCGCCCGGCGGTTCTCGACCTGCTGATATAGTTATTCCGATTGACTTTGACCTGGTACGGTGCAATTGTATTCCCGGAGTCCCACAACCTAACAATATGCATGTAGAACTTTGCGACTGGTCACTGGACTATCAACGGGAATGCATATCACCCTCCCAGTATGAATACCCTAATGAAGATAATGGCCAAGCAAGGGGTTGTTAATAGTACCGACTTGTATGTGAAGCCAGTTTCCTTATTCAAAACGACTGCTGACACAGGCTGTACAGTGCACCTACGGAAAACACTATCATGCTTGAGAAGAACAAGGTCGTCGAACTTGTCATCAAGGGCAACTCCCTTGGTATTGTGCACCCCTTCCATTTGCATGGAGTACGTCCTACAGGTATTCTCGTTTTGTATGGTTGTGCTGATGATATATGTGCTTTAGCATGCATTTGATGTCGTTCAGTTTGGTAAGAACGCACCAAACTATGTCAACCCACCCAGGAGAGATGTGGTCGGCGTTACGGATGATGGTGTCAGGATTCAGTTCAGGACAGACAACCCCGGGCCGTGGTTCATGCACTGGTAGGCAACTTTTGTTGTTATTGAGAGAGATACAACTGACGAGTATGTTGCTCCTAGTCACATTGACTGGCATCTTGAAGAGGGTCTTGCAGGTACGTTTTTCCATTCGCTCATATCTAAAGTAACAGATACTGACGCATACATGCACTTTACAGTCGTCTTTGTCGAAGCACCACAGGATATACCAAAGGTGGTTCGTCCTGATCGAGCTTGGGCCGATTTGTGCAAGAAGTACGAGGCGCTGCCCGCAGATCTGCAATGATCGGTTCAAACCACGATTTCCTATATTTTTGATATATTGATTTATCGAATGGACTTTATTGGACACTCGTTCCCATTTTGGGACTGTTTCTTGGTATCACGGTCGTTTGTTACACCTCCCTACTTTGTAATGTAGTATACTACAGTATAACATTTGCCAACCCGCTCATATTTTGCCATCGATCATCCGGAAATAAGTTTGTTTTTTTAAATTTTTAATGCTAGGATCCAGTGCGGGAGCTCACCAGAAAAAAGGATACAGACATGGGGAATCGTGTGTCGAATCCCGAGGGGATGGATGAGATGACTTGGCGCTTGTCCTGTTGCGTACCCAGGCGCTTATATCCTGGCACTAGGGATCGCCACACGCTGTCTTCTTTTCAACCTCGTCGTCGTTGGGTTGCTGAAAACAGCCTTTTGTCTCGCGCGTCGTTCCATAAGGCCATTATTCTGCACTACGGGTCTTGCGATCTGTTACCGAGCCCTTAATCCAATAGTGAACTATGTTTACTGCTTGACGACTGGGGAGTCAAGGTAGCGCACTGGTGTCACCGCCCCAAGCACTAGCACGCAGATACGACGCACCATCACATTCACACACTTACTCTAGCGCATCCAAAAACTGCTCCATATTTGCTCTATCTCAACACGTAAAAACGCCGCCTTCGAGAGCCGGCACCGGACCGATAATATCGGGGCGCGTTTGCTGGAGGGCGATTTTTTTTTTACTCCCGAAACACCCTATATATGCTACCAGAATGCCAACGGTTAATTGACCAGGAAAGCTGGTCAGCGACAGCGCGCTGATCTCAGCAAACACTCGTGTGGCTCTCTAACACCGTTGTTCGTTATAAGATTGTCTACCTTAATCCATGGTGTTTATAATTGGCTAGGCTATGTCTCAATTTGCAGACTACGTAAAGTGCTAGCTCCGTCGATGGATAAACGTACCGGCTTTGGAGACGTCGTTGTTCACAAATTGCCTCTGTAGATTAGAAAAATCCTGTATCAACGACAAACCAAGACGTTTAGGGACGATCGACGAGCCCGGTCGGGCCCGGAGGTATAACCTTCATTCATCTAGGTGTTGCCGCTAGAACTAGATGCCCTTGATAGCTTAGTTTAGGCGTCTAGACGAGACTAGTATTCGTGACGTGAAGAGTCTGATGACTAGCGAGCGAGGCACGCACTTCTTCTCCGAGAATGTCCTTGCCGTCCTCCTGTTCCTTCGCTGCCGCCATAATTCCAATACACTCCGGCTGACATACAACATCGCATAATTTCCCAAATACCACTCAGATAGCCTCATCTTTCTGGACACGGCTATGTGGATGCCGACGGGATGATCCCGCCATGATCTGCGGCTGCAGCATCTTATTTGTCCCGTGTTATCATTCGTTCCTGATCCACGCTTGCCCGCGCGGATCCCTCCTGGTTCTATGCTTCTTTGCTTCTCGCTCCTCGAAACATCCTCTGGCCGTCATGAGGTTCAGCGTGCTAGGTAGACAAAGGTTCCTGAGAGTAAGCTTTGGTTTGCGGGTTAACGCGCCGACGGAAGGGGAAGACAGTGCCGATGTGCCAAGTCCCTGCTCCCAGAGGCGGATTGTTTGTACAGCGCTGAAAAACGGCATACTTCGCCACCACCGACGGTAAAAAGAATTTTTGCGGGGATATTCGATGGCTAAAGGACTGGTCTCGAGTCTACTACATACGAGCAAAGGCCGGGTTGGGGGCTAACATGAGTGGTAAGTAGGCCCATAACATTCCTAGGTACACAAGAAAAAACACTCTAGACCCGCATCTTTAGTCCCAAATGACCCTTGGCGATACCGGAAGATAGTTGGTCATGAAGGTAAGCTTGAGGCTTTTAGCCGAGTACTAGGAATTCGATGGATTTATTTGCGCTCGGCAGAGACCTTCTGGGAAGCTTGTTTGTCCACGGCTCGGTGAAGCCTAGGAAGTTCTGGAGCCATACAAGGATATAAAAGACCATGGGTGTTCCACATGTTTTTTCTCAAGCGTTTGATTTCTACTTTCTTTTGGGCTTGTGATTTGGCCGCCATGGTGCGCTCTACACTCTTTCAGGCTACGGCCGTCTTTTCGTTCTTTGTATCCTCTGCTTTTGCGCGCCTGGTCAACTACAACTTTGATGTCGTCAACGGGAAGGTCGCTCCTGATGGGGTGTCTCGCGATGCAGTCTTGAGTGCGATTTGTTTCTTCTTTGCCGTAAAAGTGCCATTTTCTGATTATTATCACAGTCAACAACAGGTTCCCCGGTCCTCTTATCACAGCAAACAAAAATGATATACTGAGGATAAATGTGAAGAACAAGCTCACTAACCCCAATATGCGTCGTAGCACGACCATCGTATGTCCACTTTTCCCCTCGGCTCTTTATCAAAATTTGATCCCCGTTTTTTTCGCATTAGCATTGGCACGGGCTCTTCCAAGCTCGTACTGCTGAAGAAGATGGCCCCGCATTTGTAACCCAGGTTTGTGCCTTTGTTCCCCGAGGATTATCCTAGTTTGTAAATTGACGCCCTTCTAGTGTCCCATCCCGCCAGGTTCTTCCTACACCTATACAATTCCTCTCAACGGCCAGGCTGGCACCTACTGGTATCATAGCCATTTGGGCTCCCAGTACGTTGATGGGCTACGAGGACCAATTGTCATCTGTAAGTACTACTCTTATATACATCGTGCGAGTTAGCTAAATGATTTTCTTGCAGATGGTTTGTTTATAGTTACTGGTGATTAACTCATGGCAGTTGCTGACGCTACCTGAACTAGACCCTCAGGATCCGTACCGTAAAGACTACGATGTTGACGACGAGACTACCGTCTTCACCCTTGGGGACTGGTACCATGAATATGCTGAAGCGATCGAGGCTACTGGGAATGTCATGAATGTTGAGTGACGGAGTCACCGGAGCGTAGCTCCGTATCGCCGGCACTCTTTCGGAACCGCCGCATCCAGGGGGATCTTCGTTGGCGGATGTTTCCATTTTTGGTTGCTTATTCATTCTCCCGCTCGGGCTCTTTCTTTCGCCTTTGTTTGTTCGATGTTTGTCTTAGGGGTATGGCCGTACATATATACGCCGCCCCTCCCTCTGTATCCCTCAGCTCGACTCCATTCGTGCTGAGGTATGTTATTCATGTTCTGTCTCTTGATGTCGCTTCTCACCGATGTATAGACTCTATTTGTTCTTAGGTAGAGTAGTTTATACATCGGAGCTCGACTCCATTCGTGCTGAGACTCTATTTGTTCTTAGCTCCGCACGTCGCGCTTCGCGCAACAGGTTTTGAGTCCCCGTGTGCGCCCCTGCGCACCTCTTACTTGTCACGCTTAGCCGAGCCTAACGTTTGTTAACCAACGCACAATATAACGATACCAACGCTCATTGTTTTTCCCACCCACCCCCCAACGACCCCTGTGTCAGCGTATGGTCCTAACTCGTGGACAATTAGCTGCACTCCATCTAACGAACACAATGTCTACCTCAACGAATCCAACGTCTGGGCCATCGCCCTCTACTAGCGCCTCTGGTAGCTCCAACGTCCAACAGTCCTCGCAGTCGGGTCTGTCTACACCCGCCACAACGTCTACTGCCACTGCTCCCAATCCTCTCGCCGGGCTCTCGCCAGAGCAACTCAGCGCCATCTTCGCGCAGTTCGCGGCCGCTCACAACGCTGTAGCGTCGCAGCCACAACCCCCCATGCCTCGCAACACCAATCCATCTCGCTCGAACAAGGCGTCCACCCTTATTGCGATGGCCTCGTCGCTTCCCAAACTTCGTGGCGACTCCTATTCTCTATGGTCGACTGCTATAATGACGGCGGTTCGTAGCTCCGGTCTTAGCGCATACATGGACGGATCTATCACGCCTCCGTCGACCGATGATGCAGGCAACTTTGACCTCTACATTCAAGAGTCGGGTGCCATTCGCACGGTTATCATAGGAACGCTTGACCCAGAGACAAGCCACCGATACCTAGACGAGGCAGAGACACCGAAGCAGATCTGGGATGCGCTGAAACAACGATATCAGATCAGTGACATGGCGGCGCTCCGGGTAATTGACGAGCGACTGGTTAACTTACGTCTGCACGAAGGAGGTGATCTACCGGAACACCTGGCTGTCTTCAAGAAACTCCTACGGGATCTTCAGGGCACGAAATTCGAGGTCACTAAGGAACGCGCTATCGAGTGGCTCTACAAATCGCTACCACCTAGCTACGAGAATTTCATTACGCTTCAGCAACAGACCGAGGAGAGCGACTTTACTCGCCTATGTATCAAGCTTGAGTCGCACTATCACAGTGTTCAGTCGCGCTCTGGTACATCATCGCTTGCCCTTGCAGCTACCACTCGTCCGAACGCGCCTTTGTTGCACGACTACTGCGTACCGCCCCACTTGAGATCTCTCAAACTCACTGGTACTAAGAACCAAGCGCTCGCGAACCTGGCAAACGACCTGTGCAAGGACTGCCTGGGTCGAGGACACATCGCCTCTCAGTGCCCAAGGGTCCCGTATCGTCTAGAACTCTGGGGCCCTCGACAGGATCGACAGAATCGACAACAAGATCGATCGCGTCCGTTCAAGGGGAAGAAGGCTCAAGCCAATGTAGCCGAGGCAAAAGAAGACAGCGCCGATGTCGATGCCAACGTTTCCACCGTTATGGATTCCACTTTCCCCGAGTACTGCGCATATGTTGGAACTGAGACCGTCCACGTGTCTGGAGAGGTCCTGGCTATGTCGGCAAATAACGGACACCGAGCTTGGTTGATGGACTCTGGATGCCAACGCCACATTACCTATTTGAGGTCGATTTTCGTCGCAGGCTCGCTCGAGCGTCTGTCCACTCCAGTGAGGATTACCGGCATTGGTGAGACTGGTGTCCTCGCTCATTACAAGGGTCGTATCGCGCTACCTACTTCGCATGGAGATGATCTTTACTGGTGGTACATCGACGACGTTCTATATGCGCCAGAGGTTGGACGCAACCTCCTATCCATGGGAGCGCTCTGGGAGTCTGGCAAGGTCGTCGAACTCACTGAGACTGGAGCCATCATCTATGCTGATCGTCGTCGCGACTGGGTTGAGGCACGCGTCACCCTGCGAGACCGATTGTACATTCTGGATGTGGATGGCTCGATCTGGACGCATCAGGCAGGACCGCAGGCCAACGTAGCAACGACTGGGGTTCTGTGGCACAAACGTCTTGGACATGTGCGACCGAGTGTATTGCAACAGATGGCCAACGCCGGACAGATTGACAACATGTCAAAGCGCGACCTCGAAGAGATCGCCCAGTGTGGATCCTGTGCGATTGGCAAGGGTGCTCGCTTACCGTTCTCGGCATCGTCGTCATCTACTTCAGCGCCGCTTCAAGTTGTCCACTCAGACTTATGTGGCCCACTCGACGCTTCAGTGGGAGGCTCTCGCTATGTACTCTCGCTCATTGACGACTTCTCACGCATGGCTTGGATCTGCGTCCTGAAGACCAAGGACCAGGTATTCGAAGCGTTTAAGCGCTGGCGTGCATACATCGAGCTTTCGTCCGGACATCGTGTCAAGACCCTTAGGACTGATGGTGGCGGCGAGTACATCTCCAACTCAATGGCCGCACATCTAGCTGACGCCGGCATATTACACCAGACGACGTGTCCCAACTCCTCACAGCAGAACGGGGTTGCGGAGCGGTTCTTTCGGACGCTCCTGGATCGGGTTCGGTGTATGCTAGCGGAGGCGAAGATGCCGTGGGGCTGGTGGGCTGAGGCGGCAATGACAGCGGTGCATATATACAACCGTGTGCCGCACTCGCACCTGCCCGGCTCAGACGCACCATTGTCTGTATGGCTTGACAAGCCCGTTAGTGTTCGTAATATTAGAGTTTTCGGTTCCACTTGCTACGCTATCGATACGTCAAAGCATCGAAAGAAGTCGGCACCTCGCGCTACTGAGTGCAGGTTCTTAGGTTGCGACTTGACCACGAAGGGCTATCGACTTCAGGTTTTAGGGTCGACCAAGGTCATCAAGACCCGCGACGTGATATTTCACGAAGATGGGTCATTGATGTCAGCGCCAAAGTCTCCTGAACTGGCGGTACCACCTCCCAATCAAGTCAGCGAGTCTAAAGAGGGAGTTCTACCTCCAGCGCTGAGCGACGCTGTTTCAGTGGGAGATCCGCAAGGTTCAGTGGGAGAACTTAACGGAACAGATGATAATACACCGACTGGCAAGACCGTTCAACCCAGACCAAAGCGCAACATCAAAAAGACCTGGAAGCTACGAGAGGCCGAAACCAATGTGGCCACAGTGCCAAAGTCGTACAAGGAAGCCATGCAGACGCCCGAGGCTAACGGCTGGAGCGAAGTCATCAAGAGCGAATTCGCATCATGGAAGTCGAAAGATGTCTACGAAGTCGTGGAACGTCCGCAGGACGAGCAGGTCATACCGGTGATGGTATTGTTCAATCGCAAGACGGACACGGACGGGGTCGAAGTACGCAAAAAGGCACGCTGCGTAGTTGTAGGCAGTCAACAGACACCGCCCGCCCAAGGCTCCGAGCAAACGACTTCATCATCTCCGGTGGCGAGCGCAGCATCGTTTCGACTTATGGCCGCTGTAGCAGCTAGCACCGACTGCGAGTTCCAACAAATGGACGTGAATACGGCGTATCTACACGCAAAACTTGCTCAGCCGGTCTATGTTGCGATTCCACCGGGGTTCCCGCTGTCCGAACTGATCCCAGGAAAACCTCGATCTGAACAGGTGCTGAAACTTAACAAGGCGGTCTATGGTCTTAGAGAGGCACCGCACTGCTGGTACGCACACTGTTCAGACAAATTCATTGACGAGGGCTTTACTCGATCGAGTCATGAACACTGCTTATTCACGATCTGCGCACCAAACTCCACCGACCCATGCCATGTCTTGATCTATGTCGACGACTTCACGCTTCTAACCAGGACGTCAGACCAAATGACCTGGTTGAAGACCAAACTGTCGGGTATGTTCGACATCAAGGATCTGGGCGCTGCAGACCAGATACTGGGAATGGAGGTCACCCGTGATCGGACTGCGAAGACTCTCAAACTCACCCAGCGGAAGTTTCTCCGAAGTCTGCTCGAAGAGCATGGTATGCTTGACTGTCGACCTATGGACACGCCTATGCTCGCTAATGCGCTGAAAACGTTACCTTCGCACGAGGAGGCGTTAGACGACAAGGCGACAGAGTTCATGCGAGACAAGAACTATAGACGTCTACTAGGGTGCTTGAATTGGCTTGCTCAAGGTACGCGACCGGACATTGCATACTCGGTATCGAGACTGGGACAGGCACAATCGAACCCACATCCAGCTCATTGGAACGCCTTGAAACACATACTGCGATACTTAAGCAGGACTCTCGATATGGGCCTTGTTTATTCTGGAGCGAAATCGGGCCTGAAAGCGCACATGTACACCGACTCATCCTTTGCCGACTGTCCGTTCACCCGGAAATCTCACTCAGGTTTCGTTACGATCATGGCTGGGGCTGCTGTCTCTCACTCGTCGAAGAAACAGGGTCTGGTAACGACGTCGTCGACTGAAGCAGAATACGTTGGCATGGGACATGCGGCAAAGGAGGGCGTGTGGATCACTCGAATGCTCTCGGACTTAGGTGTACCGCTACAAGAGCCAATCACCATCTTCGCCGACAATCAAAGTAGCATGCTATTGTCGGACTCTGAAAAGCTCTCGAGTCGAACGAAACACGTCGATGTACAGTATCATTTTGTTAGAGAGTATGTCGCTCAAGGCAAGTGTCGATTCGAATGGGTGCCTACGAAACTCAATACTGCGGATGTCTTGACGAAACCGCTGGGACCGATTGCTTTCAAAGAAATGCCCGCGATGCTAGGATTGCCGTGGAAACCTCGTGCGTATACACCACGGCCAGAGTCCGAGACATCAGACGGGTCGCCTGATGACTCGAGTGGGAGTGTTGAGTGACGGAGTCACCGGAGCGTAGCTCCGTATCGCCGGCACTCTTTCGGAACCGCCGCATCCAGGGGGATCTTCGTTGGCGGATGTTTCCATTTTTGGTTGCTTATTCATTCTCCCGCTCGGGCTCTTTCTTTCGCCTTTGTTTGTTCGATGTTTGTCTTAGGGGTATGGCCGTACATATATACGCCGCCCCTCCCTCTGTATCCCTCAGCTCGACTCCATTCGTGCTGAGGTATGTTATTCATGTTCTGTCTCTTGATGTCGCTTCTCACCGATGTATAGACTCTATTTGTTCTTAGGTAGAGTAGTTTATACATCGGAGCTCGACTCCATTCGTGCTGAGACTCTATTTGTTCTTAGCTCCGCACGTCGCGCTTCGCGCAACAATGAAAACGTAGGCATCTGGCTAACGATCGCGTGAATTTCCTAAACGAGTTAACTTCTTCTCTAGCATTCCTGATTCGGGCACCATCAACGGCCAAGGTCGACACGATCCTCTGAACATCACAGCGTCCCCCGAGACTCTCTACACTCTCAAGGTCCAACATGGCAAACGTTACCGACTACGTGTCATCAACACTTCTGCTGTTGCTTCGTTTCGCTTTGGAATCCAGGGACACAAGATGACTGTCATCGAAATGGATGGTGTGAACACAAAACCTATGGAAGTCGACCAAATGGACCTTTTGGCCGGACAGCGCTACAGTGTCATCGTATGTTTTATCTCACCCACGATCTGTGGCTATATGCTGATAGACCAATTTCTTAGATCACAGCTAACCAGAAGCCTGACACGTACTGGATTAATGCACCTATTACCAATGTCCTCAAGACGAACGTCCAGGCTCTGTTGGTTTATGAAGCTGTCAAGCACTGGGAGCCTCCCAAGGGTCCATTCTGGACTTGGCCTGTCACCCCAGATGTCGTCAAGTACTGGCAGCATAAGCACCATGGTCATCGTCACAAGATGCACCAGAAATTGAGGATCGGTGCTACGTGCGGTGCGTCTGGGCTTGCTCGTAAATTCGGAAAAAAGGCCAAGGGTAGTGTCCATGCGAGGCATGAGGTTGCTATTGGAACCCAGTTCGAGAAGCGCGTGGAGGGTGCAAATAAAAGCGCAGTGGTGTTGGACGAGTCCAAGCTTATTGTAAGTCTTCGTTGCAAACCATCTGTTTGGTTAGCCCGATAAACCACTTCATCGCAGCCGCTTGAGCGCCCGGGCGCACCAGGTGGTTCTCGGCCTGCTGATATCGTGATTCCGATCAATTTTGATATGGTAAGTCGGTTGCATCATCCTCCGTGCTTATGATCTGACACTCGGTTGGGTAGAATTATGCTGAAGGCCACTGGACAATCAACGGGAACACATACCATCCCCCTAGCATGACCACCTTGATGAAGATCATGACTAAACAAGGTGGTGTCAATGGTACAGACTTGTACGTGAAGTAAATATCATACTTTTGGTGGTTCTTGACGCTCTTCCTAGTGCCCCTACTGAGAATACTATCGTGCTTGGTCGGAACAAGGTTGTTGAACTTGTTATCAAAGGCAACTCTCTCGGCATAGTCCATCCATTCCATTTGCACGGGGTATGTTCATTCCCCCCACCTGATTACAGGATCTCGTATTAACTAGAGGAATGTATCCAGCACGTATTTGATGTTGTTCAGTTTGGCAAGAATCCTCCGAACTATGTGAATCCGCCCAAAAGGGATGTGGTCGGTGTTACGGATGACGGCGTGAGGATTCAGTTCAAGACGGATAACCCTGGGCCATGGTTCATGCACTGGCAAGTAACTGCTTTTCTATGTTTCCGAAAATGAAACTGAAACATGGTCCTTTGTAGCCACATTGATTGGCATCTTGAAGAAGGCCTCGCAGGTATGTACTTGCATTCGCTTGCGCTCGAAGGCTAAATGCTGATGTATGCGCGCATGTTATAGTTGTGTTTGTTGAAGCGCCGGAGGACATACCCAAGATGGTTCGTCCCGATCCTGCTTGGGCGAACCTGTGCAGGAAGTACGAGGCGCTGTCTGAAGAGTTGCAATAAATGTCAAGAGATTTGGTTTCGATGTTTCTCTTGACATTTGCGTGTATGGATGGACTCGATTGGACTTTTATCAGTTTATTGGACTCACAGTCGTTTACCGTGATCGCTCTCTGGTGTTTGTAAGATGTTGTGTAGTGGCTGTTGGATCGCTGTTAACCTGCCTTTTGATTGGTACGCCCCCGCCGTATTGCAAGTGCTCAAAAAATGAGCTCCGAATCCAAAAGCTTCTCGTACGAATGTACCACCAGCGTAAGCTTGCATCGATCGAAATTTATCCTCTCTTAACTACCTGCGTGTTCAATAAGATGAACGAGAAATCCATCACCTAGATTACAGTATATAACGGATCGCGTCCTCTACCATCTAGAGCGCATACAACCATGTCCAATTATTTGCCTATGACATACACGTTTCAATATAGGGGGATCGAGGTGAGGCGCAGTCGTTACAGGTCATTATACGACCGTCTACCAAGAGGTAAACACCTTAGAGTTGAATCTTCGTTCTGCTAGCCGCAACGTGTCCGTTTCACAGACACTTTCTCCTATCCCAAGGCATGGTCAGCGACGGCCTGCTATAATCCAAGTGGCAAAGCTACATACCGAACAGTTCTCAGACAAGCTTCTAGATTTATGTGGTTCAGTACTCATATACCGTTGGGATCGAGCGGTCAGTGTGGAGGAGAGGAAAGAAGAGAGAAAAGGGGCGAGAGTCTCTCGCTATCAGTCGTGCTTTGTCACGAAGCTCCTTACTGCACACACCACAGTCGACTGAACCACCAGAACACTATCGTTCTGGCCGCAGCCAGTGAGTCGTCAGCTAGGCAGACCATCGACGATAGAGCGGACCCTAACGATCGACAAAGTTGATCGAACTGGATCGGGAGATAGATTGGTGCCTATCGAACGAGGATGAAATTCGGACATGCTCCCCGCCCAAACCCGTACTGTACCTTTGATGATCCCGCTGCGCCACTTCTAAATGACCCAAGCTCATCTGAGACCTAGGTATTTGGAGACTGAAGAAGTTTTATTTTTTATTTTTATTTTTTTGTGTATTTCCGTACGCCGAACACACCGTCTGAGATCGATAGACAAACCCGCATCGTCGTCAAACCGCCTGCAGATCTATCCGTGCTACGTTTTCTATAATGAGCGCGTCATTTATTCCCAATGATATAGATAAACATATCGTGCCAACTGGATGAACCAGACAAACCACGGCAAGAACGTGCGTTTTGCGTAGTCTCGAAGTGTCGCACAAGCGTGAACATGCCGCACTTGAGCACGCCTCGCCCACGCAAGCTCCAAATGATTGATAACTGAGAACGTATTGTCCAGATCTTCCAAAAGATCATACTAAATCTGGATTATAAATATACGCAGCACACGCTGTGAGTATCGTTCAGTACAATAAACACCAGCCAAACGCCACACCGCCCACCACCAACCCGGTACCCTCCATGCGAAACCACCGCTAGATATCATCCTCATCATGTATGCCCCTAGTCGACCATCCAGTCCCTATTTTCTCGAACCTATTGAGCCGCAAAGGCTGGTCACAACCTTCACCCACAGCCCTATCCAGCTTGGCTCACACCCACCAGACCTGGTCAAACAGGACGAGTCGAGAGATAGCAAGTGCTTGAGCAGCATCGTGAGATGTGTTTCAGACGAGCTTCGAGTGGCGGGAAGAACGGCGAGGTGGGGTGTCTCGCCTCGACATAGAACTGCCAATGCATATCTGTTGACCATGTTGACTTTGGCAGTCGGGAGATGGAAGAGAAAAAGGTGGAGTAGGGAGACTGTGTGCAGATAGAACACGACACGACACGATGAGATGTGTGTTGATGCAAAGTTGGATTGGTATCATTTGTTGTATCGAAGAACGGGTACTATCAGGTCATTTCTCGGACAACGGCTGTGCACTCACCCAGCTATGGACGACTGTGTTACGCCCCGCTAATGGACCCAGTAGCAGTGATCTGTTCATTCTGCGGCTTAGCCGACGAGTGCAGGGTGCCGGCATCCCCGCCTGGCCATGGCTCCGGCCACACTGACACCAAACAGAGACATGCTGGCCAGTACGAGCGACCCACCGTCGTTACATACTCCTGATTCGCCGGCTGGCAATAAACTCCAGACGGAGGGGGGGTTTTTTTTGTTCTTTTTTCTTTTTGCAAGTGAATGCGCCAAGCGCGCCGTTGGTCTTCCGCATGTGCTGCATCGGCGAGATTGGTTAGAGGTCCAGGGTAGTGGCGTTCTGGAAGACTGAGGTATGGCGGCCGTGTGGGGAGCAGAAAAAAGGGGAGAAGAGGAATGGCATTGCGTCCGATGTAATAGCCCTAGCGTATCAGCCTATCGTAATTGAGCGAGCCCAGGCCGAGTATACCTCGCATTGACATCCTACATTCGTGGGGGGCCGAGCAGTATTGTACCATCAAGTCGTAGAGGGTGTCAGTAAATCCTGGGTCTCGGAAAGGCGCCGCGGTTTGAGTGCCGTTGCCTCGTCTACTGTTCGTTCGATGTGTGTTCGAGCCGAAGAACGCATCAATGGATGTCACACGGCCACTCTTCTATGGGGCATGTGAGGCGAGTCGTGCATTCTGTGTGGTAGCATACGCACCAATCATGAGGAAAACCGAGCACACTGGCCGTGGTCAACTCGATCAGTCCATGGCGCGTCTCACCGGGCCGATCACGTCAGCAATTGCAAATCCATTTTGGGAGCACGCCTCATCCCTCGCATTCTGCTGCAACGGCTCATCGCTCATCAAACTGTTCTGGCGCAGCGTCAATTCTGCGCTTGCCCGAAGCTATATCTGACTCGTTAGTCAGTCAAGAGAGCGTATCGACTCCATTTGCCAAAAGTCTAACCTCACCTCCTCAGCCAAGAGCCCAAAACCTGACTAGCACAAACTAGCAGCCCAGCGTCTAAGTATGCTTTTTAGCACTCACTAGCTCCGAGTAGCACGCGCTACCGGCGCTACCAGGGCCTACTGAGTGCTAAAACGCATACTTAGACAGGTGGAGCTACTTGGCGCTAGTTAGCTTTTCGGCTTTCGGCTGAGTCCCGTCGCGTCCGTCACTTGCACTCGCAGCCTCTGTCTGCTACTTGTTTACACGGTTTGACCTTTACACCCCAGACATAGAGGTGGTTCTGATAGCATATAAATCGCTTCTCTGTCTCTTACTACGGTACACCATGATACGCTCAACTACAGCCAAAAAACAGACCTCACTCGCCACTCGCCCAGGCTTTCACATCTCGCCTCCACTACGCCGGCACCCACACTGACCTATACTGGTGAGCATCCACTCCTTCAGCCTGCCCTGCTCTCTAGTTCTTGTATCTGCCGCTCTAGCGTGTCGTACTCCTGGCGTCGGCTTTCGCCCATGGCATGGTATGTGTCGAGAAGATGACGCATGGACAACAGTCTGCGTGGATGACCAGCCCCGAGCGCACGCTCTCGTTCTTCTACCGCTCGCTTTTGGAGCTCCTCCGCCTGCTCGTATCGACCTTGACGGTAGTATGTGCATCCAAGGTTGTTCATGCTGGTCAGCGTCTCCGGATGGTCTTCGCCGTACACTCGCTTGGTTGCGTCCAGCACCTTGACACCCAGCTCCTCTGCCTCGCCATATCGACCCTTGGCCAAGTACGTCAGTGCCAGGTCGCCCATCGTGTTCAGCGTATCAGGATGCTCGTCCCCTTGCCTGCGTTTCGTCACTTCCACCACATGCTCCTGCATCGACTCTGCCTCATCGTATCGACCCTGATCGTAGTATGTAGATGCGAGTGCGTGCATCGAACTCAGGGTCTCGGGATGCTCTTCGCCTGACACTCGCTTCCTGGCATCTATGACCTTGAGCAGCAGTGCCTCTGCTTGGTCGTTTCGCCCCTGGGCTTGGTACGTGAGTGCAAGCTCGTGCATACTCCAGAGTGTGTCGGGATGATCGTGGCCATAGACTCGGGTGGACATGTGGAGGATATGCTGGTGAAGGGACTGTGCGTCGGTGTATCGACCAAGGGAGTAGTATGTGCTTGCAAGGTTTCGTATGGCAATGAGCGTCCGACGGTGCTCGTGCCCTGAGACTCGCTTCCGGGTCTGCATCACATGCTCCTGTAGCTTTGCAGCGTCTCTGTATCTCCCTTGTTGTCTGTAGGTAAATGCGAGGTTATTCACGCTCGTCAGAGTTGCTGTGTGCTCCTCTCCCAGCGCCTGCTGTCGGCCTTCGATAACGATCACGTTCATCTTCTCATTTTGGTTCCATTTGCCAACTCGGTAGTACAACTCCCCAAAATAAGCCGCGTTATTTGGACTTGGCTGTGTCCGCCGTTCCAGGATTCTGCCCACATGCACTTCGATAGCTCGTTTGTAAGCCAGGCTGTCCAGAGTGTCCTCGTAGTCGATTGAAATCGCCAGAAGCAGCGCAGTATGCTCGATTGCAACCTCCATCCCATGCTCAATCACACTGCTCGACCAGTCGTGCACAAGCACATGCAAACTGAATACGCGGTTCACGCGGTCGTAGCTGATGAGCGAATATGACAGCAGTTCAGTCATAGTTGTGCTGAATTTGCTGGTATCCCATGTGCCACTGGGGTCAAAGTACGCTTCCAGCCACTTCGCCACATAGTTTCGAATTTGAGTCTCTTGTTCCGTTTCAGGTATTATAGGCTCGTATGTCAGTATATTTTGGGCTGCGCGCCGAAAAATATCTTCGGTTATGTCGCCATGATGCATAAACGCCAACAGCTGAAGTAGTTGCTGCGCCTTTGTACCCAAAAGCCTGTAGCTCATATGCCATGTCGTGTATACGCTCTTGTGGTAGTCGTCTGTCTTGACCAGTAGCTCGTTGTACTTCTCCAAAGTCGCCTGCCGATGCTGGACGAACATGTCGCGGTACTGAGAGATCGAGAGTCTGGAGCAGCAGATGTATGCGCCAGCCTGCATGATCGCGAGTGCCAAGTATCCAAAGTTCTATGGATTTGCATGATTAGCCTAACTTTATAGGGTTAGTGGTATCGCATTCAACTCACTCTGAATAGATCGAAGGCCGCTTCGCGGTCCGCCTCGGACATGTCATCCTCGCTCATCACTGCCGTTCTGAGTAGCAGTTCCATCGCTTCGTTCGGCCTCATACCAGCCACTTCATAGATTGAATCAAGCCCGGATGCCATTCTTACATACTGAGATATCCGAGTAGTAATGAGGATGCTGCCAGTACGCCCTGTCGGAGAGTAACGCTTGATGTCCACTGATGGGTCGTCGGCATTGTCGATTATCATCAACCATCTTTCGCGCCGGTTGCCAAGCCATCTCAATGCGCTCTCGCATGTCTCTCCAATGCCCTTCTCCTTTGCGAATCCAGCAAGGGTCGCGGTAGCGGTGTCGTTGGATGTGGCATCGACGAAGACAACGTCTGTCCACATCTCCCTAGTCTCATCGACGGCCTTGAGCGCCAGCTGCGTCTTTCCGGCTCCGCCAAGCCCGTGTAACACAAACACGCGCCGCTGCGTATCTCCCTTGGCTATACACGATACAATCCGCTCGACAATATCCTTACGACCTGTGAATGCGAGGCTCGGAGCAGGACACGCCTTGTAGTTTGTGGGATGAGCGGTGGTATTCGGTTGAATCTCTCCATCTCAAAACCAACAACGGGTTAGTACGATGATGCTAAACGCGTGAGTGTATGCATACCTATCTGGCTAGTTCCGAGCGCTAGCGAGCGCTCTTGGATCGCCACGACCGCCTCGTCTATAGCTTTACTCACTCGTGCACTACGCATATACGCTTGTGCGTTCGCCGACACATGGGTCAGCTTCTCCCACTCGCCGATCTTCACGTTCTGTATTCCCTGGTCGACGCTGAACCGAAAGTACACGCCGCTCGTGGATCTGAACCGTGCATCCATCTCGTTCGCCACTCTTTCGGCATCGAGGGCAATTCCCTTCGTCAAGGCTAGCACATCGGATGGCAGCAGCCTCTTAAATAACGTCCTATCAGCCAACTGGATCGTATCTGGATGTCCTGCGCCTATGCACACTACGCTCGACACATGTCGGCCGGGCAGAATCGACTTGACCTCCGCAAGTACATGCGCCGTCGGGTTGTTGCATCCCAGTCCCCCGTCGACAAAATGCTGACGTAGATGATCCGAGTTGATCTCGACAGGCTTGAAAATTCCAGGGTGCGCCATGGTCGCGCTCAGCGCTTGCCAGATCGGACAGTCCGGCGTCTGGTTCGCCTCGCCAAGGTAGGAGCGAAAGGTAACTGGTATGCCTGCATTCATGTTATGCTTGGACATAGCAAACACCATACTGTATGCAAGTCTGTGAGTTGCACCCTCAACGGGACTGAGCTCGCACTCACGTTCGGCACTGGTTTCCCTGTGCGCCCTTATCCAACATGCTAGTGTTCTCGTCCCCTGTGGCATCCTTGACTATCGATTTGAGTATCTTTTGCAGTTTAGTAATCGAGTATGTTGTCGTCCCAACGATCTTCTGTTCCGAGAACACCTCGGCTATCTTCGTGTACTCAGCCATCGCTTGCTTGACAGGCAATCCCAAGCGTCCAACGAGACACGCAATCACTCTTTGTGAGGAGATGAGTGAGTAGAACCCTCACAGACTCCGAGCCTCGAACTTACGCTCCAGTACCTGTACCCGCTACAATGTCAAAGTGCTCCCGAACCCCTGGCGGACTTGCCGATCCCAGCTTACGCTGGAGTCTAGTCACCAGTTCGCCAAGAATCACCAGAGATGACAAGCCGCGCGCGCCTCCTCCCTCTATAAATGAGTAGGCATCTACTAAGCATATATTCGACACGACGCCATGGCACTCACCTAGTATCAGTATGTTCAGGCCATGGGATGCCTCTCTTATATCGGACATGTTTAGCTTGGTCCGCACTGCGAAGCTGTCGATTCCGATGCGAAGGTTAGGGCTAAGCAAGGTGGGCGTCAATCAACCATCAATGCGGTGTCAGACTGTTACACGATGGTAACAGGTCCTATACAGGGTCATCTCGTTGGTACTTCAACCCCACGGGCAGGGAGTTTAGTAGCTGGCCCAGGCTTGCGACATTCCATACTTTGCAAAAGATTGTGGCAACGTCGTGTTTTTCATGGTAGACGTTTCAAATGCAAGGCCGAAATTCGTTTTCGAATCACCCTCAGGACAGGCAGTAAGATGGTCGGTCCATTGTGGTCTCTATAAACCTGCATACACGCCAGTCCCGTGGTCTACACGTTCGCATCATCATGCCATACCATATCCTCCCCTACCTGCGAGTTCATCCATCCAATCACTTCGCCACTATGCCTCTTCGTATCCAGAGATGACTGCGTTCGAGTTGGCGCCATCCGTAACAATAAGCAATTGCGTTCTCCACGACTCCCGCTGGTTTAAGTTCCAGGACACGTATCCTATCGTCAGAGATTGAACGAGATCCATAGACCATCGTAATTAATTGCAGACTCTGACCCGCGTCTGAGCGTCCCATCAATCAGAATGTTTATTCACTGCTAGCATGCATATATGACACTTACCGTCACCCGGTTTGAACTTGACACGTATCCAAACTCATTCGGGAACTGTCTTCTACACGCAATCATCCTTTCGAACTTCAGAATGCGGCATAGAACATACGGTGCATCTGAACGCACCTGGTTACCAATCACCCCAGAGGCGCAACCACTAGATACCAACTCGAGCGGAGGACCGCTCCACCGGGCAGTTTGCCCAACCACGTAGGTAACGCGACGTAGCGTTCGCCTTGATGAAACCCCCAATTACATTCTCCCCTAACTTCTCTCTGCGCATCCAAACCCCACCTTCCTCTCTGAAGATCCCCTGGAACTGATCATCCTTCAAGCACATAGTAGTGCTGGTTGTGCATGATCAAATTGGAGATCGAGCCGCAGCACGCGACCCAACTCTGATATTTGTGACCACGCCTTGGGATCCGCCTAAACCTATGAATCTACGGTGTGACTTCATGAACGATTGGCGTATGGTCATCACACGTGAGTTGGCACTCGCGCCGAAACAGTATATCCGTGTGGCTAAGCGACAGAGCAGCAAGTGAGGTATGTGATAGGTGTTATCGAAAATCGCGCGGCGGGTAGCAAGGTTGATTGGCCGATGCGGCAAAGCGAGGTGTTGGAGTTGAGGGGATGCTTGAAGTCGACGGCCCAAGCATGGAACAACCACCGGATGAACTTTGATGGGGAGGACAACCACCACTGGCACCGATAGGACCCCAAAAAAGTCTCAGATCCACCCTTTTCAGCCCCTCGGAATCCGTGTCCCGCTCTAGATGCTATACTCTAGCTTTTATTCACTTAGGCACACCTCTTGATCCAGCTCTCTGATTACTATGGTCAATAAAACCGGACTTTCCGCCCAGACGCGTAAACCTTCGAACCGCGCCCCTGCTACAAAAAACTCAAGCCCCAGGACCCCCGCAGACCCTCCTGTCACCTCCCCTGTGCCTGACACGACACCAGACCCGCCGAATAGCCCAGACAAAGCGATACAACTGCTTGCTTTGCGTGGATGCATGAATGAAGACGGAACGTTAGACGGAAACAGGACACAAATTATGCTAGAATCGATCGCTCAGACCCCAGGCCTACCTCTACAAGCCTCACACCTCCTGTATGCGCTAGGACAGCTCTTCCCAAGAGCTTTCGGAATGGGGTTACATCTTGAAAAGTTAACTGATACAGTCGCCCAAGCTCTCAAACGCGCGGAAGCCGCAGAAAAGGCCGCAGAAGAATCTAAGCTTGCTATCATGGCATTTGTCGAACAGCAAGGAATGCAGAGATGCCAAAATCCTATTAGAACCGGAGTCACCGACACCAATACCACCGAAGCAGCCAAGGCCGACCCTAAGCCTAGCGCCCGTACCGATACCACTCTACCCCAGGACGCGATTCAGCGATGCCGTTTCCAGGCATCGACCGTGCTCGTACAACCGAGCAGTCAATACTTCAGCCACCTTGATAAACTAGACAACAGGGGACTTCTCGACCGCGCAGAGGAAGCTTTCGAAGCTGCTTGGGCGACATTGTCTGAGAGTTATTTTGCAACCCAGCAGAGGCTCAACTCTAAACCAGGAATCCAATTTCGATCAGCCAAACGCCTCCCCAACGGAAGTATACTATACGAACTAGGAGATCACACCCAAGCGGCACTTTTGTGCCTAACCGAATTTGCTCTTGCATTCGAAAAGTGTTACGGCCTTGATGCCAAATTCTATGGCCAGCAGGCTACCATCCTCATGGAAGGTGCCCCGATCAGCTTGAAGCTAAACGATAGCGATATATTCGCACTAGAACAGGGCTGTCAGCTCGACCATGGAAGCATACTAGGCCTCTCTTGGGCCAAGCCTGTCGAAGCGCGAACCCCAGGACAAACACGAGCTGCCGTGAGAGTGTCGCTAAGATCTCAGGACTACGCCGATGGACTCATCGAGAACCGCTGCTACCTTGATGAGAAACGAGTTTACTTTAGACGTCTAGAAGAGGATCCTATCCGCTGCCTGAAATGCCAGAAATATGGACACAAGTCAACGAGTTGCCGATCGTACCAGGACATCTGCCGCCAGTGCGGTGGCAAGCACCGATCCTCAGCGTGCGACAGACCAGGACTGACACAGTGCGCGAATTGTCGCTCAGACGAGCATGCTTCATGGTCCCGGGATTGTCCCGAGTTTTTGAAGGCTAGAGAGAAATTCAACAAGCAGCGACCCGAGAATCGACGTAGATTCTTCGACCCCGAAAAATGTAACAGCGAACCTAGACCTGCCAAGGCCATCCCACCACACCAGACCAACCGAGCCTCTCCCGCCTACTCGCCACGTCAAGCGCACACCCAAACGCACCCTTCATCCACCTAGCCCATTCGCCATTTCTTCACTCCACGCATTGTCGATTCGCCCTCCCGTCGGGCCTGCGACCGTGCACCGGATTCGGTTTCGCTTTCCGCACTCTAGCGGTCGGAATACTGCCTCAAGCAGCACGTCTTAACCACGAAGATTCGAGTTCCCCTCTTGGCGTTTTTCCTCATCTGTTCACTGCTTATTTTTCCGTTTATCGTTCCTGTATAGTTCCCTTATAATCCTGTGCCTCAGCGACGTTTTTGCATAGTCTCACTTATCTCCTGTCAGTTGACCTACGCTATGTTTCATGAGCACCCATTTCCTGTTTTTCCTTTCTTCACCTTTTCGCTCTGTCATGTGCCTTTTGAAGTCGTACCATAGGGCTATGCCCCGTCGCGACTATAAATACATGTGATTCAAAAAAAAAAAAAAAAAAAAAAACTTTGATAAATTAGCCTGCGAAACAGTTGCGGACGCGAAGAACCAACGTACTGAAACTGAGTCCTGAGTTCCCGCCTGTAGTAGGCTGCGCCCACCACCATGTCGACTCGAGTTCACAGAGGATATCAAAGCGGTGAGGAACGCCGTCGTCAAAGTATCTTCGTAACCTCTCCTGCAGGGTCGATTGGATGAGGGTCGACAAGGCGAGAGTCGTGTGGGGATGGGAGCCATGAGTAGCGCATCATGAGCCATGGACCGAGCCGAGCACTCATTCAGTTGTCCAAGAGCGTGCGTGTCGTTTGGACGGTCGTAGGGTCGGAACCATTAGCTGAGCTTTCGAGCATAGCGGTTTGCTAGACGTGTTGATGTTTTGACAGATGCGGATGACAGTCGAGCCCCACGACGATGGTGAGAGAGTGGATTCACATGTCGAATATGCGGGACCCCGGACACGGTGGACTGGCCCCGAGGCTTTTCATTTTCAGTAGCGGTACTCAATTCTGGGTTGAGAGATGTTAGAAAGGTCTGTAATATACGAGATATGAAATTCGTGAACCAAACCCATGGATGAGTTACCATTGCTAAGCAGACCCTATTCCAAATAGGGTAGCGATTCAACCCCCGACTCATTGCTCGCAGCGAAAGATCTAACCAGCGGGAAGAGCTGGTTAAATCGCTTGAGAGACGACTTTCATCAACGAGAACCACAAATATCAAGCTCCGGCAGCGGGTCCATCACCATATATGCATGGGGTTGCCTTAGCTGGCTTTCTGCCGGTGATTGGCAGTTCGATCGGTTGGTACGCTCCAAAGTCAGCGCGTCCGATGGTGAATTTCTACGAACGGCATTTTAGATATATACAACATCCGCCTGGTCACATGTATGCACCTTTTACCTCTGAATGGCTTCCTTTACACGTGCTATGAACTTCCGGCTCGGAAACCTCTGCTTGATGCTCGGGTTATTGAACCTCTTAAACCCCGTTCCAAGCGATTTCAGCCAAGCGCATGGGGCGATGATGTGCATAGCTGGATTCGCGATTCATGCGCGAGGTATTTACATGCGCCAACAGACCGTAGATGCGGCTGGAGGAAATCGTTCTGGACCACGGGGACCGTACAAAAAGCGAGACTTCACAGCGGACATTGAGGCGATTTTCGAGAACGAGTCGGATCGATATTTTAAATCTTGGCTACGGTGTGTGCTATTTATTCTTCATGTTTATTTAATTTAACAAAGTGACACCGTAGTATGCCCCGCACCTCCTTTGATCGTGTTCTACATCTGATAAAAAACGACGACGTGTTCAAGTCGACGGGGAGGAAACGACAAATCGAGATTCACATTCAACTTGCAGCATATCTGATTCGATATGGGTATACTACCGGCACCAAGACAAGCTCAAAGGCGAAAGTTTTGGAGGGATCGGTCTATAAATGCTGTAAGCGCGTCACACGGGCGCTCCGGAACCTCCGCTCTGCGTACATACGATGGCCAACAGATGATGAGAAGCGAGAGATAAAATTAATGTACCAAGAAGACGGATTTCCAGGTGCCATCGGGGCTGTGGATGGGACGTACTTTCAACTATTTGACAAGCCGAAGTTTCGCCCCATGGCCTACTTGTGTCGTAAAAAGTTCTGGGCCGTGAGTATATGCGCGAGAGTCTTGTTTTGCCGTACTAAAATAATCTACAGGTTAACGCACTAATTGTTGTCGGCCCTGACGAGCGCATTCTGTTCTATGACTTGGGTTGGCCTGGGAGTGTTGCCGACGTGACTATCTGGAAGCGCTGTCATCTCTGGCTTAATCGAGATTGGTACTTGGCGCCTGACGAGTGGTTATTTGGTGATAAAGGTAAGTAAAAAGCTTGAAGCGGTCCTAAATGTAGTGCTCAATATTGTCTGACAGGCTATACGCTCACCAAGTACATGATCATCCCATTTGAAGAGTATGAGATACATGATGCTGAACCTCAAATGAAACGGACGATGAAGAAATGGAACAAGTCGATGAGCTCTCAACGGATTGTTGTTGAGCATACATTTGGTCGACTGAAGGCACGATTCGCTTATTTACAAGGCATACGTGGAAGACATATGAGAACGATCTATCGGGTAATTGAATCGCTCTTTACCCTACACAACATTCTCCTCGATTTTGGAGACTTTGCTGAAGACCTCGGGGCGGCTGAAGCCGCTGAAGTAATGCAGGCGCATGCTGAGGCCCAGCTCAATGCCCGGCACAGGATGCAGCTCCCTGCCGATGATGGAGACAATATTGATGCTACTCTTGGGATTGATCCACTTCGTATTGGAAGAGAACGAAGGCGCCAGCTTGTGGAATATTGGGTCGGGCATGCGTAATTGTATAACATGTATATTTTATGCACATTTAGATTTTAGTGGTGTCTACCGGCGAGATTGAAGCCTGATCTGCATATAATCTGGCTAACATTCACAATATATACTAGATAGATTTATACACAAGGTTTGACACACTATCTACCGGAGCTATACGCCTATTGATCAGTAGCGCTACCATACTGCAATTGCCAGTTCGCCAATGTTTGGGGACCCGGACCAGCTTCGGCCTGAGGCTCGGTGGGAGTAGTATTGTTAAGCGCCAAACTGGTGTCCTCTGTGGGTGCTGGAGTCGCAGGTGGACCGCTGTTGAGTGTGGGGGCTGGCTGAGAGGGCGTTTCGGGGACGACTGAAGTGCGAGAGCTTGGGATGTCCGGTGCATCTTGGTTCTGTTGTGCGAGGTTGCAAGCGCAACCGCGCGACCTCGTTGACGGTGAGACGACGGCCGGGGGACAAATTCCCCCAGAACCGGATGCATATATGTGAGACTATATACACATCCAAGATACACGTGACGATGCCGTATCGGGCGGCTCCGCCGCCCAACACTCCCACTCGAGGCAGCGAGAGAACCGGTCGCTTCCTTGCAATCAATGTACTCCCACTGAATCTACAATACTCCCACTGAATCCATCATCTCCCACTGAAACTAAGCCCTCCCACTCAACTCTGCAGCGTCATCGTACGCCAGATGTGAGTGCCAAATAACCGTAAGCAGTTAGAGATAAATAATAAACAATTGAAGACCCTGTCAAGCAAGAATAGGATAGGATGGAGGGAATGTGGTGGTAGATGGTCGGCAGCGTGTCTGTCGAAGATGAACTGGATACGTTGTGCGTTGGACATTGGACGTTAGACGTCGGGCAGTGCGACGTTGGACAGTGTGCGTTGTGCGTTGTGCGTTGTGCGTTGTGCGTTGTGCGTTGTGCGTTGTTGTCACAACCCTCGTTTCTAAGGGTGTTTACTTTCTGTTCTGGATACAGCGGCGTCGGCGTCGGATCCTAGCCTGATGCGTGGCAGCCTCCTGTGGCTGTTCGTAGATGTAGTCGAGTGTGGAAGCGTCGATGACAGCCCTGTGTAGGGTATCAAGCCTCTTAGTCTTAGGAGTATAGTCCTCTGCTCGCCTAGCGAGTAGGACGTCGAAGGCACCCGTCTCTTGGAGAGACTGTGATTGACTCGTGGCTTGCAGTGTATTACTAAGTACCTAAGTTAATAGGGCCTAGTATCGATGGTTGAGTCTTAAGTATGTAAGTCTTATATGTATCTCTTATAAGGAAGCTGTCCCAGATTCTGGCAGCCAGAATCTGCCGGAAAATCCGGCGAAAATCCGGCAAAATCCGGCAATGCAGGTGCCGGTGCCAGTGCCAGAACGAGCTGTTGGCCTTGAAATCCGGGCCAGAATCTGGGAGATTCCGGCCACCGGCGTTCTCGCATTCCGGCATTCCGGCATATGCCGGAATCTGGCAACGCCGGTATCTGGCAGCGCCAGTATTTGGCAGCGCCGGAATTCCCTCATCTGGGACAGTATATCAGCGCAGTTGATTCACAAAGCACCACAAACACATAACCAGGTCCTTAGCATTTACTTTTAAGTTTCGCGGTTTAGTTCAATTGGTTTTGTGTTGGTAAGAAACAATATTATATTCATACGGAACAGATAGACTAATCAAAAATGAATATTGAAACCACGTATATCACTCGAAGGTCACAGCACGCTCGATAGATTTATTGATGCGGATACGACAAGGGGTTAGGATCGACGCCAACCAGTCCACATCATCGCAAACACCGCGGAATGCCGTGTTCACCTGGGCTCGCACAGCAAGCACGTCGAGTTTCGAGAGGTCTCGAAAGCCTTGATTCTTGACAGGAGTCCGTATACTGGTCTGAGAGTGGTTGCAGACCATCCCGAACGGCCGATGTCGAATCACCCAACACGTACGGCGGGTGTGGTTCTGGTCAGCGATGGGCAGAAATTGGGTTCGTGAGTTGAGATTGCGAAAAGGAGGGGCTGGGACAGGATAACGTGGTTGGAACCAGGGCGTCGCTTCCACTATTACCATACGGTGCTCAGCTGTTAGTAGTCGTACAACAATCAAATTCGTTTGAATACATACCGTGTTGCTGACAAAACAAAACGCACTGTGAGGTATTACGTGGCTTCGAATCCAAACGGTCGTGACTGAGCGGGGGATACGAGAGCGCGTTCGAGGCAAGGAAAACCGTAGCAAACCAGAAACTGCGCAAATCTGGGGGGCGCTCTACTGTTAGCAGCCGTACAGCGGTCGAATCGGCTTGAGTACGTACCTTGTTGGTCCCCAGTGATAACATGCTGAGAGGTGGTGGGCGGTTTGGATCCAAACGGTCGAGACTGAAGGGTGGACACAGGAGTCGAGCAGCTAGACCGGCACAGAAAACAGGAGCAGAGCAAGCGATTGTTGACAGTATTAGTGGTTTTTCGCAGACTGGGTAGTGTATGGGGATAGGGGGCGATTCGAAATTGGGTGCCATTGACGGCAATGACAATGGTGGAAGGCGACATGATGTCGAGGCACTTGAGGCAAGACAAAAGAAGGGCGCCAGAGACAAACGCATTGCCGAGCTGATTGAGCAGACGGAGGGCGTAGCAAGTGATGAGCCGTGCGTATCTGCTGCCTGGTGGGCGACTAACAACATCGCGTGTCGTGAAAGAGAGGCCAAAAAAACAAGGGCACTCCGAATCCACGCCGCACATTCCTTGAACGTGCCAGCGCACATCTTGGGGGCAGTTGTCTCTGAAAGAAACCGGGAGTTCGAGAGGCGTCTTGAGGATGTAGCTCGGTAGGGCACCAGTGTTTGAGTGAACGGTGCCACGGTTCTGGGTGGCAGTCGTCCTTGTCCCGGTCATTTGTTGTCGGCCCGAAAGGCCAAATACAGCTCTGTCGTGCAAAACGCTGGTTAAGAAATCAGCGATTGGGTTATTTTGTGCGTATGCAAAGCATTCTACTCACCTAGTTTTGTGCACCGAGGTTTTTGACGGTGCGGGGGTTGTGAAGAGGTGCAGGTCATTTGCATCGGTCAACAATGGCTGTGCAGCTTGGCTTACATAATGGCACACGGCGGATAATTGATCCTAGATATATTTCGTTGCAAGAGTGTTGCAGACTACTTAATGAACATCGTAAAAGAACGTAAAATATGCAGAGACAATCAGAATGCGTCCGTGAGCGAGAAAATTTGTGATGCCAGCAGTAAACTACGCCTTTGTGCTAGGCAACTACTCCTTCGACTGGCCGAGAGACTTCTCGAGCTTGCGCATCTTCGGAGTGATCAGGCAGCCCAGTGGTACCATGTCCGCTTTCGCATAACATCCCAAGGTAGCGGTTGCCTGAATCGTGAACACGGTCATCTTGTGCCGGCGCTTACTCACAGTCGAGCCGACGAAGGAAAAAAGTCGTTCAACATCCACGCTTGTAGCTGACACTACGAATGAGCTCGAGGCAAGCGCGATGATTGAGCTACGTACCAGGAGTAGTCAAGACATCGAGCGCCATCTGGGTGAGTCCGTTCATGTCATTACCGGCCACATGTTGACTATACCACCACTGAATTGGGTTGCAGAAGATCGGGTTGTGGTTTGCGTCAAACGTCGGCCGGATAATAGCACCTGCCAGACAAATGTAAGTATATCTAAGACCAACCTATAGCAGTACGTACCGTTAACAAATTCACGGACCGGGCAAGGTGTTGGTTTGTCTTGTATCATGTCGGCGCCAAAAAGGTGAGCTCCGTACGCCTGATAGTAATCCGTTCAGCCATGCTTCGTATTGTATTTTATAAACACGTACCGAGTAACCAAATTGAGAAATGACAGTGGGTTGGGCAGGAGCGCTCGACGAGGTGTCCTCCAGCTTGTAAAACTTGAGATAAATAGAGACAGCGAGCAGGATTGAGGTTTCGATCCAGTCCTCCTCCCACTTTGCGAGACGTAGATAGTTCGCACGCGAACCAGGATGTAGTACTAAGGGACGATACATTGTTCGATTGAGCAACCGTAACATGAAATACAAGTGAAGGCACTTACGAATTGAAAGCCGATAGAGGTGAGACGTGTCGGTCTTGATATAGTATTTGTTGAGGACCTTACGTGCACGGTTCGCGGCATGTCGGACATAGAGTGGGAGAGAGGTGTCGTTGCATATCTTGCCATAAGTATAGTCGAGGGAGTCATAGTGAACAATAACGTCGGCGAGCATCGGAACCTCAGCGCGCGACGCGACTTCTGTTACGATCGTAAACGCCTAAGGTGACACAATAAGCAAGCTATGCAAAATCCCCCAATTCAGCGCACCTGGAAGAGCATATTGAGATGTTTAATGTGTGTGAGGTCCTCCTCGCGGAACTGATATTGGGGAGGAATGGTAACTGTCGAGTTGCGCTGGGTCCTCATGCTACAATTCGGGCTGGTGAGTTAGGAGAATAAGACAAAAACTAGGATGGCTTACATGGCAGGAAATGTGCGCTCTCCATCGCTAGACATCAGGCCGGTCGAGTTCCAGCGGGTTTTGAGGTCGCGTCGAATGTTGTGCGGCCTCTCAACCTCGAGCTTGATACAATATCCAACGAAGATGCCCTTGAAGGTAGAGCTGAACCTCAGCTTCTTACCCCACCAGGCGAGCTAGGGTCGTTGAGTTTGACACAGCCAGGGTGCAATAACTGGAACTAACCTTACATCCAACCTTCGCGGCGCTCTTCGCCTCATCATCTTCGTCTGAGCCCGGTACAATCTCCGGTAAGTCAAAATCCTCGACCTCCTCGTTGAAGTCGGCGACACTCTGATCGTCCTCGTCCTCGTCCTCGTCTGGGTCCAATGCCCAAGACCCAGCTTCGCCATCTAAGTCGTCGGGGTCGATATCCTCGTCCTCGATCTGGTATCGTGTGAGTAGCACGTTCAAGATTCAGGGTCAACTCTAACGAACTGCGGGATCAGCGCCACCAGAAGTGTCACTGTGCTTGTCCTCATCGTGTCCGCCGTCCAGCCCGTCTTCATCCTCGTCGTCTTCATCATCGTCATCGTCGTCCGTCCTGCGAGCGATGCGTTTGCGGAACGGTGCAGCAACAGTCTGCCCCATCCAATCAATTTCATGTAGATATGTAATATATATTAAATCGAAACCCTTCTCACCTGAGCCGCGAGATTGAGAACGTGGGCGAGGCAGTACACCCGCAAATCGGGGCCTGTTAGTTGTTTCAGTCCGAATCGGGTCATGAACTTCATCATGGCCTCGTTGGTGGACGCGCCATCGCCAACTGCACCCCAAACCTACAAACCGAGTATAATAAATATACGGAACAGCGCATATATGAGGGTATCACGTACCCGGTGCTCAATCTCGAACTTTTGCAGCACTCGGTGCGTGGTGCGTGCGAGCCGTTTGCCGGTATGCGAACGTGTTCCAAAGCTGCGCGCCAATTAGTCATATGCCTCTGATGGATGAGCACCTCACCTTAAGCATTCAAGGACCATTCGCTTGATGCGAATGGTCTCTCGCTCGACCACTTGATGATACAGGACGATTCCCAGGTAATCGTGCCCGTTGTCGGACTGGTACATGTCCAGACCGATGTGCATGGCACCGGACACGTTCTAGCGCAGGACCAGTCAGGGTTAGTGCCTCAGAACGGGTGGGGGAACCGAAATACCTTCAGGGCAGATGTAATAGACGCCTGTGTCGCCGCGTACATTCGTCTGATATCCTTGGGAATGGTATTTCGATGTGGTAGGAAATGGCGCGCTGACGGATGGAGCAGCTTTCGTAGCTGCAAAGTTGATTTCAGTGCCAATATACGAGCCAAATACAAGCTGTACAAACGTAATAATCTTCGACAATCTTAAAAGGACGTGCGTTGACGGAGACCCACAGCGCCACAAACTCGCGCACAGACTGTTCAGTTAATTCACCTGAGTCAGTGAACCCGTGTTGTGTCAGTAAGGTCGACTGTCCCCGGTCGGCATCGCATCGGCGCCTGTGTTGCCAGAGCCCAGAAGTTCCGCCGTCGCCGACATCTCTAGGGACTTTTCTTGGACAACTAAAAGGCATTATTAGCGAGCCCGTAGCATTTAGGCGCATCTACTCACTTCAAACAAGCAAACAGATGGCGGGTGGGGGGGTCTCCACTCGTCCAATCAATGACGGGTTCTTTGTAGCCAGCGTACGCTCCCGATTTACTCGCCTTATTGCGAGCAATTGACTGAACTGACGGTAAGTGCACATATTAGTCTTGTACCAGTCGGATATGTCAAATAAAATACCTAGCTCGATCTCCGGTGGATTTGCTTGTCGCCTAATTAGCGCTTTTTTCCTGTGCGCTACAGCGGCAGTTGTCATCGAGCCTGCATCCGATCGGCCGTCTCCCTCTGACTGGTCGAACTCAGACCCAGCGGGAGTTGAAGAACGCGTGACCGAGGCGGCATATGGAGTAGCACGACAAGATGTGGCACCTCGGCGCTCGACAATAACACGGCTTGATTCTTGTATATTGGGGTGTTAATAAAAACCAACATGGCAGAACCAAAATTGACCATACCTTGAATCGGACTGGAGTCCGCGCGCCGTTTCAGAGGCCGTTTTTGGGCACTAGAATGGCCCCGAGTATCTAAGGTAGATGAATGCGTGCCTAAACTCCTCCAAAGATCTATTGGTACTTACTGTCTTCTACCACCTCATCGTCGCTTGTACCGCAGGCGGTTGAGTTGGGCAAAGGGGCGGGCATGTAAGAGGAGACTTGCGCAATCCACTGCTCGATAGAGAGGCGGTGAGACGTTGACGACATACAGGGATGGTAAGAGCTTATATATTGCTCAAAATGTTTGCAGTTCGCTCGACCGAGCAAAGTCTGGAGGGTCACGTGAGTGACAACATCCGTCTGTTTGCCACGACCATGCTCACTCCACACACCAAGATTCTCAATTTGCTCTTGTCTTGCCACGACCTTGAAGATCACCCCAATCGGAGGTATCTATGTTCCTCGTATCCTGCACATCCGAACTTACCCTGCAACGTTCGGCTTGCCAGGTGTTCATCTAAGTTCGTACTTCAGGAGGGTTCCGCGAACGTAAATCAGGTATTTCTCGCATTCCCCCATTTTTACTTGCTGTTCATCAATAACTCATGCCTACTCAAGCTAGACCTAACCACTGTGCACGATTGCGTCGTGGATCCAACGCACGTCAACAACAATCGCCTTATCATTCGATGTACACTCTTCAGCCCCTTCGCCCCAAAACAGCAACATCCAGACTTCATTTCTCGGTTCCGTTCCAGCTAGTACGTAACTCTAATACTCGTATCACATAATTAACACACCTAGACGCGTGTTAACCTGGCCCGTCAAATCGGAGTTGAGCCACCAATCAACGGCAACACTTCCACTCGGCATGTGATTGATGTAGACCAGTGCACATCAGCCAACTATTGTCTGGCATGACTCGTCACGGTAAGCATGTTCCTATCTTGCCCACCCACACGAGTCTAGCTCACCTTCGCCTTCTTCCGTTTGTCTTATAGTTCGATCGGCGATAATTCTGGAAGTATTGAGGTTTTATAGAAACCTAGCTGGGGTGTGCATCAGGGATAACCGGATCCTTGCCCGGCCTACTGTCAAGCACCCTGCACACTCGCCACCGCGATTTGGAGAGGTGAGTCGATCTCATTACCTGGTATTCGGTTCGTAAAACACGCTCAAGCTCATTTGCTGGGGTTTTCTTTTTTGGCATAGGACGAGTGATGAAACACTCATTCCGAGCGTGCGTGTTCGCAATAGCTCGTGCCCGCAGCTAAGGTGTGTGATTCCTACTGCTCGCTTCCCAATACTTACTACATTGGAACCTCTCGTGAGGATTTGTTCAAATTCTGCTACCGCAAATTCCGCCTCAAAACCGTTCTTTTACTCGCCAACAACTCGTAAGTCAATCGCTTCGTTTATGTATCCATCTGTATTTACTAAATCCTTATCGATCATAGATCTCTTGCGTGGGGTACATTCACAGCCGTAACAACTGTGGACTTAACCCGACAACTCCCTTATCGGTATTCGTAACCGTGTTGACTGGGTGAGCTCATTCATCGCTCATAGATCAGCGCGTCTAACCAGCCATTCGATAGCGTGATTGACTCGGGCCTGGCTGAGAGCTACCGCGATATCACCCGTTTCTATATCCCCGATAGAGGACGTCTCGATGGTTCCCGCTTGTTATACATCCAATAATCATTTGGGTGTTGGTTAGTACTTCGCCTTTCCCAGATATGAGTTCTGCGCTAACATTCTGTTCCAGAGCAAGCTCGTAGGATTGATCTCCAGTCATCCGCCTACATCCTCATGTACTTCGTGACCAAATATATGACTTTAGTTCAACTTCAATCATCCGAGAACGCGCTACGCCGAGCGGCAACGACGTCCGTTGATGCGACGGGTGCGAACATTGGTTCCATCATTTCAATGGTAACTAACATGGCTTCTTGTCTGTCAATGGACCATCATGTACCGTATATGAATATCTATGTTACGTCTTTTTGCTAAGCTACACTCGGCTATAACAACATCTGGTTTATTTGTGTGATTGAGTGTGAGAACACGGACAATACAGCAAATTCGTGTCAGTTCAATGCTGTTGTCTATCAGTGAACTTCTGAGGGTGCTTGGATCAAACAGAACCGGCGGTCCGGCACACTGGCATCCCAGAAATCCGGTGTTCCGGCGCTCCTGTGCATCCTGCACACCCGCATTCCTGCATTCCTGCATTCCTGCATACCGGGAATACCAGATTCCGGGGAATCCGGCGCTTTGCCAGAATCCGGCGGATATCCGGCGTTCCGGCTGCAGGTGCCGGTGCTGGTGCCAGAATCGCAAAAAAGCGCCGGATTCCGGCTGCAGGTGCCGGAATCTGGCAAATTTCTGGCACATCTCCCTTAATCTCTTAGTAGTTATCACCCTTGAGGGGAGATCGACGAGGTAGAGCAAGCTGGTCTAGGAGCAGCTTGCACACCGAGTATTTATACTCATGGGTACATGGTCTGTGCTCACAGTTCCAAGAATACATGAGCTAAGGATAGGACGTGTTTCTAAAAGAAGGTGGATTAAGAATAGGGTGTAGCTAAGAATAGTCCAAGAAGACCGTATGCGCGCTAAAGATAGCTTTGATCAGTAAGCATCCATGTGGAGGCTTAGTGATACGCCAATCAGTCTTACTAAGTAGAAGAAAAGAAGTAAGTGGCTTATACAGCGTGTAAGCCACGAGAAAAAAGATAGAGGTCATGTGCACGGCTCATGACATTACCCCCCTCTTAAAGGCGAGTCTTAGGGGACATGAGACGAGCAGACAAGACAAAAGTTCGTGGAGGATAGATTTTTGAAAAAAGGTAAAAGGCAATTACAGCAAGATTCTTTTGAGTCCGTATACAAATGTCCATATTAGAAATCCGCAGGAGGAAGGTGGGACTTGATGTTGTGGCTACCATTGGGGGCCTCTGCTCCCCAGACCTCTTCCTTCAATTTGACCCATTCCTCATCTTCATCTAGGGGCTCAAGTAAGAGGTCGGCCATATCCACCGAGAGGTCTTCGTTGCCCTTGTCCCAGGCTTTCTGGTCCAGCCAGTCCAGCAATTCCTTCTTATAGAAATTCTGTATATATAATACGAATACAATAATGTACTCGTCGCGCAGTGTGCTTAAGACGACGCCAAAGGCGTGTGAGTGATATAACGGTAAATGTAATATATTCAATGGTTGGGTGACTAGCTATGAGGCCGAAGGCGCCCCTTTTATACATGCATACAGGCTATATGCGCGAACATCGTAGAATGGTATGGAACGCGTACGCGTCCTTTGACCGTATCCTTCTAGTGCCTTCGGGCATACGATTGTTCTAGCATGAACCATATGATTTATGTACGTACATACAAATATGATTTCTACACTCCCCCTCAATCGAATGACCGTAAGAGAATAAGACAATCAAATGTAGCTATTATAGAAAAAGAAATTCAAACACATTTCGCAGAAATTCAAACTTTACAATTCCGTTTTCATTTATTACAACTATTTCAATCGCATGTATGCTACTCAAATTATTTCCATATCCCGTTCTTCCTGCTCGCCCATAATTCCTTCCATCAGAATGTGGAACTGATTCGCCGGTAGTGGCTTGGTAAGGGCGTCAGCGAAGTTATCCTTTGTGTTAACATACATAGGAGATAACCAACGCTTTTCGACGCAGTCACGAATAAAATGGTGACGAATATCGATATGTTTCGATCGGCCACGGTATTGGGATTCGACCGAGAGAGTGAGCGCAGCGAGGTTATCGGATAGAATAAGAGTCGGAGAGCTCGAGGGCATGTTGATCTCGTCGAAGAATTGACGGATCCATAGGGCTTGAGTCGAAGCATGCGCAAGAGCCATGTACTCAGCTTCCATAGTCGATAGAGCGACCGTAGGTTGCTTCTTCGACGACCAGCTGACCGATGCGCCTCCTAGTAAGAAACAGTTGCCTGATATCGATTTTCGATCGAGTAGGTTCGATCCCCAGTCAGCATCCGAGTAGCCGACTTCGCCCATTTCGTCAGTAGAGAGATCGGCGTAGCGACGATAGACGAGTCCGTGGCTAACCGTACCAGCGAGGTATCGAATAATTCGTTTGAGCGCCGTAACATGAGGTTGCCCGTAGCACGTAGTGAACGACGCGAGATGATTAACGATATATGCGATGTCGGGCCGTGTACAGATGGCGGCGTACATGAGCCGTCCTATCATTCGAGCGTACGGGTAGTTCGGCTTCGGCCCAGTATTACGCATGAGTTGCGTAGATGTCAACGCAGGGGTGTCGGCCGGGTATGCGCCTAGTAGACCGGCCTCGTTGACAATATTGAGGATATATGCGGGCTGCGAGAGCGTGAGTGTTCGATTTGCTCGATCGCGAGTGAACTGTATGCCTATAAAATGTCGCAGTTCGCCCAAGTCACGCATATCGAACTCCTGGCGTAACTCGTTGATCGCATCGTACGTGTGATGAGGAGTCGTAACAAGAACACAGTCATCGACGTGTACTGCTAAAAATGAAACAAGAAAATAACCATCTCCATCACGACGAATGCGCCGGTAAACACACGAATCGGTCAAAAGCCTCGAATAGCCTAGTGATTTCAACTTCGCATCTAGATATTTATTCCATACATGCCCAGCCTGCTTAAGTCCGTACAAAGATTGATTCAGACGATGGACAGTGCCTAAACCATCGTCGAAGCCAGGGATCTGGCGCATGTAGAGTTCTTCGTTCAGTTCGCCGTTAAGGAAAGCTGAAACGACATCGAGTTGGTGAATATCAAGATTGTACCAGTTAGCGAGAGAGCATAAGATACGCAACGAATCAAGGTGGGCAATAGGGGCAAATGTATCGTAAAAATCCTGACCAGGAATTTGAGTAAAACCTTTTGCCACGAGGCGAGCCTTGTAGCGAGCGATGTTGCCGTCTTGATCGCGCTTACAAGTGAGAACCCACTTGTTCTGAATAATGTTCTTGTCGCTCGGCGGGCTCGTAAGTTCAAATGTCTTCATTCGGACGAGTTGGTCATACTCCTCCTGCATCGCCCGGAGCCATTTGTCGCGTTCGGGTCCATTCATCGCATCCTTGTAGGAGGGATTATCGCCTTCGGGGTCGGTTCGGGTCATGAACGTCTGGTGCGTAAAACCTTCGTAGAACGCGCTCGTAAATGCGTTCTCCTTCGCCTTGAGAGTTGCCGTAAGCGAGTCCTGAGAGCGATGGAGTTGCTCTGGAGGAATCGGGACCAGAGGTGGGAGGTCAATCGTGTGTTTGAGTGGGTAGATCCGTTCGAGAGGTGGCATGTCGGCGTATGGATCGTCGACACACACATTGGCCGTCTCGGTGTCCTCGTTGTCTTCGGCAGCTGAGTCCTCTGTCAGTTGGCTGCCTGTATGCGCGGTAATTGGTAGATCACCTTTATCGTCCATTATGGTAACCTTAGGTGCGCCACGAGTTGATTCGAGTCGCATGAGGGGCTGACCAGCGCGGGCAGAGCGAGTTTGAATAGTGGCGCCTGGTTTCGACATTGCTGGAGGTCGCGACGGTCCTTGAGGTTTAGCGCCGAGATTAGCGCCGGAGGACTTCAACATTCTGGACAACGTACGTACAACTTTGGACGGTTGTGAGGTGGATGTATGCGTCGTAGACGATGTCGCGAGTGGTTCAAGTAAAGATGAGACGGTGGGAGACGATTTAGTAGTAGATTGAACTGAATCGAATGGGATTGGAGTCGATGGTGACTCTGCTTCGTCTTTGACCTTGGCTTTTATAGGCTTCGTGTCTCCCCCTGTTCCAGTATTTCGTGTCAATTGCTCTGACTTGCTGGACTCTTCGGAATTTTTCTTAATCTCCCCCTCAGCAGGCGGAGCAATTGGAATCAGTACTTCGTCCTCATTGTTCGTCATTGTATCGTTATCTCGAATGAACGCCACGTTCCGCGAATGAAGGATTTTCATCGCATTCGGCTTGTAATATCGCCAGGACTTCCCTTGTACGTCAGATATTCCAGTAAATACCGCTTTGAATGCCTTCGGGTCGAGTTTTGACCTGTTCACTGCCTGATCTAGCACATAGCATTTCGCTCCCCATGGCCTCAGCAGACTTACATCGGGCTTGATGCCCCAAAATCGTTCGTATGGAGTTGACTGGAAGACTCCATGTACCTGCGTAGGTACTCTGTTCTTCAGATAACACGCGTATGCGACCGCCTCGCTCCAGAGGAACTTCGGTGCATCGCTTTCGAGCATCATCGCACGAGCATGCTCTAAAAGCGTTCGATTAAGCCGTTCGGCTATTCCGTTCTGCTGGCTCGAGTATGGGGCAGTCGTTTCTAGGACAGTACCCGCTTTCGTTGTATGCGCTTTCCAGTTCTGATTTACAAATTCGCCTCCATTGTCGAACCGTACCTTTAAAATCTTAGCATTTTTCTGTGTTAGTAAAAATGATTCAAATGCTTTATACTCGGCAAGAGTTTCATCCTTCTGTCTTAGAAAAGCTACTGTAGAAAATCTTGTGGATACATCGGTAAAAGATACATAATACAAGTATTTTCCTATCGACGGTATGCGTGCAGGACCCCAGACATCCGTAACTATCAATTGCCCTATATGCGTGATGTTAGTTTTTGATTCTTTCGGAAACGGCCTGATTGACATCTTCGCTTGTATGCATGATTCGCATTGGAAGTTCAGACCTTCCTTACCTTCAGAAACTTCCATGCCCGTTATCGCTCCCATTGACTGGATTTTCTGGAGAGCCTGGGCGCCGATATGTCCAAGAATCCTGTGCCAATCGTACCAAGTACGTCCAGTTATCTTCGTGAGTACTGTTTCGGTCTGATTTTTGTTGGTTTCTGGCTGTATGCGCTTAGATGGGCTAACGGCATCGCACAATAGCTGCCATAGATTTCCTTTGGTGCGATCCGCTGATTTCTCACCTACCGCGATGGTATTTCCATCTGGGGATAATATTTGTAGGTTCTTCGAATCCATTTTCACGCCTAACCCATGATCGGTCACTAAAGATAAGCTGATTAGATTAGTAGGGCACGAAGGTACGTGTGCAACGTCCTTCAATGTTATCATTGTATACTCATTCGTAACTGGATTTTTACAACGAAGAGATATATTGCCTCTACCTATAATTGGGTTCTTTCCGCTTACTCCTGTAACTGTACCTTGTGCGTCCCTATAATCATCGAAAAATGATCGATCACGTGCAATATGGGTTGTCGTGCCGCTATCGGCAATCCATTGGTTGCCGGGCCGGCTAAAGAAGCTGTCCTCGTTATCAGAGGCCGAGAATGCGAAGCTATCGTTTGGCTGCATAGGGGTGTCATTAGAATCGATCGCAGCGTGAGCACGCGCATTGTTGCGCTTATTGTTTGGGTTCGGTCCCATAAATCGGTTGAATGTGCTTTTGCCGGGGTTTCTGAACTGCGGCTTGTTATTTCCTTGTTTGTATGCGCCTCCGCCGGGCTGTCGGCATTCCTTCGCCCAGTGTCCCGTTCGTCCGCAATTATTGCACTTTGACTGTGATTTGTCGGGAGTGCGTGAGGGGGCCTTTGTTGGGTTGAAACTTCGTGTACCATTGCTAAAATTGGGTCTGTTATTACTATAAAAGGACTTACCATTATCGCCTCGTGTGTTCCTTCGATGCGCTTCAGCTAATATGCGGGATCGAAGGTCAGCTACCTTGCTATTCAGGAGATTAGCATTCTTAAAGTCGAAATTGAAATCTACCGATTGGGTAAATGAATCCCACGAATCGGGCAAACTTGCTACTAAAGTCGTAATCCAATCGACTTCACTGATTGCTTGCGGTAGGATTATGTTGATTTGTTGAAACCAGTCGCGCATCTTGCGCATATGTTCTTCGACATCTTCTCCATCAGTCATACGATGACTGAAAAACTTCCTTCGTAAGTCGATTAGTCCTACCGTTCCTTGCACCTGAAAAGTGTTCATCAGAAGACTCCACGCTTCTCTACTATAGTTACAGCTCTGTATATGCGTTAGTGCATGTGCATCGACCCTTAGCCTTATCTGTGAGAGTGCCTTCCGATCTTCTTTAATCCATTTCTCCTGTTCTTTGTTCATTGTCGTGCTCAATACTTCTTTCGTAGCGTTGGGATCGGGCTTCCCATCGGCTCCAACTGCCGTTGGGTCTGGAACCTTGACGAGGTCGTATGGAGGGAACTGGCTTGTTCCGCTCACATAGTCGAATAGGCCTAGGTCGGTGAGTATGTCTTCCATCTGTATGCGCCATGTGTTGAAGTTCTCTGTGCCATGCAGCGGAGAAATCCGGTAGACGGATGTACCGGAGCTCGAGTTCATATCGGACATGTCGGTGTCGTAGGCTTGCTTTCACGCGGTGAGTGTCTACTCGTTGGTTCTGGGCTCTGAGGTCACTGTGTGACGTATCTGGCGACGCGGGGCCTTGTTGCTTCGGTCTGGGGTAATCACGCAGTGTACTTTGGGTCTTAAGCGGTGAGCTCGGGGCTCATAACCTATAGAAATTCTGTATATATAATACGAATACAATAATGTACTCGTCGCGCAGTGTGCTTAAGACGACGCCAAAGGCGTGTGAGTGATATAACGGTAAATGTAATATATTCAATGGTTGGGTGACTAGCTATGAGGCCGAAGGCGCCCCTTTTATACATGCATACAGGCTATATGCGCGAACATCGTAGAATGGTATGGAACGCGTACGCGTCCTTTGACCGTATCCTTCTAGTGCCTTCGGGCATACGATTGTTCTAGCATGAACCATATGATTTATGTACGTACATACAAATATGATTTCTACACTTCTTTGACCATTTCTCCTTTTCCGCCAATTCGATGACTTCCCCAAAGGTAATTTCCTTGAGGACCTCTTGGTAGGTTTTGGAGATGTCGGGTGCCTGGCACCATTCCTCGACCGCTTTTGCCACGATGGCCATCTTCTGTCCTTTGTCGCCAATGGACCTTATCCACTCCTCTTTCATTTCTTCTATGTCGCTCAACCGGAACCACCATTCCGTTGAGTCTTCGACCCATTTCGGTACCGCCTTCCTTTTCCCTTCCTTCTCCCATTCTTCCAACCTCCTAATGAGGTGATGCGTACTAAGGCTGTTTATTGAGCTTTTGATGGCCCGCGTGTTTTCCCTCATCGTTTCTGTATAATCCCAGTACCAGCTCATTCCCTTCAGTTTTTGTACCCCCTTTACCAAGTGCTCGACTTCGTCCCCTACCCACTCTTCTATCACAAATAGTTTTGTAGCCTGCATGGCCTCGTCCGACTCGGGTCGGGGTCCCTTTCCAATCCAGTAAAGATTACCCCGTTTGGGGCATTTGAGGGTGTGGGTCCCGATCCATTTGCAGTCCCATCGTTCCCCCATACGGATGTAATCGAGGGATACTGTGGGGTCGAGGGACTTTGCAAAGTCCGAGCTTCGAATGAAGCTGTCACATCGCCTAATGGCGTCCTGGTAGCTGTAGATTCTATCGCCGCCGTGGCCCCATGTGAGTTTATGTGATACGCGTTGCTTTCCCCATACTGACTTGGGGGTGTGGTTTGAGACGACCCGGGCATCGCGGGGGTCGTATCGGACGTTGGTGGCCTTGGCGGACTTGGAGTTGCGGGTGGGGGCCATGGTCGAGGAGGAAGTATAAAAGAGTTTGTTGTTTTTGGGGGTGATTTGGGAGTAGAGCTAGAGCTGCTGGTGGTGAAGTTTGAGGCTTTCCCCCCCACTCTTTTATACTTCTCTTTGTTTGGTTGGTAGTTCTTTGGTAAGGGAGCTTTGGGGTGTCGTTTGAGTAGATCTTCCATGATTTGGGGTAGTTCGGCTATTTTTTCAGCCCTTTCCATGGTGTCTTCTATCGGATCATACCCCTTCCACCTGATTTGGTAGTATAGGCCGTTCTTCCGTTGTTCCCATGCGACCACATGGTCCACTTCATATTCTTCTTCTCCTTCTTCTGTCACAATTGGGGGTGGTCTTGCTTGTCGTCTGTGAAAGTCCTTGTCTTCTGTGAAAGGTGCGAGAAGGTTGATGTGGAACACATTGTGTGTCCGCATGGTTTTTGGAAGTTCTAGCTGGTAGGCATGTGAGGAAATCTTTTCTGATATGACAAATGGCCCTAATTTCTTGTTGTCTAGCTTCTTTGAGGGTCGCCTCGTGGTGATGTTCTGGCCTACTAGCCATACTTTGTCCCCTACTTTGTATTCACGTTTTGGGTCACTTTCTTTTGATCTATAGAATTCCATGGAGGCTATGACCTCATCCCATATTTCTTGCATAGAGTCCGCCATGTCGGCGGCATTAGGTGCATTGACTTCTAAGTCTACAAGATCCCATCTGGGGTGTAGTCCATAGATTGTCTCGAAGGCTGTTTTCCCTGTGGCGGAATTGACTTGGTTGTTATGGCAAAATTCTGCTATTGGCAGCCATCTGACCCAATCGTCTTGTCTATAATTGCAAAAGCTTCTTAAGAAGCCTTCTAGCCATTGGTTGGTTCTTTCCGTTATTCCATCAGTTTCTGGGTGGAAGGCTGTGGAAAATTTGGGGTTGATACCCAGTTTGGCGTAGAGGGCTTTCAAAAATTGGCTATTGAAGGTCGGCCCTCTGTCTGACACGGTTGTCTTGGGTAATCCATGTAGCTTCCAGACTTCCTTGATGAAAAGGTTGGCTACTCCCTCTGCATTGGTGCTTTCAAGGCAAGGGATGAAATGCGCTTGCCGAGAGAAGCGGTCGATTACTACCAGTATACTATCCATGCCCTGTGATTCAGGGAGCTTGACAATGAAGTCATATGCAATGTCCTCCCAAGGTTTTTGGGGTATTGGTAAAGGTTTTTGGGGTGCATAATGTTTGTGACCTTTACTCCTTTGACAGATTTCACATGTTTCTACGAATCGGTTGACTTGTTGTTTCATAGCCGGCCAGTAGTATCTTCTAGATATGAGTTCCAAAGTTCTGGCTTGTCCCTGGTGACCCGCTATTGGGTTGTCATGGTGCATTTCCAGGATGGCTAGCCGTATTTCTTTGTTCTCAGGGATTACTATTCGTCCTTCGTACCATAGGAGGTCTTCCTTCCATTCATACTTGTCATATTGTTTCCTAATAGAGGGTGGAAGATCTTCCTTTTTCTTTGTACTCTCGATAAGGGTTGTTAGGGATTCATCATCGCTGAGGCTCTCCCTAATCATAGAAATGATGTCGATTTCTATGTTTGCTTTGAAACCCTTGAAGCGTTCGGCATTGATCATGATCTGCTGGGGATTTGGGATATCCTCATGGTCATGTCTTCTTGAAAGGGCGTCTGGTTTATTAGACATTTTACCGGGCCTGTAATGGATTTCGAAGTTGAAAGAGGCGAGTTCCATATGCCATCTGGCATGCCTTCTGTTGAAGGTTTCTGCGTTCTTCCATCTTTCTAGATTTCAATGATCGGTGAAGACAGTCACAGGTAATATAGTCCCTTCAAGGTATATGCGCCAATGTTTTAATGATTCCACGATAGCAAGTAGTTCCTTGTTGGCGGTATCATAGTTTCTTTGTGCGTCGTTGTAGCTTTTTGATAAGTATGCTACTGGATGGAGGTATCCATCTTCACCTCGTTGGCTAAGTATAGCTCCTATGGCTATTCCAGACGCATCGGTTTCCAAGATAAAGGGTTTATCGGGGTCAGGATGTATTAGTACTGGGTCTTGACTGACCCGTTTCTTGATTTCCTCAAAAGCTTGTTGGCATTCTTGACTCCATTCAAACCTGGTATCCTTTTTCGTTAGGTCATGTAATGGTCTGGCTATTTTGCTAAATTCGGCTATAAACCTCCTGTAGAAGTTTACAAAGCCAAGGAAAGCCTGGACTTCCTTTATTTTCCTGGGTGCGCCCCACTCCATGATTGCCTTGATTTTCTCTTCTTCCATGGAAATTCCTTCAGGGGTAATTACTAACCCAAGGAAAATGACTTTCTTGACAAAGAATTCGCATTTGGCTAGTTTGGCGTAAAGATTGTTATCTCTTAGGATTTTGAGTACTTCCTTGACATGTTCTGCATGGTCTTCCTCTTTTTCTGAAAAGATAAGGATGTCATCCATGTAGACTACTACTGTGACGCCTAGCAGATGTCTAAAAATATCATTCATCATCCTTTGAAGGACTGCTGGAGCGTTCTTGAGTCCAAAGGGCATGACTAGATATTCATATATTCCATATGCTGTCCTAAAGGCAGTTTTCCATTCATCGCCTTCTTTGATACGGATGTTATTAAATCCCCATCTAAGGTCTAATTTTGAGTAGATCTTGGCATTCTTGACTTGATCGACAAGTTCTACTTGGAGTGGCATGGGGAATTGATCCGGTATAGTGATGTTGTTGATTTTTCGATAATCTGTTACTAGCCTTAAAGATCCATCTTTCTTTTTGACAAAGAAGCAAGGTGAAGCTATAGGAGATTTGCTAGGTCGGATTTTTCCATCGGCCAGTTCTTGATCAATAAATTCCTTTATCGTTCTGCTTTCGATTGGTGAAAGGGGATATACTTTCGCTGGTTTTGGTAGGTCTGATCCTTCCACAAAGTCTATGTTGCAATCAAAGGACCGGTGTTCTGGGAGCTTCTTGAAGAGTTCTTCACTGAAGACGTCGATGAATTCCATGAATTCCTCTGGTATAGTAGGTAGATCTTTCCCAGCTTTGGCGGTAGTGGGTCTTCCCTTCCATGATATTTCTAGGGTTTTCCAATTTATATCTGGGTCTGCCTCTTGTAGCCAATCTAGACCTAAAATCATGTCGGTATCCCCCAGATCCATTACAAAGAAAGTTACATCAAAGGTCCATCCTTCGATTTCTACTTCCAATGTGGTTTTATTTTTTATTTTGTTTGGGAGTTCCTTTCCATCTATGGCGATCACAGTTCGTGGGTTGACTAAGGGTGTTAAAGGAATGTTGTTGTTTTTGGCAAAGTTGATATCTAGGAAGTTTTTTGAGGATCCGGAGTCGACCAGAGTGGGAATGGGGTCCATGGTTCCCTTGACCATAGTAAAGATAGATGCAGTTTGTTCGGATTTCTTTAGGTATAATACACGCTTCTTTCTTTTCTGATTCTTGGTCAAGGGTTTTTGGGCAGGTACTGACATGGACTCAGCCTGCTGTTCTAGTTTTCCGACTCCGAGTCAGAGGATTTCTCCTCTTCCTTTATTTCTTCAATCTTTGCTTCTTTTCCTTTGATAGCTTGGGGTTCTTGTTGCCATTCCTAGAATTTGCATTCTCGCATGCGGTGTCCCCTTCTTCCACATTTGATGCATCTCCCTTCTTCTCTCCTCTTTTGGATGACTTCAGACGGCACTATTCCTACTTTGGCTTGGGTCGTCCTTGGTTGGAATTTCCTGTCTTGATTTCCTGAGGAGCCGTTATCTCTTAGACTTCTTCCAGTGAATAGAAGATCATCTATTCTAATAGAGACTTCCATCCATTTTTCTAGGGAGAATGTAGATGTATCCTGGGTGATGGTTGCCTTTAGAAGCTCTTGTTGGACATTATTCTTAAGTCCTTTCTTGAAGACATCTATGAAGGCATGTTCGTCCCAGTCTAATTCCTGCATAAGGGTGCGGAAGGCAGTGACATAGTGTTGTGCTGATCCTGTTTGTTGGAGTTTGTGAATATTTTGAATTGCTCTTTCCTTTTTCATGGGGTCTGAAAAGGCAAGGAGGAAAGCGTTCTTCAAAGCATTCCAATTTGCAAGGTATTCGTGTGGTTCTTTGTCGAGGATTTTCCTGAGTAGGGGTTTGGCCCATTTGGCTGCTTCTCCTTCTCCCATGTTGGTGAGGAAGGTAGCCATTTTCCGATTGTTGTCAAAGGCAGTACCGTAATCATTGAAGTAGATTTCCATTTTCATGAGGAAGATTTCTGCTTCTTGTCCTCTTTTCCCATTGAATGCTTCAGGTTTCTTGGCTCTAGCTCCTTTTGGGATTTCGTCTTTGGTACCCCCTTCCTTTCTATGAGGCTTTGGGGTTCTAGGAGGGGGTGTATTTCCCCTTGATGGAGGTCCCGATGGGGGTCCTGGGGGATTATCCCCTGGGAATAGTCCTTGAGGCCTTTTTGGGACTTGTGCTCGAGAGGATTCAGCTTCTGGTTCCCATTGGTGGTCTTGGTCCATGATATCGATGTTTGAGACCCTTTCTTCTACTACTTGTAGTGTTTCTTGAAGGGTTTCTGTGTCGGCCTTGAGTTTCTTAATAGCTTCTTCTTGTTTATTTAGGGCAGCGGATACTTGTTTACCCATAGCCCCCATGGCTACGACGATAGTATCCATTTGTTGGCTGAGTTTGTCGATGGCGTTCTGAGTCTTTATTTGTTCATTGACTCCTAATTGAGAGCTGTTTGCTGCTGTCCATGCGTTCTGGGCTGCACTCTCTACTTGCTGCCTCATGTTGACAGTGGATGCTTCCATTTTGGAAATGGAATTAGTCATTTGTTGTAGGGTGGTATTGAGTGTTTGTACTCCTGTATCCTGTCGGTTCTCTTGTACCTGTATTTGGGCTGTAATCCCTTCAAGAAGTTGGTCCTTGATGTCGTCTAATACCCTGAAGAAGAATCCTAGTGTGGGGTCCCTTGCTGCTGCTCTTCGGATATCTTCTATAGGTCCATTAAGAAGCCTTTCATATTCGTCTTCATTTCTTTCCCCTGGTACTTCTTCAGGTGCAGGTGACGCTGATTGAGGTGTAGGATTCGCTGGTCTCTGCTCAATCCTAATTTGGGGAGGGGCTTCTATCTGTTCCGTTACTTGTATGGGTCTCTGTGGTATGGGCGCTTCGATGGCATTCGATGCTTGTGATCGGGTTCTTATCCCTGTCAGGGGGTGTGCCGAGTATAGGTGTCTTTCCTCTCTTGGAATGTTTGTGGGACCATATCTCCCGGCAGGTATCTCTAAGGGGTTTGGTGCATATGGAGGTACAGGGTCGATTTGGTCTTCTATCCCTGCTGTGGGGTCAATTTGTGCCCTTCTTCTTACGGAAATTATCCGTCCTGGGGATATGCTGGCCCTTGCATTCCAAAAGGGTTCATGTCCTGTCGATTGTACTGTTTCTTCTTGTGTTGCTACAGGCTCAGTTGTATCTGGGGTTCGTCCTATATCCTTGGAGAGTCGGGATTCCTCGGGGTCTGATACTGATTCTACAGTGGTCCGTGGTATAGATCTTCCCCCGACAATATCGGCTGCTGTTGCAGTTGACTCGTTTGGGTTTCCTTCACCCACTATAATGGTAGGTTCAGCTTGGATAGTTTCATCAGGATCTGCGTATGATCCTGGTATGCTGACTTGTGCGTGGATAGCATCTGTTGCTTCTGTTGTCATCTGTAATACTTGTTCCCTTAAAGCAGATAGGGACGTTGCGTTGTCCGATCTAGCTACCGACGGCCGGTCAGGGTTATCTACCGGTGGCACTAGCGGTTCTCCTTGAGCCGACTGGCTCCTGGTTACTCTTGATGAAGATCGTTGAGACATAGCCACGGATCAGTGTGAAGCTTGCTCTACAATGTCACAACCCTCGTTTCTAAGGGTGTTTACTTTCTGTTCTGGATACGGCGGCGTCGGCGTCGGATCCTAGCCTGATGTGTGGCAGCCTCCTGTGGCTGTTCGTAGATGTAGTCGAGTGTGGAAGCGTCGATGACAGCCCTGTGTAGGGTATCGAGCCTCTTAGTCTTAGGAGTATAGTCCTCTGCTTGCCTAGCGAGTAGGACGTCGAAGGCACCCGTCTCTTGGAGAGACTGTGATTGACTCGTGGCTTGCAGTGTATTACTAAGTACCTAAGTTAATAGGGCCTAGTATCGATGGTTGAGTCTTAAGTATGTAAGTCTTATATGTATCTCTTAGTAGTTATCACCCTTGAGGGGAGATCGACGAGGTAGAGCAAGCTGGTCTAGGAGCAGCTTGCACACCGAGTATTTATACTCATGGGTACATGGTCTGTGCTCACAGTTCCAAGAATACATGAGCTAAGGATAGGACGTGTTTCTAAAAGAAGGTGGATTAAGAATAGGGTGTAGCTAAGAATAGTCCAAGAAGACCGTATGCGCGCTAAAGATAGCTTTGATCAGTAAGCATCCATGTGGAGGCTTAGTGATACGCCAATCAGTCTTACTAAGTAGAAGAAAAGAAGTAAGTGGCTTATACAGCGTGTAAGCCACGAGAAAAAAGATAGAGGTCATGTGCACGGCTCATGACAGTTGTGCGTTGTGCATTGTGCATTGGACGTTGGGCGATGTGCAATAAATGAGTGTCGATTGGACCAGGCGGGTCCAGGTGTGAAATGTGGCATCGATCCACAGCAAGACAGAGCCGAAGGGGTGAGGCGGAGAGCCCGAGAGACACTAGATAACTAGTGTTCACAACAGCGGGCGACATTGTCCCTAGTGATGCGCGATTGGTTTCATATCCAGCTAGGCTTCAGTGGGTCCAACTCCGGTAACGTACGCCACGAGATGCGTAAAGACCGGGAGTAGGACGAGGGTAAGGGCGGCAGCGTCAAGCGTAGGATCACGCAAGACCCAGTGATGCGCAAGTAGGATCTGTGGCGCAACCGCTGGCGGCGAAGGGATAGGGGCGAAGGCGGTAAGCGGTGATCATCAAGCCCCCAGAGCCCAAAGAGAATAAACAATAAAATAAGACAGCATCGTTGGTGAGCGCAGAACAGGCGCATAGACGAACGGAATGTAGGTGAATGGGTAGGATTTGACTGTTGCTCGGATAGGGGTCCAATGGGTACAGCGTCGGGGACCCGTAACAGAGGAGAGCGACCAATCAAAACGGTATATCCGACGCAGAGTTGCACCGGGGCTCATAACCTGTTGTGCGAGGTTGCAAGCGCGACCGCGCGACCTCGTTGACGGTGAGACGACGGCCGGGGGACAAATTCCCCCAGAACCGGATGCATATATGTGAGACTATATACACATCCAAGATACACGTGACGATGCTGTATTGGGCGGCGGAGCCGCCCAACAGGTTCTGCCCCTGTGTAGGTCTGCTAAGAATATCACACACAAACTGAGGCACTACCATTGGAGCCGCTGGTCAAAGAATGTTGGCTGCTTGGAGGCTAAGTAGCTCGAGCGGGATAGCTCGATGCGCAGCTTCAATGCGATGTGTCATCGCGAGAGTACTCTCATCGTTATAGCTGGCATGTCTCCATTTTGCTATCTGATCTGCTTCCAGGAGCTGAGCTTGGCGCTCTTCTTGAACTCGTTGAAAAGTGGCCGTGTCATGAGCCCTCTGAGTTTCAATGAATTGAAGCGCGATCTTCATATCCTCTCGTTCTTGTTGCTGATCACGTGAGTTCGCCTCCGACTTGAAGTTATTGATCTGCTGCTTGTAGAGAGCCTGCTGGAGCTTCAAAGTCTCGCCTTGGGTATCCTGGTTGGCCAAGAGAGACTGCTTGATCAAACCGACAATCTCGGCAAAGTTGGCCGTGTCCACACCAGCTGCCTTCTCAGCGAGTTGCCTTTTTTGGCTCTTTGACCTTTTAGAGCGAGGCGGTGTAGCGCTCCCATCGGTCGTTGGGTCAAGGTCAATAATCCCATCGCAAATGCGGAAGCTTGAGGTGGCAGCAATGCCGGAACGAGTGTCAAGTGGAACGACGATTGCGTCTTCAGTGTCGTTTTCGCTACTTCCATCAGCTCTGCTATCTGGAGAGACGGCCCGGCTGGGGTCGAGTCCAAAGTCTTTGGAGACTGATGGATTGTTCTCTAGACTATATGTGCATGTAAATACGTTAACTACAAATGTATATGCGACACTCACACTTTGTTCATAATTGGAAAAAGGTCTGAATTTGCGAAGTCACGAAGCGATTGAGCAGAGACTCTTGATTTCAAGCCTTGCTGTTCGAGGAAGTTGTTCTAGATACAAACAGCCTAAGTGAGCTAAACGTAGATGTGCAATTTGTCCAAGAACTTACAATGGAATGGTCGGAATGCTTGTCGCTACCTGTTCCGGTGTGATTCATAACCATATTGTACACATTGTATTTGAACAAGAGAACTCTAATGCAATTTTGAATCTGATCGGGCGTCACAGCATCCTTGAAAATGACATCCGATATCTGAACCAATAGTAATTGTTCAAATTAAATATTAGAGCTAAGAGACAGAAATACCTTGCAAGCAGCCGACATCTGATTCTCCTTGCATATATTGTAGTTGCTGGGAGAAAAATAATACAAAACAAGAGCCAGGTCTTGTTCAGCGGTCCACAGGGAGTCTTGCCGAACAGCCCGGCCAGTACTAGAGATATTGGCGATAGGCCAAATTGCTGCAGAAGCCAAAATTGTGCGGTCTTCAGCCTCGGTGGATTCATGTATGCGTGGGCGCTTCGTAGCCTTCTTGCCTTGGGGACTCTGCTGTTCCGCAGGATCAACGACTACTCCGCTTTGCTTCACCTTGTTTCTGGTCGCTCCGCCTCGGCCTCGTGACTGAGTGCAACCTCGCCCTCGGATGCTTTGTGTACCCAGTGAATCTTGTGTGACGCCTCGACCACGCCCTACCGGCGGACCAGCTCCCCCGGATTGGCGAGCAAGACCTTCGCCTGTTTGATTGATATCGGTTTGTGGTGCGAGTGGCGGTGTCAAAAGGTCGATTGGCTGGCTACGAGTGTGACCGATACTGGCCTGCAAGCTGACTATATGCCAAGGGGCTGGGCGCACTGGGTTGAGCGGAAGATCAGACGCTTGAGAGCTGCCAGTCATATCGATGACCTGGTGCTGGGGGAAATGAGGGGGGGTCCTAGAGTAAGACATTCAGCCGGAGTTGGGCTGTGTGGGCAGCACAAAGTCTTGGGAATCAAACTGGTGAACCCCCCCGCCTGGACGGCCTACGGTCCAATAGTCTGACCTTGTGAATTGGCTAGTTCGTGTATCCGCACTTCCAGCCGAAGACGGCGCTGGCTGTGTTTCAGGGACAAGGACCGTCGGAATACGAGCTGAGGTATCCGAGGCGGACTGGCTATAGGCGGGGCGGGCTAGTGATTGGCGCGGCATGAAGAAGTTTGGGTCCTCTGTTGCTGATGGTACGCTAGGATCGCGGGGTCGAGGTCGAGGGCGGTTGCTTGAGCGAAGATGAGTATCATCGCTTTGATAGTGCTCTGAGCCCAAGTATGGAGGGATAGATGGATTGGAGGTAGGGATATGAGCTCGAGCCTTGTGTGTTGACGTAGAGTAGGGCCCCGGGCCACCAGAGGGTTGGAGTGGAGGGAGGATGATAGCGTTAGAGTTGTTGCTACCAGGGCTAGCACTTTCAATCGCCCAAGAGGGGCTTGGAGCACGGGAGGATACACTGAATTGACGAGCAGCCCTTGAGAATGCTCAGCAAAAACTGTTGGTGTTGTCACACCAGGGGGTGTGTAATGGTGCAATTACATGTTAATTCCATGTCATTACACCATTACATGTGATAACACTGGTGTAATTTTCTGTTATTACCTGGTATTACACCCAATTACATCATTACACACCCCCTGGTGTGACATCACCATAACATGTGTTATCCCACACAACATTTTTTGCTGAGTGGAAAGCAACCGAATGTTAGCCCTCTTTTCCGTACAGTAGTTATGAGGGTTTGCGTACTGTGAGTCATTCGCATATGGGAGGGACTCCTGCACCTCTTGACTCTCTCCTGCCTCCCTGTTGTGGAATCTGTAGCGCGTTTGGGTAGATATGGGGCTGGTTGATTGGGTTCGGGGCGGGTGAATGGACTCTGAAACTGCTCTGTTTTCTTGTGAAGAGTCACCGAGCTGACTATCGACTGTGAACTGGGGCTGTTGCGAGGGGCTACATGAAAAGAAAAGTAAATATTTATCGGACAGGTTGGGAATCGGTCTATCTTACCTTTGGGCATTGCCTATGGTCCATTACGAGTGTACACTCCTGAGAACTCACGAGCACCATCCGGGTTGTTCAAGTTAGACATGAGAAATAGGAAAGACCTAGGAGGTATATCTTCAGAGAGCGCAAAGAGGGGGAGTTTCTTGCCGTTTTGCTTGGGTGTTGGACCTCGAATGCAGAGGATTTTAGACCACAGCAACCGGGTATTGATCTCCCGTCGATAGATTTGCTTTGCGGAGGCTTTCTGAGACAATTTCTCGTGCATATAGTGATCGAATCTCCGCCAAGGTTCAATGTATGCGCCGGATAACACATAGAGTTATATTTTTATGACTTATCATACATATATTTCTCATATACGCAGGAACTCGGTATTCAGTTCTTCGCTTTGCGTTTGCGCCGTACGACGCATCGGTTTTGGCGCCACAACGGTGTGCATCACACCCATTAGGTGCGAGCCGATCAGCCGATCAGCCGATCAGCCAAGCCCGCCTTCTTGTGTAAAGCCTGACCTTTAGTACTCCGACAGCCCCTCAATTCTCTCGTACCCAATCTGGCCTTTCCAGAACCCGGAGTAATGTCGGTGATTAGCAATCACCCTGTGCAACGGTTCCGTCAAATCGATTTCACACCCTCATTTAACCAGCGTTTGCAGAATTGAGTACCGCTACTGGCATCAGAAGTGCAGCGCCTACAACTATTCGTACGCATATTATCTAAGCCGGCAATCACAGGTTGGTTTATTCCCTCCGCGCCAGTGCGAGTCATTCGTATCTTGATGTCAACTTTCGGCCGCTAGTGCAAATTAGTGACGGGGTATCATCATCTGAGTCGCATGTGGTTTACAGTTTGTCTCGTAGTGCTCTGGTACTTCACGTGTCCTTCGTGCCTACGCTGTCTCTGTTCCGTTCTCCTCGATTTTCCATGGGTGCCCCATCCCGCGCACGCGTCTCATTCCGCTCCTGTATCAGCAGCGTTTCGACCTCAGATAGCCTGCCCTACATGTCTTTAGGATTTGTTCGCGAGAGAATAAACAAGTAGACAGCCCCTGGTCGCGCGCCTAACACTGCGCTGCATCTCTAGATTTAACCTACCAAACGTTCTGAAACATTGTAATTAGCAAGCTTAGTATCGCCAGCTTTGGTCACTACTTACCAGATAGCCAGCGACGATGGCGCTTGTCAAACATGCGAGAGCCAGGCGTGGGGTCGAGTTGAGCTCGGTCTATCGAGTATGAGAGCTGGATAGGAAGCTGCGGACTCGAGTCGAGCTCGAAAGCGGGAAGTAAGGTGGGAGAGGAGGAGCTGGCTTGCTAGTGTTCATCGTGGCCAGAGGCGGCTCATTTATAGCCTAGTCGAGCGGCCTGCGCCCTGCTACGGATATCTCGAAGATTGCAGCGAGTCGGGAGAGCTGAGTGACCGGCGAAAGTCCCCACAAATGCCGCGCCTTGTCGCCCCCGAGGTCGGTTCTCCGATGCACCCAAAGATAGACGGTGGGTACGATGAGAATAAGAGTCGAATCTGAAGGAGGGCGCGCGCTCCCTCACGGTGGTCGTTGGGATGTATGTACGCGTGTTTACGCGCTTTTTCCTGGCGCGAAAAGCCTAGAAAACGCGGGGCCGACAGCGCATATAGTCTATCTAGGGCTTATCTCCGCTGCATTGAAGGCACACGGTTTGGAATAACGTCATCGGTCAGCTGGACGAAACGGCAGCAGCGATTCAAGTCAATTCTCGGGGTCGTCGAGAGCCCGTGCATTAGAGAATCCGTCAGACGAGTCTAAATACAGCATCGCACTCGAGTCTCCTTTGTTTATCCTAGGATTCTTTCGCAAATAGTGTATAGTGAGGCGCTCGTGAACTGGCTCTCAGCCACACTACTTTTAGCAAGCGATAAGAACTGTATTGGCATCGAATAAAATGCTTTATTCAGACTCGCCCAACGGAGACTCTGATGCCCGGGCTCTCGACGGCCCCGAGCATCGACTTGGGCCGCTGTTGACGCTTCGCCCAGCACTCCTCACTCCAGATCAGATCAACTACTCTCGGTCTCTTGGCTGCTATGGTTTCTACTCTTTTATTCCTACTCTTATATATGCTCTCTGCTCTCTCGTCTAAATGAGTTTTGTCTAAAAGCGCTATAAGCGAATATATCTATCTAACATTATCTCTACAAGTCAAGTGTGATTCTTCTTGAATATAGTTTTAAAGCAAGGGTTCGTGAATGTCGTGTGTATCAGTTATGAGTTGAGAGCTTGGATCAAATCTGGTGCATGTCTCGTTTTCCCAGCATGATGCCTCTGGAAGATACCATCGTTATTCGTTTTAGCAAGTTCGTACGTCTCAAAGACAAGGACGCGCCCAGAAGCAGTGAATTATTTCGACATAGGACAACATACTAAACTCTACCAAGAACTCGACAACAGATCAATACCGGCAAGGATTTTTCTTCAAGCTCGTACTAGTCCTCAAACCACCCAACCTCTTCCATCGCTCTCGCAAGTCCCTCGAAGCCCTTTCTTCGAATCTTTCGTCCGACCATCTCTGTCCCAAACCTGCGAAATGATCGTCAATACGTGCAAAATCAGCCGCTGAAATTGGGTGACGCACCGTAAACACTCTTCCAACCTCCATCTCCCCTTTTCAGCATCTGGTCCTGGAAGATCTTGGAGTCCAGGAGAGTACGGCGCGCCAGGTAAGAGTCGACGTGAAAGCGCGAATATCATACCTGCCAAACCGTTCATTCATGTGAATACGTGGACATAATGAATGACGTACCAGCAACAAACGCATCTCCTCCTCCCGCTTCTTCAATAATATCCTTGGCCCCCGCAGCACTCGACGTCGTGCCCGTCACCGACGTCCGCCACGACGCACCCGTAATCGTCCGACGCTCGTCTTCTTCAGACGACGAACTTGGCGCGGGGGACGCTCGACCTAGTCAATCATATCCAAAGCTAAACAAACACAAATCCCACAATCCAAAACCCGAGTCGAAACGCCACTCACGTACGCTCTCGGGATACATCTTGCCCCAATCGTCCTGTCCTTGTCCGGACGTGCTCTGGCCCCGATTCCTGCGTTTATCTCCATTTCGGTTCTCGGCAGCTCGACTGGCGCTTCGGTTCTCGGCTCGACTGATACTCCTCCCGTTGCTGTTGCCGTTGACTTCAGCCCGGCTCGGTGCGCGTGGGTCGCCCAATTCAGAATAAAACGGTGTACCGCTCCTGACCGATTCAAATAAACTCGTGCTCATGCTATCGAGCGTTCGATGATTCTGGGTTCGAGGATCCGGTACGAATGCGCTCGACTGTCCCAGGCAGGAATCATCAGTTTTATGACGTCAGAAAAAAAGGGGCGAGAATGTAACCTGGAAGTACTCTTTGGTCGGCACGCTCAGCATTGCACACCCCGCACGACCCCATTCGGCGCACAACAGGGCATGGGGAGAGGCGAATCTGGCCATGGCGAGGAGAAACGGACGGGGTGCGGTGTATTCTTGCGCCTAGCGCTGGGTCGTTGAGCGTGGGGTGGGATACAGCAAGGTGCCAAGGCGCTCTTACAGTTGCGTACGCATGTCTGTTAGGTCGTCAGTACAAACGATGGATGGATGTGTGGGCGAAGCTTACGAGAAAAACACGACATCCGCGTGACGAATCAGCTGAAAGACGATGCCTGTGGTTAGAATTAGGTGCGAGTGTGGGAGGGGTAGAGTTAGACGTACTGCTTCTTGGCCTTGTCTCCCCGGTCGGGATATCTCGATGCTAAAGACGACCTTGTTTCGCCATCCGCGTTCGATTGCGAGTCCGTCGAGTCCGGTCAAGTTGCTGAGTGTCGTCTGTACATTTCGTCCCTAATTCATGGATGACATGAGCATCCCATCTATCCAACCGAACAGCAGACGACATACTTCGAAATGCAGCCACTCAAAGGGAGCGAGTGACAGGTCAGGTTCGGGCCCGCCAGGCGGCGTCGGAGGAGTTAACAGAGGCGCGACAAGCCTGATAAACTCGTCATGGAGCACGTCGGGAATAGGGTTATGATTTACCACCGATTTCGTACCGTCAGCTACGTCAAACGGTATAATTAGCCTCCAAAAAAGCTCATTTGGAAACCCTCGGTAAAAATGCCTCACCTGCACATATGATGTAGGCCGCGGGTATCCCGCTCGCATCCCTCCGTGCGCATAGTTTTGTCTTGACACCCGCCGTTTCGAGTTCTTTGATCATCGCAGCACCCTCGGGACCTCCTCCGACGGGCGCGACGAGATAGGCTTCAACATCTGTGAATTGGGCGAGGACGGACAGGACGGTTGCGCTCGCTCCTCCACGCTCTCTCCGGACTGCTGATGCGCGAGTGGTGTTTTGGTTGGGCAGGGCGTTGACGGAGAGGGTGTGGGTGATGAAAAGCGTTCCACTGGCGACGATGCGTAGTCGGCGAGACATGGAAGAGCACGAGTGCGGGGTAACCTTGCACGTGATTCTGTTGCGACCTCGACGGAGTAAACAAAACGCGACGTCGGCCTGGATGTACAAATGTCAATTATTAACAGATGTCAATCGAATTTGTCAACGCCATAGGAAGGACAATTCAAGGAACCGGTTCCGTATCCACGTTTCCTATGTTACAAGCGGTCCATATGCTATACAAGGAACGTGATACAAGTGTCACTATGGAATGAAGCACGGCTCAAAGCAACAAGCAGAATAGTCCCCGGTGCGGCTTGATCGGTCAAGAGCAAGTACATTCTCGTACAGAGCCATTTAGGAGAGTCGTAGATAACAGTTACAATCTCGTTTTAGACTGAAATTGAAATCTAGTCAGCGCGGAACCAATCAGGGCAAGGAGCCCGAACCACGATCGCATGTGGACAACTTCGCCAAGTGGAACGATGCACATGCTGATGGGCTCCATGCGATCCACCCCGGGTCCTTACAAATACTCGCCGCACATTCTAGCCTCGTCTCCTAGACTCTGCTGTAAATTTGTGGGGGCGACAAGTGTCTAGGATGACTCTAAGGACGAGGTGGGTGACTAGGCAGAGACGACGACACGAAGCTCATCTTATGGATAGTACCCAAATCGTGCTGCTCGTGGTGTGCGCTGCAACCTATGTCCAGGCAGCTGGAACTGTCGACGAGAAAGCGGCAAGTCGGTTTCATTTCGTCCACGTCCAGCGAGCTAACCCCGCCTCTCCTCCCGCCAGAAAATCACCCTGGCATGTCTCCTCGGTGGCATACCCGCAGTCTCCATCATCATGTTCACCGTCTTCTGCGTCTGGATCAAACGTCGTAAACGCCGTGCACAAAAAGACGCACTCGCAAACGGAATCGAGATCGGCCCTGACGGATGGCCGCTTAAACCTACCCACCGAGTGAGCTTGCCGGAGAACAGGAGCATCGCAGGAACCGTCTCCGATCCGCCGCCCGAGTACGCTGGATCAGTTCAGGGACGTCGATCGGACGCCAAGGCGGGTGTAGTATAACGAGTGGGAAGATTGGTGGTAAGCTCTTGCTCTAGATCATGAGTGTCGTGTGTTGATTTTAAGTTTGATAGGTGTCGAGTCTGGTTCTCTTGTGGTTTATAGGTCATTTTGCAATGTATACGTATGATCCATCCTTCATCCTCGGCTTCCGCGCGACCCGGGAGGTTATATTTTGAGAACTGGAATGGTCCGGCGCCCATAACGGGTTTAAAAGATCTCTGCGCCACCCCTGGATGATCATTTACCCCACCCTCACACCCGGGCATTCTCATGAGAGCTCTTGGCGTGTGCCTGGTGTGTGCACGACCAACACGAGCCAGCGCCCCATCTAATCCCCGTTTTCTCCTATTTCTCTCTCCCAACCTTCCCATCCACCATAAAATAACACAACAAATCCCAAAATGTCAAATTCATAAACCACCTCTTCTCCCAAAACAAATACGACACTTCGCGACCAAGAACAAGCTCTCCATTCACACGGCGGGCTGACTAATCAAACCCGGAGCGTGTGATTGGTCCCATGGTCCGTTCCGTCGAGGCTTGCAATGTGTTGCGCTATTTAAAAACAGTCGGTTTCGCACGCCTGGCTCTCACTTGTCTGTCACCTCCTAGTCGATCCAGTTACATCATGTCCGCACCTGCGCCGAGCAAGATTATTCAAGAGGCTCAAAAGGCCGGTGCCCCGACGGTTGATCCGTCGACGGTGAGTGTTGTTTGGAGCTAGGTTGGAGAAAGATGGACTTATGCGTCGGTGTTTGAAGCTTCCAGATGTGTCTGACATTACGCCCGAGACGATTACGAATAATGTGAACAAGATCAACGCAAACTGTCCTGACGAGTACGGCAATTGTTCGTTTGGGTTGTTGTAACCGACTGATTGTGGATTTAGACGCATGAAGTTTGTTCTTTCGCGACTAACGTACCATATGCACGAGTTTGTCAAGGAAACTAGGTTTGTCCAGCTCGTTTTGTTGCAGATAGCCAATAGTATTGACGAGCTTCGTCTGTTGCTAGTTTATCGACCGAAGAGTGGATGTACGCATGTATTGTCTTGCCCATTCAGACTCCTCCGATGAATCGCTACCTTCTAGGGCCGGTATCCAGTTCTTGACAGCGACTGGACAAACTTGCACAGACATGTTGGTATATTTTGAACCGGCAAGCATTATTTGTACTCACTTGATCACTTTCAGTCGACAAGAGTTCATCTTGTTATCCGACGTATTCGGCGTATCCGCACTCGTCGACGCAATCGATCATCCCACCGTAGGAAAATCGACCGAGTCAACCGTGCTCGGACCATTCTTTACAGAGGATGCGCACGACAGTACGTCGCTGCTCAAACCTATGCTCTTGTTTACTGACCCTCGTCTAGTCGCGCATGGGGACAGCATCGCTTCAGAGGGCAAAGGAGAATACATGTACGTCTCCGGCAAAGTCCTCGGCAACGGTGGCGAGGCAGTCCCAGGAGCCACAATGGACACGTGGGAGACGGACGATCAGGGGTAAGGAATCGCCACCCGCTCACTCCTTTATCGCATACAACTCAGCCCCTTCCTTTCATAGGTACTATGACACCCAATACGATAATCGCTCGGAACCCGACTGCCGTGGTCGTCTTCAGACTGGCCAAAATGGGGAATATGCGTTCCGGGCTGTGGTACCCGTCGCGTATCCGATTCCCAGCGATGGTCCTGTAGGTAAATTGCTCGGCAAGCTGAAGAGGCATGTCTACCGGCCTGCGCATTTGCACGTCAAGATCCAGGTGAGGAGCAGAAATTTCTTTCCCGTGCCACTGCGGGTTTGAACTCGACAATTATAGGCTCCTGGGTACGAAACGCTCATCACAACGCTGTTCCCCCGCGGCGATCCGTTCTTGACATGTGACGCCGTGTTCGGAGCGAAAAAGTCGCTCATTGTGGACCTGGCCGAGGTGGATGACGAAGCGCTGGCTCGCCAGCGAGGTGAGTCGTCTGGTGCTTTATGCTGCGGCGCAACAAAGCTTGTGCTGTTCATTTCACACTTTTTCCACGCGCTTAAAGAGGCAATGTGCTAACCGCCTTTGGAAACGTCTGCAGGTTTCAAGAAGGGTTCCAAGTTCAAGGAGCTCGAGTTCAATTTCATTTTGGTGAAAAAGGAGGATTCCGACGCCGCTCGCAAGGCGCGCGCCGAGGCGAGTGCTGCGAACATCAGGAACTAGGCCGACTTGGCTCGGTGTGGAGGATCTGCAGTCTTTACTTTTATGGATGCACTCTCGGGTTGGGTTGTATTGTCAAAATCGAACCAATGAAATTGTATTTGTTGTGAATATGGACCGAGTACACGATGATGAGTTAGAAACAAAGTGGAATGAAACGTTAGGTATCATCAAAGAGACAAACGTCACGAATCGTTAAGTATTGATACAGTTGACTTGGATAAATCATTCAGTCAAAATCCAGAACAAAGATTGCATGTGATTGGAGTAGGGGCATGTCATCGTGCATATATGAATCGGAGCTCGGCAAGGTGAGTCATCTTCAGGGATTGGCGCATATACGTGTCTGCTTAGTAGATCTGAGTCTTGCGAATCTGGCGAGCAGAGTCGGCGTAGCCCTGAAGCTTCTCGGCTTCGTACTGGGTGGCGGGGAGAGTGGTAGCAAGGATGTTGTTGGTCAGACGGCGAATGCGACGAAGGATGCTAGATGCGAAGTTAGTTTCATGGTAGAAGAAACGAAATGTAAAGTACGTACTCAGGGATGTTATCGGCAATAAAGTTGAGGCGGGCGGCGGAAATATTAGTGAGTTCGCGGGTGATAGAAATCAATTCGTGCTGAATGTGGACACATCCAGGAGAAAGGATAGGGTAGGTCTTTAACACGAGTCAATGGTCAGATTGTTAGCGAGAGATAGGGAAGACTACCATACCTGACCGAGAGGAACAACGTCGTTCAAGGTCTTGACGAGTCGGTTGGTCAGCTCCGAGCGGACATCGTCCGGATGGTAAACAGGGAGCTCAAGAACCTTGAAGGGAAGACAGGCTGGAGGTTGTGAAGGCTTCGAAAAGGCAGGCGTGTTCTGGACTACGACAGGGACTGGCATGCGATATGAGTCCGCTTTGGGCTTATCTGTCGGATACTTATAGTCCTCGAGCCACCGCACAGTTTTCACTGCTCTCCTGTCGGGCTCGGCGCGATGTCCGAGAGGGGGAGCGGCGCAGGCCTTGTTCGATGCAGAACGTGCACAGGTATCTATAGAGCCGCGCCGACCTGGGGCTGTGCGGGCTACGGTACCGGAGCCGCGCCTGCGAGTCACCAGAGAGCCGTACTTGTCAGAGGGCGCCCACATGACTGAGGAGAATACCGGGGTAGTCATGACTCGAGAAAAAAGAGGCGGGGTGGTTCGGGTAGAACGGTGGGGATTAAATACCAAAGTTTGTTGTGATGGGTGATTGAGGATACTCTGGCAGGCAACTGGAAACGGTGCACCAAAGAGACGAGATGACGGGGAGTTGTGTCTTGTTGGGCCAAAAGCGAAGGTATTCTTTAAAGGAGTGTTCGGAGGTGCAGTAAAAAAAAAGGGCCCAGCCCGGCGAGTTAGAAAAGTCAAAGCCGGAAGTGGAAAGTTCTTCGTACTCCTTGGACAGGAGCAGGTTGGGTTTTTAAGCCTCCTCCCCTCTCATGCCAAGGCGAAGCAATGCAAGCGAGCAAGTTGCCACTCCCCCAAAATGGTTAACAATAATTGCCAGGTTACTCGTGGGGGATTTGAAGCATAGGGGATGCGACAGTAGTTATGCTAGCGTGTGAGATGAGCGCAGTGTAGTCCAGAGATAGACAAAGGGGATCCTTCGGCCCGCCCGCGATTTCCAGGACGGCGCTGGCACAAACGTATTGCAATACTGGGAAATCTTTCCAACCCGAAGGGGATATCCAATTACTGGCTAAGCACGCCTCTGAGACCCCGCATGAGCTCCCCGGGCGTCTCGCCCTCCCCGTGTGGCGGATGATCCGTCGACATGGTGGCCAAGTGGTTCCATTGTTTAGAGCAAGAAAGGTTCCATGTGAGGTCCTTTCTATATAAGCCCAGCGCTTATCCAGCCGGTTATATACAGCCTCAATCAAAGTCCAATGGCAGCCTGTGCTACACAGCGCCCCGCCAACAATTCGATTCGCGAACGCTACGCGGTTACTTTGCTTATACAGCCCACTCCGAGAAGAATTGTTCATTCTAGCATATATTTGTTGACATATAGATTCGATAAATGCAAGGAAAATGCTCAATAAATCGGTGACTGTGTTTCTTCCGGTGGAGATCCAATAGGACGTCGCGAGACGATAGAGAAAGCTAAACGACTCTTATTAGGTTCCCTCGATACAGCACAGCGAGGGAGTACTCCCGAAGCAAATCTGGGAACGTTGTTAGGGGATACTGTATACAGTAGTATTCAAGTCCTCAAGATCCCTCGCATCTGTCTGCCAGTTTAGCAACTGATCTCAAACCCAACATGAACATACGATTTCAGATACTTCGACAGCCTTGGGTCGACTATTTGGTTCACGTTTCCAACACCGAGCAAGAAGACGCCATAACTTTCCCCCGTTTTCATTGAAGGGTATGACGTCCTTGGGCCACTCGGGTATCTCTTGCTTTATGACTACAGCCACGTAGATTTCGTAGTCGACTTTGTGGAAAAACGGCACCTTCCCAGTAAATATTTCCTGTGACTTAGTTTAGCCACAGCGTCTGAGATTTGTACCCAAGCGAACGGACCAGGATAGTCTATGTTTTCGTCGGTGATGCGTGAGATGTCATAGCAAGGAGGTTATCAAGTCAAGGCAATCCACGTACCATACCAAGCGCATACACATCTGTCTCCTGGTTTTGTTTACTTTGACTAGCGAGTAGTTCAGGGGCCTCCATATGAAAACGTCAAGGCTTTGTTCTGCGCATGCTCTATGAATACTATACTTACAGCCCACCTGAAAGAGAGACCTGCGGATGGAGTTGCGGCTGTGAATAGCATGGTACTATCCGCCAAGGTCGCGTAGCCAAATTCAGTGAGCACAGGCTTGTGCTCGTTCGATATCAAAATGTTGAGCTATCAGCACCAGCATGTCAGTCTATGCGCTACGTTGTGCTGACAAACATGAACGAAGTTACCCCCTTAAGATCACCATGCACCTTTTGACTGTTTGTTCACATTTCCTGTTCGTCTATAATAGGCATACTTACGATACCATGGCTGTGAAGATGGCTAAGCCCCTCTGATACCTGTGCGGACTGTTTGGCCCAATCGAGATTTAAGTAAGAATAAAGGACCAAAAAGTGGATAGCTTACAATATGATAGCGGTTTACTTTTGGATTTTGGGACAAGTACTTTGGCAAGTCTCCATATTCCATCCACGGGGAGATCATGGTGATTTGGTCATGAAATCTAGCCAATCCGAGTAGTTTCAGCACATTGGGGTGATTGCATTTACCCCAGGTGCGTAATTCTCGGGCCATGTCCTCCAAAATTTCAGCCACGTTGCCGGTCTGCGTATGCAGCAAATATTTACCTTGAGGTATTGCGTCCCTTCATCACTGCACTCGACATACACCCTTACTGTCTTGGCTGCCACGAGGGTTCCGTCATGTTGTTGCGCCTGATATATCTCTCCAAGACCCCCTCTTGAGATAGGATAGTCACTAAATGAATCGAGATCTAGCTGGTCCGCGATATCTCGACAACCATAGTTACCCAATTGTAATATGACTTCGGACGATGACTGTCAGAAAAACGTTAGCAGATTAACCGGTAACAATCCACTGTACTGACCATATTCCTGACAGCACGCGCTTGCTGATCTGATTCTACAATTTTAGGACTTTTTGTGTTCGCTTGAAGCCCCTTGGATGGAGGAGGTAGGAGAGATCGTTGTATGAGCGGCTCCTGATTACTGGATGTGCGAGTTGTAGGTCGAACCGGGATATCTCCTGGGGTCCACTGGGCTGCAGTTGAGGATTGTGCGGCACCTGAGCCCAAGACTAGTTCTGTAATGTTTCTGAGCGGAGCTTCCGCGCTTCCCTGGCGAGTGTGCTCCCGATTTCGATCCCTATTAATGATGTGTGCTGTGCTGGTGCTCGTACGGGGATTTCCATCTGCGTTAATCTGGCTAGGCCAGAGCTGGAATAAGGGGTGGCTTTCGGGTAGGAACGTATGGACGTGGGCGATCCCGCGAGAATATGACTTGTTGAGAACTCGAAGCGCACGAACGATCTTGTCTCGTTCAAAGAGAGCACGAGGTTTTGAAATGTAACCTGTGTGTCTCAGGAGGTTAAAGAATCTAAACAAAGAAATCAGCGTGATCTAGATTGCTGATTGTCAAGGATGATGATCATTTACGCACTCGATGATTGAGAAAAGTTCCATTACCCAACTCTGTTTGCAGAAGTTGTCGTCTTCTGGGACGTGGGGTTCATGAGTAGTGACAAACTCGATCTGTGCCTGAAAATCGACGTGGCGCTCATAGAGATCCTGGCATTCTTTCTATCGGATTTGCCAAGATGAGGCGGGGAGCAACGCATTATTAGCCCAGGAATAAGGCGGAGACGAGGCGATCCGACGCACCTTTTGGACAAATTGCTTTTTACAGAGTTTTTGAATGGTCACAAGGATCTTCTTGCTCTGATCTATATTTTCATGGCTGGCGGTATTTTCATCATCCCGTGTTTTTATCATAAGGAACGATCCTAATCTCAACAGGATAGAGAGGTGCTACTAAATACGTGTAGGCCAGGGGCTGATGAGTGACCACGTTGAGCACAAAGCAACTCAATTCACTTTATTGAGCCAGTGCAAAACAGCAGGCTCCAAACGTGGGTCAAGTTGATACGAAACCTGAGTGGTGGTCGTAACTCCCAGTGTCAAATGCATCCCGTGACCTGTCGCGGGGAACGACGGTAGATACCAGGTTTACCAGGCACACATGCTTACAGCGTGTCTATTCTTCCCCGCCGAGTCATTCGATTAAACTCACCAATCAGTATTGGCGGGTGATTGGCACTTGCCTGACTGGTGGTGATGATGATGTCAGCACACCACTCAACTTCGGGACGGATACAAATACCTGGCCTTTCGTGGTTACGACCATATATCCTCTCGCAACAACTTGTTTATTCACCCAAATCTTAACCAATCTACGACAAAAACTCCTCAGATGTCTATGCGAGGAAATGAACGCGGACGTGGAGGCTATCGTGGTGCTCCCCGCGGAGCGCCTAGCGGTGGCTATGGACGTGGTGGTGGCGGCAGCGGCGACAGCACACGGTAGGTTTCGTTCGTGCCAATCTGTCCATGATCTCATTTTACTCACCCGGTTTGATTCAGTGGTCGTGGAGGCGGACCTGGATACCAGGGCGATGGCGGACGCGGCCGGGGCTTTGAGCGTGGCCGAGGCGGACCTCCTCGCGGAGGGGGGCGAGGTCGGGGCGGTATCTTCGATGCTGGCCCTGCAACCATCGACAGTCGACTTACTACGCACGCCGACGATGAACTAGTCGCCTCGTTCAAGAGCCTCACGGTCCAAGAGAACGATCTACCCCGCCGTCCGGACTTTGGCACGGCCGGCCAAGAGATCAAGCTCCGCACCAACTTCTTCCCTGTCGAGTATGGCCAAGCAACAATCTACGACTACGAGATACTGGTCGAGCCCGAGACTGGAATCAAGCGAATCATGAAGCGCCTGATGCAGCTGTTCATGACGTCGCCAGAGTTTGCGCCGTACGCCGCGTCTGCCTCGCACGATAATATGCGTCGTCTGGTGTCGTTGAAGGAGATACCTGTGACGGGAGTAGCACAAGTCTTCTCGATTAGGGTGACATACTACGAGGATGACGAGGACGGCCCGACCGAAAAGTCGAAAGACTACCGAATCTCGCTAAAGCCCACCACGCAGCATGATACGTCGGAGATGACAAAGTGAGTGCACTCAATGTTTGGGACCTTCCATCTTAATCTCAATTGAGTCCGTTAGATATCTCGGAGGCACCGATGGGTACAACGACTTCGACCCCCAGCCGATGCTTTCTGCCTTCAACATCCTGCTTGCCAAGTACCCGTCTCAGCATGGCGTCATGGTCGGCCGCAACAAGTGGTTCTTCCCTACCCCAGGTCAAGCGACCGACCTCGGAGGCGGATTGGAAGCGTATAGAGGATTCTACAGCTCCGTGCGGCCATCGTTCCAACAGTTGATGGTGAATGTGAACGTCGCCACAACAGCGTTCTACCGCGCCGGAAACCTCGCCGATCTGTTCCTAAAGTTTGGACCAGCCGGAGGAAGTCGCTTAACAACGTTTGTGTACAACCTACGAATCGAGATGACACACACTGGACGCAAGATGCGCAAGGCGATCAAGGGCGTCAAGTTGAAGGACACCGCACGCAACTACTTGTTCTTGTGTGACGAGTTTGGAGGGCAGAAGATGTCTGTGGAGGATTACTTCAAGCGAAGTGAGTGTTATTGTCTCTGTGTTTCGCCGCATCCCACTAATTTCGGTATTCGATAGAGTATAAGATCGTACTCAAATACCCCACAATGCCGCTCATCGATATCAAAGGCGACAAGGAACGCCCGATTTTAGTCCCGGCCGAAGTCTGCACGATCTTGCCCAACCAGCCATTCCGAGGCAAGCTTACCGACGAGCATACAGCGAACATGATCCTAGTCGCTTGTCAGCCGCCCAACGTCAACGCACAAGCTATCACTGGCGAAGGACTAAACTCGCTCGGACTGGTTGGCCAAGACTCGCCCCTTGCGCAGATGGGTCTCCGCGTTGGACCGCAGATGGCGACAGTACCCGGGCGTGTCTTGCCCGCGCCGACCGTGCACTATCAGGGCAAGAAGTCTGCGAGCATCAATAATGCCGCTTGGAACTTGCGGGATGTGAAGTTTGCGGTTGGGGCCAAGCTGGACAACTGGGCGGTGTTGTTCATCCAGGATGGTGGGCGGGACGACATGGCGGCTGCGACGAGTCGGGATATTGTGGCTGGGTTTGCGGCTACGTGTGGCAGAGCAGGAATGATAGTGCCAGGTCGCCAACTACCGCCTATGGTCGATGTTCCGCTCCCTCCCAAGAACAAGGAGGCATATCCTATCACTCGACCGGGCGCTATCACCGCGATTCGAAATGCGCTTATATCAATCAAACCCAAGCCCAAGATCGTGTTGGTGGTGCTGAGCAACCATGATAGCGCTATATATGATGGTCTCAAGCACCTGTGTGACGTCCAGCTCGACGTGTTGACAGTATGCGTCACCGCGGAAAAGTTCAAGAACGGCCAGGTGAGTTAATTTCTAGTGATTTACGAACCATACTTATTATTCCTTTTTATAGGTTCAATATAACGCCAACGTCTCGCTCAAGTTCAACGCCAAGCTCGGTGGAGTGAATCATATGATCAAGCCGGACGATCAAGTGATGTCGTGGATCCGCCAGCAGCCGACAATGCTCATCGGGAGCGATGTCACCCATCCTAGCCCGGGAAGCGTGCGCGGGACGCCGAGTATCGCGGCCGTCGTGGGAAGTGTTGACAGCATGTTTGGACAGTTCCCTGCGAGCCTGCGTCTTCAGGAATCGAAGAAGGAGGTATGTACTATATGGTCTATTTCCCTCAAAGGCACTCGCTAACATCCAAATAGATGATTACAGACCTAAAGGAGATGATGATCGAGCGTCTGACCGCATTCAAGATGAAGAACAAGGTGCTACCGCAACGGATACTGTTCTTCCGCGATGGTGTGTCCGAAGGACAGTTTCTGACCGTGCGCGACGACGAGATGCCCAAGATGCAAGAGGCATTCAAGAAGCTTCCCACACCGGACGGTAAACCGTACAGCCCGAAGCTGACGATCCTGATCGCGGGCAAGCGTCATCATACGAGGTTCTTCCCGACAAAGGACGAGGACGCGGACAAGGGGAACTCCAAACCCGGAACTGTCGTTGACCGTGGAGGTGAGTCTACCGATATCTGTATGTTCTGGGATGATACTGATCAATAACTTCGTGGACAGTTACGGGTGTGTACGACTTTGACTTTTACCTGCAGGCACACAGCGGACTGCAGGGCACGACGCGCCCAACTCATTATACGGTCGTACACGACGATAATGGGTTTACAGCCGATCGGCTTCAGGCGTTGACGTATGGGATGGCCTACCTATTCGCGCGTGCTACGAAAGCGGTCTCGCTCGTTCCTCCTGCCTACTATGCCGGTACGTGCTTTCATACTTGTTCAAGATAGTGAATCTCACTATTCCTATTCGCAGACCTTGCATGCGAGCGTGGCCGCTGTTACTTGAAACAGCTCCTGAATGCGTTCGAAGGAGCAACATCGATTCGCAGTGGCGGTAGCACAGAGGAACAAGTCGTCGAGGAAGCCCACAAGCTATGGGGAAGGGGCCCGACTGGCCCCTGCGTGAAGGAAACGATGTTCTATATCTGATTGAGTCTTTGTATTTGTGTTATCTACGTTGATCTCCTTGTAAAACCAAACAAGCTTCGATATGAATGGATATATTTGTTTGTAATGCCCCTGAATCCAAACAAGAACACCAGTTCGCCTGCTGCTAGCCTCTATCATGAGACAGTTTCTGCATTCAGTCCTCGCGCTTTCAAACTGCTGTGTGCGAATACCACTAGGCCCTATTACTGAACTTGCGATTGTTTCGTTTCCAAAAGTGACAACGAAGCGTTCCTAAAACAGGCACCCACGCCTCGCTCGGTATTGAAAACTAATTGCAAGCTGTAGCGTATTTCGATCTTATAAGATTCAAAGCACATTCATAAACGATAAGGCTCAAGCTAGATCTAAAGTAAGTTACGATCAAATAGAGGGACGTCAACAAACAACTTATTCAATGCCATTCGCCAAACCATCGGCGGGGCCAACTTTGGGCGAGAGCAAAACATCCAGTCCATCCAAAAACGGAAGAATATCACAGACAGATTTTAGAGAGCACTTAACATGTGGTATAGTACAATCAAATTTCAATATATGTAAGGTCACCCAGTCACCCTTTCGAAACAACGCATCTTATGGTCCTTTTTCCAGTGTTTTGACTGGCACCGAGAGCCACAATACTCGACGGATTTACACCTCGCACACCTCATAGTAGCATCTTCATCGCATTCTTCATTTCCGCAAATTCCCTCTATATTCCCTAGGAGACCATCCTTAGTCGAGGCTAGGTACGCATTTCCAGGCATATGTTCGATGACGTTGAGGATACCATCGAGGCGGTCGATTTGGAGCTGCTGGCGTTGATCGAGTTGCTGGTATCCCTCGGTCTGTTTGATAGCCCGCGTCTTGCGTCCAATGCCTTTCCGGACCTCAGAGTCCATTGACGCCTTCTTGTCGTCCCCTTGATCCGTGTCGCACCAGAACAGCAATTCGATCATCGCCCCGCATATGAAGCCTGGTCCACTAGGACGCCTCCACTGTATCCCTTGAACAAACGCGTTCCCGACAATATTTGGAATACCGTTGCTTTCAGGAGAGGACAAGAACATGCGCCAGTAGGGTTCTTGGGTCGCTTCGGGGAGCAAAGAGAGAACTTGGACGTATGTAGAAAAGGCCTTGGGTTGCGTTTGGAGCGATGAGGTACGCAGTATGTTGGCCATTGTGCTGAGGTGCTTTGCGCAAAATGCAGCCAGCATCACATTAACCATTTCCGAGGGCAATGCTAGCATTGCACGAAGCTTTTTATGCCTAGGATCAGTGCTGCTTTATTAGAAATGTTCGAGGGCTCATACCTGAGTCTGCGCTTCTTTGTCCTCCGCCTCGGTAAAATCGGTATCCTTGGGCAAAGGTTGCTCTATACGAATATTCTTGGCAAAGTCCGCAACGAAACGAAGTGCTTCATCGCTAAGTTCCTTTGCATTGTACCTTTTGCCGTTGATAGTGATGTTCGACATGGACCGCGCGTATGTATGTCTCAAACAGAGGACGTTTAAATAAAGTTTATCCGAGAAGTGTGCAAGAAGTGAGGGGGCCGAGTGGAGGTCGTTGGCAATTGGTGGCCGACTGTGAGCGCTAAGAGGAAGGAAGAAATGGGCTTCAGGCATTCAGCGCCTGATTGGCCGAATGATGACTCATGGTCGAATCATAAATAATCCAGTGATCTCATCCGAAATCCGACTACCGTTAGAACAGACGTCCGACCTCAATCCTGCACACCGGCCATTGTAGCTTTGAAAGAGAATTAGCCAAACCCGTACCCACCAAACACATTTCGCATTCCATTTGTGACAATGCCTGATATCCCCGATCGTTCAATCCGTATCTGTGCCGACCGAGGTGGCACGTTCTGCGATGTGCATGCGTAAGTGCTGAGCACTCAGGTCCTTTTAGTTCAGCATCTTATAACCTTATAACCTATCCATAGTTCATACCCAGGCGAAACTCCAGACGAGAGGAAAGAGATAGTTGTCAAGCTCTGTAAGCGATATTAGTCCTAGGCTCATTTCAATTATTCACACATATCGACTTGCAGTGTCGCAAGACCCGAACAATTACAAAGACGCTCCGACGGAGGGGATACGGCGCGTTTTAGAAACCGTACTAGACAAAAAGATCCCTAGAGGCGAAAGGCTAAATACTGATAAAATTGGCAAGTGCTCCCTTCTCTTGGCGGTGTGCCTTCTAACCGCACATGGCTCCATTTATAGACTACATTAGGCTGTCCACTACTGTTGCGACTAATGCACTGTTGGAGAGGAAAGGACAGAAACACGCACTAGTCATAACCAAAGGCTTCAAAGTACGAACTCACATCTTGGGCGCGCAGTCGAGAATAACATCAAAGTATAGGACCTCCTGACGATAGGAAATCAATCTCGTCCGAAGATATTCGATCTAAATATCCGACGACCAACTCCACTTTTTTCAAATGTCCTCGAAGTTGACGAACGAGTGACGTTGGTTGGATACACTTCCGACCCAAAAGCCGCCGAACACGCAGTCAAATTCGACGAAGACGGGAAACTAGTGAAAGGATATAGCGGACTCGGAAAAGATGAGCAGAGCCAGGGGGATGGACCTGGGCAAATTGTTCAAGGATTATCCGGTGAAGCTATCCGGATCATCAAAAGGCTGGGTTCGTCTGTTTCTAGCGCATATAATCGGAATTCCACCCTAACTAGAACGTTTAAGATGAAAAAAAGGTTAAATCTGACCTCCAAAAACTCCGTGACGAAGGATACACGTCCCTGGCTATATGCCTCGTCCACTCGTACACCTTTCCAGAACACGAACTTCTCATAGGCAAAATAGCAAGTTCACTTGGGTTCACACATGTTTCTATCTCATCTCAACTCATGCCGATGATTAAAATGGTTCCTCGAGGAATGTCTGCCACGGCCGATGCGTACCTCACCCCGATTCTCTACCAATACCTGGATGGCTTCTTCTCTGGCTTTGACGAACAACTTAAGAGTGGTGGTATCGGAAAGCCTCGAGTAGAGTTCATGGCGAGCGACGGCGGTTTGTTGGATTTAGACAACTTTTCTGGCTTGAAGAGTATCCTCAGTGGACCGGCTGGAGGGGTTGTTGGGTACGCGCTGACAAGCTGGGATGAGAATCATAAGACTCCGATCATTGGGTAGGTTTATTTGCACAAAAACTGAAGCTCAATGCTTAATATTCTCCATAGTTTGGATGTAGGAGGTACATCTACGGACGTCTCGAGGTTCGATGGGCGATACGAAAAAGTTTACGAAACCACTACGGCTGGTGTAACTATCCAGAGCCCCCAGTTAGACATCAACACCGTTGCAGCTGGAGGAGGCTCTTGCTTAACCTTCAAAAACGGGCTGTTCCTCGCAGGTCCGGAAAGTGCTGGAGCTGAGCCAGGACCTGCTTGTTACAGGTAACCTCAACGCATATAATCACAGCCTAATCAAAACTCATTTTCTATATAGAAAAGGAGGACCACTCGCGGTTACAGATGCCAATCTCATGCTTGGTCGTCTAATCCCAGATCTCTTTCCAAAGATTTTCGGCAAGTCTGAGAACGAAGCACTTGACATGGAGGCTTCTAGGGCTGCATTTGAGAAAGTAGCCGCGGAGGTGCGCAAATCGTCAGACAAGGATTATACTCTAGATGAAATCGTTTATGGGTAAGTGTTTTGAGGCGCTGAGTGAACGCGAGTAACTAGCTTCTACGAGCTAGATTCATCAAGGTTGCCAATGAGACAATGTGTCGTCCAATCCGGGCTTTGACAGAGGCAAGAGGCTATTCAACTGGTTCGCATATGTAGGGTTATTTTTCACTAGCCTTTATGATATCGCTCATCATGTCGCTACAGACTAGCAAGTTTTGGTGGCGCAGGTGGTCAGCACGCATGCGACATTGCACGCCTCCTTGGCATCCACCGTATCTTGATCCACCGTCATAGTTCAATCCTTTCAGCATATGGTCTTGCTCTAGCTGACCGGTGAGCACCTATATAAATCCCGTTGGGCTTAGTTATTCGCGGCTGACGTGGTTTCACAGAGCGTTCGAACGTCAGGAACCCTCATCTGAAATTTGGTCCCAAGATACCCAGCCACGCATAATCAAACGGCTTGATACGCTGACTGAACAAGTAAAGTCCTCCCTTGAAAAGCAAGGCTTCAAGGGGGATCGCGTTCGAATCGAACGACTGTTGAACATGCGTTTTGATGGCACAGACACAGCTCTCATGGCCCTTGATCCCGAGGACGGATCGGGCGACTTTGGGAAGACATTCCGGAAAGCTTACAAGCAAGAATTCGGATTTTTGCTTGAGGGAAAGAATATCATTGTAGATGACATCAAGGCAATTTTCCTTTTCAGTCCGCCCTTGCAACGAGCTATTAACATTCTGAATGGTCCCTAGGTTCGAGGAATAGGCAAGACGTTCGATACTCTCGGCCCAAGTGTATTTGAAGAACTCAAGACACTCAAGACAACTCCTGTAAACGTACAAAAGTCTCAAGATAGGACGCATAATGTCTACTTTGAAGGGCTTGGACGTGTCGATACGCCCGTCTTCATCTTGGAGAACCTTCAAGTTGGGGAAGTTGTGTCCGGGCCGGCGATGATCATTGACAAAACGCAAACAATTGTTCTCGATCCCCGCTCTGAGACCACAATCACGAGGAACCATCTGTACATTTCGCTGAAGGACGAGGAGTAGTACGGCTCTCGGTACAAACAACGTAAATGTAAATCAAATTGGTTCTAATTGATCAGAGGTCAAAATGCAGAGCATGTATTCACTTGTAATATAATTGTGTGGAGTGAAAGACCTGGCTTTCTGACTTCATGTGCGCCATCACAGAAAGAGTATGCCCGGGGGACCTAGGCGATAGGCCACTTTGAACTAACATAGGATCCAAGTGAGGCGCGAGCGCGCTCACACGAGCCGTACAGCCTATCGGCGGTGCTATCTTATCTCTTATACTGGATACGTTCACTTTCTCCTATATGCATTTCATATCGATCGCTTACGATCTCTCCTCGTGTATATAAACGACCCGCATGTACTCTCATTCTGTACCTACTCTGATCCCGAGCACGAGTATACTGGCAACTCCAGCGCCTCCTCCTAAGCCTCGACACCGCCTTTCAACTCGTCCTCGACAGCTCAGTCCTACAGGCCTCACATTTTTTGATTTTTATCGAGCTCTACTAGACTGGTACAACCATGTTGGAGGGTGTGGAGTCTTCGAGCAGAGGTCGGCAAGAGTCAAAAAATGTGAGGTCTGTAGAACTGAGCTGTCGAGGACGAGTTGAAATGCGGTGTCGAGGCTTAGGAGGAGGCGATGGAGTTGCCACTACACTCGTGCTAGGGATCAGAGTAGGTACGGGCCTGGATGGCTCAATGGTAGCCGCTACGATTGCCTCTGTACATGTAAATATAGCCCCGGGAAATCTATTTTACAACTTGGCAGGTTGGCGGTTCAAACCCTTGGGAGGGGATTTGTTCCGATGACTTTAGACACAGGTAGCTTCGAGTCGAAACAGCATGGCAGAGATATGCTTCAAGCCAGCGTAGTTCAATTCTCCCAGACAAAACATATTCATCGATCCTATACGACAAGCAATACGAACTTTCGAAATCAATCCCCACCTAATGACAGACAAACTATATATGCTCGCAAACCGCACGGTACCAAAAGTCCTTCAAGGGTTCTGCTCAGCCTGCACTTGAAGAAGAGCACGGTGCTTCCCGAGCTCGAACGGTAAGGTGTATTGTAACTTTGTGAGAGGAATGTCAATCCACTCGAGCGCTTCACGGAGACGGCCATTTGGGAGCTGAGTGCATGGCGAAATGAGATCGTATACGTGTAGGCGTAGCACCGCAGGTGGTACCCCGTCCAGTGCTTCATCAACCAGAACCTAGAAAAACGATTGGTCTCGTCATCTTAAATGTGGGCCGAAATAACTTACGACTAGTTCTCTGTTGCGGCGGCGAATAGTCATCTGTGTCCCATCAGGATTTGTCTGCGTGAATATAGGCCCAAGTGCCACTGGCAAGCCGTTGTCCTCAGCAGTTGCCACTCTCAGAGGCGCAAGGTGTGGTCGTGCTCCTGCCTGACCTGGAGTAATGAGGGAGCGACTGCTCGTTTTTGCGACGCGTCCATCAGTCTTGGTCTAAAAATCTCTAGTCAAAACGCACCTGGTTCAGGAACCCAAATGCCAATCTCGGCCCTAAATTTGGATGATAGCGATTTTAGTTGGGTAAGTTCGCAAATGATAATCGCGCGAATGGTGTTGTCCGTATGATAAATATTTTTGGGTATTTTTGGCATCTAGGAATACGGGGCTTTAGAAAATAGAAGAAGCCTAGAGGGGGTATCACTCGGGTGGGTATATGGGCAGCGTTGTACTTGAGGTAGGTCAGTGTATTGACATAGAACGTCAGAAATCACCTATAGAGGCTGAGCTATTCTTCAATTGAAGCAATAAGACTCTCATTTTATGATACAGATGCCTATATGCGTGTAGTATGAAGGGTAAGAACTTATATATTGCTGCTTAATTATCTACCCATTGATGCAGCCTATACACTAGGTCAAGCTACTGTTGTGTAGAGAAACCCAGTCAGCATGGGTCAAAATATTTGTGGAAGCACATCGTGGAGTGTCGGAGTAAGTAGAAATATGGAGTAGTTGCTCATACTGCTATAAACATCTTCGAACATTGAGTTACTTCTTCTCAAGTAGTCAAATCTAACTTGGGTTGAAATATCGGCCGCTGGCAGGATATACAGACTGTAGCCAAAGCAGTCCCTATTTATGCAGCTGATATTCAATACAATACAAATTCTAAGCTGAAACCCCGTATCTTAGTTTATATATGCATGAGAATTTTTATGATATGGCGTATTTCCCTTCGGGACGCCAAGTAGCGAACGACTCCAACAGGTACCGCGTAATGACCTCCACCGGGCTGGGTGGAACGTAGCGTGGACTAACTTCTTCTTGCGTAGAGACTGGAAATATCTGCAGAATCGGGTTGGCTGTTGTCGCGTCCATTTCGGCCTGGGTTTTAGTTTCAGGCTCAGAAGGTGCAATGACTTGTTGCCACGCAATGAATGACTCAACGAGAGACCGAGCAATGAGATCAAGCGGGCTAGGTGGCACGTAGCGGGGACTTGGATCGATTTCCGTATTCTAAGGGGAGGGTATCAAGCTGATGTAGGAGTTTGTGAGTGGGTGGCGGCTGGAATGAGTGCTATCAGGTTCGGACTCTTCAATGTCAATCGTCTCAAATGATGCGATAATGCCGAGCCCAAGTCCTAAACACACTCCGCGAGGACTGGAAGAATGCTAAGCAAAAATAAGCTTGGGTATCATACAGCGTTAGTAGGTTCGGCTCCAACATACCGCGTTGTTATCGACCAGTACTGGCTCATATAGTGGGATTGGTTCTCCCGGAGGGGGAAGCCAATAGCACCATCCTAGATATGTATAGGTAAGACGTTCACAGTAGGGGGATACAGGCTAAAATACAACGAGGTTGGATCAACGGGAAGGCAAGATTGGATCTGTGGAGACATACTCCTGGAGTTACCTCAACTTTCACTAGCACGCAGCCTGGTGAAGCATAAAATCTACGTTTCTTATTTGGACTATCGTTTGTTTCGGGGGATATTGTGCCTGTACGACGTTTTGTCTACGGCCACCGGGTTAGCCAGGCTTCATATGTGCCTAAAGTTTGTACCAAGACGTACACCAAGCAAGGTTGAACCCTCGGGAGCATTTAGCAAGCTAGCGATAGTGAAAGCCATAGCAGGTAGAGGTTTAATAAAGAAGTTAGCGGTAGTGGTTCGATAAAGGTGTGGTGGTTTCCCTCGGAGCATCTAAAACAATTGTGCCATTTCATTTCGGGGCCGGCCGGAGGATGGTCAAGTGAATCGAGTAGACCATAGTCCGTTGATAAACAAACGAGCAAAACAAACAAACTAGAGGCGTGTCATAACATCGGCTTCCACTCACAATGTTTAAACCAACTCCTCCAGGGGCAATGGCATGTATGGCGGAGCAGACATGGTGGCAATTCAACGGGACGCGTTTGGTCATGTGACGCGACGTAGATGCGCGAGTCCCCAGTGCCGCTTGCAAAGGGCCCGGCACCGACGAAAATGACCGGATAAACATCGCTGTTCCAGATGGATCGACGGACACATTTTCTCATGTAGCTACACACCACAGTCGTAAGTTAATTATGTGATTAAGTTTAGTAAGACGGTGGAAATATTTGTTAATATAGTGAGATACTGGCTGGAGCCGGAGGGATTCCAACCAACTAGTTTTACTGTGTCGTACTACTAGAATGCATTCTGATCACTCAGGGTCGGGCAAAGGTCATACGGGCAGAAAGCGGATGTATGTAGGAGGCCGAAACTGAAATACAAAACGTGGCGCGTCGTAGTGCTGCTACAGCCTGGACGGCTTTCGCCTGCGATGGGCTTCCTGGGGGCAGTGGATTTTCACAGAGCGGAACTTGCTTGCGGCCTGAACTCCACAGAAGCTCCCAAAACTCTGTTTCATCAACGCAAGGCAAAGTCAGGCCGCGGTCATATTAGCCTAGAGGCCACATACCTCAAGAACAGCGGTTTCGTCCGTACAATCATTCTGATTGTGAACACTGACGCGGTATCGCTGACTTAGCCACCCAACAGCAGCTGCGCCGTATTCGTCGGGGGCGTTCACGCACGTCCCGCAGGCGACTCCGCTCTCTTCATACTGGACTAAGCCATCGCAGGTGCTTTCAGAGTAAAAGCGAACGATGCTTCCACGAGCAAGTTCAGACAGTACAAGAGAAACGGCCGTGATTAAAAGAGTGAATCGCATTTCTCGAAATCAGTAGGGTGGGTATAAGCAGAGTAACACAGGGGGAAGAATGGGGGGAATGATGTTGCTTTCCCCACGTCAGCCTTATAACCGTTGCGTAGCACAAGCATGTTTCTTCAGTAGTCACGCGGTAAATTGGACAGTTTCGGAGCTCCGGCGCAAGATATTCGGCAAGACCGGCAATCTCGTGCCCCTGGCCAAGTGCCATGTGCTTGGTGGTTCTTGATTTCGAGGGTTGGGCTAATGAAGTCACTAATGTTTGATATTGCCCTGAGAGCGGTGGTCTCACGTGCAGAAGATGTCAATCATTGTCTGATGAACACCAATAATACAGAGCCTACAACCCAGTTCACATAGTAGTTCGATGACATTTTCCAGGCCCCTATGTGCCTTTTTGGTTGGCATCCACAGGGCTCTTGAGCAATTCCAGTGCCAGTGCGCTCCAAGCATCACTCTCTGGCATGTTTTGTTGCTTGGCACGAAGTTTGAGGGTCATGTTTGATGCCAACCGAGCTTTTAGCATTTTCAACGCCAAGGCTGTTTTTCCTGAGACTCTGTACCTGATTTTTCTGTCGATGACCACTTGCTCAGAGCTAACCTGTTAAGAAATGTCGTTCATAGATCCCGAGCGTCGCTTTGAAGAATGGATCCGCACCTTGAACTCGCAGTCACCACAGAGAAGGATAAGTGCAAGGTTGCTCGCTGGACCAGTTTCAGACGCATACAATTTCTTAGTTTGCCTGTCGTTCCAGTTAGATAGCAGCCTTCAATGTACTCCCAGACTCACATAAGCGTAGAGTAGCAGAGATAATTAGAGCCAAAGTCACGGGGTGATTTCTTGAAGTTTACGGACGATGGATGGAATGCAACTGGTCTATTGTTACTAATAGTCTGCATGTACCCGGTCCCAGGGTCGATGCTAATGATTTTTGGAAACAGACCGGCGGTCAGGGCGGCCTGGATGAGGCCGAGATTGGTTGCACCAAAATTGAGGTACTCCGGAATGTTCATAAATTTGGTGCGGTTCCTCTGAAATCGAATACTACAGGTCCAGAGTTCAGTTTCAAAGTCCATATAGACATAAAGTTCCATCGTACCGCTTGAATTCTTGGGTAAATTCATCGCTCACGCTAACAAACCCGCTATCTATCAAATATCCCATGAATTGCTGTCGAAGATCTTCCACTTGTTGGAGGTTCTGGTACCTGTTGTCAACGAACTGGATTACTTATGGTAGAACTTGGGGATACCTGATAACTCAAGTAGTTTTCTCTGCAGAATTTGCGGACAGCGCTATGTCCGCTCGCTGAAGCTCTTCTCCAGCTAGAGAAGGCATTGTTCAAGGCGACAAAGTCGGAATTATCTGTAGATTCTATCGTTCAAAATTTCGGCCACCATCAAATTTCAGCTGAACCAACCTTGCGCAAAAGCCATCCGTGCTGCATCTGCTTGGGTCTCGAATCCAAATGGTTTCAAAAAAGGCGACTTGGCGTTAAGAGTAGCGCATATTGTCAACGCCGCATCTAAGCATCCACTTGAAAGAATTGAAACGCAACTCTCATTTCACAAAGTAGTATTGGTTTTACTTACAGAATCACCGATTGTAACAAGAATTTGCCAAGGTGAACGTCCATTGGCAACTTGCTAAGTTGTCGTCCAAGCGCAGTGATTTGTTCCGTGGTAGTCAGTGCTTTCACCTGTATACCATAAGTTTATCAAGCTATCGAATGCCAATCATTATCAGACCTCGATTAAAGCGTTCACGGCTCGTTGAATGTTAATCGATGATGGAGGATCCAGTGCTCTGGAAAGAACGTCTTCGACCGATGTACCAATTTCTACATTCATAATTTTAATACGAAGCGCAAGGTCCGCTAAACCAAGACGTAGTATTTCTGGCGAAGGGTTATCCACCATCTAGTATTTCGTTAGCCAATATTTGCGAAATATACCCAAGTCACCCACCGAACTATCATGACGGCTCTTCGTGAACAAATGGAAGCAAATGCCCTCTTGGACTCGACCGGCTCGCCCCCGCCTCTGCGCAGCATTGCTACGCGCGATTGTGGTTTCGATGAGGCGACTAGTTTGGCGTTTTTCGTCGAAGCTGAAACAAGACTTAGGCTGCAAGTAGTAAGGTGATTCGCATATACCTACCGCATCTCCTTGTGTCTGCCTGAATCTATGACGCATGTGATGTCCTATTAGGGTCAGCAACAACTGAACTCATGAGTCATATGGTTATAAGGTGACTTACAGGGATTGTGACGCCAGTCTCAGCGATGTTGGTGGCTGAGTATAGTAAGCGACCCCATCCTCGTAACAAGGTTTGGCTGCAACTTACAGACAACGATCTTCCTTACCCCGGGAGGGGGAATTTCAAACACTGCCGTTTGGCTCTCAGAGGGTAAAGCGGAGTGCAGGGGATAGATCCTGAAAGATTGGCTTCCAAACTCTCTATGACTGCCGAGGATGTCGGTAAGTTGCCTGATTTCTCCCAATCCAGGCAAAAACACAAGTACGGCAGCAGAATACTGAGAGTGAGTAGTGTCCTCGAGGCAAATCCTTTCCAGTAGTCGTATAATCAAGTCGTAAGGAATGCGGCGTTCGTCTAGACGATCTATGGTTAAAACGGTCGACTTTGAGTATTGTTTGCCAAGTTTGACAGGTGTAGCGACCGATTCCCCGCCTTCATCCTCCTCATCTACTGGTGCGGTTTCCTCCGACCACTCTAGCCGATTCGGTTTTTTACTTCTAGAGAATTTGTCGCTCCCTATTGTCCCGAATTCTTATAGGGGACTTCAACCCGGGCAGTCTCGTACTCACTGTGTAGAGCGTATGGAGAGTCGTCGTCAATTGACCACTTGGTAAATTCCACGGCGTCTTCTAAATATTGTACGTGAACGGGAAATGTGCGCTGGCGGCAGAAACGGTCAGTAAGAGGCAAACGAGTGATACGGGCGACTCAACTCCGGGCACTGAAAAGACGGGACAAACGTTAAGCCCACCAAAGTACTCGGATACTTTTTTGGCATCAACAGTCGCAGACATGAGAACGATCCTGTGAAAAAATGTCAACTTCGGAAAAATATAAAGAGCTCGTCTTTCCCACTTCAAATCAGGGCGACGTTGCATCATTGCTTTGAGTACTATAAGCAAGAAATCAGATTCGATCGACCTCTCGTGCACTTCATCAATGATGATATGCTGCTGGCTGCGTTAGGCCAATATTATAGCGCTAGTTCACCATGACACACCGTTACATCGTCAAAAGCGGTGCCATTCCCTCCACTTCCGCTTCCATTTTCAAGCATCCGGAGTGCGATACCGTTTGTCACAAACGCTAGCCTAGTATTACGCGTGATGTTGCTCTCCAGGCGAACAGAGTATCCAATCAAGGAGGCAAGGGTACCAACCGCATTGGGAGGTTCCCCTAGCTCCCTACTCACGCGTTGGGCGAGAGAAATTGCAGAAATACGACGTGGCTCCGTACAGTAGATCCTGCATGGCAGTCCTTTGGAAAGTTGGTGCTCGAGGATATATGCCGGTAGTTGAGTAGATTTGCCACATCCTGTTTCGCCGCTTAACACAATAACTTGGTGATGATCCAAGGTCTCGATTATTCCCGACTTGAAAGCTGCGATCGGAAGTTCGTTACGCTAGGTGTTGTGTGAGAAAAGCTCTTTGGAACGGCATGCTCAGGACTTACCTTGGAGAGCATCTCTTGGTACGATTTTGATGACCTCCGAGCCTCAAATTCCTCTTTTAAACCGGGTATCTCTTTCAAAACTGCTGTTTGCCGCGAGTTTGGAGGAGTAGTCTGTGCTGTGACTACGGGTTGTTTTGCAGGAGCAACGTTCTAGGGGCATATGAGTTTGGATGTGGATGTCTCGGTTGAAATATGCCTTGCCTTGTATGTTCCTGGTGGTGCGATTTTAGGCTCGACAATCGACCGTAACTTGGACCATACTTGTCGATTTATCTCGTCTTCAGTCTGTTTTCTTTTTGTCTCGAGCTCCTTCCATAGATCTTGGGCACTCGCAGGAAGCGATCGAATGGCACTTGGCTGTACGGCTGTAGAAGTTGAGCGGAGCCCTACAAACCCTGCGCGGACAGGGCAGGCAAGTGAATGAAGAGCAACCAACGCGGCATAGTTTTCCGCCTGTATAAGTGTATGACACGCGTCCGGCGCAATCCACTCTTGCCCAGGTTTGCCTCTCCAGCGTATTTGAACAGCGGCCCGAGCGACCCGGGTGACGTCTCCAACAGAGCGATATGACATGACGGCGAACTGGTCGAGTTTGACGACATAGTCCTTAAGAGCTGATTTGGGCGTAGAACCGTTCCAGTTTTTGGGGAAAGCCAGGTCGTAGACTCGAACCACATCACCAGCCACGGTTGTTACTTCGGTGGGCATTTCGTCAAGCATGTGGCCAAAGAATCCTCCCTCATCATCCGAGTGTTGATCAAGTGCATCAGAGTTCGCTGTTTTTGTTGGCTGGGGAGCTGAAACGCCAGCAGGCTCCACAGTAGTAACAAAATTCGGTTCCTCGGGATTGGGTGTACCCACTGGTGTAGAGTTGCTAGAAGCTAAGGACGCCCTTGGATGCCTCAACGATTCTTCCAGCGCAGCGGCCTCGGCAGTCTTGAGTAAATCCCTGAAAATGTAATCTGCGCGCTTTTTGGTAAACTCATAGTCGGACTGTAAAGCCTCCAGACGAGATTCTAGCTTCTGTACCACAGGATCATTTGGGTCGAGTTTGAAGCCTTTTGGTTTCGCAAACTTGAGCAGATGAAGCTTTATCTTGGTGCGCGCCCATTTTGTATTCACATCGACGTCTACCCCAGGCTCGTCGTCGGAATCGGTGGTGGTTATGGCAGCTACGCGCTTTGGATTAGGACGGGAGGTAGGGGCCGAAGATGGAAGTGGTGGAGCCGCCTCTTGGATTTCACTTGCACCGTTGGCGGGAAGGGCCTCTGCTGAACCATTGAGACCTAACAAAGAAGGTTCGTGAGTTAGAACAGCGATTCCGAGAGGTGTGACCGACGATTCTCGAAGTCGGTTTCCTCCTCGTCGCAATGGATAGTAAGCTTGATTAAACCCAATTAGCCATACGTAAATATAATGCACACTACAACAACGTGCCCATTCCAGTGCCGAGTCGAGGTCAACCTCAGGAATAGCCCTCAGGCACTCGTCTATTCTCGATTCAGGGAGGCCAATCCCCCGCAGACTGCCATAGATAGCGGCCAAACGCGGGAGCACCTTGTCTTCGGGCTCTGGTATGACTATCGAGAGGAGTGATTAGATCAAACCCCGATTCTGTGTACAAGCCTACGTTTTGAACTGGTTTCTTGAGCTTTGATCATGTCAAGGATGCGGTCTCTTATGACAGGGTCAATGTTGACTCGGGGCAAAAGTTTCGACGCTCGGCTTTCTTGCTCCAACGACTAGTTCAAGTTACAAGCTACGTTAGTAGACAAAACAACATGAACAATATATTTCACTCACTTTGATCAACCTCAACGCCTCTTTCTCTGCCTTTACCTGCTGCTGATCCACCAAAATCTGCAATGACTCGATCTCTGCACGGTCCGCGTCAAATTCGTCCACCTGAGGTTGGGTCGTCCCGTTTGAATCGCCGGGTTTGGGAGAATCAGCCTTTACATCTTCAGCGGCTTCTGCAAGCGGCTCCTCTGGTGGTGTCTCGACAACCTTTTTGGCAATTGAGGTGGTCGCGAACGGGCGAGCGACGGGCTTGAGTTTGGTCTTTTTGTTCTTTCCCATAAGACACGAGGCTGGTTGAAGTTATGCAGAGAGTTGATATTCCCGGAATCTATGAACAAGCTGCGTCTAGGATGTTTGTGGGCTTGGTGGAAGAGCGAACGATAGCCACATAGTTAGATGCAATGACGTTACCATTTGTGGTCGAGCCTCTAAGCGCCTGAACAACCAAGTAGCCCGTGCCCGTCAATATCTGTCACGTATATTCTATTCAAGCTACCTTCATTCATTTTGTATCAATGGCATGTTTAGAACGCAGCTTGGGTAGCTGCCCGGTCCGCCAAACTACCTCTCGCAGCCCACTCCATCTTCTCTCCGGGTGCCAGACCAAACTCAACCGCAGTCTTTGCTCCGTCTTCTTTCGGTGCGCCCCATGCACCTCCTCCGGGCGTATGGATAACAAGGTGGTCCCCTCGACCCATAAAAACAGTCGCCTTTCCGCCGATATTGATCATCCGAGGCTTGGGCTTATCCTCGTTCCCACCGAGCTCAAGTTTCGGGGCTTCGTACTCTTCGCGGGGTTGTTTAATCCAGATATTTTGTCCACATGCGCCTGGTCCACCACCCATCATACCGTAGGGGTGGTGTACGCGACGCTGCAAGGGCTGGGTCAGACATACAACAGGAATCAAATGAGGAGATATCGTACCTCGGACAAAATCGACACTTGCATCTCATGCAAGAATTCAATATCTCGAATGACTCCATCTCCACCGTTATATTCACCAACACCACCAGAACCTTTGCGCAACGAGAACTCGTGCAACAGGACTGGGTAACGCCTCTCGAGAATCTCGACGTCGCCAATACGGGTGTTTGTGATGTGAGTATGAATACCAGAGGTGCCATTCCAGCCTGGCCCTGCGCCCGAGCCTCCAGCAATAGTCTGTAACATAAGAGCTATTGAGCCAGAGCTTAAGATCCGAGCAGGCGATACGCGTACCTCGTAGTATCCCCATCCTTGGGTAACCTTTCCGTCCTTGTCTTTTCCTCCCACCCCGAATGTCAAGTTGCTACCGGAACAATGCATCAGTCTCATCCAACTGATCATGCTAGCCCTTAAAGCTCACTTTGTGCAACCCTGGCTAGCCGCACATGCACTAAACGCCTTCAAAACCACATCCACGATACGCTGCGACGTTAACACGTTTCCAGCACATACCGCCGCAGTTCTCGAAGGATGCAAGAAGCAAAGCTCCGGTATCCTTACTGTCATGCGTTTTAGTATTTTAAACGTGAAAGACGTGTGCAATAGGGACACACCATCAATGGGGACCAAACATCCCGCATTCAGAGGGATGTCCGAATTCAACATCGAGCGCATGCAATATATCGTCGCGCTATGCACGACCGAAATCGGAGCATTGAGGTTTCCTCGAATCTCAGGACCTGTACCCTCAAAGTCGAAGATTGCACTCCCTGACTTGGGGTCGATTTGGATTTTCAGGTTGATCTACGCCAATGAATAAAGGTTCAGGTAAATAGCAACAGGAGACGTACTGGGGACCCATCATCAAGATAGTCACGGGCCTCGAGCGTGGTGCCGTGCTTCTTAGCAAAGTCACGAAGAAGATTTCGAACGGATTGTTCAGCGTTGTTGCGAATATGAAGCATATACTCATGTACGGTCTCGAGTCCGTACTCTTTGATGACTGTACACACATTTACCATAAGATTCTCACTGGCATAGTCAGAAAAGGCAGACTCACGGGCATGTATAAGCTGAATCCCCTTGTTGTTTGCTGCAATTTGCTACCATCACCTCCATCAGTCCCCATATCTTTAAAGGTCCGCTCAGAACTTACTGCTTTCAAGTCACTTTCCACATCTCGGATATTCCTGCATCCCGAGCTACCAGGATACCTTGCCGGCACTTCGCACAAGAGCTCTCTCAATCCATCCGAATCATATATTCCGTCGTTCACGATCTTGAAGCTCGTGATTTCCGCTCCCTCTTCAAAGATGGAAACGGACGTGGGAGGCATACTGCCAGGCAGAATACCTCCCACATCGGCGTGATGTCCACGCGAAGCAGTAAAGAAGATGATTTTGTGTGTTTCTTCGTCAAATACTGGCGTAATGACCGTTATGTCGGGAAGATGACTGTGGAAGAAAGCCAAGCTTGTCTCAAACGCAAAGGAACAAAAAAGTAAAGAAGTCCTCACGAGCCTCCAGCACTCGGCGAATTACACATCAACACATCACCTTCCTTCAGGTCGTTTCCATGAAGTTTCATCTGGTACTTGACCGCACTATCTCTCGCGTCAGTCTCGCTCAAGCCGCGCTAAACAGAGAAATACGAACAAACTCATAGCTCCGAGATGAATCGGGATAAATGGCGCATTCGCAACGAGATCACCATCCGGAGCAAACAGTGCACACGAAAAGTCCAAACGCTCCTTGATATTGGTGCTGATCGACGTTTGCTGGAGCATTCGGCCCATGGCTTCGGCCACGCCCATGAACCGGTTGGCAAAGAGCGTGAGCGTTATTGGGTCTAGTCCCTTGGATGTGTCAGGCATAGTCGTGGTAGAGTGGAGGCAAGATAGAAAGATAATGGAGTCATAATGATGGAATGAGAGATCATGTGACAAAAAGGGTTATCGAAATTATCAGGCATGAAGAGGTGATTATAAGAGGGTATGTAGGCTCGATAAATTAGTTGAGTCCTCTGGAGGGGGACAGCTCGGTCCCAGACTTGACCATGTTGAAGCCCTCATAGTTGAGAGAAGATATCCTCCTATTTCCCAGCCCCCCCAAGCCTAATCACAGGTTTCGTCTAGGCACTCTATCGTTTAGTGGTAGATCTCAAGTGGTTGACGGGACCATCTCCCATCAGGACACTTGATCGTTTTGGGTAGACGTTCTTTTGACCACGATCCTTAGGTTGGAACGGGACACGACGGCCGTAAGAGATTGCTGCACCCTCAGGTCGAATGAATAGCTCATTTCTGCTAGTACGATAAATTTTAGTGCCCAGGATCAGTATCAATAAACAAACCACTCACCTTGGCGTTGTCCAACACCTCATACGCACACAACACATTCCCGTTTATCACACCGATGGTCAGACATATCACCAATGAAATGCTTTTATTCCCCACTACTCCTACATCCAAATTTTAATTTGCAGGCGCAGGATCATCATAGCCAGTCACGTTCACCCTCGCTCGCTGCGGCACTATCAAACCCAAGCCCCACTCAGCACACGCTCAACGTAGAATCAGAACATGGAAACTCACAAGGATACGTAGTAGGAATCTTCTCATCCGGGACCCAGCCAAACACCTTCTTTCGAATAGGCGGTACGACAACAACCGCGAGGGGTCCGCACAAACCGAGTCCCAAAGACCAGACGATGGTTGGGTTTTCGTGCGCTTGGCGCCTCTGGATAACATCAGACATATCAATAGTGAATGAATACGTGGGACTGGATGAGACTGACAAAGTAGCGCAACCCATTCTGGACAAAAGACATCTCGGTAGACGAGGATGGGAGCAACCAGTAAATTGCAATTTCCGTCGATCATTTACGGTCTCTGGGGTCTTGTTCTCATCGCATTTTCGACATTTATCACTCAAATCCTTGTATGCATTCATATAGCCCAATATAAACCAGTCTCAACACTATCGTCGCTTGGGACCTTTCCCACCTCTCGCCGCTTTTAGCTGTAACGAAGCCCTTGAATTCGGAGCTTTGGGTGTCTTGCGATCCCGGTTTCGGTTCTTCACGTTGGCAGTAGTGAAAAAGTTGGTCGCTTTTTTCTGTTAGACATACGAGTATTTCAGCGATTGCGAGCATGAAGATGAAAAATGGGCTTTACCTTGTTGGTTGTCATACGCGGCTCTTTCTTTTTCGGCGAAGAATCCGAGTCCGACACATCGCCTTGAGCTCGCGCTGAAATGAATCGTGAGTGAGGAATTGGCAGGCAGCCAAGCAAACAGGGTGCGCACCTTTACCCTTGGCGTTTTGCGCAGCAACTGGTGACTCGACCTCACTCCCGCTCTCTTCACCCTCCGATTCCTCGTCCTCATCATCAGAGGCAGCGGGTACAGCAGATTCATCGGCACCGCCCTTGAAGACATCGTCCCACACCAGCTCGTCCTCCTCCTCGCCCTCGTCTTCAACGACATCATCCTCTTCATCCGCCACAATCTCATCCGCGCCGTCCTCCTCAGCCACCTCCCTAGCCTCATCCTTATCCTCGCCCTCAAACGCATTCTTCACCACAATCGCCCGAACCTTTTGCTCCACACCAGGCACACCCGCCTCTTCACCCGCTCTCTTCGCCTTGCCCTCTCTCCCCTCCTCACTCTCAGGCGGCCGAACGAAAAACGGAATCTTGCCCCGAATCCAATCGTTCAAAACCATCTTGGCAACTGTCTCCCGATCCGGTTCTCCGCCTTTCAAAAGTTTCCCACTCTTCCTCGCCAGTGCGTCCAAGAACATCTCCGGATCCCACCTGGGTTCATGTTTCCCTTCCCCGGTGGGCACCGACATATCGGGTAAATGGACATCGTACGTGCGTTCGAGGTAAACCGTTCGTACGCGGTCGAGGAGGGCGGGGATGTGTTCCGACGGGGTAGGAAGGTTCTCCACTCGGACAACACCCTTGAGCACGGTATCGGTTTGAGAGTCTTTAGCCGAGACAGGGACAATTCCGGGACAGTCGATGAGGTATATTCGGCGCATAAGCGTGATGTATTGCCAAACCTGTTCGGAGTGGTTAACATACGTAGCAATTTGAAGGAGAGTGCGACAAACCTTGGTCTCTCCGGGAATGGGCGCGACACGACATACTCGTCCCTTTTTCAAACAGTTGATTACGGAGGACTTGCCAACATTGGGGTATCCGATGAAGCCGACAGAGATTTGCTTCTTGTCCGAGTGGAGAGTTGAAAACTGACGGAGCAGTTGGATGAGGGAGCCTGTGGGATGCGATGTGAAAGACAGGGTTGGTAGAGGTGAACGAAGACGCACCTTTGCCAAAAGAGTGCGTGATACTGGCGTGAAAGGCTAGTGTAGGGTATGTTTTGGATAAATGAGAAATATAGCGAGCCTTGGAGGTCATCAGCCGAGGTACATGGTGGGTTCGGGAAGACGACGTACGGTAACCCAAGTTGGAACAAGGTCGCATTTATTCAATAACAGCACGACTTGCTTGTGCGCTTTCTCCTTCTTTAGATAGTCTATCACGGATCTGAATGATGCCTCTTGAGCCAGCGACAAAGAAACGGCATACGACAAACTCACTTGCACAGAGTTCCCAATGGATCCCTCGCATCCAGCACATGGATGACCACATCACTACTATCCAGCACCTTGTACAGTTCCCCGTAAATCCTTCTCGACGTCCCCTTGGCATAAATCGGCTCGTTGTATACTCCGTGTGTGGCTTCTTCCTCTTCCGCGTCGGCCTCGATGTACGGGATGGTCGCAAGGACGGGAAGCTCGGATGCTTCGGCCGTTCCTTCTGGAGGAGCCTCTGCAGTCGAGGATGCGAGGTCTTGGAAGGACGAGATGGATGCGTCGAGCCGAGGTCGCTTCCGTTGGGCTTTGGGACCAAACGTATCTCCAAACGGCTCAGTCTCGACAATTTGAGGACGCTGGTCGAGTTTATAATTTAGCCATGCTCAGAACGCTGGAGATATGAGACACACCTTGGTCCCCTTTGCGGCATCATCCAAGAGCGCCATTGGGAGCTTGTTTCTCCTGAGCAGGACAGAGTACGGATCATCCTTCTTGTCAGCCAACGAAGTCCTAAAATGGTCCAAGGCATTCTGGGAAATAACCCTCGTATTGCCTGCACATTGCTATCTGCTCAGCCAAGCTCGCCGCACTCTTCACGCCGCACTCACCAAACCACCGCTTATCGGGCTGGACCCTCCCCGGCTTGGTCTCGCTCTCTCCCCTTTGGAACGCGGCCGCCTGGACGATCTTGCCGTCTCGGTCTCGCACGGCCTTGCCGCCGTTGAGCATCTTCACCCGGGCGGCCGACTTGGCATCTCGGTAAAAGTTTTCGCCCTTGACTCGTTTGAGTGTCATTTTCTCCCCAGGCGAGGAGGAGCCCTTTTTGGGTTTGATGGGTGCCATGGTCGGTCGGCGGGCGCTATGCGGAGGATGAGCGGCGCGTCAAATTTTGCGAAATGGGTGATGGATCGGCACGTGATTTGCGCTCAGTAGAGGGAGTGGCTATCATCAAAATTGCCACCGCTATCAAGTTACTCGTTAGTAGGTCTACAGTGGTTCGGACAGAAGCTAATCTCTGAGACCTGGCTTTTATGTAAATTATATTCAACCCCTTCTAGGCCACCCCTGTCAAAATGTGCACTGGCGCACCCTGTGCGTGAGATGGCTTGGGTATGTTCAAGGTGCTCGAAATAGGTGAACTCAAGCCGGCTAATTATTTGGAGGCCTAAGATACGGAATTTACATAGGATGAGCTTTTAGTAGACTAGTTTTTCTCGCACTCGGCCGCGAGAATATAGATGGTTTCTGGTTAAATGAGGATTCACGAAGTTTTAAACTCGAGCCGTCTCCCTATATATTTCTTAAGTGGTAAGTTCATACGCGTGGTGGCTTCAGATTGATACTACTAGGTATTATAGGGGGCACAGAAATACGAAAAAGTAAACTAAATTGAAACATTAGTATGCGCTGCTCCGATTTTAACGCGCAACGAAGATAGCACAGCTGAGATCAAAATGCTTTGGGTCTCGCCCTTTCCGCAAACAGACATTCAAGAACGTTTAGAACAGCTCTCAACTTCACCTTCTGACTGATCACCGGCTAGCATATCATAGATAATAGCTTTTATCTGAACCGTATTTAGTAAACGCTTCGGTAAATCAGAACGGCCCGGGACTCACAGCCTTGGCTACTGCTTCTGCACTGGGTCGTTTGATTGGTTCATAGAGCCAGCAGCTTTTCAAAAGGCCCCAAAGCATGTCTCCGTATTCGTTGTTGGACGATATGCTTTCAGGTTGACTCGGTATTTCCCTCTTTACAACAACTACGTGGTAAATTGCCTCTTCAGCTTTATCGCAGTACGGGACTCTGCCAGTGATTGTCTCCTGTAATTGCCTGTGAGCCTTGTACCTGACACTACTTATAAATAATCATACCAGAATAGTCTGCGTTTTCCGCATTGAGAACAACACAAAGTGCTCATGCTTGGTCCTAGAGGGTAGGGGACTTACCATTCCAAGTGCATACACATCAGCCTCTCTACTATAGACACTTAATCCACTGAGTAGCTCGGGTGCCTGACCATGCATATATCAGCCCATATCCGTTTAGTGAATTGGGTTTCACTAGTGCCTACCGCCCAGCGAGATGTAATTTTGTTTTTTGGCGCAGTACCTGTAAATTCCAGTGTGCGGTTCCTCAAGAGAGAATTGCCAAAATCGGTAAGCATTGGAATACCACTGTTCGATATCAACACGTTGAGCTAAGAAACCAATAAATCAGTAAATTAAATGGGGGGAGTGTCGAAGTAATAGGACTCACCCCCTTAAGATCACCATGCACCTAAACCAGAGTGTCGCTAAATACTAATCCTCAGAATAATCCGATGCACTTACAATACCACGGTCATGAAGATGAACGAGACCTTCACAAATTTGTGAAGACTGCCAAAAAGAATATGATCAAAGCGAAGGCCAAGATCCGGATAAACTCCTTACAAGTTGATAGCGATCTATCTGAGGTGGGGAACGGGAGAGGAATGTAGGCAGGTCACCGTGGTGCATCCACGATGAAACCATTCCAATCTGGTCGCGAAATATGGCCAGTCCCCGTAGTTTAAGAACATTGGGGTGGCTACATTTGGACCATGTATGCAATTCACGAGCCACTTCCTGTTTAGGTTCAATTACTTGTTCGCTCTGACAAAAACACGAACAAACCATTAACTGATCCTCATCCTCATGACTAGAACCAACCATGATTCTCATGGTTTTGACAGCAACCAAGGTCCCGTCTTTTAACTCTACTTTGTATACATTACCAGATCCTCCTGTCGATATAGCGATATCGCTACCTGTAGAGGCGTTGAGCTGGTCTGTAATATCCAGACAGCCATGGCTACACAGACGCCCAATCACTTCAGATACTGGCTAAGGTATCGCTGCGTGTTAGGGAACACGATTTGTTAGGGCGTAATAGGCAACGCACCATATGTCTACTAATGGGGGTTGCGGATATCTTTGCATCCAGCGCCTGAGAGTACAACGCTTCCGCGTCGGTCTGCCGACCTTGAACTGAATATGTTGTTGCTAGTTGTTCCATTATGGCTAGAGTATTGGAATGACGACAACCATGAGCACGGAGTCGTATTTCCAGAACTTGTTTTTGAAGCATTTCTGCCTTTTCCCATTGACTCTGTTTCCCAAGAGATAGTGCCAAAGACGCCATGGCATCAAGCGTATCACTGTGGTTTCTGCCCAAGATACTCTCGCGCGCCGAAACAACAAGTTCCCAAAGTTTCCCAGCCTCTGGCCACCGCTCGTTATCTTCGTACACCTTAGCAAACCACTCCGCGTCGTTTGCGTCTACCTCGGCCAGTTCCCCGTGCACTTGGACTATGTGTGTTATCAACCCTCTTCGATACATGCGCGACACTATCTCATCCGATCGATCGATGGACAGCGCGATCAGATGAGCCACACTCTTCCTAGCGGTGGCTTCGGGGTATGGTAGTGCTGCTCGCGCCCATTGCTGAGTAAGTATATGCAATGCGTAGGTCTTGTTCATTCGGTCATATCCAATCAGAGAATATGATACTAGCTCCTCCATGTCACTCGAGAACGCGTTGGAGTCCCAGTAACCACAGTTATCAAGGAATTGACAGAGATAGTCTGCAACTCGTTTTCGGACAGCTTGGTCGTCCGCGTGGGCTATGGGTATAATTGCTGGGCGGTTGATATGCGAAGCAGCGCGTTGGAATATTTCCTCTCTAATCGTGCTGTGATGAAGATATACTAGCAGCCATAATAACTCCTGCGTGCGTCGAGATAGTCTTCCGAGGATGAGCATAAAGGTTGCGTACACCGCCTGTTGATACGACTCTACGTTTGATGGTGACGGAGTGCACATTTCAAGTAGGTATTGACCATATTCGCTGATGCTCATTCCGGAACGACAAATGAGCATTCCAGCTTGTTCAATAGCAGGTGCAGAACTATGAAGATTCTATGTCCAATCATATCAATATTACGCATCTCACACGATTGATAACACGGATCGCTCACGTTTACCAACTCTAATGCGGCTGCCCGGTCTATAGTCGATAACCTATCCTCCTGAAACGCACTCCTGAACAGAAGCTCTATTGCCTCGTCTGAATCTACCGCAGAAACTTTACAATCCGAGCCGGGACCTTTTCCTAGCGATGCTAAGCGAGGCGACCGAGTAGTGATCATTATGCTCCCATGTGAGCCTCTGGGGATAAATAGAGCTAAATCCGAGTCGTAAGCATCGTCGAACACCAGCAGCCATCGTTCATAACAAGTCTCCAACCATCGTATTGTCTCTTCGTGCGTTTTGCCGATGCCTTTGGCTAATGCAAAACCCTGGAGTGTGTTTTTGGTCGTTCCCTGCGAGCTTGCATCTACATAAACGATATCTGTCCATTCGTCTCGTGTATTCTCCATGACCTTGAGAGCAATCTGGGTCTTGCCAACACCTGCTGGTCCATGCAATACGCAAACTCGCCTTTCGTTGGGCGGCCCCAGGAGACATGTAGTTGCTTGTGCAACGTGAGATACACGCCCAGTAAATATCGGCGACGGAACAGGGCACAATTTAACCCCCGTTGTGCGCCGGACTGAAGGCTGAGTTGTAATTCCCCCTAAAAGAATCATCAGCTAGGCTTGGAGGGCCGTTTGGAAAAAAAATGTGCTCACCAATGGAATCTGTCCCAAGTTCTAATCTCCTCCTAACAATCGACGATGCAGCCTCGCTCAATCGTAAGAAAATCTCTGGCCTTCGTACATACGCCAATGTATGCGTCTCTACTTCATTCGTTTGCTGAAAGCCACCTGCTCCTGTATCTTGTATGCCCTGGTCAACGTTGAACCGATAGTAGACCTTTGGCGCGTTTATGAAGCGTGCTGACATCTCTTCTGCTACTCGCTCGGAGTCCGTCGCTATACGCTTTACCGCCATCAGCACATTGATCGGCACACCCCGTCGCAGTGGGTTAGGCCTTGGGATTTGGATCCTGCGCACGTGCCCAGCACCTATGCATACAATCGATGAAACAACGCGATCCGGATACATTGCGCTGACCTCGCTGAGCACTTCTGGAGCAGGATTGCTATGTATCGTGCCGCCCCCCATCAACGTTTCGCGCGTGGCCTCGCTCCCGATTTCGACGCTCTTGAATAGCTCAGGATGTGCCATCGATGCTCTCATAGCAAGCCAAATTGGGTGATTAGGCATCTGATATACGGGTCCGTGGTACGAGCGAAAGACCCGCAAACCCAAATTCTGCTTCGATGTGGCGAATACCATTCTGATTGTAAAGTATTCAGAATCTTGAACAAATATATCTATAAACGACGTACACTTTAGATTTTTCTTCATCAGGATAAGGTTTTATCATGTGGGTGTTTTCGCTTCCTGTTGCATCCAGTACGATCCGTTTCAACTCTCGCTCTAGTTTACTGGCACTGTATGTACCGGAGCCGCTCGTCCTAAGGAGCTTCTTGGTCGAAAATACGTTCTCGACTAGTCGTGCATGAGCTTCTATGGCCTGATCTATATCCATCTCGAGGATACCAAGCATACAGGCGTTGACACTGTGCGATCAGTATTATAACCATATGATCGATAATTTATTAGGTTGTAGGGCTTACGCTCCGGTACCTGTCCCAGCAATCACCTGGTATTGATCTCTCACCAATGACGTCCCCCCCGAGTTACGTATTCTAGACCAGAGCTCTTTGAACATCATAAGCGAGCAAAGACCCCCCACGAGTCCGTCCTCTGAGCCGGACCAAGTTAGCGCCCACCGTCAGAAGCACAGTATCTAGTCTCACCAAAAATGAGTATATTTATACCTTTATCATCATTTTGAGACATTTTATGTGTCCCTACGAGCAAATGAACGACAGGCTAAGCGGGCGATGAGGTCGGGAGATGTTTCTGACAGTGGACTCAATTGGCGTAGCTCGCAAAGTGCAACCAAGCGCCGTGGCGACGCGCACGTGCCCAACTGATTTTCGCCCAATGTTGCCCCGATCCATCATGGCCACAACCAGCTCGACCGTTCGAAAGTCCCACCGACGGCGCAAACCCACTGCTCCAGTCTTTGTTCCATCTAGACCGTCTAATGAATACCTCGCACTCTCTCAGATAGCCTCTAATCATTTGACCACACCTCGAGATGGAGCACCACTGCCCCGTAAACTACTTGTTCTCGATTTGAACGGGACGTTGGTCCTACGAGCGCCTAGAACTTGGGGAAATAGACCTGTGATGAACCGGCCATTCGCAAAGACATTTAGGGACTACCTTTTCCATCAGGGGAGGTGAGCTGTCCTATCTTAAACCACATGCACAAGGGTCTAATCGGTACTCTAGCCACCTAGACGTCATGGTCTGGTCTTCAGCCCAACCCCACAGTGTCGATTCTATGGTTGACGTTTTCTTCGGCTCGGATCGATCTCGCCTGGTTGGACTATGGGCCCGTGATACCCTGGGTCTAACAGAAGAGCAGTACAGTGAGGGCCGTTATCATCTAAGTTTCAATCCGACTAATTCCTTTCCCCAGCCCAGAAAGTACAAACAGTCAAAGACTTGAACATCGTATGGGACGCTCCCGCTGGCCTCCCTCCTCCCATCAAAATAGCCCCGCCACCGCCGATGGTTGTCTTGACCGACGACCCTACATCTATACCCGGCTATGACCCATCCAAAGTTCCCCCACCCACTAGAATAAAGATGCACAACAGCAACCAGCTCATGGAATCGCTAATCAAAACCGAACCTTTGGCCGAGGAGAACCAAGATCGGACGTCGTATTGGGCCCTCCCCGAGGTTCGACCAGAGGACCCGATACCTGGTTTGGCTGGCGACGGAGAGAAGCCAGCTGTAGTTCAAGAATCATCTGGGCTATATTCAGCGCTGAATACTCTACTATTAGATGATTCACCGCTCAAAGCACATCTCCAGCCGTACAACAACTTGACGCTGCCAGAGTATACGACCGACTTGAGGATACGGGACGTGAAGAGGCGAGATGCGCTGGAGGAGTTGACCAAAGGGCAGGCTGATAACGGAGGACCTGAGGGTGAAAAGATGGATAAAGCTGCTGGCGAGAGGCATTCGCCAGGTGAGTTTTCATATTTGAGGAAGGTTCGGTTATATCAAACCGTCTTCAGAGTCGAAGAGGGGGAAGGCGCATTACTTCAAGATTATGCGCGCGGCTCCGTTCGACAAGACTCTCATCGCCGTCATAGGTGTTTTACACGCTGCCCGACACGAATCGAGTATCGTCGGATGGATGCGCGCGGGCGGAATGCGACCCGATGCACAAGAGGTAGCTCGGGTAGCTGGGCTTTTTGAAGACGAACAGAAGGGGCACGACTTTCCAGATGAGACAGACGACGGATTCGGCGAGGACAGTGAGGAACGGTCACCCCTGAAGCGCTCTTCGAGCGATATGGGCGATAGCGAGCTTGGTAGTCCGAAACGACAGCGTTCCAAGCCAGACCCCATTGCAGTCGCTGAAGAGAGCGATGAACATGCAAGGGGCATCAATGTCGCCGAGGATATGCAGGTCGATATACCGGCGGGCGTCGCTCCTCGACCATCCCTCGGGCCAACTGGACCGGCACTAGATACCGTCGCTCCCCATATCTCCAGCTCCGCGACTTCTCCAGAAACCATCCCAAGCGCCGAAATCTCCGTGACTGTGCTCAGCTCTCCCCAAGGTACCACAACCCAATCCCGTCGCAACAAACGCCGCCGACTAAAGACTTTCTATCCGGCCACGCACCCATTGAGTGCGGAGGACTCGTATCCGTTTTTTACTGGTGGAAACCCCAACGAGAAGCTTTGGTTTCAAGATCGGGAGATATACACATACTGGGTACGGCGTGGGCTTTTGGCGTTGAAGGACTGCGGAATTGAGCCGGAACATGGCGTTGAGGGGAGCTGATGATATTTTGTATTAATAGCTGATATGATGTCGTTTTCATTTTCACCCAGATTCGGACGAGATCGTTGTACAACTTCGGAAACTTGGAGCTGAAGTTGAGCACATGTATGAACATTTGCTTGGTTGGATACACCATTGCCATGTAATCTCAAATTAAACAAGAGAATGTAAACCTTCTGAATGCATAAAGTTTCGTTCTCGCCAAAATCAGGCCGAGAACGCAATCGGTGGTGGAGCGTCTTGAATCCTACCGTGATTGACACTCACTCCCCTCCTATTATTCCCGCTCTCGTCTCTTATGCAGAAATAAGCCTAACAATGTGCGAAGCCGATGCGATACCACCGATATACTGTGGATCTCATTTGCAGTGGGTACTGTATATTACAGCCAGCTCTCAACCTACTCACGGTTATTTGGTCATGAAGCACCTAAGAGCCTTACGTAACAGGCTACCTACGCATTGACGCCCACCTGGGTTTGCCCTTGACACTGTCTCCGATCCTATAAAATACCAACACGAACAAATCGAACATGCAAGACAGAAGGGAGATAGCGCGGGGAAGTAATATCCTCGTAATAGGTGGGTAGTTTAATGCACCAGTGAGTGTATGCTAATAGTTCGTAGAGGGAGGTGGAACACGAGGACTGTCATCGCTCATTATCCTTGACCAACTGATGAGCAAACTACAACGGGAACTAGGACTAGAGGAGCAGCCTGATGTTCGAGATTATTTCGATATTGTGGCAGGGACCGGAACTGGAGCGTAGGTCAACATTCGAACGAGCTGTTCGAGTATCCGCTTACTCTAGCCCAGAGTCATAGCTTGTATGGTCGGGCGGCTCGGTGTCTCAGTGGCGCAAGCAATCGAATACTACGCCAGGCTGGCTAAGGTATTCTCTGAACGAAAATTGATAGGCCCAACGCTCTACAAGGTGTCAAAGCTTCAAGATGTGTTGAAGGGGATAGTAAGAGACATAACAGGAGATGCGGACGCGTCCATGATCGATATTAATGCACGCGGGACGGAATGCCGAACGTGAGTGCTCAACGAAGACATCGTACAAACCAATTGAAATATACCCAATTATAGGATGGTGTTCGCAATGTCAGAAAATAGCACGAATGGCCTGCCGTGCATTTTTCGCTCCTATCCAGACACTATCAACCAGATGCCTGACTGTCCTATCTGGGAAGTGCTAAGCGCAACGATGGCTCATCCGGATATGTTTAAGCCTGTGGATATTGGCCCCGAGAATCCGAGACTGTCCTTTGTCGATGGTGGACTGGGATGTAACAATCTGACGGCACACGTCCTCACCGAGGCCAAGGCGATATTAGCGGATCGATATTTGTCAAGCCTGATTTGTATAGGGGCTGGGCATCCGGACACCATTCGATTAATCCCAATAGGCACAAATTTAATCGCACAACGCGTGCCAATCAGCGTGCTAGAGTTAACTCGGCGGCCTGCGCTTGACGCGGAACGGGTGGCTCAAGAAATGGAGAAACGGTTTCAATCAACGCCAGGCATATACTTTCGGTTCAGCGTTGATCAAGGAATACAAGGGATCAAGCTCAGCGAATGGGAGAACCTAAGTCGGGTGGGAATTGAAGCAAAAGCCTATATGCAAGGGCCGGAAGTAGGGCAAAGGGTCCACCAGGCGGTTTTTGCGATCCAGGGGCGGAAAAAGATAGTGAAAATAGGTGTGCCCGCTTTCAAATGCTTAGTACTACCCATACTTAAACGATATTTTCTGAGACGGGGAGATACAATCAGCAAACACCAATCTACCAGCCAGCTACAAAATATGTCCCAAACCAACCCCCGTGTTTACGGGACGCCAAGAGACAATCGATCAAATAGTCGCTTGTATATCCAAGGGAGACACTCAGCGCTGCGTACTCTTCTTGCACGGCCTAGGCGGATCTGGGAAGACACAGCTCGCACTAAAAACAGCGCAACAAACAATAGACATGTGGTCGGATGTAGTGTTTGTTGATGCGACATCTCGAGAGGCGGCTGCGGAGACGTTGGCGAGGTTTGCGATAGAGAAGGGTATCGGCGAGTCGCACGAGACTGCCCTGAGGTGGCTTGGTGACCAGCAGGAGAGGTGGCTGATGATCATCGACAACGCCGACGACCCCGATGTAGACATCCGGCGCTATTTCCCCAGGAGCAACCGCGGCAGTATACTGATTACAACTCGAATCAAACGGTACACCTCGCTAGCTGAGGGTTATAGCTCAGATATTCAGGTATCTGAGATGCAACCAGAGGAGGCAATGATGCTACTACTAAGGGCAGCAAAAATAAAGAACACCGAATTATCTACCGGCGAGCGCGAGGCGACCATAAAACTGCTCAAAGTGAGTTGAAGCAATAAGAATAAAGTTCTGAGGCATAACGACTACCGCTTGCGTACAGGACCTAGGTTACTTGGCACTTGCAGTACTTCAAGCCGGGGCGTATATATTTCGTTCTAAATGTTCCATTGCTCAGTACTGCGAAATGTTGACGCTTCATCGTCAAACAACTCTAGAGAAGTATAGCCGATTGCCAATCAGGATCGACGACTACCAGAAGAGTGTGTACACGACATGGCATATGAGCTATACGTTGCTCAGCACAAACGCAAAACAACTACTGCATCTCATGGCTTTCATGCGCCACTCCGACATTATCGAGGACATTTTTAGGCGTTTTTCCGTTCGAATACAGGCATATGCACCCGAGATACCAGCGAGTGGAACCGAGCGGGAGATACGCACTTACGTCACAACATATTTCGAGTCATACATCGACTCGACAGGCGTTTGGGACTCAAGTGCATTCAGTCAAACTATGGCCGAGATGTTGTCGTATTCACTGGTTAGCTATGACAAAGTGGATAAAACATACAGCTTCCACATACTCGTTCATGACTGGGCCGCTACTATGGTCGACCATCCTATAGCTGTAGCAATCGAACACACCGCGTTTCTTCTAGCTGTTTCAATTGATTACGAAGACACGTTGGAAAGTCTAGACTATAAGCGTAGGGTGGAGACACATGTGAGCAAGCTTCTAGGCCAACAACAACGGCCCAACGCAAACAACGCCTCCCCATTTGCAGAAGTCTACCGGCGCAGCGGGAAATGGAACCAGGTGGAGAAAATGGAACAAATAGTAGTGGATGGCCGACGAGAAGCTCTTGGCGAAGAAGATCCTGCTACTCTAGAAAGCATGAACAATCTCGCAAATACATACCAAGGGCAAGGCAGGTACCAAGAGGCTGCAGCGCTACTGGAGCAAGTAGTAATGGTCCAGAAGCGAGCACTAGGATACCAACACCGCCAGACGCTCATATCCCTACGAAGCCTTGCAAGTACATATTATAATCTCGGTCGATATACTGATGCACAGTCACTGTATCTGCATATCCTCGACACATCTGAGCGGGTTTATGGCCATGATCATCCTGACACGCTTTCGATTATGCATGAGCTTGCTCGCCTGTACCAGGCGCAGGGTCGATATGATGAAACAGTGGCACTGCTCGTCAGAGTAGTAGATTCCAGGACGCAACTGTCAGGCGACGAACATCCCTCGACCCTGTCTTCGCTTCAGGTGCTCGCATCTATATATTATGATCAATGTCGTTACGATGAGGCAGAGTCCATGCAGGTGCACGTACTAGAAGTCATGAAAAGAAGAATCGGGGACGAACATCCTGATACGCTGGATGCGATGAGCAACCTGGCACTTACCTACTATGCTAAGGGTCAATATGACGAAGCAGAATCAGTGCAAGTGAATGTGCTAGCTGGCATCGAGCGAGTGTATGGAAAAGACCATCCAGTCATGTTTAACAACATGAAAGATCTTGCGAATACATACTGTGGCCTGTTAAATATACGCGTCGTCGGAGGTTGTGTAGGAAGATAGTTGATGGATAAGACTAGGCAAAAGTCTTCAGCCGTGTAGAGCGTGTATACGTAACAAGTAGCCGTTGTGGGCCTAATCAAAGGTACAACGGGCGGAGTTCTTTGTCAGGTATTACGGTGCCGTGAACAATGCTATATGCCTATGTATGCGGGTGACTATGTAGGTATATGCGTGACTAGTAACTATCTAGGGAGACGTCCGTGAGGGCGGCTTCGTCGTATAATCCTATTCGGCTATTGAGAGCGGGAGTCTCTCTGAAGCGATTACCACCTAATCGTCTTACTGTGTCCGCTAGGGCGTGCTATGGCCGGGCTACCTGGTATTCGTTGGGACTTACCGGGCCTAGTGACGCTTGCTAGTTTCCACTGACAGGTGAGGGATATCCGCTTATGGGAGAGAGCGCAGGAGTTAGCCTGGGCGAACTAATGACGGAGCTGAGCTCAACGTGTCCTGGAGCGAAGCTCTGACAGGTGTCTCTTGAGGTGCGTGGCACTTAGGTAGACAGTTAAGAGTGAGAGTGAACGGATGATATTCAACGGCCTCGGAGGGCCTCCTTATATACATTTCAGACATCAGATCACAGGGTCTCCGTAGCCTTGCACAGTGACTGTGCGTCCTTAACTAATCTCCTGCGGACTGTGCTTTGCTGCTGCACAGTCCCTGCGGACTGTGCGCACAGTAGCTGCGGACTGCGTTCGCAGTTACTACGGATTACGCTTGTACTGCGCGTACTGCGGGTGCCAGTCGCTCCATGGCTGCGCACTGCGGGTTGCTGCGGTGAGAACGAGTACAAGCGAGCCTATGTTACAGATATCTGAGACGTATTACACAATACTGAACCCATGGTATGACATGCGGCTAAGTGACTACAACAAGTGCTGTACGTAAACGCTAAATGTCCATTAATCCTGATCCTTATCACATATGCCCCCTAGCGTGGACGTGCAGCTATCAAAGTTGCGGAACTGGAGCTTAAAGGCTAGCTTCCATTCTTGAGTCCGTTTGCTAAAGATTCGTGCGATAATAATAAAATCTCCTTCCCTCTTCGTCCAGAATTGTTCGTGCTCTTCACAACCGTTGTGCACGTCTACTCGGTAGTCGTAGTAAACAGTGACATACGGCATCGCATTGGCTTCAGCCAACCATTCCTCGGATTTATGCTTGTCTACTGCCATAGTATACTCTGGCTGGGTAAGTGGGGAGTCTGTACGCCTGATTGCCATTCCGGGGTTGAGTATGGGTGTGAGTATGAAATGGTTCTTCCGGTAGGCAGCAACAGTGGCGTAGACAGTGAAAGAGTATAATTGCAGCGACGATGAAAGCAAAGATTGAGAGAAAAATGCCGGTGATAATGAGGTTTGTGATCATGAGATGATGAAGAGTGACGGTGCAGGCTGTCTGCTTTAAGTAGAGCTGGACTAGCTGCGGACGACTGTTGCACAGTAGTGGGACTTGCTGCGGCAAGCTGTGGATAGCTGTGCACGAGTGGAGTAGCGAGCAAATGTCCTCTTCTTGGCTTCTGACTGTGTCTGTAAGCAGGGAGATTCTTTGTGGTGGATGGATGGATCGGATGTCGTAGACATGTTTGCGTGTGCATGGTGTACGGTACGTTGTGTGGCCAATCGCCTTGTTGGGTAGTTTTGTGCTGTTGTATTCTCCTTGGAGTATTTCCCTTTCCATACATATTTCCTATCCTTTCCTATCGTGTTTATTTCCTATCCAGGTATCTCTATCGCTCCGGTACATAGGGTTCATCTACTTCTGATGTACTATCGCGATTGTTCATGTATTCCGCAAACGCGGACCTTGGATCCCTTCCTCGGATTGTATCTCCTTCCTGGATTCCTTCCCATACCCATTCTTCCTTGTCCAACCGTTCCAACTCCTCCCATTCCAACTTGATCTCAGCGAAGGCCGAGAGATCCGGGATCTCCGCAGGGACGTAGTCCTCTGGGATGGCAGGTGGAGCTGGACCCCATCCATCGTTCTCGACTGGCTCGGCTTCCCAGTGGTCGGAGCCGGAGCCAGGTCCCCATCCGACTTGGTTGCCCCATCCAGTGGTCGGCGAGGGCTCGTCGGAGTCAGGTTCCGAGTCAACTTGCCTCCAGCCGGAGTAGTCAAAAGGGCGGTCCCATCCTTCCTCCTCATCGTCGAGCTGGAGCTCGTTCCCGAAGTAGGCGGCTCCATTGATTGCTTGGCGGACGTGCCAGTCCAGCCATGGCTCGGGGGTGTTCGAGCGCTCCTCCGGGTGGTAGAGGTAGCCAAGGTCGGCGAACCTGGGCCGGATGGCAGCGTTGGCGGCGTCGTCCCTCCAGTAAAGGAGTTCTGGGAAGTGGACGGACTCGTCCGTTGGCATGAGCGGGTGGACATAGTTGTCCGGGAGCGGGCGTGACTCGGGATACTCGACACCAAAGAGGGTGACGTAGTATTGTTCGGTGATGGGCACAGTGTGGAAAGCGGCCATTGTAGGAGTGTTTTGAGTGAAGTAAAAAGTTTTATAAAACGTTTGAGGTAAGGCGAGGTAGCGAGTGGCTAAGACAGTAAATGCCAACTCGAACCGAAAGCTCAGAACAGAACTTTATACGCAAAACTAAGACGCATTACAAACAAGTTACATCAAGTGGAGACGTCACATGTGTTTAAAGTGACCGATAACATCTTGGTAGTCTTCCATGGAACTATACTGCAGATCGGTACAAATCTCAGCCAAGTTACAAAGAAGAGTGCGGTACAGATCTTCATAACCAGATTTCACAAGGTGCAAGAAGCTATTCAATCCGTACATGCTATGATCCTTATGGCAAAGCCACATGTGATGGAGGAAAGCGACAGAGTCGTAGATGTTGCCTTGAGCATCCATCCCAGTATAGATGAGATCTCCCGAGGAATCCGACAAGGCTTGCGGGGATTTGCAGCGATCTTCACTGAAGATGTGCTGCCAAGATTCGCTTGATGTAGGCAATGATGCGTGTTGCGGCAATGGCTCGTCTTCTTCCTCAATGATCCATTCCTGTGGTTCTACCGGGGTGAAGTCTTCTGACTGCGCAATTGTCTTGTTGATAAGCTTGGCTCCTTCGATTTGCCAGTCCTCGTATTGGAAGATAGGAGTAGATAGACGCGAAGGAGGTGGAGCAGGTACTTCAGGAGGCTGGTTGAAGAATTCCAAAAGGGGAACTCCTGCAAGGGTACCGGTAGTGTTGATCTCGCTGAATGCGGCATCGAAGTCAGGAACTTTAGCGGGTACACCCGTGAGCCATGCCTTAACGCGGTTGGCATTGGACAAATTAGCCGGCGTGGGCTCAAAGGTTAAGTGTTCCGTGATTTCGCCTGGTTCAGGAGAGTAGGTAGGAAGGACTGGGGAATACACCGGAGATGGAACTTTGACCCAAGAGGAGGTGTAACTCGACGTCTGAGTGCTAGGCTCCTTGAAGATGGGATCATTGATAGGATTAGGGCACTCAAAGATTGGGTCAGGGTCCGAGTAGACTCCCTCGTGGACTGCAAAGTAGCAGAGCCAGTTCCGGATGCAGAGAGACCAGCACTGGGTCTTGTTCACAAAATCAAGAAGATCTTCTGGAGAACAGTACGCCATCGAGTAATTGGAGTAATGCGTGACGTCATAGGCAGGTTTGAAACTGGTGAAACCGTAGTTCCGGAGTTGATCAAAGACGTCTGGCTTATCGATAGGGCAGTTCTCGTTGTAGATGATCTTCATCCAGTTGCTGCGCTTGATGATCTCAATTGCCATGGAGTAGGCAGAGTAAATGGTATCGGCAAGAGCGGCGCGAGCAGTGGACTTGATGTAGTAGAGTTTCACTCCCTGTTTCTCGTGCTCTTCAACGTCATAGCCTAGACGGAATTGGCGACGAAGAATACTGGAGGAGAGGTTGAGACCTGAGCGTGGCTCGGTGTTGAAGGTGGCCAAGTTAGACTGGTAGATGTGGCCAATGAAGTCCATGCCATCGCTAGCCTCAGAGACGGAGAGCTCAGCAAGTGGCACAGTGCCTAGTGACTTGAAGTAGTCAAAGTGAGACTCAGAGGAGATAGTGGAGTAGTGCATGGTGCAGTAAGAGTGAAATGTATTGATGTTTTGATGCTGCAAAGACGTCCTAGAGGGCCTGTACTTATACTGTGGCCTCTGGCTGCGATTACTGCGCCTTGGACTGCGGTTTGCATCGCATAGACTACGCATATAACTACGCATCAGCTGTGCATGGCAGCGCATCGACTGTGCATTGCGGAGCATTGGCTGCGATCGCCAATCGTCGATTAAGCGCCGGGTGGCTGTACTTAGTCAATGTAGACTTGGTTTGGACGATTTAGACTTGTTCCAGGCTCGAATTATGTCAGGTGCATTGCGCATTCGTGAGGCTGGGAGCCACGAGTCTTCTTCTGGTCCATATCCTGTCCAACGGACTCGATACATTTGTACTCTTCTTGTTCCTTTTCGTTCCCATCCTTGGTCAATGATCTTCTCGACCTCGTACACATCATCATCTTCGTCTAATTCTCGCTTTGGTGGCTTTGTGGTTCTTGAGCCAAAATCTTGAGTTGACGTATATTTTTCAAGATGTGCGATGTTAATAACCGGATGCATTGTATAACTCTCCGGCAGACGAAGTCTGTATGTAACTGGGGATATTTTCTCCATAACTTCGAATGGTCCGTCGTAAATTTGATCTAACTTGGTTCCTTTTCCTCTAAGCAGATTCAAGGTTTTCAAATTAATGAGAACTTGATCGCCTGGGTTATATTCTGTGAAATATCTTCCTTTGTTGTATGATCGTTCTTGATAGACTTGACCAATGCGGATGGCATCTTTGGCCTTGTTGCGTGCGGCTAGCATTTCTTCAGAGAATTCTTCTGCTGCGCTACTCTCAATGCGAGGTATATGCTGGGAGTTATTGGCCAATAGGTGCGACGGTCGCAAAGGTTCGAAGCCTCTAAGCAGGAAGGCTGGTGTTTGCCTTGTGATGGAATGAGCTGAAGTGTTATAGGAAAATGCTAGAACTGGGAGTAGGTTACTCCAATTAGACTTGGTGTCATCGATATAGGATCGTAGCATTATTTCTAGATTTTGGTTCATGACTTCAGTTTGTCCGTCAGCTTGAGGGTGGTGAGCTGTAGTAAGGGATCGCTTGATTCCTAGTATGGATGTTAAATGATCCCAAAATGCTCCTGTCCATCTTGAATCACGATCGGATATGATTTGACGGGGTAAACCGTATTGTGCCCAGATGTGATCTCGGAAAAGCTCAGCAGTTTCAATTTCGTTGATGCGCGTAGTGCATGGAATGAAATGCGCATAGCGAGTAAGCTTGTCTACTAGAACTAGGACAGCATTGTAACCATTGCTTTCTGGAAGGTCCATGATAAAGTCTAATGAGACTACTTCGAAGGGTTGTTCAGGAATTGGTATCGGTTGTAGGTAGCCTATTTTGCCATGTCGCCTGGGTTTGGTCTTCTGACAGACGTCACATGTAGCTGTGAACTTTTCGACAGTGTCCGCCATGTTAGGCCAGTAGTATGTGGCGCATAAACGATTGTAAGTTCGTGCATATCCTGCGTGTGCTCCTTCGGAAGCTAGTTCATGGGCTTCTTGAATGATCTCTGGTACTATGGATTTGGGAATGCATAGCCGTGGTCCTTCTTTTCCTCCTATATAGTAGATTAATCCATTTTCCTTGAGTACGTATTGCGGAAAGTGGGGTTTATTGATCGGGGATTTCTCGGAGACCCAAGGTAAGACTTTCTTGAAGTGAGGGTCTGAGATATATGCGTCCTTGATGCGATCAATCTCTGACTTGGCAATGGAGGTAATGAGATTGTAGGAGGTGGCTGTATCGTATTCCTGATTGAAAGCATTGTCTAGCTCAAGATCTACTCGGAAGACTTCGACTGTTGGCGGAAAGTCTTCTAGATGTGACATGACGTAGTTTGATACTAGATGGTCAATGTCTTTGGCAAGTTCCTTCTTGTAACCCTTGAATATGTGTCCATCGTCTTCTCCTAATTTAATAGGTTCGTACTTATGTTTTTGTGGAGGGTTATCTGAATACGGAATTCGGTAGAGATATCTTGAGAGAGCATCTGCGTTGTTGTGGACTCGTCCAGCTCGGTGCATAATGGCCATGCCTGGGTAGGATGTGAAGAATAGAGCCATCTTGGCTAGTCGCGTGGTAGTGACGGCAAAACGCTGTGCATAAGTGAGGGCGCCGTGGTCTGTGAATGCTGTAAACTCGGCTCCTTCGAGTAGCGCTTGCCACTTGACTAGTGCTTCTTTCAGTCCTAGAGCTTCTCGTTCTGTTGCAGAGTAATTGCGCTCGGCACTTCGTAAGATTCTTGACCAGTAGCCAATTACGCGTTCAACAGGGACAATAGTTTCAAGCCAGTTTTCTGAGTTCCACTCTATATCCCCCCTGGCCACGACGTGCTCATCTTTTGGCACAGCCGTGCAGAGTTTTGGGATTGGAGATTTGGATTTATAGGCCTTCTCTAATCGTTCAAAAGCTCTTGTTTTGTCCAGATCTTTGATCTTCATGAGCTGGATTTGTTGCAGGCATCCTGATAGACCTATTTCGCTAGCGTCCGTATAGAGGCGATAAGGGTCTTCAGGTATTGGGTAAGCCATGATTGGGGCAGAAGTGAGTGCTTCTTTGATCAGTCGGAAGGCTTCTTTCTGCCCAGGACCCCAAACAAATGGTACGTTCTTGGCAGTCAGGTCGAATAAGGGTTTCATGATTTCGGCCATTCGTGGAATCATCATAGAATAATAGATGACAGCGCCATTGAATGTCATCAATTGTTTGAGATTCTTGGGTTCTGCCATGCCAGTGATGGCATCGATCTTTTCCTTTTGGCTTCCCATGCCCAATCGGGAGACTAGTCGACCAAGTAGTTCTAGAGATTCGAACCCAAAGTTGCACTTCTTGGGTGATAAAGTCATGCCTGACTTCTCAATGGCTTCTAGAACCTGATCAACATGTGATAGATGATCTAGGAAGGTTTTGCTATAGATCACTATGTCGTCTATGTAGACAAGGCTGAATTGCCATTGGAATTTTGCGAGGATTTCCTTCATTTTCCTTTGGAATTTGGCTGGTCCAATGTTAAGTCCGAAAGGTAATTTGGCATTTTGGAAGAGACCTCGATGGCAGATGAAGGCAGTAATGAGCCTGTCTTGTTCGCGAATTGTGAGTTGATTGAAACCGGCGAGTGCGTCGAGAGTGGTTAAGAAACATGAACCACTGAGAGCATCAATGATGTCGGATTGGAGCGGTAATGGGTATTGATCCTTGACAATGTGTTTGTTGACCTTTCGATAGTCGATGCAGACTCGAGGTTTATCGGGTTTGTCTTTTCGATAGACGACTATAACGGGAGATGCCCAAGGACTTTCAGATGGTTCAATGACTCCTTGATGCAACCACTCGTCAACTTGTTTGCCGACGACTTCTCGCTTGACTGGAGATAGGTTGTACGGAGCTTGCGATATGGGAGTCACGTTTTCGTCCTTGAGTTTTATTACAACTTCTTCTGGAATAGTTCCTAGTCGACCGTCTAGTCCAAAAGCCCAGAAATGTTTTTTTATGACCTTGGACATTTGCTCCTTTTGCTCAGGAGTGAGATTTGGTCCAAACTTGACTTCTTCAAGTAGTTGTTCCTTTTTGACCTTGTCTATTCCCGGATTATCCCATAACTTTGGTCCTCCTTCAGGTGGTATAGCATAAGATTGGTCCCATTCTTCTTCAGCTGGAGGTTGTAGCTTTTCTCGGCTCTTTATGAAGTTAACTGTGGCCTCGAATTGCTTTCTTTGTGGAACAGATAATTCTCCTTCTTTGGCCAAGGTAGAAATAGGGCGCATATAGCCTATGATTTGGCCTGCTTGAAGTTTGACAGGAATTGTGCCAAAGTTTGCAATCTGAAGTTTAGGATTGTTGGCATGGATGAGACAGTCTGTAATGCCATACAAGTCTTCATCTGTCCGATTGCTTGACATGCATCGTTCGACATAACCAATTTCTTCTCCAGGCTCAAAGTCTGCCTTGACTCGAATAAGATTCAGGGTATTTGGGAGAAGGGTTTTGGTGTCGTAGACTCGAACAGGTGTTGTTCCTTCAGGAGCAGCTTTGAGCGCCTTGAGAGTCTTGTACTTTTTGCGTTTGGTAGTGCGCTTGTACCAGTTTTCTTCTTCAACTGCTACGCGAGAGCTTTCAACTCGGAAGACATGTCCGGCATCATCTGTTCTAGGATCGGTGTCTTGTCGAATGACAGGGACTCGGCGACCAGTAGTACCAAGTTCAATATAGTTTCCTTCTGGAGTGCGAAGTAAGGAAAGGAGGTACTGGTTGCTGAAGTCGTTTCCTAGGATGAAAGCTGTAGACATGCTTTTGACTACGTAGGCTTCTACGAGCATTTCGACAGGTCCTTCTTGGGTTTCAAAGATGATGGGCACTGTGACATATTCATTGATGAGACAGTTGCCGGTGACCTGAATGACCTTGATGTTACGACCTTTGCGTTTGGTGGGTAAAGGTTGGAGAGATTGCCATTTCTTTTGGCTTATCAGGGTTATGTCAGAGCCTGAGTCAAAAGTGATCTCAAATTCTGGACACATTTCTCCTAGCCTTCCGAGTACTACGCTGGAAGTGGTTCCCATCCAAGCGGTTCCTGGAGGTCGTGACATAACTCGTCGCATGACTAGTCTTCTGCCTATAGGTGTATAGCCTAGAGTCTTATAGGCTCGAGTTTGTTGAAGCTTGTACTGCTTAGTAAGACTTTTTCTTGAAGGTAGATTTTTAGGATAATCGGATGATTCAGAACGTGGTTGGTTGAAGTTGCATTTGACCGTTGCTAGACCTGCGTTGACTTGCCCAAGGGTGGATCCCTCTGAGACATCCTGCAACTCCTCGGACTCAGCGAAGGGCGGTTCACTGGAGGCAGTGGCGGATTGAACATCAGAGGGTTCATGAAAATCCTGCTCATTGTCTTCTGACCCGGATTCTTCTTCCTCTGTGTCTTCGTCTGTCTCAGATGACTCATCAGAACTAGCAGAAGATAGTTCTTCGTATAGTTCATCATATTCTTCTTGCGCTGACAAGCCTTCTGGATCGGTGGATGCCAAGTTGGCTCGTACAAAAGGTTGATTTTTGCGAGCCTTTGGGCATTCGTAATCCCAGTGATCACCAGAGCAATGTATGCATGGTCTAGCATTTACTGCACTAGGAGGCTTCTTGACTTTAGGATTGTTCCTAGGTGCAGGGCTGAAATTTGGTCGAGGTAAATCCTTTCGATCGCCTATTTTTCCGGCTCGAGAGACAGATTTAAATTTTCCTTTTTTGTCTTTCTTGAAGAATTTGCCTGATTTCTTGGTGTTTGAGAAATGAGATTTGGTGTGACCATTCCCATTCTTTCGTTGTTCAAGCTTTTCTAGCCTATGCAAGATACTGCTTCCTTGCTTGGCGTCGATGAGAGCTTGAGAGTGTTGATGGACACGATTAATGAATTCTGTCCATTCGCCTTGTAAGTCGTCGATACGCAAGATGGTTTGCCAACCAGCGGGTGCGCTGATCATAATCTCGTGAATAAGTTGGTCAAAAGCCATGGGGTTGATGAGCGTAAGGTGTAGTTTCTTGCGCAAACAGAAATCAACTGGTTGTTCATCTGAATTTCCAGCATCGCGGAAACGCATGCGAGCGGCGTTGGTGCGCTGTTTGGTAAGCCAGGTGACAGGCATAAAGTGTGCAGAGATGGCAGCACGCAGAGTGTCCCAATTGATTGTTGCCATATCTCGGGTAGCCTTAGGAATGCCATACCACCACATAAATGCGCGCTTGGTGAAGCGTTGTGGTAGCATAGTGCCTAGCTGGACTCGGATGACTTCATTCTGTTCAGCGAGATTGTTTATTTTGCTGAGCCATATAATAATATCGTCATCTTCTCCTGTGAACTCAGGAAGTTGGTCCATTTTGAGCTTAGGCTCGATGTGGAGTGGCAGCGGTCCATCCCATTGACGAGGCTGTCGGTCATTGATTGCGTTTGATGGATTGGGTGATGGATCCTTTCTAGGAGCGCGACCTCGTCGGCTATCATTTCTACTACGCTGTGATTGGTTTTCAACTTCGGTGTCTGAACCAGAGCCTTCAGGTTCATCGTCGTTTCCTCCTGGAGGTGGAGGCGGTGGTGATTTTCTTCCTCCAATTCCTCCTGCTGCTTGGCTATGTCGTGAGGGTGTACGAGAAGCAGGTCTATGATTTGGAGTAGGAGTACGAGGTGGTTCTGGGGGTTGTGTCCTTCCTGAAGTGCTTGGTTGCTGATGTGGAGGTGTTTCTCGACTGGTGTGAGAAGTTTGTTCAGGTTTCTTGCCAGACGATTTCTTTGGTCCTGGAGGTGGCGAAGGAATAATAAGAGGCGGTGTGCTTATAGGTGGTACTGGTGGAATTCCTCCTCTTCCTGAAGTTCCTAAGAGTTCTGCAATACCGGATCCTGGGGCTCGAGTGAAGTGGCGAGGAACAGCCATAGAAGGTCGGGATCTATGGGTTGCAGCCGCGGGTGTTGATTGAGCAGCAGGCGTGGTTGTATCGGGATGCAGAAAGGATTGCATTACAGGGTTGAACCCTGAACTGTAGCGTCCTCGCTGAATATTGACGGTGGGAATTGGTTCAGCAAGTGGGATCTGAGCTGCTTGGCTCATGGTGGCATTAAGAAGACGTTCGCGTTCGAGTTGTCTAGCTACTCGAGCTTCTTCATCGACAGCGCGTTGTGCTTGGCGTGTTTCTCTATCCCTTTTCCGCCTAGCTTTGCGCAACTCTGCATTGATGTCGCGAATTTCTTCTACTTTGGTTGCAAAAGATGATACCGAGATATAACCGTCTTCATGTTCTGTTCCAGAACCTGCTTGATCTTCTTCTTCCTCAACTTCTTCAATGGTGGCTACTGAAGGTCCGATTACTATTGGAGGTGAAGTGGGGCTTCTATCATCTTGAGGGTCCCAGGTACGTGATGTTCTTGAAGACCAAGGAACTCTATCGTGGCCTTCGGGTGGCTGTATGCGCACTGAGTGTTTAGTAGGTGGTGGCGCATATTGTTCAAGAAGTTCCTTGTTGATTTTATCAACCTCTAATATTTCGGTGACAATTTGTCCTGGGTGAGGAGTGAAAGGTTCTTCATCCACAGGAAATGGTTGCCTCGTAGATTCTGCTAGTAGTGGTTGTGGAATACTGCGGCAGACTGGGGCAGGTGAAGTTTGAGGAGTGTTATGCAATATGGAAGTTGGTGGGTTTATGGTTTTGATAACCGGGAGTTCTTTATCCGAACTATTAGGCAAAAGCCTTATAGGTTGTTTTCCTTTGGAGGTATTGGATGGCCCAGGAACAGGGGCTCGTGTTGGAGACATGAGCTCTTTATAGGCATCTCGAGCTTCTTCATGCGTTTGAGCAGCTCGAAAGGTAGTTCCTGGTTCTTGACTTGTTGTTTGACCAATGGATTTGAGGATGAGTGGTTCCTCATCTTGTTCATTACTTGGTTCATCGGAAAGAACTTGTTGGAATTTGCTGTGGTCCGGTACAACGGTGGTTGGTACACTGAACCTTTGTGGAGAGTGTAGGTATCCGCCAGGAAACAACCGGGTTTGGTCGTTAGATTGACCTTGAAAAAATAATGGCTTGTCTGGTGGTATGCTAGACAGTGGAGGCGGCGTTGGCCCAGCAGGTGGAGCAGACCTATCACTGTGTGGTGGTGATAGTATGATAGAGTCAGAGCTCTCTGAATATGACCTAGATGGAATATCGCCAACACGAATGATTCGAGCAGTTTGGTCCGGGTCGGAGCGTCTAGTCGCATGAGTAGAAACACTTCGTGTTGAATGAGAAACATAGGAGTCTGGTGGCGAGACTTCTGTATGTTTTGTCGGTGGTGGGCTTTCTAGTTGGTAGCCTAATGGTTCCATTCTAGACTGATTGTGTGGTTGGTGACCTATGTCCGTGGCAATGGATGCAACAGATTGTGGTCTAGAGAATTGGGTTGGTTTGCCGTTATCCCAAGAGTTCTTGCGATGGAGTGGTTCTCCTTCTCGGAGTACTCGGGACAGGCTGAATCCGTCAAAGTTGATACTTTGTAGATTGACTTGTCCTCGTCGTGCTTCTTCTTCTTCATCCTGTGCCTTAAGGTAGTAGGCTAGGAATCTTGTAACGTCGTCTCGGAATAATACAGCAGCAACAATGAATTGTTTGCTGTCAAAACTATGGGTAAGTTGTGGCCATTCTGGAACAGCAGGTCCGCGTGCTTTAGCGTGTTCAGAGGCTGATTGCCTGCGGTTCCGTAGCAGGTTTTGTAATTCCCAATAAAATCGATCTTCATTGTGACTTTGTGTAGGATAGCCTTTTCCATTGATTAAGACTATATGCTTGGGTTCAAATCGTGTAAGATGGTCAAGGATTGCCATCTCGCGGGGTACTTGTTCTTCGTTCCATTCGTTCAGATAATACATGTGTTCTGACGGTGGAGTAGGGCGCTGGTATATCATTCGTCCTATGCTTCGAGCATTGCGACGTTCTTCATTAAAAGGGTTCTTGAGATCCATTTGCAATCGTGAGATGCGTTGTGCCATTGGTAGATCAAGCGAATAGCGTTGTTGCAATACTGGATCTAGTTTGTAGTGTTCATTTCGCCAATCGTAAGGTAGGTAGCGGTTAAGCGCATTGAGATTGGTGGATTGGATTTGAGTAGGTGAGGGAGTAAACTTCCTCTGATATGTGCGTTCAGGAGTAGCGGGTTCGCTGCCTAGGATTTGAATGCGATTCACGCTATGGGGACCTTGGAGGTCGAATGTAATGTTGGTGCGGCTCTGGGTCCTCGATAATCCAGAACGAGAAGATGAGCGAGACGGTAGGACCGGTGTGAGCAAAGGCTCCTCGGTGGGAGTCGAAGGTTGTCGGGATGACATAGGCGGTAGCAATCACGTATGTAAGGTTGACTACCTCAATGTGGTCACCAGTGTTAAATATACGCGTCGTCGGAGGTTGTGTAGGAAGATAGTTGATGGATAAGACTAGGCAAAAGTCTTCAGCCGTGTAGAGCGTGTATACGTAACAAGTAGCCGTTGTGGGCCTAATCAAAGGTACAACGGGCGGAGTTCTTTGTCAGGTATTACGGTGCCGTGAACAATGCTATATGCCTATGTATGCGGGTGACTATGTAGGTATATGCGTGACTAGTAACTATCTAGGGAGACGTCCGTGAGGGCGGCTTCGTCGTATAATCCTATTCGGCTATTGAGAGCGGGAGTCTCTCTGAAGCGATTACCACCTAATCGTCTTACTGTGTCCGCTAGGGCGTGCTATGGCCGGGCTACCTGGTATTCGTTGGGACTTACCGGGCCTAGTGACGCTTGCTAGTTTCCACTGACAGGTGAGGGATATCCGCTTATGGGAGAGAGCGCAGGAGTTAGCCTGGGCGAACTAATGACGGAGCTGAGCTCAACGTGTCCTGGAGCGAAGCTCTGACAGGTGTCTCTTGAGGTGCGTGGCACTTAGGTAGACAGTTAAGAGTGAGAGTGAACGGATGATATTCAACGGCCTCGGAGGGCCTCCTTATATACATTTCAGACATCAGATCACAGGGTCTCCGTAGCCTTGCACAGTGACTGTGCGTCCTTAACTAATCTCCTGCGGACTGTGCTTTGCTGCTGCACAGTCCCTGCGGACTGTGCGCACAGTAGCTGCGGACTGTGCGCACAGTAGCTGCGGACTGCGTTCGCAGTTACTACGGATTACGCTTGTACTGCGCGTACTGCGGGTGCCAGTCGCTCCATGGCTGCGCACTGCGGGTTGCTGCGGTGAGAACGAGTACAAGCGAGCCTATGTTACAGATATCTGAGACGTATTACACAATACTGAACCCATGGTATGACATGCGGCTAAGTGACTACAACAAGTGCTGTACGTAAACGCTAAATGTCCATTAATCCTGATCCTTATCACATGGCCAAAGTCGATACGAAGAGGCGGAGTCGTTACAGGAGCGAGTGGTGTGTCACAACCCTCGTTTCTAAGGGTGTTTACTTTCTGTTCTGGATACGACAGCGTCGGCGTCGGATCCTAGCCTGATGCGTGGCGGCCTCTTGTGGCTGTTCGTAGATGTAGTTGAGTGTGGAAGCGTCGATGACAGCCCTGTGTAGGGTATCGAGCCTCTTAGTCTTAGCGGTATAGTCCTCTGCTCGTCTGGCGAGTAGGACGTCGAAGGCACCCGTCTCCTGGAGAGACTGTGATTGACTCGTGGCTTGCAGTGTATTACTAAGTACCTAAGTTAATAGGACCTAGTATCGATAGTTGAGTCTTAAGTATATAAGTCTGAAGTGTATCTCTTAGTAGTTATCACCCTTGAGGGGAGATTGACGAGGTAGAGCAAGCTGGTCTAGGAGCAGCTTGCACACCGAGTATTTATACTCATGGGTACATGGTCTGTGCTCACAGTTCCAAGAATACATGAGTTAAAGATAGGACGTGTTTCTAAAAGAAGGTGGATTAAAAATAGGGCGTAGCTAAGAATAGTCCGAGAAGACCGTATGCGCGCTAAAGATAGCTTTGATCAGTAAGCATCCATGTGGAGGCTTAGTGATACGCCAATCAGTCTTACTAAGTAGAAGAAAAGAAGTAAGTGGCTTATGCAGCGTGTAAGCCACGAGAAAAAGATAGAGGTCATGTGCACGGCTCATGACATGGTGGAACTGATGGAACGAAAGTTTGGAGAGGGGCATCCTAGCACCTTAGACGCTATGAAGGACCTGGCACTCATCTACTACGCTAGGGGTCAATATGGTGAAGCAGAGAAACTACAGGTGAAGGTGCTGGACGCGAGGAAACATTTCTCCGGGGAAGACCATCCAGAGACCTTGGCCACCATGCTCGCTCTTTCAAGCACATATCATAGTCAAGGTCGATACGAAATCGCAGAGGGGCTCGGAAAACAAGCGGCAGATAGCTTCGCAGTAACCCTGGGAATAATGCATCCACACACATTAACATCGATGCGCAATCTTCTTATGACGTACAAGGCTATGGGTTCAAAACGACAGAAGGAGTACGAAACGCTATTTGAAGAGATTGAAAAGTTATCTATGCCGGCACCTGCCTCAGACTTGCCACCCGGTTCGCCACCCGGTTCGCCACCCGGTTCGCCACCCGGTTCGCCACCCGGTTCGCCACCCGGTTCGCCACCCGGTTCGCCACCCGGTTCGCCACCCGGTTCGCCACCAGCCTCGCCAATCGAAACTCACCCTACTGCCGCCGAGACATCTGTGTTAATCAGTCAATGCATGGTAACTTATACTTGCGTCTATTCAGTGGCATATAATAATTACTGAAACATACATTTAGTCGATGTCTGATATCATCAATATTCTGGGCCACCGTGGGTGTTCGGACGTCACGGAACTACTCAACCATGATTCGACTGATCCTCCGATCGCATGCGGAGGCTTTGGCGATGTCTACTGCGCTCATTTACGAGATGGAACTCGTGTAGCGGTCAAAACTATGAGAGGACTTGTTGGTATTACTAACCAAGAAACAAGCCAGCTCAAGGTTAGTAATATTCATTCGTAGTGTAACACAATCTAAATATACACAGGAAGCGGCCCGAGAGCTGCATGTATGGGCTAAATGCAAGCATCCCAACGTGGTTCAGCTGCTTGGGCTAGCTCAATTTCGCAGCCAAATAGGCATGGTGTCATCATGGATGGAGCATGGCACTCTTTCTCGCTATTTATCCCGAAATCCCAACGTAGATCGATGTCATATAGTAAGTGCCCTGCCGTTGATGACTCTCCTAGAATAACGTTAGTCACATCCGATTCGTGTCTTCAGTCTGCGCAGATATGCGACGGACTTGCGTACTTGCATGGTTGTGGTATTGTAAGTGTAGAGATGAAGTGCTTCTACGGTATCTAACGCACCGGCAGATACATGGCGATCTCAAGGGGGTAAACCTGTTTCATCTTGATATCACTACCTAGGCATCTTTTTTTACCTGTTGCTGCTAGGCAAACGTGCTGGTATCAAGTGATGGTACTCCCGCGCTCACTGATTTTGGGAATGCAACAGTGGTCGTTTCTACACTGCTATTCACTGGCGAAGCGAAGAACTCTGCCGTATCACTTCGATGGGCAGTAAGTAGATCTCATAAATTGTTGGTTGGAAATCGAACACAACGGTTTATATAATAGGCACCAGAGCGCATCCAAGGGTCAGGGGGAAATAGCATGGAGGCTGATATATATGCCCTTGGGATGGTATGTAGTGGGTTTAATCTCAGGCTTCGTTGCTTACGTTCAAACATAAAATAGACCATTCTGGTATCAGAATTATGTAGTTGCTTCGGCGTAGAGTTACTCACGTAGATCACAGGAAACTTTCACGGGGACAATACCGTATCTCGGAAAAGACGATATTACCGTCATGTACACTGTCATGTTATCAAAGCAGGTGCCTGAGCGGCCAAGCGACACCATACCTCCAAATAGCCAATACGGAAACAAATTGTGGGAGCTGCTTGTAAGCTGCTGGGCGTATGAACCAAGAAGCCGGCCCAGTATCGCAAACGTCATCGAGATAGTGAGTTAGACAATTGTTGTTTATGCTAGGAATCAATCTAACATTTAGTGATAGATACGAACAATTACTAGAAGGTCATTGATGAAGACAAGTGCATAACTAAGGGTGCGGTGTGGCACCCATCTTGTAACGTAGTCCACGTTTTGTGTGCATTAAGGATGTCCTTAAGGACTAAATAATAAAAGCATTACATCGGCCAGAGGGCCAGAGCGTTGCAAGAGATTGCAATCCGATTCAAACTGATTGTGATCCCTATAATGCCAGAAATCGCCATAATTTTTCCGAGGGTGCTTGTAAGCGAAGGAAACAGACCACCGAACCTCAAAATCAGCCAAACTCATTTCGGCAACAGCAATCCTTAGCCGGGTTGTGATCCTCCTAGTCTCGTTTCTACGTGTTATAAACCGCGACGAATTCTTTTTCTTGGACGAGGTCATTAATGTGTGCTTGCAATGAGTTAAAATCTTACTATGATTGCTACTGGATCAGCGAGAACACATCGCCCGGCAGATTGTAGCGAACATTTACTATGATAAAGAGCCGTTTTGCCTCTTGAGATTAGACTATATGCATTGCTTAATATTTATTGTATGCCTCAACTACATACAAACGAGGATTGAAAGCTGAATGTTGCTTCTACAAGAGGCTGGCTCACTTCTTGACAAAGCCTGGCAACGGGCCCGGCGAGAATAAGTGGAATATACGATAAATACTACTTCCTTTATTACGCCGGTTGCACATATCGTGGGAATCCAGCAACCTTGCCTCATCCAATATGTGGTTACCTCGGGGTTACTCGCAACTCTTCTCTTGCTGACACGATCTTCTTGTGGTTTTCATATAGCAGCCTTGGCTCGCCTATCGTGCCCTTGCAAGGGGATTTTGAGCAGTAGCATAAGGTGCTACACTGCCTGGATGATCGCCTACAATGTTTCTGCTCATGATAATCTAAAACGTATCTTACCCCTGGGTTGAATGGACTTCGTGCCGGACCAGGTGAGCAACTCGCCAGCCTTGCCCTCTATTGCCGTCTTTGAGATCATTGAACTGCTGAAACAGCGTGTTAGCTATGTATATATGATTGTTTTGGTGACGACAGGTTCTCACTTATCGCTTCAACATTCGCCAGAGCAAGCTAGTTAGTAACAGTAGGGGAGAGCCGAGGCAGCCAAATCCCCGGCGAAGTAGGCTCGCTGCCCGGCTTTAATACTTGTATTCTTTCGTGACTTTGGGTGACTAAACCTGGATGTACTGCCCCAATGAGATTGCGGTTGCTATATGCGACTGATATCCGATGCTTTGCCATACTTGTTTCTCCGTGTTAGCGGTAGCCAGGCTGGGCTGAGAGTAACATCTTCAGAAAACCTTGTTTGAAATAGATGCAGCGGTTACTCACACGCACAACTTACGCAACCAAAAAACGGATTCACGAACGATTGTAGACAGGTCATGTAGAGACCGAAATAAATGCCTGAATGTATGCTTGGCAGAGTGGTCGCCGGGGTGCTGCCGCGAGTCCTTCTCGAGCGCTTTATTGAATCTCTGATTGGTCTCCATCAACGCCTATCTACGGTTAGCAATTTCAATGACATTGTGTTGTCGTTTGAAGGTGGTATATCTTGTATCGTATGGTCATTCAATCGTATTGTGTTACATTTCTCGTTCCGCAGTTATCTCAGTCGGCTTATAGTCGTACACAATCGATTAGTGCAGTATGTCACTATTTTAGTCTTCGATAACCGGTTGAAATCAACCGAAATCGACTTAAATTCACAACAAGGATTACAGTATTGGAAATAGATTAGAACAATCCGGCCGGTTTGCCGATGCACTAGACTACTAGGATACTTCTCTAGTTTGGGATTTGTGAATTTAACCATTTCCGTAGTATCGCTATCTGTGTTGAGTTTCACGAGTGGTGGCGTGACGAATGCGAGTATGAGTACTTTTACATTCCGAGCACTAAGGCACTTTTATGGTGTAAAGCATCAACCGCCACGGCCTGCCCTGAAGCGAGGTCAAATTTTGGATCATCAATCAAACGTCAACGAGACTTCATCGGCCCCCACCCGTTGCCCAGGGTAATTGTTGCAGTGCTGCTTGGCGCACGAAACTGAGCTGTACTTGAGCCGTGTTTAATTATAGATGTGAGCCTTGTCCCAGTGTATTAATTCATATTTTGTTGGCTGACGAAAGATCCTTCTAGCCTTGAGGCACACATTACGAGTCTGCCCTGTGAGTAAAAGTAGCTACAAGCCGCGAATTAATCCACTGAAAAATTCTATAGGACGACTGGATATCTTGTTGCCTTACGAACAGCACCCTTTATAGTTCATCGTCGCCACGTACCGGTATGCCTTACACATTACTTCAGGTATACCGGCTAATTCTGGGATCAGACTTTGGACTCTGCGATAAATCTCAATTTTATTCAAGAATGGCTCCGTATACAAAACCAGAGGCGGTCTTGAAGCAGGCCGAGGGCCTGCTCTCCGTTGGTCAGCAGTCGGCCGCCCTCCAATCGCTTACGGAAATGTTCTCCTCAAAACGATTTCGAAGTACACCGATTACCTCTCTCGAGCCGATTGTCATACGATTCCTCGAACTCTGCGTCGACTTGCGCAAGGGCCGTACTGCCAAAGAGGGTCTCATGCAATTCAAAAATGTTGCCCAGAATACGTCTGTAGCAAGCATCGAGAACGTCGTCAAGAAATTCATCCAGCTCGCCGATGCCAAGGTTCAGGAGGCCCAGGAAAAGGCGGATCAACTTGCGGCTGTGGACGATGTTGATGATCTCGAGGCGACCGAGACTCCCGAGAATGTCTTGCTCAGCGCTGTTAGTGGCGATCAGAACAAGGATCGAACCGATCGAGCGGTTGTGACTCCCTGGCTCAAGTTTTTGTGGGAGAGTTATCGGACCGTGCTCGAGACGCTCAAAAACAACGCTCGTTTGGAGGCGATCTATCAGGTATATCTTTGCTAGCTCTCTTCCATCAGGCCGAGCTGACAATTATGCTTTCAGCAAATCGCCTCATCTGCCTTCAAATTCTGCCTTAAACATACCCGCAAAGTCGAGTTCCGTCGCCTCTGCGAGACTCTTCGACTCCATCTCGGGAATGTAGCCAAATACGTAAACCAAACCCACGCGATCAACCTCGCCGACCCCGATACCCTCCAACGCCACCTTGACACTCGCTTTGCTCAGCTTAACACTAGTGTCGAACTCGAACTATGGCAGGAGGCTTTCCGCTCTGTCGAGGATATCCACAATCTGCTCACCATGGCCAAAAAAGCACCTCGACCGGCAATGATGGCCAACTATTACGAAAAGCTCACGAAGATCTTCTTGACGAGCGGAAATGCGCTATTCCATGCCGCTGCTTGGGCGCGTTATTATTCGGTGCTGCGTGTGGCTGGTGGAGGTGGCAAGACCGAGGAGGAGATGAGCCGGTTGGCGGGCCAGGTGTTGGTTAGCGCGCTTGCGGTCCCTGTAGGCGTGGATAACGAGGAAGAATCTACGGCCAGCCGTCGTAACAATGCCCGGTTGACGGCACTCTTGGGATTATCCAAGACGCCCACTCGATCGGGACTTTTGAAAGAGGCGGTAGGCAATGTTGCGTTCATGGCCAGTCCACTGGGCTCACGAATGCTTTACAGCTCGCTCGGAATACGCTCAAATTATCCCCCGCCGCTGTTCGGTCTTTGCACAATTTGCTCGAGGTTACTTTCCAACCGTTGAGCCTATGCGCTTCGGTTGCGCCCATCGTGGCCGAGCTGTCCCAGGATCCGTCCTATGCACCTTACCTGCCTCTTGTCCACCGCGCCGTGCTCTCCCGGTTATTTACCCAGCTATCGGAAGTCTACAGTTCTGTCCGCATCTCTCACATTTTTGAACTCGTCGAACCTCTGAACTCCAACATTACCCCTGAGACTCCAGGCTTAAATACCGAGTCTCCCTATACTGCCGAACGGATAGAGCTCTTTGTTATGGGCTGTGCCAAACGTGGCGAACTTCGTGTACTGGTCGAGCACATCGAGGGCAACGTCACTTTTGTCGAAGATGTTCTCCCGCGCACTCGCGTCTCGGAGCTCGCCAACGCTCTGCATACTTCCCTGCTCAAGATCAGCCCTCCACCCGAGGTCGATGCTCAAGAGAAATTTGCCGGGCTTGTGGCAGCTGCGCAAGAAGACCGACGGAGGCTACTCATTCAGCGTGCGGTTGTCGCCCGCCGACGCGAGCTGGTTGGTGAACTCCAAGTACGTAAGGACCGGGAGGAGGCCAGCCGGCGCGCGGACGAGGCGCGGAAGGAGAGGATCGAAGAGGAGGCGCGGGCACAACGGGAAAAGCGGGAACGCGAGATGGCGAGGGTCAAGAAGGAGATCGAGAATGTGAGGCGGGAAGAAGCCCGCAAGTTGGCAGACCAACTCAAGGCGCGGGGCAATCTCAAGGTTGCCGAGGAGGTGGGGATTCCCCGTAATCTGGTTACATAAGTACTAATTTAGGCCATATTAGGAACTCGAGGGGATGGATACGACTAAGCTTATCCAGCTCCAAGTCTCTCAAATCGATCGGGAAAAGAAAGAGCTCTCGGACAAATTGCGTATCATTTCCAAGCGAGTGGATCACACTGAGCGTGCGTTACGCAAAGCCGAACTGCCACTTCTTGCAGAGGACTACGAGCGTCAAAAGGCAGACGACAAGGCTGCGCATGAGGCTGCTGCTGCCGCGACAATTGCCACCGCTGAGCAGTCTCATCGCGAGGCCGTCGAGACCAAACATCGTCTCTCACGTATGATGGACGACTATAATGCACGCAGGATAGCGATCAACGGGCAGCGCGAAGAGGAATTACAGAAGAAGAAGGCCGAAATGAAGATCAAGATCGACAAGGCAAAAGCTGCAAGAAGGGAAAAAGTGCTCAAGGAACGCGAGGAGGCGAGATTGCAGGAGGAAGCACGCAGAAAGGAAGAGGAAGGTAAAGCAATAATCCCAAGCAAAAATTTCAGAATATTTACATTTCGTTTAGCTCACCGTGCAGAAGAGGCCCGGTTGGAAGAGGGTGAGTATCATAAGCGTGAGAATCTATGCACGCTAATACCGCTACAGAACTACGCCAGGCAGAAGAAGCAAAGCGTGCAGAGGAAGAGGCCGCCCAAGCCGCCGCCGCCGCCAAACGCGAAGCTCAATTGGAGGCCAGGCGGAAAGAACAGGAAGCTGCTCTGGCCAGACTCAAGTACGAAGAAGAGGCCGAGAAGCGCCGCGCAGAACGACGAGCACAGCCCGCCGCCACACCTGCGCCTGCGGCCAACGGTGGAGGCTGGCGTGGACGTGTCAGTGAACCCGCTGCAGCCAGCCCAGCAACTCCTGCCTCGGGATCAGGGAAATGGGTTCCTCCTGCGAGGCGCACCGCTGCTGCTGCTGCTGAGAGTCCAGCCCGGACCGGAAGCCCTGCGCCCCGTGCACCGGCTGCGGGCACGCCTGGATCTCCTTCTCCGGCAGCAACGCCAGCCGCTGGCCCTGCAGGTGGAGGATGGCGCGCGCGCGAGGCTGCCAAGGCTGCCGCTGGAGCTACAGGCGGATCACCTACCCCTACTCCTGCCGCAGAGCCTGCCACTCCAGCCACCCCGGCGCAAGATGCGGATGGTTTCGAGACTGTGAAATCTGTACCCAAATGGAGACCCAGCCGAGGTAGAGGAAGCGGTTTTGGGTCTGCCGGTCGGTCATAAACAAAAAATCAACAATTGTCATTTGTCTTCTTGTTATGAACATGTCCATCATCCTTTTGGTTTGCATACGTGATGTGTTGTTGATATATGCATGAATTTGATTCTTGAAGCCTCTATTTGAAGCGATAATCATACGATAAACTATGCGATTCGACTCCTTTGTACACTGCACACTGCGCGGTTGGAATCTGCTGATCATATTAGACCATTCTCCTGGCAGGTTCAGGCATCCGTCGACGGTGAACACTCTTACCGCAGTTCAACCAGGATCAAAATGATATATGATTGAGAACAAGCGCCCATAGCAATCGATCTTGTGGCCTGTTATGTGCCCTAGCAAGGTCATTGTGTGTGAAAATAATACCCCCGGTCATACGAAAATTTGTGCTCCCTCACTTGTGTTATAGCCATTAAACTGAATTGAACCTTAGTACGTGTGGGACGGAGTATCCTCAGCCGATCACGCGAGCGTCCCTGCACCTCGCCCGTTGACTCTTCAAGACTGAATCTTGAAGTCGAACGGCCTGACCCGGGAATCACAAAACTGCATTGTTCCTAACATGGACTGGCATATCGAGATGTAGAATCTAGCCTGCCGACTTCAAGAGTATTGCATTGGCCTGGGAGAGGGGTGGCCCATGACAAATCCCTAGTCGCGCCGATAATCGTGACCGTGTGATGAATACACATCTTTATAAGCTATAATCACTCTTTTCACCTCAATTCCACAAATACATACACGTGTTACTCGCATATACATATATTTTTAGTTTTTGCTAGTTCTATGACGCACTGAAGGTAAATTTGTGAGTATTTACCGTTCAGTTAGTATGAGGCCGCCACGAGACGCGTCTAATACAAGATACTTAGATAAAATGATTCCTGGCTGTAAAACGACTCTCGTGGATCCGTTGAGTCTCTCTTGCCTGGATGCACCACTACCGATTACTGCTATCCTGGTTATGACTTGAGCATTCCTTTTACGGACGAGAAAACTGGAGACCGTATAGGATTATCACTATTTCAGATCGGGGTCGGGAAAAGCATACTCTCCACATTCGCACACATCGAATCGAATATGTGATGTCCCGTGACCAAATGCACGATTTGTTTTGCTTCACCACCGCATCACGAGACAGACATCACCGCTGTATGCTCTTGTGATGATGCGTTATTAATAGCTGATCGAGATCTGTCGTACGGGTGTAGCGAGAGCAGAAGTCAGATGCATGGTGAGAGTGGAAGAGAGAGCGAAAAGGAACCGTCTTCGCGATTTTCATACAGACTAATCGGGACTTGGTCTTGGCACTTGCGGGGCCTGGTTTCTGGATCCCGGCCACTGGTCCAAGATCATTTCTCAATAGGAACTCAAGACTATTCACACTCAAACGACGCCCGTGAGAAAGGTGGCCGCTTGGAAGGGTCGTCGCTTTATTTTTATGCGTATGAGATGAAGCCCATCGGATGTCTCCGCGGTGTACCTCACACAGCCAAACTCATTAACACTAAGTTGGCGACGGCCGGATGATGTCCTCGAGCCCTAAAGGTAACTTAGAAGTGCTGGTTATCAGGGTCCGCGCCAGATGTATTGGACGAGACAGTGAGGCTCCCACAGGTGTTTTCGCGTCTTGGAGAGCCTGGAAAGTGAATGTTAACCGGCATTGAGAGAGACTGTGCAAGACACTAAAACCCTGCGACATGACGTATGGTGATAGTCGGGGTGCGTCGATCCCCACTCGTCTTGGCGTTTGAGGTCACTGAATTAGGCAATGCCGCTCGGGACTATATGCGCGTCCCACGGCTTATGGTCTTTTAGACGTTTTCGTCATGCCGAATGGTCTAATAAACCGTGGACTTGCGATATGGGTGAGTGCTATAAGATATGGGAGGGTGGTCTCACCGACTTTTTCTCAACTACGACCCCCGTCGAACTCTGCCGCCCGAACTTTCGAATTCGAATAGCTTCATCAAGAATTATCGCCTCGATCATGACTCTCATCACGCTTCTAGTCGCGATTGCCCTGACTACGATCATGCTTTCTCTGCCTGGCCTCGCGCCTTATGTCCATGCGTTTGTTGGGTATGTTCTCAACCCTCTAAATTTGTTCGAGTGCGGACTATAGCTCATGTTTCCCCCCAGCGTTGCAAAGTATCCCGCATATGCTTACTTCGCATGGCAATATGCTCCGTCGGTGCTTCGTCACCTCTTACTGGTCGAAGTCATTGCTGTACGCGTAGCTCGGCTTTCCCGGGTCTGGCACTCCGGTCGCCGACTTATCACCCCTCTCTCGCTGTTCTCTGCCGCTATGGCTCTCTCGCTTTGGCTCTTGCAGACTGTGGTCACTCGCACCAGCCTGCTTGTGCCCATCTTTGCTGTGTCACGTATTCTCACGGATCACTGGCACAAGTAAGCCCAAGTTCGTTTCGCCACAATGCTTAGGACTAACTGTACTTCTTGCTTAGATTTGTCGGACTTAGGTTTTCGGTGTGGTCGAGCGTCCAGGCTCACTTCCACCCACTTACACTAGGTTTCTCAAAGCTACGCGAACGCATAGCCCAGATTTGGGCGTATATACTCGAGCACATCGACCGATACTTGGTCGAGCCTTGCTCGGTATTCGCCTCGGGCTTTTGTCCATGTGCACTGTCTCATGCCATGGCTTGGGTTGTGACGTCTGGATTTGACGCTACAATGCCAGCTAGCATCTGGCCAATGTGCGTACTTTATACTGGGTGTTTACCTGTTTCTAACCGTCTCTTCCTATCCCTGCTTCAGGATCTCGAGATATCCACTGAGCTTCTCCGTTGGGTTCCTCAGTTTGATTGTCATGTGGCGTTGCGCCTTGAAGGCAATCATACTGGGAGGGCTCGGCATTGATGCTGTTGCATATACCTATCTCGTAATAATCTCGCGTTTGGCTCGCATTTTGTTGTCGCTGAGGCTCGGACACTGGGTGGTTCTCGGCCTGTCGCTGAAGTATGTTTTCGATACCAACGACATCTCACGCCATGAGGTGGTACGGTGAGTTTAACTGTTTCCTGTTCTATCGCTTGAACGCTCATCAGGTCTCGTTGACAGGGCTATCAACTGTACCATTATCGCTTTCGTTCTACGCGAGGACATTTTGTCTCAGCATATTTCGGAGCTAAGCTCATTACTTCGACGTGCCGCCCGCCAGTGCGGTTTTCGACTAGTTCACTTTGTCAAATGCCTGTGCATCGCCTCGGTTCAGCTTTCGGTACGGCTTATCACCTCCGGGCTATATCTGGTACTTCGTCAAGCTGGTCGAATGTTCAAGCACATGCTTTTGCATGTAGTTCGGCTTCTTGTATTCAGTATCCTTTATTGGACGTGTGGTAAGTGATCGTTGTTCGTTCTCAAAGTTCTGAAACTGAGCTTGTTGTTAGTGGCTTGCGTTATGGGATGCGTACTGGCAGCTACTATCGCAACTGAGCTGTTTGCAGCTATGATTCTGCCAGTATACCATCTTTATTCACTCGCTAAGCTCCAGTACCAGGTTTGTTTGCATTTGCGCATAAGATGCGAATTTTACTGATGCTATGCTATTTCAGCTGAGCAAAAATGTCCCGAGTGTTTCCGAGCGCCTGGCTCCCCATTTCGAGTCTAGTGGCCTACCTTCTGTCCCGTCCGAGGCGTGCCTATCGACTCCGCCAACCTCTTCAAGTCGCTCGCGTTCGGCCACCTCGGACAGCGTAGGGAGACTCGCCCGCCTAATAAACGCTTATCTGGACGAGTCGGTATCTGGTGAATCGGTTGTCGAACTTGAGAACCAGTTGGGAAACACCCGCTCGATACATGCCCCACCTATCACCCGGGCGACATTCCCGCTGACCCCGCTCTTCTCCGCCCCGACCACCCCGGCCCCTGGGTCTTCGGTGCCACTACCGGTGTTGCCGGAAGACCTCACCCAGACCCCTACCCAGACCCCCGACCTTAGCTTCGAGTCGGCAGACGAGGACGAACAGGTCGCGTCTCTCGCCACGCAACTCTCGGACTTTCACATCGAGTTTGGGTCGGGTTCAACCCCGAGGGAATCTAAGTGCGTATCTCCGCGTGCAACGATCATGTTCGAGCCATATATTCCATCGTCCTGGCCCGGTCCGGTGATCCCCGTGCAGCAGCGACGAACAAGCCTCGATCTCCAGCAGGGTGCGGGCGCTTGGCTGTATCTGGAGTCGGGAGTCGGTCGTACGGTACTATGAAGGAATGGCCCAACAAAATGGCCGATAGGGCATCGGCCTGAGCCCACGTTTGGCGAGTGGGTATTTATACCTCGGCTTCAGTTTTGATTCTCTCTTTATTTCTTTCTTCCTCTCTCTCTTACTCATCTTCAGTCTCGTTTTGTTGTTATCTTTACTGTTGTTTTCGGGTTTGGTTCTTCGGACTGCATTTCCCCCCTTTATCTTCTGTTCAATCCAGGACTAGCAGGTCGGCTGCCGGCGTCGGCACTTCGAATCGAGATTCAGGGCGGATAGAGCACGCGAGCGAGCAGGTGAGTCATCGACGAGTCGACTGGAGCTCTGGACGGATGGGGAGACGAGGTTATCGACGCACCGGGGGGCATCAACGACTCCGACATAAAGGTGTGGACCTAGGGTGCGGCCAGTCTCATAGAGGCCCGCATATCTCAGCCTATCGCACTCGTGCGTGTGGCCCTCGAGTACCCACCGTGTCGCCAAGTCGGCCCCAGATGTGCGTTGGTACGTCGAACCTGAAGCCAGACCAACGGGACGCTCTGTGAGATCCGCCTATTCGCTCGCATGTTTTGTTCGTCTCGTGCTTGACTTGCCCGCTGACGCTGAGCCTGACGACCTGTGTTTTATCCTCTTGGACACCTTTATTATTCTTTAGTTCTGTTGTATGATTAGGTAGAAAGGGTACAAATAGGCTACCGGCTGGGCCGGTATTATTCACGAGCGCGACTGCGAGTATATAATCTTGGTTTCTATGCTTAACTATCTGCAAACCTCACCCGTATGAGCGATCGACATGGTTGAGATTTGTAATCGCCTCGGTTGGTACAAACACTGGGTATATGCGCATCTCATTCTCGAGTGAGCGCAGGAAATCATACTCGTATGCTTTGTCTCATAGTATCATGTGAAGTACCTCATATATCATGTAGTAATAAACATATGTTCATTTGAATAGGATCCACCACGGTGTCCAAATGGATGACTGGCGGGAGGGTACGAGCAGAAGGCTTTGGGTCTAGAACATATTCACTGACCTACTGTGTGGACGTGGTTCTCAACTCGGTCATCTCGAAGTGAATTTTCAGTTGGTACCCAAAGAAATAAGTAAAATAGTCCGATCGAGGAGAGCAATCTAACATCTAAGACAGAGAGAACAATGAATCTAGTCCCCACGTGTTGGGCTGAGGCCACCGAGCTCATCGTGCTTCGATTCGCCGGCCGCTTGAATGATATCTATTACGCTAGACTGAGTACGAAGATAAAATAACAACGTATCTAGACACTAACCTCCCCAGATAGATGGCCGCCGAGAAACCGAGGCTGAAGTGGGGCGATCTTGAGAAAATCTAGGTGTTGCAATCCTAGAACAAATTGAGCCGTCATGTCTCATCGTGGGCTGCGTCCGACTTACGGAGAGGTTGTGATATCTGCCGAGAGTGCGCTTGCGTCACTTGGGTAACGTTTGTGTCCGGCTCCAACAGCAGGTGTACTCATCGCTTGGGCATTTGCATGCCAAACGTGATCAGTTGCATCATCCCTGCTCCAGCGTGACTCGAAGCTCGAACGTGGAGAATTGAGGTTTGAGCTAGCAATATCCCTAGTGCTGTGCGGAGGCGAACTCGGAAGATCTTCGACGATGATTGCTGGCACACCACTCCGGACTCGCCGTTGGGCTTCCAGAGCCTCTCGGTGCCGCAGGTAGTTCTTCCTGTGATAAACCATAATGAACGTGGAGCGCACTCTATCAACTTTCATAAGGTCTGCAACATGATCAGTAGTAATCTTCCGTCTGTACGCCTCTTCCACCCTACAAAAGTTGTGAGCTTAATGTTTGATTGGTTACGAACCGGGTTCTCACCTGAGCGCCTCTGAGTCGTTGATCAACTTGTGGTGAGCGAGCAGTAGGAGCATATTCGTAAAGGATATCCCGCGCTGTTCCGAGACGATACGAGCTTCGTGGATGAGACGATTATACGTTGTCCGACGTGCTCGGACTTGAGCATAATCAACACCATTAAGAATGGCGTTGAGGCGTCTCATGTTCAGTGGTACTTGAATCTCCTCGCCTGTAATGGTTGAACGATAAATGAGGGGATGATTCATCTTGGTCGCCTCGACCAGTCCGCGAGGACTCAGTTGCTCAGAATATAGGCGGACTTCGAAGACCCCCCGAAGTTTCTGTTTTATAGGATGAGCCCTTTTGGAAGATGGCGGATTTATTTAAGCCTTACCGAGAAGAAAGACACAATCCTGTCCCGAGGGATGTATCCTGTCCGGTCGGGGTCGTACTCCGCCCAGATCTTCTTGAATGCTCGCATCTCCTCTCGATTGACCGATATTTCGCCTGTCAACTGGAAAACAAAGCTGAAGTTCTCGACGACCACACCAGTAAACATGTTGACGAAAATGTACTGTCATGCAAATCAGCACCGACCGAGGCTGGTTAAATGAGGAACAGAGCCCCCACCATGCTCAGAATATTCCATGAAATGAATAAGAAATAGGCCCAAGCAGCTGAGCCGCAATCCGAGTCGGGTTCCGAAGCAGAGGAATTCTGACAACGAGGGTATTCGACGGTACTGTAAATAGGGTAAGGAAAAGTTGACCATTATGGAACCCGAACTCACTAATCGTGCATATATTGATTCCAGCCCTCTCCGGTGCTCATGAATGCCCTGAAAACGATCTCAGTCAACGGAGTTAATTCGGGCGTTGAAATGAACCTACAGCATCAACAGAGCATTTCCTTGGTTCCATTGCCTTAGCGCAAGAAAAGAAGGGAGGTGACTGGACTTACCGAAACTCGAGTAATTTTGATTATGGGTTTCCCCTGAGTCCCAACGGGTCAAGGCAAAAACTTCCATGAAAACGATAGCGAAAAACACGAATAGTATAAGCCAGAACAGAAAGAGATTGAAGATAGCAGGCAGCGAGGCACTAGATTGGTAGTGTCAGCGCTATACCAAAACTGAGGATCAAGGTTCACAAACATTGAGGTTTTGAACAGTTGGTTGAGGCTGTTGCTCTTTTGCACAAGCTTGAAAGCAATGCTAACGAGAAACAACTTCTGGAGTTGCTCGATCATAAAGCCGGTCGACCCGAGGACTATGGGGATACCAGTAGCGAAGTTTCCGACGACGACGACAATGTCGAAGAGATTCCATCCGTTTGCCTTGAAACTTCTCCACCCCAACCCGCTCAGCCGAATGATGATATCCATGGCGTAGACGAGAGTGACAAATAGAAACACGGAGTCTATGGAATATCAGTAAACATACCATCTTAAAATTCGCGAGATTACATACTTCGCAAGAAGTCAGTGAACAGAGAGTTGCTGAATGTTTGCGACCTACCCCATTGCATTAGTATGAAGTTTTCAAGCGGTGAGGGTGGGGACAATGAACATACATTAGGACCAATATATGAAATACATAGAACACTGTCATAAACCTCGACCAGAAGCCATGCTTTCGCACAGCTCGATCATAGCACCACTCGCGGAAAACCCCTTGTGGTCGATTTCTAGGACGTTTGGAAGGCCGCTGCCGCGTGATAAGCTTTCTCAAGTCAATCCATCGACGTTGTTCGTTGGTCAACAATGCCATTCCAGAGCGAGTCGAAAAGTTGCCGATAATGATACTAACGAACAGCGTCAGGATAACCACAGCACCCATGAGGTTATACACGACGAAGAAGATGGCGTTTGCTTGATTAATGTTGTGTCCGGGCTGTTCATCGATACCCTTGAGACCGAGCGCGACCACAAGCACATCAATCCATCCTTCAAGGGAAACAATCTCGAATAAGATCAATAAGGAGGATCCAAAGGTGTCGAACGAAAACGTAGTCGAGGGAGAGGGCAAATCCCACGAGCGAGGTGCCAGAAATCCAAGGCTATTGTCCACTGGTGTACTCAAGTATTCGCCAATGCAATCGGCCTTGCCATTGGCATTATCATCGTTGCACAAGTAGAAACGCTTGGCAAATATGTTCAAACCCCAGCACGCATATGGAAGCATGTACAACATCGCTAGAACTGCGGCTTCGACAATCAAGCCAGCTCCAGCGAGAAGTACCGAATGAAAGGTGTCGCGTACCCGCCCGATAAGAGTAATAAGCCTGAGTGCTCTGAAAGCCTTGAGAGAACGAGTAATTCGACTGATTCCACCTATCACGACCAAAGAGGTGACCACATTTGCGAGCAGCGCAACCAGAATCATAAGGTCGAACAAATTCCAGACACTAAGAACATATGCGTTTGGTGTGAATATGAACCCATCTGCAATGATCTTAATAAGGAATTCCAAGACCAGGACAAGGCCGAATGCAGCTTCAGAAATGTCGAACCAAGCGAGATGCAACCGGCCATTCTCCGCAAAATAGTTGCGACGATAAACTGGGGTGGCCACAGCTGCAATACATATTCCGCCAATAACGACCAGGAGGATAACTAGTTGGAAGAGCGCCTGAGGAACTGAAGAGGGAGGTCGACCGTTGATACGCTCCCCGTTCGAGGGAGTGACCAACATTTGGCAAAATCTCCTGATCGGGTTCTGTTGAGAGATGATCCAGAACACTTTATCGAAGGTTGGATGTGCCTCTATGAACCTCTTCTTTCTTGCTCTTTCTTCACGCTGAAACCTCCTGTCGTCTGGAATATCATCTGGGTTGGTGGCAGAAAGGATTTCCCTGTTCAACGGTGAATGGGGAATGAAGTTGGTTTTGGTATCTTGAGCTTACAAGTGTCGCTCCAGTTCTTGCGTCTCATCGCCTCCATCGCCAATTGTTGGTCGACGTTTTCGCATTGGGCCAAGCGGAATATCTTGGGTAGGTTCGTCGAGGTCAAAGAATTTTCTCAGCGTCGTAATAACCCCCTTGGAAGTGTCTTCCTCGCTGACATAGGACTGGAAATCAGGAGTACATGAGCCCAGTACGTTTGGTTTTAATAAGCGAGTACTCACAGCTTTACGTGCGTGGGTCCTCGAGCGCCGTATTCGCTGAAGCATCGACTTGCTCCTCTTGACTGTACCATCTCTCTCGAAATCTTCCGTGTTACCAGAACCCCCAAAGAATCGATAGGGGTTCCAACGCTCCATCCACTCAAGCCGAGCCACCCTTGGTTGAATTTTGCGCTGGTATGCCGCAATCTGTTCTTGGCGCTTTTGCTCCTCAGCGACCTCGAAGTTCTGAAAGCAGAGCCCATTAATACCAGTGAATAGCTCTAGTCTCATCAAACTCGCACCTCTCGAATGACGGCAATAAACATCTGCAGCAAGATGACTAGTAGACGTCAGTTGGAGACATTCGCGAAGGATTCAGCAATAGATTCAAGACTCACAGTTTGCGAACAAAAACCACCCGCACAAGAATAACGCAACGATGATTGCTTGCTTGAATTGGACTTCAGAGGCAGTGGCATCGTATAGAACATCAGTCCAATTTTCCGATGAAAATATCTATATTCAAACCTCAATATCTACGCTCGCGCACACGGCTTCATCCTTACCTGGTACATCCCCAGGAAACTTAAAGTGATCTGGGAATAATTCATGTCGGCATCCTCTGGCAAATCTCCACGGAGCAACTGAATCGCCACCAAAGCGGCAAGATAATTGGTCAAAAGCAGGAAAAGCACCATGTTCGCAAGACCAGTCATGTTTCCGAACACGCGGAGCTACATATGCTTGGTCAATGACTTAACGCAGGGGCGGAAAACGAGAGACACACCAACAGAGGCCGCATATACGGTATAACTAGAATAACTCTGTAAAACCGGAGAAGCTGGAATATTGTTAACCATGAGTAGACTTCCGAACGCTTGATGGCAGGAATCTGTATGATTGTCGAAGCGATCGCGAGTACCAAGTCAATATTATTGTTCTTCTTCGAGAAGAATTCGCGCCAGTGAGGAAGGTACCCGATGGACCGCCATAGAATGTCAACGTCGAATGCAATCGTCAAGTAAAATTCGGCTTGGTCTATTAATGAAAGTTGAATGCAATATATCCTTGGGACAACCGGTAGACACTCACCCAGCTTCGCAAGGTATGCGGGAGACGAACGCGCAGTCTTGGACGCTTGAAGTCCGAAGCTCAAAAGCACAAGCGCGGCCCAAAAGTACTGAACAGGTGGCCACTCGTACCATACTCTGAGTATGCTGGGTGCTTTTCTGCGCCATCCTTTCTTCTCCTCATCCTTTTGGTCGTCTTCCAGACTTTCCGCACTATATTAGCCAATATGAAGCCGCGAACAAATGTAAGCACTCACGTAGTAGCCCCAAACGCACTCTTCTTGGTCTCCACGCGGATGACTCCGAACATATTAGTGATTACAGCGACGAACAAGTTGATGAGCCAGAAGTTCAAGACCTAGCACGAAAATTCGTGATTAAATCCCGAATGCAAGGCGATAGAGATACTCACAACAAGGCAAACGATGAAAAACGCAAAAGACAGATAGAAATCGGTATCCATCATCTGGTACATAACCGGGGACCAAGTGTTTGCCGAAGCAACGATAATGACCTGCATCGAAGCAAGGAAAAAATTGTCAAACGCTTGCGTGCCGTTTTGAGGGTTCGCCGAGGACTCGAGACAAATCTGGCCAAGAGGGCAGGTAAATCCTTTTACTTCCGTCATTGTGTTGTTTTTCGAGTCGACATATCCGACCGGAAGCAAGGTGTCTGGATTTATCCAACTGCCGCAGTTTTGAGACAAATCAATTCCGTTTACAGCATCAGCAATGCTATCGGCTGGCGTTCAGGCGATTAGACTCAGCCCTGCTCATCCAGAAGAGTCATAATACTCACCAACGACACATGTCCGGCGAAAGCTGCCCTGGAAAGACTGGACACCGACAATCCTACAGAGTAGACTCGGTCAACCTCGATAGGCATGCCGTAATTATTCACGTACGAGAATAGAATGATGGCAAAAAGCACAAAAATCGCAACCCGCGCGAGCAACGGTCCAGCCCGCTTCAGCGAGTGCATAATCGTCTAACACAAGAATAAGCGTCCCGAAATAAATAAACTGCGTTTAGTACTCACAGATGTTCCCTTTGTGACTGCCAAGAGCCTAGCAGTTCTCAACACACTCAACGCCCTAAACACATAAATATGCGCATTCGGCTGCGTCTCCATTCCAGACACCGCAAGCCCAAACATGATCCAAAACGCGCATACAGCGACGAAATCGGTTCGGTTCCACGAGTGCCGGAGATAAGTGCTGCTCTGCTCGGCCAAAATCCGCTGACGGGCTACCGCAAGCTGAAACGGCGTGTCGGTCGTCTGGTGGAGATACCACGTTCCGCTCGCCGATTGGACATGCTGAGATGGGGGATGGGGCGGATAAGATGGCCCAGGTGTGGCTGGGTGGGTTACTTCGGGCTGGGAGCGAGATCCATGAGCGGCGACAAGATTGACTTGAGAGACCAAAGCAAGAGAAAGGGTGGTTTTTTGAGCACTACTCTTGTCATCGAGAGCTGTCGTCGAGTTGGCTGCTGCTTGAGAGTAAGGAGCCCGTTGCTCAAACACCTTGCGGCGAACAGAGCGGGCTCGAGCTGCAAAATTATCACCCGGGGCAAGATCCTGAATCCAAGCCTTGACACTGGAAGGTTTGATTTCTGGGTCCAGTACGAAACCTGAGACGATAATACGGGCGATCATTTCCACACTGCGGAATATCAGAGCCATGGTCAGCACAACCTAAGCCAAGCCACAAAAGAAGCACGTCAAAAACCAGTTAATCAACTCACGTGAAAATGCAAAATAGGATAAATAACGCATAGTCCTCCCACATCTTGAAATAACCATCTTCACGTTCGCGAACATAGACCGAATACCAAGCTTGTGTCGTAAGAAACACGGCATTGGCGAAAATAAGAACAAGGATAATTGGTTCTGTCCACCTGCGAGAACCCAGCATGCCGTTAGCGTTATAGCAACACTCGGCCGTTGATTACTCACGTCCACAAAAGCGTAGCCCTCATTGCCTGCCTTATCCGGCTATCCGGTCCAAATATACCCAGCGTGCGCCCACGGAGCATCATATGGTGACGACGGTCGAGCTCGTCCTCGGGCGCAGCCGTTGACTCTGGCGAGGGCACGCCCAGCTCCTTGTCGGGCGTGAGACGCGGCAGATCCTCGCGCTCACGGTCCGGCGTGCGCGGAACAGGCTTATCCTCCAATTGGACGCCGGCAAGATTGACCACTCGGAGGCTGACGCGACGAAGATGCTTGGACACTGCCTTGAGAGTAGCACTGCGCATCGGTGACGTCGCCCCACTTCGCCGTGGAGTTGACGGGCCAGCCGTTCCCCATTCAGCGTTCAAAACTTCATCCCCTTGGTCGACGGATTCCGTGTCTCCTCGCCATGGTGGGGCTGCAGCACTAGTAAGCCGAGTGGAATCGTCGATGTCTGTGGCATAGTGCGTTGGAGAGTCGATCGAGGCCAGGGAATGCGAAGGCTGATGAGAGTACACAGTGTTGTAGGTCATTTCTGGTTCATCGACGATGCTCTGGGTGTCAAAGTGCCCGACATCTGGGTCCGTCCTGCCAAAGTTAAGGGGTGCCTGGGAGCTAAGAGGATCGGGCACGGCTCGGTTCCAGCTGCTGCGACGCGAGAGTCCCTCGGAGGAGCTTCTTCGAGGTGCGATGGGGGAAGGCTGCACAGAATTGGAGACCGCTGTAACATCGGTTATTATTCGTTGAGGAGTCCGATCTCGGGCAGGCGTACGAGGAGGGGCCATACGCTTTCCCAGGAAAGTAGAGTTAGCGTACATACACTAGCCAGGTCAATAATAGTAGCTACCTCGTCCTGTTTTATTCGACCCAAACTCTAATCCAGCTCCTCCCAGTACTGTCGCGAACGAGTGCTGCGCAGAAAGTCTAATCGGCGTGGGCGTCGTCAATCACAAACGCAACATGCAATTTCTATTCCTATAGAGCATGTTAATTTTCATTATTTCAGCCAGATGCGATCACCTACCGAAATACGGTTCACTACAAAAACCGTCGAATGGGTAGTCGCTCGGGAAAGGCAGTCTGGAGACAGCCGCATCAGCGCTTATCCTGTCCGCGGTCACAGCCTAGGCTTGGCGCTGTGCTCCTCGAAAGACAAACATGAGCAGGGATATATATCCCCAAACGAAACATTCTTTCATCAACTCTATCGAGCCGCAAGACGCACTGTGACACTAGACAGCGTAAACACACTATATACGAAAGTTAAGCATCAGATAGTTTGTTGTAGATACTGTATCTAGCACCTCAGTCCTTCAGCCCCGCTAAATTGGGTAGATCCGTTGTGCCCCCTATAGGCGAGAGGTACTATGCCATGTATATACCGGACCAACGCATACTATACCTTCACATACCTTCACCCGAACTAGTTCCCGCAATTCCCTTGAATCAGCCACAATACTCACAACTCCAATAAACAAGGTTGTTCTCGATTGCTTCTTACCATCTGATTTGACACAGACCATATAATAGCCAATCATTCAGGTCTTGAGATACCTACCACGACTTGGTCTTGGTTTAGGTACTCATGAAGCAGCACATCAACAACTGATTTACTACACAATAACATGTATGCACCAACAAATCGAACATCCGATGATCAGGCCAGCAAGACACCAAACATAGAAGGTGGGGCATAGAAGTCGGGCGAAGTGTCGTTCCATCAGAGGGGGAAATGGCTGATATTGAATGGGAGTTACGAGCCAAATCTTGTGATTCGCTACGCGGGCGGCTTTACATAAACTATTGATCTCTGCATGAAGCGCCTCGAATTCTTGCTGGCGCTTTACCCCCATGTGTCGGTAAGTCTTCAGAAGTGCGGCCATGGATCTTAGTGTTCGCGGGTGAGACACCCCGAGGATTCGTTTGCGTCTTTCCACAACTTGAACCAAAAGAACCTCTGCCTTCTCGTACTGGCCTTGTTTGCGGTAGGTTGACGCGAGATTGCGCATGCTTGAAAGCGTATCCGGATGATCAGGACCACAGTGCTTCGTCGATTCTTCGACTACCTCTAGCTGCAGTTTTTTTGCCTCGGTAAAGCGGCGCTGCGTTGAATAAGTTATTGCGAGGTCGCTCATACTCTTCAATAAGCTGGAAGGATCATCGTGATGTCCGTCCCGCCATGCTTCGAGCACCTCCTCCTGAAGTAACTCGGCTTGTTCATAGCTACGCTTATTGTAATATACCCATCCAAGTTTGCTCATTGCTACTAGAGTTCGAGTATTTTTGGTGCCTAGTCTTAGTTTTCTCACACATACGACCTGCAGCAAGAGTGACTCGGCTTCATCGTATCGACGCATGTCATCGTAAGCACTTGCAAGACAGCTCATCACCAAGATTGTCGTATCGTCTTCCTGTCCGAACACGAGCTTTGTGGAGTCGAGTATTGGCACTAAAAGTGCGACTGCTTGTTCATATTTGCCTTGATGTTTGTATACCCTTGCAAGATCCGTTATACTGGTTATTGTCTCGATATGCATGTCCCCTAATTCTCTTTGCCTGGTGTCTGCCGATATCTGAGCCATTTTCTCTTGCTGATTCCATTTTCCGAGGCAATGATATGCATTGCTGAATTCCGAAGCGTTGTTTGCGCCCGGTTGGGGCTGCTGCTCTAGCACTCTGTTTATATGCACCTCTAGTTTGCGAATATATGCTATATCTTCAGCAGTAGTTGTGCTTTTAATAGAAACAGCAAGCAGCAAAGCTGTGTGTTCCACGGCCACGTCTATGGAATGGTTGGCCGTTGTCCTCGCCCAGTCATGCACAAGCACATGCAACGCGTATGTACTATTTGCTTTATCGTAGGTCACTAGCGAGTATGATATGAGCTCTGTGATTGTGCTCAGAAACGCGCTCGAGCTCCATGAATAGGCGGGGCCCAGGTACGGCCTGAGACACTCCGTAAGGTATGCCCTAGTTTTGACCTCCGCCTCAGTTGCAGGGATGATAGGCGTGTATTCTTTTAAATTGATTGCTGCCCGCCGAAATATGTCGTCGATAATGCCATCATGATGCATGAAGGCTATAAGATGGAGTATTCGCTGCGCTTTGAGACTGAGTAGCTGATAGCTCATGTGCCAAGTGGTATATACGCTCTTCTGGTAATCGTCAATCCTGACAAAAAGCTCGTTGTACTTTTCTAGGGTAAGTTGTCGGTGACCAAAATACATATCGCGATATTCGGCAATTGTTCGGCGAGAGCAAAATATATATGCGCCTGCCTGAACGATTGCAAGAGCCAGATAGCCAAAACTCTGTAAAGTAAATAAATAAAGGCACTGTTATTCCCATCGAGCGAAATGTCTTACTTCGAATAGTTGAATTGCTGCCTTGCGTTCTGCTTCTGGTAGATCCTCCTCTCTTATCTTTACGAGTTTGAGGAGTAAACACATTGCTTCACTTGGATCCATGCCTGATACTTCATAGTCTGGGCTGGGTCCTTGGGTGAGCATAGCTATTTGTGGAATTCGAGTCGTCACTAAGATGCTTCCAGTGTGTCCAACGGGAAAGTACTTTTTGATGTCTACAGACGGGTCGTCTGCATTGTCGATCACCATCAGCCATCTAGTCCTTTGGCTGCCTAGCCATCGTAGCGCATCCTCGTACGAATCACCACAATTCTTTTCCTTTGCAAATTCAGCGAGATTGCTTGTCACTGTCTCATGAGATGTAGCATCCACAAACACAAGGTCGCTCCACATGTGTTCTGTTTGCTCGACTGTTTTAAGCGCTAGCTGTGTCTTTCCGGCGCCACCGAGTCCGTAAAGGACAAACACGCAGCGCTGTTTGTCTCCACATGAAATGCATGAAATAATCTGGTCTATCTGAGCTTGACGGCCTGTGAATACTGGTGTAGGAGCAGGGCATATCTTGAAACCTGTTTTCTTTTGGACGGTCGGCGGGCGTATCTGTATTTCCCCATCTTTTATATTACTTCTAATCAGTAGTTGTAGGCCATGATTGTGCTATATATGCATACCTATCTGCCGTATATCTATTGTTGCCTTCCTCTCCCCGACTGCTAATGCTACTTGGTCGACCATTTCACGTACACTTGTGACCTGCATGTATACTCGTGCATGTGCCGTTACGTCACTGAGTTTCTCCCACTCGCCCAGGCCGATATTCTGCATTCCTTGGTCGACACTAAGACGAAAGTAGACATTTCTTGTCGATTTGAAGCGCTTTGTCATCTCTTGGGCTACTCGCTCGGCATCGGTAACAAGGTGCTTCGTGACCGTCTGAACATTGGCTGGTATCAAGCTTGAGAACGACCCCTTATCCGGGATTCGAATCGTATCAGGGTGGCCAGTTCCGATGCAGAGCACAGTAGAAACGTGCCGTCGAGGGAAAATATCTTTCGTTTCGTCCAATACGTGCATCGCAGGATTATTGCATCCAAGCCCGCCATCGACAAATGATTCGCGCAGGTACCCATCGCCTATGTCGATAGCTTTGAACATCTCGGGATGCGCCAGAGATGCTGACATCGCCTCCCATATCGCACAATCTGCCATTTGATTCGCAACAACATGGTATGAACGAAAGATCCGAGGCACCCCAGCGTTTAAATTATGTTGAGACATCGCAAATACCATACTTTAGTGAAGCACAAGTTAGCCATCCAAATATAGTTTTACATATAAAGATGTTCTGCTCACGTTTTACATTTACGCTCTTCCACTGAACCCATCATATACGTATTCTTGCTTCCAGTTGTATCCTCTACGATCCCTTTGAGCACGCTTTGCAGCTTCGTAGTCTTGTATACTGTCGTTCCGAATGACTTGCTGTCCACAAAGACGTTCGCCAGCTTTACATAATTCTCAATCGCCTGATCCACGGACATTTCAAGTCGCCCAAGCATACACGCGATAAAGCTGTTCGTATAACGTCGACGTCAATACGGGTATTGAGGCGAACAAGATCCCAACTCACGCTCCTGTTCCGGTTCCAGCAACGACATCAAAATATTCACATACTTTGGGCATGCTTGCGAGGCCGAGCGAGTGTTGTAGCCTGGTCATGACCTCTTTGAGAATGATAAGTGAAGAGAGACCCCTCGCCCCTCCACCCTCTGGAGAAGCCGGGTGAGCGCCTCAGTTCCCTTAGCGCGAATACATGGTACTTACCTATTATGAGGATGTTTATGCCGTCAGACGATTCTCTTCTATCCGACATATATAAAAATTGACGAAAATTTTGGAGGAACACCAAGCAACAATATCGTCGTTCGCGTCGGGGCGCTGAGGGGGCGCTAAGGCAGTGATGTGGAATAGGAATCATGGGAAACGGTCACATGCTTGTCCGCTGCTTTGATTGCGCAATCATACCACCACCTGGGTTGACGGCTACAATGCTCACACATTTTCATGGTCGCTCATTGACACGCGTGTACATATGCTCTTAGCTAATTGAACTCCTGCCACCCTCTTGGCCAAACCATAACTTCCCGGTAACCTCAATCTTACGCCCAACTTATTCAATCCAATGAATTTACACACCTACCCAACAATACAAAATACAATGACACAGCAGGCGAACATACTAGAGAGGACCATACTAATACCTTTTTGCAATACCCAAAGCTCAAAACATCCCTCGAGCAAGTCCAGTCCAAACTTCAAACCCCCAATTCGACATTTAAAAAACCAACTCAAATCAAGTTGAACGCCAAAGCACCCCACATGGCAGCGCCACCAGCGACAACCAAGGTCGAAGCGCCAATTCGGGAGCGCTTGGCAGGCGGCGCGGGCGACGGCGGGGAGACTTGCACCGGTGTAGAAATGAGCTGCAAGGCGGGCATTGGAGACTGAGCGCGCCTCGCTTCGACTTGTTCTTCCTCCTCGTCATCGTCGTCAACGCGCTTGCGCTTGTTGTTGCTCTGCTATTCAAAATGACATTAAAAGGTTTTCCAGAATTGGGTGAGAAGCAAAACTGACCGGCGACGATGGCTCCCCACCAACGCGGACGCGGAGTGCCTCGATACCACCTGCAGCCCTGGTCAGTCCTAAACTCGGATGAACGGTCACAAATTACGTACTAGCAAGTTGACCAAGCATCTCCTGGATCGTGGTCCTGTGCTCGCAAATCTCGACATCTCCGACGGTCGCCAATTGCTGCACCATATTCTCAATATTGGCAATGCGCGACGGAACGTCCTGAGCGGGCTGCTCAACGATCTGCACATCCCCATCCTTGTCTTTCTCAGCCTCGAGCTCGATCCTCTCCTGCTCTTCATGTTCTTTTCGCTTCAACACAGCCTTCAGCCCAACAATCTCGTGCTAAAACGCAAAAATTAAACTTGGAAGATCATTAAACAAAAATCAGATAAGCAGCCTCACCATCGCCCTGTCCAGCTCCGCCCTGAGGCAGCGTACTTCCTCGCTCGGACCCGCACTAACCTCCACCGGACGCGGGACCTCGACGATAACACGAGGCTCTTGAGGAACAACGGGGGGCACGTGGATGTTTGCTGCTGCCTCGAGGGATGACACACCGCCCTGGACGATCCGTTGAGGGGCTGGGGCAACTACCTCGGCCTCGTTTTCGCTCTCGGACATGTCAGACGAGGATTCGGCCCGATCTTCGTCATACAAGCTCTTGGCACCAGGTGCGTATCCAAACCCGATACATTCGATCCCGTCGGTGTCGGGTGCGGTGTTGTAACCAAAGGCGCGGTTGTCATCATCGCTCATGTTGGTGAGGTCAATGTGCGGTCGAGTTACACCCTCGGGCGTATACTCGAAAATATCCGAGCGCGAGCCAGAGGAACTGCCCTCGCTGTCGTCCAGATCTTCATCTTCATCATCATCTTCGTCATCGTCCTCCTCTTCCGAGTCGGATGGCATAGCGTAGCGACGTGGTGGCGACGATGGTGAGAAAAGCCCCGATGGGTCCCTGAACATCACTTAGTATCGCGTTACTCCACACTACTCCATCACTCACTTTTGCACTCTTCCCATCCCAATACTAGACCCCAACCCCATCGACATCCGATCAGCTTCGCGAATAAACTCGATAGTCGCCGTCAACGGCTCGTGCGCCTAGCAGCCACGTTAATACGACGCAAACCATACCACACTCCAACACACCTTTTCATCCTTGGTCACCGACTTGCCAAACTCCAATATCGACCCATCCCAGAGCGGATAAGGTTTATTCGGCATCAAGCGCTGGGCTACACCGCGAAAGTACGTCCCGTGGTACGAACCGATATCCATGACCTGTGGCTATATCATCCCAACGATCATCAGTAAAAATGGAATAAACTGATTGGCCAAGCCAGAGTGAAATGGCACAGCTTGACTCGACTCACCGCATCGTGTACCCACACAATCTCCGCGTGCTTGCGGGACATGACGGGCGGCACGACGTCCCCACGAGCAAAGGCGTTGGCGACGCCACATGCGTCCGCGGGCTCTCGGCCCAGATGGATCGACTTGAATTCGCTGCGCAAGAACGAGCGCCGGATCTGTGGCTTGCCCGGAGAGGTGAAGGTGATGTTGATTCCGATGACTGCAGCGAGCGGATTAGCGGTGCGTGCGATGGGGCATTGATACGGAAGATAGGGGCTACGCACCTCGCATGTGAGACATCTCTGAGAACGGTGTGCTCGACATCGGTCCACCCGTCGAGGGTGAATGTCTGAAGAGTCCCAGGCCAGTGAAGTTCATGTCTCCACCAAACTCCATCGCAGACGCAGTATCCAAGAGAAATCGCCGAGTGGTGGTGGTGGGTAACTGGGAGATCAGGCCGCAATGAGGATCTGGGGCGTTTTGACCGCGCCCAAATACAGCCAAACACGACCAATGCCTCCTGACTCGGGATATAGATTGGATTTTGCTAGCATACATGCGAACTGTAAATACACACATTTGCGCGGTGAGTCGTACACGAAATGCGAAGATTGAAATGAATATAGAATGATAAAACACAGTGGAGCGAGAACAGAATCGATAGCGGAGTACACACAAAGCAAAAAGAAAAAGAATTACGCACAAACTCCAAGAAATCCAAGAAATATAGATATAGGGTGAGGCTACGACCCGTGCACCTCGGCACTCCATGCGACACCTGGGTGTTGATACCCACCCGATGAGGACGAGACCTCACGCCGCTCGTTCCAACTTCCGCCCGTTGGGGCTGAAGATGAATACCCCGCGTAGCTTCCGTACGTCGAATTTGAATGGTAATTCTCCTCGTTTGGCGCAGGGGTTGGGGGAGCAGGGGTAGATGAATGACCATAGTACGATGACCCGTATCCGTCCTGGTAGCTACTACTCGCGGGGTACTGGGGCGCAGGAGTCATGGAAGCTGGGGGAGGGGGCGGAGGAGGCGGGGCGCTGGAATACTGGCTGTAATGGCCATGGCTATGACTGGATCCGCTGGGAGACGAAGGCGCATACGACCCGCTCCCGTTTCCGTACGTATACCCCTGGTACTGTGGCGCGTATCCAACCGGCTCCAACCCTGAACCCGCACCTTCAGGCGACACAGAACCCGAATTGACGTATCCCTTGGCGCCAGTCCCGCGTCGACTGCGCGAACGTTTTGAACTCGCAGCAGTACTCGTCGAAGACACGGGCCCAGGACCCCCGTAAGGCTCATACCGGCGCGCAACTCGCCCTGAGCCAGAACCCGCGAAATACGATGTATCAGGACCGGTGGAGTGGCTATAGTATCCACTCGGCGAGTATGGGTACGCATGCTCGCCACCCGACGTAAGCAGCGGTACCTGGGACTGCATGTGGTGCTGCGCCGGCGGTTGGACGCTTGCCCGCACAGGAGAGTCTGGATCATCGGCTTCTCCACTATGCGCGTGGGAAACATGTCAACATCTGCATACGGGAGATACAAACACTACTGACCGATAGCGCGGGACTCCCTCACTGTCAATCTCCACCTTGGGCGGACACCGAAAGTGGGTCTTGTCGAGATACTCGGGGCTAATGTCTAATACGCTCAGTTCGGGCAACGAGGACGGCGTGCGTAAACGGCCTTCTTCGACATCCACGACTTTGTAGTACGAAATGAGGTGCTGGGCGCTCCCGTTGATCGTAAGCGAGAACGTCTGGTCACAGAGCGTCAGTGAAGCTGATGGAAGTCGCGCGCGCGGGAATCACAGGCCCCTGGGCTCAACCGCGGCCTCCGAAACGTCAAGCAAGACGTCAAGTAAGACGCATATGCCGGAGAAACGAGCCGGGTACGCATAATCGGTATGAGGCTCACCTTTTTCATCAACCCGTCCGGCTTGAACTTGTAGCTGTTGGTCAGGCTGCCGACCAGTGCTCGTTCGCGGTTGCGGTCAGCCTGGGCACGACCATCCTTTGGACGACTGAGGCTCGTGGTCGACTCTTTACGCGCCGGCGGAGAGGTATTCGCCGGGTCGGGCATGAGCAGAGCACTCGGCTCGTTGGTTGTGGCCTGGGCATTGGCGCTCGAGCCCGAGCTCTTCTTGTCGGTTTCGCGGTAGAGCTATGACGAGGTCAGTCGTCATATCATGGCTCTGAAAAATGGGTGAAATTCACCAAAAAATTTCCTAGGATACGCGACGGGGACCTAATGCCAATCAGGTATATATGAGTGTTTAGTGTCGGGTAACATTGATGTAAACGGACTCACCAGAGCAAGCCGTCCGTCCACCGCTTGATGCCGCTCTCGTCCTCGTCAAACACAAAGACCGAACCCGAAGTGATCATCCGGCGCTCGCGGTCGACAAGACGGCGGGTAACACGGGGGATGAGGCCGCGGCGGGCGGCCTCGAGGATGAGCAAGGCATCCTCGGTGGTCTCGATGAACCAGCTGCACGGCGGCTCCGTCCAGACTGGCTCTGGGCGCGCCGGCGGTGAGCTCACAGACGAAGGCATTTTGAGGGAGAAAGACGATTTAAGCTCTAGGTTTCGCCCGCCGTTATATGGTCTCCCTGCGTGCTCGAACGCACCCATCTTTCGGGTTGATCCAAGTCCTGTCGGGTGCAGAGTACCATCTCCGGCCGGTCACGTGGGCTGCCCTAGTCCACGCTATATGCGCGTTGCCTGGCCCAATGCAGCTTAGCCCCCCACGCCCGGCCGCGCTCCGCCGTCTGAGCTTCCACACATCGACACCGCCCCTGGTCATTGGCGGACCCAGATCTCGGTGCCATCTGCCTCCGCCCAGATCGCCCAACCCAGTTCTGAGTCCTGGCGCCCCCGGCCGGGCGAGCCGGGCGCGACCGTTCTCTCGGTTGCATATGACCGTCGGTGGAGTCCCTCTGTCGCACCCTCCTGGACGATCTGCAGTCCAGAGTCACCGCAGGGAATAGCATTTGATAGCCTTGGGCGGTATTACAACACACATTCTGCTCAATTGTGGAGCACGAAAAGCGGGGTATATGCGTTTTCAGGAGAAAATACAGGCAGTGACCAAGCACAAGGTTCAGGCGTGAATCATCCAGCCGCGCGGGGCACTTGGTTACCTGGGTCCAGAGGTTCATAGACTTCAGGACGTGGATTAGGTTCTACGTGTGGTGAGATTGAGTTTTACTCAGGTGAGAGCAATTAGCTGGGGACATAAATATTCGCGCAAGAGCAAGTACGCGCGCAGGGGGGGGGGGGGCCGACAACCCCTTCATGCTGCACTCCTCACTTGGCTTGGGAACGATAATCAAATGAGCCGTCGCGTGTAGTCTGCGCTCACAAATATAGCTTACCTCTTCTGCATACCATCGCACGATTCCCGAGAGTCCAATTTGTCGCGAACAATTCATTGGATATTCTTCAGGTCGAGAAGGGGGGGGCGGATGTGAGCAGCGAGGGTCGAGGGGGATGGACGTGGCTCCGGGAACACAGGCGGGTAGCCCACCAAGTCGTGCCTTGAGAACAAATGAGGAGCAGACACGCGAGCAAACGGTCTCATACTCCGGCCTTGTGTTTGTACACCGAAAAAAAATCTAGCACGATCAACTCCCAATCAGATTGTTCAACTCCACTTTACCTATCGCAGTGTCTCAGATGATCAGCGCATTTCAGCGCTCATCGACTACATGCAACACATCGGGGCATCCATACACACTCTATTCGCATCTTCTAGGTCTAAAATGCAAACTATACATCATTTCTTCCTCCGTTGGGTACACAGTCTACACCACAAGCGACAGCGACACGGGCTCATATCGATAACATGCCCAACTACAAAACAGTTATCGATCCACCCTCGTCTAAAACCTTTCTTTGCCACGAGGCGAGCGCTCATTGCTGTACGATCCGAACTACAGAGCCTTCATCTCACTGTAAGATGTTCACTTGGTAGTTTCAGCACTCAGAAAACAGCGAAAGAGATCATCTATTTCAAATGATAGACAACTGAAGTACGTATTTTGTTTGCGGGCAATCAAGTACACTCGCTGTGCTTGCAGAAAAGATCGGCAGCGGTGCATTGCGAGCTATCCCCAGGGGGCTCGTTTTAGCATTCAAAGTCCGCCCCCTGTCCACCCCGCAGCGTCCAGGTGAGCATACAACTAGAAACCCAGGGGTACGCAATGGAGTGGGATTTCGGCATGTGATAAGATGAATCTCGACTCGTGTATGCGGAGAATCAGACGCGTCATGAATACGGCGAGTAAACGAGCTGTATGGGGTACAAAATTGCAGTGCCCCTGTCCGAGCGGGCGCATTTGCGGCAGCAAAAAATCCTGGCGTCTACTTGCACCAACATGAACAACCAACCTCGACGTAAAACATCAATTCTGAGCGGCGCATAAGTGTGGCAAAGTGTTGTTTCCGAAGGCAACGTTGCCAAACGTACGAGAGGCTAGGATGAAAACGCGAGACGGATGGGCATCTGCGCTGCTAAACGCCGACCAAGAATACACTATTGGACCCAGCGGGTTCTGGACTGGAACAGTAAAACAGAGGCGGTCAGCCCAAGAAGATAATTTCTAGTGAATAGGCGTGATTCCTGAGGCGTCAGAGAGATGAAATAGGCCTCGCGGAACGGACACAGACAGCCAGAGAGCTTGAGATCTGTTCGAGACTGCTCCTATTGATCCCGAGAGCGAGTCAAAGAATATGCCTGGTGACGATGCTATACTCTTTTAACACTTCGGCCCTGTGGCCGGAGAACAGAAAGCGAGATCAGAACTTGTGTCAGCCCAGAGCATTTCATCAACTTCTCCATAATCATCATCAAGCGTATGTTTGGTACGCCCAGTCACGTAACGATGGTCCGATCATGACGCCACTTTTAACGGACAATACTGTCGCGGACTCTGCATTGAAATCGTTCAACGACGAACGCCCCTATCTCGACAATCTACACATATTCAATTGCCCTACGCAGTGGTCCCGAGCTCGTTGCTTGACATGGCTCTGTGGGGGTGTCCAATTAAGAAAGCGCAGGTTTGGGGTTCACGGTAGCGCACACAAACCAGGCAGGGCTTCGACTCAATAGTTCGAATACACTCGATACCCCATAGGACTGAGCACCGAGACTGAGTTGAATGGATAGTCATCGCCAAAGCTGAAAAGGTCGACATCGGGGTATATCTAAAAAGCCGGTTGACAGCTCGCATCTCTCGAAGTCATTACTAAAAACTGTGCTTGTCACATAACAGATCCGTTGTTTAAAGGCACAACCTCAATGGAGACTAGGCTATTTTTTGTGCAACAAATAAATGGACGCCACTCCACATTGTGACTGTCTTCGATGTCTGGGTCAACGGTCGTGTGTTGCCTCGGCGGTTGGAAAAGGCAGTGTGGATACGCGGTCAGGAAGGATCCCCATGTAGGTCCGGCTCCAGTCGTCATGTATTCATCTTGCGCGGGAGGTAGTAGGTCACGCAGGTAGCAAAGCCCTTACCCTACCGCATGCTTGCGTTAGAGTCCAGTCGATGGGTGTAAAGGAATAGGTAAACGCCCCTATAGTACATTACCCATGCACCTGGTTGTCGACTACCGGTCCGTGCGGCATAGGGGTATCTAAACATGGTCATAAAATTTCGATGTGTAAAGAACTGAGTGGGGTCACGATGGTCGTTCACCACAGCGTGAGGTCGCTCCAAACGTCCAACAGCAAAATCAGGTTCTCTGTTCCCAACTAGTGGATAAGTAGTAAAGACATGCTGTATCTGGAACCCGCCACACACCAAGAACCACGAGGCCCAAATCGAAACAGCGATCGAGAGGCTCACATATGCACTCTTGCTGGAGCCAGGGGGTATTGATAGGGGTTTAACGTTTGTAGAGGCCAATCGATAAACACCGAGACTCGCTCATATGACCGAGTTATTTGCGCACGACCGACGCATGCAACGATGCCCGCGCTCAACGTGGTCCGAGAACGAGCGGCAACGGGCCGAGCGACTGCTTACGACAGCAAGAGCGTGGAGCACGTTGGGAGCCAATTGCCAAGCTTATCGACGCCTCGATTGATTATCTTTATGAGTGATACTCGAGGTGAATGAGCACGGATATTGCACAAGGCAATGTATAGACTAAGGCGGTCAAGCGTGAGCGAGTGACGGGGAGTAGATCACTGTTGTAATGTGCTAGTGGTCACTGATCTATTGGTTGCCTGAAAAGCTTGTGAACACGCCTATCTGGTTCTTTGACTACACGAACGGGCATCACACCTAATATCTGGGTTTATCCCTGGACCATGTATGCTTCCTATGGTAGATTAAAAGCGACGATCATGGACTATGCTAAAATCAGTAGGTGAGTCAAATTACAGGATTTATCATGGCTGTCTAGGGGGTGAGAGAAACATATCTAGAAAGGTCAAGTCTTTACTCACGCCGGGAAGGCGGTAGTTCTATATTTGTCAGGTTACTTACCTGTATAGAAGTTTAGTACCGAGTGCTCAGAATCAACTAAGTCCGTTTGACACCATGATTCAGCGACGGATCTCGATCTATCCAAGAAGAAACCTCCAAACTGAAAGGAGGTTTACGCAAGCCCAGGAACAAATAGAAAACCGGATGGATCAAATGCGAGGCACACAACAACGTGAATATTTGTCAGTGCCGCGGCTCTGCGGTAGATCCCAATATCTACTGGTATGCCCCTGAGTCTTCTGCTCTAGACGCTGCGGTAGTGTGTTCTCCGGTGAAAGAAGTACAGAAGGGACGGAATGCGGCTCAAGATCTTCGCAGAGCGGTTTGGCCAACCGACTTTTCCGGTACCACTCATGATCAGTCCAATCGTAAAGCATCGATTTTGGTCATGATGACGAAGGTTAAAGTCATTCTCATCGCTTGCAACTCAGACAGATGAATGGGCAAGACAATGGACAAAGCATGAAAGAACATCAAGCCCTGGCTGTGTGAATCCACTCTATGAGGTATAACTCGAATGTGTCCGATATTAGCCCCGGACGGCGGCAGGGGCCAGCTGTACGCTCCACTTCACAGAATCCCGCTTGCCAAGCACCAAGAGGTTGCGTCAAAAGACATCAAAGATAAGAGTGCTTTTGTTGGTTCGTTTTCGTCCCTAGTCGCCAGTCATTTCATCTTGTATGATAATGCGGGGAGAGCTCCAGAATGTGGAGGTGGCAAGCGGAGTAGTAGCCGTTAGACAAGATGATCGTAGTTCGAACCGCATCGCTGGTAGTGGTTGACTATCATCAGGCGAGGATCGGTTAAACTCACAACGATCAAACCTACGGACTTTGAAGTTAAACTATTTGCAATGGTCGTATATAACCAAACAAATCCCGAAGCACTATGTACAGTACTTGCCCAAACAAAGCGTAGAAACCACAATAGAGAACGAAATAAAAACACAACAGATAGTATAACAGGCAAGTAATAGTGCGCAAGATATAAAGGAGATATATAGGCACGGGGCCAATCAAATGTTCGGGTTGCTGCCATCCAGCGGCAACAAGGAAACAACCGTCTCTCTCAATGATTCAACTCCGGCCATTAAATACGGCCTCTTGCCCAAGTGCTTTGACCCATCCCCATCCCACGAATAGTAGCCGCCAGCTTCTGGGTATTCGGCACAGGCGGAATTGGCTCTTCATCATCGTACACTGACGCAACGGTAAATGTCGAAGCACGCGAGGCTGGAGCGTCTACAGCCCAGCCGGGATATCTAGGCTCGGATGGTGGAAGCGCGCTAGTATTTGAGGTAGTCTCTGGGCTCATCGCACGACGCACTCTACCCTCCCGCGTCTCCTCCGTATAGTCCGAGTACCTCGTCGCCCTTTCTAATCGCTGTGCGGTATCATCATACGATACATCCGTTGGATCTTCATCATACGCCAAGCCGCTTTCCCAAGACACCGGTCGCGCGCTATCCTCTTCATATTCTATCCAAGATCCGGTCCTCGTGGGGGTCCCTCCTTGCGCATATCCTCCATCCGACCCTGCCAGTCGGCCTGACTACTTCCATTCGATGACCGCACACCAATAAACCGAACACGTGGGGCTTGCATGAGTCCATCCGGCCCATACCTGTCGACTCCGCCCGGGAATTTCTCGCGCTGGCTCGGCTGGGTCTCCTCCGGTGCTTCCAAACTGGTCTTCGGCCCATTGGCTGCCGTACTAATGTGATCCTGGCTTTCAGTCCGCTCTCGTACGGGACGCGTCGGGAACGGCGACACTCGCCCGCGTTTCTGAGCGGCAGGAACCGTTTCGGGAGCAAGGAATCGCGAGAACGCTTCGTGTCGGAGCGGCTGTTCTTCCTCACCGGTTCTTGGGGTAGGCGTCGTTGACATCGACCGAGGTACCGGCGTTGACGTTGCTGAGCGAGCGATGGGGGTTGAAGTCATAGATCGAGCTGCGAGCGCAGGTTGAGCAGATCGAGGTCCAGGCACGGGCACTGGCACGATGATCCGGGGCGGCGGAGAACGCACACGCGAGCCGTGACCAAAGCTCTGCTCGCCCGACGAGACGCTGGATATCGACGACGTACGAGCTGGGAGGGCACGACGAGAGACTGGAGGTGAAGGAGTGTTGCGCCCTTCGGCTGGTAGGACTTGACGCGACGACAGTACTCCTGGCCGATTAGGGGACATGCTTTCGCGTCCCAGAGATGGCGATTCAGCCCTGGGTTGGGGAGTAAGGGAGCGTGCAACAAGAGGCACAAACGCTGGTCTAACCCCTACTAGCGGCGTCGTTGGTCCTGAGACTGGAGATGCAGCTGGGCCGGGCGTAGCCAAAGGAATCGGAGACTTAGATCCCGCCAGAGGGATCACGTTTCTCGTCTGCACAGGGGAAGGCAGAGGGCGAGGCGAATCTGGCGTGACACTCCTAGGAATCGATAGTCCTGACGCACGCTGTCTCTCTGGGCGAACTTCCAGGAACTTTGGCTGAGGGGGCTCGAGAGCGGCATCAGGAGCTGGGGAACGGCCACGTTTGGGATCTAGCGGTGCCCACGATGGACTTGGTACAACCCACTCCTCGCTCGCATCATTATCCACGGGGGCCGGGACATCAGAAGTAGAACGAGCAAAACCGAAGCCAGAATAACCTAGTCCAAGCTCGCTCTCCTGACTAGCAGGACGGGACTCGCCTTCTCGCCTGGATTGTGATTTGTTCGCAGGTGCAGTTTGTTCCCCAGGTACGCCCACCACAATCGAAGGTCTACTGGACGTGGACGCCTGCACTGCTGGGGACCCGCTCTCTGAGTACTTGAATGCGCTCGGAGGAACAGCCTTTTTAGAAGTAGACGCCGAGGTTTGGCCGAGTTCTTTTGGGATGGAGTGCGCAGGGATAATCAACTGGTGTGGAATAGCCTCAGATTCGGGTCTAGGAAGAGGCGTAGTAATTGAGCGAGCCGACGGCCCGGCCGAACGGAACGGGTCCGGATCGTACTCTCCACTCGAGCGGAGTGTGTCCGCGTCGTCTCCCTTGCCACGAGGGCCGATATGACGATCAAAGCTTTCTTCGCTCGCTCGACTAAATCCGCCCTGCACGTCCTCGTCCGCATCTTCCCCACCGATCGTTCTCATCGAAGCAACAAACGACTGTAGTTGATGTTGTACATCCAACGCGCGTATTTCGTCCAGCTCTCCGCGAGCTCCGAAGCCATCACGCTCGAGCGAATGGCGTGTATTGCTGTCAAAAGATAGTTTGGGACTGATCGGGTCCGGATTGGCGACGCGCTTGACTTTCGTAGGCTTCGGTCCCTTGGCAGCTTTAGGCATGGGTGGTCGACCGTTCTTTTCCCATCCAGCCCCAGAAAAGTCTCCACTCTTGGACCGAGTTCTCGCGTGGCCGCTCCGAGTCCCAACGGTTCCAGCCCTCGTTCGCTCCGTTGCTTTCGCTGTCTCCTTGACCGGCTCCGCGGTACCCGCCGCCTCATCTACTGACATCCGACGTGACTTGCCAGCCTTGGATGGTTGCGACGTCCAAGCTTTCTTCGCACCCAGGTCCGCACTCCAAAATCCGCCACCTCCACCAGCCACCCGAATGGGCGCATGCCCGAGATCCGAGTCCGGACCACCAGCACCTAAGTCGGGAGCAACACGACTCATATCCGACCGAATATTAGGCTCAGAGTATTGCGGCTGGGCAACTGGAGCAGGGAGTTTGGTAGGCTCGACCGACTCTGGCATCTGGAAAATCTCGCCAATCTGGAATGAGCGAACCTCACGCCCCTTGTCGTCCGTACTCTTCCCTCCAGCCCCAGTTTCACTCTGCAGTCCCTTCGCAAATTCCGCTCCTGCATCTTTCCCAAGCTTCAGAGTCAAGACAGGCGGGAGAGCGGGTACGGTCGGAACAGGAGGAGCCTCTGGAAGTGGTATTTTTGGCGCTTTTTGGCCTTTGAGGGAGAGCTTGAAGGAGCGCACAGCACGCAAAATCCCGTTTTTGCTTTCTTTGCCCCCCTTTCCATTGCTGGTGGTATTGAGGGCTTCAGCAGAGGCCGCTGTGGAGGTCGATGGAGAGTTGTGGGTATGGTTTGAAGTGGTAACCGTGGTGGAAGAAGCGGGTATAGTAGAGAACGTCGGACCCTGGTCGTCATTATCGTCCTCGAATACGGAACGAGGTTCGTTGACGATCGGTGTCAAAGGGAACAAAATGGACTGGGCTCCCTGGTCGGGAAGAACAATTGTCGGTTGCGTAACAGTGCTGGATGAAGAACCAGAGATAGCCGACAAGCCGGAAACGGACGCATCAGAGCTTAAAGCTTCGCCAGAGATTGCGGTAGGAAAGGGAAGAACAGGCAACATGGGAGGTATTCCCCCTGTGCCAGAACTCGTGCTTTCTCCTCCAGCGCTCACTTTCCGTGGGGGAACAATTTCGGGTTCTGACTCGGTGCGGGGTGCCTTTGTCAACTTTCGCGCCTTTCTCGGTTCTGCTGCCTGCTTTGAATGGATGGTATCGGCTGGCGTGGGCGCACGACTGGGCGAGGGCGATGGTGATAGCGAAGCGATTGCCAGTTGACTGGGTGGCCATGGGTCAGGGATTTTCAACCCCAAAGAGGGTGGCGGCGGGCGACCGAGCGGGTTAGGAGAGTTGCGCGTGTTGGGGTCTACGGGAGCACGAGGGTCGGCTTGGAGCTGAGAAAGCGGCTGAGAGGCCTGACTGGGGAACTGGGATTGGCCGTATGGCTGATATTGGGGTTTCCCGACCGGACGATAAGGGGTACGAAAGTTTGTCGAATGCTACACAAGTCAAACTGAATGAGCACATGTACCGACGTCAAGCTTCACAGATCGGAAATACACGGATGAATCGACAAAAGGCATTTCAATTCAATTATCCAGGGTTGTGCCAAGCAGCGTGCCGAAAGCACATGTACGTATTTATCAACGGAACCTGTTGTACTCACATCGTTCGACGGAGAGTGGACGGAACTGTCTGGTTCTGAACTCGAGGTGGAAAACACGAGCGACGGAGGGTGTGCGTCCGAGGGGGGTCGGGGCTGCAAAGACGAACAAGTCAGCGTCAGGAAATGAAAAACTAACACGGTAGAGTTCATTTTGGAGTGCCGATGTCTGTTTGCTCGACGCTACGACTGAAGACAGAGTGGGACGCTTACCTCGCGCTTGAGCTCGTCTTCTTCCTCGTCCTCCTCGCTAATGTTTGCGTTTTGCTCGAGCCATCGGAGAGCATTCGGATCCGCAAGTCCGATGGACCTGGCCGCATCGAACACCGAGTTCCGCAGGCCGTCTCCCTGGCGATTTCGCGACGAAGGTGCACGTCGCATGGTATGACGAAAGTAAAGAAGAAGCGAGTGGAATTTGTATCCGAGATATACGCCAGCGTCGGGGCAGTAGAGGACCAACCAAGGACAGATGTTGTCGGCGTCGCAGACGGTGCGCGAGACGAAGAGGGGACGAGAACGAACGGCTGCCGCGGCCTCAGGCGCAGCAAGGACAAAATACAAACCTCGTATATTGGCGTCCGGAAATCCCTGATCGCCGGCATAGCAACCCACGTGATACATGTCATACCTGTCACTCTAGAGCGCTTGCGGCACCAATGCTACTTTCCTAACACGACACTTGTAACTATACGTTGGCTGAAACTTGTTGCAAGGACGCTGCGCCTACACGAGAGACTCTCTCAACGACCTGTGCCCCTTTCAAAATGCCACACGCATATAGCAACCTCAGAACGTACCACACATTCATTTCGCAAACTGAGACCCACAGAGATAGATGCGGGGAAGGTTAGTGAGAGAAGCGAGTAGTAAGTCGAGTTTACCTAAAATTAATTACGCACTACTACATGGACTATATCATCGCAGCCTCATATACCTCTGCTCTTCGTCTCTGGTTTAGCCTCTGCTCGAAGTCCGGATTATTTCAGTCGGCCTCGGACTCCCGCATAACTTCGGGGCGTATATTCCGCCTATGTCCCAGACTATAAAACGAAGATGATTGCGTTGGCGCTAGCGAATCGTGACAAGGGTACGAAAGATGGATATGCGTCAACCGCTCGAGAAGTCTGGGGTACGGTATTGTCAAACTAGAGAATCTGGGCTCGGCATTCAAATCTTCACAGATTCTAGATGCAACTTTCAGCATGACCCATGCTTTTTCCTACGATATTGTGTTGCCCTAGCTATTACGGTACTACAGCAAGAGATGGGATACCAGCTTACTTCATTATGTGGAAAAAATAGGTTGCAAACATTTTTGCGAATGTAGAATCTTCTAGCTTATGGGACGTTTTACTTTAATTTATGTTCCTGATGTTTCAAACTAACTGGCCCTCCCCTCGCGGAAAGCAAATAGCCACAAGCTCTAAAGATTTGCTAGCGCATTACATGTATAGACTAACAAATCCGAGTGCCTTCGAAAAGTGAAAGATTAGTTCTATACTATGAATTTTTATGTAAGACGCATATATCATTAGCCCCAGTCAAAGCTAGCCCCATCTACGACTATACATGGTGACGTCACTCTCTCGAGACTCGGTATCTGGTCCCTGTTAGTGCGCGTTTTTTCTCATCTGTACCATTCGATGATTAATTTTTCCCTTCCTCCACTCTCTGTCCCAAGCAAAAGCTACGCGGCATGTTGATTCAGATCACGCATATAAATAGTGAAAAGTCACCTGCGTATTATGGCTGGTACTGAAAGTCGAATTTCAGTTGGAGTTCAAATGACCAGACACGAATTGTCTCGCCACCTCAAGTGAAGGTTGCAGCTGCGTTCTCGTTGTTGGCCTGCTTGGTCCCGCATACGCAAGATTGGCGGCAACGATATTCAGTTTGACGTAAGCTCTTTGTGTCCTGTATCATACATGTAGCTCTCTGCTCAAGCCACCGGGACGCCGCGGATGCAGTAGGAGTTGGTTTGTACATGTATTGAGAGAGGTGCGGATATGCCTGAGGGTACAGGTAGCGGCGGATCTAAGGACAATAGATTGATATGAAAGAATGGAGCGTCTAGGGAATCGAGAGCCTCTGGCCTTGACTGGGGCTATTGATGCTATGCTGCCACCCGTACACCTATCACCTATAAGATGTATGTGTTATATCTTGATCGTTCATGATAATAACTAACTCGATGGGAAAAAAGGAGAGTGAAATTGAGCCGTAACACGAGCTTACAGCAAGGGCTACTAGTACATGTGTGTTGGTCAACCGAACAGGGCCACGTGGATTTTCCGACCATTTTTGGGGCCATCCGAACCCCGCACCTTTTCATTTTACCAGAATGAAAACTTCCAGGTGTTATCTGCTACGACTGCCCTATAAATTTCGGGCGCTCATTTTGCTGTAGATTGTCCCCCTTACCCTTGTCCTCATCCTTCGGAACAATTTGACCATATATTTTCATGAGACAGTCGACTAGGGATAGTTAGTCCTGCACCGATTTCAGCATGACCCTCCTATTGTCACTATTCTAACATCTGCACGCTATGCGGTACAAATCTCGAGGCAAGACATGGCACTTGACGCGGCCCCAACGGGGGAAACGGTGCCGATCAGCAATGGAAATATTTGTCTACCCTTCGGTACTGCACGGATTCCTATATGGATGCTTGATTCTTCGGGCATAAAGCAAGGATTCGTTATACCTGGTTATATCGACTTCAGGGGGCATCCAACCACAATAAGCGCGTTCTACGATTGCTCGGTTCTGTATACCTTTAACCTTCTGTTGACTTGAAGCGTGCTAGATCGGCACAGCGTATAGAAAACTTCGTCGCATCTCGTTGATGGATCGGCTTTTGGTACTCTTCGTGGAGTTCTGGGTGCTATTTGGGGTCATGGAAATCTCCAGGAAACCAAACGTACTTGGTATCGCTTGTAGGGAATTTTGTATTACCACCCTTCCAAGAAGGACCTCTAGTCTACTATGTGAGCCGGTTTGTTATTGTCACCAGCAGACTATATTCCTGTGCTCAAACAGAGCATAAAACTGCGCCGTAGAACTGATATGGAGCTTACGTGCCCATCATCCCCCCCCCCCCAACGCCAGGTCTTCTCTGCAATATTTTCCTCTGGTCGTATTATCTCTGGGTACAAGCCATATCCTTATATTTCATGCTCTAATGCTCAGGGACCAGAATTTCAGCAAATTTAGGTCTCCGGCTCAGCCGACAATTTGTCCATCCCATCACATGCCACCTGCCAACACGCTCGTCTTGCAAGCTGAGAGACCCCCTCTCCCACCGAAAAGCAAAGCGGTCTCGAGGACTCAGGCAGAGCATAGCGGTATTTAGCTATATAGCGTCTATGCTGAGGTTGTAAGTAGGATCAACCCTTGCTCTGGGATTTGGATGATAACGTCTTCAAGAGCTACGCTTGTATAGGTAGACACTATAATATGTCCAGACCAATTGCCATAGTCGTTTACCTGAACCATCCGCTCGCTACCAAAGCAATTCCCGATTTGCCCCCTTGGGTACCCTCGTGCTTTTCTCTTCGCCAACTAAGACTTCGTAAGGAACAACTCACAAATGCACTTGTAAACCCCTCTCTGCTGACTATCGGACAACAACGAGTCTGCTAACTACCGCCTTTGACGTATCTACGAGGTCGCTCCCGGTCGCCTTCAAACCCTTGACACTCCCCAATTACATAAAGGCGCATGCTGTATGCCTTTGATATGGATTTGTTACAACCAATCCTGGTTTGCCTGCCATCAGCTATGAGCTCAAGCCAGTTTGGCTCTTGCCAACCTCGACCCCAGATACTGTCACGAGGTTGCTGTGACACTGTGACCTCTTGGATTCTTGGGATTGCTGCAACCTGGTTGCTGGTTTCTGACCCGGGCCTTGTTCGGACGATTTGATATAAAGTACTCGTTGCACCTTGTCGTCGCCAAAGGAGCTTCAGCATTGCGAGATCGTATACTGCCCATCGATCCAGCTTTTTTGCTAGGCGGCGAAGAATCTGGGGATACGCCCCACCAAAAGGCATTATCTGAACGTCAATCCGGAATCTGTCTGTGTGTGGCTTGTGATCGTACTGCATTGCAGTGCTCATCTACCGGAGCCATCACTACCAATCGGGGACGGCGGCGGAGAGCTCTGCCTCCGGGTACATCACTCCAAGATGTGTTCGTTTTTGTGGCAAAAGCAGCTGGTTTTTCGCGTACTCGGGTCCTGTAGCCGCAATGAAGCGCGGTTCAAGGAGCTTTCTTCCTTTTAACACCTTGGGGCCCTTCACCGTCAACCGGGAAGGGGTAGCACGCGGAGGCGTGTGCGTCTCGGCGATTCGGCTGGCGGTGTTAAGTGCATTTCACAAACGGCAGGAGTGTTTATGCCTCGCTCGACACGATTCACTTTATTGGGTAAAGTGATTGTCTATGGCTGCTAGAATACTTCTTTTTGGAATTTTCGCGCTACTACGATGCGCAGTGCATCTCCCCTATAAATAGTGAATGATTTTTTTTGGCGAGCTTTCCTGTGTTTTTACCTGAGTGAGCGTTCCCTCCTTTTGCTGTACACATCGGTATTCAGGAATTTGGCGCTATTGGCTTGCACCATCAACCTTTCTATACTACTTTACTTCGCAAAAGACAACTCAACTCTTTCGGCGAGCCGAAATCCCTTGTGACGGACAGGACGAAACCCAAAACCATCTGAACCTGGTGACCGAGGGCGATGGCCACTGGCAACAATCAGATTTGTTCTGATGCAAACACTACCGCGCACCAGCAATCACAGACAGATATTCTCAGCACCAATATTGGCGCCCTTTCGCTCAAACCTCGAGCAGAATCCTCAAGGTAGATAAAATCGGAGAGACGGCAGTGTCGGGTTTCTTCTATGGCCTAGGGGCCATCGAAGTAGCCCGATCGCCGCTTTTAACTGAACAGTACCCCAACCCACGTCACTTGGTTGGCCTTAATTATAGTACAAACGTCACAAGCTCCTCACAGGGCCCGCTCGGAAGAAGTTTTTTTTGGGCTTTTCCCGGAAGTTTGGGTGGTTTGTCGTCCCACGCCTAATATTATTCACTGAACTGACTTGATCATCTATAGCTAAGTAACAGCTATCCGAACCTAGTTTGGCCGGATGGAGTTTCGCCAAAACTCATGAAACTTGAAAACGAGAAGGATGCCATTGCTATAGCAAAGTGGGCAGGTTGTATTCGTAGTGCCGTAATTGGTGAAAGGCTTCAGGTAGATACGAAGACCATGGTATGCGCTTTTCGGCTTCGTGTTTAACATTTGCGTTGACCTGGGGTTTTCAGCGGGGCATACTTCGATATTGCGGTAAAGAAGCTCCGGTAATTCTGTACAGTGAGTAGTCGATCTCCATCATAACTCTTCAACACTTCTAACTACAACCGGTTTCATCCAATCAGTTGGTGGTCACACTATGAACACCCCCCAAGGGAAAATATGTAAGCCATTTTACATGTCGTTGACTTGGGTCACTGATCTGCTTTGCATTAGACCTTCCGGCAGACTGTTGCATTGATGGGGAGAACATTCCAAGTCGGGGCATTGCATTTACGGTTTGCCCTTTACCGACTCATGACATAAATTTCGAGTCACTCACGCTCGATATTGTCGACTGCTACTAGGACATGCGCAAGATGCTGTTCCAGAAGGACAAAATACAACCTATGCTTGTGAGCTTCTACGGATCTACTTTGGGTTACTCTTGAGACTAATATCTGGTGGTTGTTAGCTTGTTACCGATGTGAGTCCCGAAATTGCTTCACGGCAAACCTACTAATTGTCGCATTCGCCTCTCAGGCTTGCGATTTTACGAACCCCTTGGGTGAGCCAGGATAGCATAGCTAATATCGGCATTCCACTAATACCACTCGGAATCCAGAATTGCCGTTTGTTCTTCGTTTAGATGGCAAGCGAGGGCGTTGGGAAAAGACAGAGTATTATTTAGAAGGCAACCCTAAAGTGAAACAAAGTGTGGTATGTTTCGGGCAAAATCATGTGTTAAATGAATCAACAAGAAGCTTACCGTGATATGCCAAAGCTTCACTTTGCTTCTACAAAGCCCGCCGGCCTATCTTATTCTTTCAAGTTTGGAGGGATATTCACTAGGGTAAGTGGCCATACCTCGTGGTTTGTGTGCGCCCGAAGCCACTCGACTTACTTTGCGTCGCTCTCACAGGAGTTCTGCAACGTTGGTTTAGACGAGGGGCTGACCTTAACCGAGCGGTCCGCCAAGATACAGTAAGACTAAGCATGTTGCGTAGAAAAATGTGATTAATTACAGAGGTAATTCCTAGGGAATGCATCGATAAATATATGCGCGAGTATCAAGCGATGAATGGCGGCGAACTGCTTTCTCAACAACACCAGGTAAATATCGCGGTAAATCACGACCCATTCTAAACTAACTCTACGATAGGTATATAGCTCCCATGAGTTTGCAAGTCTCTTATAACTATGCCACCTGTTTGTGACTGACGTTACGCCTCAGGACTTAAATGAGAAGAATCCTTTTGCAGCCTTTGGACTCTCCTACATTCCTTCGCAGGACCTAGAGACTCCCCATATCGAAGGCTGCTAATCGGAGGCATCAAAGTGCGCGTGAAAAAATTTTGATTTTATTGTTCGGCTTCGCTTCTGTTTCGTTAGGGGGGTTTCTTTCGCTGTCGTTACGTCTAGTTTTGCGTACCGCTATAATGAGTCTTATATGTACTCGCTTTAATATACGCGTTAATATCGAATTTTCTGGCCCGCGTACGCTCTGCTTCCGGAAACATCTATTCAACTCAAACTACACCGATTGCTGGGCTCTAGCGGCGCAGGTGGTGTGGAGAGATCGTGCTATAGCTCAGTGCTTGGACACGTTACGATGAGCTTGCATTCCACTTTCGTAGGGGCGATTATGGCTTGCTATCAATCCCGCTGGGAGTGCCTAATCGCAGACAACCTCAGTGGGACCCGTGTGGAGTAGCACATGCAAATCACTCCAGCCATTGGCTGCGGTGTACAGATGGAAATCCCCTTGTTTCCTTCGCATTCTACCCTAGTGGGAGCTTCAAGATAGCGAAGGGCTGAGCCTTACATCGCGGCGCTGCGGCATCAAGGTAAGCGGGTGCATATAAAACCAAGAACAACCGTGTAAATACACAAAAGGACTGCTATAGAAAGGATAGTAAAAACGAGGAAAGGACCGGGGTACCCAAGACGCGAGGGTTGGCTCGTGGGTCGGATGGCCAACCTGATGTGCTGTTGACGTGTTGAGTGAGGTGGTTGCAAAGAGACAGCGTAGGCAGAGGAAAAGAGCGTACTAATCGGCGAGCGGTGGAAGAGAGAGTGAGGCGGCAAGGTCAGAACCAAGGACCACCTGATCGGCGACATTCCTGGGCGGCTAAGTCCAAGCTGGGTCCCCGCGTGCTGCGAGCCACACTCTCCTATTCAAAATGTATGTCGCAGATGTAGACCGCTCATCCTTGAGACTCGTCCATGCATAGATTTAGATTATCAACTTAATAGCGCTCTCGCCCGGAAAGGTTATCTGTGTGACAAATTGGAGACTTGTGACACGGAGATGATGCGTTCGGATTTTACAACGGAGCCGATTCTTGCAAGGGATCATGAACCCGTCGTGATACCGTCATGAGCCCGTGTGATATTTTCGTATTGAGATATCTGACTGGTCGATGATGACCTATTTACAGTAGATTCGTTTAGTGCTACATTGTTTGGATGCAACCCTGTTGCCAAAGCTGGGGGCGTGTGACATTCGGTTGCGTAAGCCGAGGTGCGGCAGTTTGTTCCGGTCGTGGGCACCTGATGTTGAGACCCAACAACCACGTCGCGCGGCTTTGGCCTGACCTTGACCTAACCAATCACCTGCAGTATATCTTATTGTCAGTCCCCTTTCTGGCTCTGGACACGCCAACGCCGTTGTTGAACGGCGTGCGTTATTTAGAGGGTGTGGCAACTGAAACAGGGGACGTCTGATACCCAAGCAGACTGGGTTCGACAGCCCTACCAGGAAAGGTCATAGTTAAGGGAGTGTTGCGTAATTGGTGTTCAAGTGCTGGTGTAGATAGGTCTCGGGCTTCTGTGAGTTTATGGTTGAATATATAATTCGACTTCAATCTCCTTTTTCTGGTCGTCCGCGTTTTCTGCTGGGTGTCAGGACCCAAACATACTTTGTCGCATAAAAGATATCGTAGTCTATGTGTCAAGGTCTGCAGGGAAGTCAGTTCGATTCAACATAACGCCCTACGGCAGCCGCATGGTGGTCAGATCTGCCTTGGCTACAACTGTAATCTGGTTGCCCTACTTCGTCAGCTATTCGGAACAAGAGCCATGGCCACGCCAGCAGTGCATTTGTAATCTCGTGATGGGTGGATTGAGATATCTCGGTTCAGACCACGACTAGATTTATTGTGAGTATTTTTCCGTCTACGTGAGAATATGCTACTGACGTGTGTCGAAAGATTCAGAACTAAAACTCAAGCGAAACCAAAATCATTCGCTTCCTTCCCGTTCTTGACATCGTCCACCTGCGCTAAAATTATTTACTATGTTTCACGTCAAGATAGGATCCAGCAAACCTTGTCTACAGATTACATCGGTAGCTTGATTGTTGTGCGATATCAATTTGCCCAACTGATGGATACACCGATCGAGATGAGTACGGCTACCCACCACCCCTCTAGCAAAAGGCTCAAGACTTCGGTTTGAGCAGAACCCTGATGTCTACGGTACGTTCGAAATGAAGATGTTTTTGGCATTCTAGCAAATTCTTGATTTGCGTTGACGACCCGCTTTAGCTGGATATTGTGATATCTCAACATTGGAGACTGATCCACACAAGCCTCGACATGGATGCCATGTCGCATCTAGGTACCTCGACCTTTGACCTAAATCCTGGTTTTTAGCACTTAAAACTCAGGTTTTCACATACTGTGGCGACAACATTTCATTACTCTAGCCAATGGTCGTGTTTTCTGTTCTGGATGAACCAGCAGCGTAAAACGAACTTATGCTCCTTGCTGGATTCATCCCAGTCAGACAGACCGAGAAAATGACCAAATGGACTCGGCTTCGGGCCTCGCTCGAATTCTGGTTCACTCTTTTTTCACCTGCCAACTCTCTATCCCCGAAGGACATCTGGGGTTAGGGTGTAGCGGCCCTTTGCGTCGCTTAATCTACCGGAGAGAAGCCCCTGTGACCGTTTATGAAGCCGATAGAATCAAAAATTAGCACCCTGTGTTTCTGGAGGTTCTCAGTCAATCAGAACCGCAGCACGAGCCACGGGTATGGGACAATGACCGCGGGCGGATATTACCGTGGTGTCACAAGGGAGCTAGCTTTCACGGATTGCTCTCGTCATCAATATCACGCAGTGGCTATCCCGGGGTTTTACACCAATTAGAATTAAGGTGTGTTCTATCTAACTTTGTTTTTGAATATTTTGTGGGTAATTTAGAAGCCACGTTTAGTACTCAGTTGTACAGCCGTTAAGCCTTTTCACTTCGTCTACTCCCTTGCGACAAATCGTCGTTATTCACATGTTCAACAATCGAATCAGCAGCCCCAATCCCCCCCAGCTCTTTTACTTCTGCGTACACAGGTCAGCGTGTTATCCTCGCAGTTTAAGGGTATCGCCGATCGTTCATCCTCTGTTCGCCAACTAATGACATGGCGGGCTTTGAATTCTCCGAGGTCTTTACAGGATCATGTCGGATCTAGTCTTCCACTTTGGGTTGGACGAGGCGTAAGATGAGATTTCATCACATTATACGTGCTTGTTACGACTACCACCCATGCCCGGCGAAAAACAATAGCTTGCCACTGTTTCTTCCATGACCTGGTCACGGAAAAGCACTACAACTTTACTGTTGGTGTTTCCCATCAGCCAACCTAACTCATTTGGTCGAGAGAACGAAACGGGGGTACTGGCCCTACCGGTCTGCGGTAGGATATATATGGGTATGGCAACTTTCACAGCGCGTGTCGTGTCAGCGTATCGAGTCAGTGTTCGCTTGGCGTTTCCTGCTCGCCCGCCTGTTTCCGGACGAAGAAGTCAACGAGTGATGGCTGCAGGTATATAAGCTCGCATACGTCGAGTTCCGTTTCAATACCCCACTAGCCTACATCCTACTATAGCGGATCACTTTGCTTTGAGTATGTGTCTGGAACTTTTCCAAGCCAATCCTGCGTACTAAGTACTCGACAGTGGAGCAAACAGGCTCAGTCCCGCACGACCACATGGGTACGAACTCGTAAGCTAAAGTAGATTAGAGGGCGCAACCGGTGATGAGCCACTCGTGGCCCGTCGTTCATCGCCGGCCGCCCCGCATTGACACCCTAAGCATCCCCTCAACCCAACACCTGCCCCTCTCGCATACAGTGAAAAGCTACCCATCTCGAGCTGTGGTGGCCGATCTGACGAAGGACCATCACGTTCTCTCTATCTTGGTGCTGTACCTCTTGCGCCCTCATACCAGCGCGGGCCGGCTGTATATATAGTACGTCCCTTGTGTTGTCCTAATCTCTCGTTAATTACGCTACCATGCTGACGGCCTGCCATTTGTCCAGATCGCCAACTTGTACAAGAACATAACTGAGCATGAGCATATTTCTCTGGGTGGCCACAAAGACTGCGAGAGTGTCAAAGAATGGGCGAAACGGCTGACCCGTGGTAGCAAGACGGATATCTATGTCTCGACTGATGCCGACGTGGACGAAATAGTAAGCATGCGTCAGCCTGTGGTTAACCGCTGTGCCAATACTAGTATAGAGGCCGGTGCTGAAAAACTGCGGGGATGGTCCAACCTTTGTATACTGTGAGCTCTGCAACCATGGGGCTCGGTGTCGAGTGTCACTAACGCCTTGTGGTAGTGAACGGACATACTGAGTGGTCGGCAGAAAAGAAATCATGCAAGCCATCAGCATTCTCGTTCCGGGTGTTGTGCTATTTTCTCACCGTGGTGTAGATCTCGCGACCGAGTACTCGGCTCCCACGAAAGACGTACCTGGGGTGGTCAAGGGTGTCCCGTTTGAGGTAGGTCCGCTTGATTCACAAACGGCGGAAGCGACCTAAAGGATTACACAGATCATGCGCGAATGGATTATTGGAGCGTCACCAGGTCCAATGGACCTCCTCGTAAGTTGCTTCTTTACCGGCTTCGAGGATAAACTGACGAGTTTGATAGCTGGTGACCGATGTTCGTTGTTGTTATGCTGCTATGACCTGGTCGCCGTATTGACTATATGTGCTTTTAGATATGTTTTTGCCCAAACTTCTTAAGTGCGTATCCGGGCAAAAACAATATAGCCAATGCTAACTATTGTTTACAGGACTTCCGTACCTGGCACGCAAAGTCGACGGAGTCTGGGTTTGGATAAAAACAGAGTACTACACTGAGGAAAGCAGCAGCTACTGGGAGGATAAGAATATTGTGCGTACCTTGAATTAACGGTAGCTTGACTTTGCTCACTAGCATATACTCTCTGAAGCTCCATTTTGCGGCAACTGATGAGGACGGCGAGGCGTATGAATGGGAATCTATTGGTGGGATCCACACAAGAGTAAGTAACTTCTGGTTTGCGATACGTTGAGGCTAATCTAATTATCATGACGCTTCCCAACCAGGAATTTTGCAACGTAAAACCTAATGTTTCCCTCAGAAGTAGGCTGGATGATATGCAGTAGGTGGTTGGGAATAGTATCTTTCATGAAAGATTGATTTCCCCTCATAAATAGGTGTTCTATTGACCGGATTGTATCCGAGTTTGCCGATGGGGCAACGCAGGTATGTTATGTGAGTTTCACTTCTTATTAGATGTTGAAGGCAAGCGCAGCATGCTCCGCTCTATAGTAGTTATGAAGCAGTAAGTATCCTGTTCAGTTATAATGACTCTGCTAATACTCGAATAGGACTTTGAGGACAAACACATCTTCAAATCAATTATTCATACGGAGTGGCCGGTCAATTGGAATAGCTAACCAGCTCAAGCGTTATACAAACTTGATTTATGTTTTATTATAGGGTTTGGTTCTGCGCCGCGGGCTGTTCAGTGATGTACGATTTACCCGGTCCTTTTAATTGATTTTTTCTCAAACGGTTCAAAGACTCGCTTAAAAAACGACCAACGCTTATCCTCACGATACATCAGGGTTTCGTCCACTAATTACAGCGAGCATTGTCCCTATCTTCTGAACTATTCATATTTATTGACTGATTACGAAGGCAACGTATGCGCCGTCCATGCTCTCTTCTATCACATACTCCACGCTTAACTATGTACCTCTATCTAACCTCTCGAATCCGGACTGTCCGACATATGCTCTCCCTGATAAACTCCGCGAAGCCATGCAACTGGACCTTTGGTTGGACTGCCAGCAGATTTACAGCCCACTGTAGGCTATTATATATGTATGTTGTTAGCTGCTAAATACGAAAGCAAACTGGCACATAAACCAAGCCAACCCCCCCCCTTCGAGCGCAGGCTGGTATTGGAGAGTTTATTTGTATGGGATCACGGGCGGGGGTCCCGGTTAGCCTATCCGTGGCCATTGCCTCCCTAGGTCAACACCTCACCCAGCACAGTCCACCGACAGCCAACCATTGCCCGCTCCCCGATGACCGAGTGGCCCAGCTTAGTTCATGTGTTCAGCTCATGTTGTGGGCACTGAAGCTGGACAACTGAGTGGACCACGGCCGCAACGACCCAGGTTCAAAGCGTAGGCATTGATGAACAGATTCCCATGGGTGGGTGACAATCCGTGACTCGGGTCACGTTTCCCGGCCTCCGGTAATACGTCTCCGGTACTTGCCACGGGTTGAGATCTTCGCTGTTCTTCGGCGCTCGTTCAACGCGCATGTTGTTGGGGTGTTACACGAATACCCAGCAGGGCTCTTCTTGACCTCAACTACTACCTCGTCGGCAATCGACGGACGCTCTCGATCTTAGCACTCTGCTAGTGTATTATGCAGCCCGACTGACTGATTTATCGAACGTGGCTGCTGAAACAGGGGAACCACGGTACCAAAATAAGCTGAGGACGGCACCTGTATCAGTATCAGATGAAAACTTTTGGCTTCAGCACCTAAATGGGTTCTGCACTGTACGGTGTTGTATTGGGTTGGGCGTAACATTACTCCGGTGTGCTTTCTGGTATTTCGTGAGTCTTCTATGGATGTAGACCACAAATTAAATTACACTTTGTTTTGCCGAGAGTGCCTGAAACGATGCACGGTTACCCACCGCCGGTTTAAGGTGTGGCTGAACGTTATCTCGCAGAGGGCAGGGGCGAACATACGATATTCGCGTTGCCTATGAGATTAAGCTTGCGCTTTTCAGAAGATTGCCTCATCTAGCCCTATCGCAACTTAGCCTGTCTTGACCAGGAGCAATAACCCCCTCCCGATAAGAGAGGCTGCGTGACATGTCGCTGTCCCCTGCACCAAACTATCCGTAATTCGCCAATGCCCCCCCCACTTACCCTATTCTGTGTAGCTCGTACGGAGCAGGTCAACCGACGAAGAAAACTCTGCGTGAGTTCGATCTAGTCGTCATAGACATCCTGCTGACACATGCTGGGTAGGACCAAATAAAGCAGCATTTGTTGTTTTCTTCTGCCCTTGACCAATCGTAGCCGACCTAGCTTGTTCAATTGAATACTCAACGGACTTTAAGCGAGCGAGTCCCGCTCTATGGACCTTATCGATATCCGGATGGCATCAGACTGTCGAAATAGACGACAGACGGTGGTTTCAATCAAAACGAACCGTTCCACTCCTTAGTGGCTTGTTCCCCCCAACCCCAAATCTGAGTGCAAAGCTGTTAGTATGGGCTTAACCACGATTGTGCCTTTCAGGGAGGTCTCCGGCAGGGAAGTAGGCAGTAAGTCTCAGGAATCCTAGTATCTCATCAGGTTTTGTTGACCGATCCGAAGCGTGTGGCCTCCACTATGGAAACCTTGTTCCGCCCATACTCTCAATGGTACCACGCACCTTGCTGTCACACGAGTTATGATTTTTCTTCACATTCTCTCAGGTTGCCCTGCTATTCGAGAGCCCTGACGCTTGTTGGACACGCTTCCTGCTTTTTAACAGCTGGATGTGCGATATCTCTCTTGAAAACGAATCTCTAGCCGTCTTAGTTCGGTAGGCGATACTGAATGTGCTACTGGATACAGCCCGGGAAGTATTATCCCCTGTTCTAAAAAAAATCCAGCTTTCTTTTCGATTCCTCATCTACTACAATCGATCCCTCATTCTTCTGCCCGAATCAAGCGGTGATGGTATCTCTACCCGTTACGTTTATTTAGGAACGAACTAGTAGCTCGTTGTCGATATGCTTTACACTTTGTCTCCAGAAGCCGCCGCAGTGATGACTTTATCTCGGTCAGTCGTTATATGTGGCCAGGGGTGATGCTCTGCAAAACGTTCTGTCCACCAATGTCTACGCTACTAGACTGGATTGATATTTGCATCGCCTTCTTGAAGCCTTTCGAATTCTTTACATCACGCTTGGGATTGTTCCGCGGCTAATGGGGCTGGGCATATTTGATTTAAACCGAGCCTCCGTATATCGCGGTGTTTGTCCCTAAATGAGTTTGTGGTATGTCACAAATGATGCTACTCCTGCTCCTGGAGTAGAATTTGGAGTTGACAGTGATTGAAAGGTAGCTTCGTTGGCAAGCTACTTGTGGGGACCATTCCTCCCCTTCGCTTCGTGATCCAGTGAGCCGTCGCACCACTTCAACACCACACTTGTCTACGACCGACGGATCCATGTTCTGATCCGGTTCCTTTCTCACAGCGGCCGTGCAAGACACAACGTGCCAGCCTTGCGGCCAGGAAGCATCGCGCGTCCTTTGCCCTTTCTGCTAGCAAATCCACAATTGCGGGCTTTGAATTGGGGTATGACTGTGCTTCAGCACCCGGAGAGTCCTCCCTCGTTCGGGTATGCCGGATTTACCCAGACCCTCTAGTTTTTGTAGAACAAAGCTTCAACGTCAGGCTTTGCGTCCCCGCGTGAAATGCTACACTGGGAAAGACTTGACTGAACAGTAAAACACGGTTTCCGATCATACCCTGACATTCGAAAAACGCCCCGGTTTCTCTTAGATTTGCACCGGGAAAAACTCCATTCCCAAGCCCGCCGCGATGTCCTGGTCTTTGGTTTGGAGTGACTCTGTTGTCTGTCATTCGCGAGCCCGGGCGTATACGACTTGCGCAAGTCACTTCTCCTTTGTTCCCACCATTGAAAACGTTTGCTGAGGTATTTAACCCGACATATAGGTGGAATCGTCACTCTCAACGACGACCGCCGCACCAACTCTTCGTCTTATCTTTTTAATCTTCTATCCAGCAGCACTCTTAAAGTACGAATTTATGCATTTTCAGTGCAGGACGCGCGCTGACTCGTCGGCAGTGGCATCTCCGCAAGCCGCTCACGAGTTTGGCTGTCACCAAGATTCGAACCCGTGAGCGCAAGGAGGTGAAGAGGGCGTTCTTCGACGACGGTCTTCCTTACGACGGCCGTTGTTGGGCGACCCCGTACTGACTCGCCGCAGGTTTTCTTACATCCCGTGATACATAGTGGCGTTGCATTCGGGGTTACTAGTGGCGAGCTCGGAGCTGGCTCTCTCTCTAGGTCTCTTTATCGTGGCGCGGTTGAGTTCGAGTGGCGCGAACCAATCGCACATGTGGTGGGTTTCTATCTTTCCTTCTCTGCTTTCTCCAGGACGAATTGCTCGCCCTCTATTTAGATCACCAGTTCTTATCCCGGAGAAGACGGGCTTGGTCTCCGTGGAACGCTTCAAGACCAACAAAGAGTGGTAAAATGGACGGAGGGTTTGGGTCGCGGGGAGCTTATCACCAGGAGGTCGATTGGAGCGGACGGGGAAACAATAGTAAGCCTGTCCTCCTCTGGTCTCTTTGGTCCCTCCAGTTGCTGAGCTTACCGTAGCGATCAACGCTCGAAAGCTGTCGCGATGGACCAACTCTTCTGTATAGTAAGTCATGTTCGTCGAGTCTGGTCATGAGCTTTTGGTGACCCGTGCGATAGTGAACGGTGAAGTCGAGTATAATTCACGCGGCGATAGGATATGTGCGTAGCCAGTCCCTTCTTTGGTATGATCCCCGCTTACACACCTCGGGGTTGTCTAGACCTTCTTCGCGGTTGCTCGGTTCCTGACGCCTCGGGTCATGTAAACCCTTCAGGTATCCCGTTTGCTGTAAGCCTAACTCATAATACGGTAGCACCAATAATTAAGGTTCTTCATATATAGCTTATGCGCGATTGGATACTAGGGACGACATTCGAAATGAGACTTGCGGTAGGTGGTTGCCTCTTTTTGATCAACTTTGACATCAACTAACGACGAGGCTAGATTATTACCGACGTTTGTTCTATATGCTTACCTTCACAGAAGGTAACACTGACGACCCAAACCTTAGATGTGCTATTGTACCAATTTCCTAGGTACGCCTTAAATTAGCATCGCATGCATAATAACTAAAATTCAAACTATAGGACTTCCATATATGGCGGAGAAAGATGAAAATGGTATCTGGGTGTGGCAAGCAACTGAAGAATGTCAAACCAGAGGGGCTGAAATTGTCTGGGATGAGAACAAATTAATCGTAAGAACATATTTTATGGTCCTTGTTCACCACTCGTTAGCTCACAGCTGCGCATAGTTACATTTCGCTGCGACAGAGAGCTTGAGCCCTGCATACGCGTGGAACAGTATTGGCGGAATATTTACACGAGCAAGTGCTACCCGTATGCGCATGAATCGTATTTACTGAATCAGGCTGTTTCTTGCTGTAGGAATTCTGCAATGTTCGGCCCCGAGCCTCGCTCCGGGATAGGCTTGATACCATAGAGTGAGTTGTCCACGCTTGGTGCCTCTAATGAAGCAACATCTTAGTGTTAAAAACAGAGCTTGGATGACTCCATTCGTGTTCAAACATGCGGAGGGAGCTGTACAGGTCAGTTGTTACTCTACTGCCGTGCAACATTTACTTGAAAGACTCCCAGCGCCCACGGCTCTATAGCAGCAGGAAATTCGTAAGTTTATCAATCACGACAAGTTGACCTGACCTAAATTCAAACTGGGTTTCGGGTAGAGCTTTGATGACAAGGGCGTCCTTGGAGATATCTTGTTCCCACTACGCCAAGCCTAAAGCCACGTACGTCCCCTGGTAAGTGGGCTGTGATGTGGATATCGGCTCCGTCTTAGAAGTGGGGAAATATTAGATTTGGAAAAACGATGGGATTTTGTTGATTGGGTAGTCCGGGAACGCGCAATGAGTTTCCGGGAAGATTTTGTGAATGTCTTTATTGTTAATTTGATGCGTCTCAGTGTGGTCTACATAAGATGGGTTGATGCACGTACGGAAGCTACGTAGTCCCGACCACTGATCAATTTAAAAACGAGTCAATGAAGATCGTACCTCAAAAGCTATCGCCTTCGGCTATGGTTTGAAGCGGAGGCTGGGACTTGTCAGTGTATCTTCAACGCGACGGTGGGCCCCTCGTGCCGAACCATACAAAATATGGTATTACACATCGCACCAGGCTGCTGCGATCAATCAGCTATCGTTCGATGCTTTCTTCAGAGCCCACCCGCTATTTTGTATAACCGTCTATCGAGCACGAAGCCATGTCTCGAAGTAGAGGCACCAGTAGACCCACACGAAAGTCATACGCCTGGTTTGTTGACTAGTGTGTAAATGATATAGGCTCAACGCGATTCGCCGTCCCCTGATAACGCGAGGAGCATTTCTCGAACACGACTACACTGGGACATTGAGCAGGCCCTAGGTCATTCAGTGTATGCGCAGGAGCTGAAGGTGGGATCAACTATCAGCGGGCCCGGGAGACGCAGGTGCCCTCGGGGACGTGGCTGGTTACTGGCTACCAGAGCGACTTACAGCCGAGAGGGTCCAGGGCAACGAACCGCCACTGGTTCATAATATGGGACACAGGGGATAAGAAACCGCATGCCCGCCATCCTGATCATGCCGTCATTAGTAGTAGTCATAGATAAAGATGTAGGCCACGCGACATCGCGTGATGGATCCGTATAGAACCTGTCGCTCGCCAATAGGTCTAATCGCTATATTATTCGGCTGCTTTTAGCCTCGCTACAGGATGCTACGCCGTGTTTTAATCACATCGATGAGTCACACGACTGCGCACCGCTTACCGTTCTCTTTGGTGACTACGGTTTGCAGCTTTTCTTGCGGCGTGTTTCCAGTTCTTGAAACACGCCTCCTTCACCTACTTGTAAAATGATATAAACTCTCGGCATGGGACAGATACAGCCTACGGCCCCCACTCAACTACACTACGGTCGCCCGAGAATCAAAGCCAATACATTCGATGCGTTTGTAAATTTGTTGCAATTCTCGAAGAGGCTGGACTGTAGATAATGTACTGGTTGATTTGTGAGTCTATTTTTAATGAACAAAAATTTAAATGTCGCGGTGAATAAGAGAAGTCGAACTCCCCCTGCAGACTAGTGGGGTTGGAACAAAATCCTGAAATGAAGTCGTATAGTCAGTGAAGTAAAGTGGATGCCGGTCTGCGCGATTGATGGGCGCATAATGGTATCGCACAGCTGAGTTTTTGGTGGCAAACACGAGCTTGCGCCTCTACCTCGGCTATAAGGGTTGGCCGATGACATAAGTACCTCCGTCACAGGTTGTGTGACCTTCTCTAGACCTCCCTATCCCAGCGGCCCTCCTTGCTGGCTATCCTCCAGGGTCACTCGAGGCATAATTCGCAAGGTGCGGCCCAACAATTGGACGCCGATGTCATACACCCCGACTCGTGTTTATGAGACTGCATCATTGTAGGCATCGATAATACTCGCACCCCCAAACCAATCAGCCCCCCCCCCCTTCTCCTTCGCCCGAATCTCCGTTCGTGTCGTCCGTCGCTCAGCTTGGAGGCGATATGTATTTCTTCTGTTCTAGTCTGTGTTTCTTCCCATTCGTCTCTGCTTTCAGCCGCGGGTAACCTCGTTTTTGGGTGCCTAGGTTTCAGTACATCTTCGGCTTTACACTTCTCTAGTAGATAGCTTTTAATGGCCGTAATCTGGGACCCTGGTTCAATCTACAACACAAGAAACATGCATTGACCGGTTGGATGTTGTTATGTATGCGGAGCGCGCTGCTTGTTCTGATAGAGCAAATCTTACATAGCTTCCCGGCTGAATCCTTCTCAATTTGCTGTACTTTGGATATGAAACTACCGACTTCGAAGCATTAGAATTCTTCCGGGCGACTTTTCCCGTATCTGAGCAATGCGACCCACTAGTGGCGGGCCTTCAACCTTGAATATACTACCGGACTTTGCCGGTTTAACATATGCCCCTACACCTGAGCAAATACTCCCTATTGTTGGATCGCTACTTTGCGTGCGATGTGCCAGGCAATCGCTTGTCATTTCCAATGATGCAAAGGTCACCCCTTGGACATCGTTGTCTAACAAAGCATAGAATATCAAGGAAAGCTACGCTACTTGCGCTGGGTTCTTTGGGGGTTTCCTTGTAGTTTTCGTCCTGGAATAATTTCTATGTTTGGATCTGTGATCCATCTACTTATTTATGTGTTTAAGTCTAAATAGATAGTATTCTGCATCATAAATTCTTTGGACTTGCGAGTGTCGTGACGAGTCGCACGTCACAACCGTTTCCTTTCCACTTTGGTGTTCAGCAGCCTGTGTATAGATATGGACAATCTAGCGTTAAGATATACCCGTGTCCTCAAAAGATATCATTTCAGCAAGGCCCTACTTAGCTCGGGGAGTGCATTCAAGACTCTTGCAGAGAAAGACGGCAAGGTTGAATTAGACCAAAGTCGTATGCCGAGGTCTACTGTGACTAGTCCCGAAAACTGTTTTATCCGGGGTGCGCTGATCCTGTGCTAAGTACAAGGTTATACGGTACTTGACAACCTAATTTCGACTGATTGCCTGTTTTGTCCAGTTCAGGCAGCAGACTGGTGCCATCCGTAGGGTAGATTCGTGCCTCTTGAATTGCCAACGAAAGCTAAGCGGGCCTTTCACAATCTCTATGGCGCTTTGCTCAGCTTGTTTCGGTCAATAAATTCGCTTCCGTATCTGCTTTAACCTTTGCGAACAAGCCAAACGGGAGCCGGCAAAACCCAGGCAAACAAACTCAAAAAGTGCAAAAAAGACAAGGTTGGGTATGGGGTTAGCCCTTTATTTAGCCTTATGGCTCTCTGTTGGGACAACAAACATATTCGCCTAGTGCGTGTGGACCAAACGGCTCCACCCATGTCCAAACTTGGGTTCCCGAGCATAATTTAAAGGCCAATACGAATGCACGAAAGCCACATCAAGTCCTCCGCACCTTCCACCATGCCCACCAGCCAAGTTACTCCCTCGCTCCAGCTACAACCCTTTACGCAAACTTCCAACGTCGACCAAGCAGTCGTAGCGCCTTCAACTCAGCCGTCTCCAAAAGCCCCAGAGTTGCATTCGTGAGCACGATCTATGATGAAAGGCTTCTCGGCGATGATTCCTCCGATCCGGACGGTCAGCGTTGGTTCCTCGTCCTAATGCCCTAATCAGTTCCTCAATCTGGACCTGGTACATAGCGTTGATGAACCTACTCTCCGTACGGTCCATGTATCTGCTAACCCGCTTGGACGAACTCTTTTCGAAGGTGCCGCGCCACTTGGTCCAGAGGCGGTCGTGGTTCGCCTTTCTTGTCTCCTAGTAGTTGACCCCAATAATCTCAACGTCTGTCGATTACCTCAGGTGACCAGCTCATATCAACATTCGGTCAGACATGCGCTGGCAGGTTCTGACACGGACCTTGCCCGAATGAAGAGTTTTTTCGCCTTGATAGTTGGCCAGGCTAACGTCAAGGTATGGAAAGATCCTGGTCAGGGCGCCTTGGTGAGCCACGTGCATGCGAGTTCTCGACAACGTAGACATACTCACCTGAACATAGAACGCCATATTCCATAAATGCAGACAACGACCAAGTTGCCTATACGGTAAGTATATACATATTCCCAGCCGGGTCTTCGCTCATATAAATTACAGTCAACGGCCACGCGTCGTCGTCGAAATGTGAGGTTTGATTACCGGGCGCTTTGTGGCTGCTGACTTGCCTTCCTATCTCAGACTTTCCGAACGATTCCACCCTTGAAGAGGACTGGTTCGCTGATAGTTCCGGCGCTCCATTCTCAGTACGCGTCATGTTGTATCGGTATCAATTGATGTCTGAAACGGTTGCCTCAGGAAATCCGACTTGCCTTAATCGACACGCCGGACCCTATGAAGCTTATTGTAAGTGTATGCGCTGTTGTTTCTTAGAGGTAGGCTGACTGTGCTAGCTAGGTGGTCGCCGATGTAGGTTTTTCCTAAACCGTCATCGTTATAAAATAACATCAATTTCCGACATGTAGATGTGTGGATGTTATAATTTCCTCAGTGAGCCTCTCAAGTCGGTAGAGTTGGTAGGAAAAATTAGACAGCATGTAGGATTGCCCTTCGTTGCATATAGGGACGGGCGGAAGTGGAGTTGGAAGGAGACGAAAGAGTACCAAATGGATGGGTCTGGCTCGTGGGACGAGAGCAAAGAAATTGTAAGCATTGGCTCAGAGGTGTTTGCTATTTGCTTACTGGTGTAGCTGCACTTTGCTGCGACGGAAGAATCGGGAGAGGCACACGAGTGGGAGAGCATTGGTGGCATTTTTACACGAGTACGATTCTATCTGGGGCGGTCGTGGCTGAACTAACTACATTGCATGACTTAGGAGTTTTCTAACGTTCACCCCGATACCTCCTTAGGAGCACGACTTGACACTATGGAGTGAGTATGTCTTTATATAATTCGTATGGCGTTAAGCAAACCTGCACGAAACAGGGCCTACATTCTTCCATTTTTAGACAAGTATGCGAGGGGGAAAGTGCAGGTAATGAATACTATACATTTTTTCCGCTGAATGCTCAAAAAGTGAACAGAAGCCACAAATTTATAGCAGCCATAAGTTTGTAAGTCTTTCTATGTTGATTGGTATATATCCACTGAAGAATGGCTAGGACTTTGACCAAGTCGGTGTACTCAAAGCCATCCTGAGCTTCAAGTAATTACTTTATTTGAAGGATTTTGCCTACTCTTGAATGCTCGGGCAGAAATTTTTTCTTGCTTTTTTTGTGTTACCTTTGTATTATTTTCCACAGCGAGACCAAAGTTAAAGTATATTCTTTGTCAGTCGTATCTCCATTTTCAATCATTGGTGCTCTACAACACCAGAATCGGAAAACGGCATGACAGTGAGCATCAGTAACTTTTTCCAAGATACCCCTTTTACCGCGACTTGTTTCGGGCGCCCCATATATGTTCGACATAGTGCGTGAATGTTAGGCTCAATCACATTTCTTATTCATATGTAGTACGACATTACTGCATTCGGCTGCCACTTGTGTGCTTAGTTGATTGGTGTCGCTTTGTTAGAAGTTTCAATTAACTATCAGAAATAATACTAACGAATACACCGCATTCTATTTTTCTGGCCCGTAAATGTATGAATATGGATCCTCATACCAGTGGGTCACGAAAAAAGAATTACCTTGCTCGCTAGGTATGAATGTAACCCACCAAGCGCGAGGGGTCCAAAGGGTCCATATTTGTCATCATACCCTGAGGTTCCCACCAATCGCGTTGCACGTTCGGCCTCAACTGCAGGCAGATGTTAGGAGTACATAACGAGTTCCACTAAGAAACACGGTTCGCTTTATATATGCGTATCCTCCGTAGTAGACGTCGCTGTTGGCCGTTTGCTTGATACCACCTGGACTTCGTGCTTCAAAACCGGGACCTGAAAGATGGATGAATGCTAATTACATCCATTGATGGCCTCTGACAACGGTCGGAGCAAAACAAACAGGAGAGCGTGTGACAAAGACCTGAGACAATGCATACCTCAGTCGGGCGAACAGAAGATCAGACTACATAAAAATGGCCCATACACGGCATTATATAGGTAAGACGTTTCAAGTCTACCGGTGATTAAAGCACATCATTGTACAAACCAATAAACAAGGAATAGTAATACTACATTTCCACTTCCGAATGGTTGTACAGATATAGACAGGCTACTATACTTGCAAATCGCGCACTAGTGGAGATATCCAGACCATAGGAAAGCTGGCGTAGCCCCAATCTTACCGCACAGGAAGTAACCCAGCTGATTCGACGAACAATTCTCCACGTTGGAAATGCTCGTTCACTCGCTCAATAAAATGACCTTGTCCCTCGACCAAAGTTCGTAACGGGAGCAAGAGTAATAGCCAGATGGCTCAAGGTCGGTGCCAGGTTTGCACTCACATTTTTTGTACACTGTATGCAAGAATAACCTGTGGTAATACGGCGAGCTCGCGATGAGAAGAGCCAAGACTTTGTGAATGAACGTCGGTTTCGTGTCGGAGGGGAACTTCAAGCAAGAGCAAACGTCATTTACGCAGCGTCTATCTTTTTTCGTATATACAGAGTGGCATGAAGGTTTCCGGATGTTATGTCGAATTTGTTTGGCGTAACATTCGTCTGAGCAAGTAAGGCCGTGCATCGCCCGGCCACGGGCATTTCAATCAAGCGAATAGGGATTAATCCACAATTCCACTAATCACTTTTCTTTCAGTTTACTGGTGCGTCTAGGCAGATTACGTATTGCGAGTTCTCACTTGCGTACACAAATCGTGTTATACTGAACATGTCCATATAGCAATGAAAACAACAGAGGTTGAGTGGTTTAAACAATCGCAATACAAGTTTAAACAACCTGCTGCGAGGCAGGGCACTGATGCCATACTCAAACAACGTATTAAACGTTGCGCATGGGCCCTCTCCTTCAATAGTTCATATTGGCAGGAAATTACAGGAAGTAAAATTCTGAGGCGAGTTGCTGCTTCAATAGCATTTGGCAGAACACTAAATGGGCTTTGCTCCATACACCACAACAACTAGCGACAATTAGGAAAATGAATAGAGGCAGGAAAACTCATTTCAAAACCGATAGCCGCGACAGGACAGTTTTTTCTGAACGAATATCATGCAATTGTGCAGTATTGATTGCCCTCGTCGCCCTTCATGTCAACCGGTCCGCCCGGTAGCTCGACTGTGTGGTCTATATGGAAATTGTCCATTAAAGCAATAGCTTGGCTAGATGGGTACGCAGAGTATGGCTGTAGTAGGTGCACAAGCTATTGAGGATATGGAGAAAAGTTGGCTGATTGAACACATATGTCCACTGCGGACGTGGTACTTATACCTCCAGCACTGATAGCAACCGCGTGAAAGGAAAGGCGTGGGTTTTTCACAGAGTTTATTTTAGTTAACGCACTCCCATATTGATTGATTCACGGTTCTGATGGATACTGAATACGTACAACCAAGGCCCTTGGCATGTCAGAATTATGGCGGACCTTCCAGCGTATTCCTTCAGTAGGATGTTTTTGAGACAAGTCAAGTCATTCGGGACGTAGAAAAAATACCGCTCGACCGCTCTTTAACCCGGAAAAAATATTCAGATACTTTAGTAACGGATTTGGCGTAGGTATCTCCAATCCACGTTGGCGGGCAAAAAAACACATCGCAAAATAGTCATGTTACACCATAACAGTAACAATGCTCTCATTATATAAATTCGCTTTATAGATACACATAAAAGGCTGAGTAACATCACCCATTAGACCTCGCGTACATATGCCGCAGTCGAAAGAACGGGGGGGGGGTTAGATGCGGAATATGAGCAGAACGAATCATACACCGAGATTGGGCGGACGCTAACACGATAACAAAAATGTGGCAGGTATTTATATTGACATAGAGTACAGAGGTCAAATTTAACAGAGAGGGTCCGAACAGGTCATCGTAGCTGTAGTGGCACATTCCCGGTGAGTATCGAGGACGCCTAGCGCGCCGAAGACGCGCATGTGCGAAAAGAGCCCAATCTCCCACGGCTAGATAAACAGGAACGGGCTCTCACGTTAGCATCGACTGTACAAACGGAATACAAAGAACAGGTGACTGTATGCGAACCAGACGAGGCCATTGATCCCGCTCTACGCTCCTACCCAACCACAACCAGATACAGCAGCTACGTAAGTCTTTGTAAACTAGATCAACGCCTTTGTGTCATTGAATTAGTCCCAGTCTCGTAGAAGAACAAATTGCGTGTAAATCTTATATGCATTATAATGGGTGGGATTATGTTTTTCTTGATATCTCTGTGGAAGATGAGTAGGATGGTGCCCGTGGATACACAAAGATGAAGCAGGTATGTGTTAATTATGCTGCAATGCATGAGGTACTGCCAGCGGATGAAACCGAGCAAATTAAAACCAATGTATGGTCACATTGGGATTGCGTACATCGAACTGGGCGCACTTATTTAGCATCTGGGAAGCATTCGGCATATATGATAGCATATAACCGGCTACTACGATTAGCAAGTAATACACTGCGTTGTTTCCAAAAAGTCAGGCCGGGGGCTCGTCTACTTGTGCTCACGTCGCAAGCGAGTGGATGGCACGTGAGGGGAAGAACTCACGGCAGACGCGGTTTGCCTATCTCCGTCACGCCCTTGATTTAGGATCAAGGTCTGGGCTCGTGATAGCGGCGTGTAAGTCCTGGGTGACGTCACAGTTATGCACTTTTATGCTGTGTGAGGGGTGATGAGTTGGTCTCCAAAACACGATATCTGGTATTCTCCATGCCGGAGCTGTTCACCGGGTGTGTACCACACCGCACCGGGGCCAGCGGCACCCGCCAGGGGGTGGCTGTGTCGTTCATTTGACAAGGTCATGGCTCACGTGACAGTCCCTAGTTGTTTTGCCGCGACTGAGTGCTTCCTCGGACTTCCTCCACGACATTAGCCTCCACTTTTGCCTCTGCCCAGCCCAGGTGACGACACTCCGCATATCCATCTCGCCACCTGTCACGGTCCTTCCCACCCGCCTCCTGGGGCACTATTATACATATAATTTGACTGCCAGTCTTGGAATCAGCCCGATATGATTGAGATCATCGAGGACGAGCAGCACACCGACGAGCATATCCAGGAAAGCGAAAAGCTACTTGGCGATATCCAAAGGCTTTGCGAAAGACAATTCGTCCAAAAGGTGCCTGTGACTTGTACAATGTCGGGCCTAGACGCATGCTAACGACTGATGTCACCTCACCTCATACCCCGCCCGTTGCTCATCTACGGTCGTTCACAATATGAACCCAATATAAAATAACGATGGCCAGGATGCATGCCGCGACTTGTACGAACGCCATGTCGACTTTCAAAGCCAGCTTCGGTTTGTCAAAAATCACGACCCGCACGTCGCAGAGGACTATGATTTTTGTAGAGAGGGAGGGGTGATGGAGCTATACACCATCATCGAGTGTGTTTATATCTGTTCCCTGCACACTCTTGCCTCGTGCTGATCACTCGCCTTGATCTGCTTTGCTTTTGACTTAGGTTTTTCAACCTCTTGACACATACCGCCCACCTCTCTAAAATCCGCGCTCTGTTTGAACGAGATAAAATTGCCCGCGCCCTCCGGGCTCTCAACGAGTCGTACTCTCGCGGAATCGCCCACGTTCACACGTTTCTGCCTGAAAGCCATGCATTATTCCAGCCCCCTCCTAGTCCGACCGAGTCGGACGCAGATTCCCGCGCTAGCACCATCGGACCATTAAACGACGAAAAGGACAAAAATCGAGAATACGGTCGCCGGGAGAGCACGGCCTCCTCGTTTGGGAACGCAGCTGGTCTCGGTGCGGGTACGGCTATTGCGCAACCCCAAGCTGAGGCTAACCCTCAAAGTTTGCTCCCACTCTCCCTGCCTCCCGGCGATGTGACGATGCCCAAACCTCAAATATCACCCGATATGACAGCTCCCCCTCCCAGCTATGGCTACGGATACACGGATGCCAAAACGCCAACCATGCCCGAGAAAGCGGGTACAGGGCTAGAACGCACGACGAGCAACGACCGTCGCGCCCAGCCGTCGCCAATTGGTCGGACGCAGACTCCACCATCCGCTCGAACTGCTACCCCTCAAGATGCTCGTGTAAATACTCCGCCTGCGCTCATCAGCACCCCCGGTCCCAAATTCTCAACCCCTCTCGGCACTCCTGGACCTCGGCTTGCCACTCCCCTGGGTGGTGCCCGGGTCCCGACCCCCCAGGGCAGCATGCGACGACCTCCGACTATGATGCCTCCGAACCAAGACCTCGACCGTCCTCGAAAACCCTCGGTCGACTCGGACGCCGAGAGGAGAAAACCGGACAAGGCAGAAATAGACCGGTTAAAAAAGATGGAAAAGGAAAAGGCGGAATTGGAACGTATTGCGCGCTTGGGGAATGAGCACGATGCCCGGGCGGCTATCAACGCCATCGCGCGCGGCGAGGACTATTGGGAGGCATTTGGAAGTAAGCCTAGGCACGAGGTTATGATGTTCCTCGGCGCGGTCCAGCAGGTGTGTTCGAATTCATCCCGAGCTTGATGGCGATCTAGCGTTTAACCTTATCGTTTTGATGTAGGAAATGTATCGGCATCCACTGACGTCCAAGATCCACAAGGAGCTCGACAACGCGTTGCTCAAGGCACATCTGCGGTCTGGGATCGTCCCTCCGGTCCATACGTTCCAGCCGAGTACGCTTAATTCTCAGTTTGGAAATTACACGCTAATTCGGTTCATTAGGTGAAGTCACGCAATTTAGCCCTCAACCCGTTGCGTATACGCCGTATGCAGATGTGTATCGGGCCAAACTTAAGGGATACGATGTCGGTGTAAAGGCAGTACGGTGTACGGCCGGGAGTACTGGTGCTAAACGCGTGAGTTTCTCCGAGGGTCACGGTACGCACTCTAGTGTGAATACCGGTCTGAAACGAGTTGTATTCTGATCATGATTCGGGTTTTTTAGAGACTGGACAAAGAGGTCAAGATGTGGGCGCATTTTCGACATCAGAATATCCTCCGGATTTTGGGGGTTGCTGCGCACAAGCATATGACTTCTTGTATGGTCACGCCTTGGATGCAGCGGGGAAACGCGCATCAGTTTATGTTGGATAATCCGGATGCGAGTCCTATTCGAATCGTGAGTGTGACTGGAATGTGATAGGAGGCTTTGTGTTGACGTTTGGGCAGTTGATGGGAACCGCCCTTGGACTTGGGTATTTGCACGACCAGGGCATTCCACATGCTGATCTGCGGGGGGTGAGTGTGCAAGTTGGGGAGAGTTCAAAGCCGTTTCTGATTCGAAATACAGGCCAATATTTTACTAGACGATCAAGGAGAAGCGTTGCTATCAGACTACGGCAAGTATCGTCGCGGACTTTCGGGATGGCATTGATTAAGTTGTTGAAAAACTAGGTCTAGCCAATTTCTACGCTGAAATCACAGGCCATTGTATACTCAACCGGTGGACTCCGCCTGAAACACTCGATCCTACGACTGTGGCACAGTCCCGTACGGCTCGCCTTGCTCATCCCCCTATCAACATCACCGGAGACATCCACGCGTTTGGATTGGTTATCATCGAACTTGCCACTCGAGCTGTCCCATTCTACACGGTCCACCGCGAAGAAGCCGTTTACGCTCGTCTCGTACGAGGGATCCGACCGCCTCGACCCGCGCTCCTAAGTGAAGCACTTTGGTCCCTGGCTCAGAGATGCTGGACGTTCCCTCCAGCTGCTCGAATGACGGCTCCTGCGGTTGTAGCGACGTTGCGCGAGTTGATGAAGATCCAGGACCCGGCTGGGCATCTCGTCTTTGCGCCCCAGACCCCGCCTCCTGCAGTTGCCCCTCCTGTCGATCCGGAAGACGAGTTTGTCAAGGTCGCGGTGCGTGCGCCTGTCGAGTCCCCGGGTCCGATTGGGAGGAAATTGCTGATTGTGGTAACGACGGATGGAGAAAAGTACTTGGTCGTGGATGTGAGCAATGCTACGAGCGGGCTGGCTATTAGGGAGAAGATCATGACGGCGGTAAGTGCTCTGATTTGTGGGAACTTCCTTAATGATTCAAGCTTTACTAGGTCAAAATTCCAGACAGAGATCGATCCCGATTCTTGATTTTCCGAACAGAGATAGGCGAGCATATCGTTGGCGACGCGCTCAACTCGGAATTGCTATACAAGACATGCATGGAGCATGGCGATGCCAAAGGAACGCTCAAATTGATTGTCGTCAATCGATCCACGCTGCGGGGCATGTCTCGCGTGCAATCGGCGATGGAAGACGGGCGTACTCCAAGCACGTTGATGGTTACTCCACCGGATCGGGCGTCGCCTGGGACCGGTCTTCCTACGCCCTCGCCCTCGCCTGGGCCTAGTCCGGACAATGCGCGTTCGACTCCTACCGACGTGGCTATCAAAGCAAGAGTGTGAGTCTGGGCCTCGGGTAGTCCACTCGGTTGCTGATTGAGATTTGGCTCGAATAGTCCAAGGACGGCTGTCAGCAGGCTCCCACGAGCAGACTCGAACTTTACGAAAACCACGGCCGCGTCCACGTCCGAGTATCAGCTCTCCTTGGACGAGCGGAGGTTAACGCCGCAAGTGCCCCCAAACCTGCCTGGGTGGGTATCAGCTATTTGAATTACACCTCATTACTGACTAATGTGGCGCCTGTAGCCCTCAGTGGCTAGAAGACCGATTCGAATATGAAAACAAGTCGGTCGCTTCGACGTCAAGTGTGGCACAGATGGACGCAGAGATCAGGGCAACCAAGTACGTTAACCCTGTAGATCCGCCGTATACCCTGTGCTAATTTCAATCTCAGAGCCGCGAGGGGCACATTGAGTGAAAACCCGATCAGTCGCTCTGCGATTGCTGTTTTGCATTTCGAGCGAAATATTGCGCCTTGTGATACGTGTGGTCGACACTTTGCTGGACTGTTTTCGCTTGAGAAGCATTGTGAGTCTACGTCTCTACTTCTTATTATTTTATGCTAATGTAGAGGACATAGTGCAATCTCAAGGAGGGAGATGTATGAATCCTGATCTTGCTACCGAGCTGCATCGACTAGAGCTCGAGGATCGTCCCGTAACTGAATTAACTAACGAAACCCAAACCCCCGTCGCGGAATCGCCCGCGAAATCAACACCAAAACCAATGCCTCCTCTCCTACCTCGTGTCAACACGGACAAGGCTCTCCCAGCTCCACCACGACCTCCCCGCGGAAGCAGCGTTGATGGACCGGGGCCTGTCGGATGGTCCCCAGTGACGCCTCCCACGACAGCCAAGGTGCTGCACAAAACTGTCGACTTGAGCGCTCTAAAGAAGCAACTCGGGCGAAAGTTTGCGCCTGGAGACAACGAGTTCCGTGGGGGACCGAGGTCACGTATATGATATGTCGTTTCTTTCTGCTCTTTGGGGTCTGAGTTTGTATGTATTTCTATTTTGTCGTGACGTCCCTTTAGGGCTGTCATTTTAGATCCCTTTTTTCTTCTTGGCTTGGGAGCTACGGCGATAGACTGTCGGGACTTCTTGTACACCTACATACGTTTATGACTTGTTACGATATTACTGCCGCCCAGCGCGCCAAATGATTATGAGCTTAAAATGATGGTGTTTTGAGTAGTATTCGCGTCGTAGTAAGGGTAGCACGCGTGATTTATCACGCCATATTGTTTTTCCATGTCGTCTAGCACGGTTTTCTGAGCAGAAAACGCTGCTGATTAGTGACTGGTGACTGGTGGCTGATATTTGGGCATGTTTACGACTATGGGGGTTACCGTGGCGCACTCGGAGTGTCTTTCCAAAAGTCTACTATACACGTATCGACAGCTTCATATCAGCGTTTATACACAACGACTAAAGCTCACCAAAAAATCCACTGTTTAGCATGGAAGGAACGGCGTGGAACAATCCGTATCTGGCTGCGCCGGTCGCGTCCCAAGTAGCCCTCAATCTTCACAGACATCGTACGTGGCCAATCAACTTGACCTCATCGACTCGCTAATGAATGCCCTTCCCTATGAAATTCTTAGCCATAGGAGTCTATGTGATTTTCCTGAACGCCGCTGAACCTACCACCCTCCGTTTTATGCGCCATGGAGGGCCCAAGTTCATAAACATTGCGCAAGAGGATGTATGCGGCACGGTGGATGCGAGCGACAAAGAAGCTCCAAATACTTCAGCGACGCTTAGGTTTCACGCTAGGATTGGTTGGGAGGGTGATGTGGTGCGTTGGGCCAATACTTTTCCCTCGCTTCCCCGTTAAAATCTTGATTCCTCTCCATGACTAGTTTCAAGTCACGAACGGAGATTCATGTCTCAGCATATATGTTCAGGGCTTGAGGTGTTACTTGACGCCTCATGTGTCATTCTCACTCCACGATGGGGCCGTACTCGAGTTTGGTGTTTCGAACAAGGTAAGCTCGAGGTTTCGACCGCTTGAACAAGGTTGATGACAACTTGGCTCGATAGCCACAAAAGCCGCTCACTGCGATTATCAAATACATTTATGAATCAGATAATATCGAGGGAGCACGTGTGTTGTGAGTGCCTTGCTATCGTATTTGGCCTATGCGAAAATACACTGAAACGTCTATTGTTACGCCCAGCCCAGACGACAAGGCCACCGCAACTAACCCGAAGGAACGACTGAATATCAAGCGTAAACGATCGTTTGGTTCTATCAACACGCCTACCGCTAGTGGTACAACTGACAAAAGCGGCAAAAATGGACTCATATCCCAAACCACGAACCCGGCAAATTCCCCCGGTGAGGTATCTCAGGATGCAAACCAGGATCGGGAAGACGTTTATGATATGTGGAGAGGTTTTAACAACCCAATGGTAAGTAGTCGCCGACTCATTGCGTATAAACGATTTCCATTGCTGGACGCCACTCTTAAAGCATGAGCTACCTGGGTTCATAGAATGGATGGCCAACGAAGAGCAGAAGTATCTAGAAAAGCATCATGGGGTGAGGGGTGTCTCTGGATTAAAATGCATGCGCAACTCACACCGATCATAGGAGAATAAAAAAGCCAAGCGCACCCATGATATGAAAGACAATGAAAAAAGAGGTGCGGGAATTCAAGGACAGGCGGGCTCTACTTCAACTTCGGCCGTATCCGAGCCCAAGGAACTAGCTTCTCCGCCCCCGAAACGTTCTCGCACAGCATCTAATAATCTGTAGAGCCTACCGAGATTGTTTGTTAAAGTTCTTTCGTATGGTTGTATTTGAAACCTCGGAGAGTTTGTTGCCTTGTTAAATACTGCTTTCCTAAAACAAGTTGAAAAGCTATTCTCTTGGCTGATTTTGGTTGGCTGTACTATATTTGCTTCCTCTGTGACAAATTATGAGTTTCTAATCGCACCGACTAGTCTCAAGACCGCATACATAAACCAGCTGCGGCGAGTAACACCGTTGAGAGAGTCGGCTTATGTAAGCCAATGATCAGATGTGGCGCGAATCGTTTGCCAACCGTCCCATTCTTGACCTCCACCTCGCCGCAAGGAATCTTGAATTGCTTCTTGAGCTCAGGTTTAAGCTATTGGGTTCCGCTAAGCTTGAAAATAGACTGTCAAATGGCTACCAGTAAAGTGCGTAGGGTTTCATTCCCAGCCATTCCCGCCCCCGGTCGAAAGCGCGGTGAGGATCTTTTCGGACGCCGAGCCGTCGATGGCTAAGCTTATTTAATTAAACTATTATAGCCATTGGCCTCACGATCCACTTTACGAGTGCCAAAATGACTTCGTTTAGTCGCTCGTTCTTGAAAGACGACTTCCATATCATACGTATTGGACGTGCACCAGCAAATGTATGCGGAGTAGCGAACGCGCTTGAGGGTCGGCCTGGTATATCTCAAGTTGTATCCAAAAAGCACGCCGAGATCATATGGACAGGGTATGAGGTATATCCTTCACCTTTGTTTTTGTTACCCTTTCATGAATGCGCTAGCCTAGCCACAAGTTGTCGACAAACACTCCATCACGGGAACCTATTTATTTGGAACGAATTCTCGCTTGACGCCGGACGCTCCCCATCCGCTTCGTAACGGAACATTTCTGCAGTTTGGAAAGCCGATTGAATTCGGGTCAAAGGCGAGTCGAGATTGTTGAAATCAAGAAGCATGAGCTAATTTTGTTTGATTCTCCCAAAGGTTCTACATGGCTCACTCATCGCGGAAATCGAGTTTATATATGACACAGAAGCTCCCGAGACTTCATCGCGGTATGTTTTACGTGTGATTGTTCTCGTAATATGGTTAGTTGACCTTGTGGCTTAAAATTCTATTCAGCTCAAGGCAGAGCAAAAATCCTGAATCCGCATCGGGTTCAGCATCGACTACACCCAATGATCCAAGAACGTTGGATGACTTGACGGGAGCCGACACTGATATTTCGTCAGGAGCGGAAGATTCAGACGATCTCGACAAGATTGAAAATCGGCCGACGCACGACTTAGGAGCAAACCCATTTTATGCTATGCATAGCGAAGCTGTCGCAAGGAATCATAGTGTCGAGAATACCAACACTCGGGATGAGAACACGAAAGGGCTGGGCGCGCTGGAGGCAAGTATCCACTTTCAGTTCCGCCTGCTTAAGTGTTCAATACGGACTTATAACATCGAAATTTTGGCTCATGCCAGAATCCGATTACTCAAAGGCCGGTAGAACAAACTCAAGGAACATTTGACATGGACGAGATCGAGCACTCCGCTGAAGCTGGTGCTGGTGCGTCTCGAAATCCGAAGAACCAAGATGTACCAATCTTACCAGGGAGTGGCTTGGACCCAAATTTGATAGGTGTGTTTCGTACATCTCTAATATCTAATGGCTTTCGCCAGATTCTTATGCGGCGTAATATAGCTGGGAGCCCAGAGACCGAAGAATTGGTGAGCGTGCTTTTTCGCTAGGGGATTAATGGTGCTCACATACATCATCCATTAGACACAGAGTAAGCGCAAGCGTTCGGATTTCGAGTCGAGTGAGGAAGATAAAGCTGAAACTCTGGCGGGTTCCCTAGATGCATCGATATGCGCACAATCTCTAACTCCTGTTCCTCAGAGTAAAGCTAAGACTCCTACTAGGCGTCGTAAAGTCTCGGCGTCGTTTGGCGAACTTAGTAAAGGTGTATTGATTGGAGCGGTCGCTACGTGGTCACTTTTGGCGTTGGACTTGGTTTAATTCTCCATTCATTCAAGCTTGAATTTTCATCTTTGCGCAACGGACTCTTTGCGATTCCACTACAATGCGATAAACCCATCCTAATACCTCTCCTTCTTCTCTCACGGCTTGCATATAAAAATTGTAATAGTGGTCGGTGCGATATTGCCGTCCAAAGAGTCGTGCGAAATGACGGTATTGTTTCGTTGATGGCGGGTTTGATTGTGTATCCGTGTTTTTCCCGCCCTGATTAGTAATGGCTATGACCTCGTCAGGTGGAAGCGCAGCCTTCACCGCTCTTGACCACAGTCTCACACTAATCACTGTGTTCGCCTGCCACCTTGCCCAAGATTTGTACGAGTCGACCGTACATTCGGCTATTCTAATACCTTTGAAACCACACCTTTGAAACCCATTGGAGAGAGTTTGCCCACGCTTCCGAACTAGGAACACACAATGTCGATGCAACACTTTGGAAAAGGTGCTCTCCGGGTAGCAAAAAACTACACCAAGGGGTACTCGGACGTGCAGGCCAAAGTCCGAGATGCAACATCCAACGACCCGTGGGGGCCCTCGGGCACGCAGATGAACGATATCGCGCAGATGACATACAATCAGTGAGTGATCTCGGCCCGTGGTGGAATGCCTTTTTTGCTGAGATCCGATGTGTTTTCTGTGCAGGAATGATTTTGTTGAGATCATGGAGATGTTGGACAAGCGATTGAACGACAAAGGAAAGAACTGGAGGCATGTGTTCAAGGTGGGTTGCTCGGTGGCCGTGGTCGTACGATGTGATGTTGATGGCCCACCCATATGTGACAGGCGCTCACCGTGCTCGACTACTGCCTTCATGCCGGGTCTGAAAATACCGTCATCTATTTCAAGGATAACCTCTACGTAATCAAGACACTCAAAGAGTTCCAATTCGTCGACGAATACGGCAAAGATCAAGGCGCTAATGTTCGTCAGAAAGCCAAAGACATTACCAATTTGCTCATGGACGATGCACGCCTCCGAGAAGAGCGCCGCTCTCGCGCGTCGATGCGCGACCGAATGGTTCGAGGCGGGACTGGCGAATTCGGTCAAGACGACGACCCGATGGAGAATGAAAACGAGCGCAGGCGCCGCGCGCAGCAGATGCTCGGACCATCTCGCGGGAACCCGAGTCGTGAGGATGACGAGATGCGTCGTGCTATTGAGGCTAGTAAACGCAGCTTGGCCGACGAGAAGCGCCGTCAGGGCGAGGAGCAGGATTTGGCCAAGGCGCTCGCTTTGAGCGAGGCGGACGAAGCTGCTCGAAAGCGTGCTTTGCAGGACAGCGGCGGGTTGTTCGACAGCCAGGCCGAAAACGCTGCTCCTGCAAACCCCGGAGGTGACTTGTTGATCGACTTTAATGCTGCACCGCAACAACAGCTTCAGCCCCAATTTACGTCGTTCAATCCATATTTGCAGCAGACCCAACAGCAAGCCATGCAGGAGCAGTACTTGCGCCAGCAGGCCGAGTGGGAGGCTATGCAACAAGCGCAACTCCAGGCTCAGCAGCAGGCCCAGCAGGAGGAGTGGATGCGACAGCAGATGGCGCAGCAGCAGGTTCGTATTCTACCTTGGCTAAATTTTCCCATCTTGCTGACTTGCTTGCCTATAACAGCAGGCTCAACAGGACGAGTGGAATCGCCAGCAACAGCTCTTGATGCAACAGCAGCAGCAGCAGCAATACCTCATGGCTCAGCAGCAGATGCACAGCCCGCTCATGGCACAACCCACCGGGTATGGTTCGAACAATCCGTTCGCGATGATGGGAGGCCAGGCTCAACCCCAACAACAACTGAGCCCTGCCCCAGCACCAGCCATGTCGCCCATGCTTTCAATCTCCGAGCGTCCTGCTGCCTCGCCTTCTCCCTCTTTGAATTCCCTTACCCAACAAAACACTGTCGCGAACTCTCGACGAACGCCGGCTAACGATGGCGCCAACGCGCACCTCGCACATCTTATCGCGAACAGGTTCGAGGCTTTCAATTACCTCGTCGGATATATCTTAACTTTTTCGTGGTTTACAGGGAGGACGGCCAAGACACATTCGGAAATGTCGGAAGTCTTCGGTTCGGACACGGGAACACTGCTCAGCGACTGCATCAGCAGCAAACTGGCGTGGGAGGACATAATCCGTTTGGCCAGCAGCAGACCCAGCAATCTGAGCAGCCGTTCTTCACGGTCTAGACACTCTATGACGTCATCTTTGTTACTCGCCACTTGTTAGTCTACTCTTGTCTCTTATGGAAGATCCTTGCTTGTGTTACGTTGGATCAAGTACATACGTATTACAAATATAATCTTGGTTGTGGCTATTTACGTACTTGACTCACGTGACGGCGGGACTTGTCTGGAGTCACTCACAATTCAAGTTTATAATCACTTATTGTTTGACTTCATAACGGTCAAGATTTGGGTCAGGACAACCTCAAATCCACGGATTTGGCCACATACCACCTGCCATCCAAGGTGAAAGAGTACGAATGCCACCCCCTTTGTCTCATCTCATGAATTCCGGGTTCCAGTTCGACGCTGGCTCACGACTTATTTGATTAGGGGCTATTCCACAAATAATAGATGGGCGGCTCCCCAGGAAACAACGAGCTAGTGGGTTCGGGGATGTTGGTAGTTGCATACGATGGCACGCGTTTTTCAACTTATCTCCGAGCGCTGTGGCGCCTGCTGTCCAGCCGTCCTCGGGGATAGACAAGGGTTCAGACCGGTACCCATCAAACTAATGAGTAACTGTATTGGAGGAATACATGTGCCATACCATTTATATTTCAGATCACAGTGATCAACATCCTTCGGGCCACGAGGCTGTTGAGCGCTAGCTTTGATTTCTGTCTCCAGGCAAAAAGACAGCGTTCAATTGAAGAAAAGCCTTGGTATGCGCAGGGCTGATCTGATACACAAAGGGTTCGTTTGCGTAGGTTTCGTAGTAGTTCCGAGCGTTACACGTCCTCACTCCTAAATTTGGGTATAAAAGGCACGCATACCACCACCCAATGGCCATCACTCCAAACTCCACGTCCCTCTTATCCTGCGTGCGCATCCTACCCATACTCTACATACTCGTCACAGCAAGCATCCCATGATGGACACCGTCTATGTACCAGACCTTACCATTGAGAAGCCGGACAACCCGGTTGACGCGCAAGATGGTGGTTCTACAACTACCTTCACGGTCATGTAGAACCGATCGAAGAGACCGCCTAGTTTATAGCAGCCGTTTTGACAAGGACTTCTTCTTTTATTGTTACTTTCTGGACTGAGTATTTTCTAAACTGCTTTGAAGTAGTGTTTGTGTATGGTGTTTGACTGTGTGTACCGCGAATATGCCAATTGCAATCACTTCTCCAAAACCTCTATTAATAATCCATGCGAGGAGCTCATTGAGACTACAGAAACCGACAGAATTACAGACAGTATACAGAGCCGCCCACTTCACGGTGGGGAAAGAAGACGCTTGTCAAGTACGATACTGTTACTAGTTTCGGGCGCGCCTCGAAACGCGACCGGATTCAAAACGTTATTCAAGTTTTTCGCATACACATTCAAGGCTTTGGCGTATGATTTGTCCTAGTATGAGCCCTAAACCAAATAAACGTTGTTGTATGCTAGTCGTTTACCAAAAGCGACACCTTGCAAACGAGACCAGAAAAATTTGTGTACATTCACGTAAGCTTATGCGAATCCATTGAGTCGCAATGGACCGTTATGAGTTCGGCAGCACACCAGCAGGCTCGGACGAGCGAGAACAACCTGATAGGGTGCATGTATAACACGTATCGGCCAATTCTCTCATAGGCAGCCCAATGTTCACTCCCAAACTGGAACTCAAAATAAACCATGAGATACCATGGCCCAGAATCGGTATACCCCCAGTTGTTCGGGCTCGTAGGGTTGTACTCATGCGTTCATTCTGTGATCCGCTGCAACCCTCTCGACTACTCGTTTGATTCCGGGAATTCGAAAGATGCAGTGAAACCAATTGACAGGAATACTGTGCGCATGCATAGCGCGACAGATTAGTGATTTGTTTAGCGTAGAAACGGTGTCTCCCGAATTTAGTCCCAGGCCAGGCTTGCGGCCTTGGCAATCGTTGTTTGTCGTTGCCCAAGGGGCTTCAATTTATTACCGAGTAATACATGTGATCCTTTTCGGCTCGGGGACAATTCAAATTCGACATTGGCGCCTAGCCGGTTGTAAGAAAAAAAAATGGCCTGACGCCACAGCTTGTGCCTGAAGATAGTTTCGAATCGTGAGGCTGTTGAGCGCTAACTTTATTTTCTACATCTTGAGGGCTTGATTCATCTGATTGAAACAGCGGGCTATTATGCGAACCTGGATCTTACGGGCGGAGTGTTTGCTTGAACAGGTTTGGTAGCAGACATTCCACGTCCCCACTCTTACGAGATCACTTCCAGAGTTGGGTATATAAAGACCACGCCTATCGCCTTCTTGCGACCACAGTGCTCTATACCCGCATCCCTCTTTAGCTGGCATACATACTCTTACTACACTCTACCCAGCCGTTACAGCAAGCATCCTGTCATGGACATCGTTTGCATACCAGATCCTGTCGATGAATTCCCAGACGATCCACTCTGCAAGGAGTCAGGTGGCACCGGTGGTGGCCAGACATGCGTGATTGCCTAGCGTTGGTCTAGGCGAAATTCTGCGGTGCGAAGTTGCTTCCACAGCAAAATCCTTCATTTTTCCATAACTCTTTCTTGAACGTTGGCTTTTCTAAAGAGTATATGGACCAGACCGTTGTTTGAGTGTATGCTACGACTAGTCAACCCCTTAATTCCAAGCGTTTCTTGGACATTGTTATCTGGCCTGTACGGCTCACCCTTGCAAAGAAGTGCAGGCTTACACAAATGAAATAGTGAGACAAATCGACCGTACACTATGCTGATAAAGAAGGCTAGGTAGTGCGCGTCAGTAGCTCATTAAAGATAGCAAGGTATCGAAAGAAGAGCGCGAGGCCCCTTGGTGTACTACAGATGCCCAGGACGAAGTGTGAGCATGCATTAACATGCCCTCGTGTTGTTTTTAGCACGCTGCGCGGCAATGTCGGACGCAGCTTGCGGAGTCACTCAATGGATGATGAGGGAAGGGCGCCTGTCGGTGCGGGTCTTAATTTTAGCCGCACCGATACGAGATATGTCCCGTACCAACAGCTCTGTCTGAACTTGTGTGGGCAATCCGTTTGAAAAGATTGCGTTGCTTACCTTTCAAGATTGAAAACTGATACTCTTCGCGTGCAAGAGTTTAAATGTTGCGTATATGCGTGGTCTACAAGCTTAGATTAATGGACAAGGAGAATCGAAGATACTAAACATCAACGATAATAAATGATCATTTGTTATTCAGATCATTAACCGTCCCAGAAAAATCACAGGGGATTTGGTGCGATACCTAGAGTAGAATTGCTGGTAAAAGAAAAAGGGAAGAAAGAAAAGTCAAAGTACGGACAAGGGGTCACACAAGAGAAGATCGGGACTAAACAGTCAATATAAGTAGGACATTATACTCAACCGGGTTGTTCGCTGGCGTCATCACGTTAGAATAGGTATGAGATAAAACAGTTGATTCAATAATGTGCGTATGTGACATAACTTAATCTGAGATGGCTTTCGCGCTGGTCTGGGAGAGCAAAGCGTGGGCCGGGCCCACCGAGGCCGCAAGTGGAATTGCAACGGCTGGGCGTGGTACCATCCCGGGGAGAACAAACGGCACGCGTAGGGAACAGCACACACAAGTGGGGGGCGGTTTGGCGGGAAAAAGAGAGAAGGAAGACCAGTTCAATTTACTAGGATTCGGGGCGCTGGTCGTGGTACGATTAATGGTCAATAAGATCACCTCAACTAGCTTGATGCTGGCTGAGTATCGACGATGCCTTCTCCGCAGGCTACGCCCTATCGCGCCACAACTTGACTAAGTTAAGGACTTCATGTTACATTTTGATTTACTATCCCATCATTGAATGCGGGTGGGAAGTCTGGCCTCTCGTTTGAGGGTTTGCCTTACAAGCCAATCAACCGCTCATTTTTATTTATTTATTTAGTTCCTATTTTTGTTCCGACTTGCTAAGGCGTTCAAGCCACCATAGTAGCACATACCCTCTATCTTGATTGTTGGCCGACTATATGGAAATGATACTAAAAAACGAGCTTACTTCAAGATCCTTCATAGCCGTATGTGACTTGGGTCGGCACTATTAGTCCGGTTTGGTCGGGGTGGCGTTGCATCGGCACGAATGTAACCCAGCCCTTCTACGAAGCGCCGCTCGGCTGATATTCGGTCAGGTCCGGTCAGAGCTGACTGGCGGCTCTTATTTGGTTTGATTTGTGCGCTATGTACGCTGTTGGCGACCAATTTAGGCCGGGGCATCAAGATCTAAATATGGGCAATCGATTTCGTTAAGAAAGCAGTGAAAAAGAGTAAAGGCTAAATACCTGGTATATGAGCGACATCACTGCAGCGCAAAATCGTGGCCGATCAACTAATAACAAGTCCAACAAAGTAGTACGACTGAGGCAGGATCTTGCGAGGTAGCTACTGAGCTGTAGTTAACGCACCCTGGTATATATCTGTCTGAGAAAGCCTCTTCGGGTAATGCCGCGGTTCGTTGTGGTATTCAGTAAAGCTATCAAGCAGCGGTTATACAACACGTGTGACACTAATAGGTGCTTTTTCAAGGCTTGATTTGAACCATGAGTGTGATTGGGCCATAACTGCGCGCGCTGTGACCATAGTGTAGTATTTCGGTGCACGTGCAACGCTTGCGTCCAAGCAACCCATGTCACAGATTCATCGACACATGTTTAAAATCACCTTTGGCTCTAATTTAATCTCTCTTGATGACCGAAGTTATAACTTCGGCTATATGCGCACACCTGCAAGCGAATTCTGACAGTTCCTGTGTAGGGTCGATGAGCAAGGTGAGGTAAAGACCTAGCGCATCTGAGAATAACAATCGGTATGTTGTGTGGGTTTCCAGGAAAATACTACCAATATGAAGCTATATACGTATTCATATCAGTTCAGTACCGACAGCAGCCTGGCCAAGTGTAAGTTGTTGTGGCTACCTCATATCACGTGATTCATCGACACTCGACACACTTAATTGGTTTTCAAGTGACATATTGTCAAACCCCTAGTTCCGAGGTATATATCTCATTTTGTATCACAAAATAGCTCTTATCAGTGCACTATTCTTGAATCATGCTAATATAACTTGCGAGATGTCGGGTATAGGTGGAGCCTATAGACCATAGCCTGGCAGGACCGTCCCAACTATGGAACAAATCTTCGTGCAAATGTAATCCTATAAATTTGTATCGTAAAGGACACCTAAGTGTGATATAATTTATGGGAAGCCTCAAAGGACGTCGTATCTCTCTTTTGGACGCCAAGCTGCAAATGACTCCAACAGGCACCGCGTGATGACTTCGACCGGACTGGGAGGAACGTAACGTGGACTGAGTTCTTCTGGCACACAGAATAGAGATCTGTGCAGATTCGAGGCATCGGTTGCCTCGTTAATATCGGGCTCGGGTTTTGATTCAAGCTTGGGAGGTTCAATAACTTGTCGCCACGCAATGAATGACTGGACGAGGGATCGAGCAAGGAGGTCAAGCGGGCTGGGCGGCACGTAGCGGGGACTTGGGTCGATTTCCATAACCTTAGCCGAGGATATCAAGTTGGCGTAGGGGTTTGGAAAGGGGTGGCGACTAGGATGAGCATCATTGAGTTTAGGATCTTCGACGTCAATTGTTTCGAACGACGCAATGATGCCGAGCCCGAGTCCCAAACCCGCTCCGCGAGGACTGAACGAATACTATGAAAAATAAGCTTTGGTATTGCAGAGTATTAGTGGCTATGGCTCGACATACCGTATTGTTATCGACTAGTACTGGCTCGTATGGTGGGATTGGTTCTCCCGGGGGTGGAAGCCAGTAGCACCATCCTGGATATGTATAGGTGAGACGCTCGGAGTAGGGAGACTCGAGCTAAGAGACAAAGAGATTGGGTCGGCGGGAAAATCAGATTAGATCTGTAGAGACATACTTCTAGAGTTGGCTCTTCGACTTTAACTGATATGCAGTCTGGCGTAGCGCATAGTCTGCGCCTCTTGCTCGGGCTATGGCTCGTTTCGGGAGACATTGTACATGTGCGACGTTTTTTCTACGGTCATCAGGTTAGCCACGCCTCATATGTTCCTAAAGTTTGTACCAAGACGCACCCCAAGTATGGTTGAGCCCTCTGGGGTGTTTAGCAAGCTAGCAATAGTGAAAGCCATAGCAGATAGTTTAATAGAGCAGCTGGTGGTGGTGGTGGATCGATATAGATGAGGTGATTTCCCTCAGAACAGCTAATATAATTCTGCCACTTCATTTCGGGGCCGACCGGAGGATGGTCTAGTAAATCGAGTAGACCATAGCTTGGTGGTAAACAAACGACCAAAACAAACAACCTCTATGCATGCCATGTCGTATGCATCCATTCGCGATGCTTAAAACAGCTCTTTCGAGGGCAACGACAGATGTGGCAAGGGGTAGCAGACATGGTGGCAATTGAAAGGGGCGTGTTTGGTCACATGACGTGACGTAGATGCTCAAAGCACTGCCTCTGTGGTTCTGGACGCCCGATCACGACCTCGGTCGGGGCGGGGTACGTTCTATAAATATGTTTACGAGCCGTCAGACGCGGCCACGTCGTCTAATCTTTGCCCTCGAACATGTCTCTCGTCCCGGTCGGGCTGGCTTGTGCTGGCTCATTCGTGGTATACCGATTTGTGCAAATGACAATGATGGGTCGTCGTCTTAAGGCGAATAGCTATATGCTTTGTTCCGACAAGTAAGACGGTATAAGCCATACTATATTCCATGTTATTCCTAACATCCCATACATGGTACATCCAGAACGATCTGGCGTATGCTGGTGCCAAGTTACGTCGACATTCCTGGAGTGGTACACGGAAACATGCACCCGTTGAGGGTTAAGCATTCTGGCAAGCATTAAATGGTCACCGAATTGAATACTTTGAGACGGCAATTCTATCAGAATTCGATAAAGCGGGAATGGAAGGCTACACTCAAGTATGCTTCGAAGACCCAAATTGTCCAGCTACCTTTATCGCGGACCCCGAAGCTATCAAAGTAAATATCACGAATTCCGGCCAAAACATGGTTGACCTTTTGAATTATCTACAGGAAATGACTCGCCCTAAAGCTCCTTTTATTCAAGATAGTAAAGCTGTCCAGAAGCTGTTTGGGACGTACGGTCCAAGCCTGGTGATACTTGAAGGTGACGAGTGGAAACGTCATCGAAGAATAACACAAAAAGCCTTCTCAGAGGTGAGTTCGTTGCCACTACGCGTACCGCCAGCCCTCACGTAGGTATAGGAAAACGCCAAACTAGTCTGGTCAGAGTCCGTACTCGTTATAGAAAAGCTGTTCGAAAAGTGGGACTCTCAGTATGGGAGGGAGGTGTATGTGCCTCAAATAACAATGATCACCGAAGCGGTCAGATACTTATCTTACTCACCGGGTACTATTTTTAATTAATTGCTTGTTTTAGCTTGCACTCATGGTTATATCGTCTGCTGCGCTTGGCCAACGAATGTCCTGGGACGACTTGAACAAGAAAACGCCACCCGGATATACAGTTTCATTTCAACAAGCTATCACCATCGTTGCCAGGACAGTCCTTACAAGGTGGAGTCGTTTTTCTATTCGAATTGCCTCTAATTTTTGTATTCCACTAGAGCTTTAACACCTTCGTGGACTGAAGGATGGTCAGAGGCCACTCGAACCATGGCTACCGGGTTTAGAGAGTTTGGAGTGAGTTGAATTATTCATTACTCCACGATTCAAATCAACGAGATGCGCTTTAGAGATATATGCAAGATATGGCTACGACATATAGACGCAAGGGAACGCTTGACCAAGATCTAACTGGGACCGAAGTACTTGCACAAACTCCTACCGACACTTTGTTTGAAATTATCATGGCGGCCAGTGAAGGTGAAACACCCGAGGATAGCAAAGCCTTCACAGACAGAGAAGCGATGGGTGGGTACATCAAAATAAGCAGTTTGTAAGCTCTAACAACAAAGATTGCAGGAAATATCTTCCTCTTTCTCATGGCCGGGCATGAGGTGAGACAAACCGCCTGGAAATTAAGAAAAACACAAACTAATGCATGGTTGTAATAGACAACTGCACACGCCCTTGCATTCAGCCTTGGGCTATTGGCCTTACACCCAGAGGTCCAGAACGAGGTATATGCGCAGATAAAGCAGACACTCGGCTCACGTCAACGTTTGGTGATTGCGTATTGGGACCCACGTCCGGAGTCACTAACACAATATCCTACGAGCAGGAATATAGCGATCTGAATGACTTGAAGCTTGCAACAGGAACTCTGCTTGAGTCTCTTCGTATGTACCCGGTGGTAAGCTCCCACAGTCTCACGGGGATAAATACATGTCGACCCCCGGATAGGCACTAAGAATCGCCAAACTTGTGGCGGAAGATTCGGTTCTGACTGTTGCACGAAATGGCCCTGGTACGGGCGAGAGTATGCGCGAAAAAATCTTCCTTCCGGCTGGATCCCGAGCTGTTATAGCTGTCACTGCTGTGCATTATAACCGTGAGCTAGTTTATGTCTCGCGGGCAGTGCCGTTTACTTACTAGACGTCCGGATACAAGCGCGATATTGGCCCGAACCAGAAGAGTTCCAGCCTACACGTTTCACCGATAGTTACAACCGGGACGCATTTCTGGCCTTCGGAGTCGGGCGTAGAGCTTGCGTTGGCAGAAAGTGAAAAGCTCCGTCTTTTCTGTGTCTAAAACTTGACTAATTCACATCAATAGATTCGCCGAGACTGAAGGTGCCGCGGTGTTAGCTACCATCTTATCGAAGTATGAGATACTGGTGGATCACACTAAGTTTCAAACTATTCCAGGGGAGAGTCTCCAGGTACGCATTAGGCATCACATACGCCATATCGTCGTACTTAAGGCTTATTATTGCAGGCGCGTCGGGAGCGGTTGTTACGCCCGAATTATCATATCACCATCGCACCGGAGAACTTGCCTCTGGTTTTCAAGAGACGTGCTTGAATCTTGTAAGTCTTAAGAACTTGTATAATAGGATATTGGAGGGCTCGCTTGAATACGTTCGTAATGAACCTGGACTAAGCGCCGACACGCCATAAAGTAAACGCCTACTCGACGGCCACTACCCCAATCACCTCATGCTTTGCCCTTTTGTCGAAAAGATTGGCAATATGGGTGTTGATCCAAGAGCTGATGCACAGCATGAATCCTGTGGCCAAGAACTCTCCACCAAGCGGGCCTCTCGGTGATGCGCGCGAGATATAAAATAGCCTGGTCGCAAAGGTGTCTCTTTATCTACCACCCCATCTACAAAGGTCAACCCCTCGCGAATCTATCATTATGTCCTTGCTGGGTATCGCGTGCATATCCCTAGGGTCGATAGTTCTTGCTCGTTTCGTCCAGCTCATATGGATTGGCCGGAGACTAAAGGCACATAAGTACTGGGTCTTTCACGATGCGTGAGTGCAGGAATCGTCCCTATCGGTTATGCTTGTCTATGCGGCTCATCCGTGATGTATCAGGGCTGCCTGGCGCCTGGTTATGATTCCAACATGGACCGAAATACCCTGGGTTGTATATGGTAGTGGCCGACCGTACGAGGCAAAGCATCAGGGTTGGTGATCATGCGTTATATGAGTCCAACACATGCTTACTCTAAACTTCTAGATTATATCAAAGCGGGGACAGATGGATATGTTCAAATGGCATTGACTGCGCCGGATTGTCCTACAATCTTTCTTGCGGATCCTCAGGCCATTAAGGTACCCAGTCTATTTCACCCTCGACTGTCCATATATAACTTTGGTATAGGAGGCAACGCGCCCGCGGTCAGCAGTTCTTCAAGATGTTGAACTCGCCAAAGACTTTCTAGGGCTGTTTGGACCGAACGTATCGACTTTGGAAGGAGATAGATGGAAGCACCATCGCAAAATCAGCCAAAGAGCTTTTACAGAGGTGATTCTATTTACTAGCCCTCAATATTGTAGACTAGTTAGCTTATATTCTCCCTGGACATTCCCAGAAAAATCTGCAGGTGGTCTGCTCAGAAACTGTACTAGTAACCAAGCAATTATTGGACTGCTGGAATGAGCAACAAGGTCGTGTCGTATCTATACCTCAAATCACGGACACAACGGAGAAGGTGAACACATTCCAACAATTCTAAGGATAAAGTTTGATTGTATTTTTTCAGATTGCTCTTATGGTCATCTCTTCGGCGGCTTTGGGTCAGCGACTTTCCTGGAACGAGGACGAATCCAAGTCTCCTCCGAAAGGTTATGACACTTCGTTCCAAAAAGCATTGACCGTGGTGTCCAGGCAAATGCTTCTGCGGTATTTCCGTTTTGCGTTCGAGATATTTCTCGCGTACTGAGTATTCGGGGCTTAAGACTCGCCGTACCGTCATGGGCCGAAGGATGGACAGCGGCCACTCGAGGCGTGGCGACTGGTTTCAGGGACTACAAGGCAAGCTAACTTGTACGTTCCGAGATATTTTAAGCTCTGATAATGTGTTAGAAATACCTCCACGACATGCTAGCTTCTTACAGTATGCAGGGGAGTTTAGATGAGGAAATGATGCGCACAAAAGGCGTCCTTTCAGCTCCGGCCGATAACCTCTTCAACATCATGGTATCAGCCAGCAAGCAAGCCAAAATCGAAGAGGGTGAGGGGCTAGCGGATGAGGAAGTAGTTGGTGAGCACGGCGTTGGTTTAAATTCCTCGCCACGGTAGATGATAACTCGACGCATACAGGCAACGCATTTCTATTTCTATTTGCCGGTCATGAGGCAGGTTTCGGTTAACGATGGATCTCAAATCTAATAAAAAAATGTTCCCCAGACCACGTCACACGCACTCAGTTTCAGCTTTGGCCTCCTCGCCTTGTATCCGGAAATTCAACAAGAGGCGTATATGCAGGTTAGTTCTGTCCTGGGAGGGCGCAAATGCATTGTAAGCGTCTGTCAACTTCAGCTATACCAATCACCTGAGCTTTGGCTAGGATTATTCAGATTTGAGCAAACTCAAGCTTGTGTTTGGTATATTCATGGAATCCCTACGCTTATACCCAGTAGTGAGTGCTTCGAATTTAAATTGATATTGCTTTATCGATGGCGTAACTATAGCTCCCCCAGATACAGAAGATTACGGCAGAGGATACGGTCATAAGTGTCGCTCGCAATGGGTCTGGCGCCGACGAGAATGACCGGGAAAACATTGCTGTTCCCGCCAGATCAACGGTCGTATTTTCTCATGTAGCTACACATCACAATTGTAAGTTATTTCTGTGCTTAATCTTAACAATGTGATGTAAAACGTTGATATAGCGAGATACTGGCCGGAACCGGAGGAATTTCGACCAACGAGGTTTACTGAGCCGTACAACAAAGATGCATTCTTATCGTTCGGGGTTGGGCGAAGGTCATGTATAGGCAGAAAGTAGGTGTTTCCAGCTTCATTTGTTGTAGACTCAAAATCCTCATTGGCCTGAAGATTTGCGGAGACTGAAGCCGTCGCAGTTCTGGCTACTGTCCTGGCTCGTTATAAGATATCAGTTGACTCGACCAAGTTCAAATATATACCCGGTGAATCCATTTTGGTAAGAGCAGTGACTGAATTTTCGCTGTATAGTAACTTAGATACTCGCTACTAACAGGCGCGGCGAGAGCGCTTCCTAAAGCGACCGTCTTACTATCTTGCAGCAAAGCCGGGATTCATGCCCCTGTTGTTCACGCGCCGCTAAACGTTTTGTTTGGTGTATGATGCGAAATATGATTGGTTTAAAATTGATTCTAATATGGCTGCTCCGATTAGTCTAAAAGCTGGAAGACACCATAGGTTTATAACCTCTCGCCTGGCGTCTAAGCCGTAAACGAATCAACCAAACACTGAGCAAGCACTCCGGACTGAGGTAGAGGGTACCTCTCGTACCAATAAACCTCCAGAACTGGGAGTTGAACAAAGGCAAGGGTTAGGGGCCGCGAATAATCGGGCTGAGATCTGTTTCGTCAAGAGGTGGTAGTGTGCCGTAGTCCGGGACTAGAGTAGATTCGATTTCAAGTTTCTAGAGCGGGACGAATGGGTTGGGACGGAATCCACAAGGAAATTCATATGTGAGCTCAAGTACGGAATGTACGTTCGCATTGATTATAGTTATGGTGGGGATAAAGACGTACTGCCTTGGTGTTAACTGGTTTAGGCTCGTATGCTCGGATGGGTTCGCCTGGGAAAAGAGTCCATAGGTACCAGCCTGGGCATGTGTATGCTACGCGTCCCGAATACGGAGGTTCGCCCTATTTGAAGATGTGGCGTTTAGTGGCGAGAGAAGGGGATGGAGAGCGTATACTTGAGGTATTGTCTACATCGGATTTCGCTTACGGGCAGTCGGGTCAAGCTGAAATCATGCACGGTTTTTTATATATCGTAGTTGCTGCGTGACTCGGGACACATGGTTCTGGAGGAAAGTTTCGTCCAGAGTCCTATGTGAGTCACCTGTTGACTTATCTACAACATACCAGACAGTATAGAATTAAATCGGAGTTGAGAGAGGTTTTCTTTGAACATTCACTCAATGCAGACAGCGTGTATTTACAAGCCTATGATTAGGCTTTGTTCTCCGAAGCGCTGTTTCTCCGCATGCATTCTCCCATCCAAATCTCAAAGTTTTTGGTACGAACACTGATTCGATATCTCTCTGCGAATTCCATTAACAGACTCAAGCATCAAACCAACTTCGTCGTAAGTTACTAGAGTAACGGTAAGTTTTTGGCGCGCGGTTCATATATTTTGTGCATAAGTGTATCTAGGCTCGGGGACGTCTGCATTTATGACACAAAACCCCACTCTTTTGCCGCGTTTCCGTTGTTTCCACGGTCGCGCGCTCCAAGAGCCGTACAACGTCTAAAACACACAAATTTCATGGCACTGTACGTGTGAAGCGCACAAGTCTTATTCTGGACCCCGACCCAGCCCTTCTGGAGCACTAACACGAGTGCCGCAAGACTTTTGTCATCTAGCGTATGTAGTGTTCCGTGACCAAATACGCGATTTGTTTTGATCCACCACTCTGTCACGGGACAGACGGCACCTCTGTATGCTCTTGTGATGATGTCGTACTCGGCGCGTTATTATTAGCCGTTGGAGATCCGTCTTCCGAATCCTGGCGATTTTCGTATAGACTAATCGGGACTTGTGCTTGGCATTTGCGGGGGTCTGGTTTCTGAATCTCGGCCGGTGGTCCAAGATTATTTTCTCAACAGGGACCCCAAGGCAATCCGTACTCAAACGATGCTCGCGATAGAAACAGCCGCTCGGAAGGGTCGTTCTTATATCTTTATTCGTGAGAGATGAAGCCCATCGAATGTTTCTGCGACGCGCCCCCATAACCAAGCTCATTAAGACCAATTTGGCGAAGGCCGGAGACCCGAAGGTCACTTAGAAGTGCTAGTTGATCAGGGTCCTGTCCTCACAGGTTACTCAGGGGTGGCGGCGCATCAGATCTATTGCATACGACAGTGAGGCCTCCTACAGGAGTTTTCGCATCTTGGAAAGCCTAGGAAATGGATGTCGCCCGGTGTCAAGAAGGACTGCACTAGTACGAGACATCAACACCCCGCGACATGACGTATGGCGATAATCGGGGTGCGTCGATCCCCACTTGTCTTGGCGTTTGAGGTCACCGAATTAGGCAATCCCGCGTAAGGCTATATGCACCTCCCACGGCTTATGGTCTTTTAGATATTTTCGCCATGCCGAATGGTCTACTAAACCGTGGACTTGCGGTATGAGTGAGTGCTATAAGAGATGGGAGGGTGGCCTCACCGACTTTTTCTCAACTACGACCTTCGTCGAACTCTCCCGCCTGAACTTTCGAATTCGAATAGCTTCATCAAGAATTATCGCCTCGATCATGACTCTCATCACGCTTCTAGTCGCGATTGCCCTGACTGCGATCATGCTTTCTCTGCAGGGCTTTGCGCCTTATGTCCGCGCATTTGTCGGGTACGTTCTCAACCCTCCAAAATTGTTCGAGTACGGACTAATGCCCATATCCTCCTAGTGTGGCAAAATACCCCGCATATGCTTACTTCGCTTGGCAATATGCTCCGTCGGTACTTCGTCACCTCCTACTGGTCGATGCCATTAGTGTCCGCCTGGCTCGGTTTTCCCAGGTCTGGCACTCCGGTCGTCGACTCATCACCCCTCGCTCGCTGTTCTCTGCCGCTCTGGCCCTCTCGTTTTGGCTCTTGCAGACTGTGGTGACTCGCGTCTGCCTGTGTGCGTCTAGCCTCGCTGTGTCACGTATTCCCGCGGGCCGCTGGGACAAGTAAGTACAGTTTTGTTTCACCACAATGCTTACGACTAACTGTACTTCTTGCTTAGATTTATCGTGGTTGTGTTTTCAGTGCGGTTGAGCGTTCAGGCTCACTTACATCAATACTTGGTCGAGCCTTGCTCGCTGTTTGCCTCAAGTTTTTGGTCATGCGCACTGACCCATGTCATGACTTGCATTGTGACGCACGGATTCGATTTTATAATCCCAGCTAGCGTCTGGCTAACGTGCGTAGTTTATGCTAGGTGTTTGCCTGCTTCTAACCGCCTCGTACTATTCCTGCTTTAGGATTTCAAGATATCCCATCAGTCTCTTCGTCGGGCTGCTCGGTTTGATTATCATGTGGCGTTGCGCCTTGAAGACAATCGTACTAGGACTACTCGGCATCGACGTCCTTGCATATGCCTATCTCTCGGTAATCTCGAGTTTGGCGCGCATGCTTCTCTCATTGAGGCTTGGAGACTGGGTGGTTCTCGTTCTATCACTCAAGTATGTGTTCGACGTGAAATATATCCCACGTCATGAAGTGGCACAGTACGTCTATTATTTCTAGTTCTATCGCTTGAAAGCTCATCAGCTCTCATTGATAGGATCGTCAAGTATACTGTCATCGCTTTGGTTCTACGCGAGGACATCTTGGCCCAGCGACTTTCGGAGCTACGTTCATTCGTTCGACGCGCCGTCCGTGAATGTGCTCCTCTACCGGTTCGACTTTTCAAATACCTGTGCATTGCCCTGGTTCGGCTTTCGGTACGGCTTATCGTCTCCGGGTTGTATCTGGTGCTTCGTCAAGCAGGCCGACTGTTGTTCAAGCACATGCTTGTGCATGTCGTTCGGCCTCTTGTCTTCATTATATTTTACTCGACGTGTGGTAAGTGATTGTTGCTCGTTCCCAAATATCTGACGCTGAACTTCTTGTTAGTTACGTGCGTTATGGGATGCGTACTGGCAGCTACTATCGTAATCGAGCTGTTTGCAGCTATAGTTGTGCCATTATACCGCCGATATTCACTCGTTCATCTCCAGTACAAGGTATGTTTGCCTTCGTGGATAAGTTACGAATTCTACTGACGCTATGTTATTTCAGCCGGGCAAAGATATCACAAGTGTTATCGAGCGCCGGACTCCCCCCTCCGAGCCTAGTAGGCCACCTTCCGTCCCGTCCGAGACGTGCCTGTCAACTCTACCAACCTCTCCGAATCCCTCGCGCTCAGCCACCTCGGACGGCGTAGGGAGGCTCGCTCGTTTCATCAATGCTTACCTGGACGAGTCGGTGTCTAGTGAATCGGTTGTCGAGCTGGAGAACCCGTTCGGAAACACCCGCTCGATTCATGCCCCACCTACTACACAGACAGCATCCCCGCCGACCCCGCTCTCTCTCTCTCTCTCTCTCTCTCTCTCTCTCTCTCTCTCTCTGCTTCTCTTTTTATTATCTCTTTTTCTCTTCGTTTCTTTGGTTTAAGTTTTGGTTCTGGTTATTCGGACTGTATTTCTTTCTCCTCTTCTTTCTGTGCAGTTCGGAACCAACAGGTCGACTACCTACGTCGGCGATTCGAGTCGAGGGTCAGGGTGGATGGAGCACGCGAGCGAGCAGGTCGATCATCGACAAGTCCACCGGAGCTCTGGACGGACGGGGAGACGAGGTTATCGACGCGCCGAGGGGGCATCAACGACTCCGACATAAAGGTTGTGGACCTAGGGTGCGGCCAGTCTCATAGAGGCCCGCATATCTCAGCCTATCGCACTCGTGCGTGTGGCCCTCGAGTACCCACCGTGTCGCCAAGTCGGCCCCAGATGTGCGTTGGTACGTCGAACCTGAAGCCAGACCAACGGGACGCTCCGTCGAGATTTACTTGTTCACTCGCATGCTTTGTTTGTCTTGTGCTTGACTTGTCTGCTGCCGCTGAGCCTGATAACCTGTATTTTGGCTTCTGGATTGTGTACTTTAATTACCTTTATCTGTAAGCCTCTTGTATGTTTAGGTAGAAGTCAACTGGTTACCGGCTGGGCCGGTGTTATCCATAAGTGTAATTGCAAGCATAAAATCTCAGTTTCCACCATCAATTATTTACGAACGTCGCCTGTATAATCGATTGACATGCTTGAATTTTAGAACCACCTTAGCCGGTACAAATCCTAGGTATATGTGCGTGTCATTCCCGAGAAAGCACAGGATATCATACTGGGGGGCTACTTTATCTCATACTGTTGTAGGAAGCACCTTGGATATCATGTAGTGACAAACATATATCGAGGGAAATTCCGTAGCGGGATCCTAGGATTCGTTTCTCGTCAGTTGATATACGATCCCCGATTTATAGCAGTAAGATCAGGATTCATACACCTCCCACCTTGGGGTTGCACTATGCTTTAGAAATTGACATAAAAAAAAAGAAACCAAGACTCACATTGCTTCTTAACCAAAAACAGTCCAACAAAACGTTGACCACAAGTATCGTAGGGGGAGATGTTTGGTTCGAAATGAAAAACAGTGATCGCAGAGCGGCCCCGAGGTTGAAATTAGCGCAGTGCATACGGCGGACCTACTAGTACATGGTCACTCCGATCCATCGACTTGTTTTCATATTTGAATAGGTCTAATGGCCACTGAGGGCTTCTTGCGCTACCTTCGTCAGTAATTGGTCGCAAATCAACTAGCCAGTATCCACCCAGGCAGGTTCGCGGTGGTGGGAATGAGATCAAACGGCGTTTGTATTCTGGTGGGAGTATGATCCCGGCACTGTGGCGGTTGTGTTTAAGAAGCTTGCGATATTCATGTGCATATGTGGGGTCAGAGCGAGATAGTATTGGTTTGCTAGAGTTGAGGCATTTCCACAGGGTAGCCCATAGTTCATTCCACCGGCCGGAGGATGGCAAAATGAGTGCGATAGACCTTCAAGTTTTGGAGAGTAAACATAAAAGCAGGATGAGTGGCTAAATCTCATTATCCGAACATCCCAAATAGATTTTCTCCGAATGCCTGGCTTGTGTAGGTCGTGGTGGCAAAGAGACGCGTTGGGGTCACCTGACTACACGGCGATGATACTTGCAATAGTTGATCTCTAGAAAAGTCTAGTGAGAGTTCACCGTATAATTTGACATGTGCTCGTTACGTGAGTCATATGATGTCTCCACGTGGTTGCTCTTGTGCCGGACCTCGTAGGCGGTGACGTCGAGGGGGCGGGTCGTGTAGTTGCGTGAATGGGCGCTTTCTATGCCTACGCCATTTCTCACAAGTAGAATAACAGAAACAGGTGGTGGTGAATAGAATGCATATATTGGCTTAAATTGATATATTACGTGTGGCCAAGAGTGGTGGCGTGGTTGATGGACGCCGATCAAAATCACGTGGATGCGCATCGTGACCAAGCTCCGGAGGGCGCGTCGTGACATATATTCGGGCACGTTCCTCCTTTCCGCCATCTTCTGTCCTATCATGCACACCATCAACCGCACTCGCCCGCTCGCTCGACGCAGCACCCGACTCCTCTCGACCCAGGGCAAAGTGGTCGTCGGACTGCGACGCGAAGACCCAGCACGGACTTGGGAGCGACGGACACCTTTGACCCCCGATGGGGTCGAAGAACTCGTAGAAGACTTCGGGGCCGAGGTACTTGTAGAAGAATGCGAGAGGAGGGTGTATAGGAATAAAGAGTACGAAAAGGTGAGCTGCCCTCATTCAGTTTTATTCAGTTCGAGCTCAGAAGTACATACTAGGCTGGCGCACGCCTCGTCCCAGCAAACTCGAACGCGCTGGAACCAGCAGATATCATTCTCGGGATCAAAGAAGTACCTCGGTCGGAATGCATCTCGTCCAATCCAAACAGGACACATCTCATGTTCAGCCATACCGCCAAAGGTCAACCGTACAACACTCCACTCCTTGCTCAGTTCCTAGGCGACGCCAACAAGGCTCGCTTGATCGATTACGAGCTTTTGACAGATGGAGAGACTGGCAAGCGAGTCGTCGCGTTTGGATGGTATGCTGGTGCGGCTGGTCTAGTTGAAGGCCTCATCACGAGCGCGCATGCCGACCTGCAGAAAGGAGTTGCGTCGCCTTTCTTGGTGAGTTCTACCGAATTAGACAACTGGAAATTGGCACCGATGACACCTGTGATAGTATCTCCCTCGACCATATACCCATCCTTCACTGGACGACATGCGCGCCTCGCTTCGACGAGTCGGAAAGCACATTTCCAGCACAGGTACATCCCCGGCCCTAGGCCCATTTGTAGTAGCAGTCACCGGGTGGGTCTTTTTCTCAATCTCTCTCCCATCTCTGTTTACCTCTACACGCGTCGCTCTTATCTCCGTATTCAATGCCTTATCGCTTACCCCACACTTTATCAGGAACGGAAACGTGGCGCAAGGTGCTCTCGCGATGCTGAAAGAATTGCCAGTCGTTTACGTCAAGGCGAAGGACTTGCCGAATTTGGTAGCCAACCAACGTTCGTTTTCTTCCATCCTCGATTATGCTTCTCATTAACGTTGTGATCTATTCTCCAGAGACTGATTTGCACAAGGTACGTCATCGAAATTAGACTTTGCTCCCCGCACATGAGTCTAATTTGCGACTCGATTTGGAAATCAGATCTACGTCGTCCATTTACCGCCCTCGGAATATATCCGTGGACTCAACAACGAGCCGTATGACCGAGAAGCGTATTATAAGGATCCAACAAAGTGGAAGAGTGTGTTTGCTGACGAAGTAGGTTTGTCTCCATTTATCAGTAAACCCATTAGCCTCATGCCAACTCCAGGTTGCGCCATACGCGTCTCTTCTTATAAACGGCGCGGGATGGAAACATTCATTCCCCCGTTTGATCTCCAACGTAGACCTCCCTCGAGTCGTCGCGAAAGCCGCCCAAATCGGACCCGGTCGATTCGGGGCAATTGCAGATGTGTCTTGCGATTTCGAAGGAGGACTCGAATTCGTCACACACCCGACGTCGATCTGCGCTCCAATCTATCAACATGAATCCGGTGTGCAGTTGATGACGATCGAGATTCTTCCTGCTGAACTTCCCAAGGATGCGAGCAAGCACTTTGCGGGCGCATTGGAGCCATATCTAAAGGCTTTGGTCGTCCAACGTGGAGGAAAGGATGTCAAGGAAAAGTATAAAGAGAGGCATCAGCTTGCGTTGGACGCGTTGGACCGGGCAACGATTGCTGAAAAGGGTGTGTTGAGACCGAAGCATGCGTGGCTGATGGATCGTGTCGAGGCGTATTGGGTCGAACAGAATCAAAAGGGTGGAGTCAAGGAGCAAGTTGGGGGTGTCAAGGCCGGCGTGGAGAGTCAGGCTCCAGATGCCACGGTTACTCCCTCTGAAATTTTGGCATCTTCTTCCGCCTCTAAATCTGCTGCTTCGAGTGGTCATGGGAAGAAGACGGTTCTTTTGCTTGGATCTGGAATGGTCGCTCGACCGGCTGTAGACGTTTTTCTTGGACGCAAGGATGTGCGCTTGGTTGTTGGTAAGTCCCCTTTACGCATATATCTCGAATTTTTTTCGTCTCACTTTTAGAGCACAGCGAGTAACAATCCGGCTGAAGCTCGTGCGCTTGTTCGAGACCATCCAAACGCCGAGGTTGTTTCGCTTGATGTCTCGGACAAGGGCCGGGTAGGAGAGTTGGTTGGTGGCGCGGACGTTGTTGTCAGGTACCCTTTACTCTTTTGATTGTTAAATGGAACGGGACTGAGGCATGGATGACCAGCTTGTTACCTGCAACAATGCATGTGCCGATTGCAGAGGAATGTGTGAAGCATAGGCGTCACCTTGTTACGGCTTCATATATCTCGGAGGGAATGAAAGCGCTGCATGAACAGTACGTCTTGCTCTGTTTTCACCAAAATATCTGTCACTGACTGTGAGAATAGAGCGGTCTCGGCAGATGTTTTGCTCTTGAACGAGATCGGTTTGGACCCTGGAATCGATCATTGTGGCGCGATGGAGATGCGCGATCGGTTCGAACGGGAAGGAAAGAAGATTGTGTCATTTGTTTCGTGGTGCGGAGGTGTTCCCGCACCTGAGGATAGCAACGTGAGTCATGCTGTCGGAATGTTCCACCTCCTATGACTAACACAGGAACTCTAGGTACCACTCGGAATGAAATTCTCCTGGACGCCCAAGGGCCTTCTCTCAGCCGCACTTAACCCAGCCCAGTTTAAGCTTGCGGATGAAATTGTTCAAATTCCAGGCGAGGATCTTCTCAAATCGTATTTCCCCGATGTGCCCCTCGCCAAGGGGTTCGCGCTTGAAGGTTTGGCTAATAGGGATAGTCTGAGTTACGCCGAGACATACAAGTTTGGAAGTGTGGATGGCATGAAGAGCTTGTTCAGGGGTACTTTGAGGTTCGTTTGTATTGCGTTTCGATTTGATTATTTAAGTGCTAATATGAATGCCGTTAGATATAAAGGATTTTCAGAGATGCTGTACGCTTTCCGTCAGCTGGGGCTACTGCAAAATGGCCCTGAAGACAAGATCAAGTTTGACTCTTGGAATGAGTTAGTAGCACGTGCTGCCTCGAAAGCGACGAGCGATGTGATTGCGGCCAAGGATGCCGCGGCCATGGTTCCGCAGCTTGCACCTGGGAAGGCTGAGACTGTTGTTCCCGCCCTTCAATGGTTAGATCTTGTTTGAAAATATTTTTGTTTTCTTAGAACCGGGTGCTGACATCACGCCCATAGGATTGGTGCGATGCCAAATGGAAGCAGCAATGCTTACGGATCTGGCTTGCCACCTGTACCAAGAGAATCGGTTACACCACTCGATGCGCTTACAACTTTGCTGGCGCACAAACTCCGATACGAACCGCACGAGCGTGACCTCGTTCTGCTTTCGCATGAAATAATCACCGCACCGGTGGCAGCCGTGCCAACACCCAGTCCAGATCCGACTATCCCGGGACCCGTAACAACCGAGGTTTATACGTCGACTCTTGCCGTATATGGTTCACCGACCGAGGGATCAGCCATGTCCCGCACGGTTGGACTGCCGCTAGCGTTTGCTGCGTTGCGTGTGTTGGACGGAGGTGTTCGTGCGAGGGGTGTGGCCGGACCGTTTGGCGAGGAAGTGTATAGGCCAGTGTTGAGAGGACTCGAAGAGGTCGGACTGGGTATGAAAGAAACGAGGGTTGTTGGTGGTACGGGTATGGCCCAAGGGTTACTGGACGGAATGAGGCGTTGAGGGACTGTTTTTTCATCTCTGGGGCTAGGTCTTAGCGTCTCCGGTTTCCTTCTCTGAACACCCGCATGATCGATGTAGCATAGCATAGATCCAAATAAATTTCGCGAAACGAAGATATGTACAAGAAATCCCCATGCCGTATGTTTCCACCGGTGTAACCACTAAACAACTTAGAAAACGCAGCTATAAGAGCATGATATGAGGATGCCATCGAGTTTCAGAATATGCATATACGTACTTGGCGTTTTTCGTGTTCTTGGTGAGGGTCGTGGGCTCAGCACCGCTGTTGTTGCCCTGGAAGGTATCGCACATAGAGGTGACACCCGAGATCGAGTTGCTGCCGCTGATAGTAGCAACATCACCATAGTTTGAGTTGACGCCAGCAAGCAGCTTGCCGCTCGAGGCGATGATGTTGCTGATCTTGACGGTACGCTTGTACTGGCTAAATAGCCGCATATACCCTGTCAGAATCCAACCCGCTACAAGATGACGTGGATAAACTTACGTGGAGCAGTTACCACAAGAGCGGTAGAGCTTGCCGAAGTTTTGCACGCAGTAGGAATCAATGACGACGGTTCCTGATCAAGTGCCAAGGCAAACGAACCGGTTAATTGGACCGGATCTTGCCGCTTACAACTAATGATGCAAACTCACCACCACCGTTGTGCTGAACGACCTTGTCGCTGGCACCCTTGGCGCCTCCACCAGAGATGGTCGAGGTACCAGAGGTTTGCTTGATGGTGATAGCATCCTCACAGACGTCCTCGAACCAGACGTTCTTAAGAGTGCACGGACCGAGGCAGTGAACTCCCTCAGCTTGGTTGGCACCAATGACAACATTTCTTCAAGTATTATCAGAATACGGATTACCTAGCAGTGATTGAGGACATGGTACATACTGAAGAGTGGCACCAGATTGGAGGATGAAGACAGCGTCCTTGTCGCCGCCCTCCTTTTGTCCTGTGCAAGCACCAGAACCGCGATCGTAGCGGACGTTTCCACCTAACAATAAAAGTCAGTAAGGAATCTCTTTAATATGCTGACTATATGCTTTACCGTCGAAAGTGCCAGTGATGGTCTTCGCAGCGCTCAAGCTCGAAGTCTTGGGAGGGCTGGGGAAAGTGCAGCTAGCAGCACGCTTAACGAATGCGCCATCGGTGTCGACCGTAGGAGACGGGGCAGCGAGAGCGGCCTGAGCGAAAAAGCCAGCGATGGCAGCGAGAGAAGCGAAGGTGACAGAGACCATTTTGAACTGCGCAAAGGATATAAACGACGAGATTAAAAGACAAGACAAAGCTGTTGATGAATAGATCGAGATTTTCTCGCGACGTTTTATATCCAAAGCCGGCTCTGGGCTCCTGACCAGCTGGACGGCGACGGCCCGCCTCGTCGCTCCCACTTTCAGTACTGGCGGCCCGGTCGACGCACGAGACCGTTCGGATATTGATACTCTAGAGACGACCGGACGAATACGAATTCAGCATTAGGCTTCTTTTGGCGTGTCAGTTTGGCTAGTTTGTGACAAAATACTGATCAGGCGGCCTCTGCCAAGCCCCAAATCGTTCCCCCGATAATAGTCCCGATGGCTTCGAACGGGTATCCAACCGACTAGTACGCATTTGGCTTGCCACGTTTAAACCCTCACCGTGTGCGTGACGTGGGGAATCATTCCCTGTTGTGTGGTCTCGTGGTTCCAGGCTTCCCCAGCAACCGTGCTGGTTGAAAAGGTGGGGAACTCTCAGCGATTGGCTTGGCTCGGATTAATCATGAGGTACATAATTAATTAATAAGTTGTGTTTTTATTATAAGAAAGAGCTTGCTATGGTTGTGTGTGGGTTGTACCTAAGGTAGCACAGCGCGATTCTGTACCCATTTAGCAGCATACAGGCAACGCCCCATGGGATAGCCCGTATGGCTGCCACCATATCCCTTCTTTCAAACTTTCCCAGCGAAGTCGAAAGTGTAATCGCTAGCTATGGAGCCGGCGTGTGGTTCGTGAAAATGGCGTTGCTCAAATTATTTTCGGGGCGCTGCCAACTCGAAGCGTTTGCGCGGGCGTTGTGATTATTTGTTCTTTATATCACAAGAAAGTACCATCTGCTTGCTCCCTGGGGTGGTAGAGCTTCTAAGATATGATATTAAATGTTAACTCTTACGCGCTTCTGCGGTAAGACCGGTTCCCCAGCATGGCGCACACGTGGTGTATTAAGCTCGCATAAGCATTCGAAGATGGGTACGATTTACACATGGCATACCAAGCTAATGCTATTAACCGGACACACAAACATTACGATTGTCATGATGTGAGGCATCAAATTCGCAATTCATTGGATGCGTCAGGAGATTTACACACTTTTTCAGACAACAGGAACAAATACAAACGGGCCGGCATCACACAGAGGCAGAAGTTCTAGAACTGGCAACTATGGCAAAAAATCAAAGTGTTAGAGTTGCTCTTGGAGATCAGTTACATACGACGTACTAGGAGTTGGCTACATTTTCGGTAAGGACAGGGGGCTCGGCACCACTGTTGTTGCCGTTGTAAGTGTCGCAGATCGACTTGACGCTGGTGTATTTGTTAGAGCTGGTTTTGATGATAGCTACATCTCCGTAGTTAGAATTGATGCCAGCAAGGACTTTGCCGCTTGATGCGATCACATTGCTGATGGTGACGGTACGCTTATATTGTCTGAAATACGTATGGTTTTGTCAGTATGCAGCTTACACCCTAAAAAGAAGAGGGGCGACCAACGTTGAGCAGTTGCCGCAAGAGCGATAAAGCTTGCCAAAGTTTTGAACGCAATACGAGTCGATGACGACACTTCCTCCACCATTATGCTGAACGACTTTGTCATCGGCATTCTTGGCGCCTCCGCCGGTAATTGTCGATGTTCCCGAGGTCTGCTTGATGGTGATAGCGTCCTCACACACGTCTTCGAACCAAACGTTCCTAAGAGTGCACGGGCCAAGGCAGTGGACACCCTCAGCTTGGTTCGCACCGATAACGACATTTCTGAAGCATTGTGAGTATGTGAATCGTCTGGCACTGGCTGGATAACACTTACTGGAGAGTGGCACCAGATTGGAGGATGAAGACAGCGTCCTTGTCGCCGCCCTCCTTCTGCCCCTGGCAAGCACCAGATCCACGATCGTAGCGAACGTTGCCGCCTTTGTAACGACATAATGAGTTCAAGGGCGCGTTCTCACGGCCATTCGGACTTACCATCAAAAGTGCCAGTGATGGTTTTTGCAGCACTCAAGCTGGAAGTCTTGGGTGGTGTAGGGAAGGTACAACTCGCAGCACGCTTGATGAGCAATCCATCGGAGTCAGTGGTAGGAGAAGGCACGGCGAGGGCAATTTGGGTGAAAAAGCCGATGATGGCAATGACAGAGGTAAGCGATAGAGAGACCATAGCGAGACGCGAGACGTTGAAGCCGAATGTGCAAGGAGATTGAAAGACCGGGCGATACTAGGAAACGAAGTGCCTACGGCAGGTTTTATGTGTTCCTCAAAATCACAGCAGACCATGACGGGCCGTTAGCAACCAACGATGCAGAGCTACGGTCCGGCCTACAACACACAGAGTGCTAATAATAAGTTACGGCTAGTCAGTCGAAGGTGTGCATTTTGCTTGAACGGGAAGTCTCGCTTACATATGTAGGCACATTTGACTATTGTGTAGCTTGCAATATATCAGGTGGGACACTATCGTTTCGTTATGCCAAGGCATGATACTCCGGTAGCGGCTTCGATCTGCCCTAGAACTGATTCCGATTTATTTTTAGAATAAAGTGGGGATTAAGCTTGCCACGTCTAAGCGTACTAGTCGCGGTTGCTTACAACATGAACCATGTGCTTGACGACCATGCGAGCTCCATTTGGCCCGTGAAGGAATCGTGATCTAATGTACTTCCTGGAAGTTTCATCACGAGTTCGGATGAACCTCGTATTCTGCCGTTCGGCTGTACCGGAAGGCCACAAAAACCGCTATGGCTAGCATAAATGGATCACAACATGACGAGCAATAACATCCAGGGACGAAGCTGATTCATATCATGGCGACAGAAACGCAGATCACAGTTTGCGAGGACCGAATTAATACATATTTTTAATCTAGGGTCATGAAATTTCATCGCTTGAGTGGAAAGCAAGAAAAAGGAAAGCAACTGCGGGGTACTTCTTGGAGAAGCAAGAATTCTGTTGGGTAGCACTAAAAGTCTGGGTGGGTCAGTTCTCGCGGTCACGTGGATCGAGGTCCTAGAGCGGCGCCTGAGATGTCTCAGACCACGACGGGCTTGGACCCGGTGCCGACCGACTTCAACCCAAACAATCCCATACGCCGCTCTCGGATTGTACTCACAGCTACAATAGGTGGTGTGATCATCCTTGCGATCACTCTTGCAATTATTACCATCAGGGTACGTCTCAACTCGGTTGCCTGATATTTTGTTATGCTGCGGTAGTGACGTACCCAAGGTTTCTCGTTGTCTACGAGGCCGATCAGACAGGAAAAGGCGGAGACGGCTACTTAATACTACTGCAGGGAATCGGCAGAAGCGCAACGCTTGGGATGTGCACGAGTGGGAAGGTACACCGGTAAATTATTCCAAGAGCTCATCTGGCAACTGTCTCACTTTTTTTTCTTTTAGGCCTAGCTACTCTACTTGCTCTTCTGATCAGTTTGCTACTTATAAAACATCGGTGATACATATTCGGACACTTTTTGACATAGCATCTTTTCCTCGACCACGGAGGATTGACTTGGGACTTGTGCCTAGGTTGAATACACTAGTGCTAGTGTTTTTATTAATTGATTTGATTCATGACGTCTTTTGTTATGTTGAGATGATCCGATGCCTGCTACCTCGACGCGCTACTACCGGTTTAAGGTGCCTGGTGTGCGGAAACAGCAAAAGATTAGTGAGATTATAGGAAGATGGAGCGAGATTTCACCCATGCAAACAACTGACAAAAAGCTCCGATACTGGGAATCGAACCCAGGGCTATCGCGTGAGAGGCGATAATGTTAGCCACTACACCATATCGGATTATTCTACCTGTTTTTTTGTAGCACTACATCAATCTCAAAACATATGCAACGGCTCTCGACAACTAAATCATGTCGAGAGTATTCCTTGTAAGTGCAAGTAGCTACATAACAGCTAAATATTCGTATATTGAAGACTTGGCCGATTAGGTGACATGAGGTATTCATTGATACGTTTTAAAGTGGCTCGTGCAGGATTCGCCCCTGGTCGTGAACTCAGAACCCATTGCAACCGCCGTCTAATCGACTCTTTATTTGGGTGCTCTGTCCCTGACCCCACAAACGCTCCGCTATCGTCGAAATAGAGTGCTAAAGCAGCTGTCGCGATGCCTATCGACAGGTCTTTGCCGTCTTTGCATAGGATCGTAACGCGAGAATCGGGAGAAGCTGTGAGGTGGGATTGGATAAATTTCAGTGAGGTGGGGAGCGTGTGAGCGAGGAATTGGACGGGGTGTTGTTTGGGGTAGTAGCTCGGAACTTCAAGAGTATTTGGTAGAGCAAGGGGCGTCGAATCGATAATTGGGGGTATGGTGTTATAGGTGACAGGAGGCTCTGCGGTTCTAGCTGGTGCGTCGACAAGAATGAGCGTAGGTCCTGATTCTGGTGAAATCGGCTCTGATGAGCGAATTCCGACTCGTAATCGACCATTCGTGGCTTGAATCGGGTCCGAGTTTGAGACGGATGTATCATTTTTAGAATCTCCGAGTAGTTCTTTGATTAAGTCCTCCAGTTCATCTTGAGGACATTCGAGTAGCCGTGATTTGTTCGCCCAGAAAATGCTCGGTGTTAGCCCCTATGATATCCTGGTGAGACTAGTGACCACATTTGAAACCCCGAGCTGGAATTTGCGACGTACATGACTCCACAACTCGTGGTCGTCTCCTGACCCTTGAACGTAAGTAAATCCAAGCCGCCGATCAACTCCGTCCTGCACGCGCTGCGAAGCCGAGAGGCAAACAACCGGATAGAAAGGGTTAGATTCGTCGACGAATGGCACTTTTGGATTTGTTGAATCCGGACTTATCCAGAACGGGCGAAGCGGTTTCGAGAGGGTTAGTAAAGTATATGCGGATGCCTACGAATGTAGCTAAGGTTCATGTCATCATTCCAATTATGAAGAGGCATACCTTTAATTCATTGGCCCATCCTTCTATCTTCTCGTCCATTTGCGCATGCTCAGATGGTGACACGGCATCGGGTGGTGTAAACAGTCCGGCATGTTCGCCATCTAGACCAAGTGCCCGGTTGATCACCGCACACCAGATGGGTACAGTACGAGAAAGTGCGTCCGGATGTCTCTTTCCTCTTCGTGTCGAGTCGACTAGTATGATTCCGCCATTTGAAACAATGATTGGGAGGAGATGAAGGTTGGCCCGACGTAGGTTGAATGCCCACTGTGAGGTATGTCCATCTGTAGATTTGAAGTAAGCGGCTGATACTACATCCGGCTTCATCTGGTTAGGTTCAGATAGTAAGTCGTGATTACGAGTTAGAAACGGTGACCACCACACACCAGGGTTGGATCAACGTACCACGCCCCACAGCGCAAGTTGGCTAATATCCAATTAGATGTAAATTAGGAAGTTGAGATACGAATCTCCAAGTTTACGACTCACGAGCTACGGGGAGGGTTCCAGAATTTACAACGTTTCGGACGAATATAGCGTCTTGGTTGATGGAACGCAGTCGGTTGTAGGTGTTGGTCATCTCTTGACGGAGTACATTGAGCCCCGAGGATCTAAGTTCCGCCATGTTGTTGTTGCAATTGTTTCTAGGTTAATGTTCGGACCGAGTCGGGGGTGGTGGTGGTCGGCGTCAAAATTATCCATTTGATGGTACGGTACAGAACCACCCTCAGACTTTGGCGACATTTTGATCATATTTTACTTACGATTTTATTTATGCTCTCACGCTAGTACGTCACTTGAAGGCATACAAACACTGCCCGCCGGTTGCTGGTTGCCCAAGTCGTAGTGATGAGTCAGCAACCCAATTGGACTGATTTGCAACTCTCCGTTTGTCCACCACCTATAACCCCACCCATCCCATTGATCGTCCCAGCCACTGCGTTCTAGTCCTCGTGCGTGCCTTGTAGGAACGCATCGATCTATTAAAACTGATTTACGTGTTTTTCTCAGCCCCTCGTACCTCGACCACTCGAGCTATCATCCAACCGCTGCAACCAGTACGTAGCCTGCACTCGAGACATACTATCCTCGCTAAACCTCTTCCACGAATGCAGTGAAGAACAAGAACAAGCAGACTCGCTTCCCGGTCGTGCGTCTTTACCCATACTTCTGTCGGTTTCTCGAGCTAATCGCGTGCAGGACTTGCTGTCTCTTTCACGCAGGCCCGTATCAAGAAGATTATGCAAAAAGACGACGAAGTAGGCAAAGTTGCCCAGGCTACACCAATCGTCATTTGTGAGTTTTATCACCCGCTTTGTGCTCGCCGTTTGGTGACCTGGAATACAACCACAGCCAAAGCGCTTGAATTGTTCATGACCGACCTCGTCCAAGAAGCGAGCAACATCACTGTCCAACGAGGGGCAAAGAGGTTAGAGGCATACCATCTGTGAGTTCCACAGTTACCAGGTTTCATTTCACCGATGTTAATCGTTTTCCCGACAGCAAACATGCCATAGAAACCATCGATTCGTTCGACTTTTTACGAGAAATCGTCGCACCTGTCCCAGACCCGACCAACGGTGGTCAGATACCCGAAGACGGAGGCAGTGATGATGGCGCGGCGCCTCGCAAGCGCCGTGCACGTAGGACAAAGGCGGAAATGGAAGCCGATGCCCAGTAGATTCGAGGACTGTGACATGGGGTGAATGACGAGGCAAGGCTGTCCGGTGGCGGACTGTTGACCGTTGTGGACTGGGCCGTTGTGTTGTTTGTTGTGCTGCTGAGATTCATATCGGATGTACTTATTGTGTCTGAATATTGTTGTGCGAGTAACTTCTTGAGTGGCAAGTTCCGACCTGAGCTGATTAGGTGGACGCAAACTATAGTTTTAATCAAACCTAACTAACATACAAGAAGAAAGTGGGGGATTCATAGTAATGGCATAAGGAGAAGGAATGGGTAAGAACAGAAACGATTACGATGCTGGCGATAACACCAGCTGTTCAAGGAAATGGAAGCCAAGCGTGATGGGCCTTCAAGGTACATCCGTGTAAATCCGCAACCCGTACTTGATCGTTCCGTGTTCATGTCCAGTTCCAGTTCCACATCCATGATCAGCCTGTGCAGCGAGAGGAGAGGAAAAGAGAGAGAAGGTTCTGGACCCAAGCCGTACGTTCTCCCCATGTATTCCGATTCTGATCCTGCACCAGGCCATTTCGAGCAGCAGCCAGGCAAATGACTACAGAATGTGTCAGTTTATGGGGTGAACATGAAACGAGACGACTTGCCGATTGTTCTATCAGCGTTTGTACTTCTTTCGACCCTTTGTAAGACTACTCTGGGTCGAGCTTCTCGCCACGAGCAAGGACACGAATGATTTTTCCGGCGGGCGGGGCCATAATCGCTGCAGCCGGTTTCTCGACAAGTCCACCACGAGAACGGCCACGGCCGGGTGGTGGGCCGCCCGCACGGCCTCCTGCCCCTCCACCACGAGCACGACGCTCGCCCTTGCCGGGACTCTGAGCCGGCCTTTCCTTTTCAACATCCATCACTTCGAGACCAAGCTTCGAGGCCCACGAGCGCACGAGGTCGCCGTCGACAAGAGATTCGTGACGTCCAGCTGGATTGGCGTCGACCGAGTCAATGACGGCAAGCGCCACTCGCTTGCCATCGGTTGTTCCCGTATTGGACTCCCACTTGGCGCAGCACACTATTCGCTTCATCCATTCAGGTGCGCCCGCACCTTCCACTTTCCAGCGAGAATCAGGTTGATTGGGAACTGAGCTGGCACCGGAAGGAGCCTTGGCGGCCATGGTGTCCCAGGGAATAAAGGCGTCGTCTCGCTGAACACGAATGCGTGGGTTTTCGCCCACTTCGTCTTCGAGGAGGCGTGAGGCGGCACGGGAGCGGACTGCGAGTTGGCTATTGCCCGATTTGAGAACATCGAGTGTATTGAGTGCTATAGAATTCCAATATCGTGTGAATAGAACGATTGGCGAGTGATCAAACTGAACTGACCTTCGAGTGGGATCACAACTTCGGTACGTTTATTACGGCACCAGCGTTGAACGGCTCCCAGGGCATGAATCAACACGCTTCCGTCGACGACGATGATGTCCGGGAGTGGAGCGGCCCGAGGTTGGGCATGACTGATGACTCGGGGCCGAGGGGGAGAGGCTGATTCGGAAGCGGTGTCATCACTGGACTGGGGGCGGCGACGCCAAGAACCTTCGTCTGCGCCGGGAGGACTGATCCCAAAGTCTGCCTTGGTACGAGCACGGTCGAATTCGGGGTCATAGTCCTGGTCCTTTTCGGCCCGACGCATCCCACCTCCACGGGCCCCGCCACGTCCACGGCTTGGCCGACGATGGCCATTGGCGTTTCGTTCGAGCTCTGCTACTTGGTGGCTGAGAAACGCAGCGCCGAGCGCACGAGACATGGAAGTCCGGTTCTGTTGGGGGAGGTCCATCAGGGGTGGGTTGCGCTGTTCGATGGTGGGGGAGAGAAAGTTTACCTTGTCGATGGAAGGATCGAGCACTTTGGACATTTTCGCCTGTTCGCAAGCGTGCTGGTTCGCTCGTTGCGTTCGGTTTTGTTATATATGCGGTGCACCAAGGCCTTGTGGTGGTGCTGTTGATGTCGTGTGGAGATCAGCGCAGCAGTTGGCGCTTAGGCTGTTTGTCACATGAGATCCGAGTCAATATACATGTCATCACAGGCCCAGATAGGACATGTCACCTGCATCTTGCGGCTCAGAGTTGCCACATCCAAGTTTGTTTTCGGGTACGCGTGCATACGGTTTCCGGCTGAGAGTAAAATAAGCACGTATAATATGATTCCTTCATGATCCATATTTTACATTTGTTTAATCAATGCACTTTACAAAACAGCTCCGTTGTGGTGTAACGGCTAACATGACCGCCTCTTAGGTGGTAGCTCTGGGTTCGACTCCTAGTGAGGGAGCTTTTTGCGCATTGATTTAGCACACCCAGCCCTATAAGTACTTTAGAACCGACCTATGCTCCTTTCTATAGTATTTGTCCTCTTAAATACATACACTGGGCACAGATGGTTTGTGCAATAGTAGTTTCAAGCTGCACTCTCTACACTGGATTCGTTGCTCGCCCCAACTGGCTACTCTGAGGCCCCATGGAAAGGACAATATGCTACGGTGGCGGCCCTTCACGTCACATGCTGGTCCCTGGGTAAGCAGCCAGCTCTTTAGGTTCCCATGCAGAATGCATATACTCGCGTTTCGCCTCATATTTTCTTCATTGCAAGGGAAGTTACGCACAAATTTTGCCTTAGCAATTATAAATGCCCTGAACAATATCAAGGCCGCGCGAGTTGCCAGTGAGCATTATTTTATCGAAGGACCGGACGACATATCTATTGGCCCTCGACCTTGTCCTACCCAGAGTCCCGAGATACAGGCAAGACTGTATGCCGAGTTAGAATATGCTCGAATCTGTATATTATATTCACTAATTTTGCTGGAGATTGTTTAGCTCATTCCTCAGACCTAGGAGTCTGCGATTCGCTTTTCCGGGCACCCAGTCCAATCGGGGGTATTTAGGTTTGGCTCTAGGACGTGGCATGATATGTCTCGTGGTTGTTTTGTGCAAAAGAAACGCATCCTCGATGGTCTGTCGGCTATGATACTCCCCGGCAGCCAGGTCGTTTGGCTTCTACTGCGTCGCTTGAATGATTTGTGGCATGTTGCTGGCTTGCTTTGAAGTTTTTAGGGCTACTTGTTACGCTTCTCCTCCGTGTATCGGTGAGATACTCAACCTCATCGATTTACTTATCGATTCCTCAAAGCATTCACAGCATTTGTCGTTTTGGTTTAAGGTTCTTTATGTGAACGACATATGGGACCGTGAACCTGACACTGGCTACAAACTCATTCTGCATGCTCCTATTTGCCGGCTCGAACATTGAATCAAACGCACTATTGGAACCAAAGGTCGAACAAAATACAGCAAGATCTTGGCGTTGTACGAGGGATGCTCAAAACGCTCTATTTACCGCGTATCCTTATGAGGTTGAAGAACTCCCTATAGAGTTGACACGACTCCCGCGAGAGCTGGGCTTGGTATCAGCGGGGAAATTTAGTGGTGCTTCGTTCTATTTAGAACCTGCAATCCATATCGCCTGGTTCCGGTCGTCAATTCTTCGGTCAACTCTTGAGCCCCAGTTTGCTGTTTCTGTTACCTGATGGTGGAGGCGAGACATGTTTGTATCTCTCATAGCATCTTGCAATGTATACGATATGCCCTAACTCAGATGTTTCCCTTTCTTTCTGTCGCTATAGATGAAATGTCGGGGGACCTACTGCTCATATGATTACACCCTCGTGTACTCCTCAACTTGAGAGCACGAGTATGAGGCATCTCAGTCTCACTTTGTATCCTTCAATTGATTGCTATTCCCCGGGTCGCGTGCTACTTCACCAACGACTCTCCGTAACCCCCGGGAAAGGCCAGCTTAGTCGTTGATCGGATGCTATACGTGGTCTATAATCAATTGAATCAGTTCATTTATAATTGATGATTGTTCGGAACTTTTCTAGCAAATGCCGACGCCAAGTGAAAGTCCGCCCTGTACTTTTCGGAAGCTTTTCACAATTCATATTTCCCATCTCACATCCGTGCGAGAGCGGTCTCGTGGCCTCGATCCGTTACCTCGCTAGCTTTTCGGTGATAAGCGATGCGTGCTTCTATTGGAGTCCTCCCGACGGTTGTGCATTTTGTTCGGAGAAATGCTTACGTTTGCCTTCGTCTATTTTGACTTTGTATCAAGATGTGGCCCGCCCTGCCGACATTGGCCAGCTGGATATGAGCTAAATATAGAATCCTCGTGACCAACAAGTGTTCCAAGCTGGCCGACAAGAGCACTCAAACTTGATTTCGTGAACGTAGGATACGCATATAATCCAAATTTTCATGTCGGGTGCGGATCGTATGACCTTCTAGCTTTTATACGGATTAGTGTACTCGTCTGACGATGATGATTCTCCTTAGGCTGATCACGCCTGTATAATCTATTCAATATATTCGATCATGCGATCACCTGGTCGCTTCTTTTTATTTTTAGATGGTCAACTGGCATTGCGGTGTCGTTAGAGTCTTTAACTAAGGTCCTGGATTCTCCCGAAGTATTATGGATCGCATTTGCATAAAAGCGACGTTGCTAACACACTAAAAGTCATCTCATTCTCTTCTCCCTCCACTCATCTCTCAATCATCATGAAGCACTTGGCTTGTGTACTTTCTGCGTTGGCTGCGGCGGGATATGTCAGTGCTCAGCAGCCGCTGTACGCTCAGTGCGGTGGAAAAAACTGGACTGGTATGTCTGATTTTCAACTGGCTCCCCGATGGCGGCTAATTTATTGTCTAAAGGTGGAACCACTTGTGTTTCGGGTTCCACTTGCACTGTCGTGAACGACTACTACTACCAATGGTGATACTGATTTCCCTCTGAAAATTCGATGCATATCTTTACATTCATTTTTAGTCTTCCGGGCTCGTCGTCCCCCACGACGACCAAGGCTGGTACCACCATCAAGCCCACGACCACCGTCACTAGCACTGCTCCGTCTTCTACGAACAGCTTGTGCTCCGGTTCTCTCACCAAGTTTAAGTACTTTGGTGCCAGCCAGTCGTGCGCCGAGTTTGGAGAGACCAAGATCCCTGGTGTTTTGAACACCGATTACACCTGGCCCGCACAGACCTCGATTGATGTATGCATATTTTTTCATTCAATTAATAATAAAAATACTAATATATCCTCGCAGCAACTCATGGCCAAGGGAATGAACTTCTTCCGTATTCCGTTCCTGGTCGAGCGCCTCGTTCCCCCTGCGAATGGTCTCGGTGGGGCGTTCGATCAGACCTACTTGGCGGGTCTTACCAGTACCGTGAACTACATCACGAACAAGGGCGGATACGCCGCTATTGATCCCCACAAGTAGGTAACATGCAATTCAAAGATGATAACACCTGATGTTGACGTTTTTATTTCAGCTATATGCGCTACAACGGAGCCATCATCACCTCGACCACGGACTTTGCCAAGTTCTGGACTAATCTCGCAAGCCAGTTCAAGTCGAACAGCCATGTTATCTTTGACATTATGAACGAGCCCAATGTAAGCAATAGCTTTATTCTCTAGGTAAAGAAGCCGAGTTTTTGTTTGTAGGGCATCGCTGCTTCGGATGTTTTCAACCTCAACCAAGCTGCGGTTAATGCTATCCGTGGCACAGGAGCCACCCAGCTTATCCTGGCCGAGGGAACCTCCTGGACTGGGGCGTGGTGTAAGTCTAGTTTTCGGGCTTGACGTAGCTGGACTCACCTCAAGGCCTACAGCTTGGACCTCGTCTGGAAACGCTGCCGCCTTTAAGAACTTGAAGGATCCTCTCAACAACATCGCTATCGAGATGCACCAGTACCTCGATTCCGATGGCTCCGGTACTAGCGGCACCTGTGTCTCGTCCACGATTCTCGCTGAACGTCTTGCCGATGCCACTAGCTGGCTCAAGGCCAACAACTTCAAGGGCTTCCTCGGTGAGGTTGGCGCTGGCTCTAACGACGCCTGTATCGCGGCTGTCAAGGGAGGGCTTTGTGCGATGCAGCAGTCTGGTGTCTGGCTTGGTCTCAGCTGGTGGGCCGCTGGTCCCTGGTGGGGCAGGTGAGTTGCAGAGATATCACAGGGTTGGAATATTTTTCTGACGTCCTTATAGCAGCTACTTCACTTCGATCGAACCTCCTAGCGGCGCTGCCATTGCCCGCATTCTACCTGAGGCACTCCAGCCTTTCATGTAGTCGGCCCCAAGCTCCATGGCGCCCAGAGGTTCTTACAAAGGCATGGAGATTGTTTTGGTATCTGTCAATGTCCCGCTCGTCCTGATGTCACACATCAGTACTTTTCCATACAATTTAGAATTCAATTTTGGTTTATCTTTGAGCAAAGCGTGCGAAAGAGCTGGTCGTGTTTGGTAATTTGGGCTTGGCAGAGGCCAAGCGCTGTGACGTTTGGTTGCTAGTTTGATAGCCAGCAATTGGCGACGATTACAGACCCTCCCGACGGTTGTGCATGTTCGGAGAAATGCTTACGTCTGCTATCGCCAATTTTGACTTTACATCAAGGAATGTGGCACCAGCCAGTCAGACGGCTGGATTCTTGCGACTGTCGCCGACAAATATACCAGCTCGGCCGGGATATCTGATCACCCTCGGGAGAACTTCAATCCCGCTTTAGTGCTCTAGGCGACGCGTATGATCAACAGGCCAATGGTAAGTGTAGACCACGTTATTCCATACCGCTTTCGCTGACTACCACGCTCATCTGACCAGACCGTGCAATTTCCCTTGGCTGATCGCGTGTTTACGGTTTTATTCTTTATTAGATTATGAGATCACCTGGTTATATCTCGGCATTCCCAGACCACCAACAGGTCGCGTGGAGGTCGATAGGCTCTGTTGGCAACGTCCTGGGTTCCGCCGAGGTATTGCGATGTCATTTCGCATAAAAACAACACTACGATGGACCCAGTACCGACACTTCCTCCCTCTCCTTTCATCTCCCAGTCATGAAGCACTTGGCCTGTGTACTCTCTGCGTTGGCTGCGGTCGGATATGTGAACGCTCAGCAGCCGGAGTGGGCCCAGTGCGGTGGTATCGGATGGAGCGGTATGTCACAACCTCCGGTTGATTCTCGACCGAGCAATAATCCATTTCACTCTAGGCTCGACTACCTGCGTGTCGGGCACCGTTTGCACCAAGGTCAACGACTACTACTACCAATGGTGAGAGATCCTTTCACTGGACGTTTTTTCGCGTCATACTTATCTTTCGTAATAGCATTAAAGGGACGGGAACCAGCCCTACTAGCACCACCAGGCCTGGTGGAGGAACTTCCACCACCACGAGCAGCGCCCCGGGCTCTACCAACAGCTTGTGCTCTGGCTCGCTCACCAAGTTCAAGTACTTTGGTGCCAGCCAGTCGTCCGCCGAGTTCGGTGAGACCAAGATCCCTGGCGTTTTGGGCACCGATTACACGTGGCCAGCACAGAGCTCGGTCGACGTACGTCCATGTTGTTGTGCCTAAGAACTAAACTAACACAAAAGATACAGCAACTTATGGCCCATGGCATGAACACTTTCCGTATTCCTTTCCTCGTGGAGCGTCTTGCTCCTCTCTCGGGTGGTCTCACTGGCTCGTTCGACCAGACGTATCTCGCTGGTCTCACTAGCATTGTCAACTATATCACCAACAAAGGCGCGTATGCTGTGATCGACCCCCACAAGTAAGTAGCTGGTTTTACACCACACACGAACCCGTGGTTAACGTCTAAACTCAGCTACATGCGCTACAACCACAACATCATCACCTCGACTAGCGACTTTGCCAAGTTCTGGACCAACCTCGCGAACCAGTTCAAGGGAAACAGTCGTGTTATCTTTGATATCATGAACGAGCCCAATGTGAGTGTTTCATCTGGACAATAAAAGACAACTTGCTCACAGGTTGATTGTAGGGCATTGACGCGTCCGTGGTCTTCAACTTGAACCAAGCTGCGGTTAACGCCATCCGTGCAACTGGTGCAACCAACCAGCTCATCTTGGTAGAAGGAACTTCCTGGACCGGTGCATGGTGTAGGTTCTGTTTGCTCTTCCACTGATATCGGTTCGCTCATTCCCGGAACTCTAGCTTGGGTCTCGTCCGGCAATGCTGATGCCTTCAAGTCTATCAAGGACCCTAACAACAACCTTGCGATCGAGATGCACCAGTACCTCGATTCCGATGGTTCTGGTACCAGCGGCACCTGCGTCTCTTCCACGATTCTCGCCGAGCGTCTGGCTGTTGCCACAAACTGGCTTAAGAGCACTGGCTACAAGGGCTTCTTGGGAGAACTTGGTGCTGGATCGAACGATGCGTGCATTGCAGCCGTCAAGGGCGGTCTCTGCGCTATGCAACAGTCGGGTGTTTGGCTCGGTGTTACCTGGTGGGCTGCTGGCCCATGGTGGGGAAAGTGAGTTCCTTCTTCTCAGTGCGTGTTGGAGCTTTTTGTTGACAGTTTGAACTTGTCTAGTTACTTCACTTCGATCGAGCCTCCTAGCGGTGCTGCTATTGCTCGCATTCTCCCCGAGGCCCTCAAGCCGTTCATGTAATCGGTTCAAGCTCTGAATTCGATTTGACGGTTGGGATTTGTTTTGAAGGCATGGAAATCACTTTGGTACCTGTCAACAGTTTGCTCGTTCTGGTGTTTTACATCGGTACTTTGGCATACATACGATTAGAATTCAATTTTTGGTTTATCTACAAAAAAGATAGAAGTAGTCTGCCATCGAGGTAATAGTCGCCTAGCCTGGGAGGATAGAGGTTTTGGATCGGTGCGCAATGAGGTACTATTTAGTCGGCGTTTGTTGAGCCGGATTTGGCACCTCCCCCGATTGATGGGCGACAGCCGAAGCACCACTCCGCTTATCGCGCCCACATGGAGGAGCCCTGATGCACGGCGTTCTGCCAACAAGAATAGTGTTATTATTGGAACCCGGTCAATTGTGTCCGCTCGTCTTACCCTTGACCACAGGCCGACTCGGCGAACATCTAGATCTTTCAACAGAACAACAACTCGGCGCGGGCGCGTTGCTACACAGGTTTTGAGCGAACTATAAATATCCACGTCTTGGCTAGAGCTGGTTCCAAGTCTCCGTCTGTAGCATGATACCCTTCGAGGCAAACCTCGAGCCTGTTGTTTCGCAAATCGCTGGGTCTTGGACAATAGGCTCTGAACTGTCCTTGTGTGAGAATGACCATACGCTCGGACCATATGCCTCCTGTCGAGCCTGGGACTTTACGATTGGATTCGAGCGCACGTGAGTTTCATGGTGGTTCACGACTTTGAGCGAGGTATTGATAGTTGTGATGCAGGATTCTCAGCGTCGTACCGGACCTTGTGTTTGTTCTCGGGGCCTTGTTACGAATCTGGTACCTCTTTGGTCAATCAAGCAAGCTCAAACGACTTTCTTATGCGCAATGTGCAGCAAAATCCATTTCCTCCATTTTCTTGATTTTGTCGTCTGCGAGTCTTGCACTTACCTCGCATCAACACCGCACCATGCTTCCCTCACCAAGAAACTTCAATTATCTTTCAACAATTCCGCTTGTATCGTCTGTAAGCCAATCCATATCCCTCGCTCTCTGTTTCCTTCTACTTACAGAGATCCTAGCTGCTTTTGATAGTCCTTGTTGGCTTGGAGCATGTCCGATCTCTTACCCCAAGCACACTGGTTTTGGGCTATGGTATCTTCAAAGCTTTGGCGAGTCTAGTTATTCTCAGGACCTACGCCATGATCGGTCTTCCTACCGAATTCGGCGAGGATCCCCTTTACGCATTAACCCAAGCGACCGCGATTGCATACGGCCTCGTAGTAGTGGCCGAATCGATTGAGAAACGGCGGCTGGTAAAGTCACCGTACAATGTACGTACATGTCCTTTGGCGGTCCTATGGTAAGGTTTCTGATTTTTGCTGTAGAAATATCCTAGAGAATGCTTCACGTCCGTTCTTACCCGACACCTATATCTCTGGCTTGTACCTCTCCTATGGCGTGGTAGTAAAGTCAAACTTGGCTTGGAGGATTTGCAGGAATTTCCCCCAGACTACAATGCTGCTGTTTCGCGCGCTCGGCTCGAGGATGCCCTATCCAAAAACAGGTGCGTTAGTTACGCGTGCTCGGGTCTCGTGGTCTGAACTATGGAATTAGGAGCTTGTTTTGGGCAACTATGTCGGCCTATGGTGGCGCGTTTTTCGCGCCCGTCGTTCCTCGTCTTGTCTTGACTCTGGCTACATTTTCACAGCCGTTCCTGGTGGAAGGAATTTTGACGTATGTTCAAAGCGACGACCCAGCTCCAGGACAAGGCCAGGCTTTGGTCCTAGGATTCTTTTTAGCTTATGGCGTCATCGTGTACGCTACCGCTGTGTATTGGGAAAAGGTTCGAGATCTAGTTGGTCCTTCAAGCACGAACTGACTGAATTTCCGTATTAGACTTTCGACCTAATTGTTGCCTACCGCGGAGCACTCGTTGGAAGTATACTGCATAAATCGCTCACACTAGCTGCACATGAAGGTCGAAATATAGGAACCAGCACGGCAAGCACATATATGCGAGTTTTTTTACTCTTACCGGAGCGATTCATGCGCTAACATATGGACATTCAATGCAGTTCGGTGGATGTAGGGCGTATCGGCAGCGCGATGTCATTGTTCCATGAGGTTTGGGGGTCAATTCTCGCCGTTGGACTAGGTATTGCGATCTTATATAGTAAGGTATAATGCAAAATATTGAGCGCCTTCCACCGGTTGATAACACTTTCTAGACCGGGTGGGCCGCGTTTATCCCGTTACTCGTCGTATGTCTTTGTACTGGACTCACTTCATACTGCTCGAACATTTTGCGGAGGACTCAATCGACGTTGCTCGACTTTACGGATAGGCGAATGAAACTGATTGTAGGTTGTTTCCTATGACCGTACCTATGGCAAATTCATAGTTCAATAGGGATCTACGCTATTGAATCTGTTGCCGATTAAGATGTCTGCGTATGAGGACTTGTTTATCAAAAAGATTAGAGAAGTACGAAACAGCGAGTTACTCTGGGCATCGAAATATTAGTTTGTACCTCCTATTTTAAACTAGTCTATCATGCTAATTCTCGATTCTTAGTGTTATGGTTGGAGTCAACGTCGCAGTATCTAACTCTGCCCCTACCTTTTGCACAGTATCAGTTCTGAGCGTATATGCTTTGATGGTGCAACACGACCCTTCAATCGGAAAGCTCGACACGACTATGATGTTCACGATATTCTCGACCGTGCAGCTGCTGGGCGCGCCTCTTGGTGAGTCCTCTTTACTTGAAAATATATATAAAGCCGCATACATGTTGACATTGTGTTCTGTGTTTAGCAACAAGTAGGATTATTGTGTTTGTGATTTTCTTCGCAAGCTAATTTGCTCCTCATACAGTTGGACAAGTGTTGCCTGCACTATTCGGTGGATGGGCTTCTTTTAAGCGAGTGGAGACGTTCTTGAACATGACCGAAAAACCCAATATGGCTACTGACAACACGCTCGCTCACAATCCAAATCTATGTGATTACGACTTCAAAATCACTCATGGTAATTTCGCTTGGGAGCCCAAGGGGCCGACGATTTTGAAGAGCATCGATTTTACTCTGAGAACTGGCCGACTCTACATGTGCGTGGGACCTGTCGCATCGGTACGTTACTTCGTCTCCATCTCGAGTGTAAACCTAACCCCAAGTATAGGGAAAAACGTCGCTTATGGCTTCGCTATTGGGTGAAACCACTCTCCTTGACGGGTCATTGGTGACATCCCCAAAACGCCCTAAAGTCGGATATGCAGCACAAGATGCGTTTATCTTCACCGGAACTGTACGAGAAAACATACTGCTGGGGACAGAGATAAATGCCGAGAGGTATCAGGCCGTGGTGGCGGGTTGTGGGCTTGAACCTGACCTGGCCCGGTTTCCGGCCGGGGATCTGACCCGTCTTGCAGGTGGGGGAGCAAACCTTAGTGGGGGCCAAAAGCAGCGCATAGTATGTAACTCTGCATATTCATGTCATTTGGATTGACTTTTGGTGTAGGCGCTGGCGAGAGCACTGTATTCCGACGCGCCAGTATTGTTTTTGGATGATCCTCTCAGGTAAATGGGATTGAATCCGTTGGAGTTCGACGGATTAACATAAACCTAGTGCACTGGACGCAACAACTGAAGAGCATGGTGCGTCGTATTTAAACATTCAAAGGCTATGCGCTAATTTGAGTTATGTGTACCAGTGGCTCGCACATTGTTCGGCGAATCGACCCTGCTGAAAGGGAGAACTATGTTTATTGCGACCCATGGTGGTGAGCTCCAACTTGAAGGTGTCCAGGTGCCACGTAATGACTTCCGAGGAAGTCCATCATTTGCCTTCTGCTGATACCGTTATTGTCATGAGCGAAGGCAGTATCGTTTTCCAAGGAACATATAGCGCGCTGCAAAACGAGCCGGGGTTGCTTCACCTAGCACAGGAGCCCTCCCGTCCTCAGACCTCAACCGAGATTGCTAATAATAATACTGAGAAATTGAGCGAAAAGATACCCCAGGAACAAGGTGATGAAGAACTTGATGATGAAGCCAAAACATCATACAACCAGAAGGGGTGGCATCCATACAAGTTTTGGGCTCAAATGGCTGGAACGTATCGCGTAGCAAGGTCACTTCTGGTCTGCATTTTATGGATGGCTTTGGCAGCTATGATAAGTGTACGTATTTATCTACTTGGATCACAGCAAGTCTTAAGCGCATTCATATGTAGCTATACATCAAAGCTTGGTCTGAGCACCAAGGGCACGTAGCTTCATGGATCGTGGGATATTGCGTGCTTTCTGTTGTATATAGCGTTGTTGGCACCGTTGCCTGGGTATATTGGGGTAGTCGTACTTGCGTTGTCGCTTCAGCCAACATACATGAACGCCAGGTTGAGGTGAGCATGAGCGAGTCCATCGAATAATTCTTGTTTGACTTGATAAAATATTCGTAGGCGGTCATATTTGCGCCATCGAGTTATCTTCAGGCCACACCCTTGAGTCGTCTGGTTAACCGCTTCAGTCAGGTATATGCGCGCATATAATAAAGACATTTATGCTAACTTGACATTAGGACGTCTCGGTCCGTATAGCTATAGATAACGCAAACTATTACTGATTGTTAAGGTCATAGGCTGTGCTAATGGGCCTTCCGAGTCCATTTATTGGAATGTTTCTTACTGCAGTGTCGCTGAGTGAGCCTAGACTGACGTTAACCAAGACCTGTACTCATTTTCCTATTGTTGAACTCAGGCTTCCATTTGGTGAGTTTTATATTGGGCTACAAACGCATTGTGGTGAACCTATTGCTGCCCAGACATTCATCTTGCTCGCAGTAAGAATGATTTGTACTACTCATATACATCTGCTAACAAGCTACTCAGACACCCTGGTTGGCGGCTATCTTGCCATTTTTAGGCGCTGTATACTGGTTTTTACTCAAATTCTACCTGGTCAGTACTCATAGCAACCAATCGAGTATCATGTTACTAGTGCATTTCATTAGGCTACTTCAACTCAACTACAGCAACTCGAGTCTGCCAGTATAAGCCCACTACTGGCTTCGTTTGGAACTATTATATCTGGCCTCGAAACTGTTCGGTCGGTTATCAGATCGAGGGAAATTGGATAAATTCTTACTATTTTTCTTCAGGTCATTCAATGCACAAAAAACATTTGGTGATCGTAGTGATGCACACTTAAACTCAAGCCAAGGTCCCCTATATTTCCGATACGCCGGCATGCGTTTCTTGTGAGTCCTGGGTTTTATTAACCTCGAGCTTATGGGTTAACATATTTCCTGAAGGCGTACGGTGCTATCCTTTGCGACCATGTTGATCGCTGTTGGTGTAGCCAGTCTAGCTGTGGGTCTACGCTCATCGATCTCAACAGGACTGTTAGTTTCCTTCCGTGCTTAGATGCCAATGATGCGACTGAAATTTAACACTGTTTAGCCTGGGTATCGCTCTCAGTAGCTTAACAAGAATCGCAATGTTTCTAGCACAGCTGTTAATGGTAGATAACTCCAACTTTACGCAGCTTAAAGGAGCTAACTTATAAATCTTTGTAGTTGTGGGGCGATGTCGAAAATTCTGCTGTAGCTGTGGAGCGTCTATACGAGATTACCACTATTGAGCCTGAACCAGATTTGGCGAAATCAAACGGTTCCTCTCGTAGAGATGTCTGGCCAACCCGTGGCAGAATCTCTTTCGAAGGCTATACCATGAGTTATGCGTAAGTCATTGAGTCTACACATCGTCAATTCAGTGCACTGATACAGAGTACAGTAAAGGCCAGGCTCCAGCTTTACAAGATTTGACGTTCAGTATTCCAGGGGGTTCCACAGTTGGGATTTGCGGTCGTACTGGTTCTGGCAAGAGCAGCACTGTCAACGCCTTGTTCCGCACGGTCGAATCGGAACTAGTTAATGGATCAATTTTAATCGATGATACCGACATCAAAAATCTTCCATTGAAGAACTTGAGGTCAGCGCTCAGGTGCGTTCTAGTGTCCCAATATATGAGTAAACCAAGACGATGAGATGTTAGCATTGTTCCGCAAGATCCGTTTTTGTGGCACGCTTCTATCCGAGTAAGAAGCTGAACTTTCGATGATCTATAGGACTAACCTCCATTATAGGAAAACCTTGATCTTGAAGGGGTTGGTGCTTTTAATGAGAGGCAGCCAACACGACTGACGGATTATTGTAGGTGAATAGCGACGCAGAGATTTGGCAAGCGCTTGATCGAGTTGGCGTGAGGGAGGCCATCGCAAGACTTGAAAATCAACTGGATACGGTTCTTCAAGATGCCGTCGCTCTTTCTCGGGGCCAGGTGCGTTTTCAGTGTCTAGGCGGAGAGTTCAGATAAACTCATTTCACATGCAGCGTCAATTACTCTGCATGGCCCGTGTGTTACTTCGGAAGCGTAAGATTGTGATTTTGGATGAGGCAACTTCCAGGTTCGCGCATTCTGACTCCCGTCTCATATCTGAAAACACTCAAACAATGTTTCCTCTAGCATGGACCCACAAACCGACCGCAAGATTCGAGAGATCATATCTGAAGAGTTGAAAGACTGTACAGTGCTCTCGATAGCACATCGGATAGGTCAGAGTCTACCTCATCATGACACCCATGTTGAACAACTAACAAGAATATACAGCCACAATCATCAATTTCGACACAATCCTTGTTCTGGAGGATGGAAAAGTTGTTGAAATCGGGCCACCACAAGCTCTCTTGGCTGACAGCTCTAGTAGATTTTCCAAGTTAGCTAACAGTCAGGGGATTCTTAAATCGGGATCCCAATAGTACTATGTAGCTACGACAAGCGATTCCATCAAACTTTGAGTTCGAGTTGGTGTATTCTGATTACTTGATCGCGCATATACTCAACTTGAGAATTAAAATTCTCAACCAACAACGCACTGCCTCTTATTATGCTGGATCGCTATACATCAGTCCATTGATAACCACGGAGTCATCAGCTTACATTAGTGGCTATTATCACGATTCCCCTGCATCTACGGGTCACCGTGCTGGCGTACACGGTTGTCGCTTTGGATGCCTTCGTGAGTTTGAGAGGGTGTCTTAAATCAGTCAACGTCCAATGAAAGGACAAAGGTATTGGGCCATTTATCATGGACTCCAATTTGCACACGAAAGGGTTTTGTTGCTCCTTTCCACAAGTTTAATTAGGCATAGCGACAGTGAAGTTGCCCACATCTATATTTGGAAATGACGCCAACGTACATTACCTCAACCTGCCGATATGAGGCATGGTAAATCACACCTATAGCAAGAACAGCGAGAAGACGAATGCAGGGCTCCATTATCATATCTCCAACTAACAACGCATACATGCTACTCAGCACAAGCTCACCCAACTACGGCTTGGACGGGATCCGTAATCCCATTTTTTAGGACCGCAATCGACGCCTCTCGTACACATCGGAGATACTCTGGCATCCGGTTGCCGTCTCGGCTGACAAAGTCTTTGAAGATACCGAAGCGCGAGTCGGCGACGATGTTCGGGAGTTGGAGTGCACGGCGCAGGTTTCTGCGGAAACACAATGTCAATCAGCTAGAAAGGAGGGAAGAAGTTCAGGATGCCTTACGGAGGGAAGAGATCTCGGGACGCATATAGCTGGTTGTGTAACTGGAGAACCATCTCTGGGACATAGATCTGGCGAATGCGCTGCTGCTCTACACGCTCGCGTCTCCGTTCGTCTGAAAAAAAACTGTGAGTATTATGCATGGTGAATTAGAATTGACCTACTCGGATCAGCATATTCCAGCTCCAGCCAGTAGGTCCTCAGCACTTGTAACGTCAACTCGTAGAAGTCGTCCAAAGCAGTCTGGCAGCAATACCAATCATTAATCCAGGTGCTCCCAGACTAATTGCGGACCACAGACCTTGTACTCCTTCTCCCATGCTCTTTTCTCGTTCTTTGTCCCATCCTCACCCGGATCTTGAGCTTTGATAGCCTCAATGGCGGGTATCGCATCCCAAACGCCAAAGAATTTGATGTATCCAAGCAACTCCCCTCCATGTTGACTCGTAGAGGAAGATGCAAGCGATTCGGGGAGGGATTGGATAAGCGTTCGCGCAGCATTTATTCGGCCCATGCCTGAAAAGAGGTTGTTAGAATAAAAAGGGGGTATTAGAAAGTGACTGGGCGCACCGAGCATATACCTCAGTACCGCATTGCTTTGGAAAATCGCCGTCTGCCAAGTTTCCTCGTTGAACAGCAACCACTGTACGGAACGTACGAGTCGGAGCTCAGTCGCAGTCGGATCGCCGTTCATGGACGATACAGTCGGAAGTTGACCACGAAGTGGTGGGAGTTCCTATGCACAGCATGGTTCAGTGCCAGTCTCAACCGTGAAGAAAAACGAAGAGGGTTACCTTGATAGCGTTCTTGGCAATCAAATCTGCCGTAGCCACTGCCACACGCTCAACGACCAAATTATGTTGCCTCGCCAAGTTGAGTGCATTATTTCGTTGGTCGCGCGGGAGATCGTCCGGAAGGCCTATTGACGCGGGACTAAATCAGCCACCGTAACTGAAAAAAAGGCGGGAACTTACTGGCAAGGTACACAGCGTATCGATCTACGGCGTTGTCACCCAGCGCACTGACGTACAGTGCAACAAGATCTCCTTGGTTCTCGTTCTGTATTGAGTGAGTTTAATAATAACAATATTCTCAAAGAGACACTTTACCTCCAGGACCCGGATGTAAGCCTCCAGAATTACTGCGCTCGCATTAGCTGGGACAGGTTGTTTGATCATCGTCAAAAATAAGCAGAAATGTGCGAAGAATCGGATCCAGCCCGGACGCATTCTGTGTTTGGCGTGGGTCAGATTAATTGATGGAATGGTGATTGAGAAGAGAGGCGTACGAGTCTAAACCGCTCTGAAGTCGTTCAGCGACTATCTCGAGCACGTCGTTGATCTCTCCTAGTATACAGTGGACCTGTAAAGCGTCAAAATTAAGTCTTGGACGAGAATCTACCGAAGTACGCCGAAAATGCGTACCTGAGTCCAATGCATAGGATGATCCGCCCCAGCGCCTTCGTCTACCGAGACATGTTTAAGTCCTGCAAGCGCCGCGCGCACGTCCGTTTCCCAGACACGAGCCGATTCATCCAAGTCTGCGTCTAAATCACCAATAACGGTCACCTCTGTTCCCTATAAAGTGGCTCATGGTGACGTACCGATGTCAATTTCCCCATCCTCATGCTCCCACCACGATGTAGTCCGTTCCAATACAGCACCAACCCGTTCTTCAATGAGCGCGCAGGTGTGAGCCCATGCATGATCTGCAAACGTCCGGCATTGAGGCAGGAGAGCAGGGAGTGTGCGGCGTGCTGGAGCGAGGGATGCAGCTAGTGCTCGGGATTCGGGTGATATTTGTGTCTGCCGGGGTGATGAATTAGCTCCATGAACAAGAGACAATAAACCAAAGGCTCACGTTCATGGCTGTTCTCTGACACGCCTCTGACCACAGTTTGCGTCGTTTGTTTCCAGCCCAGTCGTCTTGAACGACGTCCATTGCGTCATCCCCCGTCTCCTGAGTTCCATCTGCTCGAGCGTTGGCCCTTTCGTTCGACGAGGTAGATGGTTAAACATACCAGCAGCATTCCACCTGAACGGCTTGGTGCCTCCAATCAACGCAGCTCTCCAATCATGTCCAGCCGATCGACACAGTTGACGCGCCTCTTCTATCTTTCCAGCGCGTAAATGAGCCAACAAAGCCCTCGACAGCGCCTTTTCAGCCGACGCATCGTCCGTATCGAGTACACCTCCCCCACGATACTCTGCATCTGGATCCAGCTCTTTTACGAATCCTCCCCCGCCGCCTGCTCGTTTGGAATGGACGACTCGGTGTTTGGTCAGAGCTCGGTATTGGCCGCTGGATGTGGATATGGGCGCGGGCGCTGTTTCTTGGAGCCATTCGCGTACGAGTTGGAGTTCGCGCAGGGTAGAGTGTTGTGCTATGGTACGTTCGGCCAGGAGGCTGGTTGAAGCGTATGGGTTACGGAGGGTGAGTTCGAGTGGGGTAGGGAGGGTAGGGGATGTGTCGTCTGGGGTTGAGCGCTCGCTGGACGTCGAGAATAGTTAGCTATTGAACATGGTGAATACTTGGGAGACGTACGTATAGAGCCGCCCAACAAGGTCCCATGTATCCTTCTCCAGCCTCCACTCTTCACGCTCATCTCCGGTGGACTCGTCCATCCTACATCATCATCAATGGCTGTACACAGGATGAACAAACGAGGAGACTCACTCGTTTGCACAAATCTCCAACAACTTGCTCGCCAACCCAGCTCCATCCTGCAACACGACATCCAGCACGTCTGCTTGACCCTCGAGACCAGCGACCTTGTTCTTGAAATGGGCGATCACATCCGCAAACGATTTGGACACGGTCGGGAGCGGGACGGCCATGATGATGGTCGTGGTGGGGGTAAACAGGACACGTCGCACGTGACTTGAGCGCTTTTCGTGGCTGACCACGATGGACGCTGGGGCCGAGGCGCTTGCGAGGCGGGCTCAGCGGTTTGGCAAGGCTCCGGCCCATGTCGAGGAGCATGTCGAGCTTGATGAGGAGGCTAGGCTGGCAGAGGTGAGCTTGGTCGTTGTTCTGTGGACTTGGGCTCATCGACTGCAGCTCATCCAACTGCGTGCGGCCGAGCGCAAAGAGGCCGAGGAGCATGGGATTCTCTCGTCTGGCAAGACCAGGTTGGAGGAAGCCAAGGACTTGGTGGGGACATGTCCAGGGTACGTCTGTCCATGCGCTCATGGACGTGTAGCTACTGTAAATGTCTGGGCAGGATGATTTCAGAATATCAGTACTATTGGCGCAAGTTGCGGTACAATAACATTCACGCGCTGGAAAAGGTGTGTTCTTATGCTCAATATTGACATGGCAAAGTTCCTGGAGTGGGTTTCTTCTGTTGGCTAGGACGAACATGGTCAACCACAATGGTATCTGACCATTAAAGACTATGCGAGGAGCGCAGCTGGGAACGAACAAGAACTGCCGAGCGATGTTCGCCCGCCAGATGTTCTTCTTGTACGCCCCTCATTTCCTACAATCTTGGGCGTAGCTAACTCGAATGGACGAACAGCGAACAACAGACTACCTCCTCGTGCACATCCTGACCACACACCCATTCACACCCGTCAACCAGGCGTTCATCCGGGACAGAGCACGAGCAATCGTCAAAGACTTTACGATGCAACACGTTAGGTTCGCCCCACTCCCTCAGTACTGCTTTGCCGCTGGCTAATCGTGGCGTACGAAAAGAAACGCACCAGCCATAGAAGCACACGAACGAATCGTCCGAATGGCAGCTCTAAGCATGCACATATTCAGAGACCAACGACAGCCAGACGGTCCATTCGACCACGACGGAGAACGAAAACAATTCGTCAATGGTCCGTCCCTGTCATTCTCCTTCTCTATCCTGTAGCTAACCTACCTACGATCCCCAGCCCTCTCTTCCCTAACTCAATTCTATACCGACTCACGCACACCAACACTCCCCAAAACATTCATCTCGCCAACCCACATCTGGCCCCACGAAGCCGAATTCACAGCCTACTGGCACCTCTTCTCCCTCCGTCGCCCCCCACCACTCCCATCCAGCCTTACACCCGACGACGACGAATACCCCAACGGAATACTCAACGACCCACTATTCAGTCTAGCGCAAACTTTTGTCCAATTATGGGCTCAATCCGACACACTAATCAAAGAAGCCGAAAACATGTTACTCAGTCCCAAAGAACGTGCAGCCAGAGAGGCACGAGAAGCGACTAGGGGTGTGCATCGCTTCAAGCTCCTCGAGCAAGCTCAATCCGCACCTACTCAAATAGAAGCAGGAGAGGATGAAGACAAGAATTGGAGACCCCAGCGATTCGACTATCCGGACGGATTCGATTTCCCTGCACATGCCATTCTACGAAGGATCGCAGACCCGAGTGTGCCATGGGTTTTGGCTGCTGTATTGGAAGCTAGTGCATTGGATGATGTCAGAGCTAGAGCGCTTTGGGAGGTCTGGCAGATGCGAAGGGGAGGTGATGTACTTGTGGGTCTTTTATTTCCTACCAAGAGTTGAGTTGGGCTAATATGACGGTCATCAGGTAACAGATTTGGTGGATCTCTTTGGGTGTGACGGACCTGAAGATGTACGGGCCATAGTCGATACAGTGGCTGAAGCATCTGGACGAGCTGTGAGGAGGTTGAGGCCAAAGGGGTCTGATGAGATTCGGGCGTATCGGTTGGTGGGCAGTATGAAATGTGAGTTTTCTCTCCCCAATTTTCTTTTGACTACTGGTTCTGACGAAATATGCGGGTGAACAGTCCCACCACATTTCCCTCGAGCACGTCGAAATGTGCGGCTGATCGATAGCAAACGACCGACTCACGTTCAACTAGCAGATGTCGTGAATCAATCTTGGATAGACACTGGTTCGCTCTTTCCATTCACCTTCTTTCCCCAACCCCTGACTCTTGCTCATAACAGCAACCGACTATGACTTGACGTTCGACGATGTCCCACCCCTCGTTCTCCCCGAAAGAGTCGACGTTGAAGAATCAGACGCTGCGACGAAGCCACCGGAACAATCAAGAGGCGTAACGCCCGCGGAGACTGGAAAGGTTTTTGCCGGGTTTGGTGCCGTCACGGGTGGGACCAAGGCGAATCCATTTGGCGGCGCGAATGGGAAAAGCAATCCGTTTGGTGGGGGGAATTCGTTTGGGGGTAATACCTCGGCGACTACAACTAGTAACCCATTTGGAGGGAGTGGTGCGGCGGGGACGAGTCATCCGTTTGGTGCCACAGCTGGGTCAAAATCGAATCCGTTTGGAGGCACGACAACTACTACCACATCAAGTCCGTTTGCCGCCCCCAGTCCGTTTGGTACATCAACAGCTTCTGTGTCTACACCGTTTGGCACATCGTCAAGTTCTGCATCGAACCCGTTTGGTGCCAACCCGTCTACAAACGGAACGAGTAGTTTTGGAGCCAGTGCCGGCGCGTTTGGAGCTGGTTCTGGGGCTTTTAGTGCGGCTAGCGCTGGGAATGGAGCGTTTGGTGCTGGATCAGGAGCTTTTGGCGCAAAACCCGGGGCGTTTGGCGCAGGATCGGGTGCATTCGGTGCAGGATCCGCGGCTTTTGGCACAAAACCTGCTGTTGCTGAGCCTGCTCCCTCTCAGTCACCGCCAACCAAACCCGGGAGCCCAACCTTGACAAGGCTCTCAGCTTCTGCGCCAGCCTTTGTGCCCAAGTTTGCAATTCCTGGAGCAAAGGCGCCACAACCTTCTCCACCGATCCCTACATTCACTGCTCACACTGCGCCGGAAACCGCTGAAGTTCCATCTGGGACGAGTCCTGAAGAGGCTGCGGCCGCTGCAGCTGCAAAAACCGCTCGAGAAGCTAAGCTGAAGGAGAAGATCGAGGCGGCCAAGAAAGAGGAAGCCAGGTTGCGGGCGGAGGAGGAAAAAAAGGCGGAGGAAAGGAGAAAACAAGAAGAGCTGAAGAAGCAAGAGTTGGAGGCCCAACAACGAGCGGCCGAAGCCGAAAAGGAGCGATTTGAAGCGGAACAACAACGACTCGAGGCTCTGCATCGACAAGAACAAGCCGAACGGGACCGAGAAATCCAGCTGAAGCAGCAACACCGTGAACAACTCCACTCGGCCACCGCACAACTTCTCCTAGGCGATATACTCGAGATTCTGGTCGTTCCTGAAGTCCAGTACGCCGTCGACTGTGAAAAACGAAATCGGTGGTTGGTCCGTAATGCGTTTGGATGGTGGAAGACTCGAGCTATGAAGCGTGCGAAACGAAGGCAGGTGTTGGAAAATATGGGTCTTGGACGGGTTGGTGTAGCTGGTGCTGCTGGCGAGATTGGGGAGTTATTTGATGAAGAGGACGAGGAGGGTGACGCAGAGGTTGTTGCTTATGAGCGCAAGAGGACGATTAGCTTGAGAGAGCATAGGACGGACGCCGATTTGGCTGCTGCGATGGCCAAGGTATGCCATTTGTTACTTGAAATTGCTTTTTCGACTCTAACACTCGACCATTTAGGCTGCGGCCGAACGGGAACGATTATGGGCTCCAGGAATCTTTTACGATATCGTGAAACAGGTCGTGTTGAACATGGCCCATGACCAAGGAAAGACTCTGGACGACGTACCTGGTTGGGATATCTGGCTGTGCACAAGTGGGGCGAACAAATCGTCGGCAGAGTGGTTGCGGAAGAAACTCGACGCTAGACCCACCCAGCTCGTAGACGGAACGGTTTCCATTGCTGCTGTGACGCCGAACCTTACCAAGGTAGTTTCTCTGTCAATTCCATCCTGCTGCTCGGCTGACTATTACATTTATTGCAGAAGGATTCAGCTCCTGGCTTGGTGGTATTCGAGTGTTCGCCGTATTTGGGAGCTGCTATGAATGAGGCCGAATGGTAGTGTTAGTTATTCTAGAGCCTTATGATTTGACTGACACTAGCAACAGGAGCAAAGCATGGTCTAGCGAAGCAAATCGTATTGCTCGACTTTTTTCGGCCATGTCGAACCACTCTTCATATACCCCTTCGCTCCTATTTGTCGTATGGTCAACGGACCATGTTGCCCAGCACGCTGAAGCTATAAGCCGCAAGGTACGAGATCCAAGCGTTCTATCGAGTTTGCCGGCTCAGACCATGGTTCGCAGATTAAAAAGGCAGCGTCCCATTTAGCAGACGTTTCTATACATGGCGAACCCGCCGTGGCCGTTCTATTGGATGACACCGTAGAAAAGGTGTTTGAAGAAGCCCTAGCATCCCTCGAGCTTGACATTGAAGGAAGGCCACTCGTTAAGCAATCCTCAGTTACCGGTGAGCTACCCTACATGACATATAAGAACTGGTCACTAATATTCCTCCAGAATCTCTATCGAAACAACTGTCCACCTGGCACCGGACTCTTTCACAGGTTCTTGGCAGGATACCCTCTTTCGACGACGAAGGTATGTGTTACACGCTCAGTGCTGGTAGCGCCTTATCTGATGTCGAGTCAAGACAACGCACCATACCTCGCACAGGCAATGGCTGTTCTCCTCAAGGCCTTCAATGCCATGGTTTCTGGCATCTCACAACTTTTGGCTATCAATGTTGAAGACACTATTTATTTACCCGAGTTTGTTTATAATCACATTCACGACACAAAGTGCGTGTAGTAATCCTTATTGCGACGAAACACTGACCATTTTTCAGGTCTTTGTATAACCTCGCCGACTCATACATTGCTTCACTGAGCTTTGCCGAAGCTGTGGATTTGAACGTATTTCGGTCATCAGTACGACAGTACCGCCATTCCGGCAAACGTACGTTGATCACGACGCCTCGCTTGCGTTTTTCTGACGAGTTTATGCTAGCCTTTCCTGCTCGATTCTTTTGCCAACGCCTAGTGCAACTAGTTGATGTTGCCCTTACACCCTTGGTGTCGGGCAATCGGCCTCGATCAGAAGTCTACGCGGCGGAGCAAGCCTTTGAGGCAGCGCTTGGGGAAGCAACAAACGCCCTCGAAGCACGTACGAAAAAACGAACACAGGATGAGAGCCCTGTGTAAGTTTCATTTCTTTGAGCATATCGTCTTAAAATTGACATTTGTTTTCGCAGTCGAGATAACAAAAAAGCCAGACTCGTTTCTTCCGATAGTCCATCAAAAATACACGAGAATGGAGAAGCTGAAGGCTCAGGAGCTGCCAAACTACGAGCACTGCTTGAGAAGACGCGGAATCGGTGGGCGGCAGCGAATGGGGAGAGCTGATTTATACGATGTAACGATATCTAATGTCTTGTTTTTTTGCTGTTTGCCTTCATAATGGATTTCGGTTTATTTATGACTCTTACAGTCTTGCGTGATACTTGATAAAAGCTAGGTGATTGGCCACTACTATACAATTTCATGAAGCGCTACGCAGTTCATCCGACCATACTACGCTTTCGTCCCCGCAAACGCACTAACAAAGTGATGTCAAAATACACCAGCCACCTAGGGATAAATGAGACTTGCCATCATCCAGTCGTCGTTTGACGCTCTTCCATGCGGGTCCGCTCACTCGTTCATATGATTGCAGGACCTGGGTCGTTGGAGATCAACACCATTAAAACATGACCTGGACTGAATTACCTGAGCAAACATTCCTTCGGAATCTGGATGCGTAGATGCAAACGCTCGTTCAAGGACATAAAGATCTACCGCTTTATCTTCGACTAGAGGCGAATTATAAGAGAGGCCGAAATCAATTAGAACCTATGCGCGATACATTGAAATAAACTCCAGTTCCTCGAGAACAATCTAGCGACGTACCACATGGGCTTCCTGGTCCCCCTGGTTCCTTCGTAACATCATGTTCGATGTTGTCAAGTCACCATGAATGATATCCCCCCGGTGCATCTTGGCGATCTCGGCACCAATAAGATCCATTAAACGTTCTGATGATTGGTTAGAGATTTATATAATTAGAAAAGCATTTACAAACCTCCCGTTAACCCGTAGGCCTCCATCAGCACGTCTATCTCCTCGTGCTCCACCACTTCCTCATCAACTTCTTCCTCCTCTTCTCCCTCTGCTCCACCACCCAGAACCCTCCGAACGCTGGATCCGTTTATCCATTCGATCCCAAGTACACCAGAATCGGCATGAACAAAGCGAACTCCAGGGACAGAAACTCCGAATCTAAAGGCAAAGGCGGTTAGTCGGCGCATATAGCCCATTAAATAGAGAGTGGCTCAAAGCACGGGACTAGAAGGGGTAGTAGCAATATCAACGTACTTTAGACACCTCAACAAAGCCCTAGCCTCTCCTGTTACCCGTTGCTTTGTGAGAGACGAGTCAAGTGTGCCATGTCGATATGTTTTCGTGAACCTGTGCTTGATCAGGACGGGATTGTCGGCGAGAGTAGCTTTGTACACTTTCTATTTGGTTTGGAAAATAATGTCAATACCTCGCTACGCAACGAATCCCGCTTGGGGCGGGTAGAAGAGTGGGCAGAAGTGAATGTAAACGAATAGTCCGAACCTACAGCCTCGGCGCCTTGCGCGATAAGCTCCGCGCTGTCTATAAATGCTTTTGTAGCCATAGACTAGGCTCGGAAAGATTTCACAAATTAGATATTTGGATTTACGCTGTTGAAACCCTAAACCAAAAGGTGCTCCTCGCAAGCCTCAGCAGGTAGCCGGATTGATACAAAGGTTCTGATTTTTTTTTTCGTTCGATTCCTTCAAGTCCTTGGGTTAACGACTTCCCGAAATTTCAAGCGATCGCAGGTGGAGGTCGAAACGAAGATCAGTGGAACAAGCTCAAGTTACGTCAGCAGCGCTTACCGCCACACGCCGTGTCCCACTCGTGTCCCGTACCTTCACTGCTAAATCGACCCACGTTCACGAGCGCACCAAGCTCGTGAGTAATAATTTTACCAAAATAGCTAATGGGCACTCAAAACAGTGCTCTTATGATCAATCTTGATAATAGGTATCACTCGAGAGCGCTCGGTGTGCTCCTGGGGGCTCGTGATCCCCGGTGGATTTAGTAGTGTATTGGCGTCGGCTTTCCGGGCTGTGGACGCACGTTTGTGGTTGTCGCTTGCCACTGGTCTACTTCACTCACTTGCATCTATTCATGGAGATGACATAATCGTATTTGTTTGCACATGATTGTTTCTCTATATATGAGACTGAATGCATAGGTCTTTGCTATCTACTCGGTCCGTTCGCTTGGTGCGGCGAGGAGGGTATAATAAGTCGGGAGCAAGGGATTTTGACCCTTCCAAGGTACTCCCCTTTGCTATCCCCCGAACTTCCAAACGCAAACTTTGAACATGCACGCCTTTGAACTCCTCGTCAAACTCAATGCGCCCTTCGAGGGCGTACAGTTCGACCAGCGCCCCGTCGTATGGCAGTTGTTCGCTATGATCGTTGAACAGGTGAACATCCCCTAGCCACGACTTTTGATGAGGGCTCACCGCCCGTTCTCCACTTCCGCCACATATAGGTGACCGAGCCGGATGTGTCCCGGTGCGTTGCCAGAAGCTATGGAGAATGGGCCCACGCCAATTTTGGCGCTTTGCGTCTCGTGGTCGACCATTACGGTATTCGCTATGACGACTTGTCTCTCCTTGATCTCATGGTAAGTAATACTTTCTTTCTTTCGCTCAATCACGCCAATAATGCAACACGATAGCCGGCATGGGAGCAAGTCGAGTTGATGCAATATGTGATCGACCATTTCGTGGATATGGTAGAATCAGCCGAGCGCACGAAGCTAAGTATCACAAGCAAAAAGGTGCAAACACTGGTACCACTGACTGTGCCTCAGATTGAGCGAGAAGTTGAGATGTACATGAGAGCAAACGAGGAGGGTAAGGAATGGCAGATTAGTCCCGAGGCTATGGCGGTGGTCGACAAGGCGAAATGGAGGGCCAAGACTGCAAGATGGGGTGCGGTAGGCAAGTTGGTTAGAGTGGTGATGTCGAAGGCGTAGGCATATCTCATGGTCTAGGGTTCCGATCGGATCGTGTCTGAAACCGTCTCTATCTTTGACTCTTGTCCGTTTCTCTCTCATTTATCTTTCGTCTCATCTCTTTCTCGGACAGTTCTCTCTCATTTCTCTCCCATCTCGTCATTTCTTTCTCGGACAATTCACTTTCTCTTTGCGTCTCTCTCTGTGCTCATGCCTCGGACATTTCATTCCATGATTTCTGTCGTCTGAGCCACTAACCTTACTTACCTCCCCCACACAAACACCCCAACGCAGTAGGTTTCCTACAGACCCCTGCCTATTATCTCGACTTTTCTTTCACGACTTGGTGGGTTCAACCTTATGATACACCGCATTGACTGGCTCCTGACCTTTTGAAATCTCAGGACTCGATTCATCGTGATCCTCTAAACCAGGGGGCGTACAGGTTTGTCGATCCTTATGATGGTAAGCCGTCGAGCTCTAGATGATCCCACAAAATTCTGATATAATTACACATATCCCCCAGACTGGGCTCGTAGGACCGAGAAACACCATGCTCCCTTCGCGTCGGAAATAAAATACCTTCCCTTGAGAAAAAGCAAACCGAATAAAAATAAATGGTCACCTAATCCCATACGACTGGAGCTCTTGTGTTTGTTTCCCGATTGGAACGCTTGTATGGTTTCCCTTTTTCGCGCATTCTGAATATCCTGTATGACTGCATCTCTCAAATGTTTTACTCGGTCTCGGTCTTTCTGTGTTTAAACTATTTTTATGCTTTAGACTCTTTGACTTGTAAATGTAGGTCGTATGGGTTCTGGAATATTTATCGCATGCGTTGCGTCTACACCAAGGAGGCATGAACGGCTGGTGATCGCACGAAATACATTGACGCAAACTCCGATTGTTCTATAGTTCAAAGCGGCATACATGCTGTCCCCCATCAAAACATTGATTTTCCCATTAATTCAGACTTTTAAAAAGGCTCTCTCCAGAAAAAACATGTTGTATAAATCTGCGGGGGCGGCGAGGGCGGGCATACGCTCCACCGTCAGCGTATGCTTCCCAGGGATCGATGTTCTCGGGGACTCTGCGATACCTTTTTTATGTTCAATCATCAGAGACTGCTTCGCAATCTTAAGGTAGTGCATCACTTACGCAGCGTCGGGGCTAGAATCGCTTGAGTTTTCAGTATATTGGGTTCTTCCCTTGCGTTCTATTCCTCCCACTACGGGCGCATCATCTTCAATAGCAAAACCAATGAGGTCTAGGGGGCTAAGTTAATCCATCATAATTTTACTAGGAACTCCCTCTTACCTTTCAGCGTGCCCCACACCTTTGACTTGTGCTCTTCAGTGAAGTCCGTATTAGATTGCATCTCCGACTGTCTGAAGCAACCCGATAAAGTAGCATAAGACGGATGTCGTCTTACGAACTCTTTCGCCGATTCATCTTTGACGGCTGCCTCAAGAAGAGTAAGCATATCTGTAGAGAGTTGAATCATTTGATCGCCCTGAGACTCGTCCTCCCAAAGATAGCGAAATGTATCTGATACTACGCCCAAGAAGCTAGGTACGGCGTCCAGAGCGAGTTCGACCTGTTCGACCTTCAACGCGGGATCCTTTCCGGCAGCCAAGTGTACAATATCAATAAGAGTAGACGCAACTACCCTTGAAAGCGGAGAAATATCTGACAGTTTACGAATAGCGCGTGAGAGTGATCTGAAACCTTGCTTGGAACGAGTAAACTGATAGATATATTGAATGGCCGGAATATCTTTCCACGGGATACCCCTCTGTCGAGTTATACCGGGTCCGTCTGCCCGCATTCGGCGGACCATCGCCCGGAAAAGCTCCTCTAAAGGCACAGTATCGCTGCCAAACCAGTCAACCATGTAAATCAGCGCGGGGAAGCATTCAGGCGTTAGCGAGTTATCACAGGCGGTTACCCCTTGGCTGGTGGTTTGTACTGCAGCGGCGGTTAGGATTGTAATCCGAGTGTCGTTGGAAAGTGATATCCGATTAGATTTACTTTCGCCTGCGAATCGCAAGAGAGGAATAAGCTCGTCACCGTGATATGTGATTGCGCGATAGGAATTAGCCCTGAAACGATAGCTTCCATCCTGTTCAAGGCAATATTTCAAGAGGCCAAAGACATTGTCACAGAAGCGGAACAGGCTACGATTTCGTTTATGAGAGCGGCCCAGGTACTCGGCGGTCAAGAGCGCAAAACGGGCTGTGGTGTATCGGAGTCCTATCATGTCCTTTTTCAGATCGTGTAGCGAACGATCCATACTAAACGAATATGTAAGTTCGTCCTTCGAGAGTTCTAGCACCTGTGATAGAAGTATAGGTGCCAAAGCAGAATACGCTTGCAAAGCAGCCAGGCAGATTTTGACAGACGATTCGTCCTTCATGCCCGGATGCTTGCGCAGGAGCTCTATTATAGCGCCCAGAGGACCTTTATGCAAATCGTCAGGTTGAATCTCCGACGAGCGGCCGCGATTTTTATCTTGAAGGACAAAGATAAATGCGTGATTCTCCGCTGTTTCATCTGGGGAAAGATGCGTGCTGATGGCTTTGGTAGGATTGAGTGTGCTGCAGCCGGCCAAACGGGCGAGCCCATCAAGTAGCCTATGAATCAGATCCTGATCGACCATGAGCGAAACTAGTTCCTGATCGTCTAGGGTGGGGTTTTTGTCGTTTGCGTGGATTTGTAGCAGATATGAGACACGCAGGAGCCATTGGCTATAATATGCACGTAACATGCGCAATTGGTGGTCTACGGTTGCATGGAGGTCAGTCTGAACACCAGCAAAGTCGACAACGTGAGGGTTATCGTGGGTACTAGGATCTTGCTCAGATAAATCTGTATGGCCAACAGAATTAAAACCATTTGGCATGTTTGGGACCTGCGAAGCAATTAATAGAATGATATCCATCGTAGCTATTAGAACAGTAGCGTATGCATTCGGCTCCAAGCGCAATATTCCAACGGACCAGAGTACTTCGATTGACTCTAAAAGTTCAAATCCTAATTTCGGCTTAAATGAATTACCATAGACGATCAAAATGAGTTAACGTGGCATAGTATCATTATTGCCAACCTGCACACTCACCGAAATTACTATATTACTGGTGATTTTAGCGCCCGTTTGCCGCTTCTCTGTACTCTTTTCGGATGCAACCACTGTCGAGTGGTGAGCATAGGCTGAAAGTCCCAGTATGGCGATGATATAGCGTGCGGCAGAGGTAGTAGAGCCACTAGTAGGGTTCAATGAGTCAGTGGTGAGCCGCTTGAATCGGTCGATGAGCGTTGCAAGCAAAGATTCCTGTGTGGTTTCGCCGTTCAATTGAACCGGAAGTACGTCCTCCACACCTACTGCATCATCATCAGCAGCATGAGGGCTCAATTGCTTCTGGTTGTTACTGTGTTTTGCTATATAGCCATATAATCCAGCCAAGGCCTGATACGCACAATCACGTAAAAGGGGGTCACGACCATGATCAACAAGCCACAGAAGTGCCTGGGTGTTTCTGAACGGAAAGGAACCAGCTATCGAACCCCTCCTTGCGTGGTCCCGACCGAATAAAGCAATTACGCCTCTACGAACATATCCCGAAAGCTCGGTCACGAAGGGACAGAATTCGTACACTGCTCCAAGTATGGCAGTGCCCACATAAAATATCAAGGTGGTACCCACTATCACGGCAAGTAAAATTGCTATGACGTGATCTAGAGCCCACAAATATATCACTAGGCCAATGGAGAATAGTAGAAGTGCTGCATGAAGGAATGATGGAAGCAGTGCGATTATGTGAATGGCCCACCATCGCTGTAGACCTTCGAACCTAGCTTGACGGTTGAGCACGCGAGTGTGATTTGTGCGCGGACGCGATGCTAAATATGAGTTCAGCCATTCTTTCCCAAGCATAGCTATCAGTGCTGCTGACAGTGAGAGACTAAGAGAGATAAACCAAAAGCCGTTTATCCAGCGCGCAGCCGCTGATGGAGCAAAGCCAGGTACAGTTGGCGATTCCGAGTCAGGCGGAATAGATCGGCCGAGCTCCATGCGTTGCTGAGACTGAGCGATCGAAAGCAGCAGTCCCATAGAAACATCAGCAGGGTCTTGCTGTAGCAACTTTGTGGCTTCGACCAGAAACGCCGTAACAACAGCCGAGAATAAGGCCGCCTGTTAACTCGGTTTAATTTAGTGATTCCTTGGAAGGGAAACTTCATACGAATAGGAGAAGCATATCTAAATTGCTGTTCCAACCTTGGACCAACTCCTGATCGTATTCGTCCGCCTCGTTCAGGTATATTTTCCAGATGGATGCTTCAGGAGAGAGCTCCTCTCCAATTTTGTCCGTGGACAAATCTCTTTCATATCCCTGTCGAAAGTTCATGCACGTAGCCAATTAGACCTTTTGTTCTCGAAGTTACACTTAACTCACGTTTGCATTGGGATTGCCAAATACAAAAGAGCCGAGAGGTCTTGTTGGCTATCGTCTAAGATTTAGTGTCGATCAATCTCAAAAACAGACCGGTAGCTTACCGGTTTTTCTTCCTTGGACGACATGGCAGAGTAAGTATCAGAGGCTAGGGCTAGCGGCTCGGACTCCAAGGAAACATGGCATGACATCATGCCCTTATGGGGCAAGATATCCGCCGCCAAATCGACCCACACCTGAGGAAATACCTGATATGGTATGAAGAAAACTCGCGAGTTTTGAGTGTTGTCTTGTGATTAGTTTTGATAATGCGTATCCCTCCAAAGCGTTGGATGCGTTTAAGACCCCCCCCCCCTAGCTGATTCGGTAGCAAATATAAATGAGGCGTATGATTACACTGCTGATGAGTATTCATCGATGGCATACTGCCGCGTATTATGACTGGCATCCGGGCATACAACAACTCTGTCGGATCCGCCGCGGCACAAAACCGGTCAGGAGCGCACATGACGAGGCAAGCTCGATGAGCTAACCCCCCCCATTACGGATCGGTCACGAGGGTCAGCCCACAAGCACCCGTGATCACGATCACTCCACGAACGTTTGTTCGCGATCACTCATGAGCGCTCGCGAGCAAGCACTTATGATTACTCGCGAGCGCTCATCGTTGGATGCTCATGACCGCTCATGAGTACTCATGAGCGTTCACTCATGATCACTTGTGAGTGCTCGTTACACAAAGGTTGACGAGCATTTGCCAACTATAACGAGCGTGGTGCGTACGAGTGCTCTGGATCATCAACCTCAAATGCGAAATCGCACAGTGTGTGTGGCCAATACGCCAACCAGTCATGAGGGGTTATGATCCAACAAACGCCTTTCCAGACACTGAATCCTTTCTGCAGTGCTTTACCCAAAGAACCAAGCTGGCGAGTTGAGCTAGCAACATACAATCGATGGATCGTTGGCCATTTTTTTTGTATGCTTTGTTTCCGAATGAGCATGGCTATCCATTCGACTAAAAACGTCTGTTTGTTCATTCAATTCAATGTCAATCAATTTATTCAACAGTTATGGGCGACGTAAAGACAAACTCAAGACGTGAGGCTTGATGCGGATGAACCGAGTCAGTGTGAGCAAAGACCGAAGCAGGAACACAAAAGCAGGAAAAAGAGATAACAAGATAGCCGGCGAATACCGGACTGGAGCCAAACATACAATTGTAGTAGATCGAGCACGACAGACCGAGCCCGAACTAGATGGGAAACCCGAAAAAGAGACCAAACAAGAGATACACGATGCAAAATGAGATAGGTGAGACAGCAAATCAAATGACAACGAATCTTGTTCGTGCCGCTTCAGTATGGACAGTGAATCTTGTTCGCCGCCAGTTCAGTATCACGCAAATTTGATCGAGCACAGGTAAGCACTAATAAAATCCTTCGGAACCCCCTAAGCACGACCTTTACCCTTGGCACGCTTCGAATAGCGGCCACCCTCGGTGAGTTCTGATTCGTGCGTTTCAGGTACAGCCTCTGGCAAGTAGTCGTTCTCGCTTGTCTCATCCGGAGTTGGTGTGTCGGGGCGAACATCGGACACCAGAGTGACGGTTTGGGTGAACGGGTCTTCAAGCTCCGCTGCTCCCGAGTATTCCCTATAGATAGTTGTTAACAGTTGATATCAAAAAAGAGGGGGTTTGACTCACATTCCAAAATTAAACCATTCCTGCGCTAACCGTTTGAAACGGCCCTTGGCCTTACGACGTGCCGCCTTCAAACCACGTAGATGAGCGACGTATTTGTTTAGCATTTCGGACGCGTTGAGTTCTCGAGCCTGGAATTTGCCGGTCGAGTATTCTTCGATCGAAAATTGCATCTGGAGGAGAATTCAATGTTCAGTAATCGGAAATAAGAAAAAATGCGATGGCGGCTTACATTTGCGAGCGTATATGCTGCGGCAGTCTCCGGGCAGGGGTCTGTATAGCCTGGGAAGACAACCCCGACCGCCGTCGGATTGTTGAAGAGCACGATTGCAATAGCTAGCTTGAGCGCTTCGCTCTCGTAGTGGCCGTACGGAGGATCATACTCAGCCAAAAGCCCAAAATCTGACTAGCATAAACTAGCAGCCCAGCGTCTAAGTATGCTTTTTAGCATTCAGTAGGCCCTGGTAGCGCCGGTAGCCCGTGCTACTCGGAGCTAGTGAGTGCTAAAAAGCATACTTAGACAGATGGAGCTACTTGGCGCTAGTTGGCTTTTGGGCTTTTGGCTGAGTAGGACTAGGTTTGCTATTAGTAATCAGGTGAACGAGCCACTAAGAATTTACTCACCAGGCAGTGGAAGTTATTCGGGAGTAGTTTCTTGGCGAGGGTAATGTTGTGTGCAATGTCGTCAGGGGTCGACGCCGGTTTCTTGAATCCCCAGTAAAACTGGGTAAAGGGGCGAAGCGCCTCCTTCGACCTCCCACGAAAGGCCGGCTGAGCATTAACCATCTAATGTCTTGTTAGGCGTATTCACAAAGTAGCAGGAATGGAAGACTTACACATTGGATAGTCCGAGGACTCGGGGCTTCGAACGCTAGCCCTGGGAATTCCTGCTCCCACGTTAGCTGGAAGATGATGTTTGCCCAGTGTGTAATCAGCGCGCGTGTCTGCCAGGCCCCTTCCACAACTGAGTACGCGAATAGGTGCGATTTCGCGACGGTTAGGACGTGACGCTCGTTCCCGTGGACGTCGCGAGCGGCGGGCTTCGGTTTGGATTTGGATTTCTGTAAATAGTATCAGACAAAATTAAACCTTAAACCCGGAGATGACTCACTGGATCCTGGCCGCTCGACTCGGCCGCAGCTACAGCCCGTTCCTCCTCGTCATCTTCCATTAGCTCTGGCAGAGCCGGGCGGCGGGATAGTTCGGGGTCGGATTGAATAGGGGCAGCATCTCGGTCATGGGCATCAGCCCTTGCACGTCGCTTATGCTCAAGTCGAAGCCGGAGCCGATGGCGCGCACGAGCAAGGTTGTGGGCTTGGTTCATTGCAGGAGGGAGCTTCGGCTCGGGGTCAGTTGCTTTGGAGGCCCGTGATGATGGCTTTGAGGCTCGTCGTGCTCGGCTGGTCTCTTGGCTTGCGCTGCCGCGAGGGCGTGATGGCCCGGCATTGTTACGAGGGCGTGGGCGATATACTGGCAGGCAGGTTTGCACGGTGTTGGAGAGCTGGGTCTGGTCAAAGGGGAGGTCGAGGGTTGTGATGACTTGAGGGTCGATACGTTGGTGAGCGCTTGGGAGTGGGGATGGTGAGGTCGATGGCGCAGTCGATGATGGCTTGAAAAGCCGGCGTAGGTTTGAGGGCTTGATAATTGGCTTAGTAATCTGATTGTCGTGTTCGCTTTCGGATTCGGTGTTGGTGTTGGTGTTGGTGTTGGTATCAGTATTTGCATTGGGTTTACGAGATGATTGGTTGGGCCCTGAAACATTGTTAGCACAAGATATACAAGCAAATCCAGGATACCGACGGTTAACAATCCTGGGCTGATGCAAATGATGCCCGCCGCCTACAGCGACAGGTCCGATTCGCTCAACCTATACGAGTGATCAGACTTGTCGGATATTAGATGGGAGCAAGATATTTTACCTGAACCGCCTGCCGCGGAGGTCGTATGGTGTACGCCGGTCCTTGAGCTTGGCGGCAACTGTGGGGACCTGTTTGCCGCGAATTGTCCGATAGCGAGGGCGCCGTTTGCGTGACTTGGTCGACTTGCGTGACTTGGTCGACTTGCGTGACTTGGTCGACTTGCGTGACTTGGTCGACTTGTTGGACTTGGTCAGCCGGCCCGATTTGCTGACCTGTTTGGGACGTTTCCGGATGTTGCTGGGAAACTTGTTGGGAAGTCGATGCGCTTCGAACTTCACGGGCGGGTCGGTCTTTGAGGATTTCGTCAAAGATGGCTCGGAGATCGGCGGGCGGTAACTGAGAGAGATGGTTGGAGTTGGCGGCGGCGGCATATTGCACGATTGCGGCTTCAAGTTTCTCGTGGTTAACCGGAAAGTCCCAAAAATCGTCGGCAAGTTGAGTTGGATCCCCATCGTGCCCGCCTGCTGCACGAGCAGCATCGCCTGGCGCCCCTGGTGATAGGCTGGGTCCCTCGACATTAGCCACGCCCGGCACCTCGAAAGAAAACCGAGGAATTTGCGGCACTTCATCTGCTGCTGCTCCCCCTGAAGCTAAATCATGTTTAGCAACTATACGTTGGTTAGCACAGAAAAGAGCAACCCACTTCCGGTTTGCAGACGTAATCCACGAACAGCGCCGTCAGAGTCATTTCTCCGTTCAGAGGGTCGAACTAGTACCAAGAGGGTCAGTATCGAACACTAATCCACAAGGGGCGCAACTTACCCGCTGTCCCACCCAGCGAACCATCGTCATGGCCTGGTTGATCTGGTTCGGGGTCAGATGCGTAGTCCGAGGTAGTTGCACGATCCGAGGTTGCAGATTTGCGGGAGCGGTTGGACTTGAGGCTTCCATTCGAGGATTTCTTGCTTGGAGTCCGATTTGCACGCTTCGCCTTGAGCCGGGCAATTGTATCGTCTGACGGATGGCGGTGGTTAGTAAGGTTTACAGAAAAATGGCACAAATACGTACTGAAAGGCCTGATCTTCTCGGTTAGGAAACGGGTGGTACGCAAAGCGTAAGGGCGGGCGGAGGACTGAGGCTCGGAAGTTGCTTCGGGGCTTGAGGTGCGGTTATCGAACAAGGCGTGATTAGGAGCGGTGCCCTAAAAAGAAATGTTAGTAGTGAAGGGAATAAGAGAGTAAATGCCAAACCAATGCAGTAACTTCAGGCTCGGGCGTGGAGTCTGCAGCAGAGTGAAGAGAGAGGGCGTTCGAAGAGTTGGGTTGGGAGGTGCGAGTGCGAGTGTGACTGATAGTAAAGTCGAACATCCAGAGGGTGATGGTGAATTCGAGGGCAGGGTGGGGGGTTTATATACCTGCTGGCTCTCCAGGTTGAAGTGACTTGGGCGAGCAAGTCGAAGGTGGGTTGACTCCATGAGCTGCGTCGAAATTGCATACCCACGGCACTCGGCCCGTGTCCAACTGACGCTGTTTTTTGTCTACACTTCAAGTTTAGTTAGAAATGCTTCGCACTGCCAATGTAAAACTCGCCAATCGCCTAGAAGACCCACGATTAATGATCAGCCCCTTTGCGAGAGATCAAAGGTACTAACCAAGGGAGGAATTCGAGTCCAGAGCGAGTTGTATCCAAATGCGAACAACGCCGTTGCTTGATATGAAGTGTGATATTGTGGCAAAAAGCGTCGGCATTCCGACTCAAAACCAGGCTTCAGCTCGTCCAAGGAGCACTTTGTCATTGTTGAGGCCAGAACTCACGGCCTGCAATTGCACCGTGGGTACGCATGCGCCCTCCTCTGCCTTCACGAATCAATGCCGCTAGGACTATGCCGAGCGCACGAATACCGAATAGGAGATCCGATCAAACGGTAGGTGAATGTGGCGTCCAGTAACTTAAGCTCGTAGCTACTAGTTGAGACTGTGTCGGGTAAAAAAAATATGGCAGTCGATGTCTGAGAGGGTGTCGTGCGGCAGGCGGATGGATCCTCATTTTGGCTCAAACTAAAAATGGAATGGGCATGTAATATTTGAGTGGAACAAAGGAACAAGATAACGGAATAATTTGCAATATGGCATGATGGCCGAGGTCGGGCCCATATCCACAGAGCAGGAAACTAACAAAAAAAAAATTATGTCGTGTAGGTCGTCAGGGTGTAACACGCTTGAGACAATCACTAGAATAGTCGTCAGCGATAATATAGCGTGCATATCCTACGAATATCACAACGTACTCAGGTAAAATCGACTGGAGCCGAGACAGGCAAAATGCCGACATTGGGCTGTGCGCCGTGCCGCACATCGCAACACGTTTCCCGTCGTTCGGCGCAGTCGAGAATGATCGAGTCTAAAACATACACCAATCAGCCACAACCAGTACACTGGCAAAAAATGTAAAATTAACCTACAGATGACCATCAACGCCGCCGTTGGTCCACACGATACTGAGTTGGTGCCAGCATACCAAACGGAAACCTATCAAGGCACAGGATGTCGGTCCGAGAGGCCACGGTCGAGAGCCGATTGGAAGACCTCACTCACGACTTGAGACTCGGGTTGTGTCGATGGACCATTGAAGGGATGGTCGACCTGCAAGGAGGCGGAGCTCGGTACGGGTTCGTGAAAGTGCAAAACTGGGAGATTAACCTACAAGCCGCTACTCGGTTTGGTAGTCCAAACTCCGGCCAGCTGGGCGGCAGCGCGTGGGTCATAGCATCCTACATGGTTTGGATGAATGATGGGTTAGTGTCAACTTGAACACGATTCAGCGGCACGCACCAAGTTGCGATTGCAGAGTCACCCGGCTACGTTTTCTCCCCCCTTTTCCTGCTCTCGCACGTTCGACTCCTGATGCCACGGAACACAGCTCTTGCGTATCGTGCAATACGAGGTCTACGAAAGTTTGTTAGTGAAGGGCCTTACGTTCGCGATCCAGCTCACCGTCTGGGACGCCGTTTCCCATGCTTCTACTGCCCGCGTGTCTTAAACACAGAGCCGGGGAGAACTCGCCACATCCTATTCGACTCGGACTGCCAACGCATCGACCAGCTCGAGGGCTTATTGCGCGAAAAGCAGAATCTATTGGCAACACAAGTCCCGGAGCCGACCTGGTCGGGTCCTTCTCGTCGCAGATTGTCGTTGGAAACCCATACCAAGCCTATACATGCCAATACAACTCATCAGTTGGCGTCAAAGCCAGTGGAAGAGAGCGTACCTTTGCGACCCCAATTATTGCTCGAGAACCACACTCCTCAACTATATTTCGACGAGTGTCGCTGCGTTTTCGTCGAGCAGTTCCCGGATCCACGTGCAGGCGCTCCAATCAACGACGAGGTCGTGCAACCCCTGGACCTCGAAGAGTGTCTTGTTCAGGCGGGAGACCTCGGGGATCCAGACTACTTTGATACAGCCGAGCTCCTCATGACCACCGGTCTGACGAACGCTGGCCGAGACGCACACTTGAAGAGCCGATTAGTAAGTGAATGGATTAGTCATAGAATAAATGTCTTGTATACTTACCGATGTGTGACAGTACCAAGGGAACGTCCCGTGGGGCAACAATAAGCAGCTCATGAAGGCAATCGATACATTACCGCACGGACCTGAATGGACTGTTTTCAACATCAAATTGAATGAAAGCGGACAACATCCTCGTAAAAAACACGACTCTTACCTTTTCCTTCGCTGCGTGATTGAAACCTTGCGCGAACTGATGGCAAATCCCGAGTACGACGGGTTTATGCAGTACGTGGCGCGCAAGGAGTGGACAGCGAAGGACAGGCAATGTCGGGTGTACGGGGAGTCATATAGCGGGGACTGGTGGTGGGAGATGCAGGTGAATCCAGCTAGTTCAAAGTCACGAGACACTTACCTAATACAGTGTAGGAACGGATACCAGACAAATATGCGACAATCGTGCCCCTATTCATCTCCTACGATCGAACAAAACTATCGATCATGTCCGGCGGCCAAACGGCATATCCCGTGTACATAACCCTGGGCAACATCGACAAGTCAGTGCGTCGCCGGCTAAGCAGTCGTGCCACAATGCTCTTGGCGTACCTTCCTGTCGATAAGTTTCAAAACGTTGCTAATGATATCGAACGGTCCCGACTGAGGCGCGAGCTTGTCCATCGAGCCTTGGAAAAGGTGTTCGAGCCGCTCAAGACTGCTTCCGAAAAAGGTGTCGTGGTTGCCTGCCCGGACGGCCGATATCGTAGGGTGTACCCGACATTAGCCGGCGTCATGCTTGATTACGAAGAGCAGGCCCAGTCGGCAGGGGTCATGAAAGATCGGTGCGCCAAGTGCCTGAAGTCGGAGGACGGCGGCAGCAAGCTCGGACTGCCACGCACCAATGAGGGGACTCTTAGGGCGCTACGGACTTGGATCGAAGGAGAAGGGAGGGGCTTGGCTGTTGAGTTAGAGCTACGAGATAGGCCAGTATGGCCGTGGTGGGCGAACATACCAAATTTCGATTTCTCCTCATCGCTCATGCCCGACATCCTTCACCAACTCCACCAGGGGATGATCCGTCACCTTCTCAAGTGGTCGGTAGATGTGGCCGGGCGGAAGATGGTGGACCGGGGGTTTATGCTGATGCCGAGCGCTGAGGGGATGCGACACTTCCGACAAGGAGTCAGCCGGTTGAACCAATGGACGGGACGCGAGAGTAAGGAAGCCGCTAAACAACTCTTACCCGTGATAGTATGCCTTGACGGCAAGCGCTGGGATCAGATTTTTATTCGGCTCGCACGAGCAATCCTCGATTTTACGTATCGAGCGCAGGCGTCTCGCATGACGGAGGACGATCTGGTTCGGCTGGAGAAGACGGTTGAAGATATCCATAAGTACAAAGATGTTCTCGTCCGTATGAAAGTGTTCGAAGATAACTCACGATTCGAGTTGATCATCAAGTTACACATGCTTTCCCACTATAGTCCCGACACGCGCAAGATGGGTACGCCCGATGGTTTCAACACCGAGACACCTGAACACTGTCATATCAAGTCGAAGCAAGCCTGGCGCGCATCGAATAAGGTCGCCCCTACACCGCAGATGATCAGGTTCATTCAGCGTTACGAGGCTTTACGAATACTGCGAGCGAGAATAAACGCGTACATTGGGATAGTCGAGAGCGACGGTGGGAGTAGTCGGAAGTCTTGTGTTGTGTACGACGACGACGACGCCCTGTTCTGTCCGACGGGCAACGTGGCTGGAGGTCAGGGAGCCGGTAGACGCCTGGGTGCTGGCGGCGATGAGGGTAGCGGCGCTGTCGTGGACATCGGGGCCGGACTCGAGGAGGACGACCAGGAAGACAACCAGGAAGAGGGGGAGGACGAGGAGCAAACCCACATCCCCGGACGCATGCGAACGGCAGCGGATGCAAGGCGACACGTGGTATACCCGAACCCCACGTTGTCGATCGCCCTGAAGCCGACAAGTGGCCGAGTCAGGGGCCTTGACATCATTGCCAATCATGGAGCGACCGACTTTGTCTCGGCCCTCCACGCTTTTCTGAATACGCATGGATCACGTAAGCTTCCTCCGTTCTTCCTCCCTACCCTCTACCACGAGTACCCTGTCTGGCACCGACTCTATCTTCGACACGACCCACTACCTTTCGATCCCGAATGGCCACGTCGCGATGTCGTTCGCGCTCGTCCGGCAAGCGGAGACCAGGAGAGCGTGTTTGACGTGGCTCTGGCCTTGGTGCACCCCCAGCAATCTGGACTTCATCGTAAGCTTTATATTCTTCTCTTCTCCTCTCGTCCAACTCCTTCTTGACGTGCTAAACTCAACTCGTACTGCAGGTTACCAAGCTGTTCGCGTCCGTGCCATCTTCGGACTCCCTCGCACTTTTGAAGACCTCTATCCCCACCCGCTCGTTTATGTCGAACTCTTTACGCACTTTTCTCACTCTATATCTCCGTATCATGCGATGCACTCGCTGTCGCAGTTGCGGCGTCTCGGAAAGCGTCGCACAGCAGTCATGTCTGCTCTCGACCTTGCTGCTGCGTGCCACCTCGCACCAAACCTCCGACGTCCTGAGCTCGAGCTGGTCCTCGAATTGGGTCTGTACCCCGACATGCTCGATTCTAGTCTACATTTCTGGCTTAATCACTACTATAACCGATTTATATATCGGTTGATTGATCATTGGCGAACTGCCCGATGAATCCGGCACTCGGTAAGTATTTTACGTTTGTCACACGCGCTACATCCTGACATCCCACTTCACGCAGCTCGTCGTCACCGCGGTTCTCACTCTATTACTATCACAATTTATCCTCTCGTCGAATTCTTTCCTGTATCGCGCGCGGCTGACCGTAGTGCTTGCTGTCCGAATGCTATCAATTGTTTCACTCGCTTCGTCAGGGCTCGGCTCAATCACTCATACTCGTTAACACATACGAGCGCTCATGAGCCGGTATATGACCCCCTGAGTGCTCGTTTAAGTTTCGTTCATGAGCAATCATGCGAACTAATGAGAACTCCTCATCTGACGGTCCTTGATCGATCAGGAGCACTCGTAAGTGGTATGATCGGTAGCGCTCACGTGCCGCGGCCGGTGCTTCTGATCCCTCATGAGCCCAAACCGACGCTCCTCTGACACTCACGAGCCCAAACCGGCGCTTTTGAGCACTGCTTTATCCTACGGATCAAATCGCCTGCTCATGAGCGCCGAGGGAATTTGCTGACGAAGGACGTGGATTAAATCAAACCAAACAAAGTCGAGAGCGGACCGTCTGATGTAATCCAATTTGTTCAAGGCCGTGTAAACATCACGTCAACAGCTGCTCGCGCCACACTCCTGCCACCACCTTGTCATTCACGAGCGTGTTCAATTTGTATCAAATAGACTCCAGCCGCACACACAATTATGGCGCCCCCCGTCAAGCGATATAGTGCGAGGAGATCGGCTGCTGGGCCTTCACAAAGTCAGGCGACTGCACGAGGGACACAAGGACGCACGCAAGCCTCCCAGGCAACGCAGAGAGGTCGGAGAGCACCCGTAGAAGAGGAGGAAGAGGAAGAAGAACCAGAGCAAGCAGAAGACGAAGAAGACGAAGAGGGTGGTGCAGCAGAGGTATGCAATTGCCTTGCATACTATCGATCCTCTCTAATTTGTAACAACTCAAAGATAGTTCAGGAAAATGACCGTCGTGTCTCACTGCTCGTTCGCTTAGCACTCTCTGTGGAACACTCAAGGGGCTCGTTACGACGAGAACAGATAAATAAAGTTGGTCAGTAAGCAAGCTTGATGAAGCACGCACAGGAGCCAATACTCACAAACTGTACCAGTGTTTCCAAACGGCAATACACGAGGTTTCGCTACGATTCTTAATGATGCCAACATCCAACTTCGCAAAGTGTTTGGCCTAGAACTTGTTGAGCTCATGACTCGTGCCGAGCGCGATCAAGTGGGCGGCGCAGAGGATGGTGCGGATGAAGATGCTCCCGCCAGGCGAAAAAAGGGTATGTGGCGGATATTACCTTGCAGTTTGCTTGCGGGGATATTGAAATCACCTCTCTAGGCGCTGCCTCTTCTAAAACATACATTGTCCGCTCAGCCTTGGACCCCTCACTCATTGCTTTTGCCAACAAACCCGATCCAGATATCACTGCTGCTGGACAAGCCGACCTTGATCGCCTCGCTACCCGAAACAACCTTGTCAACGCAGACGATGACGAGATTATTGCCGCTTTCTCCCGAGCTGGGACTTCCATTCTCGGGTGGGACCTTGGCGGGGAGGGCGAGAGCGACTGGTACAACATCATGTGCGTCATACTAGGGCTCATCCTCGTTAACGGGCGGAGCATAGCGGATCGTACGTACTTTTCGCTCACTCATTTACTCCCTCTTTAAACTGAATAACCTTCACGCAGATACACTAAAACGCTTGCTCAAACCTCTCGGTCTGACAGCGACCACTGAAATGCTGCTCCCGATTACCACACCCAAGCGCAAAATGAAGTTTCCGGATTTTCTCGGACATCTCATGAAACTCGGGTACATCGAACGCCAACGCGCTGCTGCCGCTGCCGTTGCAGCCGGAGCCACCCAACAACCCCGAAAACGCGGACGGCAGTCTCAAGCCACGCAAGACGACGACGAGGACGGAGCGGCCGTCGAGTGGCGTTGGGGCAGCCGCGCCCATGCCGAAATCGGAGAGAAAGCAGTTGCAGAGTTTATGGTTGACTTCATGGTCGAACGGGCGATCAGAGACGCAGCCAAGCAATTACGAAGGCAAGCTCAGACCCAAGAAGAGGAAGAGGAGGAAGGAGACGAGACGGCTGAACGGGCCAAGGATCGGGCTGCTTTGGATGAGCGTGGGCAGAAAATGCGTGAGGTGATGATGAGAGACGTTGAACGTTCTGCTGGTGGGCATTTAAGCGAGGTTGGGAAGGGAATGAGGTAGATGGTTGGGCTTTTTTTCTTTTCTTTTCTTGTTAAATAATCTAATTTTTGTGCGACTAATTTATGTTCATGGCCAACTTCCGTGATGCTAAACCCGTGCGTGCTGTGGCTCGCTCCTCGGCATCAATTTGCGCTTGACCCAACATGGATGCGATAATGCCCCCAGGCTCTACTTCGACCGGCTCCACCCAGCATCCAATAGCCCTAGCAAACCTACTTCCGTCCATAGTAAGAGGGCAACAATAAATCTATCATATTTCGTGAGATTGATGTACCGCTCATTCATTTAGGCTCAACGAATGAGCTATATTTATTCAAGACATCATGGTGAGCTTGTAGGCCCCTTAATGCGTGGTTGGGAATAGCTTATAGCGCTGGCCGAATCTTCTACCGGGAACCAAGTGACAGACCGCCAATGTTGTTCTATACCCAAAGTTCTACTTAACTTGACTAGAAGTGGCAACCGGCTACTGACTTTGCTACGGTTAAATGGGATATCAACTTTTGGCCCGAATGTCTCTTATTGTACAACCTGAATAGGGTGTCGTGGGTTGGCCTTTGTCGCTCGGCTCCGCCTCGCCCCAGTCCCAATGAGAGGAGATAGGTGAGCGCAAGGCGATTGGTGATCGGGCGCTCAAGTGACACACGTGATGAGACAAGTTTCCCACCACACATTTTTCGCCCTCAAAATGCTGACCAATTAATGGGGCTGGTGTGACCTTGCAGTAGCAAGGTGATAGTGGTCCTATTTTTCGTGAAACTCATCCGTATTGGATTGGCGCAAGGTATATCCAACACCCAAATCGCAAAGGAAAAAATTGTATTCCATTGATATGACCCAACATCCAATATGTATGCTAGACTCCGGAGCCAAACCATGAAAATAATACTAATATCTAATGCCTACGGGCAGAATGTGAGAGTATCTGTCGCATCGAGACTTAGTACCACTAAAATCAAGTTTCAAGATAGACCCAAACTTACAATCAGCCTTCTTCCCTGAGTCGCAGGTCCAAAGAGCGGTACCACTCGACTCGTCATATGCATACACGTACGAGTTCGGGCAGGCATTTTTGAAGTACGAGTAGTACGCAACGCCGGACGGTGGGCATGTGGCCGGAGTATTGTGGGAGCCAGAGCAGCAGTTGGCAGAGTTGGCCTGGTTGCCATCGAGGTTGGCGACGCAAGCAGACTAAGTTCCAGGTGAGATATAGTGGTCAATACCTGAGTTCTGGCAACCATACCTTGCAACCCAATGGGAAGCCAGTGGAGTCAAAAGGACCCTTCAAAGCAGCGGGGCAGTTTGGACCAAGATCAACTGGGCAGTCGGCAACATGGCATCCGGAGACGCTGGGGGTAATGCGCATCGGGAGGTTGTAACCGTCGACCAAGGAGACTGCAGTGTTATGCTAGGTCAGAAAGATATACTATATGCGGTTCGACTTTAGCATACCATCGTAGAAGTCACGGTTTCCGTCGCCTTGAAGCGTCCATTCGGCGACTGTGGCAGGAGGAACGCCAGTTCCTGTATGAGGATCACACTTCAGGCCACCATTGCAGCCGCCATCGGCACATGAGTTGGGGCCAGGGTTGGTGGAGAAGTTGCAGTTGCGACGACCCTAAATGTAAATTATACCAGTAAGTTTCTAGCTTTGGAGAACTTCCCATATTATACACACCCAAATACGACCAGCTTTCCAGTTGTCAGGGACGGTGAAAGTCCTCTTGGAGTAGGCAGCCGCCTCCCAACCAGTCTCAACACTGGGTACGGCCGAGCCAACGTTGAGATCAGTCTGAGCAGAGTGTTAGTTGGGTAGCTGGATGTCGTAGTTGGTCAATCACTTACAAATACGGCAGGCCAGATGGTAAATGGACACCCATTGTAGACCGTGAACGTGCGACCAACAACAGTGGAGACCGAGGTAGCGAGAATAGCAACAGCAACAGGGGCCTTCATTTTTATATTTATGAGTGTAGAAGAGTTGTATTATCTGAGAGGCTGTCGTTGTGAGCTCTGTTCGTTGTCGAGTTAGCTTTTAAACCGCTCGTGCGGCACTTCAACCCACTCTCGGGTAGTTCAGTCACACAGCCGATGCCGACGGCCCCCACTTAGTTTTGCAAAATTCAACGGATCACATGCGCCCGCCTAAACAACTGTATGAACGAAGTACACGGCTAAGCACGACTAAGATGCGGCTATATAGCCGATACCTAAAAATAAGGCTTTAAGAATAGCTATGTCTGATGATCAAACATGCCTGCCTTTTTTGGATGATATATGCTCGAACTGCTCGGTTATGCAACTGGTCACTGTTTGCCGTATGGCCGAGAAGGCCGATGATGGCACTAGTATTTTAAAAGGATTTTAAAAGCTTTTCCTCTCGTTTAGAACCTGCTTATCATTGGACTTATTTTTAGTGTTGGAAGACTAGTCTGAGGCGATTGTATTCGTTACAAAATCGACTGTCTAAATACATGAACAAGACAATAAGACAAACGCATAAAGGAGCAAATTGACAATAAGGAATCGCGCATAAAGGTGTCGCTAACCTTTCGGCGCTTGTTCTCCAACATTTAGCATGGAGCTTCCGAGCATCAGGCATAAACACGCACCTATCTATAAGAGCTTTAGTATTTGGCTATTGGGTGGTACGAGAGTTGGGTCAATACCCCTATACAGAATCCTGTCCAACTAATATCCAAATGCGAAATAGGGGATCCCGATTTGCCGAGATCAATTATCGAGGTGGGGGCGGTAGAAAAGAGTAAGTTGAACGGTGTGCGCAGACCGCCTGTATGTTTAAGATCGAAAATAGCACAAACATAAAAATACTTGTGGGCGAGCAGGTGATGAAAGTGTGCATGCGAAGATTTATTTAGATTTTATGTCGCATTTATGTCGGCTTAATCGTATTTGAAGGCACTCCTGTGTGCGCGAGCGTAGAATATGCACTTATCGCAGCATAATCTCGTCATTATTGCTATTTTACAGACCCACAAGTTCCTGTGAACGTGGTGAAACGTAAGTAATTTCTCCCCAAACTCGAGCTGATACTTTCCTTTATTTAAGCAACTCTTGGATGCAGCGTATGTTTAATGCACAACGGAAGGTGTGGGAGGTGTCGCAAGGCCTCTAGGAAGTGCGAAATAACGGGGCAAGGTCAGCTACCTTATCATGAACATGATCGATCGGACGTCTGTCCCGAACGCTGGCGTATATAGAGACATCTCTGGACCACGTATTACGGGAAGCGCCGTTTCTCCCCCTACGGGAAATAGCAAAGAGGACCCAATTGATATATTTCCGCAAGCATATTTCTGCTTCCATTGGGCCCACTTAGCCTAGAGCTCTCAAAGCTCACCGTGGCTGAGGCGGACTGGAATTTTACTTTAGACAAAAACTTTCTACTTGTGGAGCTGGCGGAATCCAAACCAAAGCGCCAGCATCTAATCAGCAGCTCTATGGCAAGCAATTTAGTACCTTCAAGAGATGGAGCTAACCCACCCGCCCTTACTGTAGGGTGTCGGCGAGGTCATTGCAAGTTTGGGTTACCATCACCGTCCCAACATATCTTGCAGGATAAATCACCAAGCGTGTTCTCGCTTTTCTGTATCAAGTGGCGGCCACGGTGATGTATACCGTGGCCCTTTGTATGACGGCACTATTGTTGCTATCGAGACCATGAGACTACAATTTGATTCGAGTGGAGAGGAGAGAAATATGCTAAAGATGAGTTTTGACTATCGAAGAGATACGTGCTGACTTCATTCCTACGATGCGTTCCGCTCGGGAGCTTCACACATGGTCCAAATGCAACCATCCAAATGTACTCCCCTTGTTTGGGCTTGCGTTATTCGAGACCAAGTCGAGATGGTGGCCCCTTGGATGGGAAAAGGCGACTTGAAGAAGTACATCAAGGACAATCTCGGCATTGATTGCTGTCTAATGGTCAGAATGTTCCTTTTTGATCACGTATTTGGATTATGGAGTGAAATAAGCTACTCAAGTTTGTCGCGGGCTGGAATTGTAAGTCATAATCACGCTAAGTAAGATTCTAACGTCTAATGGATCAACGCGTCCTAGGTACACGGATATCTTAAAGCAGTAGCCGGCCCGTCTGGTTGTCAAACGAAATCGTCTTGTTGATAGCTTCGGTTACGCAGTTGAACATCCTAGTATCCGATGAGGGCGTGCCTATGCTGATGGACTTTGGCAATGCAGTACTTTGGGGGCGCACGCTCCTTTTTACATCTGCGACCGCCCATGCCCATATATCACCACGCTGGACTGTAGGTGATGGGCGAATGCTTGAGAATGATTTGTGGCTGACAAGCGACTGCTAGGCGCCTGAAATTCTGAGCGAAAAGACCTCTTACACCCAGCCAGGTGACATATATGCGCTGGGAATGGTGCGTGATCTCAAATTCACCTGGCAATTGAATTTCAACCTAATGGAACTGGTTTATGTAGACAATATTGGTACGAGCATGGGTCTATTGAACGCTGTGCGCTGCTAATTTTCTGTTCTTACAGGAGATATTTACAGGAAATATTCCTTATCCTACTAAAAACCATACTGCGGTCATATATGCTGTTAGCCTCACCAAAGAGACACCCAAGCGTCCTGAGGATAAAATACCGATTGGTAACACCCATGGAGATAGACTATGGGACCTTTTGACGGGCTGTTGGTCGTATGAGTGGGAGCGGCGGCCCTGCGCAGCGATGGTTTCAAAAGTCGTAAGTATTGTGTGTTTTATATCCTTCCATTCTACCAAAACTTGTCCTTCGGATGGGTACAATTTCAGCCGAAGAGATTACGGAGGTTTGGTTCATATAGCTGTTCGCTTTCAACATGCCAACATTCCGGGCCCCACTCGAAATCTGAAATAGATAAAATCACCTATAGAACCATTTCTTCAACCCCGAGCTCCCCAGTTTCATCAATAAGTGTCCCATTCACGGAAGTCCCGGGTTCTCGTGAGCTTCAAGAAACTGCTTGGCGGATACAATTGGTTTTATACACCCAGAGTACAACTGTAATAATCGATAAAGCTGTGGATTCACTGTAGGAAGTGGCCGGATTTCCCTAAAGTCCCGTGCACTCAATAGGACTTCTTGACAATCCAAGCGGGACTTTGGCAGCTCCTGTCAGAAACAGGTACTGTTTCAAGCTAAGTTTGCGTTCAACTCTCCCGGATTTTTGGATCAATCAGGCATCCCAGGAGTGACAGAAAGTCCATGGATCAAATAAAGTCCCGGCATTCTGACGCCCACAGCTTCGAAAACGCTAAGGCAAAGGGCGCGTCACTCACCAAGACAGACAAGAGACCCTGTGTTTTTCCTGTATCATTCAGAAAACCAGAATCAGCCCGGCGTTTGCCTGCGAGTTTCAACACGACTACGACCAGCACTCCGAGCGCCGTCAACATCATCCTCCCTTTTTGCTTGCTGGCCCATATCACTGCTCGTGGATCGAAAGTCGAGCCTCAGTATGGAACTAACACGACTGTGGCTGCCCTTTCGCTTATTGAATAGTGCGCTTTAGCCGCTTGCCATCTCGCCGCTCTACAAACCAAACCAAACCAAACACTTATGGCCACCCCTTTCGCCTCAGAAGCCAAGGTGCTGTCGAACCACATGCCCAGCGACTGGCGGACTGCGCCCTTGTTGTTGTTGTTGCAACCACATCACTAACTATTACGCTTGCTAGCGTTGGCACGTCAGGCGGGTGCTCAACCAGGATCCCGTTGAAAGTTGGGCCGATCTCGATGACCAAAGAAGATATGATGACCCGCCCGAGCACTTTGCCTGGATCATCACAACATTGCGGTGCGTCTTAGAGGTGCATCGCCAAGTTGTTGTCATGAATGGAGTCTGTGGCTGAAGGCGAGTCTTATGCCTCCCTCCAGTGATCCTCTCGTACACGGCCTCAACCAACGTTCCCAGTACCCGCCTGACGACGGCCGTGCGACTCTAAATTCTATCGCTCTGTCTTTTAGACAGCCCGCGACAATCCGACGCACACGCTACCGCCCAAGTACGGGTTGGTGGCCAACACCCTCAGGTACGCATATTGTTAACTATGACGATAGCGGACGATGGACTGACTCGTGCAGTCCCATAGTTCCGGCAACTAACGTCTCCAAAACCCCACAGACGTGCTGTACTGCGGCCTAGTGGTGACCATCTATCTCAACTGGTATATGGGTTGGTTGACTTGTTATGCCTGCCGGCGATGAGTTACGCCGAGGTGTATGCCGCCGTAGAACACCAGTCATACGCGGGTGAGGTCAATCGAATTCTGAGACTCTTGTACTAATGTGTTCATTTTAGGTGTCGGTTATCACCGAACAAATTGCTATTGGTTCCCGCCATTAGAATCAAAAATCGGCGTAATTGTTCCTTCGTCAGTGGGCAGCATTTTCATTTTACGGTTTCTTTTCTGTTTGTTGTCCAAACTTCTACATCGCCGATGTTGCGACGCTGGCGTTGAACAACCCATATGTACGATGTTGATGTCTGTTGAATTTATACATTTACCGTACGTACAACCAGTGCATATGTCAGAACCGAGTGCTCTAAGTAAGCAGGCAAGTACCTAGAACTAGAACCTAAAAGGGATTCTATGGAAGTCCCGTTGGGATTCACTGGAAGTCCACCGGCTTTTGGTGAAGTCCACCAACAGGACTTTTTTGGTCAAAATTGGACTTTTTCTGCTTATGTAACACAATTGTACGCCAAATCTCGCTCTTGGATTTGGATCTCGGGCATGTCCAAATAGGACCAACCGGAAGTCCCTTGCGGGACTACAGGATATTCCGGCTGCGGGACTAACATTTGATCCCGTGACATCCCACAGTGATTTATGTAATGATGTTTCTGGGATCACTCCTGCACTGCCCGAGGCGTAATTACGTGATGAACTGCCCATGCTCCTCAGCCTCGCATGTTAGGCGTGTATTACACGGACTTCCTTTTCTTATTGCCTCATGTATGGCTAGTATGTTATCAGGACCTCCAGAGTACCAGATCTTCGTTTGTGGCTTTCGTATCTCGAACCGCTCAACTGCCCCTGTTGGAAGCTAGGCACAACGAATCTGTCAATTGAGCGCTAGTCTGTTCTGCTCATAGTTATCGGCATACACTTCTCAAGCGAAACCAGAGCACTTTCGGCAGGTTCCTTACTTGAAATTTAACCACCGATGGCTAGCAGACGCGGAGAAAGTTCTGAACTTCAGCTTTTTGCTCGTCGGGATAGGCACCTTCTAGACGAGGGAGAACTATCAGCAGGCTCTGGGCCATCCTTGACCTCTACACCTATAGAGAAACGTGGGAAGTGGAGGCAGACCTTCTCACTCAAGGGAAAGGGTAAAGAGCGTGCTGACATCCGCCCTGACTCGCCGCTTTCACCGACAACACCTTTCTTCCCGCACAACAACCTTTATGTACAAACACTCGCCCCCGAATCGCCCTCTCCAACGGAGATTAGCGATACAGACACCATCAGACCCGATACATTTCGCTCTCAGGAATCCCTTCAATCAGACGCAATTCGACGACCCGTTTCCGTAATGGATTCTTATGTGGTAGTAGATACAGTGGGTGGATAGCAGAATACCCATAGTACAATTACTTACCATGCTGAACTCAGAAAATCGAAGACGGTTGGGATTCTGATTCATCATATGTACTTGTGAGCCAACGTAAAGATGGCCAATCTTTACCCTCAAAGCGACGATCAAACCGAGGTGGAAGCTTTGATATTTCAGCCAGCAACCTGATTCCGAAGCCCAAAGCGGGTTCGATCAAAGGCTCCCTCAAACTTCCTGCCATACGTACAAAAGTATCCATTTTACCGACGCCTGTAGTATCTCAAACCTCTCGCTCTCACGAAACGGAAGATCCTGAGCCGGTTCCACCTGCTCCAACGCAAACTCACCAAATACCGATACCACCTGTTGCAGTGCCAAACTCCCCAGAAAACAACAATAGCACATCGGCTGCGGAAGTTCCACGGCCTTCATCAGCGGAGGCAATACTTTCGCAACCATCCAGCAGTGAGGACAAGAACGAAATCACTAGTGGTAGCGCATTGAAACTTGAAGAAACCAGTCTGAAACGCTCCACCTCTGTTAGTGCATACCCGCTATCGATGGATGTTTCCATCGATAGAGAATCAAAACTAACTTTATTGCTCAACCTGTCGCAGCCCAGCGGAGACTTAAATCCTACGGCGGCCGCGGTCACGAAACCACAACTGCGGGTTCTAATCGATACTGATCCCACAGTTTGTTATTTTTCCATACCAATATACCCGCTGTTGCTAATTACGACTCTAGAATCCTTCTGAACCGACTCCATCTTGCAAAAATCCTCCTATAGATGCACATTTCCAAGAGACGACTGAGTCGGGTCGCCTCCTTCGTCCAATATGGACTGGTGGTCTGTTTGATTTGTACCGTCAGTCGAAGGACGATGGGTCTGTTGTTGCAATCAAAATGATAAATTTCGATATTATTGAGATTGGAAAGGAGGCGCAGGAAGTAAGCTTGATGGTTTCTTCGTACGGGTGCACTTGGTTAACATTGACATATGGGACCCAGTGGTTTCGAGATTGGTCGAAGTGCGAACACGTCAACGTTGTCAAACTGATGGACGTACACATAGATGCGGATAGCATTAGCCTGGTATACCCATGGACGGAGAACGGGAATATAAGGGACTATGTTATTGTCCATCCAGACATAGACAGATTTCAGCTAGTAAGGATTTTTCTCGTGTTGCTACTATCCTCACTTAAACAAATCTGCTAGTGTACCCAAGTTTGTCAAGGATTGAGCTATCTTCACCAGACCGGGATAGTGAGCCGCCTAATCGCCTACGCCATACACAGTTAACGAGATTCTTTCCCACTTAGGTTCACTGTAGCATCCAAGCTGTACGCAAACCAAACCCTACCGTGGTTGGGTGAAACTAAAGTTTCGATATATAGTCCAACGTGTTAATCTCGGAAGATGGGATTCCGATGCTGACAGATGTGGGTCTCGTAAAGCTAAAGGCCTTCACGCATACGTATACGAATGCAATGCACCTGTGTGCCCCCCGATGGCTGGTGAGGTTTATATTTATCAATTTGAGAATGATCTATTCACTTTCAGTGTCAAGGCTCCCGAGATTCTGCGTTGCAATGGGACATATAGCATGGCGAGCGACGTATATGCGCTGGGAATGGTAAGTTTATCACATGAAACCCTCGAAAGCTTACTTTAGTAATAACGCAATACCTTACAGACAATACTGGTAAGGGCTTGCACCCGTGCATGCCGTAGCCTGGACTCATTTCCGAAACCTAGGAGATAATCTCGAACAGGCTGCCCTTTTACGACTTGGACGACTGCACATTTTTGTCCCAAGCAATCTTTGGAACGGGACCCTTACAACCTGGGAGACCCGTTGACTGTCTGCCTATAGAAGATAAATTTAGCAGCCAGTTGTGGAATCTTCTGAAATGGTGTTGGTTGCTGAGTGTTGACGATAGACCGAATGCTGCCACGACAGCCAAGGTGGTAAGCGGATATATTCGTATCTCAACCCAGGGCTGTGCTTAGCTGGTTTTTCGCTTTTCAATAGGTAGAGATGATTTCATATAAAAGGGCTAACAGTACATGATCTGTTGGCCTGTGCTGTTGGTTCTTATTTGTTGTGTTTCTCCTATTTCGTGATTCTCGATTTATGGTGGACCCTTAAGGACGTATGGGGTCAGTTTGACACACTCTCATTGTGCTATTTATTCTGTCATGCTCCATCTGCCAAACCGTGTACTTTAGCAGTTGTTATGTATAGGTGTCTGAAGTCTCGGGCGTTGCTTTTCGCGGTCACGTGTCACCACGTGACATTGTTTTGCATCAATAGAGGCGATTATTCAATTGAATTTGCTTCAGCCCATGCCAGTGCAGCGAGGCCCTTGACACGACGACCATGTGCTGATTTCATTATTACAATGAACTGTTAGTACGACTGCTCTCATCCCCCTATGGCCCCTGCCCCCCCTCCCCCTCCCGGTATTCTTGACAATCTAAAACAAGCCTCGTTCAAACGGGCGCCGTCGACAACAGCTTCAGCGGAACCGATCGTTGCTCCGCCGCGGCTGCTGTCTCCTACGCGCTCTAGGTTCGCAAGCGAAGATCGCATCGGCGAGGCACAGTTCTACCCTGGTGGAAGTCCAACACCCAGGATGAGCAGGCGTAGTGACGATTACCAGCAACAATACTATCACCGTGCCGAGCCACGGTACGTCGAGGAGCCCGAGTCGTACGCCGAACCAGAGCCGGTGCCGGTCGTACCTGCAAAGAAGAAGAGCAAATGGAAGCAGATCTTCTCTCGCAAGAAGAAGGGGAAGGGGAAAGCAAGTACGAATGTCGAACCGTTGCCTCCGCCAGCTCCTTCGGTTTACACTGATCGCTCATCTCTCGAGCCTCCGCCGCCGATGCCAGCTGCAGTAGCCCCGAGCGAAACTAGCACTGGTCGACGATATCAACTCAGCGACCCCGGACCAGTCCGAAGTGCGACAGCTGCATCCATACCTCGCCAACCATCAGTAGCCGAATCTCGGGAGGAGTCTCTGCGGGCCAGCGAAGCTGCAAGGCACCAGAATACGACGATTCGGCAGAGTGTGGAACAGACTTATTACCAGGAACGTGGTGAGGGAAGTTTTGTTACACAGGGGACGGAGAGCATATTGGATCCTGGTCCTCCTGTCATGCTTGTTGACGAAAAAACCGGAAACCGTGTCCCTCGCGAGGTCAGCTTCGCCTCGAATCAGACTGGTAGTCGTCACCCTTCGCTAGTTGGCGCACCAGCCAAAAAGAAACGCTCGTTGGGTGGAACGCTAAAACGACTCTTTTCGCGGAAGAAGAAAGTGCCTCCCCTGGTTATCCCGCCTCCAGAACAACCGCCACCCGTTTCTCACTTTGTTGAGATTGAAGATTCCCACCCACTCCCTCCGCCCCCGCCGGCAGCAGCAGTGTATTCTTCCCCACCATCTGCTGTCCCGGCGGTGACATCGCCACGTTCATCCCATTCTCACCGTTCTCTGATGTCTCCCCCTCCGGACGTTGTCGTACCCGTATCCACTAGGGCGTCTTCTCCCGTCGTAACGCCTATCCGACGCGAAACTACACCCTCCGTTGTTTCTAGCACACGCTCGATACCCGTACAAACTAGCACGCCAGTAGTTGTTGCTGCTCCTGCTCGGCGTGGTACAGCTTCATCAGTTGGCACCGCTCCTGTGCGTCGTGGTACTGGCTCATCGGCTAGTGCCGCGCCCAAACGTCGTGCCACTGGCTCATCGTTTGGCGTTGGCAGGCGCAACACGGGCTCATCTGTCGGTACTGCCCCTCCAATACGCCCAGTGGTGGCCCCTCCTCCCCCGCTCTCAAAAGTTACTGGGAGCCTTTCGCCTTCGATACACTCCGTCAATGGCGACAGGAGTTGGGGTGAGATCCATGTTCCACCAGAACCATCTCCCATTCGTACGCCTATCACGAGCACACGGCCTACGGTGGGCGCCGGTCTGGGGTTGGGTAGAGCAGGAATGGGATTCGGAACTAGAGCGGGTTTGGCCCACCAAACTCCTCGAGTCGCTCGTCCACTGCGGACTTACACTGCCCCGCCTCCCCGATCGCGCTATGTGCATGTCCCAAGGCCTATTCCGCCTCCACCACGATATGCTCCAATTCCTACGACTACAACTACTACTAGAGCTGGGACCGAAGGAATGGAGGCTCAGGTTCAGCTCATCGTGACTGCGTTGCGCGACCTGGCAGAGGAGCACCGGCGTGACCGGGCAGTAGCCGAAGCTCGCTTGCAGGAAGAGCGTGACTGGTCAGCAGCGGAGCGAGAGCGGGACGCTGAGCTACGAGCGATTGTGATGCAACTAGCTTCATCTCGAGCGACAAGAGGGGGGCCTAGGATAGGCGAATTTGGGGAGAGGGTCGTTCAAACAGAGTCTGAGGTCGTGGAGGAAGTTCGGTCGGAATTTAGTCCGGGGCTTGGTACTACGGAGGTTAGAGGAACTGGTACGACCGGGCTAGGAACAGCAAGACTCGCAGGGCTGGGCGTTGGCGGATCTGGTGAGGACCTTGCGCTGCTATGTGCTCTGCTGCTCGCAGGGCGCTAGTAACTCGGCTGTTGTCTACATTTACTGACTGGGCTCTTGCGTTTTCCCCTGGTTATCTGCGGCTGCCTTCGGCATCTCTACATTTACGACGTTCACTACCAACCATCTTGTTTTTGCGCTGCTCGACGTTTGCGCCCATTTACGCTCTACTACACGACACGTTCATGCTCCTCTCTATTGTCTATTCATCAGATATCGAACGATTACTTGAAATTATGCGCCAAGGACATGAAGTTACGATGCAGACGTATCGGGATATGATTGAACGTGAGTAATCTGGATAGTTTTAGCGTAAAGCCGTGTTTCTAACGGATATGCTAGGTTGGAGAGCCGATATCGAGGCGAGTCATCAAAAGTTCTTGAATGAGCAGGAGAAGATTCGAGCCCGACGCGAACGGAAGCGCGAGAAACCGATTCATTGGCAGCCTGGTGTGAATATGTGGTAGCTGTTATCATGAATTGTCCCCCCACGCGATGGACTGGAGCTTGAGTCGTTTATTAGCTTGGTATTTTGTAGTTTTTTCATTGTCCCTGTTGATCCGCATCGGCTGGACCTTTTTCATCTTCTCGCTTCTATTGGACGCTCGACCTGTTGATGGGCTTGTTGCATGGTTCACGGTTGTCATGAGCTGGAAATGTAGTATACTGTACTTGTATCATCACCCAATCTACGATTTACGTATCTTTTCGCGAGAGTCTCCTCAAAGTGAAGATCGAGATTAGTACAATTGCGAGGAGCGCTGGTTCCATGTGATGAGTGTATGCACACAAGTTCCTGATCGTATTGTTTGCATTGTTTTATCACCGCATTCGTAACGGTCGGAATCAGAAACAGACAAGAGGGTTACAGCTCTATACTGCTAGAACTACTTAATTCTGCCTCATCGTCTTCGTACTCATCTGTGCCGTCCATTTCCTCCATTTCCTGCCCCAGTTTTCCATCATCCACATCTTCCATCCCGTCTGAATCCAGCGCTTCTTGCAGTTGACCTTGATTTTCATTCCGAGACGGAGGTTCTGCTCCAGTGGGTTGCGAGAAGGTGAATTCTGGTCCGTAGTCCAAGAAAAGCTCCTCGTTTTTGAATATATGTCTATCTGTCGCATCGAATTCAGAGCGGGCATAAGTCCAGGATTATCAAAACATACCCGCATATATCCCAAGTCTTAATACTCCACCCACGTACCTCCCTGTCAAAGAAATGTAAGCCAGCCTTTACATGTTTACGTCCAGGACTTGAACGTACATAGCGCCTTGCAGTTAATACGTTTACCTTCGGGCGGATGGTTAATAAACCGTGACTCATTTCCCGCTGCTGCGGCATCGATAGTATATTTGAGGCCGTCACTGTTCACGATAAAAAGATAATTGCGGCCCGTCTTTGTATATATAGGGCTGTGGAAGTCAACTAGAGCGATGCAAGTCATGAGTGCTGGCTCTCACCTTCTTCTAGCCTCAGTTCGTCCGTAGAGAATTTCGCCTGTATATTCTAGTAGAGTTATATAAGTGCTTAAAATAGATTGGCATAGATTTATCTCACCCGCAATCAAGTCGCCTTTAACTGCTCTTTCTGATACAAGGAAGAGCCCGTTACCATGAGTGCTAGGCTTAACTTTCGTTTCCTTCAAATTAACGGTATTTTGAGCCCCGACCGGATAATAGGTTGAATGAATTTTACCTTCCATCTCTGTAACAGCAGCTGCGTATTTCGGCATGGTACGCCATCTAAGTATAAATCATCAGCAAAAGGCAATATCACAGACACATAATACTATACGGACACCTGAACAGCAGGAATGAGCGTTGGGCTCTCGAAAATATGACACTACTTACTTGGCACCGCAGCCCTTGCATAACTCGGGGTCACACTCTCGCCCTTGTGCTGCGCATTTACACTTATCTGTCCCACAAATGTTAGTACTTGAGGACCTAGTGCATGAGCATCCCGTTTGTCGCTGTCTGCCTAAGAGATACTGATTAGCAAACCAGTTAGCCGCCAGAGCAAAACTCACAGTTCAAGTCGCATCGACAATCCCTTATACAGAATCTCCGTTCTGTGAAGCATGAACATTTCGGGTTGCCATCACATGGACCATCGTGTTCGCATTCTTGGAAACTAAAGCTGGTTGAGCAAACCTCACTCATTGGGTGATACTAAACCTCACGCTGGCAGATGTTTGCGCTCTTCAATGGGGAAGCAAAATCTGAGTAAACCAGTATGGTGGCCTTATATTATTAACATACCTGGTGCCTTTTGCTTTCCCCGCCTTCTTACTTCGACTTCCGAATCGTCCGACTCCAGAGCAGTATCCGGAAACAGCTTGTTCCGGATCTGGTACGCCTTTGGATACATTGTATTTAGCGCTATGCTATCGAAATTAGTAGCATCCTCACCTGCCGGCATGTATACGATCCTCCTCCAAAAATAGCGATGTCGCACGGAATTGCGTCGGGTAGTTGCTTCCAATTGAGCTCTAGTTCTTCTATTACACTGCGCGAAAGCTCATCCCCCTCATCGTGAACTATAATCTCATCATTCTTTCCAATGGTAAGTACAATTCGTCCAAACGTTCTTGTGTTGTTTCCTTACCGAGTCGTCAGGAGCTGTGGGACCCTCCAACGACAGGAAGCAGTCGTTGTCGCACCCAGCACTGTTCTCGCGCTTAGCCTGCGCGATCAGTTGGTCGACTTTCAGCTTGGGTGTCGAGAATTTAGGATAAAGTGGCCCTCTTCCTTGCTCTCCTGGATGTTTTCTTGTAGATCGATGGAACGTCTGGTCTATGGATTTGGTTCTCAGCGAATGTCATTATGGATCTATAAACTTACAGTGTACTTTGCAAGGCCAATAGCCATAGCAATCTGGATGGTGGCATAAAGTCCTTGCGGCATCCACAGCCATTTGAAACGGCGTGGGTTTAACAGAAGGATTAACCAACTCGTCGATCGGTAAAGGAGGGAGTCTAGCATTATTTTGGTAAATTGTATTTATATCCGGGTAGGTTCTATTGTGACGTTAGGAGATAATCTTAGACCAAAGAACCTTCGAACCTGTTTTGTAAGATCTTGCAAAGCTCTCTGACCTTTCGTGAGAGAACTCGAGTTTGGTCGATCGTTTTCGGAGTTAAATTGTGGACAAATAGAAGCCGCTGGACCGTTGCGGCCTCGATCAAATCCTCTATATCGATATAGAAATCAGAGAGAATGAATAAGCACTCGGCCGTCGGACTCGCCATCGTTGTCCCAGCCTACGCGAGAGTCACGCCATGCTTCGATGTCGTGATAACTCTCAACATAGTCTTGCATATTTTCTGCTGCCATATCCCAAGTTTCCGGCGGTAAAAAGGACAGCGACTCCTGGTTGTACGCTAGGTTTCCTCTCGTTTCTGCGTTGACTACCTTGCCTTTCTGCACTCTATCTCTATCCTCACGTAATCTCTTTCGGTCGCCCCTTGTAGTCTCCTCCCCTTTGGCGAAAAGGCGATGTTCGACGCCATCCTCGTCAACCCACAAGTCTCCACGAACATAGACGCTCTGTCGAACATGGGTGTAGGCAGTATACCCGGGAAGAGGTTCGGGAACAGATGTCTCTTCCCAAACTTCGGCCGTTTGAGACTCTGGATCTATAAGTGCGTCACCTAGGTCAAGCTCGGTTTCGTCGATATAAGAAACAAGATGGTGTGGCCGAGGGTTCAGTTTCAGTATGTCGTTTTTGGCAGGGGTGTCAAACACACTTCTATCAAGCTCTTCGATCATCAAGTTGGCCTTTCCAGAAGCTGGGTAAAGTCCCTGGCACGTAGTCGTGATGAACTCGGGTAGGTAAGATCCATAAAATTCATCCCAGCATTCCTTAAAGACAGACTCGGCGAGTTCTACAGTTTCTTCTTTACTAATTTCCATGAAACAACGATATAGAAAGTATCGAGACTAAGTACGAGCAAGAATGTCAAGCTGGTGGTGGTTCGCTACAAAATGGTCTCCGACCATGAAATACAAATACAGCGAAACATAGGATAAATAATTGTACACATTACTTGGATGACAACATGGGCATCTTCCTTACCCACTCTCGGCGTGTCAGTTCATCGAGACAAAAAGCAGCGAATCCTGCTCTCGAAAGGAAAGTATGCATCTTCCCATCGCCCACATAACCAGCAATGGTTTCCTCGTTCTCGCTCTTTGTCAATAGCGGGACACGAACGACTGTCCAATCCAGGCCATCACCCTCCTTCTTAACAGTCTCTCCGATCGCGACTACGTCCGCGTATGCATCGTATGCTGTAACCTTTACACCTTGAACCAGTGTCCAAATAGCCAAGTCATGTTTATCAGCGGGGTCGTGGATGCTGACGGTCCCGAGTAAAATAATCCGCTTGCACGCAACTTCAGGTTCTCTCATCAACCGAAGAATGGTCGAATAGGCTTTAGCCAGGGGCTTGCCCGAGGGGTGCGCCCCGGGAAATGGGAGGGGGTTGTTCCTGGGCCGAGGTTGGATATGATCGCATCGACATTGCGCATCGAATGGCGTAATGAATCTTCGTCTGTGAGTTCACCTTTGTTGACAATCACTGATTCGTGCGAGGCTATGTCTGTTTGCCCAAAAAGGTTTAAATATAAATCAATATGGCGCAAATGCGTTTGGATCCACGCACCATCGGGAAGCTTAGCCGGGTTCCTGACATAAATTGTCACTATATGGTCGGCATCAAGAGCCTTGTATATAATTTGGATGCCCATGGCTCCAGTTCCACCGAGTACGAGAATGCGCATAGCTGACGATTGTCTGAGGGTTCAAGTGGCTGGGATAGTAGGTCAAGCAGACAGTTTGTAGAATTTGAGGACAAAGTGGTGTCGATCGAGAGGCTTTCAGATAGATGAACCTTTGATTCGAGATCGACTCGAACAGGCGAGGCTAAATTTTGAGCGGTGGTGGTGGTTGTATTCACAATCGTGTGCGCGTAAGCTGACGTCAACCCTCGAGGCTGTTACGTTGCTTTTGTCGATCACGATACGCGCTACCCGTCATCCCTTATAAATATAGTGCTCGTGAGATCCACGAACATTCGCCGTCATTTTCCTTCTGCAGATCTATTCGCTTCAATCGAACCCTTGATGAAATTAGACTGATCGAGTCTCCTTACCTTCCGCCATGGATGTCAATGTGATCAGCTCCATAGAAAACATACAATTTTCTTCGATGCAGTCGCTAATGATCTCTCCTTGCGACATGGATGGCGAAGCCAACACGACCAAGTATGGTTTTGGTGGTGGGCCAGCCTCCTATCCCTGCGTATGTTTTTTTTTTAAAAAAAATTCAGGTTTGGTCGTGGTCGCTGATTTCTGCTTGTGCAATGACTAGCCGAAAATCAATGGGCACGTCACGAAGCGAGGCCGATCCCAAGCAAGGCTACTTTACTATCCCACTAGCGATCTTTCAGGCCCCCAACCAATTGTGAGTATTCATTCCGCTATCGTTAGCCTGATCTGCCGATTCAATGCTCTTGCGTTTTATTTTTATTCATCTCTCGACGTTGGGGTACAACGTGTATCGATGCGCATATATCCTATATTTTAATGTCCTATCTTAGCTCTTACTCATGTACTGGTACAATGGCTATTTCCCTAGCTCGGTTTCTCTCCGAACCAGGCAGCAACGGTATTCAGTGTAGCCCCCCTGGGGGCTCGTTCACTCGGGGTTTTGATGAACCAATAAAGTCAAAAACATGTAAGCTATTTTTCATTTTTCGGCCAAGCAAACTCTTACAAGCCTAGCCATGCTTTGCGGCCAGACTCTAGCCGGGTCGTGGCCATGTTATGCCACCCTGTAGACCTCTACTCGCACGCTGTAGATTCTCCCTCATACCTGGATCAACGTCGTCGTCTATCCATGTCATGTCATTAGTATCACCCGAAAGATCTTCAAACTTAGCACAACTCACCGCGGTCAATAATATCATCATCTGCGTCCACATCATACTCCCTATTCTCATCATCGTCAATCTCCCCATCATCCCCTCCCACTTTCCTGGCCGAAAATCCTCCCGAACCTCGGAACTGCATCACCGGTTCGTCATCATCATCCTCCCCGGCATCGTCCCATCGGTCCATGTATGGATTTTCTCGACCTGTCCAGTGAGCGTTGGGTCCTTGAGCCCTTTCGCGGTCAACTGCCAGATCTTTCATGAGCCGGTCGATAGAGTCTTTCTTTTTGCCTGCAGCTTTATCATCCTGGTTTTATACAACCGTGATCAGTGAGCCACTGGGAAACGTAGACTAAAACTCTGATGACTCACCCGCTGCTTTTTCAGCCGTTCGAGCTCAGGTTTGTATTGACTATTCCCGTGTACCGCGTAGAGTAAGATTTCAGAGCAACCCCATAACAGGCAAGATCGCTTACGTTTCATATTCTTCTCGCGCCTCGTCGACTGCCTTGAAGAAGTCGGCCACCCCGGCTCCTGTAGCAGATGACACCCCCACAGCCTACAAATATATCAATTGGAATTCGGCGGGCAAACAGTCCTGCGCGAACCTTGAGATGTCGATAAAACTCGTCGAGCACAAGAGACATGCTATTCATCAAACTACTCATATAGGTCGGTTCACCGTCGGCATCTCGGTGTTCTCGCGATGCGAGTGCGGCCTGGAACGCTAAAGAGCGAGATGAACAATGAATCTGTGATAACCGAATTGCACAAACCCTCGAAATCGGACATCCATTCGACCGCAAAATCATGAGGTGTAACGTCCGTCTTGTTGAATACCAATATGAAGGGTAGCCTCGTTTTATAGAGAATACTGTTATTGATCCAAGTGAGAAGAGAGCGTAACGATGCTGTAGGGGATGACGAACCTACACGCATACAGCATGTTGCTCATGAACGTTGCTGGAGCTGAACACCGCGGCGTGTCAACTACATACACCAAACACGCTGGACCAGCGGCAGCCAGAGCGTCCGTCAAGATAGCTCCAGATGCCGACCATGTAAAAATCTCAATTTGGCCAGGAGTGTCCAAAATAATATAACTTTATGGTGAGTGGTAAGTAATGTTCCAACGAAAGACGGACGATAAACTGACTCGACTTCGGGTGCGCGTTTCTCCACGAGGGTCAGGACTTGGTCGAATTTCGTTGTGAACAGGTTGAGGGACGTCAATATGCCACCGTTTGGTCCCAAATTGTACCTTGAATCCAGATATTATGGTGTATCAGGCGTTTTGACTCGATCTACTCACTGTTTCATGACCTCTCGATAATCCACCGTGTCTCGGATGTCAATATTCGCCTCGAATGGCACGCTCGCTACGGCGGGGTCAAGGTTGATGACATAGGGTGCTCGAGGAGAGCCGGTTACGGGTGATGGAGTTGACCGTAGATAGGAGTTAATTCGTTGCACGAATGTTGTCTTTCCAGAACCTGCCATTCCGATCGTTATGATGGTGATAGGCGGCTTTTTATCATTGGCCACCGGAGAGCCGGTAGGAGCGGCAGCCGTAGAATTGGATGCTTCGGGCTGTGACATTCTTGCTATGGAGTCTATGATCTTTACTTACACGTCAACCGGAAAGCTTTCGAGAACTGGGTCATACAGGCTTACCGGACCGAAATCAGATCCTTCCGAGCTCCTAACCAAGGAGCGAAATAAGATATTATGGCTATATTTCAGGTTATGTTAGCATCGTCCGTCATAGTATGAGTGTATGCAGCCCGGACTCATCTGTCCGCTGACCTTGGTGGCGGTTAATTTTAAGTTTCCCTTCACCTTGGGCGTTTCTTAGCATTACGTCAGTCTAGACCCTAGGGCATACGCACTCGCGCCTGATTCTAACCTCCACCACCAAGCCATTTACGAAACTGAAGTTCTGATCAGACCATGTCAGGGGATAACAATTCGGGAGGAAACACACTTGGAGGCGGTCCAGCCGAGCCACTGCCTGCCGAGTGGGCTGCTCGCATGTCTGGCGGTGGATCGAGTTCGGGTGGAGGAGCTGGAAGGCTTGGGAGGATTGGCAACTGGGGAGGAACCAACCAGTGAGTCATGCCTATCGGTGAAGCTCAATCCAGGCTACAATATACGCCCTTAATAGACCAGCACCTCGAAACACGGGTGGTGGTCGACTTGCTACCCTTCGCGATCTTGCTTCTGGTGGAGCGCCCCCTCCGCCTTCACGTCAACCTGAAAGTGACGATGAAGATGAAGCTCCTGGGCAACCTCTAAACTTCTTTACCGGCGGCGAACGCTCAGGTCTCTCTGTTGAGAACCCAGATGCCCCTCGTCGATCGGGCCCACCAAGCTTGGTGCGCGATATATTCAAAAAGGCAGCGGAAGGCTCTGCATCACATACCCCAGAGCCTAGTGGCCCATCTTCTCGCTTCTTCACAGGGGGTGGACACACACTGGGATCCGATGAAATCGACTCGACGTATATTCCCGACCCAAACGCACCCCCACCAGGGGAGGAGGTGGGCATTTTTGATCTCAAATTGAAGATGTCCATTATTGACGTACCAAACAGGAGGAAGAAGTGGCTATCCGCGAGATAACGTTTTGGCGGGATGGTTTTAGCATTGCCGACGGCCCACTGCTCAAGTACGATGATCCAGCAAACCAAGCAATCTTAGATGCCATCAACTCTGGTTCGGCTCCTCCGTCTCTTCTCAACGTACGCGTTGGCCAGCCAGTCGAGCTTCGTGTCGCACGCCGTACTACAGAAGAGTACCAGCCTCCACCACCCAAGCCCGCTGCACCTTTCTCCGGTTCCGGCAATAGGCTTGGCGCACCGGTTCCAGAGGCTGGAGGAAGCGGAAGCGCAACGATGCCCGGATCATACACTGGCACAAGTTCAACTTCCGCAACTGTCGAGCCTGACGCAATCCGACCCAGGTTTGAGGTGGATAACTCGCTACCGACCACCAGCATCCAGGTTCGACTTGCGGATGGAACCCGGTAAGTCCCAATCGTATCATTATTGGACTTGGTTCTTATTTGCACTGTCAGTCTCACCAGCCGTATGAACCTCACGCATACCGTCGGTGATATTCGCAACTTTATCAACGCGTGAGTTCACAGAGTTCGTCACCAAGCTTTCCTGACTGACTTCGGATAGATCAACCCCAGGCGCGGCCTCACGGCCGTATACAATTGGAACGACGTTCCCTAACCGCATTCTCGATGACGACAGTCAGACGGTGGAAAGCGCAGGAATTAAGGGAAGCGTTGTTGTGCAACGCTGGGTTTAACAGGCTACTCGTGGTGTTATAGTGTGAATGGAATTGAAGCTTATATGCGGATGTTAAACATACATTCGTAAAAGCAGTACACCCTAAGTATTGCGTCGAATATAAGGCCGGAGTGAGATGCAACGCGTATTTGCGAAGCATCGTACAACGAAATAATAGAACATAAAACCTACAAAGTGCATTTCAGTAAACAGTTTTCACCAGATCGTGACATTATTGGAGCGAAAGTTGCCCCTCTTGTGTTGCGATTGGGCTCGTCGCACCTTGGTGTATCGCTTTTCGCGTGGGCGGGTTTGTTGGGCGGAAACGGTTCAAAATAGCTTATCAAATGGATTGTATCGGACCCTCTCTCGCTCGACGTGTCTATCAAATATCTCACGAATACGGATGATCCCGAAGAAGGGCTCCACTCATCTGAGTGAATATTATGCCACATTAATCAGTCTAGATGCCTCATTTGCAAGATTTTCCAGTGGCTTTCCTAACGAGCTCCTCGACCCAACTGATAAAGCACGGGGTTAAACATTACAGTAATAAAGTTGAAACAGGAGCTCCGGTCTGTACTCGCACCTGCCATGGATGATCGGGAGGCTTGAAATGCTGCTCATTTGATATCTAGTGGAGCCAGCTTCTAACGGTGACATTCCTGCCACGCCGCGTCGATTTGAGTGCGTGCCCAAGAAAGCTTGAAGACGTCAATTAGGCAATACAGTGTCGGTCTAAGGCCGTCAATCTCAATCCGAGCAGCGATTCTCACAGATCGAACTGGCTGAATAACCTCGAAACTCGTAGTGTCGCCGATTTGAGTGACTCGGAGAGCATACTCGCTCGTACCTTCGTATCACTCAAATGTTACCTACTAGAAGACTATCAAGTAGCATTTTTCTATTAACTCATGCTTAGCGATTGGACAAACGATTCAACATCAACATAAAGTCATGGTCATGACCCATGGACTCTCGGTAGCTAAAATCTACAAAATCTTTCGAATGCATACCTAGCGGTCGGCTGGACATTACACCATGAGACCATGATTCTTATGAGAGAAATCTAGATCGTTTAATTCTCAGTTAGTGATGCCCACGAAGTACTGGAAGTTATTCTGATGGCTCTTTCTTTTGAATGACTGCAAGTTCATGGACTCATTTTGGAACTCGCGCATTAACAACAATATTGAATTACGAAAAGGGACGTAGAAATATCCGCGATTTAGTGTGTTCAACTGGAATCAGAAACACCGCATGCTCCTTGTCATTTCTCAGTATGACTGGAAGGGCTATTAATTGATATCATACCTTTTCTACGAACGGTTCTGCCACTTGAGTACTCTCCTTATATGCACCTCTGCTCTACGATTATACTCTGGGCTCTCTTCCAAGATATTGCTGCTAGTCGACATAGCGAGTAGCAACGCTGTGTGTTCCACAGCTACTCCTACTGGCTGCTCAACTATGGTCCTCGCCCACTCATGCCCAACCGTTGGCATCGTGTATGCACGGTTCTCTGCGTCATAGTCGACTAAAAAATAACATAGCAGCTCGCTCATCGTACTCATGAACGCATCTGAGTCCCAGAGGCCAGTTGAGCTGAGGTAAGGCTGGAGAAATGCTGTAAGGTATAGTTGGGCCTCAGTCCTAGATTCAGTAGCAGACGGAGCTCGCTCGTAGATTTTTGATTCAATGGCCGCACGTCGAAATGTATCTTCAATTATATATTCGTGATGCATGAACGCCATAAGCTGTAATAGCTGCTGTGCATTGGTGCTGAGTAGTATATAGTTCATATACCAAGCGGTGTATGCCCTCCACTCGATTTCGTTTTCTCCGCCAGACCACCGACTGTACGCCTGTAAGACCTGCGGTTGGCGCTGAACCAGCAGATCACGGTACTGGCCAATTGTGCACATAGAGTTGAATATATATGCACCTGCTTGTACTATTGCAAAGGCTAGATAACCGATATCCTGTGAAGCAGAAAGTTGTCAAAAGCGATGTAAGCTACATCTATTTGTTCGTTTCACCTCTAGTAGCTTTATAGCCGCTTCGTGTTCAGCTCCCAAAAACTCGTTCTCTTTTATGCCTATAACTCTCATCATCAAATTCAATCCCTCGTTCTCTCCCAGGTTAGACACCGGGAAATAGTTACTCCGCATGCAAAGCTCGCCTGTAGAACTTCGACTAGTGATCAATATACTCCCAAAGTTTCCAGTTGGAGAACACAGTGCGAGATTAGCAGCGTCGTTTAGGTTATCTATCATCATTAGCCACCGTGTTTCTCGTTTGCCTAGCCATTCAATTGTACTCTCAGAGGACTTCCCAATTCCCCTCGCTCGAGCAAACATAGATAAGCTGTTTGTAGCAGTCTCGTGAGTCGTCGCATCAACCAATACTATGCTTGTCCACATATTTTCAGTCTGCTGTATAGTCTTGAGGGCTAGTTGCGTTTTGCCTATTCCAGCCGCGCCAGAGAGTATACAAATACAGCGCTCTTTGTCACCCTTTGAAAGGCGCATCGCAATGTCGCTGATCTGTTTTTGGCGGCCTGCGAATAGCAGAGTGGGCGTAGTAGGGGCTTTGGCGTTTGCTGCTAGGTACCTCGAGTCGATTCCTATTTCCTTGTTGAGAGCAGTTAACATGACCATTTCAATAATTTGCCGATGCCATTTTTGATCCACATGAATCTGATCCACTCTAATCGCCGACCTTCTCTTGTCGATTGCCCAGACCGCTCGGCTCAATCTTGCTGCTATGAGTTCTCCCATCATATATACTCTTGTGTGCACCACCAGTGAGTCCAGCTTTTCCCAGTCCTTCGGCTCTATGTTCTTCAGTGCTTTGTCGAATTTAAATCGAAAGTATACGTCCGGGGTTGACTGAAAACGTAACAATAGCTTTTCCGCCCTCGACTCGGGATTCAACATGGGAGAGGTAGCGTCAGTTTCGAGGGATACTATGGCTGAAACATGTTGGTTCGGGAACAGCAACGTGGCCTCGTGGGTTGTTTGAGCGACGAGATTCGCGGACCGCAACGTACTACTAATAAACGAAACTTGCATAGGCCCCTCTCCGATCTCGATTGCCTTGAACATCCCCGGATGCGCCATCGATGCCGATACCGCCTCCCATATAGCACAATCCGGCATCGGATTATTAGCCGCCTGATATGAGCGAAATATATGAGGGAGATTTGCATTGATGTTATACTTGGACTCCGCAAACACCAGCCTAGCCGACTGGTTAATCTCACCGATTAGTACGTAGAGTGAAACTTCGACCGACGTTCGACATTTATCTCCATCACATTCTGAATCTATCATTTGCTTGTTTTCGTCCCCTACGGCATTTCTCACAATCGCTTTCAATACTTCTCGCAGCTTTGTCGCCTTGTAAGCGGTCGTGCCAATCCGTTTTCGGTCCGAAAACACTTCATCAAGTTTTATATAGTATCCGATGGCCTGCTCCACGGGTATCCCGAGCCGCCCAACCATACAAGCTATTAGCCTAAACATTAGGGGTATATTAGGCCATAGGAACATTCCCGCCCATCCACTTACGCTCCAGTCCCCGTACCTGCCACAATTTCAAAGTGCTCTCTTACACTGGGGGTATGAGTTAAAGCAAGCCGATGCTTTAGCCCGAGCATGATTTGGTCTAGGAGCAGGAGTGAAGACAGGCCTCTCGCACCACCATCCTCTGAGATCATGCAAATAAATATGGTACATGTACCAATAATAAGCATGTAGTCTCACCTATGACAAGTATGTTGAGACCGTCGGTTGGTTTTGTTCTGCCTGACATCGTCCAGTAGCCGAGTTAGAAGATATGATTGCAGTGGTAAAAGTGGTTGGGGTTAGGCAAGGCAGGGCGCCAAGGCGATGCGTACTCTCACACAACAGTGCCGTATTTCGGCTCCCCGTCGGTCAAATCATGGAAGTCTTAGTGGGGCTAGGGAATAGAACGGGTAGTTTACCCAAATGGGTTTCCCGGGTTGGGTTGCTGATTCAGCTGACCCGGGGTTGACCCGGTGGCTGTACAAGGCTATACAGGTACAACCCAGGTGGGTTGCTCTAAATGAAATACCCGTACAGGCCGCATATAGCCATGTTAGGATCATGCAACAAGCACAAGAGCAGAGTTATGGTCATGTAAAGTAGCAGAAAAATACAATTTATATGCCCACTGAAGCCCCTCCTTCCTAAGACGAACCTCCCCTAACTTCTCCAATCATTATGACTGAACCTACCCTGTTGACAGCAACTTCGTCAGATCCATCTGATTCTGGCCAGGTAGTCGGGACTACTCTGCGGGACATGTATGGTATGAGTGATGGGGAAGCATGGTCGTATCCACCTGAGCTATTGATTGGTATGCACTGCCCAATCTGGCATTGTTCTATGCTGATGAGCTGAATCAACTTCCTTCATATATGCACAGCGGCTGCCCGACTTTTCTGGCGCTCACCCGTGTACGATCATTTTACCATAGGTCTGGAGAAGACTCCCCAAATCGATGATACTACTGGTGCTGAACTGCCTGGTACAATGGTCTTCACCTTTACATGTCAACATGATCCAACGCGCTGCAAAGCACTTCGTTGGAAACGCCAGGACACCTCGTCCGGTACTCACAATCTTAAGTTAGCAATGGAGCGATGCCACCAACACCGTGGAATCGAACCAAACAATCTGGCCGAGGAACCAGCCGCGGCATACTCACAGAATCATTTTCGTGCTCTACTTGCAATGTGGTGTACAGTAAACCATCGCCTGTTTAGCACAGTCTCCGACCAGTTTTTCATTGACATTGTCCAGCTTCTACGACCTGGGACTAGAATTCCAGATCAAATGCGAGTATCTTTGGACTCAACCCATATTTATAACCAGCTTTCAGTCCAAGTACGAGAGTCATTTATGGTATGTTACATTGTCTATTCTTCAATGACATAACTAACATACCACCAGGATATCAAGACAGCAATGCACCTTGCTATTGATGGATGGTCAAGCCCGCTGACAGCGTCATTCCTTGGGGTAGTAGTATTCTGGAGGGAGCATGGACAAATGTGGAGCGCAATTCTTGATTTCATTCAGTGAATTCATCACGGCTATGCTTATAGATTCTTTTAGCTAATGAATTTTTCTTTAGCCTGACTGAAAGCCATACTGGCGTCTACCTGGCTGACAAAACATTTGAATGTTTGGAACGCCTCGGAATCAAGAACCATGCATGTGTCATACTTTGAGTGTGCGCATTGAGTTATTTAACACTATTGCATTTCCAGATCATGTCAATTTGCCTTGACAATGCAAGCAATAACAACACCTTTGTTCAAAGTATAGCCCCGAAGCTCCCAAGGTTCCTAGGCGCTGGTGCAAGAGGCCGGTGTTTGGCGCATATAGGCAATCTGTCTGCTCAGGTGTGTATTTTGTTCAATTTAGGACCTCATTCTCTTATATATGCGCTGCTCATAGTCTTTTCTTGACCTATTTTGCCAGCCTTCTTCTAAGAAGCGTCGACGCACTGCTGCAGCCGCTGAAACGACTGGACGCGCACAGAGCGCTACATCGAGCGGCACACCTTCTCTGCCAACCCCCCCTTCTGCTGCTGATATCCTGGGCGCATCTGGTGACCCAAACGAGCCAGAGGTTGTTCTTGATAATCTCGATGGGATTCTCGAGCTTCCAGACGATTCGGACGAGGGTAAGCAACTGTTCGACAAAGGGGAGGTCAGGAAAGCCGTTGCAGCGGCATTTGAGCGGATGAAAACTCAATACGGAGTTACTGTATCGCCAGATGAGCTCCGTGAAGCTTGCGATCTATTCCCTAAAGTATGGTTTTTACTTTTACCAAACTATGTAGTCTGAATCTTTCGATAGGTCAATGGTTTTGCATCTAGTGTGTTAAACTCAGACTTGCTTCGGGTCGCATTTACAAACATACGGAATATATGCAAGGCCCAAGGTGAGATTACGACTGACAAGGAGCTGCCATCAAGCTTTGTGTCTACCCGATGGAATTCCCAGCTCAAGACTGGGAAGACGCACCTGGATCTTCGGCCGGCTGTCGAGGTGATGACTGCAAACTCAAACAACAATCTGGAGAAATGTCATCTTTCGAAGCTACAGTGGGAACTACTTGGGGAGGTTTGCGAGTGCTTGGAGGTAAGTAACACAGTCCTTACCCATCAATCGATGTGCCGCTCAGACACGAACTTGATAGATTTTTGAGGAGATCACACTCCTGTTTTCGCAGAAGGATACAGCGACGATACACGAGGCGCTGCCTGCGCTTTACTTGACTAGATATCGACTCACTCGTATGTGCGATAACGTTGGCAGCGCTCTCCATTCGATTACTCGAGTTGCTGCATCCTCTGCCATCTATGTAGTGGATAAGTACGCGAAACTTCTAGAAGAGACTCACTTGTATCCACTTGCTGTGGGTATGTGTCTGTATACGGCCTTGAGCTCATAGGGTTGACCATCTACGCCCCAAAAGTATTATGCCCTTGGTACAAACTGCAGTGGTTCGAAGACAATGGTTTCGACAACCGTCGTATCCGCTCTGTAGTGCAAAAGCTTCACGACTACTATCAATGGTACTACGCGCAGCGGTCAACAGCACCCGAAACAACGTCTCCATCTGTTCGCTTGAATGTAGTGCCTCAGGTACGTCATTTATCCTATATTCTTTCGCCATTTATTTATATATGCTAACTATGACTCTAAATTACAGCCCAGAAACCAATGGATGGTTGGTCCGGCTGTTCAGCGCCTGGCTCCGCAACCTCGCCCATCGAATCGCGCCTTTAGTGCGATCGATATATACCTCACATCCGACTTGATCTCGCAGGAGGAGATTGAGAGCTGTGGGGGGCTATTGGCTCACTGGATGAGAGAGCAGACACGAGGCTCTCCCCTTGCCGAGATGGCGCTCGACATTCTCACGTCACCCGGTGAGTTCGGTTTCTGGGATTCTTCACGATTTACTCATGTACATTTATTCAGCCTCCTCAGTCGATGCCGAGCGCGCATTTTCGGGCGGCCGAATGGCTGTTAACTACAAGCAGCACCGAATGAGCCTCTCGACTTTCCGCGCCAAGATGGCTGTCGGTTCGTGGTATGGTACTCCTCTGCTCACGAACATCGGAGAAGTTATTGATATCATGAACGATGGATCTCAGGACGAGCCTGAACTACTCGACATCTAAGCACTAGTTTCGTGTCTGACTGTACGCTACGTTTATCTAATAAATGCCCTTAATGTTCTCATTTATATGTACATTGGAACTACCCGTGGGCGAATTACCTGCGTAGGTATCCACCCGATTATCTCATTACCCACCCGCTGAGTCAGCTACCCACCAACCCGTGGGTAATGACCCGGTTATACCCATCCTATTCCCTAAGTGGGGCCCACGAAGGGAAATATTTATTTAGTGCATTTTGATTGGTATAGATCGAGACGTTATTAGATACTGATCCCAGGCTGGCTTCACTGAAACTCAACTAGCGTATGCATTACTGGTGCACGAAATGTATAGCGCCACAGGGGGGATCATTCCCGTTGTTATAGGACGGTAGTGAGCGCGACCGCGCGCCCTTGTTGGCTCAGAACACGACGGTCGGGGGAAGTATCACCCTCCCCGAACCAGATGCATATATGCGAGACTAAATACACATCCGGCACTCATGAGGTCAGGCCGTATCGGGCGGCGGAGCCGCCCAACACCTATTAATTACCTTAAACATATCTCGACAATTGTCCAGTTATCTTGGGAAGTATAAGTATGTTACATAATGCGATCGAATACCTTACAATGCCAAGGTACAATCGATCGATAGGCACATTCAAGAAATAAATCAGCAAACTGCTCAAACCAGCCGCGTTGTCAATTGGTGAGGTCAGACTCCTTGGCTGACGGGATATCCAGTGTCTATTTTGTCTCTAGTCAGTAATTTTGTACTGCGAATACCGAGTCAGCCAAGGGGTCTGACTCCAAAGTGACAACACTGCGAACCAGAGTTGATGATCAGTCATCAGTGGATGATGTCACCTGCCCAGGCCACCATCTCTAAAACCTCATGTTGGCCTCAAGATTGGTGCTCCACGCTCGGTCCACACCCGTCTAAATCAAATCGTTCTTGGTCACGGTTTCTTCGGCGAGTACTATGATCGGTTCTTGCCAAACGTGAACCCATCATGCCCATGTGGCAGGGCACGTATTCAGTCCATCAGGCATGTTCTCGTTGAATGCTGCCTATATGACGGGGTCCGGGACGCTCTTCGCTGCGTCTCTTCTTACTTCTCGTTTCCGCGCCTATTCGATACAAAGAAAGGCCTTTCTGCCATTATCTATTTTCTTTCTCACTCGAATGCCTTCTCTAAAATGGATTGATTATCTTTTTTCCTAGTTTCTAATTTTGTGCCTTGTTTGGGGTGTTCTGTGTTCTTGGTCCGTCCTGCCTGTCACCTCCCCGCCCGCTGCCCTCCTCTTCTTCCTCTCTTCTCTTCCTGTCTTGTATCTCTCCGAGCGGTTTGACCTTGCGTTCATGTAGCTCGTTAAATATGTAATTAAAAAAAAAAGAAGATGATGTCACCTGATCACCTCGGCGCAAATACCATCAAAGCACGACCACCTGCAGGCACAGAAGCGCTGTCGTCACAGACGCGCAATCAACGCCCCTCGAACCAGACAACCACGACGTCCGTGGGCACCGACAATCGCCTCGCCTGACATCCGCCCATCGACAATTCGTATTCCCGGATTTGTTCATTTGTGGCCTCATTTTGCTGGCCGAGCACATTCAGTCTCCGCTGAATGTGGATTGGCCGTAAACAAACGGATTGTATATAGGATCTAACCTGCTGCACGACTATAGCACGACTGAACCTCAAGCTCTTGCCGCTTTCCACCATCGTTATTCCCACTCACGACGTCCGGTTTCATCTCGCTTTCGTACTCACGACCAAAGGTTAGCATCATTACCAATTGAGCTTCGCCGTGTGGTGAACTAAATTTAGCTTTAGATCATGGTTTCCAACTCAACTCATTCTGCTTCTCGCCCAGCGGTCGTTCGTATCACATCCGAGCGTCGTTTTATTGAAGGCCTTGGTTACGTTTGCGCAGATGCCACGCCTCGTAGAACCAAACACGCCGTAGCTCGAGCCAAATATGGTGACGAGAACACGAAGAATGTTGTATTATCTGAAATGCCACATTTGGTACGCTATTAATCCTATTGGACATGTTTGCTCCGGCTAACGTAATGCACAGAACGAAGACACTGTTAGCAGGACGTCTAGCCCAACTGAATCCAGTAGCGCCGGGTCCATACTATCCTCCACATCTACCTTGGTGTCCGAAACTACACGCTACAACTGCAGCAATGACAAGTTCCTCTCAAGAGGACGATCAAACTCATGGGGGTGGCTTGCACAACGTATCCCCAAACCGTTTGGAAATGTTAGCCCGTCTCTATCTGTTCGCTCGAAGAGTTCCAATTGAATGTATCTATTTCTTATCAATTCATCTCTTGGCTGGCCCGGTCATCCATGACGTTAGTTCAACCCTCCCAGTAACGCCCCGATTTCATATCCGTGCGCCAAGCCGGCTGGGAATCGGGATCGTCGACGTATCACGTGGAAATGGGCTGTCGATCAAGGTAAATAAACCTTTAACTCGGCTACCATGTTGGCCCAGGCGAGGAGTCGCGAAAATACAGCAGCGTGAATATGGATGGACCTTGGGAGTAGCCCGTATGTCTACTATGCCGCGTACCTCGCTCACCAAGATGTCGCTCTGAGGCCTGATACGACCGGATTGAGGCTATGTCCATTCTAGACAGGCCGTTCTGGTTCCGGTGGTTGAAGCAACTTGATTTCTGTGTCGGCAACGGCGGTCGACACCTATATCACAAACGCCCTACCATCTGCTCCTCCAGCTATGATAGACGCCATGCGCGGCGTTGGAACCTAGCTTCGAAGTAATTCTCCTGGTGTCTTAGACATACTTGGCTAACATCTGTGTTTCTCATTCAGGTCGGCTGTCGTACCGGCAAGTGTCAATCGTTTCGCCCTCCTAGGGTGACCATCAAACAGATATGATTGGCGGTTTCTATGAAATCTCTATTAGTATTGAATGTTCCTTGGTAAACCCCCCTAGTCTGCTGCTCCTTCAGGCTCTCAAATGATTTTTTTCGGTTCAGCTCTTTTACAACGACGCCCAATCTGACACCAAAAGCGATGCGTGTAAAACGATAAATCGCGCATACCAGGTTTTCTTCTGCTCAACATCTAAGCTATCATCCACCGGCTCACTTCCAGACGGGCTTCCGCTCCGCCCGAATCTGTGACAGAACTCGCTCCCAACAGCCCTCCGCAAAGGATCCGATGTCCAAGCAAACTCGGTTATCTAGCGTCATGTTGGAGAGGAGACAAGCTGTGGCTCGTCAGCTTGTACCTTTATTCACGACTTGGCGGTTGTCGGGTCGACTGGTTTGGGTATGGTGTATGATTGGCTTGAGTCGCCATTCAACATCCCCAGAGATAAATCTCCTAAGGGTAGGTAGAGATACAAGTGTATTCCGATTCACCATTATAAAATAATTGAAGGTCTCTTGGTTGTACCCGTATCGTCGCGTGGTTTCTTCGGTACCCGAGTAAATAGTTCCGAGGGTATTCGTAACGTTGGCGTAAACGAATTTTTACTTGGCTTCTGTACGATTGGTCCACGGAGCATGAGGATGTCGAACGGTGTTCGATTGAAGGAGCCAGTCGAGACAAAACGGTCAAAGATGCTAAATATTTTATGTGATATGACTTGGTTTTTCGCCTTTGAAGGCAAGTCCGATATGGTGTAGTGGCTAACATTATCGCCTCTCACGCGATAGCCCTGGGTTCGATTCCCAGTATCGGAGCTTTTTGGCTCTGGATCCACCACTAATTGTTATGGCCGATGCATACCACCATGGAACGACCGTAAGCGTCTCTTCTGTCGAATGAATCAAGGCCCGGGTCTATGTATGGCTCACGTGGAGGCGCTGACATCATGCCATTCCTGAGTGATTGTGCTTAGGGTGAACCACGACGACGGCCAGGCCACTCGAGCAGCTACCTGGTCTCCCCCACATTTCCCAAGCTGTTTCTCCGCCAGCCTGAAATTAGAACCGGTCTCGTGGGGTCCAACTTCCACCTCGCTACCATTTCGGAGACAAATAGACCTCACTTCGATTATACCGCTTGCGTATCCGTCATCGCGGTTTTAACTTGATGGCCAGCCAACTCAATGATCAACCACTCGGGCGCCTTGCCGAAACCCACATTCTCCCGGCTCTCCGAGCATCTGACCAAAATTAATCTCTGCATTTTCGTCTCGGCGGGTTGCCTAGCCAGTGCGTTGAGACTCGTTAATATCTGCGCAGCATGATTATGGCCACTACTCTTGTCAATGGGTTGAGAATACTCCGAGGTATTGCACAATGAAATGGTATAAAGCTTTCGAGACGCAAGGAAAAGGGGTCAAGTAACCAAGTCCCCTCGTCTCTCGTCTCTACTTTCCTTCCATTTCGACTATGAAGCGATTCGCTTGTGCGGTTTCTGCGCTCGCCGCCTCTGGCTATGTAAATGCTCAACAAGGTGCATGGGCTCAATGCGGTGGTCAGAACTGGACAGGTCCGTATTCGCTCTTGAATATTTCCGGGTAATGTAACAAGTCCACCATTGCTCCAGGTGGTACTACCTGCGTATCCGGTTATGTTTGCACATACTCAAACCCCTATTATTCGCAATGGTAAAGCTTATTTCTTGCGTCGTCACATACAAAGTCCCTAAAAATGGTAAATCGCTAGCATTCCTGGGACGGCTTCAGCGACTACCACTTCCAAGGCTACCACTTCCACTACGACTACCAGGATTACCACGTCGACCGTCAAGCCTACTACTACGATCACCAGCACTGCTCCGAGTTCAACTTCGACTGTATGCCCAGGTAGTCGAACTAAATTTACCTACTTCGGTGTCAACGAGTCTTGTGCCGAGTTTGGCAACACAGCGTGGCCTGGTACTCTGGGCAAAGACTACACCTGGCCAACTACCGACTCTGTCGACGTGAGTGTATACGTATCTCATGTTTGATTCTTGCACCTTTAACACGTCGACTATTTATAGTACTTCTTGGCCAAAGGCATGAACACTTTCCGTATTGCCTTTTTGATGGAACGAATCTCTCCTCCTGCTACCGGCCTTACTGGCGCATTTGATGCGACCTACCTCGCTGGCCTTAAGACGATTGCCAGCTACGTCACCAGCAAGGGTGGTAATGCTGTTCTTGACCCTCATAAGTGAGTTCGGGTCCAAAACTGGATTGGTATCGTTTGGCTTACCCTGGATTGTAGTTTCATGCGTTATAATAATGCCATCATTTCTTCCACCACCGATTTTGCTACTTGGTGGAAGAATCTCGCTAACGAGTTCAAGAATGACCCCAAAATCATCTTCGATATCAATAACGAGCCTCATGTTCGTAGATTCTGCCTTTAGATTCTCATTCGATACTGACGCGCTTTGTAGGATATGGATGTGAACCTAGTTTACAATCTGAATCAGGCCGCCGTTAACTCTATCCGCGCTGCTGGTGCCACTAGCCAACTCATCCTTGTTGAAGGAACCTCCTATTCGGGTGCCTGGAGTATGTTCTTTTTACCAGTCTGTTTCGGAACGTTTATTTACGCCACCGTTTCGCACAGCTTGGGTCTCTTCAGGCAACGGTGACGCATTCAAACCTCTCAAGGACCCGAGCAACAACATCGCCATCGAAATGCACCAGTACCTCGACTCTGATGGTTCCGGCACGTCCCCTACTTGTGTTTCTTCAACTATTGCGGCCGAGCGTCTCGCTTCTGCGACTGCATGGCTCCAGGCCAACGGATTCAAGGGCTTCCTTGGCGAGATCGGCGGCGGATCCAATGATGTTTGCATCGCAGCTATCAAAGGCGGATTATGTGCGCTTCAGCAGAGTGGAGTTTGGATTGGTGCGCTCTGGTGGGCTGCTGGTCCTTGGTGGGGCGAGTGAGTATTTTGAGTATTTTGATTTTGAAGATCGGCGCTCACATATACTCATATTTTTAGCTACTTCCAGTCGATTGAGCCTCCCAGTGGCGCTGCTGTGTCTCGCATCCTTCCCGAGGCGCTCCTGCCTTTCCTCTAACGGATTCCTTCGTGAGCTGTTACCGATATTTTTAGTCCTAGACATATGCTGCACTCGTCTGGCCTTTGGTTGGACCGACTTGCGAATATATCCCTATCTGCCTGATCAATTGTGTGATTGCCGGGTGTAGTGCTAAAACCCGTTTTCGGAACCGAAGGAATAAAGTTTATCACGTGCGATTCTATCTTATCTCGCTTGGCTCTGTGGAGAAAGATTTGCATGTTTTTCCCTGACGTCGATGCGGTCAGCGTGCTCCCTTTCGGGGATCGTTTCGCCTCGGCGCTCGGCAACCACAGACGCTCAGACACGATAGAGTGCTTTTATACCCTACCTTACTACTCTTTGGCCCAGCAGTTGGCCTCCTCTACGCTGCTCAACTACCACAGCTACACGACCACGCTACGTCATGACAGATATCCCGGACAAAAAAATAAGCTCAGTTGTTATGGGGGACGAGTCGATCAAGAAAGCTCCTAGTCAATCCGAAGAGGACTTGAGGTTTGAGAAACAACTAATTCGAAAGGTGAGTGTTCGGTGGTTTGGCTATACGTGAATCGCCCGATTGACTGTTATTACTTCATTCAGATGGATTTGCATGTCTGTCCTTGTCAGTCATAAGTTGCGCCCATGTTGGAGAATTCTTTCACTCAAAGATTGGTTGGTTGGTAGGGGTGATGCTAGTGTATCTTGTATCTTTTCTTGGTGAGCCATGAACCCCATTGCGGTCAAATGAAACCAACAAACTAATTCCATGTCTCAATTCTTAGACCGGGTGAACATTGGGTAAGTGCCTGTCTTTACGTTTATCTACATTCTCAGGACAAAACGTCGGCCGTCGGAAATTCTAGGAATGCTCGGCTCTACGGTTTAGAGGCCGACCTCGGAATGAAGGGATCGCAGTTTCAAACTGCTGTTAGCGTCCTATTTGTAACGTATTTGGTAAGCTTGAGCGTGTTATTCTGCTAAACCACCCTCCTAACCAATATCTGCTCGTTAGTTATTCGAAGTTCCTAGCAATCTTGTGAGTGTTTGAGTAATTTGACATGGTGCGCGATTATTTACGCAAGTTATCGTAGGTTATCAAAAAGCTTAGACCATCGCGATATGGTAAGCAACTCCATTTGATTGAAGCCTAGAACTAATCATCGGTCACAGTTGCATTTATCACAGTTGCTTGGGGAATTGTTGCAACCTTGACCGGAATCGTCCAATCTTACGGGGCCTTGATTGCGTGCCGCTTGATTTTAGGATTATTTGAGGCAGGATTGTTGTAAGTTGTCCCCACAAGCCAGAGCATAGTTATCGCTGACCTATAAAAGCCCAGGGATGACGATATACCTCACGTTTTGTGAGCTTTTTCTTGTGATGGTGCTTGCCTTGCGTTTTACTTACCACCGAATTATTCTTAGGGTATACTCGTAAAGAGCTCGCGTTGCGCGTCGGGTATTTGTTTGTGTCGGCTGCATTCGCTGGTGCCTTCGGAGTAAGTTCATATTCCGGACTCCTCGCCCTTTATCTTAATTACTCTGCAGGGATTGTTAGCAACGGCCATCGGACAAATGGATGGCGTGGCCGGGCAGAGGGGGTAAGTCGCCGTCTCGGGCTTTCCTATTTAATGTTCACTTCCTAGCGCCCATACAGATGGCGTTGGATCCTAATTATCGAGTAAGCCTAGAGTGCCCGAGCCTATAACAACAGGCTTACGCGCTAACGCTGGTGTATAGGGGCTTACCATCCGTTGTACTTGGTTGTGTGCTCCCATTTGTGCTCGCTGACGATCCGGACTCGGCCAAATGGTTAACTAAAGAAGAAAAAGAGTTTATTCGGGCACGCAAACTTAGGCAACAAGGAGAGAATGCCGAGGCTCAGAAGTTCCACTGGAGTGACGTACGAAAATGCTTCAAGGACCCGAAAGTATATGCTTTGTAAGTCCCCCCTATTTCTCAAATGCGACTTCTAACAGGTTCTATCATGGTATAGTGCGGCTGGCCAATTTGGTTGCGACACAATGCTTTACGGATTTAGCACATTCCTCCCGACGATCATTCAGCAACTTGGGAGATGGACGACCACTCAAACGCAACTGGTAGGCTCTAATTTCAGATGTTTGATGATCCAACAGAGTGCATGCTGACGGCTGTGACAGCTTACTGTACCTTGTTATGCTCTAGTAAGCACCGTCACTCTGAAATCATGACCAGTCGTCCTTACCGTTCCAAGGGTGCCATCACCTATCTAACTGTCGCCAAATTATCCGACCGGTTCCAAATTCGAGGGTGGTTTGCTGTCGCTGGAGGGCTCATATCTGTGCTGGGATATATAATTCTACTTGTGCCTGTCTCGTCAGGAGCGCACTATCTGGGCTGCTTTTTCGTCGCGTGAGTCCGTTGTATCAATTTCTTCGAAGTCGCTGAGGCTAAATCGCGTCTGGTGAGTATGGGGCTATACGTACTCGTTGGTATACCCCTAAGCTGGTTGCCCAATAACATTCCTCGTTACGGAAAACGTACGAGCGCTACCGGATTTCAGTTGACAGTTGGAAACGCATCAGTTCGTGCTAGCTTATACTCCACAAAGTTCATAAAGCTGAAATTTGATTGAATTATCGAACAGGGTATAATGGCCCCTTTTTTGTACGCCACCAATGAAAAGCCAAGATACATTCGTGGGCATGCAGTTAGCCTAGCGATGGTGGCATTCGCCACTTGCGTGTATGCAGCTCTCATTGTGAGTGATTTTGGCCACCCTGTGGTGCATCCTATATTGACCAGGATATAGGTTGTGTACTCGAGCTTGAATGCGCGACGGGATCGAGGTGAAGAAGATGATAAGATGCAGGGTAAGGCGGAAGAGGAGATTGACGCGATGGGTGATGATTCTCCACGCTTCAGGTGTGTGGTCCGTTTCTCTCTCGTGTCCGTCTACCGTTTTAACTATCTTTCGTCCTTGTAGATTCATAACTTGACTGGTGTGAGATAACTGAACGCCGCGCTTCGCCTATGCGTATTCCAGTTGTCGAATGTTTGCGTCGGTCGCATACATTTGCGTAGTATATCAACCCGAGTAGTTGGTTTCGTCATCATGGGACGTAGGAGGGACATGTTTAGATTCTGTATATAGCCGACATACGAAATTGACGCAATCGTTTTTATGTATACTCTTCTTTGGTACCATTAGATTCAACTCGGAATATCCCCCGCCGGCGGGGAGCAAACCGTCCGAAGCTTAGCCGGGTACAGAGCCAGCGCGAGTAAGACGACATGTACAAGTGTCTGTTTCGAGAATATTGAAGTCATTCACCGCGCCTCGACTCAAGCCAGTACAGCAGTCTCTATGAGTACCGTGCCCGGTGACCGGGAAATGAAACGACTCGCCATTCACAAAAACCCGCTCGATTTGAACCGTCTAAAGTACTCTATGTAGACCATGTATATGGCTTGATCGTGTTCATGCATTTTCTCTACCACACAAACACAAACACGCAGAGAAATACGCTTATTATGTGAACCTAAGGCTCAAGCGCTGGCTGTATAGTCAGGCCTGAGCCGCGTAACCTAGTTCAAACGGGCTAATAACCATTGAATGAAGTTCAGAAGATCGAAACATCCTCTTGGGTATTTGTATGCGTGTTTACAACACTGTAGGAAGTGTCGGGAGCTAACCTAACTCCGTCCCTGACAATCCATAAGAATCCGTCACGGGACTTATATTAAACTCTTTCTGGAGTGCTTCAAAGTCCCCGTCCCTGAGCTTAGTCAGCTCGATTATTGCCAATGTCCGAAAAAGTCCGCTGAAATGGAACTATTGTAAGTCCGGATTGGCAATAATGACAAGGCTAACGACAGATCGGTAATTTGGGGGATACATCATAAGTCCGTCTCATGCTTTAAAGTGAATCCATTTCAGGCTTAATAATCGGTCTCTTAGCAGGACTCTTCACAGTTCCCGGTCATAACCCTGGCAGATTCCTATACCCGGACTTCTCGAAAGTCCGCTAAGCTCGTAGCACTCACTATATGCGTGCAAAACAGTATATTAATCGAGAAACGTAAACATCAGAATCAACATCGATATCGTGAGCAACAACATTACGGGCGTCAGCTCCGTAAACAATCGGAGAACATAAGCGGAGAAAAAACAGATTGAAAATGGAAATAACCCGTTTGCGGGCGGTTGTCCGCGAGTGTCGAAGCGCGGAATCACCCCGTATCTATTTCCGGCGACTCGACTGACGGAGCGGCACATCTACGACCTGCGTCGTTGAGGCGTTAGTAACACTTTCAACCCGAAGAGCATTAACATACCTTATCTTTCCCCTTGCCAGCAGGCTTCGTTCGCGGCTTTTTCCCACCCTTCTTGCCAACACTATCGTCAAGCTCTTTTTCTGGTACGACAGGGCCAACCTGCTGGTCTTCCTGGTCCGCGGCTGGCTCAGTTTCGGAGTCGGACTTGGGCTCGAGGACGGGGGCTGGTCGCATCTTTGGCTTTGCTCTGGATTTCTGCGCAACTGGTTGAGCGTCGACCGGAACTGTAATCGAGTCACCTGTGGAGGTAGGAGCGTTGTCTGCGAGGGCGGGGGTGTTGTTCAAGGTTGTGGAGGCTGCTCCATCCGGCAGGGTTGTTTCAGAACGAGCACCGCGTGCAGCACGACGGCCACGGCCACGGCTTGCTTTTGGTTCAGGCCGAGGAGGTGGATTGGGTTCCGAAGCTGGGTCGTAGTCGGGATCCTCGATAAACCGCTTGATCAAGTCCTTGTAGATAGGCCCGAATCGAGCATTGCCTCCTGCTGCCTCGATAGCTGCCGCGTTCCGGATCTTGGCCACCTCGACTAGAGGGATCTTGAGGCCACGCCAGATGAGGAAGTTCGGAGCCGGATCGGGGTGGCTGCCGATTGCGTGGAAGGTTCAGATGGGTTTGTAGAGGGCGGGGAAGATGTAGGGGCTGGCGCTGTAGTGGCCGCGGTGGCGGGAATAGCTGAAGTTGGATGGGGCACAGAAAGCAGCGTCGACGTTGTATCTCTAGTTATCTCGGACATGTCAAAATCCCCGTCGTCATCTGTAATTCTATGTTAAATATGAAGATATGCGCACTTAAAAACATACCATCTTCATTGTCCATCCTGATGGACATCATGTGCATCGAGTACTCAGCCGCACGCATACTCACATCAAATTCGCGTTCGGCCTCGAAGCCCACACCCCCTATATCGGCTTCCATCGGGTGACGCTCGAGTACTATCCCGCCGCCGGCAGTTGGACCATCCAGGACTTGAGCGGCTGAGGTCAGGCTGTTGGTATTTGGGTCGGGGGCGCTTGAGGCGGAGCGGTCAACGGGTGGGCTAGGAGCGGTCGGGACTTGGTTGCTTGCGGGAGGACTTAAGGCTGATTGATCTGAGCTCGGTGTGGGTGCAACGGGCTCGGCTGGGGTGTGATCGTACATAGGCGCATTTGAAAATCCATCATTAGAGCGGGATGCAGATGCCCCGGGAGCATGTGCAAATTGGTCGTGCGCGGATGCACCGGCAACGGCTTGTCCGAGGTCAGGCGCCGGCGCGCTAGGGGCGGACGCAACCTGGTCGTGCGCGGACGTACCAGCATCAGCTTGTCCGGCGTTGGGTGCTGGTACACTAGGGGCGGACGCGACCTGGTTGTGCGGGGACACACCGGTAATGGAATGATTGGGGTAGTACGCGGACGCACCAGCAAAGGTATGACTGGGATAGTATGCGGATGCACTAGGGGGGGATGGGATTTGGGCGTTGGTGGGCGCGGCATAAGAAACCTGCTCTACACAGGACCAACATCCAAATTTTTTGGATCTTAAAATGGGCCGTTTTTTGTATGAATCAGCCAAGAATCATAGTTGGATAGTGCATATAATCAGGCTGTTTTGTCCAAGGTAAAATAAAATGGATGTTTCATCCACCACAAACTGTAAGATAAGTACGTGAGTCTAGAGAACTTTGTATTGGTCAAAGTGAGATGAGGATTGTTGAAAGTTCTTCTTTGCATTAGCTTTCCTAAAATGGAAATATAAGCCAACTCCTTATATCTAAGTAAAATGTCCATCTTTTATTGGCATTACAATCATAATAATGAGACACAGGAGCCAAAAAGAGGCCTGTTTTAAGGTCCATATTTTTTGGATGTTGCACTCGCACAGAGCTGGCTAGCATAAGAGGCTTGTGCATCGGGACCGGGTGTGAACGCGTGGTATGCAGGTCCTCCGGGGGCTATGTGGCTAGGATAGGGTCCAAATAGACCAGCAGCTGGCGCAACTTGGGTATGGGTTGGTACGCCGTAAGGAATATGACCAGGATACGGTGCTGGTACACCGGTACCAGGCGCGAAATGGCCATGTACCGGTGCGCCGGGGATCACTTCGCCATACTGAGACGTAGGCGGACCAGCAACGGCTAGGAGGGCGCTGGACGCAAGAGGATGTGGAAGGGTTACGATGGGGCCGTGCTCCCTTGGACCTGGCATAGCTGAAGTGGCCGCAGCGGCGGCCTTTGCCCGTCCTTTGGTCTTGCTGGTTGGAACACCGTTCTTCGGGGGCCTCCCTGGCTTTTTGCGAGGCTTGACAAGTGGTGGTAGTGGCCCGCCAGATGCAGCGAGATCCTCAAGTGCCTTCTGCTTGTTCGCCTTTGTAGTAGCAGCGCGGGACCTGTATCGAAGGAGAACCAAGTAGAGTGCCTTGATGCACCAGAACTTGTGCTCGCGAAACACCTCAAACTCCTTGCGAATCGCAACAAACTTGGTTGGAAAACTTGTTAGCACAATGAACGGATAGCGTTTTAACTACTCACCTTATTAATAACGTGCTCAATGATGCCCTTGACTGGTTGGTTGTCGATAGACTTGGTCAGATCTATCATGTGTGTGCGATGAAGGATCAGCCGTCCTAGATCCTGTCGGGGGAATCAGTAAAATATTTCGTTATGCGTAAGAGAATACATACCTTGAAATGGCCATAATCCACATCGCTCATCCCCAGCTCAACTTGCAAGTTGTACCCCTCGCCAGGTCCACGGCCAGCGGTACCCTCCAGCTTTGGTTTGACAACAAACAAAAGAGGCTTGGAGATTATGGGGATTCCAGATACTCTAGTCGTAGACAACTGGCCTTGTGCCCCAGACATAGAACCTAGTTGAGCGCCATAAGCTTGAGGGCCTGCTAGTCGGATACTCAGCCAAATCCCTCGGAGATCCCGAGCACTCATCGCGATCCGTAGAATCCAGATCAGTCATGAGCCACACTCATGACCAATTTTGATTCTATGGATCGCCTAGCTCGCTCTTGAGCGCTTGGGATCTCCGGCGGATTTGCCTGAGTAGTGAATCGCGGACTTACCAGTGGAGGGCTGTGAGGCGCCCTCATTGGTTTGCGTTGTGTCCTTAGGCATGGCTTGCGCAACAAAAGGGCACGCACAGAACAAGAGGAGGGGGGGTGCGAACACGAAAAAAATTGTCGCCGCAAAGCAAGGCAAAAGGACGTGTTGAAACGTACCTAAATACGACAGTTGAGGATTAAGCGCCAGGGAACTCAATTGGGTGCTGTCACGGGAGCACTTACTAGAAGTCTGTGCAAGGGTTTGACGGCTGTGCATGGATCTAACATAAGTCCGGAACCAACTTGGTCCAAGGGGGACCAGAGAAAAAAATTCTCACCCGAGGTCGGTTTTTGAAATATCGTAAACTTGCCTAACCCACCCACCCCCCACTGTATTATGTCATAGATTATATGCCAAATTGGGCACAACACACACGTGACACTAACAGCCAGACTGAGAACAAGACTGTAAATGCGACACTTGAACTAAAACATTGCAGAAAGTTAGACTTTGTTGGGTGTGTAATGTACAGATGGTGCTCAATCGACCCTCCGACGTTTGTTACCAAATGAGCGACTGTTACCGTGCTCCCCACAATCCCAATCCTTTGGGACGTAAGAGAAATTATAACAATCAAGATGAAACTGGGAGAGAAGGTCAGCTCTACTATATAGCTATTTCACCGCTAATAGCCTACCCATTTGGTCTCGCACTGGCGGTTGCTACACATCATCACCCGGGGTTCCGTGCCTGGTATCTTGCTCATTTGTATCTCTTCTTCGGTCACTTTTGTATTGCAGGGGTAGCATGCTGTAATTTTGTCTATAACTCTACATTGGCATATTGTACGACCGGACCGACTAGATATTGCTGTTGAATTGAAAAGGGTGTTGGGATTCGGCAAGGTATCTTAAAAACATCAATAAACCATGTTAGTAGCCGGCCATAATATACAGACGAAAGTACACACTGTGGGCGTAGTCCATTTCCTCGTCTGATTGATCTTCACTGTCGCTTAGCTGAACGTCTTGTGGTTCAGGTGTTCCAGGCGTGTCCTCTACTAACTGTTTGTCATCCTTGGGAAGTTCGATTGTTCTAACAACTTTGTTGAGAAATAGATGACACTACTAGGTCAATTATGCTCACCGTAATACCATTTGTGAGCTATGAGCTTCGGAGATCGTTAGTTCGGGACCAGAGCCCTGGGACTTTGAGGCTCGGGGAAGCGCCCGTCGACGATCCCAAACACTTTTCATTGCTGAAAGCTCGGATGCTGAGAGTTGAGCCACATCAGGGCATTTCGTGCAGGCCAGAAAGCCTATTAGAGCCCGTGGAGGTCGGGAGGCATACCTCAATCCACAGCGCTTCCCGGAGTTCCCGGGAGCCGAGGGGAGCCGAGGGCCAAATACGGCCACATATCTGAGCCTGGGGCTGCGAGCACGCCGCTTACCGAGCACTCTGGACCCTACAACCCCAGCTGTGTAAGCCAGGTACGCCCGCTAGAACGCCTAGGGTCTGTTGACGCCCGCCGTTGTTGCGCCCCCTGTCAACATCAGGGCATTTGGTGTGGGTGTTAGAACCTATTGGAGCCTGGGGACCAGTGGATGCTATTGCCCGTCTGTGGATGCTCCCGGAGCTCTAGAGAGCCTAGAAGCCTGATCTATAAGCAGTTATTTGAAATGAATCCACAGGCACATTTTGTTCAAAAAGTGTCGCGTTTGGGACAGTAATTTGCGTTTTTCTCATTCAATTTTGATGCATTCGAGGTTCTAATTGGACTTGTAGGCTGGTAGAAGCCTGGCGCATCTGCTGACAAATTTTCAAAAATTTGAAATTGACGCATATAGGTACGTATGTGTCACTCACAGCTACATGTCACATGACTCAGGAGGCAAGATCCCCCCAAGTAGTTACACCTGCTATGCCTATGTGATCACACTGGCCACTACTCCCCCGGGGGTATTTTATGGCATTTAGTGGGGTTTCTGTTGTGGAAAACACTAAATCATGGCTGAATAAAAAACAATGTAACTGGACAGAATCTAAGTACAAATTGTTTGTTTGTACCTGAGGCTTCTAGGCTCTCTAGAGCTCCAGGAGCATCCACAGACGGGCAATAGCCTCCACTGGTCCCCAGGCTCCAATAGGTTCTAACACCCACACCAAATGCCCTGATGAATCTAACGGTCGGCATGCATGCAGCCGGCACCGCTCGCCGTCACCGGTGTCCCGTTCCGACGCAACGCTGCTCGCCGGCCGGTCAAAACGTCCACTGGCCAGATCAATTGTCCATTCGCCAGGGTGCATATACGCGGCGTGGCGCGCACAAAATTTGCGCTACCCTGGTCTGGTTCAATCCGTGCTCACATCGCACGGTTTACGGTGGGTTTATCCAGTTGTATGCGTGTAAATAGACAAACAATTGTATTGGATCACTACCACATGGATATGCAAACAAAATGCACTGAACGCTGGTACTTGGAACCGCGCACATAAGCAAGCCGCTCGACGCAATTTGTGCTATCTGTCGTTGTGTTGCCTACCGTTCAAAGGATGACTACCTATCAGCTCATAAGGTTGGCAGGGCAAAAAAGCGAACAAGATTGACATACCTGAACTGTAAACTCCCTAATGTTTGCAAGCGATCTATCAGGTGCACGATTGTGGTTGACACATCTACACCCGCACAGCAATTCTTTTGGTGAGAATAATGCATGTACCACTAGATATGGAGATAGGGGAATTTGACTCACAAAGAGGTTCAAATACGACGGGATCATTATTGTTGATCCCTTGGAGGTCCGCAGATTATTGGGTAAAATCTAAAAAAGCAAGAAACACAAAGCACGTTCGCACTTTACAAGAAATGAAACTACTTACTGGGACAAGACGGTCTCTCAGACTTCCCCACTACAGTTCTTAGCTTCAAGATTGGTAGCAAACTAATCTGGTGCGCTGGGTGTATATTGTGTTGACCGAGGCTACAGTTCTTGTCACTAATAGATCCCTAATCGTCTGAAATCCGCTCACCACTTGTAGGTCATTCAAAAAAATGAAATCGCTGACCGAATGGTATTTATTGAGGTAAAAAGACTCGTAGGTATCAAGCGTCGTCTGGTGGGTTACGCCAACAATTGCAGGGCCAGAAAATCGTGGTGCAAGGGGACAAACGCGAACGATTTGCAAGATGTTGACTAGATGTGGTCGTAGGTGGGCGGGTTTTCTTATGACGATCATGTTTGTCGCGTTTTCGAGTGTACTAGTAGCGATGGGTTTAAATTTGTGTAGATAGGCAAAGACAGGTGTGGGCAATTCGGTATTGGTGGTTTCAGGGGAAGGGATTACGCAAAAGATCAACTGTAGACGGCCTGCTTCGCAGTCTGACGTACAGAGTGAGGGTCATCAGATGTGCGTCCAACATATGCTTCTACACATACCCTTCAATTGTATATCTCCGTCGCTTGGGATCTGGTCCCCATCCCTAAGGTATAATACGGGATCAGCAACAGCAGGAGCCTTATCCGAAGGGGGTGTTGTGTTGGCACGTGTCCACTCAACCTTTGGAAAAATTTGGCGGTATGGTTCGGTCAACCTGATTGATGTCCACACTCCCACCACTGTCTCTCCACTGACCAAAGGTGGCAGGAGAGAGCTTGTCCTGCAATCCTCAAGCAAAGTCGGTAGCTTGTATTTCTCCTGGGCCGCTGCAATAGTAAGGGTTTCGGTTGGCCGTAAGGTGACGTCCTGATATTTTGACAGGTTGTACAGTTGCTGAACCCGGCCAATCCTCTTTGCGATGCATTCCTCCTGGTCGTCCAGATCGTCAATCTGACGTTTTCTTTTCTTTGTTGTGGCTGCTGTCGCATTTAGTGTAGACTCTGGGGCCTTGAGGCCTGTCTCTGTTCGTTTAGCTGGCGCGAATCCCCCCGCTTGGAGCGCTGGGCAGGTTCTGGGTCCGGCGTGATAGAGGGATTTTGATCTACCGTTGGTCAGTACTTGAGCATTATCACAGTGTGTAGAGCACTTACTCGTGTTGTCCCGACCATGCATATTTGTATTTTGCATGCCTTTATCGCACGGATTTGCCAGCTCGACCATAGGGTCCGGCGCAGGAATGGTCTTCCTCCAGGTATGGAACTGGCAAAGTTCGGTGAGCTTCTCCCTCCAGACAAGCCATCGAATCGTCTGTTTCTCCCAGTCCTTCTTATTTGTCGCCGGGTACGCCTCTTTGATTGTATCAATGTGCAGGTGTTCTATCGTCTCAGTGGAGAAGTTATCGGCCGTGCCCTTGGCGCGAATCTGATTGGACATATGATGCCCAGCATGTAACTTGGGTATGTTGAAATGTTCAATGACTCCATCTTTACCCCTCCGTGATTCATTTTTGATCCAGATGTACTTGTATTGATGGAAGTCTTGATATGCTTGATCATATGTGCGTAGGGTGTGCTCGGTGTGAGTAGGGAGCTGGGCGTAGTAGATGTAGTTGGTGAGGGCTTGGGTCGCAAGTGTGAGTTCGCGACTATATTGGACGTCGTAGTTAGCCAAGATACTGAGATGAACTTTGAGCAGCGCTCGATGCTCCTTGCACGACATCTGTGAGATGTGGCAAACACCCTTTGGAAAGGTCCGGCTACCCGAATACGGAACTTGCGCCTTCATCCGCGCGTCAATCTCCCTTTCTCCGAGTGAGTTCTTGTTCCATTTGAAGATGTGGTCAAAGAAGTATTCATAGTAGCTGTGAAGTAGATCGACCGATAGTGTTTGGCATATGTCGACAAGTGGCAGATGTGCCCAGAAAGGATACTCAACATCTCCAAGACCTTCTTTGGTTGCGCCGAGCGAGAACTGATAGGGGTCGGCATTCGGGTGTCGCTGCTCCCAAACCCGCTCGATTGCGTCGGGAATTGATTCTTGTGTACGTAGTGGTTTGGAATCAGGTGAGCCAAAATTGGTTGTAGTCGCATTACAATGAATACAGTTGCTTTTGTCCAGCGCGGCAATCATATACTACTCCTCAAGATTGGCGACATAGGCGACAAGTGCGTAGAAAATGAGTCGTATGATGCCCCTTGTGTCCGTTACTTCGTGTACATTGATCTCCTTTAGCGGCTTGCAGATTATTTCCATGCACAGATGGAACAATCGACGGCTGAGAATCCCAGGGAGGCTGGCCTTTTTGGTTTTTGTCTTTGGCACCAACTGTTCAAGCGTATTTTCCCATTTGCATATTGGGATGTATGCGAGGAGCATCCATGCGCGTTTGCTTGTTTGTGCACGTACATCCTTTACAATGTTGCCAAGGGAGACATACAGCGCATGGACCTTAACATTGCCAGCGTAATGTGTTAGGTGTGTCTTGTCGCTTCCAAAGATGACGCCTCCTAATGCCGCGTCTGAGCTATATCCAGCTTCATGTACTGTTTGCTACAAACAAACCGTTGTATCAGAATTGCAAGTTAGGCGCTGTTGGTACGCACCAAAATCTCATGCCACAAGTGACCAGTCGGCATCTCATCAAACACCTGAATTTCATCATCGCCAGCGAGCCGAACCTCCGGAGCGAACCAGATGTTTCCGTCAAGATCAGGTCGACCAACAAGATAATTGAGGCACTCTTCAAGGTTTCGTAGGTAAAGGACAATATCTTTGTATCTTGCTTCAGGAAAGTTCTCAGCCAGGATCTGTTGACAGTGCCAAGCCGGACCACCAAATCCCGCCAACTCATTCTCCAGCTTTTGAAACAGGTTATATGCGCGACCAAACGTCGGCTTTTCTGCTAAAATCTACAAGCTTGATTAGCGAGTGCATTTGAACACTTTAACAACATGTACTTACCCCATCCATATCTAGAAACTCGTCGATTTTTGATTGTGAGGACTTGCAGGTGGCCAACCAATACGCCAGTTTCCATTCGGCCTCACTTGCAAAAGGGTACCAAGGCAAGTTTGGATGGGCTTTTGAGCGAGCTTCTAACATGTTCTCCCAGGCTGTTTTTGTCCTCCCCAAAGGACGACCCGCAGTACGATGAACGTATCACACAAGGCCGTCTGCATCAACAATCTTGTTGTATTTTGATGGATCGAACCAAGGGAAACGCGATTCAAGCGGCACACAATGAGCGTGTTCTGGTGTTCGAGCCGGTACATCCTCTGAAAGCATGGGCTGAGACAATATTGGGATATTAGGTTCGAGATCTTGCTCAAGCTGTGAGGAAAGGTTGTTGAGGTACGGGTGCAGCGGAGGTTCCAACGTTGAGGCAGCAATGCTTTCCATTATATCTTCATTTGGTAAGTTATCTACATTTGACTCTAGCATGTTATCAATCTCTGGAATGTCTTCAGCTATTTGTTTGTTTGAGGGGATTGCATTCCACTTACCGTGTTGCGTGGCCTGACCATGATGTAGAGCTGGTTGGACGGCTAAGTTGGGGTTTTGGAGGTGCTTTCTTGAGCAGTGTCAGCGGTAAGTCGCCATATCCTCAAAAGCTCGTTTGCATCCTGTATACAAGCAGTGAATCAAACTTTTGGGCATAATGTTGGTCTGGGGATGTTCTGGGAGTGATCGCAAAGGGAAAGGTTATGTTCAATTAGTCACCATTTCCAACATTACATTTCAACCCTTCGCTTAGCTTTCAACTTCAACTAAGTTGGTCCATCTCTACTTTTTTGATTTTGAGTTTTGTCAAGATGCCGGCCCCCAAACGCCAGACTGTGTCTACCCCAACGCCTAATACACCATACCCACCCCCTGTTGCAACGGATGCCACGGAGACACCTTCAGATGGCCGGCGTTATCAAACTCGACGAGTAGCACTCAAGTTCAGCCACACCAAAACACCATACGTACCTCCTCCAAGACCTCCAAGAGAGCGACCTCCTGTTCCCAAATCTGTTGCACAAAAAGGTACCTGTCTCTTTTCTAACAACTCGCTTCTGTCATGCTAACTACAAACAGGCCCCAAATCAACACAGTCGACAAACGCGACAAATGAACAAACTCCAGGTGAGCAAACTTTATATCAAACTATATTGATTTTAAGTCTAATTATTTGTCTATTTTCTAAAAGATCAGGCGTTGAGTTTGACAACAACCAAACCAACACAGCAAGCCAAATCCGAATCAATACCCCAGTGCGAGTCTGAAAAGACCACTCCTGATGTCTCTGTTCCCAAGGCACTATCTACCATACAGAGTCTTTCCAACGCACCCATTCCCAAGTTGGCATCCACCATGGAAGCCATTCCCAACGTCCCTGACCCCGAGTCACAATTGTCTTGTAGCGTCCTCAATCCTGTTCCGCAACCTGCTCCTAGTGTCTCTAATCCCATGCCAACGTCTGTAACACCTTATTCAGCGGGGGCTCAGATTGAGAGTCTCGTCTCCGCATCATACACTCAAGAGGATAGTGGCTCTCGCCTCCCAACCATTCCCGAAGTATGTGAAATGTTTGCTGAATTGTACGTCCGCTGACTCAATGTACAATTAAAGTATGTTGAAATAGGACGAAACAACTCTTTTGCAGGTGCAGATACTGCCCTTGTACACCATAACTCCCAGGGTGCGTGCTTTATGACGGTCCACTCAGCATATTCTAACGTACATTTGCTGCGATGATCCAGTTGCTACGGTCACACCATCAAGTAACCATTTTGCGACCCCACGCCGAGCTAATCGACCTGCCGGGTTTGCAACACCGGCTTTGGTTATCATTCAAAACTCGCAAGACTACTATGATTCTCAGTTCCCTACATTTGTTCCAAATTCTACCATTCCTTTCAACACAAGCGTCCTCTCGATCAGACTTCCACCTCATCTCAGCCCTTGTCAAAACTACAACCAGCAATCCAGCTTTGGCCCCTGGACGCCCTCTCAGAGCGAATTTGCCCCACCGGAGTCTGGTTCCGTGGTTTTAAGCGGCTTCCATGACACAAAAGACCTGAATCAAGACGTATTTCAAGCTCCTTGTGCCACTTTGGCAGCTGTACCAGTTGCTAAGGCACCAAACACCGACGTCAATATGCTATATACCGCAATCCTAAGTACGCTTCCGCCCTCCTTGCCTGCTGCACCTCTCGCTTCTGCGGGGAGCCACCCTTTCACTACTCCCGGCCTGCTTGAGGTCCCAGACAGAACCATGCATCCAGACTTTACTTTACGCAACGAACTGGTTATAACGCAAGCCCTTTCAACACCAAATGCCAGCTCCATGCCGTCTGGTGCAACGCCGGGAAATCAGATTGTTCGGCGGCCTTCACTCGCACTATCAAATGCTCAACTAGCCAATACACACGCGTCTGTTCCTCCTACCTCTGCACCTACCACCAATCCCTACCGCCCGAATCAACTACGACAATACCAGTTTCAATATGACGAGGTGGTATTTGGCAATCAAATGAAGCATCGCTGGGGCCTGTTTCTCGCAACTGAAGACCCGTTCCCGACGAATATTCTCCCTGCTTGGGAAGCTTGTATCTCTTATGCAGAGCAAGTCCTCAAATCACCGCGTGGACAATATCCGATCTCGCAGCTTTTTGATTTTGTGAGTCTATTGTTTTTCCGAGTACTATGGCGTGTATTGATTTATCATTTTAGGTTCGCAAGAAGGACTCGAACATCCGTAATAGCTTCTTGAGCGGGCTTTTGTTGGTGGTCGAGCAGAAGTATGATATCAATAACAAAACTTCAACCGAGAAGCTCAACGAACTCATCAGCAACATTAATTTTGCACACATCTCGTATGATCTTGCTGTAAGTGCAACTACTATGTTCAGGGCAATCATTTGATACATCATTAGACCAAGAGACTGACTGGACGATATCGCCATCCCTGCGTGTTTGAGGTGGTCAAACTGGTTCTCTTCCCAAAACGCACACGGGGCAAACCGATTGGGGTGCGCTTCATTCGCAATATAATGGGGGACCCGGGTCCAGGTGTAAAACCCCACGAGATCGAGGCCCCAATTCCAACAGTTGCTTTGGCTTGTACCCTGGTACGACTGCATTTGATTTGACGCTGATTGTACTGATAATCTGGGTGTAAGATTCTTCACGTGTTGCACTCGATCAAGGCGGGCGACTCATCCACCCGTAACCCCAAGTCTAGAAAACCGGTACAATGGAGTGAGAGTAGATACGGCAACAACTATCGCAAAATCCTGTCGAAAATGAAGAAGTACAACCAGATCGGAGAGGTGCAGAGAGAGTGTATGGCGGAAATCATGTGAGCTTGTGCATATTTTAGTATCCTACATAGACTAAACAGATGCGCTATGCTAAATAGGAAGGAATATATGATCGCGAGTGGTTCTACTTGCGGGTCAGATGACGACGGTGTGCAGTTCGATGACAATATGCTGAGCGATGGGGACATTGATGTTTAGAGACCGGTACGCACTCATTCAGCTTAACCATTGCATGTACAATGCTGAATGATATCTTTTTGATTCGGTTTTGTGGTGCCCCATATGAACAATGCACAATAATCATTTAGTTGCTGTTACAGTGTTTTCTAGCAGGTCACAGTTCCTCATGCCGCCCGTTGCAATCCCGCCGCCCGTTCTGTCTCACGCGCTTTGTGATAGTGGTCGGACCGGTTATCAATTGTGTACATGTATAGAATGCGGATGGGGAATGTGTTTGTCTACCTTTTACGTCGATCCAATACAATTGTTTGTCTATTTACACGCATACAACTGGATAAACCCACCGTAAACCGTGCGATGTGAGCACGGATTGAACCAGACCAGGGTAGCGCAAATTTCGTGCGCGCCGCGCCGCGTATATGCACCCCGGCGAATGGACAATTGATCTGGCCGGTGGACGTTTTGACCGGCCGGCGAGCGGCGTTGCGTCGGAACGGGACACCGGTGACGGCGAGCGGCGCCGGCTGTGTGCATGCCGACCGTTAGATTGACAGGGGGCGCAACAACGGCGGGCGTCAACAGACCCTAGGCGTTCTAGCGGGCGTACCTGGCTTACACAGCTGGGGTTGTAGGGTCCGGAGTGCTCGGTAAGCGGCGTGCTCGCAGCCCCAGGCTCAGATATGTGGCCGTATTTGGCCCTCGGCTCCCCTCGGCTCCCGGAAACTCCGGGAAGCGCTGTGGATTGAGGTATGCCTCCCGACCTCCACGGGCTCTAATAGGCTTTCTGGCCTGCACGAAATGCCCTGATGCAGTTCAACGACGAAAACGGACAACCCGACCCCGACCTGAATTAGACGTCACTTAACTATTTGCTTTCCCTTTTGTTCTTGACGCACGCCATTTGTTGTATTGTCCTCGATCGCCTCTGTATTGATAGCACGTGTATTGATAGCTTTTAGTTGTACTTTACTAGTTCTCCACTGTACACTACGTTTCGCATATCGGTGGTTTTAGTTGATTCGAATCTATTGCCACGTCCACGATTCATAGGAGCGGATTAATAAGTCTTGGACTTTGATGAATTCCCGACATCGGGACCGAGTGAGTGTTTGTGGCGCTTCGGGCCTCCAGGGACACGTCCGCAAATATATCAAACTGTCCGCCGATCGACGATTCCATGTGCCACAAAAGGGTTTTAAGGGTAATTTTCCTGAATGGCGTGTAAAAAAGTCCCGTCTGGAATGTCACTAAGTCCCCGGAGTTAGGTTAACTCCTAACACTTCCTACAGTGCAGTAGTTGGTAGCTCATGGACCATGTCGTGTACACGCTCCTATGATAGTCGTCGACTTTGACCAGTAGCTCGTTATACTTCTCCAAAGTTGCCTGCCGGTGCTCGACATACATGTCGCGGTATTGACTGATAGCAATTTGGGAGCAGAATATGTATGCGCCCGCCTGCATAATTGCAAGTGCCAAGTATCCGAAACTCTGCAAAAAATAGTCTGATAAACTTGCGATTCATGTACACATCAACCAGAACACCCTACCTTGAAAAGTACGTCTGCCGCTTCGCGGTCTGTTGGCGACATCCCCTCTGGCACCATTCTTGTTGTCCTCAACAATAAATCCATCGCCTCTCCGGGCTCCATACCGGACACTTCACACTCTGGACACGGGCCACGGGCCAACATCCTGTATTGTGTCATCCGAGTGGTAATTAATATGCTACCCGTGCCTCCTGTTGGGAAATACTGTTTAATGTCCACGCTTGGGTCATCAGCGTTGTCTATCACCATCAACCACCTATTGTTCTGGCTACCGAGCCACCCCAGCGCGCTTTCGTGCGACTCGCATATTCCTTTCTCCCTTGCGAATTCTATCAACCTTGTCGTTGCCGTCTCGTGAGATGTAGCGTCAACGAATACTATATCTGTCCACATGCGCTTCGTCTGCTCTACCATCTTTAGAGCTAGCTGTGTTTTGCCGGCTCCTCCGAGTCCATATAGCACAAATACGCATCTTTGAGTGTCTCCGCAGGATATGCATGAAACTATCCGGTCAATCGTGCTCTGGCGTCCAGTGAACACTGGTGTCGGAAGGGGGCATGTATTAACGTTCTCTGTCTTGCAAGCAGGGTGCACCTGTAGCTCCCCGTCTTCGAGGTAATGCAGCAGTTAATTATGTTCATTATAAGGATAATGCAGAGCGTTCCTACCAATTTGGATCGCTGGAATAGCTGCGGGCCTTCGGCTCATGACCTCTACGATCCGATTGATTGCCGCATCGGTGTCTGGCTGGCACATATATGATCGAGTGTGCGATAAAGCCTTGTCTAAGTGTCCCCAGTTATCGTGGTCGATATCTTGCACTCCTTGCTCAATACTAAGTCTGAAATAAATGTCCCTCGTACTCCGGAAGCGCTTCGTCATCTCATGTGCTACTCGCTCGCCATCCATCGCTAGATTCATCCCCACCACATTCGGATGCGGTGGAGCTATTATGCGTTGGAACAAACTTGGCTCTGGTATTTGAATGGTCCTTGCATGCCCAGCACCGACGACAACGATGCATGCCACTTGACGATTAGGATAGACTCGCTTGACTTCTTCCAAGACATGCAAAGAAGGGTTGCTGCACCCAAACGAGCCAGAAACGAATGATTCTGTCAGTGGGTGCTTGCCGATATTTATGCTGCTAAAATGTATTGGATGTGCCATTGATGCGGCAATGGCCTCCCATATGGTGCAGCCAGGTAGATTATTTGCTGGTGCGCAGTAAGAACGGAATATGGTGGGCATGCTAGCATTCATGTTGTGCTTGGACATTGCGAATATCATACTATATAGGATATCAACGTTAGTATCAGGAGTCTCAAGTAGACCTGTAAACAATATCCTGACGTTTTGCATCGGGGATCCGGGTGTGCTTCCATGATAGTCTCATTCTCGTTTCCCGTTGCACTCTTCACCATGCTTTTAAGTACTTAGACTAGTTTTGTGGTCTTGCGCTCCGCCGATCGGACCTTTGCGCCGGTCATATTCTTATTGTTGTATACTTGGTCAGCGAGCTGGTTGAAATACCCAACCGCGTCTTCGATTGACATTCGCAATCGTCCAAGAAGTGCTGCCGTAATACTTCATCTGCCTTGTTAACCAAGAGAGAGCAACGGGCGCTTGAATTCTACTCACGCGGCTGTCCCAACTCCAGCGATAAATTCGAACCATTCGTGAACGCCCGTTTCTTCGTTCAATGTTTGCTGCCCCTGAATCCGATTCATAATTTCGCGGAGTATAACCAACTGACATAACCCTTTTGCCCCAGCTTCCTCTAGTTAACTTGAAGTGTGAGTTATATCTTCTCGTTTGGGTTTAGGCCTACCAAAGATCAATATCCGTATACCTTGCTTCGAGTCGCTAACGATTGACATGAAACGAAACGATTTGTAAATAGCGTCGTGCCGGAGAACTGACGTGGTGGCCGGGATGAAGAGCGCACTGACCGTTAGCAGCGCTTGTCGAGCTTCGGCCGAGCATCGCACTGCATATGCAAGAACGATCTGGTCGTAGAGGTAATATGCTCGTGTGTGGTGAAATGTGTCGGGTAAATGTTCGAGCTCATGACAATATGTTGTATAGCCTGCCTCATCGGATCTTATTTTCCTTACTTGCCGTCACAAAATTCCAAATGAAAACAAAAAGTGTGAGCATCACCGTGAGAAATGCAGATGAGAAAGTGCGAAAATCAAAAAACATGGCTCATAGAAGCAGTCACTCTTCGTAAAACTATGAGGATTTCTCTACCAAACGGTATCTACTTCGGTGACTCGATCGATCTCAACTTGGATCATATGCACCTCGATCTCATGCAAGAAGAAAATCGTACAACTCTGGGGTCTGTATGCCATTGGTCCGCGGGTTGTCTCGAGGTGGAATTCCTGGTTTAAAACGTAGCCATATACTTGCGGACTAAACCGACTTGCCAAACAATGTTTTTGATTTACCTAGAAATTGGGCAGATTCTTTCTACATAGGATTCATACATCATGCATAGGCGAATATCCTCTGCTATGTGCGTATACTAAGGGGTCTTAAAGGCGGCGCGGTGCAGAGCAATGAGGGAGATAACAAGGAGGCTCACATGGGCAAATTTTTAGCCCGGAAACCGCATGAGCTAGGCGAATAAGAAACACATAGGCTTATATCACTCACACATGCGAGGAGCCTGCACTTTGGATCATCCAAAACGGGCTGGCTGTCCGTGAGATACAATTCACTCAAATTATGGCTTTTGATATGGATTCGACGAACAGCAGCAAATTCAGACATAATGTCCCATGTTGTAAGCTTTATGTCTGGCCAGCGGTTCGCCCGTTTTGGATAATCCAACGTACAGGCTGCTCGCACGGGTGAGTGCTATAAGCATGTATGCTTCTTATTCGCCTAGCTTATGTGGTTTCTGGGCTGAAATTTTGCCCATGTGAGCCTCCTTGTTATATCTCTCATTGCTCTGCACCGCGCCGCCTTTAAAACCCCTTAGTATACGCATATAGCAGAGGATATTCGCCTATGCATGATGTATGAATCCTATGTAGAAAGAATCTGCCCAATTTCTAGGTAAATCAAAAACATTGTTAGGCAAGTCGACTTTGTCCGCAAGTGTATGTACCACGTCCCTTCAGCCCAACGTACCCTGACCCAAGTTGATACCAACTTCTCGCTAGAATAGGCCCCTTCACCGAGTATCTTGAAGTATTATATGACGTCCGCTGTCAACATATGGAGTTGCCCAAGGAATGCCGCTATCATGCTGTGTAGTTGCTTGAATAGACATGAGGGGATAAGTATTAAAATCCACCCGCGCAGATGTGGCAACCGCGACCACAAACTCGAATCCCTCGTACACACTTGACGCCTCGTCCAGCCTTTCCTCATCCTGTATTCGGTTCATGACCTCGGTAAGCACAACCCACTGGGATCCCTCTTGATCAACGGTGATCGGCAGGCGTCGATTGACCGTTTTGATTTATTTACCCAATATGCGAATTCCTCGTTTTCGCTCATCGCTGTCCGGCATGAGATTTCAGAAGTAAGTAAAATATGAAGATGACAGGGGGAGGCGATTGTTGAGGTTGAGAACAAGTCCCGTCTGTCAAAGCAGTGCTCGGTAGCACCAGTGGGATATGACCCCCGACAGTAGCATACTGACTGTATCACCATTCTCCTGGTACACTCTTACTCTCCTATTGGACAACGACATACTCATTTCATTAACAACCTATAAATACCAAAAACACTTTTACTCCAATCGAGCCATATACGATACACATGAGCGAGAGCCACAGAATGAATGTTTATGCGAAATCAGACCATGAGTATGAGTGACAAAAAATAATGAAAGGACCGAGAAGCCTCCAGGGCAAAACGCGAGGCATAGGAGTTTTGGATGATAAACACAGGAAACAATGAGGGAAATAAAGCAGAACCCATAGGCATTTAACCCCAGACCCCGATCCAAATCACGAAGTTGATGGAGAATTCGAAGCCGAAGCCGAAGCGGGACCACGAACAACCGCTACGACGACGCTTATGTCTATCCCCCATCGTTAGTCCCACTGGATCATGTCAGAGATAACGACCGAACGCACCATCAGTCTTGCCACCCATAAACTGAATCCCCGCCGCACGCGCACGCACACCAAACGGCACGTCCGCACTCCCTCGGGCAGCCTCTTTGGCGCGTCGAGCGAGTGCTTGGGCAATCTGCTGTGTTTCCCCGATTGGTCCACCGGGTTGCGCCGCCGCGGCTCCATCGCCTTTCCTATCCAAGCTTGCATCTCCTTTCCTATCCACGCCTGCATCCCCTTTTCTCTCCGAACCCGCATCCCCTACGGCTCCTTTCCTATCAGACTCTCCATCCGGCCGGGCAAAGCGCTCGACCACACGCAAGACCTCTTCATCCCAGAGATTATCTCCCAATCCATCGCTCGCCAGAATCACAATATCCCCAGGCACGACTCGTTCCGTCAGCACCTGGGCATCCGTCCGGGGTGTGGTGGAGCTGTGCGGACCGAGCTGGTACGGAAAGTTGAACTAGGCGCCACGTGGTGGGGTCAGCATTTTTGATGTACAGGGCCAAGGTTTCGAATGGGAGAGGACGAGGGATAGGGGTGGTGGATGATGTACAGGGAGCGAGAAATCAACTTACGCTGTGTTGCATTTCCTCGCTCCGTACGACGAATTTGCCGTCTCGAACGACCGCGAGCATACAATCGCCCAAATGAGCGACGCTCAACTCGCCATCGCGCAGTACCGCCACCAACGCCGTACTCGACCCGGCCGTACCCGTCGCTCGAAATGTCGCGACCGTGCGTTCATAGGCGGCGTGTAAAGCGTCGAGCGGAGATACCGGTATTGACTCGCTTGATATGGACATGGAAGTCAGAGCGTCGGCTAATTGGGTAGGATGTAATGACGATGACTCGGTCGGTTTCCGAGGCGTCTCGGGCGGAGTCGGGTATGCCGCGGCGGCGTGTTTCGATGAACTCGGCTCGGGAGTTGGTTGGGATGACGATGACGACGACGGGGTGACAAATTCGCTCGCGCAGTTGTGCATCAACATGCGCGCGAACCGAGCCGAGTCGGCGTGCGCGTGATGCGCCCAGCCGCCTACGCCATCCGCCACGCCGAGTGCGTCCTGTACCTTGCTTAGCACAAAAAATCCAAAAAATAAAAATAAAATGAAACGCACCGGTCGCACAAAATAACTATCCTCGCCAACCTGAACCGATAGACCCAAGTCTTCGTCTGTGCCCACAGACTTGCGCTTCGCCTTGCCCTTGGGGATACCAAACGCCCCGCACTCGAAACTCCAGGGAACCTCCTTCTCCACCGGTGGTTCGGGCACAGGCTGTTTCTCTTTCGCTGACACTCTGATGACGTCCCACGGCCCGGGTCCAACGTCGATGCCGAGCGCGAGTGGGAACCACGCGGCGTCGAGGGGCGGACAAAGCCACAGTGGCGGCGGGAGCGCGTAGGCTGGGGTCGAGTTGGCTACCCACGGGGTGTGAGCGGCAAACGGGGCGGGGACATATGACGACGTGAGTGTGGTCGCGGGTGACCCCGGCGAGTGCTCGCTCTGGGAATGTTGACCAGGCTGTTGGTGGGGCAGTTTCCGTGGGGAGGGACGGGGCGAGTGGGAAAAGTCAAAGAGGACATAGGGAGAGTAGTAGTTGCTGGCTATCACCGGCGAGGCAGAGGTATAGAGCTGTCGTGCACGCTGGCGCGATTTGACGACTGCCGTCTTCAAGTGTTGGTTCATCTTGGCGAGAGGCAAAGCGGGAAGGATGAACGTCGACTAGGGGCTGGTGTGGTTGTGTGAGCGGGTGGTGGGTTGAGACCACACGGCTGTGACGCACCAACCACGAGGGTCCACCAGGCCAATCAAATCGACGTGAAATAATCTGTGCCCGCTACGGGGACTAGGACTGCCCAGTCGTCCAGATCGCGAGTCGAGCACCGAGTCGAGTGTTGGTAGGTCCGAGATGAGAGCGAGTCTGCAGCGCACTACCCAGAAGCGCCGACGCCGAATGAGCTATGCTGGCAGCGCGGAGAGGAGGCGGGGGCGGGACTCAGGGGCAAACGTGGGGGTGGTAGGTGGGTGAGAGCTCTCTTGCTTGCCAGCCGCCCCGATACGATGTGATATCCATTCCGGCTATGACGATCGGTTTGATATTCAGCGGACAAAACTTTCAGCCAATCGGGATCCTGCGCTCTGTCGCATGACCCTGGCCCATTCATCTGGCCATGCTTGGACGCCCTCTCAACAGGCGTGCTCGATGGAACACTAGGCACGCCTCTAGATGGGTGGCTGAGACGGAACAGCCCGTGCATCTCGCATTTCTATTACTGTATCGTACAACACTGCCCTCCTGCCTCGCTTCCCCTTTCTCTCTCGGCCCGGAAGAATCACTGATAGATAAAGTTGTATCTACGCCAGTCACGATAAATGAATCAATTTCCCGCTCCACTAATCAATGTGGATAGACAAGACATACCGCGACAGCAAGTGTGGGATAGCCGACAACTGTGGTCCGTATCTATGAGCAACACATCCAGGTGAGTGATGTACAGGGCAACGGGTAGGCATAAGAAGCATAACACGGGCAGCACAAGTCTGGAAGTAGCGAGCACACGGTCTCAGCGAGGGACAACCCGCATCTCATCGATGTGAGATGGCGTGGGATCTCGCAGAAGTCCAAGGGCCCCCTGTCCTGGATTCACGCTGCCTAGAAAGGGTAAAAGCGTCCTCCTCGGCAACAACAGAAAGGGTTTGCGCGGACGAAAAGCGAGGGATAGAGGACATCAAAGGCACACACAACACCCGAGGTATAAATGCACAAAAAAGGAACGCGCAGCTTACCTAGCTGCGTTGTCGTACAGCTCGAACAATGGAATAGCTAGGAGCTTCATGTTTTTCGGTACAGCCAGGACCTCTGCCCAAGTACATCAGTAACGTGTACGGATAGGAAATCGAAAGGAAAGATAACATACTACGCTCAGGCATCTGAACCAAATATAGCTTTTTACACTCCTTCGGCTTCGTTACGTGGGCAGGTACGAACGGGTACTAGAATTTGACAAACGGCAACAAAAAAGGAAAGATCAAGTCAGTACCAGCGCAGACCAAGGTACTATATCAGTCACTCCCATCCCGGTCTTTAAACTCAGCCCCATCCCCAAGTCCCACTCCACTCAGTTCAGCCCCACCCCATATCACCCCTCCATTTCACACCCCAAACTCCATCCAACCCCGCTCTTGGATGAAAAAACAAACTCACCATAAAAGTCTCGAAATTCGGCCTCCACCACTGTGCCAAACAATCCCCAATCTCCCAATCCCCGTCTTGACCAAGATGTTGAGCGCTACCAGGTAGAGGCGCGAGTCGTTCGTCTAGACGCGCTTTGAGACCATCTACGTCATCTTCTCCGGGTTTGAGGTAGTCTCCTGGACTACAGGACCATTGGTCACTTTCTCCGGCTCAAATCAAGTGGTAAAAATTGGAGACTTACAGCTTGAAAAACGCGTTGGCGATTTGCAACATGAGAATATGAGGGTGGCCGTGATCGTGCACGACCAAAATGCCCTCGACAGTTCGCCTCATCCCGAAATCCTCATAATTGTTCTGAAGTCGTTGAAGACGCGCAGATACAGATGGGTCCTCCTCTGGCTGTGCCTCTTTCGTGCTACAAAGCTGTATCAGTAAAGTTGGACGAGAAAAATAGATAAAACGAGACGACGGACCTAAACGTAAAATTGGACAGGGGGTACCTGAATATCGTATTTTAGTTGTTAGAATATGTCATTAGAGACGAAAGGTGTGTATTCACCCACAAGTTGATCGTGTTTGACATTTTGAAGGGATGGGACGTTGGTGCTTGCGGTGGCGAGAAACAACAACGCGGGTCGTGGCGCTTATTACGTAACGATGTCACCTCTCTCATTTGGCGCCAGAACTGCTTCGATCTCTTTGGCGACGACGAGGTTAGGACGTCCGACATCGGGACAAATCCATATGCTCGAACCGAGATCTTGTGGCACCTTTGCGAAAATCTCGGTCTCTATCAATGCCAAGGAAAATAATCGCGACATGGAGCTGTTTCTAGCTGTGTGGTTCGCCCTGGCGTGCCCGAACTGGTACCACGAGCGACATGACGAAGAGCTCGGGATTTTTAAATTTGTAGGCTAATTAGTGATCAAGTTTAAATTCAAACGTGCGTCATCTTACAAAGTATCTATCAATACACCTCGCCCAAACACACTTTTAGCCCAGCACCGATCATATGATCCCACTCTTCCACCACTTTTATCAATCCCGTCTTCGACCGGCCACACAAGCTCCAAAAATACCACAATTTACCTCCCTAGCCTATTTTCGAAGACTACGATCGCCTGTACACACACCTAATTGGCACTTCTTCGCTTCTGGCTTCTTCCAACGTGCTCCCCGACCATGCGTAAACGTCTCGCATATCTTCGCATCATTGCTTCGTTTCGTATGGACCACACTGTACGAACACGAATTTCGTGGCACACATTTAGCTGCGGAGCGTACTTGTCGATAACGGGAGCTATACTTGTCTCGTCGGGAGGGAGTATATATATGCTACTTGGTGACCGTTTCAATGGTCTCAAAATTGTTAGCTCCTCAAATATGCGTGCCTCGGCCATCTTCCTCCCTGTCCTCTCGCTCGCGCCTAGCGCCTTCGCTTGGGGTGCACTCGGACATCGTACCGTTGCCGTGGTAGCCCAAAACTACCTTTCCTCGGCCACCAAGACTTGGGTGACTAATATTCTCGGAGATACGCTTGCCAATGTTGCGACTTGGGCGGATGACTATCGGTCTACGACGGATGGTAAATTCAGTTCTGGATTCCATTACATTGACGCGGAGGATAGCCCGCCTTCGAGTTGCTCGGTAAGCTACTCCAGGGATTGCGCAGGTGGTTGTATCGTTAGTGCAATGTGAGCGTCTAATGTCGGTTAATGATAGCCGGACTAACATTTCGAGTTTAGTAAAAACTATGTGGGGTTTAGCGCCATTCAAAGTCAAGTTCAGTATACTAATATCAGCACTTCAGACTTCTCGTGTCCAACAAACTTCTCTTTCCGCCTCCGAGCGTACAATTGCTCTCAAATTTATTACACACTTTCTTGGAGATGTAACCCAGCCACTTCACGACGAGAATTACGAGACTGGTGGGAATGGTATTTCGGTGCTCTGGAACGGGGCTAAGACGAACCTGCATTCTGGCGAGTATTGACGCATATCTCCCACGGATCTTCTTGATGACTGGTACGGTATTTAGTTTGGGATACCTCGATTCCTGAAAAGTATGTGGGAGGCAATTCAGTTTCTTATGCCACTACTTGGGCCAACCAGATTATTGCTAAACTTGCTTCTGGCGGGGCATATGCGAGCTCAAAAGCATCATGGCTCTCTTGTGTTGACCCCAGCACTGCTCAGGTACGTTTGCTATACTTTGATAGCGAACCCCGACGCTAAAAGGACGGTTGCGCAGACCTGCTCTTTAGCGTGGGCTTCAGATGCAAACGCGATTGTATGCTCGTATGTGTTGAAGACGGACCCGAGCGGAAAAGAACTCAGTACTACCTATTACACGGGAGCTTTGCCTTTGGTCGAACAACAAATTGCCAAAGGCGAGTTGCTTCATATAGCAGATTGTCAGCGTGATAACCTTCAATACCCACCTAGGTGGCATCCGTCTCGCTGCATATCTGAACATGATTGTTACGGGGAGCACCGGGTTTTGATATGCGGGTGTCTGGATAGTAACGCTAAAATCGTCTAAAGAATTTGTACCGAACTCCTAACTCCCTGCCATCGGTCGCTTGCGCTAATCCTCCTAAGAATGAGGAGCTGCGTCCGATACCGATGGTTTTGAACCGGCCAAGAAATAACTACTACCTTATACCTCCAATCTATTCCAATTTGATAATTTGGACCCCTGCTCGTAGCCACATAACCGACCCATACATCCATTTTGTCAGCGGCATTCGTGCTTTGTCTATCCCTCGGATATACCCTATTACTATGGCCAAAACTAAGCGTTATATCTTACATTTTCATTCGAAATGCAGAATAACATAGGGCATATACAGTATCAAGACCGGCGCCGCAGATCTTCCGCTCCTCGAGTTCGATTTCGCTCACCCCGTGGTAGGTCTTTGCGATGCGATCGTTCCCTATCATCCTCCCTTCTATAGCCACGATCTCTATCCCTATCGGCTAGGTCCTCTCTTTCGCGGCGTCGTGAATCGCGGGATCTCCCGCTATGCCTATCACCGGATGATTCCGATCGACTTGCCCTGCCTGAATCTCTGTCTCGGTCCTCCACGTCTTCATCCCACCTCCTATCCCCATATCTCCCGCGTTGCCGCTCCCAGGCCTCATGTGCAGCTCGAGTCTCTTGCTTATTGTACCCATCACTATACCCGCCATCGCGAATGCTGATTGGGGTATCTCCACCCACAGAAGATGAGGCTTCCAATGCAGCCCGACGGCGAGCTATGAGAGCCTCGGCGCGGGCTCGTTCGGCTGATTCTCGAGTTGCGCGTTCTGATGCAGCATCTTTGGGTAGAGATTGGCTGGAGTTGCGCGAGATAGGGGCGGGTGGCGGAGGCATGGCAGCAGTGCGGGACGAGAGCGCGCGAGAGCGAGCTGCTAGCTTAGACTGCATATCCGTGAGAGGATCAAGAGCGATTTTGGAAGAGACTCTTTACAGGTATCAGTTTTAGATCCAAGCAGTAAAACATACACTTACTTGTTTGCGCGTGATCGCCTGCCCCATTTCTCCTTTTCTGTCTCTGGCTCGACCGATTCCTTGAGCTTAACCTCCTCGTCCGTCAAATCTTTGGGATGTTTTAGCGTCTTGTTCATGTACCACGGGTTACGATCCTTCGCGTCTGGCATCAATGGTACACCTTTCTCTAGCTCCTGTTGTCGAGCCTTGTCAGCCTGAGCTTTAGTCCGAGGGTTGTGCTCGAGTGTGTTCTGATGGCTGTATTCCAGCTCCTCGAAGAAATTAAAGTGACCAGATGAAGCTGTAAGAGTCAATCCGGCATTGTTGTCTGTTTCTTTGGAAACAGACGTAGACGAAGAGCCAGATATCAGGGGGTTTCCCGCCTGAAGGAGCCGCTCCTCTTCGCGCTGTTGTTTGTGTTTGGAGGGTTTTGCCTCAGCCTTGGCGCGCTCGCGCAGGAGAGCTATTCGGGCTTCGGAGTCCTAGAATTATCCTACTCAGTGACTTAGTCGAGAGTACCGGCTACCCCCGCCACGAATACTCACTGCAAGCATCACCCGGCCATCTTCCTGAGCCTCCTTGAGCTTCGCCTCTTCTTCATCGCGCCTAACTCTTTCAATATTGTCCGCACGATACGGGTGATATGATTTGTGGTGAGCAATATTAAGTTTGCCCATGATAGAATGTGGTTGTTGTTTAACCGGGTTGGTGGGTGGCCAGCGCTTAGGATCGGGGTCCTTACAAAGCTGACCAAACAAACCCTCTTTCCGTGGCAACCTCCCAAATGCCTTGTCCCGGGCGTTCCTCTATGTGGCAACACCATGATAGCCAGCAAATCGACAAGAAAAAAAATCGAAGTAAATCTCTCTCTTTCTCTACTCTTGTGGTCCAATTTGCCGATGTATGTTTCGGCTCATCAACGATTTTCCCTATGAGGGGTTTCGCTTCTTAATCTTCCCGCAGTCCTACAAGCAAAGCAGCAACATCAAGTGTTCTTGAGTCTGGCTCATTGGCTCTACAAGCAATATACTCTAGTAAGCAGACTGAAATATGCAGGAGTCGGTATGGTTTTAGCAACAGAACGCCCTGGTCGCATGAGGACGCTAAGCTGCTACTCGCGCAACTATCCACGACCCGTATCAAAAGTCACTGCTTCATATTATGCTATCTTTCTACTGGCAGCTTTTACTTTCACGTATTATTCTTTGAGTGTGCCGTATGGGGGCTCTTGTTGCCAACTTGGTCTTATGGCTCCGCTCTAAGCGCAGTAATCCAGAGGGTACCCATTCGAACCGCTAAGATATGATCCTAAGCATTGCTAGTTCGTACTTATAAGGTCTTACCTTTCTTTACTTGGCTATGACCCCACATTGCAGCTGTTAATCCACTTCTAGTTATATTCAACTGAAGCGTTACTAGCTATCAATAGTGACCCGTGGCGTCCAGAAATTCATAAACTTACTCTCAGAATTTGTGAATCCTTCAGGATCTGGAGCGACATGGATCTGCAACCCTCGTCTCCGCTGTTGTTCTTCGCTTTCTTTTCGTGCTCAATCTCACAGTGACATAGGGTCATTCGATTTCAGATTAATAATCATTGGGGTCTAGCTCTCGCAAAGCGGGAGTTTCGTATAATAACCTCAATGAGCCCAAGTTACTCGCAAGCCCAGCTGCATGTTGCATCCCCATTCATTGAACTTCCATTCACCTCCTTCACTTTAACAGACGTCCGTTCCTAGATTATACTTTCTCTGAAACTGTGAGATTGTTCCATACAAAAACCTGGCCTCCACCCGCTTCGAGGGAAAGGTCATGGGTTGAAGAAAGGCTCGTGGGGATATTTCAATGCCCAGAATGCCCAGAATGCCCAGAATATGATTCGGCGGACCTGGTCTCTATATGAGCCTAAGAGCATTGATTTCGTGCCATATTTAATCAGTTACATGAGCCAAAATAGAGTCGATGCAGTTAAGCTTATTCCGATATGGTGTAGTGGCTAACATTATCGCCTCTCACGCGATAGCCCTGGGTTCGATTCCCAGTATCGGAGCATTTTGGCACGCAACTTATCTTTTGCATTGGTTTACACACCTTTGTTCCCGAGAGAAATTAAACGCCGTCGGTAAGACCAAGATGTATACAAAATCCAGTTCCGATAAATATACGAGAGAGCACATAGATACCTAGGTCCCTAATATGATGTGGGTCAACTACTTCCGAACGCTCGCCATCTTCCATAAAGATGAGCCCTTCTCTCCTTCCAAGACACACGGTTCGAGCTCCTCGCGCATAATGCCTCGAAACCGAAGAGCGTAATCACGGCATTCCTGAATACTTCGTTTTTGCTCTTCGTTCTGATACTCATATAAGTAAACTTGGTGTTCATCAAGATGAAATTAAACCTACACGGAAGTCCCATGCGCGGATCTTGAGCCCAGGCCAGTTGTATTCGAGTAAGCCTTTGAGTGTATCAAGCAGATCTGCGGTAGGAGCGTATGTGCCACTGCCATTATCGATCCACAGTTCCCATTTGACACAGTGATCAGGAATATCCTCATTGAAATTGGCCCAACCGCACTCGGGGCGCGGGTGAAATTCTGTCAAGCTGATTAACGCGAATCACACGATAGTAGAGCCTTGGTTGATAACTCACCACCAGCATAGCGTACCTCCTCCGCACAACTACTGTGGAGAGCATGCTTGCTCGCAAAGTCGACAAAGAACGCCGCGCCAGTTTCACTGAACCTGAACGTATCCTCGTCGATGATGTAGGTATAAACCGCTGGTTTGATACGCTGCACATGTTCATGAGGGCTCACAGTGGAAGCCAAATTCATCACACCACCATATTCAGTTCCTTCTGGTACTCGACCGCCAGTTGAAGTGTTAGTTCGAGCGCCAGGCTCCGAAGGGAGGTCATCAGGTAAATGCGCCTCGCTGCATTCGTAGCTGTGTGTCTCTCCCGTACCGCGGTTGCAGGTTGGGCATCTGGTTGGTCTTCCGTCTCCGCCACTAGAACCAACTAGCCTTGCGAGACCTTGTCTATGACCTTCTTCGATTTTAGCTCGGAAGAGTGACCAGAAACCTTCTGCATCGTACAGTATACCGGTTTGGTTAGCTGTAGTTCGCGCATAAAGGAGGCGATGCCCGGCAATGATCGGTGTGCGAACCGTAATCGAAAGTGGCCCAGTGAAAATGGCCTGTGCGGCGCGGTAATCTACATTCCAGTGTTGACGCTTGTCCCCAAAGAAAGCCTGTATGCCTTTGATATGGATCTTCCATGTCGAGTACCGCCTTGCGGACGTGTTTTTGGCCGTGAAAGCGCCAACAGTAGGTGACAGACTGAACTCGGCAGTAATTAGCGAGCGTATAATGGTCCATACATAACATACTGGATAGCATATCGACATGGTCCATCAAACATATAGGGAGGCGATGCTGGCGGTGTGGCAGGTTTAGACCGAATCTATTTTGAATCAATAAATTAGAACCAACGACAAGCCTAGAAAACAACAAACCTCGATACGAAATGTGCCATGGTTTCGACCTATCAGGCTGGTGATTGGTATATCTCTCTGGCCACCCACGTATACGTCAGTGATTTTGAACTTTCCGATATAGTCATCCAGGTACTGATTCTCGTCCTTATCATACACTTTGATTTTCATAATCGCAAGCGCGGGAACTATCAACGCGAGTTGTCAGTTTCAAAGAGACCCAGAATAACCGCCGATGCCTGCCATTTCGAACCCGCCAAACCTCATTCCATTCTGGATTCAAGGTGTTAGGTAAAGCTCGAGATCTGCCAACCATCATGCACGTGATCTCACGACAGGGAAAGCAACTTACGTGTATTCTATTGCACCATCAATCTCGGCGCGAAAGTAAGGATCACACCCAGCACCCACCACATCCATTCGCGGCAAACCCTCAGCAGCAACGAATAGAATTTCCAAATCTAGAGCATCTGAACCAGCTGTGGCGACCCCCATCGAAGAATGAGAACTGGATCGCCTCAAGGCCCTTGTGATATCAAATCCAGGTGTTGGTGAGACAGAGGATCGATTACGCCGGTGGCCATGACCCAATGATGTCCGAGTTGCGTCGAGCCTTGAAGGTGCAACTTCGGCCACGAAATCATGCTGGCCCGACGTTCTTCTCTCTTCAATTCGGTTCTTGACATGGTTGATCAAACGAGACATACTGATGAGGGATCAAAGGAGCAAGTTCTACCGAGGCGGCTGGTCGTCGTGGCGTCATATATAGCGCTCGAACCCTGGTGGCTATACACTTACCCAGGCTAGGTAGAACTTTCACGTGAGAGGACGGAATCGTGCATAGCTCGGTTGCCGCGCACTGCTTAACGAGATGAATGAATAAAACAACGGCACAGGTGCCAAACTTCTCACAACTCTCCAGCTTTTCATGACGAGCAGGCCTTGGCATCGTGGCCAGCGTGAGATTACTACGTATCGTTACGAAATAGGTAAGAGTAAGTAAATGTATTTCTAAGGGTAAAGGTACAGGTACGGGTATAGGTATGTGTAGAAAAACAAAAGCATCAAGACATCGGTTTCTCGCGCTGCTCTCATGTCCTATATTTAGCAATTATTTCCGCCTCATTATCTCAGCCTTCGAACATAATAGCTTGGCGTCAGCCCTGGGGTTATAAGCCAGAGTGTTACATAACTGGCGGATGTCTATTTCTTTGAGTACAGTCCCAGTTCTTGGCGTAAGAAATACTAGTATATGCAGTATGATGTATGTACATGAGAGGTGTTTTGAGAGCTGCACATATCACCTTGCTCCAAGGTCACTCACCCTACCCATAATGCGTCTGCATGTTTCATCGTGTTTATTTGTATCTGGGTGGCTGCCTATTGTTCCCTCATCTCGAATGATCGAAACTCGCGATCAATTGGAGTCTATAAGCAGCCTCCCCCATTTTGATGTTTGTGCGAGTATCAAGATACAAACTATGCGCGCATAAAACTCGTATGCGTAGCAGGGTGACGCGATGGCCGAGGGAAAAGGCTTTGCAACAATTAGAACGGTATCTTATCTTTTAAGCAAGGTCCATCTTCGATTACCAGCGGCGCTTGTATGCGCTTATTCGTGGAGTGAATACTACAAAAATGAACATAAAGACTACAGAAATCTATTTACATGGTCTACTGGACAACCAAAACTGATTAAATTTGACAAAGTGGGGGCATGGAGTGAAGCAGCGAGGAGACCGGGACGCCGAGACACAAGCAAACCCGTGGGTTCGGTTATTGCACGGACAACGTTCGCCGCAATATGGGATGGTGAGTGTGAGAAAAGGCAAAAATAAGGATGAGGAGGGGACGAGGTCCAGGCTTTTTCGAACCATCGCACAGCGGCTGTCTGCATACAAGACGGCCAATGAAGACGTACACGCCTCATGGACAACCGCTGGGCAGGGATAAGACTGGGCTGTATGTCACCGTTTGCGGAGGTCTATTGCCCTCACACGTACCCATAAGCTCTGTTTGCATTATGTCGAGCTCAAAGATCGCGTTAAAAGAAGCTCACCTCAAGGCGATTTAAATGTAACTAGGTGGTATTTAGCGCGCATGGGAGGAGGCTGGCGGAGAGTAGCCGAAAAAATATTAGAGCAAGGTGGCATGCCCACGTCAGCGGGCGTTTCTAGTGTGGTATAGAATGGAAACATAGGGTGGCTCAATTCTTTTGTCCGTAAGTGTATGTATTTGCAAGATGCATACACGTGAGATTATTTACACATCCGACAAGATAGTGATGATACAGAATTAGGCGCAATATAACCGTATCCTATACGCATTCAGGGATTGAAAGTACGGTTGGAGCCCGATATGGAAAATTTCTCTCCAAGGGAGACCAGGTACTAATGACCTACCAACGCCGTTACTAGTGTGTATCACAGCCACAGATTCTTAAGCGAAGGTATATGCGTGACTAAGAAGTTCATAACCGAGAGCTCCTTGTGTCTTTATGTGGACCAAAAAAAACATATGGATATGGTCAAATTCCTCAGCTGCCCTACGAGAGCTATGGTATACATACATCTATGTACTTTCCGTCGGATGTCTTGATCGATTGACGCTTGCGGCGCTTATGGGTAGTTTAACATAGAGTACCAGCTACCTTTAGTGCGGGACGGAGTTTTTCTGTATTCTACTTTGGATCGATGTGACTTACGAGACTTCATGCAGTCATGATACGTAGATCAGGTTACATCTCTGGGTGACCGAAAAGCCGCCAGAATAACAATGTAATTGTTTCAGCCAAACGCCTCAGCTATGTTCTCAGAAGGAACGGAGTTTCCGGCCACACAAGATATGCTACAAATAGGTATATTCAAACATAAGAGATACCCACATGCTCAATGCACGTGTCCAACTGAGCTATCACAAAATATAGGGGCGCGGCTTCAACGGCCGGCCTTGCGCCTCATTCAAGCAAACCAGAGTGGCGCATCCACCATTCTACAATTCACGCATCGCCACACCCTTGGACTTCCGATAACTCTTTTGTGATTTATAGCCGACTGGTTCGAGCCAAGGAAGGTGCTCGTCTCGGGGCTCGCCATCGAGTTGCGATGTTTGCGTCTGCCCCACAATGACGTCACTATCGTTACGTCGTTTCGTGCCGGCACGCCTCTATTGAAATAATTCATGGAGCAAGGAATCTGGAACATGACGACTCCATCAACCCCGTATCATGACAAAAACCGGCTAAAGAAAATGCAGGCAGCCACTCAGGACGCGAGCTAGAGGAACGTTGGATGTCGTTGCGCTATGGGGCACTAGCTTTGCCGAGATAAATGTCGTAGCACCAGGAGTCCCTGGGGGTCCCAGAACTACATTTAACTGAGGCAGAGAGACTTGGCATTGATGTCACCGCCCCGTCACCCCTTGCGCTCACCATGTCTACCAAGGTTGAGCGACATAACAATTCCCGAAGGAACCAAGAGGTGGTTGCTGGCCTCGAAGATGTCGAACAGGACCACCGCCCCCCTTTCGTGCTCAACCGTGCTGAAGTGCGCCTGCTTCTTATAGCTGGAGTTGGTTTCTTCTTGGATGGTCAGGAATGTTTGCACCTGAGGATTAGTTTATGTTACTGACACGATCCACTCAGCCTATGACTTATTCATCATAAACCAAGTAGCACTGATGTTGCAATATCGCTATTACGACGGCCACAGTCTTCCGTCGAACCTCGAAGGCTTCATCAAAGCAGGAGCAAACATCGGGTCCGTTGTTGGACAGTTTCTGTTTGGTTACTTAGCTGACGCGGTCGGACGCCGGGCAGTTTGTGAGTGTGCCCTTGTGTATTTTGATGCAGAAGTAACAAGGATTGAAACAGATGGAAAGGAGCTTATGCTTATCATTTTCGCTACAATTTTATGTATCTCCGTCCCTCCTTATCTTGGAGGTCATGGTGCGTTTAATGTCCTCAAACGACTATCCCTCGCATCTTTCCACTCAATACGCATACATTAAGGTGTCCTCATCTGGATTGGCGTATTCCGAATTTTACTTGGCATTGGGGTAGGCGGAGATTATCCCATGTCCGCGGCAGTAACTGGAGATCGAGCTTCGCTTCGAAAACGAGGTACTATGCTCATATACGTTTTTTCAAACCAAGGCTGGGGTTCCTTCGTTGGAAGTCTTGCTACCATGATAGTCTTGGCCTGTTTCAAGACGGGTATTGACAGTCACGGACACACGAACCAGGTCGACGCGGGTAAGTAAGCTCCTAGCTCACACACACTCTTTCTGAAAAGCTGGCAACAGTGTGGCGCATCATTGTTGGCCTCTCACTCATTCCGGCATTTGGCACTCTGTATCAACGACTTACACTTCCCGAGTCTACCCGCTACAACAAAACCAGAGAGCCGGAAGTTGAAGAATCACAGAAACAGGACATTGAAAAACAGCAAAATGGCGCCCAAACTAAGAATCAAGGCCGGTCTCGTTCATCGTCTGATGGCTCAAGTATACGGTCACCCGCGGTCGAAGTCTCGGAGATCAAAAGGAAGGCCCAGTACAGCGAATTCCTTAGCTACATCTCCGAATGGCGTCACGCGAGACTACTTATTGGAACGGCTCTTTCATGGTTTCTAGTAGACATCGCGTTTTATGGAATCAATCTCAATACCAACGTTGTACTCCAACAAATCGGGTTCGATGGTTCTGGGAATAACGCGTGGTACAAACTGTTCCGGATCGCTACTGGTAACTTGATTATCACTGCACTGGGTTTTGTTCCGGGATATTATGTCACGATCCTTACTGTCGAATACCTGGGTCGTAAGTTCATCCAGATAATGGGATTTATCATGAGTTCTGTATTTCGTGAGTTGTTGTTGAGCAAAGTGACAATATTGCAATTGATTGAATGAATCCCTGTAGTTGCTATCCTTGCCGGAAAGTTCCATTCACTGTCTCCCGCTGCATTCATAGTCTGCTTCGCATTTATGCAGTTTTTCTTTAACTTCGGTGCTAATGCCACAACTTATGCAAGTGTCGTTTATTTATGATTCGCATACGTGCTACTGATCGCTCGGGTGTTCTTAGATGTACCCGGCTGAGCTTTTCCCTACTCGCTATCGAGCCTTTGCTCATGGTATCTCAGCCGCATTCGGCAAAGCAGGTGCTATAATATCCAGTCTCGCCTTCAATTCGCTGAGCAAAAGCATTGGCACTCCGGCCGTTTTATGGAGTACGTCAGTTTTTGTCTTGCCAACAAGTGAGATACTGAGAATAGGCGAATAGTCTTTGTTGGGTGCAACCTATTTGGTGCATTTGTTACACTAGTGTGTCTCCCAGAGGTCAAGGGGCGCGACCCCGATGTCATCGAACTCCAAGAGAGAAGGGTTGCTGGAGAGAACGCGCGACGCCATTCTTGAAAGCGTAGTGGATTTTGTGAATCGGAAAGACATTTTACTGCCCTTGCCGTGTAGCTTAATTTACGGTCAAGTCGGTTTATGAACGTATAATAATATACGGTACAGTTTTGAATCCTCTGCGTATTATCCTATCGAAAGAGGTTACACTTTCAAGGAAAGTTTCAACAAACCAAGGTAATCTTCGTGAAACACCCTATACGAATCTTTAAGCGACTTCATATGCGATTATCTCCGGCTGCGTCGAAGAATGTTATCAGCCCTATCGCGTTAACATCAAATTTCGATGGAATGTCTATACCCTAATCCTAGAGCTGTGCCACTGTAGCTTGCAGAAGATTTGTACATGGTTCGGGTGCATTGAGCCCCCTGAGGGTTACATCACTGGCTCAGCGCCACAAACACACTCGATCAAATTCCGGGTTCGGGAACAAAAGATCGGCTCTACTCTGCCACCACGACACCCAGATCTACTGGGCGCTCCATACGAACCACACTAACGCCGAGCGTAAAGCCTGTGATCCAGGCTGATTCAAATCATAACTGAGCAGCGGCGGATACAAGTAGCGCTGCCACCTGACCCCCACGGGAAAAGATGCAAGCCTATCTTAGCACGTTCAAACCAACCCCGACGGATGGAGTTGAAACGGCAACATCGTTATCCCAGGCATGTACTGCGCTTGATTGGCTAACGATATGTCGACGCTCATCCACCTGACTCGCTCAGTTTGACACGGAAACGGCCATATCAGACCTGCTGCTCGTACTCAAAGATCCGTCTGAGTAAGTCAGTTGTGAAGCCGTGTTAACATGGTTCTAAGATCGAAATATCATGCTGTTTCAGTGTAAAGCTCGATCGGAATATGCACGCTCGTTGGGCATATACTGCACTCATGCAGGGACTACCCGCTCGTTATACCTCCCAAGACGCATCACAACCGTGGCTCTTATACTGGGCGTTGCAAAGCCTCACTTGCCTTGGAGTACAGCTGGACCCGAACACAAGACAACGGTACGTTCTTGAATTTCACTCTCAAGCCTTTGAGTTTTGAATATTAGTGCAGCGCTATCAACACCATTATGGCTAACCAACACCCTGACGGCGGCTTTGGGGGAGGACCAGGCCAAATACCTCATCTACTCCCCACATATGCATCTATCTGTGCACTAGCCATCGTCGGTCGACCGGGAGAAACTGGTGGATGGGACCAAATCGATAGGTACGCTAACTCCTCTGGATCCTTTGTGTGTCTTTTCTAGGCATATATTGATCCCGATCCCGATGCTTAGGAAGAAAATTTACGATTTTTATATGCGGATGAAGCAACCAGACGGCTCGTTTATTGTCAATAAGGACGCAGAGGTCGACGTTCGGTGAGTAACTGATATTAATATTTACATGGAGGTTGCTCACTGGCGTCCAATAGTGGGACGTACTGCCTTTTAGTGACCGCCACCTTGCTTGATATACTTACACCCGAGCTCGTTAAAGGGACCGGAGAATTTTTGAGAACTTGCCAGACTTATGAGGGAGGGTTTGCCTCGTCCTCACACCCATACTATAGCGCAGGAGCTGATCCTCGGGTACTGTCTGAGGTCCGGCCAACGTTAGGCGAGGCGCACGGCGGTTATACCTCGTGTGCGATTGCAAGCTGGATGATGTTGCAACCATATCATAAACCGGGAGGTAAGTTATATGCTACCTGCCGGTTCTATGACTCTGATAGTTAAGGACCGTAACAGACCCAGAAGTCAATGTGAAAAAATTAGTTAGGTGGGCCGTCGGAATGCAAGGCTTACCCATAGAAGGAGGCGGATTTCGTGGACGTAGCAATAAGCTCGTAGATGGATGTTATTCCTGGTGGATTGGGGGATTAGAGCCTCTCCTATTGGAGTTAGTTGGGAAAGGTAATCAGGAAGGCGAAACAGAGGAAGTTAACTTCGTCACCGAAGAGGATGATAACGAAAGTGCGTGGTCCGATTGCGATTGTTGGTTGTTAGGTCTGGGTGCACAATATTAGACGCTAACTACGCTTCTCACCAGATGGCCCAACCGTACTTTTCGACAAGACATCCCTTCAACGATTTACTTTAGTTTCTTCTCAGATGCCCTCGGGAGGACTTAGGGATAAACCTGGAAAGTAAGCAAAGATATATTGGCCTACTGGCAATCCAATTAATTATTCGCTTAGGCCGGCTGACCTATATCATACGTCCTACAATCTGGCTGGATTTTCTACCGCACAGCATCGAGTGTACCGATCCTTGATTACCGAGGAAAAACTCAAAGCATCATGGAAGAGCTCCTCTGGACCAATCCCTAGCGGTGTTGAAGAGTTACGCCGCGCCGCATGGGCACGAGCTTGTGCATGGCAAGAAGATGAAGGAGCCCACTTTTACCTCGGAGGAGAGCAAAACCGCGTGGTAGGTTGGCTAAATGCTTCAGGCTTGAATGCGCTCATGCCTGGTTTTACGTAGAATGCCACCCATCCCTTATTCAACCTATCTATATCTCACACTCGCGCTTTCATGAACCACTTCTACAAGCAAACTGGCTTGTAAGATGCCACTTTGCATGATCTGTATAATCCTTGGGCTGTGAAATTAAACTTTGTCAAGAATGAACGCTGATCCTCTGTGTGAAATTTATTCTTGAGCCTCATTGGCTGGATCGAGCAGAGATTGATCCAGTGCGGTCCAAACAGGCTAGATATATACCGCATCGAGCTATGCCCTGATGGGGGGAGTCTTGTATAAAACAAGGTTGCAAAACACTCCGATACTGGGAATCGAACCCAGGGCTATCGCGTGAGAGGCGATAATGTTAGCCACTACACCATATCGGATTAATCAGGTCAAAAGGCCGGGAATCTGAGATCGTTTAATGTCTTTTGATCAGTAGCTTGGTCCGTTTAGCAGTTCCTTCCCAATTCTCTAGCTCACCTGTGGTCTGGAGCAGTCATAGCCTCAAAATTCACATACACTAACACGCCATGGATAAATTAACCCCATGTATTTGTACCATGCATAGTAACCGTTACTTTTTTGCCTTGTCATATATAGCTCTGCATACATAGCCGGGTTCATTATATGCTGCTAGGCCTTGACCCTGATTTCGGGCGAGAGTGAGTGGAAAAAATTCGGATACTGTCAAAAACAAACATAACTCCAATCAAGGTATGGGTCATTGCGTCCATTGGTATCATTGTAACATCGGACATTGGGAACAAATTCGGCAAGCACCTTTTCTAATTCGTCAGTGCTCATTAACTCTTCGTTTCCTTCCAGAGCAACCTTGCAATTCCAAGTCCGAAGTACTTCAATGGGATGAGCACGAAGGATATCCTGAAGATTTCCCAATCGAAAGGAGCAGTCCACCAGAGATAGTTTCTTATATGCGTATACTTTTTGCTCGGAGTCTGGTTGTTGATGTTTGGGGCGGATACTCAGGCCATGGAGACCTAATCTATGCAAATGGGGGAGATTGGTTACGGCGGCCGGGAACCATACAGGTGCATTAGTTGATCTTGCAAGGCGGCCAAAGTGGCAGTTTGTTACATTTGAACGTTGCAGAAATTCTATTATCTCCGCTCGCTGGACGATGTGCTGAAAACTTCGACAGTGGGTCCAATTGAGTGCTAGGCTAAGCGGGTGGGGGCCGGGTGCTAGCCACCGCATTACCATCCAAGCGTTGGGCAACAGGATATGAGATAAATTCAAGAGTTGTAATTCAGGAAGATGAACCGGGTTCAAGAATGTATCACTTGGTTGGGTACCCTTGAAACCACAGTCACAGGTAAGTGCACGAAGCTGAGGGTTTGCGCGTAGCATATCTACAAACTCAGCCTCTGTGACACTATCCGTGACGTTAGTTGAATGCAAGTGGGTGATTCCATGATATGCTTGACTAGTCCAAGGGAGGAAGAACGCTCCCCTTATGCGTAGACAGTTCACAGATCTCAGAAATCTGTCAAATGATCCGGCCGCGCCCCGTTCCTGGGGCAGATTTCGACCGTGTACTACGGGACGACATTTACTGCTTAGCAAACTTAGCTCTCCAAGGGAGCCAGGAGAGCCGTGTTGAAGCCAGCAGTCAAGAATTGGCTCTATAAGACTATCATTCAGAACATCGCTTTCCTCAATTTCAAGGGAACGCATCCGATGCGCTATGCTGCTTAGCCAATAGACGAGTCGTTGAACAGAGTCTAGCTTTGGCATATGAGCTCGCTTTACTATTATGCGAATGTGTAGTGGAACGTCTGCTGAAAGATAGGATTGCATTGATAGGCGCGTCTGAGCATCTTGATTCTGTGACCGATCATAGGCGATTACAATATACGACCACAACTCAGGGGTTACAGTGATTAGCTGGTACCAGAATTTGCAAACTTGAGTCAGCACACGAGGATATCGGTGTGGTTTTTGTTCGTCGGCGCATCGTAGATAACCCTTGCACCACCAGCAACCATCATGGAACTGGCAGATCACGACCAAGTGAAATATGCGGGCAAGTATTTCGGAAGGAAGGGTGTTAATAGTTGGTAGCATTGAAAATTAGGCACCGACACAAGCAGGTACGTTGTAGTTCAGCCCCGCCCTGCTTCTGTGACAATAGGGGTTGCTTCCTTGTGGTCGAGGTTCAGGCGGGGTTTGGGCGGCTAAGATCGGGGGTTTCGTCACGTGCTCTTGTTTAGAGAAACGCGTCCTCGTCTGATCCTCATCTCCTCCACCACTGACCACTCCCAAAGATGCTTGAAGCACGCCTTGAACAAGCTGTTACCCTTAAACGACTCCTAGATGGTAAAGACGATCAATGATACGCGTTTGCGCCGGTTTCTGACGCGTCAAACGTCTTGTTAGCTATTAAAGAATTAGTCACGGACGCGAACTTTGAGTGTGGAGATGAAGGCCTAGTACGCGTTGCACCTTTTATTCAGTCGCAAAAGCTGATTGGACGAATTTTAGAAACTCCAAGCTATGGACAACTCGCACGTCGCGCTCGTCTCTGTCCAACTCGAGCCAGGAGGATTCGACAAATACCGCTGCGATCGACCCATGCCTCTCGGCGTAAACCTCGGTTCGCTCACCAAGGTCCTCAAGTGCGCCAAGGATGACGACCGAGTCACCCTCAAGGCCGTTGACAATGCAGACGTGCTCAACTTGGTGTACGAGGCACGCAGTATGTCGCTCCTGTTAGATGATTCGAACTGCTATTGATACGTTCACAGATTCGGACAGGATTGCTGAATACGAGATGAAGCTCATGGAAATCGACATTGATACGCTGGGGATCCCAGATACCGAGTACGACGCGATGGTCGTCATGCAATCTGCCGAGTTTGCGCGCATCGTCCGAGACTTGAGCGCGCTTGGTGAATCCGTCAAGATCGAGGTCACGAAAGAGGGCATCCGGTTCTCTGCCGACGGTGAAGCCGCGAACGGCAGTGTGCTGCTCAAGGCTACCGAGAGCGCACGAGAGCGATACAAGGATATGGAGGAAGGTGGAGGCGAGAAGAAGGTCAAAGTTAAAAAGGAGAAGTCCGACAAGCCCCGAAAGCGCAAGCGTACCGATGACGCAGATGTCAAGATGGAGGATGGGGAGGAAGAGGTCGAGGAGGACGATGGCGGCGAGAAGGGCGGGTTATTCAAACCTGGCTCGGACGGCGAGGAGGAAAAGGACGACGAGGAAGAGGAGGCCGGATCCGATGTCGAGGAAGAGTCGGATAGCGCCACGAAGAAACGAAAGCGCGCCTCTCAGAAAAAGTCCAAGGATGAGGGATCCGAGTCGACTGGCGGAGTCATGGTCGAACTCAGCTCGAGCGTAAACTTGACCTTCTCGTTGAAGTACCTCGTCAACTTTTCCAAGTCGACTGCCCTTTCCAATTATGTAACACTCAAGCTCAGCAACGACGTGCCTTTGCTGGTGTGTATTATTCGTTCCACCTATTAGACAATCACTGACTTGGTTTTGGGCCAGGTACATTACAAGTTTGGCCAAGGCCACATCCAATACTACCTTGCACCAAAGATCGGAGACGAGTAAACGTTTTATCGTTTCATCGTTTTGTTTACTTTCGTCTTGTTTTACCCTTGCTTGGTTTCGCGCTAGCGTAATAAAATTCTGTATTTACCCGGCTACAGTTATTTTGAGTACAACCAAAAGGACAAACATGACCTTGTGATAAGAGACATCATCAAGAAACAGGATAGACAAACTTGACAAAAGTAATTGTCCCCACCGTGAATCGAACACGGGCTGCTTCGGGATAGCTTCGATGAACCACAACGAAGCGTCATAACCACTAGACCATAGGAACTTGGAAACAATCCTCAATACACGTTACACAAAAGTGAGCTATGCCGCGGACCATAAAATGACGAATATCACACATTCATATCATGAACTAGATCAATTCAAAATCCCAAGCTGAGAATAAAAGGGACTACAAAACAAGCAGAGATATATAATACGTATACGTATAGAATCAACCGCTAGGACCTTCAAAAATAATAACCACCAACAAGGGGCGAATAAACACACCAGCCGGGGTGAACTTTAAACAAAAACTAAAAAAAATGGGCAGCGACTCGGCGCGTAAAGTAAGAATGAGCAAGAACCACGAGGCGAGGACGAAAGAGTAACGAACGGAAGCGGCATTAGCGCCACGGGTATGAGAGAAAGAGAATACGATCACCACCTAACCGCACTGAGATACAACACAGCTGTCCGACCAGGCAACAAGAGGGGGGGAAAACAGGAGGACCGAGGGAGAAAAGTAAGAGTTTACTTAGGCAGCTTTGCCAACAGTGTGGTCACCGCTAGTCTCGCTGTAGGCCGAAATCTCGCTGTTGGTGCTCTTTCGGTACGGATTCCGGTCCTCGGCTGCCGAGGGGCTCAGGTTGCTGCTGTTGGAGGGTGCGTAGAGAGTACGCATGCCTTGCTGGGATCCAGCGGGGCTAGGGCCATTACGGGCCTGAGCATAGGCATGCATCATCGCGTCGGGTGAGGCGCTGGGTGGGAGCATGGGCATAGTACCAACGGGGGACATGGCACTGTGCGCAGCTGGTGGGGGAGGTTCGACCGAGACGCCGGGAGCGTCATAGGCATCATAAGCCAGGGCCATGCTTTCGGGGCGAAGGATAAAGTCCTCGCTGGAAGAGTTCTGGCCGGTTCGGAGGTCTAATACGGGTCAAAACGTTTAAGAGCTAATACAAGCGCGACAGTAGGACAAACTCACGGGTGGCAGCGGGCATCTTCAGAATATCATCCCTCAATTCTCCATCGACGCTCGGACGACCATGTTCCTGTCCTTGAGCAACCTTGGCGCGAATATCATCTGCGCTCAGGGGGAATGGTCCACTGGTCTGAGTCGGGCTCATCTCCATGTCATCCGACGCAATCGTGGCGCGATGGAACGCGCGAGTAGGAGTGTTGTGAGAATGGCTAGGGCGCAACGAATCGCCAAGCGAAGGACGCGAGTCAGCCGCAAAGCTGACACGACTGATACGGTCTGACGCGTTCAACGAAGACAAGGCACGGGGGCGGACCTGACTCATTTCAGGTCCTGAACCGATCGACGAAGGGTGCACGCCAGTTCCATAGCGAGCACCAATCCCAGCTTGACCGCTCTCGGTGGCAAACGTCGAGGAAGGACGTCCGGCGCTGCCGCCCATGTTCTGAACGAACCAGCTCGAGGCACGCGTGTTGCGGCTTCCGACGTTGGACGGGCGGCCTTGGCTGACCCAGTCCTTGGAGACGACGGACATGCGCTTGTCCATGGCCTGTGACCAGCGGTGACGCTTCTTCGCTTCCTTGGCGCGGCTAAACTTGACATAGACGATCAAGGCAACCGCGACGGCGAGAATCGGGAAGATGACCGCGGCAGCGAGCGCGCCCTTGTTCAGTCCTCCACCGTTGAAGTTGTTGTTCACGGTCTGGTAGACCTCGTCAGGAGTGCTGGTGTCGATAGCAGCCGCGGCACCACCAGTAGCGGTAGCAGCGGCAGTCGCATCGTACTTGGCGTTCCAGCTGGGCCCGGCAGGAAGGCTGGACAAGAAGAGGGGGGTGCCGCTCTCGACAAACGAGAGTTGGAGGCTGACGGAGGTCGTCGAGTTCCACCACTTGGGCTTGAGAACGTCGGTATACGTGCCTGCTCCAAAGTTGACCTGCTTCCACACGTGGATAGCGCTGGCCGCGGCCGAATCTGGTGCCGAGAGGTAGATGTCAATCGCGGACGGCTGGTTCGAGGCACAGGAGGTGTCCCAAGTGATCGTAAACGACTGGAGGGCGTCGACAGTGGAGCCCGCGGCGGGTCCAGTGTACAAAGTGCAGCCTGTCCGACGAGTCAGCCGAGGGAAGGATCATGATCTAACAAACGCACCTCGGTCCTCGATGATGCGCTTGAGCATCTTGTGCTGGGGTGCGAGTGCGTGGCCAAGACGAACATCGGAAAACTGGACCATGTTGGGTGTTGTGATTGAAAGGAAAGGAAGGTCGTAAAAGACTGGAAGGTGAATCACGTCGTCTCTTCAGCGCCAAATAGGCCAACGGGGGAGGAGGGAGAGCGCAAGATCAAGAACACAAGGAAACAAAACAGCGAGCGACGCGGGACCCCGGCCACTATGACAACCGGCACCCTGAGTTCATTTCACGCTAGGCCGCATGCATACAACCTGCCGACTGGAGACTCGTATATAACAAAAATAATACATTCATGCTGTTGTCTGGTCAAACGAATCTTTGCCCGGTTTCGCGGGCTCAAGCATAGTTGAAGACGTGTCGTGAGGCACATGGCTTTCCCTGGTTCGCGCTCGGTGCACGACTTCAGGGTGCTCCGCTTGCATCCTTGCAAATGCCTATATAACGGCATATTTGTTAGTAACCGCATTCAAGCGCATCTCATCTCAAAAACTCACCTTCTCGGCCTCCCAAGCGAAGACACTATCCGCACTGAAAAGCAAATCCATTTCTTCCAGCGTACGTTGATTGGTTTCAGGATAGAATGCCCAGACGAAAGGAATGCTGAGTACGTTGCACGTGCCAAACACGTACAGTGTCTTTTCGTTGATGGCTCCGAACATCACGGGGGTCAAAAGTGTGAGCCATCCGTTTCCAATCGACCACCCGACAACACCTAAACACAGTTTGAATGGCTCGAATCGGAGAATCAACACCGATGACGTACCCCATGAATTACCGCGAGCTCGGCACTCGAGCGGGAAGATCTCAGTAGGGTACAACCAAGGAACTGTGAGCCAAGTCGCCCCAAATACAACTTTAAAACTATCAGTAAAATTATCTTATGAAGAAATAGGTAGACCTACAAGTATACAAGAACACGAAAAACGCTGCCGCTGCGCCATATTGTGACTGTTTGCTCGTACCAGCAGCATCAAATGTCAATCTTGAGAATCCCCCAGCAAGGAACATCGCAATGCCTTGTCCAACGCTCCTGTTTTCCATATACGTTAGGCTAGTTCACAAAACCCAAGGAATGCAACGTACCCCCAGTATAGAGTCCAACGTCGTCCGATCCTATCCAAAGTATAAACCGCGACCAGAGTCGATAGCATATAGGTAATATTGTTGATACCGGCCAACAGGTTCGATTTATTCTGGGTATATCCCGCACCTAGGCTTACCATCAGAACAAGTGTAGGCCGATTTTTTGGATACATACCGGAGAAGATTCGAGGCGCATACACCGTCACCGCGGCGATCCCAACCCTAAGATCCCTCAACATCAAATCTCCGCGCAACCGCTTCCGACTCACCACTCTTGCACAATCTGCAACCAGATAACCAGCTGAACCCGACGTGCCACATGAGAACCCTTTCGACCGCGCCCAAGGAGCATACCCATGTATGAATTCCCCACACCCGTCCCAACTTGTTTCCCATCCTCACCCACGACAGTACCGTTATGTTCAAGCTGAACAACCGCCTCGATCTCGTCAGCTTCCTGGCGAGCCGCATCCGGATCACATCGAAGTCGGACGAGAATATATTCCGCATCGACGCGGCGACCCATTTTGATCAACCAACGAGGGGATTCGGGCATCAAGTTAACCACAAGTGCAAGGACAATGAGCGGGATGATCTGGAACGCAATCCTTTGGTGCCAAGCTGCATAAGTACCACATCAGAGACAGGATTCGGCCAACTCACGGAAACCTCCACCGGAACTGAGTCCTCCCACCATCAACAAACGAAAGCCCGTACTCCAACCAGTAAGCGACCACAACTCCAAAAATGTTCAGCGTAAATTCTTGAGCGATAAACGCCCCTCGAGATGAAAAGTCTGAAATCTCGGCAGCCCAAACCTAGCCAACCTCAAGTCAATTTCGAATGCAAACTTCATGTAGGGTATATGACGTACGGGAACGATCGCATTCAAATGACCCGTCCCAATCCCGTTGATCAATCGCGCGCAAACCATCCAGGGAACGTTTTGAGCCGAGCATTGGAGTGCGGCTCCAAAGATGGACCAAGCGCAACCCAGGACGACAGTCTTTACACGACCTATAGAGTCCCCGATTTTACCCCCAAGGAGGCAGCCAATGAGCGTCCCTGCAGTGAAACTCGTGAGGAAATGAGCGAGAAGAAACGGAACCGGACGGACCAAGATAATAAATAGCCACAATTCCGCCTTGTTTGGCCGAATTGGTTACGACGGGCGTTCCGTCTGGCTGTACGTATCCATATTTCATTGTATTGATACTGGAGCATGTCAATAAAACGCAGGAATTGCAATGTTGAACAAAAACCTACTAGTCTTCACTGTTGTTCACCCCGGACATCATGCTACAGTGTGCGCCAAATTAAAGCTGGAAACGCACTCGGGACCGCAGAAACTCACCCCTGGTCATAACCAAAAAAGAAAATAGATACGCAGCAGACCGCATTAAAGGCCGTCCTGGTGTCCAAACGAGTCAATCAGCCAAACTATCTTGTCCATCCATACCTCCAACAAAACTCACAAAAGTTTCTTCCCCTCCAACCTGTTCGTGGCCGAGAACCGCTTGTGCGCAAGCTTGGACGTCTCCATGGTTGAGTTCGAGGGAGCCCGGTTTACAGACCGGTATTCTTATAGCCCTTGTCATTAGACATTTCAACTCTTCGATGCCGCATGTAGCCGAAGAAAAGTTCAAGCGACGGAGTTGTGCCCGTGAAGAGGGAGAAGATAGAGAGTGATGTCATTAACGATACCGTTTATGGAGTAATGTCCGAAGCGCTTGTCGGCTGATTCTTTTCGCCAAGGATCAAATATAAAATAAGAAACTTGGCCAAGAGAAAGTCAAATAACGGATGTTCGCAGCGCATAGTTTCCCTGGGGTTTCACATGCTCTTTCTGAAAGTACGTTAAAATGAATCATGGTCTTGCACCAAGTTGGTGGAAGGAAAAAGGCCGGATAGCTATCTCTAAGAACACAGAGCTTCGCATGTTGACAAAACGAGCCATCGGCAAAATGGGCAAGACTGCCCTTGGTTCGCTGCTCTGACGATCGATGGGTGTTCAAAAAGATAATATTGAGATCTGCATTGACATACAAACGACGCAGCATGAAAACATCATTGACTCGCCTGCTCAGCCAAGATCCGCTCCCACAATAACCTTCTCTTCTCTTGTTCACTCAAAACTCTGGGAGGCTCCTCTGGTGGCGGGGGTAGATTGGGTGGTGGGGGAGGCGGGGATGAAGGAGGTGGCGGGGGCGCTTCGGTAGGCGGAGGTGGAGGGACCTCGTCAAGCGAGGGAAGTCGTCGTGTGACCAGCGAGACCGGTAATCGATCCGACTGAAAGTATGTAGTTCGGTAGTAGGCCCATCGTCGAGGCGGAAACGGAAGTGAATCAGACGGGGGAGGTGGAGGTGGGGACGAAGGTGGTGGTCCTGGTGGGACAGGCGGCGCCGGCCCGTCTGGTGGAGGCGGAGGTGGTGGTGGAGGAAAGTCTGAAGGGGGTGGTGGGAGATTTTCTACAAGGAACGAAGCGGGCACGGACGGAGGGGAAGATATTAATGGTGGCAATGCGTTTGAGTTTGGTGGAAGGGAAGAATGAGGGAAAGGACTCGTGTTCGTCACTGCAATATGAGCCATAGTATCGCTGTCGAGTATGGTTGTTAGGTCGGTCGGGTGGCCGTCTACGTCCGAGTTTCCAAGGGTCAGAACACCCTTCTCGGCAACTCGAGACTCTGGTGAAAGTTCACTGTTTCGAATAGACGAGGCAGCAGACGTTGAGGTTTCGATTAGTTCTTCGTTTTCGAAAATAGAGAGCGAAGGAAGTTCTTCCATAGACTGATGCCACTTGGTACTCTCGATTTTCTCCAGCATTTTATCCCTGGGATCTGAATCATTCGCGTTAGACGGTCTAGAAACCCCCGAAAGCAAGAAACCTGTTCACCAACGAATGATACCCAACCAGGAGGATACCCCCATTCGCACATCCAATCATACCACGGTAAATCTTCATTCCTGCCATCATACGGAACACGGAGCCCCAAACTTTGCCTCAACAATTCCCCTTGGATATACCCAGGTTCGAATGTCTTCGCAAACTCCAGCCTCCTTTTTGTCCCTTCTTCCGCCTCGTGTATCCTCATGCTCCTTCCGCCACCATTTCCAGGTCTTGAGCCGTATTCTGCTCGAGCAAGGGCAATGTGTTGGGCATTTCGTTTATGTGGGCAGTCGGAGACAACATGTTTCGTGGACATGCAGTTGAAGCACTGTTTCGCTCTAGATTCAATGTATTCTTCGTCTGGATCATAGGCAGGTTCTTCAAAGAGATCGGAGTCTAACTCGGAGGCGCCAATGAGATGGGAAGATGGTGTATATTCGGTAACCGGAACTGGCCAGGATGTCATGGCCGATGTGTCGGAGAAGAACAGACTTTCTACATTGGGCTCTGAATTTGACGAACTGGATGGGGCTTGAACAGAGGATGCGAGCTTAGACGCCGCGTAGCTGCCAAGAGTGGGATACACTCACCAAAATCTCCGCTGGGTTCCTCGGACATGTTCACAACCCCTTCTCCTCACTCTTTTGGTCTACAGCACTCTTTCCCCCGGTCTCGTACCACTTTTCCAAATGAGGCCGCACGGTGTCCGCTCCCCACCGGCCTTTGGCTATCTCAACGCCCTCGAGATGCAAGGCGGGAATCCAATAGACGTAGCGTTTTTTCCAGCGCTCCTGGCCAGGGTCCTGGATGTTGATCGTCGTCAGATCAAAATTACGCTCGAGAGATGTCAGCGTCTATGAGGTGTGTCGACGATCGGTCCCGCACACCTCTTTCCGAAGCGTGGCAAGCTCGGCCTTGGCGACCTGGGAAGCGAAACAGTCTGAGAAAGCGGTCCAGGTCCTGAGCGCACAGGCCTACATCGCACAATGAGCATTGCGGGCCCGAGAACAGTGTCAGGCGTGGAAGTCGGATCGGCATGGAGGGAGCAGTGCAAGTCAGACTCACGAGTGAATCACGCACCAATGACGCCTCCGATCGGATCAAATGTTTGGGCGAGTCAACCAAAGGGCGGTCGAGCATCAAAAAGCTCCGATACTGGGAATCGAACCCAGGGCTATCGCGTGAGAGGCGATAATGTTAGCCACTACACCATATCGGACCTGACCAGCGCCTTGCCTCGTGGGAAGCGAGTCATGCTGCAACACTGCCACCCATTGACTTGTCCTAAATTTGATTTCGCAGATCCTTCAAATTCTGACCACGACCGATGCCTGCTCGCCCTCCTTGATCTCCTGACCTCGTACAAAAACTAGACTGAATAAACTGTTGTATCATATATATTTATTTCGCTGTAAATATGGTAGCTATTTCGTGCTTCTATTATAGGAGCTTATCTGACCGCGACCCGTTTACAGGCTAAGTTATGTCCCGAGTGCGGTGGGGGAGTCATTGAATACAACGAAGCCGCCGGAAACGGATTCTGTAACCAGTGTGGAACGCTCGTCGAGGAGAACCGCATCGTGGCCGAGGTCACCTTTGGAGAAAGCGCGTCAGGGGCTGCAGTGGCGCATGGTTCATTTGTCGCGTTAGGACAAAGTGAGCATCGTGTCTTACTTCCAGGCTGACCGTGTCTTATCATGCATCACCATGAAGCCCGAGCGCATACTGGCGGGGCCTTCGGACATGGCTCATCCGAACCTGGCGAACAATCTGCCTCGCATGGCCGCACGCTCATTCGACAACAGGCTTCGGCTTTGCATCTCTCCGAGAATATCTCAGATATGGCCCAACGATACTACAACCTCGCCATATCCCACCGTTTCATCAAGGGACGCAAATCTGAATACGTGGCCGCTGTATGCTTATACATCGCTTGTCGCAGTTCTAAAACGCGACACATGCTCATCGACTTTTCCGACCTCCTTCGGGTAAGTCTTTCCTCAAATACAGAAAACTTCCGACTCTAATGCTAATGTCATTACGTACAGGTCAACGTCTTCGTACTTGGTGCCTACTACCTCAAACTCGTTCGCGAACTAAACCTTTCCCTTCCACTCATCGACCCAGCACACCTCATCGCGCGGTTCGCAGCACTCCTCGAATTTGGCGAAGAAACAAACAAAGTTGTCATCGATGCGACTCGCCTCGTCTCTCGCTTCTCCCGCGACTGGATGACCCTCGGCCGACGTCCCGCCGGGATCTGCGGCGCGTGCCTCTTACTCGCTGCTCGCATGAATCACTTTCGGCGGAGCATCCAGGAGATTGTCCAGGTCGTCAAGATTGGAGACGAGACGGTCAAGAAACGGCTAGAAGAGTTCAAGGCGACTCCGAGCGCAGCCTTGACGATGCATGACTTTCGCAACGTGATACTCGAAGAGGCTGCGGATCCCCCGGCATTTACCAGGGGGCTCGAGAAGATGAAGGAGCAGGCGGAGGGAAAGCGCAAGGGAAAGCGCAAGAGGGAACAGGTCGAGGAGGAACCCGAGGAAGTCGAGGAACCCGAGGCAACGCCTGCACGACAACCTGTTGATATGACCAAGGGAATCGTATCGCTCGGCCTGGACGAACAGTCCACCGAGCCAGAGAACCGGCCCCTATTTTACCCATCCGACGACGAGGAACAGACGCCCTTTGACGAGATTGTCAATACTCGCCAATCGCCTGACGGAGAAGTAGAGAACGGTGAGACGAGGGATAATCAAGATGATGAAGAAATTGCCGCCGAAGTGAGCGAGTTTCTGAACGATCCAAACAGTTCAAAGCTGGCCGCTGCCCTCCAAGAGTCTGAGGAACAACAGCGGCTCGCTCAGCTGGAACCTGTCGACGAGCTGCAAGGGCTTGACGAAGAAGAGCTGGATGGGTTCCTACTCACCCCGGAGGAGGTGCAGAAGAAAACACGGATGTGGGTCGAGTTCAATCGGGACTACCTGGAGAAGATCGCCCGTGAGTTGTACCATTTTACGTGGCTGACTAAGGGGATAACTGATTACGATCCGTTTTAGTCAAAGGGCTTGAAGCCGAGGAAGGAAACGAGAACAAGCGCCAGAAGAGTCGCAAGGTTCGATTCGCAGTCTGTTCCTTCTTTCTTTTCCATCTCGCCTTACTTCTGGTCTCATTTCGACAGCCTCGTAAACGCCAGAAAGCGCGAGACTCGACGACGGCCAATGCCGAAACGCCCGCCCAGAGCGCTCGGGCGTTGATGCAGCGAAAGAAGACGTTCTCGAGACGGATCAACTATGCGGCGGTGGAGAAGCTGTTTGAGGGACCCACGAAGGACAAGGGGAATGGGAAAGACAAAGCTATCGAAGAGGTGGACGAAGAGGCGGAAGACGATGAGAAATACGATGAAGGTGACACAGGCGTGATGGACTACTACGAAGATGGATATCAGGAAGAGGTTTGATTGAATTTGAAGATTTTATTTGTGTGCTTTCTTCGGGATGTTGTATTGAATGAAAGTCATTTACTCTTTGGGTGTTGGCTGGAATTGAATCAACTATGTGTTTCTTGGGTGAATAGCCAAAGACTGATGCATCGTTGTCTGGTCCTATCAACAACAAACAACAAGTTCTCCAGGTCTCGAGTCTCAACCAGACGATCCATCTTGTTACTGCTGCCCATTGGCGGGGGCACACGTTGCATGCGGTTTGCATACAGCAGGTGTTGTGTGTGATTGTTTATGATTACGTGACACAGTCCATGCGGCGGCGTCTGCAGATCATTCGCCATGCCCTCTGTCCTACTACCACCAAGCACATCAGTATTCTTTAGCTCTCAAGTTTACCGCCCATGTCAGATCGGAGAGAGGCATCACATGGAGTGAACGTGCTCATTCTAGGTGACCATACATTACCAAATTGGCTATTTGTCATGCGCTTAATGGGTTATCGTCAGAGGGGGGCGGCGCGAGAGGCCTCTCGACACTTATCATTCTAGATGAAATCATGAACAGGATCCAGGCCGCGTTGAAACTTTCAAAGCAGCCTGCAGTCTGGGAGTATTTTGATATTGTTGCCGGGACTGGGACCGGAGCGTATGTACCGATGCAACTGGCGTTCTACGAGTTTAAGACTAACATACCGAATGCAGCGTGATAGCATGCCTGGTGGGACGACTGGGTATACCTGCGGACCAAGCGATCAAGCAATACGTCAAACTCACCGGAGTGTTCTCAGACCGAAAGTGGACCGGCGAGACAACCTATAAGCGCACCGTGTTGCAGAATACACTCAAGGAGATTGTGAGAGATATAACGGGGGACGAGAACACGCCGATGTTGGATGTCGAACCACAACAAAGCACTTGCAAAACGTAAGTTTACAATCACATGGCGAGCTGCATGACTGAAGTGTATTCGGTTCAGCATGGTGTTCGCGATGTCGGCCGATAACATGAACGCTGGCATACCATGCATCTTTCGCTCCTACCAAGGCGTGGCCAACCAGATGCCAGATTGCGCCATCTGGCAGGTGCTGAGTGCGACGATGGCTCACCCCGAGATGTTCAAGCCTGTGGAGATTGGCCCCGAGCATCTGAGACAGTCGTTTGTCGACGGTGGGCTGGGGTGTAACAACCCCACAGAACATGTGCTCGAGGAAACAAAACTTATGCTGCCTGATCGGCATGTCTCGAGCGTGGTGTGTATCGGAGCAGGGCATCCGGCCACGATTCGGCTAGAGCGGACGAATAGGTCTCCTGTGAAGAGACTGGTACCAACCAATGTGCTCAAGTCAACACAGCAGATTGCGTTCGATGCCGAACGTGTGGCAGAGCAGATGGCGAAACGATTTCGAACAGCGCCAGGAATATACTTCAGGTTCAGCGTGGATCAGGGAATGCAAGGGGTTCAACTGTATGAATGGGAGAAACTGAGTCAGGTCGGAGCGGATACAAAAGCCTATATGCGCGGTGAGAAGGCGAGAAACAGCGTCGACGAGGCGGTTACTGCCATCAGGGAGCGGAAAGCGGTCGTAGACAACAAATGCATAGGTGTGGAGATTTTCACTTGATCGGAATTATCTATACTAAAATATTGATACCTTGCAAGACGGCGCGGTGCGAATCGCAGCTACTAATCGAACGGCAGGATATAAGGCCTGTCCCGCACCAAGTCCCGTGTTTACAGGACGACAAGATGCAATTGACCAGATAATCGCCTGCATCTCAAAAGGGGATGTTCAGCGCTGCGTCTTTGTTTTGTATGGCTTAGGCGGGTCGGGGAAGACGCAGCTAGCGCTAATGACTGTGCAACAAACCAGAAGGACCTGGTCGGACGTGGTTTTCGTCGATGCGACAACTCACGAGAGTGCTATTTCAGCACTGGCTGGGTTTGCGAAAGAGAAGAACGTCGGAGAATCACACGAGAGCGCGCTGAAGTGGCTTGGTAGCCAGCAGGAAAGATGGCTGATGGTTATTGACAACGCCGACGATCCGAACGTAGACATTCGCCCTTACATACCCAGTAACAACCATGGGAGTATCATCATCACGACTCGAATCAAACAACATGTTGCGCTAGCTCGAGGTGATGACTCGGACCATCGGGTATCTGAGATGAATCCAGGCGAGGCAATGGAGGTGTTACTGAAAGCGGCAAGAATGAAGGACGCTGATCTATCTAATGCCGAACGTGAAGAGGCTAAAAGACTGCTCAAGGTGAGCTCATATAGCAGCAATAGAATTATGAAATACTAAAGCCGTCGCTTGTCCGTATAGGACTTGGGCTATCTGGCCCTTGCGATCGTCCAAGCTGGGGCATACATTTTCAGCTCCAGCTGTTCGATCGCTCGGTATTACGACATGTTCGCGCGCCATCACCAAAAAACGCTCGAAAAGTCTAGCCAGTTGATAGCAAAAATGGACGACTACAAGAAGAGTGTGTACACAACATGGCACATGAGCTACGAGCGACTCGGGATAAATGCACAACGGCTGCTGCATTTGATGGCGTTTATGCATCACAGCGGTATATTCGAGGACATATTTAGGAGATCTGCTATTGGAATGCGAAGATATACGCCTGTGGTACCAGCCACTCAGGATGAAAAAGAGGCGAAAGCTTACGTGACAGAATGTCTGAAACCTTATCTCGACTCGACTGATTCGTGGGACTCCGGCGCATTTCTAGACACCATGACCGAGATTTTATCTTACTCTTTGATCAGCTATGACAAAGCGAATGGCGAATACACCTTGCACGTACTGGTTCATGACTGGGCTAGCACTGTGATTGGCTATTCTGTGAACGCGGCCATCGAACACACTGGCTGCCTACTAGCAGTTTCGATCGATTACACAGACAACATTGATAGCCTGAAACACAAGAGGGCCATAGAGATCCATATCAGCAGGTTCCTCGATCGGCAAGAACGACCAAGGGCCAACTATGCCTCCAGGTTTGCGGCAGTGTATCACCGAGCTGGAAAGTGGAGTGATCAGGGGAAAATGGAAAAAATAGCTCTAGACGGTCGAAAAAAAGAGCTAGGACAGGAGAACGACGCCACTCTGAGCAGTATGCTGATGCTTGCATTTGCGTATCAGCAACAAGGTAGATACCAAGAGGCAACGAAGCTACTGGAGCAAGTGGTAGATACTCGGAAGCCAATTTCGGGAAATGAACACGGTAAAACGCTCATAGCCATGCGAACGCTTGCAAACACATACTACTACCTTGGCCGATACACCGATGCACAGTCCCTCCACCAGCACATCCTCGACACATCCACCCGAGTCCATGGCCACGACCATCCCGACACCCTTCTCAGTATGCACGACCTTGCAGTCACGTACCAAGCCCAGGGTCGATACGACCAAGCAGAGGCACTGCTGCTCAAGGTCGTAGATGCCAGGAAGCGAGTGTCAGGCGACGAGCATCCTGAGACCCTAACTTCGATGCACGCACTCGCATCTACATACTACCGTCAGGGTCGATACGATGAGGCAGAGTCGATGCAGGAGCATGTGGTGGAAGTAAAGAAACGCAGGCAAGGGGAAGAGCATCCTCATACGCTGAACACGATGGGTGACCTGGCACTGACGTACTTTGCCAAGGGTCGATATAGCGAGGCGGAGGAGCTGCAGATGAAGGAACTGGAAGCGACGAAGCGAGTGTACGGTGAAGGCCATCCGGAGACGTTGACGAGCATGCACAACCTTGGATACACATATTACCGTCAAGGTCGATACGAGCAGGCGGAGGAGCTCCAAAAGCGAGTGGTAGAAGAACGAAATCATGCGATCGGGGCTGGTCATCCACGCAGACTGCTGTCCATGCGTCATCTTCTCGCCACATACCAGGCTATGGGTGAAAACCGACGCCGGGAGTACGACACACTAGAACGGCAGATAGGAGAACTCGAGAGTAGTGCAGGCTGAAGGAATGTAGACTCAAGGGTATACGCCGATGTGGATGCTAGTATAGTGTAGTGTAGGTGAAGACATGTGAAAGTTTGACCGTATAGCGAGTGAGATCTGTTTTTTTGGCTGTAGTTGAGCGTATCATGGTGTACCATCGTGAGATTCAGAGAATCGATGTATGTGTTAGCAAAGCCACTTTTGTTTCTGCGGTATACAAGTCAAATCGTGGAAACAAGTAGAAGGCAGAGGCTGCGAGTGCAAGTGGCGGATGCGACGGGAGGCGAGGTTAGAGTTTGGCAAATGGAGTCAGCACGCTCTCTTTGCCTAGTCATGTGGCAGATATAGCTTCGAGAAAGAGCGAGATGACGCTGTGCCAGAACAGTCCGATGAGCGATCGGCCTCCCAAAATGGATTTGCAATTGCTGATGTCATGGTCCCACTGGCTTGGGTTAGACGCGCTGTGGTTGGTCAACGCCGTCTGACCTCGACCTGGCTCGAATCCCTGGCCCACCTCGGCGCTATTGGTGCGTCCTCAGGCCCAGGGCATATACGACGCGACTCACGTGTCTGATGGACGAACGCTTACGGACAACCATTCCACTTGGTTCATCTGCGCAGGCTAGCATAGACGCCACTGGGGCTGCCCCTCGAACGAGCGCTCCCTTTTGACACGCCGTGGGGTGCGGCCAATATCAGGACCCGATCGTACAACGTCCATCGTCGCCTTGGTTTGCGAGTGATAACTCCGTGTTTCGACGGGATACGTTTGGTGCGTTTTCCCTTGTTCGTGATAGCTGTGTCGTTGAGCTTTGTATAGGTGATGCTCATCGTCCAATCAACTTGCCTCACTCATTTACCGGACATACCTCCGTTCCTCGATCCTTCTTTCGTCCACCCCTCGACCCAACCCTATTTCCCAGACAGAGGTTATTCAAGAGACCGACAAAGTCCCTAGTCGCCCCCGTTCAGTTCACTACCTCACCGATCGACGTCATGGCGACTGAAGTTCTCGGTCCTGCAGGAACATGAGCGATTCGCAGCCTGCTCATTTCGAGCGAGCACCAAGCTCTAGAATAAACGGCCACCCAACACCATGTTGACCAGTACCCGTATGGGACGCGGTTCCACGACGCTCGGTGATTGTCTCTCAGTGACATACCCTCATTCACTAGGCCGACAACGAGGTGTTGCCTTTGTACCAGACCAGCAGTGCAAGCATGTCGTCCCTCGTTCCGTCTGCGCTTGTTCTCCTCGCTATTGAACCCTCTCCATCTGCCAAAGCCAAGTCGACCAGGCCGTCTGCCAGTCGATCGTCTAGACGTAACGGCATCTACACGACCCTTGCAGATCTCGGACCGTTACACTCTGTCAACTTTCATTCCGTACTCGGGCGAGATCGTCACGTCCAACACGTCTCCCCACCACTCTACGTTCGCTCAAGGGTCTAACCAGATTTAGCTCGTCTCGTTCGATCCTGCCTGACGAGTGACGGGGTCGAGTCGCAGACGACTGGGCTGGCCTTCTGTTCTCACCTCGCTTCCGATTATGCTCGGGTGACAGGCGCAAGTATACTGCCTCGGGTTCGACTTGTATCAATAACTCGACCTCATCTACAGTTCAAGACCTCAAGAATTGTACGACGTGTGCCATTTGGCGAGGTCTGGGGAGTAGGAAAACTGAATGCGGAGGGGGGGGGGGGTGGATACGGCGCACTACTTGGACATGCTGAAGGTGCGATCGGGACGCAAATCGAGCGTTTGATGGCCGCATTGGAGCTGCAAACAACTGCTCAAAGGATGAAAGAGGGCGGAATGAGTGCGGGGCTCACGGGCGGCGTACGAGCCAAGTCATGGGCGACAGCAGGTCATGGCATGCCGAGTGGTTGAATAAACACCAATCGCAGACGAAGCACGTCTCAAATGGGAACTCGAACAGTTGGTGAGTCTGAGTTTGTTGGTCGCTGTATCTATTCTGACCGTGTTCCGCATAGCCCCCAGCCTTTCGCCCCCTCTCGAGCTTTGTCCCTCCCAAGCTCATACTGTTTTTAGCGATCCCGCCCACTCAGTGGCCTTTGATGGTCATGATACGATATCAGGTTCGTTTCAGAGTACGGCGCTGGGAGTGTGATTCTTAGTGAGTTCGATGCAAATACATCAGTACATCTTAGTAGTTATTCCGAAGAATTTTCAACGATAGCAAACTCGGTTTCCAGTCGGGAGGAGAGCGCTTTGGCGGAGCGCGAACATGAGATCAGAATCCGGTGCGACTCAAATATTGATCGAAAGGTCCAAGTGGTCGATCAAACCTAAAACCAGGTGGCCGACACCTGGCCTTGGCGGATTTAGTTCATTACACCCGTCCTCGCCAACCACAACCATGAGGCCCGTGCTCGCGGCTTGATCACCATTTCATAGCTACTATCTCTCGCCCAGAAGCCGCTCCCTTTAGACTGGCTCAACATACGGAATACTCCCGAGGACCGCTCACGACATTCTGACTGAATCGTGTCTCAAGCTCGATAAAACTTGTCACCACCGCGGTCTCGACTTTGTTCCCAGGCCGGCACTCATTCTCGACGCTTGAACCATTTTGCCCCACAACAATTCCATTTCTTTTGAACCCAGCTCACTCGTGCCGTAACCGTCGATATCTTGTGAAATCGACCTCGCCGGATCGACAGTGAGATGAGGATTCCTGGTGTTTTCGTTACACGGCCGATTTTACAGAACCTCAAAGCGTTCCCGGTATGTAACCATGCATAACTGGAGTGCGATGGTAGTCCCGGACGTTTCAGATTGGATATCAGTACGCCCATTTGCGTCTTGTTTACTGTTTCTGTGGCTCATCGTAGAATTACATATCTAGACCCGGCACGCTATTTCCAGGTTCCTAGCGTCTCGCGTGCACATTCACGTTGTGAATGGCTACTTACCGGGGTCTTGACGCCGCTCTTTGGCCCACCTCGAGCTTGGAAACGACTCGAGAAAGTCTCTGAAGCTGCCAGCCTCCCATCCGAATGAGATCTCTGTTTCGACGCTTTCGGACCTTACCACTGATGAGCCGAACGACCTTTAGCCTGCACCGGTGGACCATAATTAGGATTCGGTACTCGTATCCACGTCTCCAGCCGTCGGGACGATCACAGGAAAGAGCACCCAAGCGAAGGACAAGAGCCGAGTTGACCGCACATGATTCATAAACTGCCGCGCCGGAAAGGATGGAGTTCCGGTCTGCGATCTCAGAGTGGTCTCAACGGTGACAAAAAGGAAGGGATCAACAGGAGCGAAGGGGAGTTATAGTTGTGTCGTTTTGTTGATTGAGCCGGGTAGTCAACCACAACAGCGAACGTATACCTTTAGCCTTGTTCTGACATGGAGCCACCTGGTGAGTTTGTGTGAGTTTTGATTGAATATGTTCTGATTCACATGGCGATTAGCCAATAAGCAGTGGGAGCGAGGGTCTGGGTCTGCTCCGACGCGGAGGAACATACACCATTTGGCGCAATCCAGGCCATTGACGACCCACGAATGGGTTGTACCTCAATTGACTGGATGCGATCAAGATCGAGTGGGGGAAGCGGTCTCAACACTCTCAAGATGTGATCGGGAGGCAAACACACACCGATCGATCGTCCACATCAAACCTGCGAAAAATCGATGGGCGCATGGAAGATAGCGAACGAGTGGGCAGCATATGGAAGGTGCTCAGGCCGGGTTAAAAGCGGCAACAACTAACGACCAGTTAGGTGGTTAGACAAATGCTGGTTGTTTACGCGGCTAGGCTTAGGTGAAAACTGGAACGTTCGGCAAGTCTAGTATTTGGCACATCCAGCGTGCGTCATCGTATCTCATTTCACCCTGTGATTGTCCAATAGGCTTCGATCCCGCATTTGATATTCATCCGATTGCCCTCGTGGAGAGTCAGGGTGCGTGCTGCGATTGGTGGCTTGTTGAGTAAACTGCTCATCAACTACCGCCAGCACGAGAGTGTTCGGGTCATCTTTTGGTTGGTCATGGTGCGTGCGGCAAGATTTATCCTGCTCAATACAGTTGATCTTGTACGTTAGCATAAACTCATTGGTCATCAGGATTCGCGAGTTGGACAGAGAATCTACCAAGCTGGGTACACTGTCATCCCTAAAACGCAAGAGCCGATTCCAAAATTTCTCGTTTGAAGAAACATTTCCCAATATACTGCCACGGGTCCCCGGATAGCCCGTACGGTCTGCATAATTTCTCAAACGGGTGAGCACAGGATCCCCGCCACTGGATGATACTTGTTTGACTTTACTTTCCAGTCACAGATCCTTCGAACACGGACTCAGCCCTCCAACTGTTTTCTCAAGTTAACTATAGGACTCGGGATGCAATACCAGCGCGCAGAATGGGCTAGGAGTTGTTTGTTTGTGAGTTGTGTAAGAGTTGGCTTGCGGCTAGTGCTAACTGTACCGATGTACGGTCCAGGTAGCAGGTATTGTTCTGAGGTCAAGAAAGTGTTAGCCGTTGTGTCGGATTAGATAAGGACAGGGACAGACCAAGATATATCCCGGTACAGCTGTGGCTTTTAGGGGGTTAACAAGCTCGACAGCGGGCACACAATGTGCTTCAGACACTGGATGAAAGGTTGCTTGCTTGTTCTATTATATGTTTCTTTTAGGTGGCCACGAGGGGAATCATACAGATACCAAAAGCGGCAGAGAACTCTACGTTTATGTTCGGAGGTGCTTTGTGCACCGTGTTCACCCAACCGACGGTCCGCCCGTTATGCTCGCAACCCATAGTTCGTATTTGTGATACTAGGCTAATTATGAGCGACAGTGAAATCACCTTTGAACGATGTGATTCGTAAAGCACGATTATAGTTCATCGGGCGAACCGGCTGACGCATTAGTTTCATGCGCGTTACCTGTCTAGATCGAACAAAACAAATCGGGACACACCGGAATTCTTTTGCGACAGGAAAGGTCTGATACCAAGGTCAAGAACAAGGCGATATATATAAGGCGGCCAGTTCAGCACCGTACGAAGTATGCCGAGTGGTGACAGTGGGACGGATCCGTCAGTGGTGATTGGGCGCAACTTGTTTTCGCATGTGGATGCTCCTCGGCCGGTGGTGTCCGGGGTCTGCATGGTTTGGCCGAGAATGACCACCGCCCTCACCACAGCGATGGCTGGTCGCTGTCCTCGCAGCCTTATCGTCCAGTGCGTGGTCGTCTTCGAAACACTGGAAAATCGAGGACACGACATATCATGCGATCTCCCTCGGACCGACCTTGGTTCCCAGCTCGACCAGCCATGTCCCCACCACGGTTCTGTCCCAGAGACGTTCGTCTCCACCATGACATCGCAAACTGGCTTCACGATCGCTAAATATGAACGGCTCGCGCTCTAATACTCCGAACTCCATCCCCTTCAGGCCCGCCACCAAGACATAACGCTACCAAACCGCGTCTTGTCCCGTTGGAGAGAGAAAAGCTGGCACCCTTGGCACGCTCCGGTTGGGCGTCTGTAGCTGGTTGTGTGTTATTCGAGGGCACGGCGGACGCTCATGCTGGGCACGTACCTACTCGGTATGTTCAACCGAGAACTCCTGCTGGCCGTTCAGCTGACTTCACAATCACTCAAACAGCAGTCGGCTTCCCGTTTCCAAACTCCAAAAGATTCTAAACATCAGCTATCCAGCCACATCCCTTGTCTCCGTCACCCAAACGAAGCGCGACCCAGATATCATAGCCCCCACCATGTCCAGCAACGATCCCATTGACATCTCCTACCTTCATCCAGATGCTAGCTTATGGCCCGCTGGTTAACGACTTTTTGACCGATCCTCGGCGAGAAAAATGAATGTCGGCGATGATCGAATCACCCCAGGACCTAGACAAGAGACCCACTTGGCTTTGCTTGTCAGTGGTGTCGGAGCCGAGGCCGTCAGCAACAAACCGGAGTATTTTGAGTGGACGGCAGGAGCCAAGCTGGCCGCGCTTGAATCATGGAAGCGTCTGACGGAGGCGCCTTTGCTCTTGTATGCGCTATGGAAACCAGACGATGACAATGTTGGAACGCACGGATGGAAGACGGGTGGTAATTGAAGAAATGGATGACTATGCTGGAGTTTGGCGGCAAGGGTGGTTTGAGCAGTTTGCTCGGAGAGTCGAGTCGGATCGTTTTACATCATCGTTTGGAGAACGACAAGCTAGGTATGATTACTCAGGTCTTCCAGCATGCGTTATCTAACGAACTCGGGCTAGGCAATCAACGCGGAGGCTGAGAGTAAGAGGTTCCTGAAATCAGACAATAGCAAGCTTGTCGGTACGCCTCAAACATAGACCACTCACATGTTGCCTGGGGGTTCAGCAACCACCACATCGGAATGAGTGGAGACATAATAGGATGGGGGCGAGTAGACCCCCGAGTCGGAGGCCGACAAACACGATCCCACTACAACAAGGGCAACCTACGGTGAGTGGTGTTCTTGTATTCTGCTAGACTGAAAGCGAGCTAAAGCGTAGGGTATTTGGGCTTATCCAGGATCTCAGCATGTTGCCGTAGATGAGCCGAAGAGTTACTAGGTGCGAGTGAGTCTAGCGTGTTTGACCTATGCTTACTACTTTTCTGTCCAGTTTATAGTACCTCAAGGAGTGCGACGAGACAAACGTCGACTATTGATTACAGGAGCCACCTCGGCATGCGGATCACGTATCTGAGAGACCTCTCACGACAAACAAATGCATAGTGGAGCTATGGGTGGAGATTCGGGAGAAGTGTAGGGTAAAAGGGGGGGATGCGATAAAGACAGCCTCAAGGGGCTGTGGTTCGAGAGACTTGGGCGGGTGTCATCCGTGAGTGGAGTACGCCACTTTTTCTCCCATATTCACGTCCTGTCGTTGAGGTCAGCATTGATTGGAATGTTTGCACCTGTAACACACTTTTTGGAATAACGAAGTCTTTCGATACAGACATAGCCTAGAATGAAGCTTGAGCATATGGTTAGTCTCGAGCATCGGAATATGCATATATTGGCCTGTTGCGACCAACATAGAGACTCAAGCACTGCCTCTTACGTAACGAATTGACGCCCACCCGGTTAGCCCTACTGCCTCCCAACCCCAACCACGCCAACGATGTCAGATAGAAGAGACGTAGCGCGTGCTCTGAACATACTGATTCTAGGTACGTGCCACCTTCTCCTGTCGGGTTATATGCCGATCGTTTGCTTTCAAAACCCAACAGAGGGAGGAGGCGCACGGGGCTTATCCTCCCTCATCATCCTAGATGAGCTCATGACTAGACTACAGCACAAGCTGGGATTGGATAGCCCGGCGAGTGTGCGAGACCACTTCGACATTGTAGCCGGCGCTGGAACCGGAGCGTGAGTTGGCGTTCGTTGCGTATGAATTAAGCGCTGACAGGGAGTGCAACATGAAGTGTAATCGCATGCATGGTCGGACGCCTCGGTATACCTGTAGCACAAGCGATAGACTACTATGTGAATCTGGCAGACGTGTTCTCGGAGCAGAAATGGATGGGCAGCACCAGGTACAAAACCACGAAGCTTCAGAACGCATTCAAGAAGATTGTAAAAGACATCACTGGAGACGAGAACACTCGCCTGATGGATACAAGTGCTAGTGGAGATGCCTGTAAAACGTAAGCACGATTTGAACTTCTCCCATAAAGTGTCTTAGCTCCTGCGTATAGTATGGTATTTGCGATGTCAGCGGACAACATGAACGCCGGCATCCCATGCATCTTCAGGTCTTACCAGGGTACTGCCAACCAGATGCCCGACTGTCCCATCTGGCAGGTACTGAGCGCGACGATGGCTCATCCTGAGATGTTCAAGCCCATTGACATCGGTCCTGACAACCTGCGGCAGTCGTTTGTCGACGGCGGACTGGGCTGCAACAACCCCGCGAAACACGTGCTCGGAGAAATAAAAGAAACAATGCCTGATCGCCAGGTATCGACGGTAGTGAGCTTAGGCACCGGTCACCCCGACACCATCCGGCTGTCGAACAGGTCATGGATCATGGGATTTGTACCCACCGATATCCTGGATCTAACGAAACGCATGGCTTTCGATGCCGAACAAGTAGCTGAGGAGATGGACTCGCGGTTTCATCTGATGAAGGGGGTGTATTTCCGGTTCAGTGTCGCTCAAGGAGTGCAGACTGTGAGACTGAGCGAGTGGGAGAAACTGAGGCAAGTGGCAGCCGACACGCAAGCATATATGCGTGGAGCAAGAGTGGGAGGCAGCATCAACGAAGTGATCAGCGCAATCGAGGAGAGGAAGCCGATGATAGACGCTCGGCGAATAAGTACGCATGTTTTCCACTCGTAGCCCTATCATTGACGTTGCCTGGTCTCCCATAGATGGTGAGCTACAGCCCCCGGCCACAATCCAGCCGACTGCAAGATATATAGTGTGTCCTTCTCCAACACCGGCCTTCACTGGTCGCCAGGATATCATCGACCAGATTGCCGAGTGCATATCCAAAGGCGACACCCAGCGCTGTGTCTTTGTTCTGTACGGGCTTGGAGGCGCCGGCAAGACCCAACTGGCGCTCAAGGCCGTGCAACAAACAAGAGATCTCTGGACGGAAGTCGTATTCGTTGACGCCACATCTACTGAGACCGCTGAGAGCTCGCTTGCCGGATTCGCGAAGGAAAAGGGACTGAACGAGTCACATCATTCCGCGTTACAGTGGTTGGGCAACCAACGAGACCGATGGCTGATGGTGATCGACAACGCGGACGACTCCTCGGTTCGACTAGGAGATTTCTTACCGAAGTGCAACCATGGCAGCGTAGTCGTCACTACTCGCATACCGGCGCTAGCTATACTCGGACAAGGAACTAGGTCAAGCTACAGGGTAGGGAGCATGACGGAGAGCGAAGGGAAAGAGCTGCTATTGAGGAAGGCTGGGCGAGAGACTGCAAGCTTGGAGAAATCGGAACAAGATGCGGTCGTAGAGCTATTACAGGCAAGTGGTTTTTTTTTTGTCGAGGTTTCCAGTTTGATCCAACTGTCAGACCTTGGTCTCAGGGTTTCGGCTATCTGGCCCTCGCCATCGCCCAAGCAGGCGCATACATCCGGTGTTCGGAGTGCACCATCGCCTGGTATCGAGATATGTTCGTCAAAAACCATCGGCGCACACTCGAGGAGCGTCTGCCCGTGCTGGCACAAGTGGACGACTATCACAAGACTGTATACACCACCTGGCATATGAGCTACCAGCAGCTGAGCGTCAAATCGCGACGTCTTCTTTGCTTGATCTCGTTCATGCACTACACGAACATTGTTGAGGAGATCTTCCAGCGCTCGGCGATTAGGCTTCAGTCATACAAGCCCGAGATTCCGGCTACCGCGTCTGAGAGCGAAGTGCGAGCATACGTCACAGAGTGTTTGAAGCCGTATCTTGACTCCGCGGATAATTGGGACTCACACGCCTTCCGACACGCTATGGCAGAAATACTATCTTATTCGCTTATTAACTTCGACAGAACCAACAATACATATACGGTACATGTGCTTGTACACGACTGGGCAGGTACCGTGGTCGAACATCCGGTGGAAGTGGCGAGAGAGCATACTGCACTGCTGCTAGCGGCGTCAATTGATTACAAGGATACGATGGATAGCTTGACTTACAAACGTCTAGTCGAGGTGCATGTGACTGGGATGTTAGATAAGAGCAGACCACCAACGCCGAACAACGCTGCAATGTTCTCGGAGGTCTGCCATCGGGCGGGGAGACGAGAGAAGGAGCTAGAGCTAGATCAGATCGTGATGGCTGGGAGAAAAGAGAGACTCGGAGAGGAGCACGACGCGACACTCACGAGCATGAACAATGTTGCAGTTGACCTTTTGCAACTTGGCCAGTACGAGAGAGCCATCGGGCTCCAAGAGCAAGTGGTGGAGATCCGGAAGCGAGTCTCAGGGCACGAACACCGTGAGACGCTCATAGCCATGCAAAACCTTGCTCGCACATACTACTACCTTGGTCGATACACCGATGCACAGTCCCTCCACCAGCACATCCTCGACACATCCACCCGAGTCCGTGGCCACGACAATCCCAACACACTCACCAGTATGCACGACCTTGCAGTCACGTACCAAGCCCAGGGTCGATACGACCAAGCAGAGGCACTGCTGCTCAAGGTCGTAGATGCCAAGAAGCGAGTGTCAGGCGACGAGCATCCTGAGACCCTGAGTTCGATGCACGCACTCGCATATACATACTACCGTCAGGGTCGATACGATGAGGCAGAGTCGATGCAGGAGCATGTGGTGGAAGTGAGCAAACGCAGGCTTGGGGACGAGCATCCTCACACGCTGAACACAATGGGCGACCTGGCACTGACGTACTTGGCCAAGGGTCGATATAGCGAGGCGGAGGAGCTGCAGATGAAGGAACTGGAAGCGACGAAGCGAGTGTACGGTGAAGGCCATCCGGAGACGTTGACGAGCATGAACAACCTTGGATACACATACTACCGCCAAGGTCGATACGAGCAGGCGGAGGAACTTCAAAAGCGAGTAGTAGGAGAACAAGAACATGCGCTCGGGGCTGGTCACCCACACAGACTGATGTCCATGCGAAATCTTCTCGAGACATACCGTGTCATGGGTGAAAGGCGACGCCAGGAGCATGAAGCGCTCAAACGGCAGATAAAAGAACTCGAGAGCAGGGCCGGTTGAAGGAATGGATGCTCACCGGTATATGCTCGTGTGGACGCTGGTGTAGTGTCGGCGAGGAGGTGTAAAAGCCTAGCCGAGTCGCGAGTGAGATCTGTTTTTTTGGCTGTAGTTGAGCGTAACATGGTGTGCCATCATGAGAGACAGAGAATCGATATAAACGTTAGCAAAACCACTTCGATGTCTGCGGTGTACAAGTCAAATCGTGGAAACAAGTGGAAGACAGAGGCTGTGAGCAGTACACTGACGGATGCGAGGGGTCGAGGTGAGCTTAGACTTTGGCTAATAGAGTCGATACGCCCCTTTGGTCGAGTAATAAGTCGGATATGGCTTCGGGCGAGAGCAGAGTTGACACTTTGCCAGTACAGTTCGATGAGAGATCGGCCATCCAACCAGAATGCAAGGAACGAGGCGCGCTGTTCACTCTCCGAAAATAAATTTGCAATAGCTGACGTGATCGGTCCAGGTGATCGGGTTGACCGCGGCCAGGATGCTTGGTTCTTTTCATGATTGGTGTGTCTGCCACTGTACCACATAGAAAGCACGACTCGCCGCACATGTACCATAGAAGAGTGGCTGTGTGACATTCATTCGGCTTGCTCACATGCGTTCTTGGGTCCGGACACAGATCGAATGAACAGTAGACCAGGCAACAGCACTCAAACCGTGACGCCTTCCCGGGACCGGAGCATGCCGACACCCTCTACAACTCGATTGGGTACAGTATTGCTGCATCCCCTAGCTTTACACGAACGTAGGGTGTAAAAGCCAGGTATGTTCGGGTTGTGCTCGCTCGAATACCATTGGCGTATAAGCTAACGCTGTCATACACCCAGTCTTATTTCTCTTTCTCTCTCACTCCGTTACCCGCACAGCCAGCATATCGCAGTCTTCGGGGCGACACTACCCTGACCCTTCAACTACTTCCACACCGAAAGAGGACACATGATAAACCGATGGCACGCCTATCACATGCTTTTGCGAAGACCCTAGCAAAACACTACTCACGGCAAACAAGATGTGACTCTTGGCTGATATCAGCTGTTCGACTGAGCATGCGTTGCAGACCATCCACTTGGCCGACAGCGTAGACGAGTCAAAAGGCGCCATCCCTGATTCCGGATCATTGAAGGCGAGGCAATCCCGATGATTCGGCCCATCTTGCACGACGAAGTGCGGTCGAGCTGACGAGGCTTAGTGAGCGGGAGGATGGTGGCATTCGACTTGTCGTCCAAGAGAAGTTGAGAACAAGGTGATGGTATGCTATGTCCCCGCGGTAACATATCCATGCAGTCGACGGAATGGAGGAACAATGCACCAAGATGATAAGTGTCCGTTTGTTCTACCGCTCAGGCCACGAGTGAATTGGTACGTCTAAAATTATACAATGCTCTATGCAATCTCACGAAGCTATCATAGAGGATGTAGCCAGCGCACGAAGTATCCTACGACATAACCCAGAGGCGTTCGATGATGCAACGCAATATACCGATGGCAGGAGACAAAACTGAACTTCAACACATGTGTAGATCTGTGCGAGGAAGCCTTTGTGACGATATGTCCAACTGGGAAGTACCGTTCGGACGTGTTCCTTGGTTGAGATGGGCTCTTCCAAAGCCAACGGTGAGTCAAGTTGGTTGGTCTCAATAACAAATCGGATGTTCACAAAGATATCTCTCCTGCCTAGGCCTAGGCTCGTTCAATTGCGAGCCCACTGGGCGACGGACGCGCCACGAGGGTCGGGACTTGCCTCACCACTGGTGGCATCATATATCGATGCGACATGAGCCTGGATGCGCTGAGCAGAAACTGAGGCGTAAGTGAGAGATGGGATGACCAAAGACTCAGCTCCGGACAAGCCATTTTGCAGATACGAAAAGGAACGATTGAACCGGGGGGATATTGAGACGTTTGAAATATGAGGAGCAGGAGCAGGAGCGGGGGTGGGGGGGGGGGATGTTGAGAAACGATTGTGCGCCGGAGAGTGGTTGAAGAGATGCCTCCTACCTGGTCCGCTAGCACTGGAGTAGAACCCGGTTGAATAGACCTGAGTGAGTGGACAGTCTTTGTCCGACCGGATATCTTGTAACGTCTTTTGTTTGGTCTAGCTAATGATACTAATCGACGCTCGCGCTAGTACAAAGACCCCGTCTTGCTTTCTCTGGGTTTATCTGCACACGGCCTTGTTGCTCTCCCCTTTTCCTCTGCCCCTGACCCGTCAGAACCAACACGACCAAAGAATCGGAATCGACTACAAGCTGTGTCGAGGCGAGATTACACTATCCCATCGCTCTTCTCACTAGTCGACGCCGAAGGGACGCCTAGTCCGTGATGCTTTTTGGGACCCTGCTCGTTTCCGACTTATTCCGTTCGACCGAGTCTGGTTGTTGAAAGTCGAGTCGGACACGGTTGCGAGCACAAGTTGCCCAAGACGTGCGGGGCAAGAGGTAGTGGGTCGTTGACTAGGAGCATGCATGACGATGATGAAAAGAAGCGGGGGTTTCAAGTGCGGGATGCCGAGTCGATGGTGAGTAGCAAAGCATTGAATTGTGGTTTGTTACACTAATCGAAGCTCGGAGCGCGCTGCATGCTTTCACAATGTATATATGGCACTGTACTCTGGAGAACACCCGAATTTGGTATGGTGGGTGGGCCGCAGTTTGAGTGGGCGAGGTGTACTCCAGTGTAGCATCCTCATTTTCATAGGACAACCCGAGACGCAGAACAGAGTTCTCGATTTGATTTGCGTGGTTCAATTAGTTGGTACATTTTATAAGTCCAACGGGCTCTACAGAAATGACGTGCTCATAGTGGATCAGCAGGTCTGTCGATCTCAGGTCATACAATTTGGCGCATCAGAAAACACAAAAGAACGCAGCCGGTCTAAAAATCTCTAGAGATGATGTTAACGCCGGTCATAAAGAAGGGGATAGGATGGGAGAATCGGAGGCCCAGTACTGGTTTACGCCGAGTACATGTTCGTTTCTGATTGCTGTTCAACAGGCACCGATCCAGGTTCGGGTCCAGCATTTGATATTCCCTCGATCAAGCTTGTCGATCGTCAGGGTGCGCGCTCCGATCGATGACCTGTTATGCAATCGGCGTGAGAGCGCTGTAATCGTCTGGTTGCCCTTGATGCGTACAGAATACAACAATCTGCTTGACGCGGCTGATCTTACGCATCAGTTTTAGCCCAGGGACTACCGGAACTCCCTAGCTGGGCAACCAACCTGGGAAGCTGGATACGACACATATCTGAAACACGAAAGCTGCTCCTAAATGCTCTTGCTCGAAGAATTTCCGCCAACCGATCTGTAGCCGGTGTGTGAATGGAGCCGGGGGCTCGTGTGGGATTCCATGCATTATTGGCTAGCGGGGGTAAGTGCTGCGTCAAACAAGTGAGCACAGGATTCCAGCCTCTTGACTTTACTTATCGAAATTTGTGTTTCCAGCTAAAAAAAAAAAAAAAACCTCTAAATATGAGCTACGCAGTTCCATCACTTCTTAGAGCTGAGTGTGGGACTCGTTTTATTTTGGGTGGCTGGCATGTGGGATGAGGTGCTGCCGAGTAGGTCTTAGTTGCCTGTGAACTGGCGCATATGAATTGACATTACGACTGGCACCGACTGGAAGGGAGTGCAATTATTATGCCGGATGCTGTTCGGAGGTTGAAAAGGTACTCATCGATACGTAGGACCAGAGAAGCAACGATTCCTCTCTCGATGCGCCTACTTATTTCTGTGGATGAACTACACGGCGGCGTGTGTATGATTTGCTCTATGCACTATCTGATGAACAGGATGATTCCCTTTTTTCAGTATTCTATCCAAGTGGCTACACGGGGTTAATCGTGAATAACATCGAGATCAGGCGGAGTGTGGCACGTATTGGACGAGATTTAGTTTTTGGCTTGCGTTTGTTTCATGTTTCATGTACGGTTCCGTAAGCCTAAGTATTGATGTAAATATGTAGTAATCATGTCTGGATACCTGTTGCTTACAAGAATATCCATTGCAGCGCCAGGAAGAAGGTGCCGGCGGAAGACTAAACGCAGGTTGATGACTCGGTTGTAGGGAAGAGTGCTAAATTGTTTTGTACTGACTCCAGATTAATATATGGTCTCGAGGTGGAGCATACTTGACGCTGCACTCGAGTGTCCGATAGCCGATTGGCCACTCTACCAGAACGCTTGGACGAGGCGAGCTATTCGCCTTTCCGAAAATGGAATTGCAAATGCTGACGTGATTGATCCGTTGGCCTGGGTCAGACGCGTCATGTACATGACATGTGTGATACTACTAAAATGTCTCATATGTGAATAGACAAGCACAACGTCTTCGTTTGGTCCATCTCCTCAGGATCGAACATACGCTCCTCTGACGCTACACTCAAAACGATTGCTTACTTTTGACGCGCGACGCGGTCTGGCAGCCACCGGGACTCGACTGTGCGGCAACCGTTGTCTCGGTCTCCAAGTGGTAACACCGTGCTCCAGCAAAACACGTTCAGTGCGTTTTATCTTGCTCGTGATGGCCTGTAGCTAAGCTCTATACAGGTACGACGGTGTTGGTCATACAATCGACTTGCCTCACTTCCATCTGCCATACCACCGCTCCCTGACACTCTCCTCGCCTCATCCTCCGCCAAACCCCGCCGCCTAGCCAGAAGTTGCGCAAGACATCCACAAGGTCTCGAATCGCGTGCGTTCCGTCAACCAACATGTTTGTCAACATCGTCATGCTCGGTACTGCCGATGCGGCTGGAGCTCTCGGCCCAAAGGATATGAGGAATTCGTAGCTCATTTTGGGTGAGCATCAAGCTCTAGAGCAAATGGCCACCCGATGGAGCGTCGGCCGGCACTCCTATGGAACGTAGTTCCACCAAGCCAGGTGAGTGGACTATCCGTCCTTAGTGTGTCTCTTAGTTGTACGCGTTCGTCCACTCGGCTGACAATGAGATATCGGATTTGTACCAGACAAACGTGCAATCGTGTTTCTCTCAGTCCGTACACACACGTTCTCCTTACTATCGGTTCCGCCCTAGACGCTAAAGCCAAGACGATGAGAACAGGCGACGGTCGATCTTCCAGACGTAACGACATTACGGTCTCGATCCTCACAGATCTCGGACCGTTCCATCTTGTCGACTGTTATTCCATACTCGGGTGGGATCGTCGCGTCCAACGAGTCTCCCCATCAATCTACGCTTGTCCGAATACAACTCACGATACCGCCCAAGGCTCTACTCGGACGTAGCTTGTCTCGTTCAACCCAGTCTGCGTAGTGAGGTGGTCGAGTCGCACACGTCTGATGTGATCTTTTGTTCCTGTCTTGCTCCCGACGGCGCTCGGATTGGGGGGGCGCGGGTGTTCTTTCCCACATCCGGGCTGCGCCAAGAACACAGCCTCTTCAACAGCTCGAGACCTCAAGCTCGATACGACGCATACCGTTTGGTGAGGTCTGAGGAGTGGTGGAACTGGATGCGACAGGGGGATGCGGGAAAGGGCTTCGACATGCTCGAGGCGCGACCGGGACGCAAATCGACCGGTCGATGGCCACGTCAGAGTCACGGAACACCAATCCAAGGATGGGAGAGGGCAGAATAAGTGCAGGGCTTAGAGGTGGTGTATCGGCGGGACCATAGCTGGCAGCAAGTCATGACTTGTCGAGCGGTCGAGTGAACGCCGATTGCTGACGAAGCTCGGCTCAGATGAAGACCCAAACGATTGGTAAGTCTCGCTCTGTTGGTCGCTGTGTTTGTTCTGAATAGTCACTAGCCGTTCCCCTTCTGTTATGTTTTGTCCCTCAGCTCATACTACCGCGTACGCGGTGCTCATAATGTGATATCAGGCTTCTTGTATGTTATGGGATTCGGAATGTGTTTTTTGGTGCGTGAGTTCGGCGCAAATACACAAATACATATCAGTGGTCGCTTCGAACAATTTAGGACAACAGCAAACTCGACCTTCAGTCAGAAGGAGAGCACTTTGGCGCAACGGGAATGTCAGATTTGGCGGGACTCAAGTCACCACGGCAAAGGCGACTGATTGGCCGCGAGTGAAGAGCTCCTTCGCCAGGAGCGCGTTGGGATTTGGAAAGGACTCGCCCGAGTTATCGATCAAACGTAAAACCACGTGGCTGATGTATGGCCCTGACAGGTTCGGTTCGTTATACCCGTCCTCGCCTGCCATCACCAGGGTGCTCGTGCTCGCGGCTTCATAACCCTTTCGTAGCTACCATCTCTCTCTCGCCTTGTCCGCATCAGACTAGCTCAACACAAGGAATACTCCCGAGGGCTGCTCACAACATTTTGACCGAACCGTGTCCTCTGCTGGATAAAACGTCTCCCCGGCGTCACTTGTGGAATCAACTTTGTGCCAAGACCACGACTTATTCCCAGTGCTCCCACCATTTCATCCAACAATATTTCCATGTCTGTCCTGGACGTAGTCCACTCGTGCCGTAACTGTCGAGACCTCGTGCAGTCAGCCGCGCCAGATGGAGCACGAGATGAGTATTACGGGTGTCCCCCGCTACACGGCCGAATTTCTGGAACCACAAAGCGATCCGAGTAGACAACTATGTATAACCGGAGTGAGATCGTAGCTCAGGATGTTTTGAGTTAAATCTCAGTACGTCCAGCCGTTTGATGTTTGCTGTTTCTCTTACCGATCATGGAATCACATGTTTAGACTGGCATGCGACTTCTAGGCTTCTGGCGTCTTATGTCCACACCCAAACTATGAATGACTCCTCGCAGAGGCCTTGATACAGTCCTGTGGCTATTCTTGAATCCGGAAACGACGTCTCAGACCATTCCCCTGATAATCCAAACAGCTTTTATCTTACACCAGTAGACCATCCGTACGAGTTAGGACTTGGATCTCCATACCTCTGGTCGTTCGGGTTGACAAAGCCGGGTCCGGAGTGACGGATGCCACCAGCAGGAGCACCCGAGCGAACGACGAGAGCCGAGTTGGTCGCACGCAACTCATGGAATATCGCGTAGGAATGATGGTCGTTCTAGTCTGCGAGTTCAAAGGGGGTTTGACCGGGATGAAAAGGGCGGAGCAAACAGGAGCAAGAGATGGGCGAGTTTTGTGCGCTGTTTCATTGGTCGAGCCGAGCGGTTAAGCACAAGATCGGACTATGCCTACACCCCCGTTCGGACGTCGAGCCGTCTGGTGCGTTAACATGAGCTTCTTTTAGGAGCGCCCCGATCGACACAGTGAGCAGTAATAAGCAGTGGGAGCAAGGGGCAGAATCTACTCCGACATGGAGGACCATACGCCTGCTGGTGCAATATATGTCATTGACAGTCAACGAATGACGCGAGCGTTGATCGAACGTTGGATTTTAACGGACAAAATATCCTCATATTTTGATGAGAGTGTCGACATCATGCTTCGCATACAGCTATATCTCTTCCTTTGCGTTCAATGTGGGCGTGGAATCGAAGGGTCAAATCGGTTTGGCTTTGCGCCTGCGTGCAATATCACGTAACGGCAATGTCCAGTAGAAACATCTATTTTCGTTCAATGTGTACTGTGCTGATGAGATCCTGAGGGGGGGGGGGTCAAATTCCAAGAGAACCTAACGCGGACCACAAGAGTGATCGATCGAGTGGGACCGCACTGCTTCGATCACGACGCTGTCGATCTCTGAAACCCCCTGGGTCGATCAACCATGTCTGGGGTCCGGCATGTTTGGCGCAATCCTCTCTCCCACCACCGCTGGCCTTGCTTGTCCCTTGGATATCAGCTCCCATCAAGACGTGTACTTCGATATGCCATATCGGCCAATCAATCTCGCTACTCGCCACGCTATTTTCAATCAGACCCATGACACCCCTGGGCGATATCCCCTCCCATTCTGCCCTCCTGCCGGGCCACACCCGTGTGGTGTTTCGGCAAGAGAGCCAACCCGCAACCGATACCCGAACGTCGAACCTTCTTAGAGAAGCCACGGTGCAGATCGAGAGGGCTTGGCGGATCCCAAGGCGTAATCATGGAGGTCGGGCCACAGCACGCGACGCAACTCTGATATTCGAGTTGGTCATCCAGGGCTAGCACCACCGTTCCTCTGAGTACAGTCAGTCCCGGGAGACCTTCCAGAGAGGGAGGCAAGGTGTGAATACACAAGAAGCAGCCAAGGGAGAATGCGAGTGGGGAGATCGTCGGGGTGAAGGCTACGTCTCGCTACACATGTGGCCGAGGAAGCCCCCTGGTTGAGCGGTCCTGTGCTTGAGTTGTTATCTAGCCGACTTGCGTCTGGGATGATTGGCAACTGAGTGCGTTGATGCACCAATTGTTCTTCGCTGCATTCTGAAGTTCGGAATAATAGTTACCTTACCAGAGACAGGCGCCGAGTGAGTCTGGATACGAGTCGAGTCTAATTCGAGCGACTGTAAGTGTCATCTATGTATGCCAGCGGCGAATGAGCATTCTGATTGAGGGGACGCTCAAACATGGGCTCAAGTCTACAATAACTGGTGAAAATGCCTGGGTATCGTTTCACCTCTGACAGATTGATACCCGCGCCGAAACTTAAACCGGCGGGGACCGTAGAGGAGGCAATACTGGCTATTGGAGACGCGGCTAACTCGAGCATGGTCATCCACGGACGCGAAGAGACGTTGTGGCGGCGTGGCTGGGTGGATGAACTCGCAAGAAGAGGAGGATACGGTATGGCATGATGGTGTGTAAAATGTATATAATGTATATAATGGAGCTTGGGTATATGTAAGTTTACAACGACCACGGTGCACCGACCATGTTGCAGCCTGCTTTGGTGGTGGTTCGAGAATGGCCATCAGTCTTATGTTTACTTTGAAGTATACAGTGCAAGTTATTATATTGCCACAATCTTTCACTCTGCATGGAGCGCCCTAAACTTGGGTCAAACCCTCAACTTCCTGCGCGTATGGAGTTGACGCACCAAAGGGATGGGCATGTGTAGGACCTGTTACCGTTGTGTAACATTCCGACACTGCATTGACGGTTGATTGACGCCCGCCTTGGTTAGCACTTGCTACAGCCTCAGCATCGACTGTTTCACAGCGCGCACTGAACTAAGCATGTCCGATAGAAGAGAAGCGTCTCAAGGCGTCAACATTCTGATAATAGGCGAGTGGCCTGGCATTAGGTCGAATACATACTCATTAATTCTTCAATCATTTGTAGAGGGAGGCGGCGCACGTGGCTTGTCTTCTCTGGTAATCCTTGGCGAGCTGGTGGCAAGACTTCAGCGTGGGCTGGAGCTGACGGAACCACCAGGCATTCGAGAGCACTTTGACATCGTTGCGGGGACGGGTACTGGAGCGTAAGTCGAGGCTTGGGGTCTGTGAGGGTTCTAATGACCCATCTCACTCACGAAGGGTCATTGCGTGTCTTGTTGGACGTCTGGGGTTGCCCGTCAAGCAAGCGATGGCTGAATACACAAAGATAGCCGAGGTGTTCTCGGAGCAGAAGCTTGTTGGGACGACGGCATACTCGATGACTAAACTGCAGAATATACTCAAATTGATAGTCAAGGATGCCACAGGTGACGAGAACACTGGCATGATTGATGTGAACCTACAAGGTAACAAGTGCCAAGTGTAAGTACAAGCTCAGTAGTATCCAGGATACGGCTCACAGAGCTTCATAAAGTATGGTGTTTGCCATGTCCATGCATAACATGAACGCCGGCATACCAGTCATCTTTCGCTCTTACCATGGCAGTGCGAACCAAATGCCGGACTGCCCGATCTGGCAAGCGCTGAGCGCGACTATGGCCCATCCTGGAATTTTCAAGCCTGTCGAGATCACTTCGGATCATCTACGTCAGCATTTTGTCGACGGGGGGCTGGGTTGCAACAACCCGACGGCGCATGTACTCGCCGAGGTCAAGTCAATCCTGCCTGGCCAACACGTGTCGAATGTGGTCTGCATAGGCGCAGGGCATCCAGATACGATCCAGCTGAACAAAACGTCCTTACTTGGGAGAATCTTGTGTTCCGATGTGCTGTCTTTGACGAAGAGGATCGCGCTCGACGCCGAGAAGGTGGCGAACGAGATGGACGCACGCTTCCGGTCTACTACTGGCGTGTACTTCCGGTTCAGCGTTGACCAAGGAGTGCAGAACGTGAAAATCAGTGATTGGGAGAAGCTGAGCCATGTATCGGCAAGCGCTCAAGCGTATATGCGTGGCGCGAGGGTGAGCAAAACCATAGACGAGGCGGTACACGCAATCGTGGAGCGCAGGTTGGCCGTCGAAATCAGCCGGATAGGTACGCATACGCCAAGGGACTCTCAAATTTCGCGCTGACAAGCATGGTGTCGAAGATGGAGCGATACAGTCCGATGCTGCCACTCAGCCCACAGGATATAAGGCATGCCCCGCTCCGAGCATTACATTCACCGGCCGTCAAGATGTCGTGGAGCAGATAATCTCACGTATAGCCAAAGGAGACACGCAGCGACGCGTGTTTGTCTTACATGGACTTGGTGGAGCCGGAAAGACGCAATTGGCGCTGAAAGCTGTGGACGAGACAAGACATATGTGGACAGACGTTGTCTTCGTCGACGCCACCTCCAACGAGACGGCTACTGCTACCCTTGCTGGATTCGCAAAAGAAAAAGGAGTTGGACATACATACGAAAGCGCACTGAAGTGGATTGCAAACCAGAACGAAAGGTGGCTGATGGTGATCGATAACGCTGACGACCCATCAGTCGATATCAAGCGTTACTCTCCAACAGGACGTACTGGGAGCATCCTTATTACTACTCGTATATCTCAGTACGTGAGACTGGCGTCAGGGCCCGATTCGATCTACGAGGTAGCTGGTATGAAACCGGACGAAGCGATGGAGCTGCTGCTTAGAACGGCAATGATGAGTGAGGGCGAGATGTCAGATCTAGACCGCAAAGCTGGTTCCGATCTCTTCAGAGTGAGCAGACGATCAAATGAGCAACGCTGTGGAGTTGGACTTATAATGCAAATTCATAGAACTTCGGATACTTGGCACTCGCGATCATGCAGGCAGGCGCATACATCTGCTGCTCTAGACTCTCGATCGCTCAGTATCACGACATGTTCGTCAAGCATCGACAGGCGACTTTGGAAATGTACAACGAGCTGCTGGTCAAGACAGACGACTACCACAAGAGTGTATACACAACATGGCATATGAGCTACAAGCTACTCAGTACGAACGCGCAGCAGCTACTGCGGCTTTTGGCGTTTATGCATCACAGCGACATAGTCGAAGACATATTCCGGCGCGCAGCCCAAAACATACCGACATATAAACCCCACATACCCGAAACGAAACACGAGACTCAAGTTCGAAACTACGTGGCGAAGTGGCTAGAAGCGTACTGCGACCCGAGTGGCACATGGGATACCGGCAAATTCAGCACAACTATGACTGAACTGCTGTCGTACTCGCTAATCAGCTACGATCGCGTGAACCGCGTGTACAGTTTGCACGTGCTTGTGCACGACTGGTCGAGCACTGTGATTGAGCATGGGATAGAGGTTGCAATTGAGCATACCGCGCTGCTTCTCGCGGTTTCAATCGACTACGAGGATAATATGGAGAGCCTGGCTCATAAGCGAGCCATCGAAGTGCATGTGGGCAGAATACTGGAATGGCAGACACAGCCAAGTCCGAACAATGCGGCCCGGTATGGGCAGGTGTACTACCGACTCGGCAAATGGAAGCAAAAAGAGAACATGGAAGCGATCGTTGTTGACGGCCGACAGCAGGCGCTAGGAGAGGAGCACACAGCAACCCTGACGAGTATGAATAACCTTGCATTGACCTACACAGAGCAAGGGAGATACCGTGATGCTGCAAAACTACAGGAACAAGTGGTCGAGATCCGCAAGCGAGTCTCAGGACACAAAACCCTTGCAACGCTCAAAGTCATGCGAAACCTTGCAAACACATACTATTTTCTTGGCCGATACACCGACGCACAGTCTCTCCACCAGCACATCCTCGATACATTCACCCGAATGCATGGCCGCGACCATCACCATACACTCCTCAGTATGCACTCGCTTGCACTCACATACCAAGCTCAGGGTCGATACGAAGACGCAGAGGCACTACTACTCAAGGTAGTAGATGCCTATAAACGAGTAAAAGGCGACGAGCATCCCAATACCCTCACTTCAATGCACGTACTTGCATCTACACACTACGATCAGGGTCGATACGATGAGGCAGAGTCGATGCAGGAGCATGTGGTGGAAGTGAGGAAACGTAGGCTTGGTGACGAGCACCCTGATACGCTGAACACGATAAGCGACTTGGCACTGACGTACTCGACCAAGGGTCGATATGGCGAGGCAGAGGTGTTGGGGGTGAAGGTGCTAGAAGCCAAGATCCGAGTGTACGGGGGAGTCCATCCGGAGACTTTGATCAGCATGGACAACCTCGCCGGCGCATACTATGATCAATGTCGATACGAGCAGGCGGAGGAGCTGCAAAAGCAGGTATTAGAAGAACAGCATGCGCTTGAGATTGGACATCCAAGGAGACTACTGTCCATGCGAAATCTTCTCAAGACATACCGTGCCATCGGCGAAAGGCGACGCCAGGAGTATGAAGCTCTAGAACGGCAGATAGAAGAATTTGAGAGTGGGACGGGTTGAAGGGATGGATATTCATGAGCATTGTAGAGGCGGGGCAGTGTAAAAACTTGGCTGTGTGGCAAATGAGATCTGGATTTTCGCTTGTAGTTGAGCTTATCACGGTGCGACATCGTGAGAGGGGGATAAACGACTTATATATACCATCATAATGACTTCTATGTCTGCGGTGTGTGCTCCCTGCAGTACGCGATCACGTGTATCGCATGCACCGTTCGGTCGGAATTTCATGTCTACACTATGATAAATCTAACTTGCGTCACAGTTTAGATATTCAAAATGTAGCATGTTATAATAAAATTATCCTATAGGCAAATTTGGTTGCTAGGATTACTCGCAATAGTCATGATGTGAGCATCTTAACGGGTCCGTTTATTAATTCAAGTGTCAGTTGAGCTATATGCTATTTCGCCGGTGGCCGCAACGCCCCTGAGGGCTTTTGCGATGCTAAGGAATGTCTGTGTACATTTCCTTGATTTTACGCCGATCTGATTCGATAGGATTGAGATTAGGAAATTTTGGTGGGTGTATAAGCGACTCATGCCAAGCTCATCCTTGGTCTTTTGGGTTGGATTTCGTGTATGTGATAGGGTACCATCCCCCACTACGAGCACCCCATAGGTTTTTTTTATCTTGTTGGCGCTAAAATGTCCTTGATGCAAAACCGCTCATGTATGCTCGAAAGTGCTAGCAGAATGAGCCAGTAATCGAGCCAAGTGAGTGCCAACCACGTATGACTCAGAACGACTTTTAGGCCCTCTGGACGCCATTCCATCACTCACTCACGCCCTCTTTTCTCCAACTCTTCACCTTGCTCCAAGGTCACTCACCCTGCCCATAATGCGTCCGCATGTTTCATCGTGCTTATCTGTATTTGATTGCCAATCCTATTGTTCCTTTGTCCAGGCAGCCACGTGATCGTGGCCCACGATCAATCGGCGCCTACAAACAACCTCCCGTGTTGTGACATTTGAGTTCAAAACACGAATCAAGAACACCATAAAGTATACACACAAGAGGCCACTATTCCCATGAAAGGCAGCGTGCCATGGTAGTATCTTCCGTAATTCAGATTACATAAGGTTGAATCCAGGTCAAGTTTTGCACCTTATGATCGCCAGGAGCGGCCCCGTAGCAAAGCCTGGATTTATTAGAAACTCCGTAAAACCTATTGATAATTGATAGTGCTTGTCACAATACGATCCTAAAATGTAGCTGTGACCGGATACCTCTGTGTATGGGTGATAGGAGGAACGGAAAATGGAGAACCAGCGCATACATGTCATAACTTAGACTGGGATGCATAATACAGAAGAGGTTTTACTACGATTTTTGAGCGCATGCAACTGCAGAGAAACGACGCGAAAGGGCGGGGAATACTGCGAGCCTGGAAGCAAGCGAACTCGCTGGCCAGGCAGTCAACAAACAGCTAAAAGACAACAGTGATTCTCGCGAAAAAGGATGGGATCCTAGCAGAAGAAAATGGAGATAGGACGCAACTGAGCGGTACCAGTTCAAGCACTGCCCAATTTTTTCTCGTTTATAGCATGCCTCTGTGGATTCTTGATTGCAAAGTCCCTGATATATCCGAACCATACGTTGATAAGGCAAACGATCCTCCATGCACCAACAATTTCAGTGCGTAGGCCAGATCGCCCATCGAACACGCAACGCCCGAGGACTCGTCGAGGTCACAAAAAGCAGTGCTGGAGCTGGGGAGGACGATGAAGCACTTGATTCAAGATGTGGAGCTCAAAGGACTAATTTAGAGAAGAAACAGGTCACCGCACGGTCTCAGATGCCAACTGCGTATCTAATGCGACACTACATTTATTAGAAAGCATGCATTTCAAACAAAAAAAGGGAATTTTATTGAAGCGAACGCGGCACCAAGTCCGAAATGCATGACGGGGTACTCTGCGGCTGTAAATCGACCGAGAAAGGATGGGAGGCAAACGCGGGCGGTCTTTTGAGAATTGTTTGCAGTACTAGCATATGCACTTGAGGCTGACTATCGGGGGGATAGAAGTGAAAGACCCACGAGGGACACGCTTTAGAGCCGGACAGTAAATGAAGTGGTGATTTACGCGCGCGATGGGCGAGGGGGCGTCATCTCAACAAGGCGGGATAGATTAAACGAGTGCGTGTACTTACACAGGGGGATGCCCGGCGCTAGCTACTAGCGCCATCGCTGCGGGTCCTTTCAACACGATGGCTCCGAGACACGCACTTTCTCTGGCTGCGTCGATGGACAATCTCACAGGTCATCCATCGCATCTTGTGATCCCACCCAACATTCCTCGCACTATCTAGTAGGCATATGTAAGGACTCGCAAACTGATATTTGTTCCGACCTCGACCCAGCGATTCTTGCTCGCTGCTCGAAATGGCCGGTCACACTGGCAGGTCCCTAGAGCGCACGTCTCTCGAACTTACTGATAGACCATATAGTATGCCACTTGAACCTATGTATGAGCTCTTCTGTTATATCTTACATATCATATGTAGCCCATATCTATGGTGCGCGAGAGCACTGAAACCATAGTCATTTTTAATATACCAATCATATCCCCATAAGTAGAGCAAGGTGCCATGCTCGCGCCAGCGGGCGTTTCTAGTTATATAGCATTTGATATATATTTGATTTCTACATTCAAGGGGTTTAAGATAACTTGGCCAGCTTTTCCTTTTGCGCTGAGACTTCCGGTTTGCTTCTGCCTGATTACTCTGTTACAGTGAATAGCCTCTCAAAATCTTCGAAACTAAATTTCACCTCGACGCTCTCATCCCATGTTTCCTATACAAATATACGCATACCATGACCAGCCATCAATCTTGGAAGGTTGCTTGCAGCGCGTGCCGCCCAAATCGTATTTCCAATGAAATCATTTGACTGATCTCAGGGTACTGATCCAAGTCCTTCAATAAGCGATCGGGCGAAACATTTTTGAGCACCCCCACAACATCATGGTCCTCACCCATCCCAACATTGTCGGTGCGTCCTCACCAACTCGCGGCGTATAAAGACTCATTCATAGCTCAGACGGCTGGTTCCGCGAGATCAACTCGCAATGGCCAGGTAAGAGTCGATCTCTCAAGTGACTCGATTATGCTAAGTTTTATAAACAGGCCAGGCAATGACTCTGAAGGTCAACCGGATCTTGCACGTTGAGAAGAGCAAGTACCAAGACGTGCTGGTATTTGATTCTGCGACATTTGGCAACGTGTTGGTCCTCGACGGAGTTATCCAATGCACAGAGCGAGATGAATTTTCGTATGTCCAGATTTAGCAATGATCTTCATCTGGCTAATATTTTCCTAGGTACCAAGAGATGATCGCGCACCTCCCGCTCGCCTCTCATCCCAACCCCAAAAAGGTTCTGGTTATTGGTGGAGGCGATGGTGGAGTGGTCCGTGAAGTGCTTAAACACGATACCGTCGAAGAAGTGGTGCTTTGCGATATCGACGAAGCTGTCATTCGCGTGTCTAAGCAATATCTGCCTCACATGTCGAGCCTTTTGGCCGACAAGCGCGTGACGGTGTACGTCGGGGATGGATTCGCGTATCTTCAGCGCAACACTGCCCAGTTTGACTGCATCATTACCGACTCGTCGGATCCCGTCGGCCCGGCCAAGGCGCTGTTCGAGAAGCCGTATTTCGAGCTGCTGCGCGATGCCTTGGCGGACGGAGGGCACATTAGCACGCAGGGAGAATCCCTCTGGATCCACCTTTCGCTTATCAAAGAGTTGAACGAGACGACGAGCAAGCTATTCCCAGTTGCCGAGTATGCGTTTACGACGATCCCAACTTATCCGTCCGGTCAAATCGGATTTGTAGTCGCGGCCAAGGCCGAGGGACGTGATTTGCGCACTCCGGTTCGGAAGTTGGAAGGCTGCAGGTACTGGAACGAGCAGGTGCACAAGGCGGCGTTTGTCCTGCCCGAGTTTGGGCGCGCGATGCTGAAGGAAAGTAGGCTTATTACACCTCACCTTGGTCCTGTCTTGGAGGCTGGTGCAAAGGAGCGCAAGGTTTTGCTTTTGGGAAGCGGGTATGTTGCTCGTCCTGCTGCCGAGTATATCCTGCGCGATCCGAGGAATCACTTGACTATCGGTGAGTCTTTAGTCTAATTGAATGCTTTCATTCTAATTTCTGCATTAGCCTGCCGCACCCTCGCGACCGCCGAAGCTATGGCCTCTTCTCTTCCCCGCGCCACCCCAATCTCTCTCGACGTCACTTCCCCTGAACTAGAGGCCCAGGTCGCGGCTCACGATCTGGTCATTTCGCTTGTACCGTTTACCCATCACGCCACCGTGATCGAGGCAGCTATCAAGGGCAAGACCCACGTCGTGACGACATCGTACGTTTCGCCTGCGATGCGCGCATTGGACGAAAAGGCCAAGGAGGTGGGCGTGATTGTGATGAACGAGATTGGTCTCGATCCTGGTATCGATCATTTGTATGCGGTCAAGACGATCGATGAGGTTCATGCCAAGGGCGGAAAGGTTCGAGCTTGTCCAGTTTGAGGGAGGTTGAGTGCTGACGGTTGTCTCTATACTCTAGGTCAAGCAGTTCTTGTCATACTGTGGTGGACTGCCCGCGCCTGAAGCCTCGGATAACCCGCTTGGATACAAGTTTTCGTGGTCTTCGCGCGGCGTACTTTTGGCTCTCCTTAACACTGCTAAATATTACGAAGCGGGCGAGGCCAAGACTGTTGCTGGAAAGGAACTCATGGGTGTGGCCAAGCCGTACTTTATCACACCTGCCTATGCGTTTGTTGCTTATCCTAACCGGTAAGGGTTTCAGGATTACTTTGAGATACAATCCCTGATTGGTTGCATATAGTGACTCGACTCCCTTCCGCGAGTTTTACAATATTCCCGAAGCCGAGACCGTCGTTCGCGGTACGCTGCGCTACCAAGGCTTCCCCGCATTTGTCAAGGCCTTGGTTGATATTGGGTTCCTGAGCGACGAGAAGAAGGGATACCTTGCTGATGACGCGAGCATTCAGTGGGCAGAGTTGACCGCCAAAACCATCGGTGCCGCTTCTGCTGATGAGACGTGAGTCGTTAGCTTTCATTTTATTATATCTTTGGTCTTATTTTCATTCCAGAGCGATCGTCGGCCAGATCAAGCAACTTACCACGTTCCCCGATGCGTCCGAGGAAGCACGGATCATTTCGGGTATGCGCTGGCTCGGATTGTTCTCGAGCGACATTGTCAGGCCTCGTGCTGGCAACTTGTTAGATACGTTCTGTGCGCGGTTGGAGGGTCTCATGGCGTACGAAGAGGGTGAGAGGGATTTGGTTATGCTCCAGCACAAGTTCTTTGTCGAGTGGGCAGATGGAAAGACCGTGAGTCCTGTCCTGTATTTTTTATCCGTTTTATTGACAAATTCTGTAGGATATCATTACTTCAACCCTCGAGGCGTACGGCGAGCGAGGCGGATATAGCGCCATGGCTCGAACTGTCGGTGTTCCGTGTGGTATCGCGGTGCAACTCATCCTTGACGGCGAGCCGGCGCTATCCAAGCCGGGTGTGCACGCGCCATATACCAAGGAAGTGTGCGATCCTCTTCGAGAGAAGCTCGAGGCCGAGGGTATTGGGATGGTGGAGCGCACACTCTGATCGAAATTTGTGATTTCGAAAATATGGAATGTCAAAATGTATTAGAATTAGATTTGAATATGATTGGATTCGGTGTTTGAATGCTCAGGAATGTGGGTAAACGATTAGTAAACGAACTGCCAATTTCTCTGTACTGAAGCTCGTCAGATGGAGTTGTGATTACTGGACATCTCGATAAGCCCTTATAGCTCAGTGGTAGAGCGCATCACTCGTACCCCGGGGCGTACCCGATGATGAGGTCCATTGTTCGATCCAGTGTGGGGGCAAATGTTTTTTGCTGCAGTTTCTCCATCCAAATTGTATCGGAATATGTACCAAAATGATTCTGGCCACTTTAAGCGCACGCGATTGAATAGGGCAGGGCACAAGACCTAATTGGTGCGGCCTCGGTCCCGGCAATAGAACATTTCCAATTGGGTCTTGGAGTCATCTTATTTCGACCACCACACCATTCCACTCAAACTCTGACCATGGTCCGCGGCTCTGGCAAATTCAAGCAAAAGCGTGGCGGAGGACGCTCGTTTTCTCGGGATATGGTGCTCGACAGTGATGGCGTAGCTAGCGGAACTGATCGTCGGTCCGTGTCACATCATCTCTCTCGGCGATGAACCATGCTGATCATGTATCGCCTTGGTCAGTGCGAACCGCCGCAAAAAGCAGCAAGAAGGCGAGGACGAGGACGACTCTGAAGAGGAGGAGGAGGAGGAAGAGGAGGAAGATGATGAAGAGGAAGAGGAAGGGGAAGAGGGTGGATCCGAGGCCAAGCCCGAGATGTCTCGCGCCGAACGCAAGGCGCTCAAGAAGAAACAAGGTGGAAAGCAAAAGGCCGGCGGTATTTCGACCATCAATGAGGGCGGGAGTGGCGAGGAGAGTCAGGACGATTCGGACCTGATCAACCCTAACCATGCTGCCATGAAGAATCTGTCGATATCGGATATCAATGCACCCAGGGAGTTGACGAGGCGTGAGCGGTGAGTTTTTCGTCGTGTGACTTTCGCTTTTGAAGCTAACTAGGATATTACGGGCGATAGAGAGGCGAAAGAGGCGAAAGAAGCAAAGGAGAGGTATTGGAAGGTCGGTATTTGACATCTCGAGCCGTACAGTCGATCTTGACGCCCGTATGTGTAGATGCACCAAGCTGGCAAGACGGATCAAGCCAAGTCTGATCTCGCTCGCCTTGCAAAGATTCGCGCCGACCGCGAGGCTGCTGCCGCCAAGCGGAAGGAAGAGGCAGAGGGTGAGTGCTAGCTCTCGCTGCAATTGCCCCGTGGCCAATAATCACCCGCGCTTGCAGTCAAGGCCGCAGAGATAGAAGCAAAGGAAAAGGCGTCGAAGCAGCGTCGAGGGTGAACTGGATTTAATGTGAGTTGTGTAAGGTTGGGTTTGAATGAATGGCCAACTTGTTTTTGTAGGTAGAGATTGCGGGTATTATAGTGGACTTTGGACCTGAAGTGGTTCAATTACGTGAATATATGATATCTAAAATGAAACTGGTGCACAAATCGCAAGATTAGTGTTCTGGTGAGCACACGACCATCTAGGTTTAGTCTCCTCGCGGCTGGAAATATCACTCAAACCAACGGACTCTCCTCGGTCAGGAATAGTTTGGCATTTGTGAAAGACCTTTTGATTGATTATTCTCATTTGCCGACCGAATCAATCACGCCATAGGAGGATGTTTTATAATTAGGTCCCGATTCTTCCTTAATCAGGCCGTGGGAATTCCTTGTGTACGGTCAGACGCCACCCCCATACCTACTCGGCCCCAAAGCGACAGATTCACCATCGAATAATACATTGGGTACAATAATTCCAACTAGTCAAAGTAAATCCAATAACATACCAAAATGCCAAAGAAACAAATGACGACCCAGAGGACCTAACTCTCTTCTGGTCGATTTCCTAAAACAGGAGGTATATACTCTGGTGGAACCTGGTCTCCATTGCTTATCAGTCTAGCCTGCGGGAGTCGTGCGACGACATGTTCGGCCAACAAGCCATAATCCAGTGCTACCCCTTGGCCCCCTGCCCCTCCCTGCATCAGTGAACTGCTCGCCTCGCCCATCGGATTCGACTCGGACGGTGATACTGGGGATGGCTGACTAGAAAACCGACCAATTTTGAGTACACTCGGCTGAATCTTGGGTATGTTCTTATTTGCTCGTGTAACGTATCCAATACTAGGTCGAGAATCAGCCGAGACGTACGGCTCCACCAAGTATCCTTTGTATTGGTAATTCGGGGACACGAGTTCGCTGGATGCCGCTTGGCTCTGGTTTCGGTAACGCCGGTAGAGGAAGATGAGCAGGTTGATGAAGCATAGAAGCACAATTCCACCTCCTATTGCCGCTCCCACGATCACGCCGACCGGAGTCGATTTCGATTGGGGGCCACGCCTGGCAGTCGATCAGGTTTCAAATATGTTTAGTCAAATCCAAGGACATACGTTTGGATACTGCTTGGGTTTAGACTTGGGTTCGGGATCGACCCGAATACAGTAAAGGAATTCAGGTCGATAGTCGATGTCTCCTCTTCATCACCCATGTTTGTAAGTGTGACGGTATGGATTTTGTTTGGATCCAGACCGGCTCGGAAGAATAAAGGTGTATTGCCAACGATCCACCACGAGGATGCGTTGTACGCGGGCGATGGACTGTCGTCAAGGATCTATACACTATAGGTAAATTCAAAGCCCTTCATGACATAGGATGCACTTGCAACTTGATACCTACGCATTTATATGCTTAGTTTCGCGCATACACGCCTTCATTCTAGACTCACAACCAATGCCCCCAATTGAGAGCTCCACTAATCATCACGGCCTCTCCCTGGAATTCAAGTGTTGCATTCGACCCCCGGACCTTGGTTTCGTGATATGGTGCGGGCGAGGCTGTCGATGGGATAGACTTGTCGCCAAGTTCAGACCATGAGCCCTGATACAGAATAGATGAATTTCGGTTATTGTAGACGTCTGTTTGGCCTAGCCCACTAATTCCAGAAAACTCAATCCCGACTCTGACTGGTAGTGAAATAAAGCCGTACTTTGCTGGAGCTTCCATGACGACAACTGCCCTATCGAATGCAAACGCGCTATCGGGCCCGTTGGCGGATGGTACGATCGTTATATTGTGATGGTCCGTAGTTGTGTTCAGAAACGAAGCGAGGAGACCGGTAGTTGGATCGAAGGCTTGAGGGTAAAGTATATCGTCAAACATGGCACTATATGTACAGTTTGCCTGTCCATATAAATATACACCATTGCCTACAAAACGCAAGCTGGATTAGCCAATACAAACTTGAGAGCGCTGGGGCACGGGTTGACCATAGAATGATAATGAAAAACTGGATCTATTGTTCCAAGTTACGTGCGAAGAATCGCCCAAGGGCGTGCTTCCGCCCTCTTGACGGAACCCCGAGATCGAGTAGTAGGTTGCCCAGCCGTCTCCGGCAGCACCATCGCCTGAACACCAGGATAGGATATGAGCACTCATAGCAGATAGATTTGTATAAAACAGCATCGACTCACCGAATGGCATGTAGCTGAACAATGGGCTCGAGTCATCAAGAGTGATGTTCCAGGTACTGAGACTGGTCATGGTGGCGAGAAGGGCGATGAGCACAAGGTTGATGAGATTTCAAAGTCGAGATAGCGGGGTGCTACATGGTGGTAAGGCAAAAACTCTCTCGAGCGTGAAATTTCCACCATGGTGCTGCAAATACTTGGATACAAATCACATGAATCCGCCTTGGCCAATGACCTGTTTTGTAACCTGCCATGTGCTTTCCCCGCTGCACGCGGTGTTTACCTTTCTATGCTCCGCGTTTCCCTTCCTCTCTCCGCGGTTTTACTCTTTCTGTCGCCTTTTTTGCTCCCGGTTCGACCATGTGCTCGTAGAGGACTTTAGATGTGTATTCCAAAAGAGTACAAATCACATGACTACATGCGTACAGACAGAGATACGGTTCATAAGAGGAGACGGCGAGTCTAGACACGCGCGCCATTTTCGGTCGGTACCTTGCATGGCCTGACCAAATCTTTCGATTGCTATATGCGTGCGGCCTTGATGATACGGGAGCATAACCGATCAAGTTCAAGCGAGTCGCGGCGCTTGTATCTTTATATTCTGGTTCATATTTAAAGGTCTTGGTATGCACATCTACTTTCTGAGGACGTAAATATACAATCTACGAGCAATTTTTACACCAAAACTAGTATAAGAGTCTACAATTGACGGTCTCTATTTCTCTAATCATTCTTTCCAATGTCTGCCGCTTATTCCGCCGCCCTCGTAAAGCTTATATACCCGACTAATTGCCTAGCATATTCCACACTTCGACCTTCATTCCGGCCATGCTTCTTTGAGACGGCGACATCGCAGGCCAATTGGTTTCCGTCTTCACTAAGCATCATTTCACAAACGATCTCTCAATCTCGGCGGAATTAGATTAGACAATGGCTATAGAAACCGTGAACTGAAGATAACATTTTTTTATCCTTAATTGGACGCTGTGGCCCAGGTAGACGCTCTGATTACCTAAGGCATGCTTTGTTGTGGTGGCCGTACAGTCTCGTCCACCACGACTATCTGGGCCCCACTTGACACCTGGTTCTTCAGCACAAGATGGCCACCGAACTCGATACACCCGCCACGCTTCCGTCCCTCGAGCCTCTGCTAAAAACCAGTGGCAAACGAACCGCGTCGATATTCTGCGCAGAGATGGGAGAGGTGGAAGAGGAAAAGAGGTGAGTTTCATTGTTCTGTCCCCTTGTTCGTGGCTCGAACTTTTTATGTCCAAAGCAACCGGTCACGCAACTCGAGACGGCAAATGCTGAATCTGTTTCTGTTCTAGTGCAAGGATGAGGTTAGCGGTCAAAACTCGTGACGAGTACAGCGATGTCCAAACGCTTCCTTCGGCATTGCTCGCGCGGGAAGGTCCTGTGGGGCCAACACGACCGGGAGCAGCAGCGGGTCCGAAGATGATTGCTGGTCGTAGGTTCCCAACAGCATGTCCTTGGGACGTGATCGCTCATTCACTCTTCACCTCGGCTAGCTCAACAAAAACTCATCCAAAATGGCCCATCCACAGACGGCCCGGCTCCATCCCCTTCCACGTCCGCCCCATCCACCGCCCTTGCCACATTCCGTGCTCAAGAATCACTACACACTGGCTCACAATCCGCGCTCACGACTGCGCTCGCCCGACGAAAAGCCGCGCGTCAAGTTCAACCCGACTACCACGCGCCATGGAAACTCGTGCGCGTCATCAGTGGGCATCTTGGTTGGGTACGGAGTGTGTCGGTCGAACCTGGTAACAAGTGGTTCGTGACTGGTGCGGGAGACCGTGTGATCAAGGTATGGCGGCTAGCCGTGAACGTCGTGGCGGCGAGTAGTTCGCTGAGCGAGCGGATTTAGGTCTGGGATCTTGCGAGTGGTGAACTGAGGTTGTCCTTGACTGGGCATATCTCGACTGTCCGTGGGCTAGCTGTTAGTCCGAGGCATCCCTATCTGTTCTCGGCGGGAGAGGACAAGGTACGCTCCTGAGCAATCCGTGTGTACTTGGCCTAACTGGTTAATCTCCCAGATGGTTAAATGTTGGGATCTCGAGACCAACAAAGTCATTCGACACTATCACGGCCATCTTTCCGGAGTCTACGCCCTCGATCTTCACCCCACGCTTGACGTTCTTGTGACGGCTGGCCGAGACGCCTCTGCTCGGGTACGAGCGCCCGTGTTTCGTATCCGTATTCTTGGCTCACATTCACACTAGGTTTGGGACATGCGAACTAAAGCTCAGATCCATGTCCTTGCTGGACATACTGGCACCGTCGCCGACGTTCGTTGCCAAGAATCGGATCCGCAGGTTATTACCGGCTCTATGGATTCTACAGTTCGGTGGGTCATCCAAGTTACAGTCCAAGCCTCTTGCTTACTTGATATTGTCTCTGTAGACTATGGGACCTGGCGGCGGGTAAAACCATCACCCAACTCACCCACCACAAAAAATCCGTCCGCGCGCTCGCTGTCCACCCGACCGAGTTTTCGTTTGCGTCTGGAAGTGCGGGCGGGAATAACATCAAAAAGTGGAAATGTCCCGAAGGAATATTCGTGCACAACTTTTCTGGGCATGATGCGATTATTAATACGTTGAGCGTAAACGCGGAAGGTGTATTATTCTCTGGAGGTGAGTCTCGGATTCGAGCGTGAGGTTTGCGGCGTGGTAAATCAATTTGGTTTATAGGTGACAACGGTACCATGTCATGGTGGGACTACAAGACGGGCCTACCATTCCAAAACATGGAGGATATCCCTCAGCCGGGTTCGCTCGACGCCGAGGCTGGCGTGTTCTGTTCCACGTTTGATCAGACTGGTACTAGGCTCATTACTGGTTGCGCGGACAAGACGATCAAGGTCGGTATTTCATTAACAACATGCAACTTTTAGAGGAATTCTGACTCGCATTTTCTAGATTTATGCAGAGCAGACGCAGTAGTTGGGATATTGGATTTGTTGATCGTCTGGTTTTAGGTGTAGACATCTGCGTGTATACATATGTTCAAATACTTATGTTTGGTCAACGAATGTTGGAAGTTGGAGATTGGAATATAGCTTCAGCGGCTCGTGGCTTAGGATGTGTTGTGGAGGGTTCGCAACGAGCGGTTGTCACGAAATGTTGTTCATATCTATAAGCACAACTAAGCCCAACCATACACCGCTTACAACACCAGCCCCATACAACAAAAGAATAAATAAAGACTGTCCAAAATCAGTGACCGAATCAAAAAGACAATAGTTCGTTCAAAGTCCCCTAATATCCGAAATCAACGAGACGGAGTTACAATGCCGCCAGGCGGAATTGCTGAGCCCCCTGAGCCCACAAACGGAGGAGGGGGTGGCGGTGCGACGAACCCATAGCTCGTTTGGTGTTGCGTTATAGGCGGTGTAACATATTGCGGCTGTGTTTGAGGAACGTATGCCGGCTGCCAATTGTGCTGCTGATGTTGTGTTGGGCTAGTGGTAAAGTCGGCCGAAGCGGGTGTAGAGGAATAAGGATAGGAAACTGTTGGAGGGTCGTACGCGCCGTCCTTGTGGTCTCTGAGAGGGTCGAGCAGGGATGGCTCGTATGTACGCTCCAGCTCGCGATCGGCCGAATAGACTGACAATACTAGTAGTATCTAATGCGCACAGGTTAGACGCCAAAATCCTCGTGACGCACGCTCAACTTACATGATCGATAATAGCTTGGAGAAGAAGGGAGAAAGCCAGCGTTGGGAGTGCCCAGTACGAGTCCAACCTGAAAGCCAATCAGAACTTGTCACCGATTATAGTCTCGTACCAGCGCACCATTTCCAAACGTTGGCCACATCGCCGTCTGATTCCATTAAATATTCACCGCTATCTGAACAAACACAACTATCAGTCTCAGTATTTCAGAGCGCTGGCGGGTGCTTACTGATATTCATCAACAGAAGGAAAACTAAGATCAGTCCGTTGATAAAACGCGAAATTACCGAGCCCCAGGCATATCGGTCTAGTCAAGTTGTTAGATACTGGCCTCTGTATAGTTACATTCAATAAACCCACCTTTCGGCCACTCTTGGGCAACATTAATACACGCAAGGAAGATAAGCACGCCACCCTATGATCCATTGGCTATATTAGTTCTGTTTAACGGCACTCAATAAAAAAACCTACGGCAAGTGCGGTAATCCAGCGAGCGCCTTGAACTTGAGGTTGTGCCAAAGTACTCACAACCTGTAAATGACACTTGTAAGCATCCAGAATTCACGAGAATAAAAGCACCCCAACGTACGTTCATGAAGAATGGCAAATTCTGCGTAGGTATATCCAGAGCTGTAAGGGTATCATTGTGAAGCTAGAGTTGAGTCATATTAGTCCTGAACCGGAATCAACGTCGGGGCACACATACATAATTGAAGATGGCGACCTGCGCTTCAGGGGATCGGTCGCCTTCGTCAAATTGCTAAAGCACCAAAACGATCAGTCGAAAATCCTATAACATGGGACAAACTACTCACAGAGAATACCTTGTCCGTGATGTTCATCAACAACCTGTACATCCCGATGTAATATTGCTCCAACCTCTGGTCATAAGTCCCGTTGGCTGACATCTCAGCCACTACAGTCCCCCAGCCAAGTTCCCAAGAGAACCCAATTTTAGCCAAGAAAGGAGTCATGGTCTGGTTGAGCGTTTGAATCATGATATCCGCGTCCGTAATGTTGGCGACCAAGTTGAGGTTGTTGGAGAACGTGGTAATGACATACGTGTACGAGTTGTAGAGCATCTGAGAGTAGATTTAGCACTTCTGAAATGAGAAAAGTGAAACCAAACATACGGAGTACAGCAAAAGGTTCTTCAGACCTTCCATCAAGAGAATGACGCAAAGGAGGTAAGGAAGGTGGAGGCAAATCCAGAGAGAACGGCGGTTCTTGCTAATCCTCGGACGGGTTCCTTCGAAATAAAGATAAAAGGTGACTGCGAGCAGTTAGAATAGGTCGGTCCATATAAAACCGAGAGATTCGTACGGTAAACAACAACCCCAGTGGCAATCACCAGCCCTCCGGATCTTGCATTGAAGCCGAGCGATTGAACTGCAAGCTTGAGTGTTCCAGTTATGGCATTTAGACCTGCATGAGGTATAATTAACTGCCAATACAAGCTTCCAACTGAACAGGAACCCACCTTCTCCAAGAATAATCGTGACCAGTGTCGCCAAGCGAGCGGACAAGCTGCCCATACTTCTGAGGTGGCCCGCAGGCGGAGCAAATGCGTGTCCCGCAATCTCGATGAGCGTGGCGACGCCCCACATGATAAACTTGGAGATCTGAGCGGCATTGTTGCTGTACTTTGCGCTCAAAAGCATTCCAAACGATCCGAACCATAGACCGGCACTGGTTATCAGCGCAAGCGGTTTCACGGCAACGGCCGGGTCACGTTTGTCGTGAGCATAGAGCCAAACTAATATGGTTGGTGCGTCAAGAAATGCATAACCCATCCAAGTGCTCTACCCACCTCGGATATACTGTATAAACAATAACAACCGACTGACACCGATGATAAACGCAATGCCGATAAAGGCATTCTGTGGGTAACGATCGTCGGCTGTCTCTTGAGCGGCCTGCTGAGCCGGTGACATTCCTGTCAACTTGAAAAGGAGCGCCTCGAATGGATCATCGTTCTTAGGTCCCACAAACGCGGTCACGTCGAACTCTGTAACCGTTCAAGTCAGCGTTGAGAGGTTTCGGGAAAGGTAAAGACGCGAACTGTTGGTAAAGGCAGAAAGCGCTCCAAATACACATAGTTGCAAGAACACGAATATGCGATGGAACCAGTCGTTGGAATAGAACTGTTGGATAAAGTATTATGGATGGTGCGGATGGTAGCAGAAGATTACACTTGCCCGAATATCATACGAGACCTGAGATACCCACATCCACCACACCATGGAGAAGAACACACCATAGGATATGGTTTCCTTGCCCCCGGAGATGGTGTTATTTTGGGTAAGATTAGAAAAGGTACTAGCCCAGGCGAGATCAAAGAACTATAGATGCTTGTCAGCAATTGATTAAAAGAGAGCCGAGTACAACACACCAGATCGAGCCACGCAGGCGGACGTTCGCCCCGCTCCTCGTCATTACTTTTGTCGACATCCTTGATTTCATCGGCAGTCAACATCCCAGCATATGTCTGACTGTAATCTGGCCCAGGAGTACCTGGTCCATGCGGACCAGAGGTTCCCGATGTTTGGCGACGCTGTTCCCGCAAATTCCGATATCTAAAGCAAATTCAAGTAGCTGGAGAGCAATCATTTCAGATGACGTACTCGATAGTGCTCTTGTCGAAAAAAGGCGACTTGGTAAGTGGAATCAGCCTGTTTCGTCTGTGTAGAATCAAATCATTGCTGGATAAGGGTAGAGGAATGTCGTCAGATGGCCGAAAGACACGCTCTAGAGGTCCCGCGGCTCACTTCTTGGGATCAACCTCCTTGGCTATGCCGGCAAACGAGGTAGGCCGGGGCTTTCCCGACGCGTTTTTTCGCTCCCGCAACGAGGAAGCAGACATGGTGAGAGAGAAACGAGCGGGTTGGGAGGGGAAGTGTGAAGGCCGAGGGGTTTTTATTGGGCGAGCGCTCGACGAGAATCGATCAATCCGACAAATTCTGGGCCGCACAGCCTAATAAACCTCGACACTGCCGCGGGTTCACTCATCATCTTCCGCCGGCTGTCTCAATCAGTACAACTTTGGGGCACTGAGACAGATGATTCAACCCACCTTCCCAGTCTTTCACTTTTTCGGGCGACCTGCATCAGAGGCAGAAGAGCACGATGAGACTCTTGCGTTGTTTACCCATGTTTCGGCTATACGTCTGACCGATCTGATCGTGGTCAGGGGTACCAGGGACGGGCGCTTTCTGCCTATTATACAGCCCCTGAGACCTGACACGGGCATGGCTTGGCGAAACTCATTCGGTCAACGAGACTTGGGCTGCGCCACGGCTAGAAAGCCGGCTCCACCATTGGGTGCCCGTAACTCGCTCGGCGTTGTCTTATTGGTTGTGACACACCGCGAACAGGAAGTGGTCATTTAGGTGGAATCCAGGTGCGTCTTTAAGGGCCTATGCACGTGTCCAAGAGTCGAGTGCTTGAGCGACACACGTGATGAGACAAGATTTGTTTACCACATACTTCCTTTTGGAAATCCACCAACCAACCAACGAAAAACATACCAGAGTCTTAGGCTGTTATGCTCGAGCTGAGAAAGTCATTCAAGTCATAGACCAGGATCCTATCGCGAGTAAATACATTCGATTGTCGAGTGTTTGCTTATCTCCTTCCTCCGCCCGCAGTATTTGTTCGTTTCCTTCTGGTCATATGAGTCTGATATAACACCTAACGTCTCAAGGCGGACTTATCTCAGTGAGCTCAACTTTGATCGCTGTTTGAGGACACCACTGACGCCAGCGGCAAGTTTTGGAGAGCCCGTTCCTAGCTCTATTTATTCAGTAGGTCTTCCGTGAGGACGGACTCAAATCGTTTCAAAAGGCTTGATAGGTCTAAGACTCTTCTAGATATGGGTTCCCTTGAGTTACCGAGTCGTATGGGGTGCGCGATATGCATTTATACCGCCAGTTTAGTGTTGCATTAAAGTACTTCTAATCCTACAGGGCGCCCCTGAACATAATGCAAACTCGAGAGTGCTTTCAAACGAAAGATCGAATATCACCAGAAGATTAAAGGGCATATATAGAATGGTGAACCGTGAGTATGGAACTGCTAGGATACAGTAATAAACTCATGGATATTGTCATAGCGGTCCGGTATATGCGTCGCCAAATAATGGACCCGAACAGGGGAAGATCAACGAGAGGTACTACCACGTGCTCAAGGCTCAACTAGTGCTTTACAATATTTAGAATGTACCATGATCTGTCTGGCCATGCAAAGTAAGTGGCTCATGATGGTGGGTAAACAATTTAAGTCGTTGACATCTTTGAAGGGTATCGGATTTCAGGGAATGGTGTACATCTCTCTCCAGTCCATATATCAGTCGGCTTGCTCCATTCCTGGCCAAGGAGAAGCGCCTTGCAGCTGATTCTTGAAGAGTAGACACTTCTAGCATTGAGCATGTATTTGATCCTATTCGGGAATGGATATCCCCGCACCTTGCATATTGTTGTCCTCCAGCCCGGAAGGCGAAAAATCCAATCACGGTAATTCAATTGAGATTGATGTGGAAGTTTGCTCAAAGGGACTCGTGTGTTCAAATGGTTAGGTGCATACTGCGTAATATTATACTTTCAGAAGAGTTACATACCATGGTGCGCATCCCACTTTGAGGGCTTGTCTTAGACGAGCTAGACAAACTAGCCACAATCTTCAGGTTCGGAAATCGCATGCAACGAGACCATTTGCATTTGTAGGACTTGAATTATAGCCAGAACTGAATTCAATGAAGCGTCGTAACCTAAGCTTAGACCGGCCGAGGTCAATGAACCAGGCAAATGTCACATAACCACCCTGTAGTCCTTTGCACAATGCAGTACACCAGCTTCCTTTGGCTCAGTGGAGTATGGAAGATCAATGAATCTTCCGAAGCCCATACGCCAGTACTAAGCAGCGCGGGCTAGTGCGCTCTCCGATTGTCCGGCAGCGGCGCCGACGCCCGCTAATCCTCAAAGTCGGAAATCTAAACCCGAGCCTGGGAAAGTCAGTGAAATGCATTGCATCTCCGGAGGTGACCCCGGGCGTACGCAGGTGGCCGAAATGCAGAGGCGCGTGGTCTGTTTGTGCCTAGAATTTTACCTGTTTGGGAAAGCGAGTCATTTGCACGTGACTATATGCGTTCAAACGGCCTTTGATAGGAGCACTTTTCTTAGACCACATCCCCACCTTCTTGTGCTATCCCCTCTCGCGCCGGAGACTATCGCCGAATCGCGGGCCTTCCCGGTATCACTCGAGGTTATAAGACCTGGGGGGGATCCTAGTTCCTTCTTCCTTACGTCGATAGTCGTTCCCTTCAAGATGGTTGACCTCTTGGTTTTTGCGACTATCATTGGCTCTCTTATCCCCGGAGTACCTGTACCAAGCTCACTTGTGCCTACGCACAATGTCACTATTACTAGCCTACCTCGGTATGTGACCGAGATGCGTCCTCGTTGTTAGCTCACGCTCAACCCCCTCCCTTCTCTTATAGGATGCCTTTTGGCAACTTGGGCCGCACTTTTGCGAGCTATGTCGGTGAAATTCTCCCCACTGGGAGCGTCCCACTAGCTCTACCCGATTTCTGGTCTTCCAAGCCCCCCGCACGACGTACCGTCTGTACCACCCACGGCCTCCGTCTCGCTGCAACCCCGGCTCAATGTCTGGCTATCGTCTCCGCTCAACTTGGGATCCCTCCGCCAATGGACCCAACGTTGTCGCCGCCCATGGCCCTCCTGACTCTCCCCGCCCCTCGTCCTCTTTTGACTCTCCCTGCTGCTCCTCGCCCGGTCATCCTCACTTTACCCGCTGCCGTCCATGTCCCGATCCTCATGCTCCCCGCGCCAAAGCACATCCCAGTTCTGACACTTCCAGCTCCTCGACCCGTTCTTACTCTATCGGGTCCGCCTGATCTCATCCCCCCTCCTGCCGTTTTCTTGCCTGCTATCGATGATCTCTACGTCCTCCCCTTCCCGACTTCGGTAGCGCACGCTGCGCAGCCGAGTTGGAAGGCGCCTGCAGACCTATTATGGTCTGTAAGTGGTGCGCGAAATGGATTCGCCACCAAGTATGTCGTTGATGCCCGCAAGACGGTTACGGTCCTGGTTATGGCGGGTGTGATCATGCTGACCTGGTGCTGGATGCTCGCGTGCGTCAAGGAAGATGTTCTTGACCTCGCCAAGAACTTTGTCTGGCTGGTTCGCTGGGTCTGGGTCGGACCCCTTCAAGACTCTGTGCAGGTACGACTGGGACTTGGCAATGGTATGTTTCCTATACTTATCTCGTCGAAGCTGTTGCTGATTCGACGTCTAGACGGTGTTGGATGGACGGGCTCGGATGCTCCCGATGGGCTCGACGAGGATGCGTTCGTTTCGACTTGCGCTGTCGCTCGTCGCGGGACTATCCCTTCGTTGAGACTATTGGGTCAAGACGGCGAATTGGCGACCGCAAACGTCGAGGATTACGTCGAGGATCTAGGCGTCTCGATGGAAGCTTCTGTGGAGGTTGTTGGACTGGAGTCTCCTATGTCCAAGGACGCAAACTCGTTTGCGAGCTGTGGTATGTGGCTTATGTGCAAAGGTCTAATAGCTATTAATGACTGACATCGATAACCAGATATATCAGACGACTCCACGGCAAGTAACGTCGAGGAAGTTTCTAGCGTCAACACCTACGCCACGGAGCTTGACGACCCGACGAACGATATTTCAGGCGAATCTTCTACCCCTACCATGACCGAGTCCAGCGCCACAGTCGACCAACCCAAAGTTGCCCTACCTGTCGACAACGATACGGACTCAGAACTCACCTGTGGGTCTCAGGTTGCAGAGGACGCTTGGGAGTCCCACTCGGCTATCGCATCCAGCCCTTCGGATTATGCCACCGAGTCGGACGACGGGTCTGGCGGTTGGGTCGATTCTGTGGGGTTAACTACCAGCGTCTCGAGCTTCGAGGTCGCTCCCGAGGTTGAGCACATCGCCGCCGAAGGTGCTCTCGAGACCGAGGATGCCACGCCTATGTTGGAGTCGACCCCGGAGGCCATTGCATTCTCTGATGCGCCGATCGCTCCAGTCGCATCAGAGTCGGTATCGGACGAGTTGCGCGACAACGATGCGCAAGATGAAGGCCCGGAAGTAGGTTCGTCGGGCCCGAACCCTGGATTGAACGACGAGGAGGGCGCCGGTGGTGGTCGCAGGCGCGGGAAGCGCGGAGGGAGGAGGGTCAGGAAGAGAAGGGAGAACGCGTTGGGTGGCGGCGATGGAGAGTCGAGTGCCGGAGCAGAGGGTACTGGAGAAGTGGAAGAAGCTGGAGCGGATGCTGTGGGCGGAGATGGTGTTTCGGAGAGGAGGGAGAGGGGCTTCTCGAGCGGCGTCTGGTTCTCCCATAGGCGGAGGAGGGAGAAGCGCGGTCGAGGAGGCGGATTGGAGGCTTGAGGCTCTAGGAGAGGACGACAACGCCGTATACCCCAGCAGCTCGAAGTATACCATTGCCGGCTACCACGATGACCCCCCCCCTTCCCATCCCTATCTACTTGCGCTCGTCGCTGTGCATTCGTGCCGGATTGCGACCCCGCGCGCACTCGTTGCTGCTGGTTCAGCAACGAGGGGGTTTAGCGATTTGTGAACGATGCCCAGTGCGAGTACCGACTCGACTTTGAGTTTGGCCAACTCAAAGTCGGTATATGGTTCGGAGTCTGGCCCGCTCTGAACTATTCGTCATGGGGGGTGCTATCCACATAATTGTCGATCGCCGTGCGACCCAACACTCTTTACTCGCGCATACACGCTCGCTGCTGGTCCTCATCAGATAGGCGATATGTCGTCCTCAATACTCAAGTTGATGGTCTCGGATGTTATATGGTTGAATCGCAGTCTAGTTTGGGTTTGTTTTTTTATTTGGCTTGGACTGTTTCGTTCGGATTGTATTTTTGGAATGTTTTGGCCCGCTGTTGAATGTAAAAGTAAATCACTTGAATAATAATCGCATTTGGTGTCGTTGTATTTCGAGCTTATGTTTTGAAATAGCCTTGTGGGGGACGCTAAACTAGCAACACTCAGTAACACTCAACCACGTCCAGGCGCTGCCCTGCGACACATCTTCGCTCCTCCCTGTATGCATGTGCACGCTCCCGTCGGGGGACTATCTAGTTATTCTTGGTCGAGGGCTTAGCGCACGGTACTCGCGCTCCTTGATTTGTGAAAGTCAAGTTGAGCGGCTCCTATCATGGAAAACCCTTCAGGAGTGGGATTGGCTGTTTTCAGGCTGCATGCTCGTTGTTTGGGTAATGCGGCCCCCAGAATACTTATTACACGCATGTAGATGCTGGATAAGACAATGAATCTTATTGTGAATATACTTTTTATGGGGATTTTTCCATCCATTAAGGATGGGTTGTATATAGATAACCGGTACCGCCCCACACTATATGAAGTATTTGAATGCAGAAGATGAGACCAGCCGTTCGCTCATTGAGAGTACCAGATGATAAAATAATCGCTAGCGTACAACGCTCAAATGGAATCAGGCCAGCTGGAAATTCCGGGGACTATATGCTTAAAAGGATCCACCAGAGATACCGCTGTAGTTGACCTTGCTGGCCTTTCCGCCAGTAACGGTGAGTTGGGAAAAGTCCCATTTACCTATACCAAAGTTTTTCAACAAATGATTATGGCCCGGATTAAAATCAAACCTACCTGAGCATTGATTTCCGCAATTGACCGCAACGCGTTGAGCCGAAGACGCAACGGCGATCGTGTTCATGGAACCGGTAAAGTTGATGTCCTAATTGAGTGTATTAAAATCCCAGAGACTGGTGTGTATAAATCTGATGCTCACCGACATCGAAACACCATTGCCGGGAGTGCCGAGGGTAGAAGGATATGATTGGTCAATGATGACGCCAAACCTCCTAATACCACTGGCGGTATTCCCAGAGTAGGTGATATCAGAAACGGAGGAGCCAGTGGCGGCAGCCTTGGTCTTGATGCGGAGCGCTTGATCATTATTGACGATCATGTTGTTCAAGATTGAGACATTCTTGACAACCACGTTAGAACTGACTGAACCTATGGAGATTCCGTGGCCACCCGTGCAGGTATTGCGCTGGAAAACAATATTTGAGCCCTGGTTGAGAGCAAGGCAGTCGTCTTGGTTGGTAATAGCACTGTCTTCGATGATTAGGTCGGTGGTCGAAACGTCAAAGCCGTCGCTGTATTATCAGGTGAATATATGCGCCCAAACAATTTCGCGGAATATTCTCACGTGTTATGAGCGGCAGGCTTGCCGTTTGACTTGCTATTCGGAGCATTTCCGGCGGCTATCGAAATAAGAGTTAGGGTATGGCACTCGACGAGTTGCATAAATGTTGCGACTGACAGTTATCGATAGTGAGTTTTGACATTTTCAGGGGAGCCGGATTGGAAACGCTGTAAACGTGGGCCGGCGAGTTGAGAACCTTGACGTTCGTGTAGGTACCCGACATCTTGATCTTCATCATGGGGTGAGGCTTGGTCACACCGCCATTACCACCGAGGCCGTCCCAGTACGAAGGGCCATTGCCATCAAAGGTATAGCCATTGCCGTCAACTATCATGATAACCCAACGTAAGCAGAATTCCTCGTTGTTTGCGGGGTATACTCACAGACAATGTTAGTTCCCTGAATCGAGAACAACGGGCCGGCCCAATTGGCCACGCCAAACTTGATATCTCCCAATAGGTTGACCGTGGTACCCGACGAGAGGGAGAGAGCAAAAGTCTGCCCAGCCGGAACTGTGAAGCTGTTGATGTTGATCGTTGTGCACTTTTGGGCAGCTGAAACGTCGCTGAGAGACGAAATGGTGCCTGTGCAGCGTCCAATGGGGGCAGCCGTGGCCAATAAAGGAGCAAATGCGAGAGCGAGGGCGGTATAGAGCATCTTGTAGAGTTGGGTTTTATCTGAAGGAATGGAAAGGCAGTCGATGCCAGACGAGAGTGAGACTAAAAACGAGCGAAAAGCAAGAAAGAAAGAAAGAGCTGTTGTATTACGCTCCTACCATTCCGCGGCGGTTTTATATGTGATCAGTAGTCGTATGCCGGCATATGAAACCTCCATCTTAATTTCGCGTGTTCGCTGGCGGGCCGTCTGGATCGTGGTTTGTTGATAAAAATAGATATTGGGATGATGCTAGTGGAAATCGGCGCGGGTAAATAGGTGGTAACGAGAACCACGCGCGTGTTTGAGTGTGGAAATATGAGTGTTGGCGAGGTACATTGCATGTCCATTAACTGCGAGCCAATTAAGGGGGGATCGTTGCTAGGCGACTACATATCTGAGTTGCCAAGGAGTTGGGTGCGTAAATAGGGGTGGCAAGCCAAATTAATTTCTTGGCTCAAATGTTCAAAATTCCGTTGCGTTCCTAGAACATTAGGGGATTGAATAATGCTAGAATGCAGAATCTTTATTCTGGGATGATGCAATCGGAGACATGAACTAACTGAGTAGCGGTGGACAGCAATTTGTTGTCGGATTGGATTACTAGGCCGTGCAAATGAAATAGCTCTCGTAAGCCTATGACATAGTTTTATGATATAAACGGAGATGCATGTATTTACAGTTAAGCGGGGCGTAAACCTGGGACAGCAATGTTGATGCACATAGGGGGAGTGTTTCCGGTCGGTCGACGTAGTAGATGGAGTCAAAAGATAGCTGTTGTACGACAAACTATACTACTGTGCATCGACCAAACATCGGCAAATAGGGAGGAGATACGAGACATAACAAAATTTACCTATTACAAATGGGAAAACAAGTAATCCACAGCTCATCCTTGCGAGTATCATGTGGTTTGAAGACCCGGGGAAAACGCTGGTCTTAGTAAGAGGATCCGCTGGGACCAGGCGTGAATAGTTGTTGGGAGTCCTCATCATAACGAACGGTGTTCACGTCATAAAGAGAAGAATGCCCGTAACACGGTACAGAGCCATACGTAGTATGCCAATTGTAAGGCCCTGTATGACCGGAAGGGTGAACAAAACCAAGAGATGGGTTCGTCCCTTGGTGATCTACCTCCTGCAGCGCGGACAAACCGTAGTCTGAACTCGTCGTGGCAGGAGTCGCTGGAGTAGGTGAGGAAGCCTCCCCGGCAGGTGTCGCATATGTCGAGTGTAACGCGGACTGTTGATTTGCTATCTAAGTGTTTGTTGTAGGGAGAGGAAAGTAAATAACGTACGTCATTGCAATTCGATATATCCGATGGATACAAAGTCGAAAGGCCAATAGACTCCTGTGAGTGCTGTACGCTCCGTACTGCATCAATCCCGTAGAGAGGGGACAACAAAGTGGCGTTAGGAGATGCCTGCGTTGAGGAAGGGTAATGAAGCTGAAGGTGCGGAAAAGCGGTTGGGCTGTAGAAATACTCGGGCGGAGAAGTGGTTGGAGAACGATGGTCGACATGGTTGAATGCATCGAGACCCTGGCAACTTTGAGAAGCTCTTTCTTCATGATCTTCGGTTCGCAAGGAACAAGTGTCAAGCAGAGGTCGGTGGCGCGACATTGGCGATGAGCTCGAAGCTCGACGAGAAAAGAAAGTGGCCTGAAAGGTATGCTCGGCCTGAGGCGGTTCAACGACCAGAAGATGGGGGTGTGCATCAAACTCTTGATAAATGGGGGGCGGAAGGGGTGGGGGTACCGACGACGCTCGACGGTGAGGCCATCCAAGGCCATTCTTGTCGGCCTTGTCGGCCCCGTTTAGAGCAGAATCAGATTCGCCGCCTTTGGAGGCAGAAGATGGTTTGGAGGTGCGTACGTCGACTGGGGTGGGGCTTTTGGTTGGATGATCGCTCTGGGGCGTCGTTTTGGAAGTGTCGATGCGAGAAATTCGGGGATCATGAGGTACCAACGGATTCGTGAACGCTGGAGTATCATTGTTCTTGAGCTCTCCTAGGGCGCGCAAAACGTTGATATTCGTATGAAAGTGACCTTGTTTGCCAGGCGGGTCGTCCTTTGATGCACCTAGCTGTGGGGCACCAGCCATCGCACTCTCCCGGTCCAAACCAAGTCGTTGCGCCTCCTGTTCCAGCCGTTCGCCCACAACACCTAGCTTGACCAGCTCGGCAACACGTGCGCAGCGATTACGGTCCTTTCGGCGCTCCTCTTGATCGTTGAATCGAGCTTTGTCGCTATCCACGAAGTGTAAGTCTCCACCTTCAGCAAGACTGAGGCTTCCAATCATTTCCCGGGGGGCAGCGTTGCCTATGCCAGGGGTAGATGAATACGGCGATGTCGCGATTCCAGTTCCTCTACACTTGACACGACGCTTTACGACGCCTTCGAGCTTAGCTGGCCTGTATCGATAATTGGGGTACATTCGGCTGTGTTTCTCCTAATACCATCGATGAGTATCCAACCAGGGTCAGCTGCTAAACTGGTTACTTTCTCGACATCCGCCTTCTGCTCCCAAAGCAGCCGCTCAGCGGGTGACAGACTATTCCATATCTCCCCAATAATCTACGGCTGTCTTAAGCGTGTGATATCGACGATCGAAACTTTACTCACTTTGCTGATATGGCGATGGTCGTTCTAGATGTTCCGTGGGTAAGCGAGGGGCGCATCCGAATCGTAGTGTCTTTGCTTACCTCCACCTTGCCTGGGATCAGCTGGGCGGCTACATAGTGAGAGCGAAAAAGTATAAAGGCGTTGCGTGGCCGAGGGATATGTCCGGGAGGGCGACGTCGACCGTGGGACTTCTTGATTGGTGGCTCAGCAGGCGTCGAAGGCTCGGTAAAATACGGTGAAGGTGCTGAACTAGCTGGTGATGAGAAGCCGCTCGTATCCGACAGTGTAGCCCTGGTGGAAGAGTTTGAAACATGGCTCGCTGTCTCGGCGAAGTCAACAGAGGTGGATGTTGTGTACATCACTTCGAGGTGCGGGTCGAGTAACTGAGATTGGGAAATACGAGAGTGAAAGCAGGACATGTGGGCTGTACAGGAGTATGGACTTAGCTAGGGCTAGACCGGCGATACAAATCGTAGACTCACCGTCACCTGGCGTAGCATTACCATGCTGATATGTGCCCATGAGCACAGAAGACTCGGTTACCTTTTCTGGCGGCGGGGTGTCGAACGAGTGCGAGGGCGATGCTCGAAAAGCGAATCAGAGTGACGCAAGGCGTGGAGAGATGAGCGTTGTCAACCAATATTCGCGGGGTCAAAAGTGGGAGCAAACGCGCCGATCACGGAGAAGTCTGAGAACAGGGGCCGTCTATGCTCTGGTACGAGAGCAGAGGGAACTTTTATCATCCAGCAACACTGCGAACTCGACTACGGAATAAATATATCGCGCATTGGGTGTGACGAAAGCAGGGAAAACGCAGTGCCAGGAGTTGCGCCAGAACAGCGGATGATGGAGGAAGATAGCTGTCGAGTGCTCCAGCCCAAGGGTGTGCAAATTGAGGCGGAGTTTGAATCACAGATCTCTTGCCCATCACATCGTCGCTCTTTGTGTATATGCTCAATGATTTTGGTCGTTCTAGGATAATAGATAATAAAGGCGAGAGGATCAATATTAGATTGTACAAGGCAGCATCACCTAAGCGCGGTTTCCATGAGTATTAGACTATCCGGTTATTCTAAAGCGACCGTCCACTGCTCCGTTCTTGCGGTTTCCAATAGCCACTGAAAGTGTTTTTTCGGTTCCTTTCGGGTCGCTCGAAAGATGGTCTTCAAATAGCGTATTGATATTCGAAGATTTTGTCTATAAGCCTTAACGAAATACCACCACAGTCCTAAGGTTTGGGTCACAGTTTCCAAATTCATTCACCACTCTTGGGATTCTGGCAGCATTTTCTCGCAGAAGGAGGCCGTGCTCCAGACCACCCAGGGGCTAAGACACGCCCCGGACCAAAGACTCCTTATCGCAACAGATCACACGGATATCCAAGAACTCCAAAAGACAAGGCAAGCGTACGTCCATGGTACGAACGTTTCGCGCCACTTCATTTTCGTTTCATGAATATCCAAGTGACTAGACGTTTGCATGAGGTATTGGGGCCCGTTTGTTGACCTATGCTGACGTGAAGGCGACTATATGGTAAACGGCCATCGAGCGGTATCAGTAACGCGATAGTAGATCTTGTCGTTCACAAGCCCCGCCGTTTCAGATCTCGCAGCGTCGAACACTCCAGACGCAGCTGCGGCATCGGGTTGAGTGAGTGAAGTCATGTGCTCCCGATCTTGCTACTTTCGACAGGGACTCCAATTAAAATAATGTGATCCGTCATAAATTGTGCCTGCTCATTGCACACTGAGCCTGCAGCAGCCAAACCAGGCTCTATGCGTCGATCGACTCTGGCTAAAGCCTGAGAGGAAGCCATTCGACGATAATCTCAGAACCAGCAAAGAATCCGCACACGTTAAGGGCCAGAGATTGTTGGTGCCGAAGGCGAATATTGTGACTGCATCATTGAACTCTCAACCCGCTGCGAAGTAATCACAGGCAGAACGGTTCGACGACCAAGGATCAAGGACTTACCTATTTGGGATCCCATTATGAACCACACATAGGAATGGTGCGAACCCGTGGGTCATCACGGTTACCTAACGCCGTTGATCGCAAACTAGACGATCCCCAACCAGAGTTTTCCGAATCCGCGCCACATGGTGATGGATCCTATGCAGCTTTGTCCTGCGTGGCGTGTTAGACTCCTCAGCCACCGAGCAGCACCGGTGGAGGCATCCATGTATCTAGTCGTAAGTCCTCGATTACCCCCGAAATAAACTCAACACGATCGAAAGAGAGTCTACATACGGAACGAGATATGTGTACTGAATACCATCAATTTCTCCTTCGAGCTATTTTAATAGCAGCTCAACAACAGATTGCCAGATAGTGTCAAACCAAGTAAAACCGACCAGCCGAGGAACAAGCGAAAAAGGAGCAGTTTCGACCAGGGGACCCACGCGAACGAGCATAAGCGAGATCATCGTGCGATTAGAACCAGAAAAAGGAGAGACACAGAGATTCCACACGAGGCAAGTCAAGAATCGTCCGAATCCTCGTCGACAGGAGTCGGGTCCGGAAACCAGCCATATTCGCCGAGGCTGACTCTCGCGAGCCCTCCAGCCATGCCGGGAGTGCCAACTTGGACACCCTCTGCTTCGAGCGCTTGTCTCTGCCGGTCCGCCCCAGTTGTACCAGGGCCCCGGGATGAAATCGTGCCGTTGCTTGCGATCACGCGCTGCCAGGGGATATCGGTGTCCTCAGGAAGGAACTTGAGGGCTGAACAACGGACAAGGTCTAGCACATTCACCATCGAGAGAATCGAGAATCAATCAGACCTTGTCCGACATGGCGAGAGTGTCGGGGCATCCCAACCATTTTTGCAATGTGGCCGCTTCGAATGGGCAAATAAGGGTCAAAACGGTTTGAGCGCATATGCACGACAAACTACTCACTAGCTGGTCACTTTTCCATGAGGTATCTGGCGAACTGCAGCGTAAACTTTTGCGTGGAAATCGGCTGCATCCATGATGATGGCGGTTTACCTCACAACCCGAACAGATGACATTGTTGGGGCTTGTGGGGGCACGTAATCTGCCTTCGATCACGTGCTAATCTCCGCGCTTTATTTGGCCACTCATCCAGACCATCAGGGTGTCTATTTCACGCAGTTTTCTATATGTGTATGTCAAAAGACTGGTTTATGACCAATCTAACGTGGACTTCTGGTAATAGAGCTCTATAGCTCTTTGCTGGAAACTGGTGAAGCGCATACAAACGCCGTTCAACGGGGTTCTTCAATCCTCGTACCATCAATACATGGCCATAAAATTCCCTTGCAGCAGGCACCACTAGGAAGAGATCGGGTGAATATGGTTCGAGAGGTTGGATTTTTTTGACCTGAATACGTGGTATATACCTGGGCATCCTAACATTCTCGGCTCTCCATAGATTGAGGTCGATTTTCTGGCCTGGTACATCGCGGTAGTACGTATAAACTTTTTGGATTTGTCATCGATAGATTGGGTATTGAAGCTTCAGCTCCGCGGATGGGGGCGCAAGACTAAAAATCTATGATATGGCAACCGCACTTACTCTGCAACCGTATTGTCCATGTCATTATTCAACTTCCATAGAGTCGAGCCATACAACCATTCCTCACATCAGTACATTTTGAGATGATAAAGTCTAGCGAAAGGAGCTTGGCCCAAGTCCCAGCGAATGCCTCTCAAATCGATCCCACCCCATCCTATTTCAAGCACTTTATTGCGTTTTTCATAAGTCGGAGCCGATCAAAAAATAAACGCCGAGAAGTTGAAAACGGTATTTCGACGAAGGATTGAGAACCACGATAGCTATCAAAAGTGTAAATACATATCCAGAACCCCCTAATTTGTGCAAACAGTTCTATATAAATATCGTTTTGATACGACCAGATTCAGTTCCAAGTGTACTCACAGGGGGTGTCCTGTTTTATGTGCACCAGCCAAGACACGTATCAAGGCGCGTGAGTAGATATAGGCAGTATAGTATCATAGGTATGAGTGTACGAGAGATCTTTTTGATAGCCCATCAGGCGAGCGAAAGGGGAATCACACACCGTCCAACCCCGCCTCCGATGGTAGATAATCAGCCCACCGCTCGCTCACTCGAAAGCCTATCAAAAAGATCTCTCGTACACTCATACCTATGATACTCTACTGCCTATATCTACTCACGCGCCTTGATACGTGTCTTGGCTGGTGCACATAAAACAGGACACCCCCTGTGAGTACACTTGGAACTGAATCTGGTCGTATCAAAACGATATTTATATAGAACTGTTCGCACAAATTAGGGGGTTCTGGATATGTATTTACACTTTTGATAGCTATCGTGGTTCTCAATCCTTCGTCGAAATACCGTTTTCAACTTCTCGGCGTTTATTTTTTGATCGGCTCCGACTTATGAAAACCGCAATAATCCACAAGATTTGGGTGTTTAAGTCTAGTAGACTATCCAAAGGAAACGGCTCGAATACTTCCAAGCTTTCCCGAAGGCTAGTGAGACGCTTAAAGCCTTCAAATACCGAGCAAAGAGTTCCGAGATCGACATTGGATATTCGCACGTACTCCATACAACAAGCATTATCCAGGGATAGCATTTAGCTGGTCCATGATGTTCGTAATTGGTAGGCGAGCAGATATCGAAGAGAAACTCCAGCACCATCTATGGTATATTTCTGGACTGATTGGGCATATGCGTCCCCCGAATTTGATCTTAATAAGGCAGAACAGACGAGCCCACGCAAACTCGAACATCCCAATCCTTTCGCACGTGCAGAAGTTCCAGGTCAAGGCACCGAGGTGTAGGGAGAAGCCCAGGTGAATACATATCTCACCCAAGGGGTTTCTCCGCACAACCGACAGGCACAGTACGAGAAGTGAGAGCTGGATCGATAGAACATGCAATAGAATCCCGCATGATCCAGATATCGATAAAAATCACATTAACAGCAAGAACTCGGATAGTGTATCACTCAGCTCCCGAGTGTCCACAGCAAAAGATTGGTGCATTCAAACACGTTCAATCTTAAGGCAAAATCTTGTAGGTGCTCACAAGGCAGCTGACTGAACTTAAATTAGGGGAATCGATCATTTTATCAAGGTGGGAAAGCGTCATGTGACACATGTAAAAACTGAGATATTGCCGTTCGGTTGATTTAAAATTATACGGGGGCTTCCCGGTGCATACGTAATTACCGCGGGAACCTCCACGAAGGACCCCGGGGCTACCATGTTAGTCTCGAAATACGACCATCGTTGTGATCGTCTGGGGTGTCTTCAATACTCCCCATCGATCATCATGTCCTCTCCGATGGAACTAGATGATGAAAAATCCAACAACTCATTCAATGCCGAATTCGACGGACGTGTCCGTCAAGCGATTGAAGAGCACAAGCAGAACTCTGATGCATTTTCATCGCCACAAGCGCTCACCTATGAGGACTATTTGGATCTCTTGACGATTCTCATGAAAGCTCGGCTTGGACCATCCGAATACGATTTGAGCTCGTATCTGAACACGCGCAACGGGGGACGGGCTATGGCGAAGACCCTCCGAGAGGCATATCGGAAAGGAACATTTGCAGAGCTAATCCATGATCGTAAGTTACCATTCTGATGCCATTCAACGCGAGTTGGATATATATCCGTATATCTGCAGATAATATGCCACAGGCGTTTCGTGAAGGACGTGCTAGGATAAGTCCGAGTAGTAGCGGTAGTACGTATAGATATTGTACTCGTGGCCCTTTCGCTTATCGCGGCCGACTAGATCTTAAAGAAGCCTTTGAAGATCGCTTTCTTGGGGATATAGATAAAGTATTCATTAATTCGTTGGATCGATACCGTACATCGTATCCACCGGATGCAGCCAGCCGACCTTATAATTGGTCCATCTCGGTTGTCCAGTCATCCGGAACAGGGAAATCAAGGATGGCACAAGAGGCCGCAAACACAGTTTTCACCATCCCGATGAACCTACGTGACGATTTGGGCCCCGGCCACGACAAGAGTAGGCGCTTAGAAGTTTCATTTAATTGTTTTGACGAACCATTGTTATAGCATTCCCTCCCCCTGACCCTGTCGTTCGGAAGTATTTCGAGGTCAGGAGGAAATACAGCAACGAGAGACAGAAAGCAGACTATGCGCTCCTACTGCAGGCTCTCTTCGATGAAGCTGGCCAACTGGTCCAACACTTTTGGCCGGATACAAAGGGGCCGGAGTTGGCCCGCAAATGGGCCAGCTATCTCAAAGAGGGGCAAACGGAGAGAGTGTCCGGAAAAAATAGAGAACTGTTCTTATCTGCGGCGGTCAAGAAAGCAGAAGCAAAGTCGGCTAGCGTGAGCTCGAGTGCGCTTTCGGCTTGTGCCAGATACTCATATATACTTTCTAGCTCCTCTCAAACAAAAACCTCACACTTGACGGGCTAGAGAATTCACTGCGGGAAAGCTGCAAGGATCTCGCCCAAATCGTAACCGAGAGCCCCAGTCAAGATAAGAACTCGTTGTTCGTATTGTTCGACGAAGCTCATACTCTTATTCAGGACCATGATATTATCAAAGATGCGGGAGACACACTGAACGATCCGAAGAACAGGCAGAAACGCGCCGAAAATAAATCGGGTCCCTTGGAGCCTACTAAGGACCGGGCAAAAGATGCATTCGAGGTCGAACCAATTGCACCAAGTCGCTCTGCGTATCATAACCTTGGAACTACCTTATCGGTACTTTTCGACTCCTCTGCCTTTTTCATTTTTATGTCAACAAATTCGCATATGGAGGGCTTTGCGCCTCCACCTCGCCACTATCCCTCCGCAAGGGTTACCGAAGGTGCCCAGCTAATTCCCCCATTCAACGAGTTGCCGTTTGACTTGCACCGAGATCAAGTATTACGCGAACTAGGTCCCCCAACGCTGGCGAACATGTGCAAGACAGACGCAATCGTTGTGTACGGGCGCCCCTTGTAAGTAATAAGAACATCTGCAGGTTCGGCTTGACGACCGAAGCTTCAATCAGATGGTACTCTACACATAAAGCTTATCCAAAAAAGAACATCCTCAACTTGGCCGTGGATAAGCTTCTTGCTAGCAAGGTACCAGAAAGGGAGAAGGACGCAGAACTCGCGGCTGTGGATGTTCGTGTCGGAATTGTATTTGATGGGATCCATGGGGCCTCCCTCGACATCCAATCCCGGTTAGTCGCTTCACATATGCGCGTGGTTTACGCTGTTCCTCGACATAGAGGATACATGCACACCGGCTATCCCTCCGAGCCGATCCTGGCTGAGGCATCTGGTCGGCATTTCAAGGCACCTGGTCGTTCTCCGTTCCCTCACAAGGCTCCCAGTATTGTGTCCAGGGCGTGCAACGAAACGTTCGTTGCTCGCGGAGAACGGGGTGAACTTGTTGGCCGATTACTAGCTATATGCGCATATGAAGATGGCCTGGACCTATACTTTGCAACCCATCCACCACCTCCTATCGAGCAGCCCCGTCATCATCATCCAATCCCGTTACTCACATTCCTAAAATCGCTCTTCCGTCAGCAATACCATCCAAGTATTTTAGAGGCGAAACCTATCACGAATCGAAACGGAGCTATTACACTGAAGGAAGCATTCTCGGAGTCCTTCGTGTTCTTTTCTCACTTTTCCCTTGCCCGCGACTCGGATATGCTATGTAGCTACGGTCTAGCATCAGCGCTCATCCGAGGCATGGCCCTACAGGCTAAGGATTGCCAACAATCTATCGACGCAGTTATCCCAATCCATATGGGTTCACTTACAGATCCAATCTCTCCCAAAACTACCTCGGCGATCAACTTGCAGTTCAAGAACCGCAAGAGAACCGAGGAATGCAATGTTGATCGCACGATAACTGTACCGGAACCCGAGATGCTCACTATATCGATAGTTTTCGAACTTGGGGTCGACTTCGAGGCACCACGCTTCGTTGACATCAAAAATCAACCCCTCCCAGAAACGCGTGGCAACATAAATGAAGTGCATGTCAACGACCGCCACTATCAGATTGTTGTGCATGGGTGCGATTCGACTGTGTTTGCCGCGATTCGAGCCGATGCGCAAGAGGATTACATGGCGATACTCCGAGGTCGGAGTATGAGAGACGACTTCACGAGACAGGAAAACTTGGAAGAACTAGATCGGTTGAACCCAGACTTTAGTGGTGTGCTTCAGAAGCAGCGTGACTCGTATTTGTTCTCAATGTAACTTTGACCTTCTGGTTGACTGGAGTCAATAATGACACCATTATGAATAGGTTCGACTCTGAGCCCTTTGTGCCTGTAAGGTCACCCCGCTTCCAACAAGTACCCCCAAGCCTAGGGTCCTGAGACCAACCTTTGAACTATCTCCTCTAGAGCAACTGGCCGTTGCGACCGCTATCCCCTAGCCAAGACCTTCGGGATCTGCTCTGCTCAATCTCCCCTATGGCACCTACCCCATCCGGCGCGCCGCAATGATTGGAGGAGCCTCTGGACTAGCTGTGGCGAGGAAACACGGCGTGGCGCGAGGTGGCCATGTCGCACTGCCACGAACATGGGCTTCCTGAGACAACACACTCACATTGTTTTGGGTGAGTCGCTCTCGTGGTCGGGAACTGGCCACGCACGTGTTGCCGCCTCCGGCGACTCTTGCGTCTCCTGGACCTTGCTGGGAGCCGATTGGGCTGTCAGGCCGTACGCGTCTACGAGACTGAGCGCTCTCGTCGGCCACTGGAATGGTTATATGTTTTGAAATAAAGTCGAGCGCATATATACGTGCTTCTAGCACTTCTCGTCATGTATTGGTATATGATGTCGATTTCCCAATTTAATGGCAGAGTGGAGACTTTCCGGCGGTCCCTGGGGGGACGATCACCTCAAACAAAAAACCGGCCTGCGATCTGGCTCCGAGTGTGCAAGTTTCCTATCGTTTTGAGATTAGCTATAAGGTAGACCGTGTTGTTATTCACATCACGTGCACAAACAAACACGACCCAAACACGTTCGGCTCGCATCTCTCACCACCATGGGTTTCGGCGTGCTCGCTATCCCTGTCGCCGCATTCGCGTTTTGGGTCTGGACATGGGGAAAGGACATCCCGTACATCAACCAAGAACCTGGCCAGCGATGGCGCGAAAAGGCTCGTCAGTCTGCGCGTAAACGATCCAAGGCATTCGACCAGAGCAGTGTCGCGTGGAAGGCAGGCGACAAGGGGTTAGCCAAGACTGTGAGTAGACTTGCTTAATGTCGTATCTGCCATTTGGACAAGGGAGGCTGATGATGAATGACCCCAGCTCTCCGAACGCGGTAAACAATTTGGACGTCAGGTCGACCGGTACAACGAACGTGCTGCCAAGGAAATCTTCTTGAACCTAAACGCCCGATACTACGAAGACCCGCCAGTCAAGATCGACCTCCACGGCCTGTTTGTCAACGAAGCACTTGTATATGCCCAAGGTCACATTCACCGGTGTCGCCAAGAGGGAGTGGGCGAGACCAAGATCATCACGGGCAGAGGGAATAATAGTAAAGACGGAATCGCAAAGGTAGGCCTGTCCTCCATCATCAATATGATAACCTTGGTGTTAAACTCGTCTACTTTAGATCAAACCTGCCGTCGAGGGTCTGCTTGTACGCGAAGGTCTCAGCGACAAATATGTCTGGGAGAATGATGGTGCTATGGTAGTCACCATCCCCATAGTCGAACGAAAAACTTTTGTCAGCAGGGACAGCGGGTGTATTGTCATGTAAAGGCATTCTTTGGGGACTTGGGTTTAGCTTGCTACGGCCTTGTTTATACGCTATTTTGGGGACTCGCGCTTTGTATCTTCCACATGAGACTGTATCTATATCAAACGGAATCTAACGATCTATACGCGAATAAATTAAGCACAAGGCAAAGGTTGAGAGTGTAGGACAAATATAGTAAACGAAAAGGAACGTGCACGTCGAGAGTAGTCCTACAACACAACGCAAACAAGAAACTGAGCAAAAGAGTTCAACAAGAAAAAAAAACGCATCTATCCGAATCTCCAGTTTCTGTTGGATACAATTTGAACGAGAGGCGAGAGACGCAACGAAAGTGGAAATCGAAAGGGAGATTAAACAGAGCCAACGCGCACCCACACCTTAGAGACTGAACAACCCTCCTCCGCGTCTACGGCTCCCACCAAACGGATGCACGAGCACAGCAGAGCAGAACAATCCAACGGTCAGGCCTATAGCGACGGACACGAGCTGCTCGGCCACCCGGAACCCAGTCGCATACGAATACGTCGCTCCAGCGTCGTTGTTGGTCGACGCAAACGAGAGAAGGCCGCCATTGGACAAACCACTGCAGACCCATTATATCAGTGAAGTGCCAAAGATAGAAACGAGGGTACGAACCTTGGAAGCTGGAACAAAATCCCGGTAATCATAACGACAAACGCAGTCCCGCTGAAGAACCGGCCATACAAGTTGCCAGCCAGTCCAACCGCCAGCGAACCCAGTGCAGAAGTAATATCACTTCTGTTCGGGAACGCCTTGGTCGCAAAATGGTTCGTCGTCCAGCCGGCACACGAGATAAGAACGGCGATAATCTAAACAAGGCGGACAATTCAGCATCAGCCCAAAGGTAAACCCAAGAATACGCACGAGTTCTTTCCTCCGAATCGGGCTCTGGTTCCTCAGGCTCAGGAACAAAGAGAACCCAGGAACACACAAAAAGGCTAAATACTAGTCAGCACAAAGCCTAACCGCATATAATATATTACTCACCCCAATAAGGCGACGCATTTCGCTGCCACCATGGACCATCCGCCTTGTGGATTGTTGCGCACGTATAATCACTTGCGCCCAACACTCGTTGTCCAGAAATCGCATGGAATATCTCCGCGCCTATCGACAGACCAAACCCGAGGAAGATGGAATAAATGATAGAGTAACACAGTCGAACGGAGCCAGAGACAATCGAGCGAGAGGCAAGTTCAAGTGAGCCACAAAGAACGATATAACCCTGTAACCATAAACAATTAGCAATGGAAGGAAACAGGGGAGTGAGAGTGACGTACCGGCAGAATCAAAACCACACTCCCAGACGCAACAGCCGCATAACAAACATGCTGAGTAGCCGCAAACGCCCCAGCAATAAAACTCAGCAGGCTCGCAATCGTGATCCTGCACGAAAAATCAACATCCGCCCGACAAGCGAATGAAAAAAATAATCGACTCACTCAAATACATTCGAATAAAGCTCATTCCGCGCACTCATGTTCTGAACCCAGACCAACATCGCTCCCAATGGAAACGCGCAAAGCGCGTCCACAAAACTCCCACTAAAACTGATAGGCGTGATGAATGCACTACAGAAGCCTCCGATAAGCACCGTCTTCCAGCCGTTGTACAGGACTTTCTTCTTCATGAGTCCGTCAAGTTCAAGTGAGGCTTCTTGGACGCCCATCTCATCGTGGATCACACGCCAGTAGATTCGGTGTGCGTCGAGGAGCTTGCCGAGATCGAGGGCCGAGGATTGTTTAAGGAATTTTGTGTCAGATGTGTGAGTTGCGCTGTCGCCAAACGAGAGGATCATGACCGAGGGTAGATACATGCACGAGACCTGGATGTCGAGCACCCGAGCAGTCGCTTGGATCTGGGCTTCGAGTCGATGAGAGGGTGCGCCAAACCTGCGATCCCACCGCCTGTTAGTTTAGTTCATGCAGAAAGTAATATCACAAGCTCACATCATCAACGCCCGAGCAAGCTTCAAAATAAAATCATGCCGCTGCAGAATCTCCGCAACATGCATAGTAATCTACCCGCCACCCACAATCAGCATACACCCCGCTTCCCAGATAACCGAAAAACGAAACTCACATAAACCTCTTGCCGTTTCTTCTTCTCCTTTCTCCTCCGCCTCCTCTTTTCTTCACCATCAAGCTTATTCCAATCCACAAACGATGTCCCATCATCCGTACCAGGTGTCGTCCGTCCAGGCGTCCACGAGCCCGGGGTAGCCCACCCAGGAAGCGGCAACGACCCCAACGTCATCGATACGCGCTTGCTCCCCAGTCCACCCATCTTGGTCGAGCCCGTCCCGCTCGTATCCACTCGACCGAGCACAGTCCCTGCCGTATCCACTCGCCCGAGCGGGACACCCGAATTAATCACCGTGTTCGAGGTCGTGAGATCTGAAGTCGACCGCGAGCGTGCGTGACTGCCCGACGTGTCAATCCTCAACGGCGTCTCGGAATACGCAAACGGCGGATGAGGCGGGGTGATCCCTCCACTAGGTGATGTCGCGCCCGAAGACGTCGCGGTTTTAGACTTGGTCTTGAGCTTGGGTGTATCATCGGCGGAGTATCTGCAGAACCAAGAAATAAAGTGTCAGAGCTGGGTGAGAGAACCAAATATACCGTAAAAGCTGCCATAGGATGAACGAAAAAAACGCCAAGCGAAGAGCGGGAGAACGCCAAGAGAAGGACAAGGTGAACGCCAAAAATACAAAAGAAGAACGGGAGAGTGTCAAAGATGTACAAGAAGCACGAGAAGACCGATCGCCGCAAACAAATCCCTCCACACTCACCTGGACAGATGATATCCCGGTCGCTTCGCCTCGGCTCCGAGCGTGCTCGCAGCTGGGGCCGCAGCACCTGAGATGTTGCCCGTACTTGCGATCAATCCTCCAAACACGCCTGCACCCGATCTCGCCGCCGCTGGACGATGAGAGGGCTTGAGTGCTTTGGGCAGAGAAAGCGCGAATCCAGCAGAAGGAGACGGCGTCGCATGGGTCCCAGACACGCCCGAGTTTGTGCCCGAGTCGGACGTCGAAGAAGGAGCGGGACCAGATGCAGATTGTGCCCGTCGATGGGGATGAGAATGAGACGCATACCCGGACAGAGCCTCGCGAGATCTTTTTTTGACAACATTGTATCCCTTGAAAAACGGGTTCTCGCCCTCGTCGTCTGTGACTTCTCGGCTTGGGGTCGACTGGCCGCTCCGAAGTCCAGAGTTTTGGTGGTCGTAGAGTGCAAGGAGACTGGAGAGTACTCCGCCTGTACCAGGACCAAGAGCAGTATGCTTGGCTCTCGGTGCGTCTGCGCGTTTCTCTACATCCCCCTCGCCTTCCTCTTTTTCCTTGTCCTCTTTTGGCTTTCGTTGTCGCAAGAGTCCGCCGAATCGACCAGACTGATGAGCCTTGACCAGGCGAGACGCTCTTCGCTCGACTGTCGCGGCCGTATCCGCTCTGGGAAGACCCTCGGTCTCTTCTGGAGCAACGTAGACGTCTAAGCTATGATCCTGGTGGCCGTTTTCGAGTGTGGGGGAAGTAGGGGCCGTTGAGGGCGCGGTATGTGGGAGCGCCACGTCCGAGCCATTTCGGTGCTCTTCGAGCGCGAGCCGGAGTTGGTGGAATACAGCCGGCTACATCACATGAGCCATAGTCAGTAATAAACGTATAACCACTTACATCCTGCGCGTGTTCGTCTAGAGCATGTCCAGGCGGACTCTGAGCCCCCGCTCCGGCTGGTGAGGCCCACTGGACGCGGCGTCCTTGGGGCCGAGTGTTGGGCGCACTGGTATCGGTGACATCGATTGTAGGGGGTGACGAGGGCGACCCAGTCATATCGAAAAAGAAAACACCGAGCCATGTCGAACGCACCCGGCTTATATCAAAGTCGAAAACGAAGCAGAAAGAGGGCAGATGACGTTTCGGTCCGTCTGCCGAGTCCCTGGATCATAGGCGCCGAGTGCGGGGAACGGCCGGCCCTAAGCTGCGGAGCAATAGCATATAGTATGCCTATCCCCACCGAATAAAAAAATTCGCTATCTCTATCGGTCTCAGCTCTGTTATCTACTGTCTGAACTAGACTCGCGTTCCTTTCTTCCGCTGGATACCCGCGTATCGCATATATTCTCTTCGAGTTCGCCGTCGATGTCGCAAGCCGTATTTTCAATCTCCCCCACCTCACCACTCGAGCCCCAAAGCAAATTACCCGCACCCCGTCTAGACTCGAGCAGCATGCGTACGCGATAAACCCGCCGCTGCTCCAATCGACGGCCACACCCCGATTCTGCGCCAAGTTCTAGGCGGTGGATTGGGTAACAATTTCTATGCGTCGGTTCCTCTTGCACGCGGCTCCACCCACCGGCTATATGCACCCGTTTTTATTCAATCCGTTCTTACCCTCTTCTCTCACGAACGCCGCATATCCGACTTCCCTATCGACGATACCGATACGCACCCCAAACGTGGTCGAAGGTCTGTACCGATCTCACCCTCCTCCGTCCATGCACCCCTTTCCCAAACGGCGTCCCGACGCCCGCTCCACCGCACTGCAGCAGCCCAAACATATGATGCAAGATACATCATTCCCCAAACGACTGAGCCAAGATCTCCCGACCCACATGCTAGCCGAATATCACACTCAAATGACGTCACGCCGGTCTTGATCAATTTAGCCTTTATCTCAAACCCCTGCCTTCGATCTTCGTGTCATGGATCTGACAATGATGGAATGTCCCACCCAACGAGGCTAGCGATAAGACCGCATTTGGAGCCCCAACCGCAGTTTGGATACTCCCGTGGCTGGACGCATATGGTCGTCGCGAGGTAGGCAAACGCGCGTCGTTATCTGTACACGGCTTCATCTTCTTTGCTTCACATCCTGTGCTTCAATTTCATTCAGATTCACAAAACATGTACGACACACGACAGCATATTCAAAAAACCACAAGACATCGTTCATATTTCTTAGTTCATACGTTAACGTCAATCTATCATCTTCCTGTTCTTCGCGTGTTCTTAAATATAAATAGGCAGCCTGCACAACGCAAACCGTGTCAGCTCTAGCATCGATCAACGCGCAAAGAAGAACACCAGAAGTCGTCTTCTTTTCAATTGCGATCGCCCGTTTCGCAACCAGCAGGACCGACAGTCTAGAGTTGCAGGGAAAATACTCACGTCGGATTCAATCCCGACCAATCAGGATTATCAACCAAGTCCTTCTGCTCAATCACAAATTCTAGCGGCGCTTCGACCAAATGTCCGTGGATCTGCGCAAGCTTAGCCTTCACGGTCGCCAGATCCAAGTCGGTTGCCAGATGTCCAGTCTTGACTTTTGGAACATAGGTCTATCCGCCCCAATCAGTCACTTCCATCCCTTCTAACAGAGCAAGCATAAACACACCTTGTATTGCTCCCAGTTACGAACGATATTCGTAGGCACAGTTTTGAACAACTCGGAAAAGATAGCTCGGTTCTTTTGGGCGGTTCCGATCCACAGTCCTTGGAACTTGTCGCTCAGTGGATCCATCACTGCACTGTCTTCGCGTGTGCCCATCTCATTGTCATTCGGGATTGGAGCTGGACGCATAAAGGACGTGACCGGCTCGTTGCCGTTTTCACAAACTTGGGGCTCGATCAGGCCGAGGTGTTCTGCCGGGAAAGGATAATTAGGATGAGAAGAAGGAATGATGGAGGAACGTACCCCGGAAGAGTTTCCGACGGAGGGAGGCAGCAAAGCGAGTGGCCATGTACTGTATGTTTATTTAAACCCTCGCTCTGTTACGTTGGATAGAATGGACCTACTGGTTCACCGTTCATCTTGGACTCGACTTCGTCCAGATCCTCGACAACGAGTGCAATTTCAGAGTCTCCATCTCCCTTTTGACTACGGTCGTTGATGTTTGCCGAGCCCATCTAAAGCAGTGATACCTTAGTGCTGCATACATGAACTGAAAACAAAGACGTACGATTACACGACGGTCGTCAACGATCATAACCTATGAGCTGTTCAGCAACCACATAAATCCACTCTTGCACCTAAGCTCACCTTGGAGTGAATATACAATAGTTCAGATATGTAGCTGTAACCCCATTAGCGCAATATCACCAAAAACATCCAAAGACATACCAATCCCTCTCTTCCTGCTCAGTTCCAAGCCACCTCTCGTCGGCCAACGTCGTCCGATCCATCAACGCGTGCTGTCCAACCGTATCCGAAACACCTTCATCACCTCTAGGCGCGCCGCTCTGGAACTTCTGAACGACCTCGGTCGCCTCTTGTGTCGTACTAATGATATCAACCTCTTCGACCGTCTTTTGCGCCTCTTTTCCTTTTTCGGTTACGCCCATTCCGATCGGGTCGAGTCCGACGTTTGGATCGGGAGCTTTGATGGCGACTTTTTTTTGGTGCCAGTAGTCGTCGTCTCCGATCCATAGACGTGCTTGAGCCATTTGGGCTTGATAGAAGGATACGCCCGAGTTTTGTTCCATTTGCTTGATGAACGTGTTGTACGGAGCGTTGATGCGGTCATAGGCGCGAAGGTGGTAGAACCGAATATAATCCATCCTGTGGGCCAATATGAGGTACAAATACATGATGGATGACTCGTGAATACATACGGCTCGTAACCAGCTTTGCGGATTTCTTCATAGATACTATGCCCACCACGGTTGACTGGAAGCGAATAAGACGGGGAACATGCAAGTCAAGATTGTACGTACTCGTTCGATACTGTGCGGCCATGATTGTCTTGATACCGGTTTCGTTGTTGATGTTTCCCGCGAATCCAGGCACCTCGGGGATCACAACGATAACCTAGAGACACGCATATGGGACATCAAGTGCCTAATTCAGGTTGATTAGAACGTACCTTGAACTTCTGGCCACTCTTGGCAGCGCTGACGATCCTCTCTACCAGCGCTTGAGCAATCAAGTTCTTCACAGGTCCATAGTTTCCAGTGTTCGAGATGCTAAACAGCCGTAATTTTAGTTCTGTCTTCTCACATGACCCCAAATAAAATACGTACAAGAACTGGTTTTCGATATATATGAAATGGTTCGCCTCTAAAATCAACTGTCGGTCTGACGAGCATACATCAGTTGGGGCTCATACCTCAAAAATAAAATCACTCACAGGCCATCTGAATACTGTTCTCTGTGAGAACACCATGACTCCAATCGCTCACACTCCGTACGACCTGTACGCGGCACGAGCCAAAAGGAGAATGCCCCTCTTCATCGTCAGGAGGAGCGTCGTCGCCCTGCCATCGTTGCTTGAATTGGCGACCCATTTCGTGCCATCGTTCACGGTGTGGGTGTCCTTGATTATAGTATGTTAATAATTTAAATATAAATGTAAATAACAGGACCCACGCCTCACGGGTTCTTCTGGCTCGGCGGAAACATCATGAGGAAGAGCCAACCAATCTATACCTGGTTTATTCGTATACTAATACCGACATTCAAGAGGGAGTCTGTAGATAATGCACTCAAACGTACCTTGCGCGTCTTGATTTCATTCCATCGCTCGACAAAGTGTTGTACGATATCGAGCACAGCGGCCCGATGAGCGTCATATGAACATCGTGCCATGGCATACGGCCCGTTTCGAGTAGAGAAACCTGGTTACTCGCATAGTGGTCGACTTTCTGGAAATCAAGCACTCGAGCATTGTTGTAGTCTTGACCGGGGAAGAGTGTACGGGAAAAATCGGTTGGGTGAGCGTCGGCCAGAGGACTATCGCAATGAAGATCAGAATGGTTCCTGTTATCGTGGTACGAACTTACTGGCTGTGAGTATCCCATCGTCCAAAGCAAGCATCCAATCCACCAATACAAGCACGCTTGTTATCAACCACGACCACCTTTTCGTGATGACTCCAAAATTGGACACTCGAATCTGTCCCGATATGGTCTGGATGACGCAAACACATGACATTCGGGTGTAAAGCCGAGAGTGCGTCCTTGGTGTGTTTGCTCGACATGCTCATCGTCTGGGTGACCTCTTTGTATACGATTACGTAGACCTTGACACCTTGTTGAGCCTTGCGCTGTAGTAGTCGGTCGAGTCGCCATTCGTAGTTGTCTGCGGGCGGACGACGAAGGTAGAGTTCGGGAGAGAGCCACCAGTCAAGGATAAATATGCACTCTTTAGCCGAGTCGAGTATCTCTGACATCGCCCAGAAGTAGTCTGGAGAACATGTCAATCGAACGAAGGCCAATCAGCTGGTTTGGTCTTACCATGACCGTCGATATGCCTGCGCAGAATCGAGTAAGTACGATAGAGCTGCAAATGAGCTAGATAGGATGACCAACCACTTGACGGTGTTCTTTTCCCGAATGCCGGCGAAACTCTCGAAACGATGGCTCTTGCGGATTTCCTCACGGATGCGATCGTGCTCTATTTCTTCGGGATCATCGTGCCGATCTACTTCGATGTTAGCACGTTGCCTATCGAAACACCTTCTCACGCCTACGGTTGGGGTTCAAGATACCTATGTGACACGAGAGCAAAACGTGAGTGGGGCGTGTATAGAATACACTCTCCAAGGACGCACCCTGGATCTCCGCCTTAGTTCGAGTGAAGCCCTCTCGAAGACGCGGGAGGTCTTTATGCTCGATAGCAAAATCCTTGACTTTGTTGAAGAAATCCATGGTTGTCGCGCAAAGCAGGAGACAGCAACAGCTCTTTATAGGCCTCGCTGTGGTCTGATTTCAGTCGTTGCTGGGGTTCTGCTGCTCGGCCCAGGAACTGTACAGCCTGTCGTTACCATTACGTCATGGGCTGTCGGAGATGAGGCACACCGATCACAGCCGTTCCCCTTTGGACCACCACCAAGCGCTCATCAACCCTCGGCCAAAGATGTCGACTTCTCTCTCGCCTACCCGACACTCGAAATACTATTTCGAGGATGGCAATATTGTATTTTTGGTCCGTCTGTCTCATAGCCGGACCGCCGGCAAATATTGAACTGTCTAAATGCTCGCCAGACCAACGACAACTCCCTTTTCCGCTTGCACAAATCAATCTTGAAGCGGCATTCCATCTTTTTCAAAGAAATGTTTGAGCTTGGAACTTCGTCTCCTGAAGATCAGACTGACAAAGCATTCCATATGGACGGTTCGTCGGACGATTGTCCGATTCAACTTGGCGGTGGTTCAGCCCCGGCCACACTCCGAGACGCAGAGTTAGAACCGCTATGCAAGGTTCTTTATGATATGTAAGCCCCGTTATAGGTAGTATGATATTCGCTCACTATTTCTGACGTCTAGTCCTGGGATATCCCTCTCGAAACTGGCGTTGGACGAAATCATCGCACTATTTCATTCGGCCAACAAGTTCCAGTTTGAATCTATTTTTGTCGCTGCGGTTGAATATCTAGATACCGCACCTGTTCCGCCTTGGAAACGCTACTCTCTCGGAGCAGTTTGCAGAAAGCAATCCTGGCTACTACGCAGCTGCTCTGATATTTGTAGTCTTGCGGACTACCCGCCACCTGAACTTTTTGTGGAGTTTTCATACCTGAATGCTCAAAACCTACTCTCTGCCCTATTGAAAGCCCGAGAAGAGTATCGAGTAAAGCTAGCTATGTACACACAGCTCCTCTCTAAATGCCCGACGAATTTAGACCTCCAGGTGACCGGTAACCACTCATGCTCTTCCTGCCGTGGGGTGATAAAGAAACTTCTAAGCGAAGTTCTTTCTGGGACCTCCACCAATACTGATGGCTCCGTCTCGCTGCCGCTGCTGAAAGACCGCATGCTCAAGGCTATCCAGCCTGGAACACCTCATTCACCCAGCATTTGTGACCCCTGCCGGAGCAAAGAAGATCTCATTATCGCTCAAGCTTTGGGACCAGCGGACCTGGAAAGGCGAATAAATGAACTTAAGCCTCTATTTTCACTGTAAATCCACCTACACAATTTGCCGAATTTCATTATGCCGTTATTTCACACATATGCAGGGGCTCGTTTGTTTGGTTTCGTTTGATTGTGCCTCGTGAACTCGGCGACCATGTCATCTCCTCAGACGCCCAAGCGCCATGAGAACTATTACTTCGAGGATGGAGATGTAGTTTTTCTCGCAAGTACATTTCATTCAATTATTCACGACCATTACTGATTCTTTGTTGAACAGACAACCAATGGAACGCTCTTTCGGCTGCACAAGTTTATCTTAAAACGCCATTCCACGTTTTTCAGAGACATGTTTGAACATAATCACCCGCCTGATAAAGATGAACATGGGAACACGATTCTAGTCGACGGTTCCTCGGACGAAAAACCGATTCAGCTCGGTGGTCATGCGCTCGCCACGTTATACGATGTCGAGTTAGAGTCAATATGCAAAGTCCTTTATGACATGTAAGTGTCTGGTCCAGAAAACGTGTCTTTTTGAGCATACTAAAACCTTGCAGGCCAGGGATACCCCTATCAGAGCTCAGCGTAAACGACGCCGTACCACTCCTCCAAGTCGCAACCAAATTCCAATTCGACAAAATCCACCAAAAAACGATTGAACGATTGGAAAACGCTCCTCTTCCAGTTTGGCAGCGTTTCATCCTCGCAAAGGACTGTCTCATCGACCACTGGACTCTGCCGGCTTGTATCAGCATTTGCAGTTTAGTTGACTATCCTCCGACCCCTGACGCGTTCCTTGAGTTTTCCCGTCACAACGTCATGCTTTTTTGGAAGCTGTTGGAGATTCGGGAATCTCATCGGAGGCAGTTGCTCACGTATACGTATGGAGATTGGTACTGTCCGTACTGGGACACTTCGGTGGAAGTTAAATCCCATGGATCTCCAGCCTGCAATTCTTGCCGCCAGAGACTCAAGGTTTTCCTCAAAGATATTCTTGAAGGAAGAATTGCTGGCGACAGTAACACGGGTGTAGCGCCAACGTTTGAAGATTTGTTGCTTTCTGTTGCATCCAGCTTGATATGCGCTGGTTGTATTGTAAGAAAAGATGATGTAATATCTCAAGTACTAGCACGGGAGGACTTGGAGAAGCGAGTAAAAGCGGTCTTGTCCCATACTTAATTGGTTTTCTTCATTTATAGTCCATACGATGAGCGAGAGGAAATATGATTTCATAATGTTATCCGCAGGAGTCGGCGTGATCGCGTAATGGCCCCAGTGTTTGGATGTGTTACCTTGGTCGACATGACGTAGTGGCTCAGTGCTTATTTAAACAAGTGGGGCTCCTTCGTGGCTACCTCTCCACCCTAAGCTCACCTCAATCTACAAGCTCTGCTGAACGTCCCCCTTCAACACATTGTAATATGACCTCCCACATAGCCAATCGTCACGAAAAATACTACTTTGAAGATGGAAGTGTGATCTTTCTGGTATGTTCATGCGCGACCGACCGTAAACAAGAGACAACCCAGCTAAACCCGGTCTCAGACAAACGACAAAACCTTGTTCCGTATACATAAATCGGTTCTCAAGCTGCATTCCACATTCTTCGACGACTTGTTTGAGCTTGAGCAACCAAAAACTAAGGGCGAAGATGGGAAGCCTTTGCCAGTCGAGGGATCTTCGGATAATAACCCCATCAAGGCTGACGTGCAAGACGCCGAATTTGAATCAGTGTGCAAAGCTCTCTACCAAATGTGAGCCAATATCACATTGTTGATTGGTGTGGGATCTAACTTGCTGGAACTAGGCCGTTGACCTCACCCTCAGAACTGCCTGTCGATGAAGCCATAGCCCTTCTACGTGTATCGACCAAGTTCCAGCTCGAAGACATTCACGACAAGGTTGTGGCCACGCTTGAAAAGGCTACACTTTCTCCTTGGACACGCTACTCTCTCGCGGTTGACTGTCTTATCGACTCGTGGATCGTTCGCTGTTACGTCGAGATTTGTAGCAGTGTCGACTATCATCCGACCGAAATATTGGCTGAATTTACCCAGCGCGGCGAAGATGCGAAGCTAACGAGGCTTTTGAAGCTAAGGGAGGAATATCGCACGAAACTGTTGCTGTATGCACACAGTAAAGAACCGTTCCCGTACCCCAAACTCAACCCTCCTGCAACCTCTCTATGTTCCAACTGCTTGGTGTACTCAAAAAAAGTACTCGTACAGGTGCTCTCGGGTAACACGACGGCTTATATTGACGAGAGTATTGCGAACAGCACCCCTCTGTTTGGGGAGCGTGTTATTCAAGTCATTCGGTCGCCATCCTCCCCGGGGGTCGATATATGCGCCACCTGCCGCGCAAAGGAGGAGGCCATCGTTGGCCAAATCCTAGGGATTGAGGAACTGAAGATGGAAGTCAAAAACGTTATGCACCTTGTATCATAAACAAAAATGTGATCGTGTTCTGTACACTGATTATTTTCGTGACCTATGGCCATTACAAGTATATAGGCTTCAGTAGAGTAACCCAATGAGGGGTCTAGCTACATGATCAAAAGGCATTGTATATATCCCTGAATTGGATAAATCAATCTTAGTCTATGGATGTTGCCTCATGGGGTCGCCTTGAACATCGCTCCCAGGAGTATATGGTGACGAAAATCCTGTAAATGCATTCGAAAGAGGAGCTCTGAGGTTACAAACGCTCAAATTAAGTGGCCACGTTTGAATTTTTCTTAAAAAAGAAAAAGACAAATCGAAACCACAGTAGTTCACGGATTTTCATCCAATCAGCGAGGTGGGTGGCTAGGGGCCATTAAACGTGAGTCAATCAAGCCTTGTACGACATGTAAGCCTGGCATCTTATTACCTCGTATAGCTTTCATTGATTTGGCCTGATCTAGGCATCTTTATTCAACCTGATGCGTATCCAGCTATTACACTATGCTCTGAGTGTCGATAAGTTCGCGCTTGACTTAGCGCACAGAAGGATGGCCAGAAGGCTCCAAGATACTCGTTCTTTGCTATTGATCGCATTTTTGGTAATTAGGTTACACGGATCCCACCGTACCCAGCGATTCTGCGCCCTACTCATCCCATCTTCTTAGCTAATCAAGCCACGTGCGAACTGTGGCTACACCATCTCAGCGCCCATCTTAGTTGCATTCCCTCATCCAAAATTTGACCAGGGCCCCTCCAAAATGGCTCCTCAGACAAAAAATCGGCACACAAGATACTACTTTGAAGATGGAAGTGTAGTATTTCTGGTAAGCACGCTGGGGTGTGGTCATATACTAAGAGCCGAGGCTTATTTCGCCGCGCCAGACTAGCGATAAGACACTGTTTCGTCTTCATAAGTCGATACTTAAGCTTCATTCTCCGTTCTTCGACGATCTATTTCAGCTTGATCAACCGGATGTCAAGGACGGGAGTGGAAAGTCCTTGCCTCCAGAAGGTTCATCTGATGACAAGCCGATTGCAGCAGATGTTCAGGACGTCGAATTCGAAGCCATGTGCAAGGCACTCTACGAAATGTAAGCTCGATTCTATGCATTCATTGATTTTATAGCTAAGCTACACCAGGCCTTTGACCTCAGCCAAAGAGCTTAGTGTCGATCATGCAGTATCCCTACTGCTCGTCTCGACAAAGTTCCAATTTGAAAAAATACACAAGCAGGTTGTCGATATGCTCGAGGAATGTGCACTTTCACCATGGAGACGCTACGCCTTGGCCATCGACTGCCTCGTCGATCCATGGATCGTCCGGAGCTACATCGAAATCTGCAGCAGCGTCGAGTACAACCCAGGCGAAATACTTGCAGAATTCGCGCGACGCAATGAGACCGAAAAGCTTTCACGGCTTATGACCGTTCGCGAAGATTATCGCACGAAACTGCTAATGTTCTCGTATGGGAGTGCCGCTTACCCATACCCAAAACACAACCCTCCGGCATCTGCAATATGCAACAGTTGCTTGCCGAATCTTAAAACAGCCCTGAGGCAAATGCTTTCTGGTGATGGGATCCCCGCCGGCTCGAACGGCGTCGATGTGGCCGCTACACCTCTCCTTCCAGACCGTTTCACGAGGATGATTCAGCCAAATGCACCATCCCCGGTGACCATATGCGGTACATGTCGTCAGAAGGAGAAGTTGATAGTCTCACAGATACTTGGAGTTGAGGATCTTGAGGCAGAAGTGAAGAAAGTCATGCATTTGACCAAGTGAATCAGTGTCTGACCCCCCGTTGGGCAAAAGAATCTCTGTACAAGCGGAATCGGTGATAGGATCAATTAAAATTGATAAATTTAACTCCAGGTACTTTGGTAACCATATTTCTATCTTAACTTTTCTTGAATGATGCTACGGGAAGGAAGTTGCTTTCGAATAATGCATGGGTCCTAACAGGCCTTTGTTCCTTTCTCACATAATAATAGCCCCAACTAACTCGTTTTTGAGCTGTCCCTCGAGCAGATTAAAACCGCGCTAGGGCGACTAGATAAAACCATGTATCTCAATAGAATTGAATAGACCACGAGCGCGCGAAGAAGAAAAATCATCAGTAGTGCAGTCAAATTCAACCAATATGGCAACCGCTCAACGGTCGCCCATTTTTGGCGGCAGCTGTACGTATTACTCTTCTTCGCAGTAGCCCATGATTTCATTTACCGTCATCCGCCTCTATTTAAACCAGCCAAACATCCGGTGGCTACCTCTCCACCCCAATACTAGCCCGATTTCGAAATCTGGTTGGCCCGACCTCGTAACTGCGCATCATGGCCTCTCATATATCAAATCGCCATACAAAGTACTATTTTGAAGATGGGAGCGCAGTGTTTTTGGTGCGTCTACCAGTGGCAGTTATGTATGATAGATGAGTTCATCTATCCTTAGACGAGTAACAAGACTTTATTCCACCCACACAAACCTGTCCTGAGATTACACTCTACATTCTTTGATGATCTGTTTCAACTCGAGCAGCCTAATACTTTGGATGAAGAAGGGAACACACTGCCACCTGAGAGGGCCTCTGGTGATAATCCAATTGTAGCTGATATTCGAGACGCTGAATTTGAGTCGATGTGTAATGCGCTCTACGAGATGTAAGATTACCTGTTGCTTCTAATAGTTCCAGATTCTGAACCGGCTTATAGGCCTCTAACATCGCCCTCTGAACTTCCAGTTGACCAAGCCATACCTCTATTGAGGGCATCAACCAAGTTCCAGCTTGAAAGCATTCATGACAATGTTATCCGCACTCTCGAAAATGCTCCACTTCCTCCTTGGACAAGATACGCCCTAGCAGCCGACTGTCTTGTCGACTCGTGGACCGTTGAAAGCTACATCCAAATTTGCAGCAGCGTTAAATACCACCCGGCAGAAATCGTGGCCGAGTTTACTCGACGTGGCGATGACCAAGACTCTTCAGGTTGAGAGAAGAGTACCGCACAAAACTCCTCATATATGCGCACGGCACCGAGCACTTTCCATACCCTAAGCTCAGTCCCCCGACGACTTCTATATGTCCCAATTGCTTGGTCTATTCAAAACAGGTCCTCGTACAGGTCCTCTCGGGGAATTCCGGGGTCCATCTTGAAGAAAAGGTTGTAAACAGCACGCCCCTACTTGAGGACCGCATCGCTCAAGTCATCAAAGCCCCAAAATCACCAGGTGTCAATATATGTAGTACCTGTTGTGCGAAAGAGAAGGCTATTGTTGGCCAAATTCTGGGAAGTGAAGACCTTGAGATGGAGTTGAAGAAATTGATGCATCTTGCGCCGTAGGCTAGTTCGAGCACTCCTGGTGTGCTTGGCTGTACCCAATTACCCAATATTAAAGTAAACAGATTTTCCAAATGTTATTCTCGCTTATAGCAACTATGAGCATTTGCTCTCCACAGCTCTCTAGATCGCTATTTAATGTTCATGGCAGCGCCCGAGGAATACCTGACCCGTTTGGACTAGAACAAAGTCAGAGTGCCTTATAAACCCGGGTCGTTTAATTGGCGCATTTTTTTGTTGGCTCCCTTGTCCGTGCCGCAACTCACAACTTGTCCATCTCCGATGCGCGGAATTCTCGCTATCCCCATATAGGTATCTTCGCACACTCGATTTAACTATGGTACAACAGGATGACCGGCAAGTGGCTACTATACAGGTGTTTTTTTTTAATGAAAAGGACCTCTTGGCCCACTTGGGTACTAATAGATTAGGCCCTCTTAGTACCTTGCGCGCACCTCAAGGCATCAGTAAATACCCGAAACCAATAGTACTATTTGATTGACAGGACAACATGCCTCTCACTTCAACACATAGCTTGACGTCTATATTGCACACGCCCGTTAGGCTGCCCTTGATTCTGGTTCCCTGGTCGGTGGAAGCGACTATGAAAGGCGTTCAGCCTGTCAAGACGGTTCCTGATAAGCTACCTGCAGTTTCAGCTGCCCCGAACGTGCTCCATCTTGTCGTCCGCAAGGATCGCGTTACCACCTCTGCTGGCAATAAGGGACAACTGTTTGGTTTCTTCTTTCCTAGACGGCTTCTGATATGCGCTTGGCGGTTGAATGCGTCTATATTGGAGTGTCAATTTTCTAATAGTTCCCGAGCAGCGGTCGCCAGGTCCGCCTGATATCTAAAATGCCCGCTACTGTCGCAGGAAGGTAATGATTTATTCGTCTATATATAGAGTACGTCGCCATGAGTTGGAAGAGGTACAGCGAGACACATCGGTGTGAAAGTAGTCCCACATGCGGTACAGCCCATGTGAAACCATTCATAAAGCGATAGAAAACAGATGATCAAGACCTATTTCCGGATCTCGTTCGACGGTATGCAAAGCGGTTGCCGCGTTTTCGTCCGAACTGCGTCACAAAAGTCACTTCTGGTATAGAAGACAAAACCCTTTACTCATATGGTCTACCATTGTCTGGGCTATTGATCTATAAATATATATATCAAAGCATCCGCCATAGAACGCCGTGAGATACTAGAGCCAGTGTTACAATCTGCCGAATGTTTTGACCAACTTTCTTATCCGGTCGTTTATGACTAGGCGTATGTAACTTAATGGGATTTCAGCCTCGATGTTTGTTGCATGAAGATTCGCGGAGAGCCGGCGGTTATATATGCGTAAGTTGGGGGCAGTTATGACGCCAAGTATCTATCAGAGCTTATGTCATTTGACTCACTCAATGCCGGCGCCCAATCAACTGCGTCAGATTCGGCGTTCATAAAGTTTACGCCACAATATAACCAGAAGGCACATCACGGGTCCGAAATACGTAGCAAACGGCCATTATGACCGAATCTTGACCGGTTGTTGACCGGCTCTCTGCTGTAGAGAACCTGAGCTATAACATTTCCGAATGAACGGAGAAGGCGCCCCCGTTTCATGGGCCGAGTCTTCGTCGGTGTCTCTGACAGGCAGCTATATCCAGGAACCCGACTACAACCCATGTTGGATGTGGATGATTATATCGTTGTGTAGGCTGAACGGTAATATACGATTAACAGACACTTTGACGATGTATGCACAGAGTTGAACGGGCTGGGAGAAGGAGATTAACGTAAATGGGTGCCAAACACCGCCACGCTGATCAACGCCAAGCCTGATTGGTTTCGAAGGCGTTTTTCTCTCTTTTTGACGACGGCGTTGAAACAGGGCCAACTGACTCAATTTAGTTCCCGTGCTTTTAATACCACAGCTGGCCTGTCACTTGCTCCCCAACTCTGCTTTCGTCTCCTCTTTGCTCTCGAATAACCCGCCTGGCCATTCATTCACGATGCGTGCTTTTACTATGATTTCCGCTCTTTTTGCTGTTGCTGGTGAGTCCACCGCTACGGGTGACGGGGATGAACGCTGATCATGTCTCGATAGTGACCAACGTGTCGGCTACTCCTGGAGTGTCTCCTGCCTCGTTGCTGGCCCGTCAGGCTACTGCCGTCCCCGACATCCCGAAAGAGTGCCAAGCCAGCTGCGCCACGGTTCAGAAGATCACGGTTCGTAGTGCTGTAACGTTTCTCGTACTTTGGTTGACACTGGCCATTTAGACATGTGGTGCCGATCTTGCTTGCATGTGTACCAAGGAGATAGGACAAGGGATTGTCGACTGTGGCACGTGCGGTATCAAGTACCATAGCAGCGACCCAAACATCAACGAGTATATGGCCCAGTTCCAAGCCTCGGTCAACTGTGGGTCTCGAATGGGTTTCGTTTACGGCTTTTGCTGATTAAATTTATCTTTTACAGCCTTCGCTAGCTCTTGCAAGCAGGCGGGATACGATATCGGAACCTTTGATGTTCTTGGTGGCTCTGGCTCCTCAGGCGGAGCTGGAACCGGAACGGGTACCGCTTCTACCTCTAGCCCCACCAAAGCTGCCAACGGTGCTGTTTCATTGCGTGCCGGTGGCGCGTTGGTTGGCCTTGCTGCCGCCGCCATGGCTCTCGTTTTGTAAACGAACCGGATGGCTTTGCCAACGTTTCTTGGTTGATCCATACCCTTACTGTAGCTCGTCGCGAGATCGATTGATGTTTTGTATACCTGGGAGTTGAAATCCACAGCATTCTTTACAGCCATACTCGGTAGCATATCGTGAGAGAAAGTATTGGTGAATCGAAACTGAGAAAACTTGGATAAATTGGTACTTAAGCAATGTCATGGGAGAACGCCAGACATGTTCCACCAAAGTCACCCCAGTCGGTAGTAATTGACGATCGCAAATTCTTGGCATCAACAGTGGCAGTACGCTTTTAGACGTCATGTCTTCGGAAAGCTCCCGTCCCTAGGCTTCCCCACACTCAACCACCACCATGCCCAAGTGTAAATCCGACCTGGGCTTGGACATTCAAACAAACTACAAATCTCGACGAACGACATCATGGAGCAAGAGATGGCTTGCGCTTCCTCTGCTGGCTACCGCCGCGATTTACCATTCGTCTCATTTCTGCAAACACGAGGCTAAAGTCGTTCACGCGACTGAGCACTTTCGTTCAAACGGACGGACTGAACTTGTTCAATGGGATGGAAAGTCTTTGGTTGTGAAGGGGCAGAGGATATTCCTGTGGAGTGGAGAGTTTCATACGTTTCGGCTGCCGGTAAACTCGTTCCCCGCGCCGCCCTTGCTATAGCTTATGTCCGACTGGCGAACGTAGGCTCCGGAACTTTGGGGAGACATTCTCGAGAAAACTAAAGCTGCCGGGTTTAATGCCATATCTGTTTACGTCCATTGGTTAGTCTCTTCATTCGTTCAATCTACGGACGGCCGGCAACCTATCTTCGTTTGTAGGGGACTAGTCAATCCTGCTCCAGGAGAGTTCGATTTCACAGGTTTCCGCGCACTCGATCCATTATTCAAGCTCGCTATGAAAAACGGACTGTGGGTAGTTCTTCGACCTGGGGTGCGTTTTGTGCTATTCGGTTCTGTTCATTGTTGGTCACTAAACCCCGTGCGAAAACGTAGCCGTATATCAACGCCGAGGTTTCTGCTGGAGGAATTCCTCATTGGGTTACTTCAGAGGTGTCTGGGCATCTTCGCACGAATAACACAGACTACGCTGCGGCTTGGGAACCTTATGTCGACGCTATTGCGGATATCGTGGAGAAAGGAAACTGGCAGATTGGAGACAAAACGGGGGGTCCGGTTATTGCCGTCCAGGTATTAGGCGTCTCGCTCTTCATTCTAGTGACCTATTCTGACGTCTAACCAGCTCGAAAATGAATATCTGGCAACTCGTTCACCTGGAAACCCAGGCAAAGCACCGTATATGGCTGCTCTTGCCAAGCGATTTGTTGACCGAGGAATCGTTGTGCCGCTCACCTACAACGATGCGTACATGGGAGGAAACTATGCGACTGGCCCGGTCGACACATGCGAAGAAGGCCAGGAGGAAGGCGGAGATGATCATGATACGCGAGGCAAGGGACGGTGTGGCGTTGAGGTGTATGGCGTAGATTCGTATCCTCAGGTAAGAATCAAGTTTAGACATGCGAGCGTGAGTTTGACTCGGTTGGTTTAGAGATTCGATTGTTCGAACCCCGACATTTGGAATCCAGTCGTAACAACATATCACGATTTCCATACAAGGACGAATCCTCATGAGCCGTTGTATATTCCTGGTACGCATCGAAGGAGCGTCGGTCGCCTTGGCTAATTATTATGATTTTTCAGAGTTCCAAGGAGGTTCCTTCGATGCATGGGGAGGTACGTGTCATGAGCCAATAGGCGATGATGGTAATGGTGATGTTGATTGTAGGAGGAATCAAGCATGGTTGGGCCGGTGCTGTTGGTTTTCCAAAGCTGCTTGGATTCCGTTGTGCTCATTGTTTACCATAGGGCTACGAAGCCTGTCGCGAACTCACTGGCGCGGCTTTTGCACAAGTATTCAATTTGGGACTATGGGCCAACAACGTATGTCTCTTTCTCCGTTCCGTTTCTAAACCTGGCTCTAATTTTAAAATCTAGGCTAAAATGGTGAGAATGGGACGGACTTTGTTCGGATTGGGTGCTAAGGTTCTGTTAGATTAACTTGTACATGCTATACGGAGGTTGGTCTCCCAACTGGCTGACATGGTTTTGCGAGCTGACAGGTTCACAGGTACGACTTGGGGCTACATGCCTTTCCCTGGAGGTATGTTTGAGCTAAATTTTATGTCCGGGTCGAAGTTTCTCACATGATCCTATATTTACTAGTGTACACATCGTAAGTTTTCGCCCCAGCCTCCATTCAACTTGATGCACCATTCTTATCTTCCGTAGATATGATTACGGGGCGGCACTCACCGAAACGCGGCTTTTGACCGATAAATACACCGAGCTCAAGCGACAGGGGCTATTCTTGCGCAGTGTACCGGAGTTTTATGCCGCAGAAGTTGCAGGGAATAGTACCGATTCGAGTGAGTTGGCGCAGCTGGTGCTTGAACGACGTCTAACCATTCCGATACAGAGACCAGCCCTACCGTTCAACTAAGCGACCCTTCGGTGTTTGGAACTCTGCTTCGGAACGCCGCGACTGGTGCAGAATTCTATATTGTGCGCCACTTGGATTCAACTTCTAAGTATGTATTCACTCCACCATCCCAATGAAAGCGGAAAATAACACATCCTTACAGGTCCAACACCAATTTCCGTCTTCATCTTCCTACTTCGCACTCGGCGCCCGCTCCTCAATCGATTCCTCTCACACTTCCCTCGATCACTCTCACGGGACGTGCTTCCAAGGTTCTCTTGAGGAATGTCGTGTTTGGGGCTTCACGCCTCGCATGGAGTACTGCCAGCATATTCTTCGCTGGTAGGATGGGTAACCGGGATGTCTTGTTCCTGCACGGCCCGACAAACGAAGGACACGAATTCGCTCTTCCACTTCGAAGTCATGGCCTAGGTCCCGAAGCGCAGGTCTCTAATCATATTAGGATCTCACAGCATGGCTCAAAACTCCCACTCACCATTGTGACCGTTCTGCCTGGGAATGTTGGTTTGACAACGATATTTGAGTCAGCCGAACAGTTGGTGCTTTTTGCGGATTCGGATACCGCTGGAGGATTCTGGGCACCTGTTTTAGCACCCCAGGCGGAAGGTGTGTTGAAACGGTTTCAATGAGACGGACATCGTACTGAAATCGGTTCTTAGACTCACTCGCCAAACCAGACCCATACGCAAACTTTTTCCAATTTGGAACAAATGCTAGTGTTATTGTCGGTGGACCATATCTAGTTCGAACCGCTGAACTATCTTCCTCTGGAGAACTTTCTTTACGGGGCGACCTTGAGAAAGAGTCTATGCTTTTTGTGATAGCCGAGCTGGGTGCCGTTCGACGCGTTTTCTGGAACGGGATTCCGGTGGATACAATGCTGAATAGCAACCTAGAGTCTAGTGTCTTGAAGTTCACCATTTCGCCAAAGGCACAGGCGACGGATATCAAGCTCCCTGCGCTTGTCGACTGGAAGTATCGAGATTCTCTGCCCGAAGTCGAGGATGGATACGACGATTCCGATTGGACTATCGCAAATCATACTACTACCAACATCCCACAGAAGCCATACTTTGGAGACAACGTGTTATATGGGTGTGATTACGGCTTGTGAGTCATTTCCAGTTGCTAGAGGAATAACCTAGGAAACTGATCCAACATTTTGGTTTAGCTGTGAAGGTGCAGTAATTTGGAGAGGAAGATTCGACGGAGGCAAGAATGTAACTGGTGCCAAGCTCATCATAAATGGCGGAAATGCGTAAGCGATTCGGTCACAATATAACAAATTGACACATAATGTCTTTGTCCAATAGATTTGCCGCGAGTGTTTGGCTTAATGGCGTCTTCCTTCAGACGACGTACGGCAAGTGAGTGAAATCATCCAACCATAAAATGTAAAACTGATAGCATCGAGTCAAGCTCCAGCAACAACCATAATAACGTGGGTTTTGCATGTTATATGATAAACTGACAACTCTGGCTTATCGTTTTTTCGTTATGATCCAGATTGCTGAGACAAACCAGTTCTATGCGTTTCCCAGTGATTTGATGGTGCAAAACCACGAAAATGTATTAACGGTCGTTCAAGTAAGTTCTTCACGGATTCGGTGTTCTCGCTTGTCTAAAGCCAAAATTAGGACAACATGGGTTTAGAGATGACCGTTGACTGGGCAGCCGATGCATCCAAATCACCGCGCGGTATTCGAGGTTATGAGCTCTCCGGTGGATCATTCAAAGAATGGAGGGTTCAAGGTAAAAAAGGAGGGTACACAAGGTATGATACGATTAGTTCCTGCTTGTCAGTACTCAACATATCCAACATTTTGGTCTAACAGGTTCCAGGATAAAACTCGAGGCGTCCAGAACGGTGGTGGGCTCTACGGCGAACGAGAAGGCTGGCATCTTCCCGGATACGATGATTCTGAATGGGACAAAGTGGAATTGGAGTCTGGGATTCCAGGTGATAAAGCTGGTGTTGGATGGTTCCGGACGTCGTTCAAGCTCGACATGCCCAAAGACTACGATATCCCGCTCAGTTTCGAGTTCGAGGATAAATCCTCACCCTACCGGGCTCTGTTATTTGTCAATGGGTGCGTGTAATTTCGGAAGGTATCATCGCTCTAACCAACATTGATCCTTGATAGTTGGTTGATGGGCCGACGGATCGCGAACCTTGGGTACGACGCTACGTAGATGTGCTTTTGTCGCATTAGTAACCTGCTTTTAGGCCTCAGTTTAAATTCCCTGTCCCGCAAGGTATTCTCAACTATCAGGGTCAAAAGTAAGTGTACCAATGGAACGCGACAAGACAGATAGAACATGACCTGTTTTCTACAGTACTGTGGCTCTTGTCATTTGGAATATGGAGAACGTGGCGCTATCGCCCAGGCTCAAGCTTACTGTCGAAGGCACTTTCGACAGCGGGTACGATTTTTCGACTCCTTCGTAGGATCTCTAACATGCTCCACGAGTCTGTTGTACGATTACATGATATATCAAGACTTTTAAATTGCGAAGCAAAACACATTCTATCTACGAATGAGATACTGCGGAGTTCATGAAGACCTTGGGGCAACGCCGGGCTGCTCCCAGTAGTACTTGCCATAGAATTCACGACAATCTTCGACGAAATCATCGGCAGCACCAATCGCAGCCTGAAATTTCAAGGTCAGGTGTATTGAGGACCGTAGGCTGGCAGTACTCACAAAGTGACCTCCACGAGGGTGATCTACGTTATGGCTTGTAAGCCAAATGAACTCCTAGGAATATCTTTACTTACACTTGTGCCAAATTAAAGGTCCCTGCTCTTTGATCCATGACTCAGGGCTATGGCTATCGCGCGAACGTCGCGTTAAGTTGGGCTATATGCTGATGAAACGGAAAGCTTACTAGAACTCCCCCTTAAAGTGATGCACGCCGAAAGGACATTGGGATTCTGGATTTTCTGCCCAAGATTGCAAACCGTAATTGCTGCCGCTGTGTTGATACATAGCCATTCCGGTATGGATAGAATTGGTGAATTGAGAGTAGCAGATGACGATCATGAGCTCTGTCGTATAAAATCGACTAAAATGTGAGTCCGGACATTGAAAATGACGCGTGTGACTGACCATCCATGAATTTAGCGTTATCCTCCTCAGTCATATTCGACCAGTTTTGAATCATAACGTATTTTTCACCTGGCAACTAAAGTTATTTCCACATCGCGCCAAACGACTCGAGACTTACCAAGGTAGGAGAGGAATCCTTGGGGATTGTCATACAAAGCAAGTCCGATGGTTGATACTTTGGTGCTTTGAAGGGCAAAATATCCCATTCCAACCGAAGTGAACTGTGCAACAAGTCCGAGTAGGTCCTTCTCGTACTCGGGCAATTCAGTGTCGTCCGCGTTCGCTGGCCGAGGGGCGAAGAAGCAATTGTACAAACTATATCAACAAATTCGCCATGTTTCTTCGGTCAATAGACTCGTGGTATGTGAAGCTGCTCCGACGTACGCAAGTTTCATGTTATTTGAGTGATTGAACTGAACTTGACGCAGATTTATAGCGCCAAAATCACCACCTTGGCCAACGTACGTCTCGTATCCTAGGACTTCGGTCATCAGGGTGTTAAAGATTCGTGCGTTGTCCTCGACATTAGCTCCAGCTTTGGGCAGGACGGGCGAATACCCAATCCCTGGCAAGGACGGAGCGACGACATGGAAACTGACAAGTGTGTTAGAGCCGACCTCCACATCGCGTCACACGTCTACTCACGCCTGTTTGCCTTCCGGAGGATTCACCAGTGGTGAAATGACTTTGTTGAACTCGGACACTGTGCTTCCCCATCCATGGAGTAACAGGAGAGGTATCGCGTTTTTGTGGGTGCTTTTTTGATGGACGAAATGAATCCTGCATAACCGGGTCAAGTTAGGCTACTTTAGCTCAGGATACATCCATGCGTACGTTGCGCCCTCGATCTCTACAAGAAATTGATCGAATCTAAACAGCAAGTTATATAGTATACCACAGGCTCGGGTATGACATAGCACTTACGAATTCAGCGTTCGTTCGGCGGCTCTCCAATCGAAATCTATAAGATGCCGTTTCGCCTTTTGCATCCATGATAGCCTATCCACGCGTCTGTATTATTCAAAAACAAATAAAAGACACCACAAGCTTACTCAGTACCCGTTTGAAATGTAGCATCTGGCAAAATAGGATTTTCAGGTAAACGTTGAGCCTTTAGTAATGTTCTCAATCGTTGTATTTCTTCCTCGGGAACTTGCACTTTGAAGGGCTCTGGCTGGCTAAATTTTGCTGGCATGTCGAATGGTGGTACTGGGGAGACCTGCGGATAGAGGAGAAAGGGAACTGCGAGGTGGCAAAGATTTTACCTAGCGAGGCCTTATAATGAGGGACGAGGCTCGAAGAACAGAAGAACCCGGGGATCAAAATCAGCCCTGTGTGCGTGGTCGCTCCCTGCACAAACCGCATCACCAGGCACAATGTCAGCCTTACATTGAAACCATGCGTATGCCCCGACAGGGGGCTAATCAATTGGCTCTGCTGTATTCATATAAAAGGAAGTACAGGACAGCGACGTGACCAGAGTAAAGACTCGATGAACGGACCTAGTGGCGCGAAATTCACAAGCTGCATGACCAAAACAGAAGACCCCTTCTTCTGTTCGGGCGTTATCGTCCAATTGCCGCGAAAACACGTTGGGTCGCAGATCATAGGATCGATGTCGGAATCCTTCTGGACATGAGTTTTGATGACAGTATCCAACCCCAACTGTGTTGCTCTCAACTAAGCTCTGCTCTCAGAATGGTAGAAGGTGGAGGTCCAACAAGTTATAAGGCCTCCCTTATCGTGACAGATAAGTATTCGATCTATGCATACCCCATCTGGACTATCACTGTATGCGTTGCCATGACCTACCTTAGTTCAGCTCAAGCTGTCTCTTTCTACTCTAACAAACAGCTTGTCCTTTTTGGGATCTTTTATATATCATATTGATAATGGTTTTAGCTCGAACCGAACCGATCGTGGACCATATGAGGATGTAGTTCGAATCTCCGCTTCAAACGCGTGCTGTTCGTGGTCAATCCGTTTCATAATTTGATTGATGCATATATGAAATCAGCTCCCAGAATCTTGGCCACCACCAATCAAAAAGCTCCACCCAAAAGTTGCTGGCATTCTAACTACATACTAAGTTCGGTTAGAACTGGGGGAAATGAGAAATCGAATTTCATTTTCTTGAAGTTGTATGATTGTTCGTCGTGAATTAGTGGGCCTTTGGCAGTACCGGGGTCTGCATAGGCAGGCCAAAGGGCTAAAGGCCGGACTTCTGTCGACAGAGCTGATGGAGTAGCGCTACAAATAGTGACTCTGTGGGCAAGTGTTGTCGCGACTTCCCACGTGACCAACGCGCTTTTGTCTGACCACTCTCCGCTCCGCCCTCTCGTTCGGGCGGTCAGTGTTTTCATCCCACTCTCCTCCTCCGGCTACTGCTCAGGAGTTTTATGCTTTATTTATATTTTACAACTCGACCCTGCCGGTCTTCTACTCAATCGCGGCTCAGGCATCGATCACATCCGCTCAGGCAATCCTCGAATATCCAGCTAGCACATGATACGGCCCCGCTGTCTAACGATGCTTCTGAGCACTCACTAGACCCGAAGTAGCACGGGCTACCGGTGCTACCGACATCTAATCAGCGCTCAGAAGCATTCTTAGACAGTTCGAGCTAGTGTATGCTAGCTAGGTATTCGGGGATTGGCTGAGTGCGCCTCCTAAACTCCTTGAAAGACACATCAGATTAGTGACGTACCAAGCGTTATACAACATTCAAATCAACTACCGTATATAGTTATCAAAACTCAATCAGTCCGGACGGAAATGCAGAGCCTAGGACTCATTACGGAGTTTCAGCCTATCGCTGACGCTTCAAACGGTCAGCAGCGCTATATTTAGACGTGGCGCGAAGATGGCATGCACAATTGTGAGCATTAAATTTTGTATCAATTTACACTGAGCACGGGGTTTTGTTGGAGGACGCCGCACATCGCGAGTTGAACTGACTGGCACTGAGGGACGTTGAATTGAAGTATCCCTAACACGAAATGACCGTTAAAGATAGTGAGATATAAAAGGCACAAACACACCTTTATGTAGTAGACGGTAGCGATGGCATCCTTGGTTGGGGGACCTTTCGTCCAGCCAGACCCGCCATCAGACCAAACGTTGGCCAGAATCGAGGAGGCAATAGTTGGAGAATTTTTGGATACGGTCTAGAAGCTCGTTTGTACCAATTTATCCTATCCCATCTAGTTATCTGGACTTACGTTCTTCAAAGTTCCATCGTAGAAATACTTTGTGGATCCTGGTAGCCAGTCAAGGCGATGCTCATGAAATGCTCTGGTACAATATATGAGTGGGGGGCCTAAACTATAGTTCGTGTGGTACGTACGTGAAATCAGCCCCGGGAATGGTAATCATCTTGTAAGCATTGGTGTCCGTGTTCCCGTTTACCAGCCCTGGCTGGTTAGTTTGATGAACAGTTTGATAATAGTTGGCGTCAGAGCTCAGAAATTCTAGTGGAGAGATCAGATGATCAACTATTACTAGCATATATCAAATCATACCAATATCAGCTTCTTGAGTATCAGACTGGTACGTGAAAAATCCAAAGCATACACCGGGTACCTGTTCCAAACGCAAAAGATGAAAAATCACCTAGCTACGTGTTGGATCAAAACCTACGCTAGGAACGGCTGCTCTCATCCTGAAGCTTCCGTACCAGATGTCCGAGCGCACAGTGCCAATCCCTGCCGTCTTTACAGCCCCAGAGCCGCTGTACGCCGAGGTCTTTAGGCCCAAACCATCGTTGTAGCCGTACACATTGGCATCCGTGTACTGCATGCTATACGGGACGTTTGCGTGCGTCTCGCCCCAGGTAAACTTGTAGAAGTTCTGGTTCAAGGCAGCGCTCCAGCCGGTCGTAAAGTCCGAAACGAACGATTCTCGCTGTATAACTATTGGTATACGTGATTCGCTAATGCTACAAGGCCAACTCACCCATACTGCGCCAGTCGAATCCTTGTAGCCACATGCGCAAGAGGATTGACGTTCCGCCAGTGTCACTGCAGAAGCAACCGAGATTATTAAAGGTGCGAGGAGAAGCGATCTATTCATTGTAAAATGCGTGCGCGGTTGGAGTAAGGTAAGGCGGATGGTAATTACCGTGCTTTCTTATATACAATCAGAAGAGAGCGCTACCATTTAAAGGGAACTTACGTTTTGAGATATCCCGCAGTCTCTCAATCACCGAGTGATATTCATGTTCTGATGAACTGACCGAGGACGCCGAAGAAGTTGAACGTGACTAGGAAGTTCAAGATACGCGACCACGGGGCAATCAATGGGGAAGCACAGAAGACGTTGCATCCAGAATCAGCAAAGTCTCGGTTCGCTTGTCCTCGAAGATAGCTGGGCAGCTTATTTGACTGAAGACAAATTCACCGGCGCCGTTGGGTAATAGTTCCGGTCGTTACCCTATACCTTCCTCGGTTATGGTTGGGAGCAGGGCCACATCTGGCCATGGTTCTGCTTGGGAGCCCCCCTTCGCTCACGTGATCTGGTTTAATACTTTTGCCAGCCGCCAAAGTCTCGATCTTTGCGTCGATCTCTTGGCAAGATAGGGGCTAATGTATGTTATGAATATCTACTGTAGACCCAGTCACTGATGCTCTTTTGGACCGAGAAATGAAATCATTGATTGCGCGCGACCGTTGTCCTGTAGCCGGCTTTGCTCCCTTGGAAATTTGGGTCTAGCAGACCTCGGAGGATCAGCATGTGCATTTTCTCGATTCAATCAAGACAATTACAGTACAAGACCCACACTCCTATGCAGGCCAAGCGATTTTCTAATGAATTAATTTTTGAATGTTACAAGAACTAGATGGTTTCCCGCCTCGATGTTGTCTAGCAGGAGATGTCTCCCTGAGGTATGGAGCCCTATGCTCGGACGAGCTATACTCCACTGGCCTGTTATCGGGAACTCTAGCACATGACTCCGGTTTCCTACGCCACTGGCGACCAGGTCCCCGTTCAGCCTGATCTCATAGCTCTGGTCCCATCTCCATATCATCGGCACCCCAATCTTTCCATGCGTACCCAAAGGCACCATCACGGCCATCTCAAATGACCATTCCGAAGTCTTCGACCATCCAGACACAAGCAGCTTTCCACTGGCGCTCGAGACCCCAGCTACCGCGAATTCGAGATCCACGCCAACTTCAGGAATTACTGACCAACTGGTGTGTGTAGGATCTGTAAACTCAAGACCGGCTACGTTACGAGAAAGTACGATAGAGGGACCAGATGCCCACGGGTGCGCATGCGAGATGTAGGAGGGATCGTACGCCTTCGAGGGGATGAAAATATGAATGTATTGCATTGACAACAAACGCTCTTACCTGGAATGGGTAGTAGCATCTGCCGTCCTTATAATATCCCTCAATGAGCGAAGACTGGACGCTGTATGGCGCGTTCCAGACATACCCCCACATCAAACGGATAAGGTCTATGGCCGTTTGGGGTTGCCCCGCTCCAAAGTGAGCAATAAGCTCAAAGCCTGATATAAAGGTCGAGATCATCCCAGGAGACTAATTGAAATCGGCCGCTGAGCTAAAATGGCGCATACATGCACTGCCCACTTACTTCAGGAGCAACCGCACCATACTCATTCCAGTTTTTCTTCAGTCCTTCGCTAACGCGCACGGATTTCTCACGGCTGTTGACAACACCGAACCATAACGCGAGACTGTTTCCGTCCTGGGGTGAGAGGGTTGAAGTTGTGTTGTCTCGATACATTCCTTGGTTCTCGTCCCACAGCCTATCGTTGATGGCGCGTTTGACATCCTCGACAGTCTATGGTTTGTGTGAGCACGAGGTCATGTAGTATTTAGTGACAGGTACCTGAGCCCAATAGACTGAGTCTACCGAGTCACCTATCTCGGATGACAAGGCCACCATCTTCTCTAATGCTCGCACAAATATGCAGTTTGCAGCTAGGTTGTAGCCCCCTTGATTGATGCGGCCCCAATCAAGTTTATGGTTGACCCACAGGAGCCCAGGCTTTGGCTCTGTATCAGGTCCAGCGTCGAGTTTCTCGAGGCTGTAACGAAGCGCCCGTTTTGCAGCTTCCCACAGCGAAACATTCTGGCCGGAAACATGTTGCCGAGGTTCCAGTAGCCACTGCTTGTCTCCTCCACTGTAGAAGTAAGTGTCATGCAAGACGACTATCGACCACATGTGATAGGTATCGGAACCCCACTCGTCAATCGGCGGCGCTGCGTAAGGCATCTGTCCGGTCATAGGGTCTTGTTGGGCAAAAAGCCACTCTATGCCAGTCTGCGAGGAGTAAGCGTCGTTGAGCGTGTAGTGCTGCGCCGTCGTACTGATAGCTCGGTCACCCGCCCCTTTTAAGGGATGTTATACATCGGTGTTGTTGATGATAGGGCTCGTACTTACACACTGTTCTATCACGTCGCGCTCCATCTGTTAACACAGCACGTCCGTAACCAGCAGGCGCCGAATTATCATATCCATATCGCTCCATGAAATGATCGTGGCCTCGCCCAGTTGAAGACGGAATAGTAGATAATTGGATAGTATATGCACCCGCATACCAAATTTTGTTTAGGAAATCATCGGACGAATAGAAGAACCTAAATTGGGATCGTCAACTAGCCCGTGATGCGGCATGTGATCACGCGTACCCCCCGTAATTTCGCAAGTCACCCCAGTGGGGCATCATGTTGTTGAAACATCTCACGTTCGTGACCGCCACTGTCCCAGTTGTGTTAAGAAATAGAGTCATGTAGCGGAATGCCCCTCGCATATGTCTATAGGGTGGGGTCCATTCCTCTGCTCCGCCGGGTTTAATCGTGTGAAATAGTGCGCCATCGTCTACAAAGAAATCCATTGCTCTGTACCGGATTGACTGGTCTGAGTTGATAGCATAGAGGACAACTGGGCTTACCGATCACTTGTTCTCGAGACAAACTGCTTGCTCTCCGCAAAAGCTACACCAAAAATCTCTCCAGGATCGGATTCTTTACCGAACGTAATAGTCGGTATCCCTGCGATATTCTTCCCAAAATCGAGAGTCAGAGAGGCAGATTGACCATGCAAGGATGCTGGGGGGAGTAAAGATCGATAGGGCTCTTGAGCGATCAGACTATGAGGATTTGATACTGTTCCATTCGCGAATAAGATTGAGACTGGAGTGTGGATCCGGGATTCGGGTGAAAGCGAGTACGAAGTCCAAGGTCCCTCAGTAGGACTAGCGTTGAAGACGAGCTTGGATAACGATGTATATGAAGCAGCAGTGCACTGAGCTAACAACGCGAGCGGACAGGCCAGCATGAGCTGGTGCCAGTGGGGGTATCTCGAATTCATAAGCGACGAATATATTATCGATAGGCCAGCGAGAGCATCTACCAAGAAGCTGAGTCGTTAGAATATCGACCACCTTTTGTCTTTGGCGTCGTATAAAGTGCAGTTCTAGGGCCGATGGTGGGCTCTATGGACTCAAAAACACCGATTTCATATCAAATCAGAATAACACCGGTACAAACATACAACGCGCATGGATATCCACAAGGTATCAAAGCAGCTTGAACATAGGGAAAAGCTCATTCAGGTTATCTACACACCAATCCTGGAGGGCAAAAATATTAATGCACGTTTTTACGGGAACTGATGAGGTCTGAGCTCACCGGTTGATGACCTTCCTCTGTGCAGTATACCTGATGACCTCCCTCTTCTCGAGGATGAACAGTGCTCGCTCAAGCGCATGGCTGGAGAATCCCTGCCCGTTGACGAACTCTTTCACCAAGCTCTGGTAACTGGTGCTCCAACCAACGGGTAAACGCCTCCTTAGCTCCTTGTCGATCTTATTAACTTCCTCGTTGAGTTCCCCGCGTGAAAGGCCATCGGAAGACCCAGCGGCAACAGCATCCATGGTACTAGATTTAAACAGACGGATCGCCTCGTCGACATGATTCGGGTTCACAGTTGGCGAGAGGGTGATTTTGGCGAGAGATTCTGATATACGAATAATAGCCTCAAGTTGTCTGAAAATATGAATGCTGGGCAAAAAACTGTGGAATCTATGATCGTGCAGCTTACCGGACTGTAATTGGGATCGAGCTACGTTCGTTATTATCCCTCTCAACTTGTTGAACCTGTTTCCGCAAGCTCACGAAGTGGCTACTGAGCAATTCGGCGGATTCGGCGGATAACCTCGGAGCGCAAGTCCTAGGCCCCAATTCAGCTGGTCAATCTCGTCTGGTTGAGAAACCGCTCACTGTTTGCAAAACGCAACGTATCTCCTCATTGTATCCAAATCAATTTCACCTTCCACTTCCGCTTCATCTTCACCGCGGTCCATATGGATGTTCATAACGAATTTCGCGATAGCCTAGGTAATGGAGAGGTTCAAGACAAGATCATCAAAGTTTGCGAGCGGAACCTGCCTTGTCTCTCGCTTCGTTGTGTTCGTCTCGAACGATGAAAATCATATCAAAACGAGACAAGATAGTCGTTTGGAAGTCGATGTTCTGCATGGTAAGTAGCATCAGTCATCACGTATTAGCTATGCAATGCGAACCTACCTCGCCAGGACTTCTACCCTCATCATATCGTCCAAAAACAGGATTCGCGGCGGCCAGAACACTAGTACGCGAATTCAAGACTGTAGTGATCCCCGCCTAGAAGACCATTAATATTATTTCAAGATTCATGCTGGTTCAATGCATACCTTGGCAACCGAAATTGTTTGCTGCTCCATGGCTTCGTGGATCGCGACACGGTCTTCATCTCGCATCTTGTCAAACTCGTCGATGCAGACAACACCTCCGTCCGCAAGGACCATGGCACCTCCTTCGAGGAAGAATTCACGCTTGGGCATACAAGTTAGAGATAGGACGCGAGATACTAGAATATGCTCACTGTGATAGAATCTCTCTGCACTGCAGCAGTCAAACCAGCCGCACTACTGCCTTTGCCAGACGTGTACACGGAAATAGGGGAGGCCTAGATCAGAGATGTGTTAACGGGAATACTTCGGCATCCGCTCTCTGGCTCACCTTTTCAACAAATTTAAGCAACTGCGATTTGGCAGTTCCGGGATCACCAAGTAAGAGTACGTTGATGTCTCCTCGCAAATGCATTCCGTCAGGCAGGATCCTCTTCGACCCGCCGAATAATAGGCATGTAATAGCCTTTTTGATATCTGACCAAGAATATTTCAGTAGACATTTCAAGACACAATCTTGACCATCGTACCTAGGCTTCCGTAAATGCTAGGCGCGACGCTCCTGGCAAACTTTTCGTATAAATCATCCGAACGTGCCAGAGCCCTAAAAGAGACCTCGTCTGCAGCTGTAAACTGCGCACCAAATGCGCCACCTCCTCCAACGCTGCCTGTTGAAGCTGTCGCCGACGTGTCAAGTCCACATACACGGAGGTATGCAGACCGAAGTGCAGGCGCGGATGCGACATCACGCCGTCCCTTGGCAGCCTGGTATGTCGAATATATACCGGTTGCTATTATACGAGAGCCAGGAACGAGGCGGGAGGTGAGGTATCTGGTTATGCAACCACGTGAGGATTAGCTACCATGCGATGGTTGAGGACGCACCGGTCGGCAGAGAGGAGCATATGTCGAGGAAGTTCACCAACTGGTACCATGTCTGGAGGCTCTTGGAGTTTAATCGTCTGGCTATCTACGAACTCGCAACGTTCATGGACAATCTGGTAAGGATCCATAGGACAATTCTTCTTTTGCCCGTTGGGCGGCTGGCTGGAGGGATACGTCAGTCTACGAATATTAGAATCAATAAAATATAACTCACTAATCGCACACCCTCGGTAGACCCCTGTCCCCTCCGCTACCAACCCCACCTAGTCCTTGTTGAGGCAACATCACTTTGGTACTCCCACACGAGCGACACTTTAGGCTCAACTTTGTCGCACGCGACGACAAGACCGAGACGGAAATGACGATCCCAGGTATACGAACAAGGCGAGAGAATGTATTCGCACTGAGATCCCTGAAGCCCGTCATGTTCTGCCCAGACCGAAGCATGATCTGGATGCCTGGGATGATCCGAGAGAGTTCCTCTTGTTTTTCCTCCACTGAGCTTGCAACCGTATTTGGATACAGCAGCTGGCGTGCGACTTGAACTGCTGCAGATTCAAAAAGCGGGAGAACTTCGCCCGGACGTTCCTGGATGGCTGACGCGAGGTCATCGCTATACAACACGAGGTGATGGGTGTCGACCTCCAGGTAGAAAAGCTTTAGCGTGACATTTTCACGGAGTTGGTCACTGGAAGGGTGTTATCGTGTGCGCAAGGAATATATTTGAGGGACGCTAACCGGTAGATAAACTCGTTCCTGACGCGAAACTCGGTCAAGAACTGCTTGAGACGAGCTTCAATGTTGCGAGCATCACTGTTGTCCACGGAGAGAGCATCGTCCGCGAGACCAGCCGCATTTACGGTAAGGATCCTGTTTCCGTCGTACGCAGCCATCAGGGGGATAACTAATCCAAGCGGTTTATAGTAGTGGGTCAGACGAGGATGCGACACGGTCACGTGGCTTGCGCGCGAGGCGATTAGAATTTAGCTCCCAGCGTTTCGGCGTTCCTTTTCGGACCTTCTCACTTTCAAGCAAACGAATGCCGATCTGTCGCAAGAGATTGGTCGATATAGCGCTCTGGCGGAATAATAGAGCATGAAGGTATCACATATACCCTCTTGCGCTGCCTATCCACCGCGCATCATCCCAAAGAGTCATGGGCTGGTTTACTCGAGTCAAGTCCTCTTTAGCACGAGATGTCAACCTAGCTGAAGATCCACTTGGCTCATCATCTAAGTAGTACTGCACTCAGAATAGCGCGCAGACACGGAAACACCGCCTGATATTTGAGCGGCTGGTGCTGGCAAGGTCCATAAGCGCTGATAGCTCTGCCGAATTGAAAATTTCGGATGTCATCTTCCTGCCACCGTACCAAGTGACGAGAGAGCTAGTCCGTAAGTCTCTTAAGCCCAGACACATCATTCCCCACAAGCCTTCTGTGATGAGCTTTTGCTGTGCACCAGACGGAGTTCGCATTGACGATACATTCCCTGGCTCTTATATACGCTTTAGAGTCCTGATTCTTTCACTTCTCGTCATAAGCACAAGTAGACGAACGATGAACTGACATGCTTCCTTTTTCGTAGGCGAGTTGCCTGTTCGCTAGCTATTTCAGGTTCCTCCCAACTACTGATCGTTGACTCCGACGAACAGAAAGATTACAAATGTCAATTACAACGTATAATTAATATGATGCCTGGTAGTGCAATGTCGTAAATTCAATCACGTTTGCCAGATGCGACTAGCCACTGAAGCGGTGACCAAGTGATGTTGGCAGGAAAAGCAGGTGGTTCAACTCAGCAGTTGCTGCTGACAAATAACGAGCCAACACACGACAACATCGCGACCCAAACTTGCACCTGTTCACGGCAACGCAGATGCGTTGCTCGCCTTCCCCTCGCCTTCCGGCTCCCCCTCACACGCGCCAAGTCTAATCAACAAATCCGAGTTTTCGACGGTTGTTCCAGCACTGAACCAACACTTGAACTTGCCTCGCGATACAAATAACCTATATAGTCATTCCCCGCGAATTTGCTGTTATTACGTTGCTGCTGTAGTCAATCCATATTATATCGACCATTGATCATCCGCTTGATTTTCGTTAAGCAACTCTCTCTTAGCGATTGCTTCCTCAAGAGAACACCCGGATCTTGCGAGGTTTCCGTAGAAGAGGTATGTACCCGACGCTTCGTTCTGATTATACCCCTATAAGACGTGTTTCTATCTGTTCGAGTACTCACTTGGTGGCCTTACTTTGCAGGCACTACCACCAAGCATTGTTGGCTATATAATTACTATAAATGCCTACGCTACGGGTGCGTTCCAACTCCTACCTAGCACAAGATATCTAACAACAGTTTTCCTAATTCCAGCTAAGAGGCGGTCATGCTCGCCCTTCCTCCTTGACTTACCGAAGGGCTCCTTCCTCCATCGCGGGGTCAGAATCAACAAGCGAGCCTGAACCCCTGTTTCGTACTCAAGTCCTACAAAACTGGAGCATAGCACGCATGCAACTTGCACGTGCAACGCAGAGCTATCTAGCAGCATGTGCGGCGCTGGAATCGGACTGCGGACGTCCGTCCGTCTCCTTTCTGGACGAATGCGCGCTGGAGGACACGTACATCAATATCAACGCCGAATTGGGAACTCTCCAGGCAGACGAGCAAAGACTCTGGAAGACGAGAATCATACTTCAAGGACTAAGGAACAAATCCTCGGTCCTTTCACCAGTCAACTTGCTCCCTCCCGAAATCCTGACCGACATATTCGTTCTTGCAGTCGACATGGACCGAGCCAACCGCACGGCCCTCTCTCAAATCGCAAGGGAAGAAGGAGACAACAGCACTGCCTTGGCACGTCTGCGACGACCCGACCTCGCTACAGTTATCTCGAGCGTCAATATCCACTGGCGCCGACTCGCCGTCCGCACCCGCGCACTCTGGTCTCACATTGACTTTGGAGATAGTGGAGCACGTTCAAGTATGCCCTTTGCACGTGCCAAACTTTGGCTCGAGCGTGCAAAGGGAGCTCCTCTTTATGTTTCGATCAACACCACTGGTCGCGCTGCAAACATCATGGACGCATGGGCCATCCTTCCCCTCCTTCGGTCTCACGAAACGCATTTCCGTTCGCTAGACCTGGCGCTTACTCAATCCGATGAGGTACACGCTACCATGGCACGCTGGCTTACCGAAGGGTCACCCGACTCGTTGCGCTCTCTCGCCATTTCCGTCCCGTATCCTCCTCAACAAGGAGATTCGCCGCACGCGCTACCTCCCGGAATGATGTCTCGGGAACAACGCGACGCGTATTTCGAGCCATTGCGTTCGCTGGATCTTGACGGGACCTATCTCAGCTGGGGAGGCGCATCTTTCCGCAACCTGGTCGATCTCCGGCTTTCTAGATTAACGGACCGAGCTTGTCCCAACGTCGAACAATTTGTAGGAATATTGTCCGGCAGTCCAACGCTCCGTACTCTCTGGCTCCGTCGCATGACGATTCGTGTCGGGGCTCGCATGAATTTTGCTCCCATCAAAATGGCCAACCTCGAAATTCTCGGACTGGAGCATATAGAACCACAAGGGTTATGCCTCTTGCTCCCGCTCCTCGCGCCCGAGCCCGAAATATACATCAAAGTCGCTGCCTACACTCGAGACCCCGGGGAAGTGGGCGAGTCCTTGACCGATTTATTCGCTCGATCCAAGGTTGGGAAACTTCACCTTAGCACATTTGTCAATCCCGCGCAGTTGCCCAGGATGCTCGCTCGTCTGCAACACCTCCGGACATTTACATGGCAAGGCTTGAATATCGGCGACGAGTTCTTTGAAGAGATGGCTCGAAACTCCACGAGCGCGGATGGGACACCCGTCAATGCACCCGAAGGAAGTGCATCTGCTTACCTCTGTCCGAGTCTAAGCAAGCTAGACTTGCAGCAGTGCAGCTTGTCGGCCGAAGCTTTGCGTGGGATGCTTACGAGCCGCTCGATCCCAAGACTTTCGATTGTGGGTTGTCACTTGGTAGTGGATGGTACAGGGGACGAAGCCCCGCAGTTGATGGAGGAGTTTGAACAATGCCTCAATAGTTCGGTCCAGGACGTTTTGTTGAGTGATAATAGTCTTGTTGTTCAAGATTAGAACCCGACTTCTGCTTTGTGCTCTCATATCTTTGCTGCTATCTCGCTATCACTATTATCATCACCTTCTCTATGAATTCAATTCATTGTACACATTTCTCAAGCGACTCTATGCCCGTAAGAACCTGATTTGAAATAAACCTGCAGCCATATTGTCTAACTCTATCAGGCATCAGCCACTAGCGCCCTATGACGCTCCGAACGAGGCTTGATATCGCATTTGAATGGCGCGAGGTGGCTATGTTTCTTTCATGTGAGCCACATATCCTAACCGCATACAGCCAAGACTTACTATCTAAGCGATTTCTCCTTGACTGCCACCTCGGGTATGATCTCATTGCCATGTTCGTCCCGAGCCTTCGAGATTGTGAATGCGGCCAACATAGATGCGAAGGCAATAAACAATCCCGATTCTGCGATGTATCTCCCTGGGCAAATGCTGGCACACCCGATTCAGCAAGCTAGCTACCACAAACTACTAGATGAAATATACCGGCGACCCCATCCAAACGCAGGAGCAAGCGGTGCATTCCCTTCTAGGAACCTTTTTGGATTGAATGTCTCAGGCTCTGGATAAACAGTAGGATCGCGCGTAATCGCCCTGCAGTACATGCGCGTAAATTGAGCTACAAAAATCGGTTAAAATCAGAACTCACCAGATATTTCCAATGCTAATCCCCAAGATACCAGTGATCAGTATGTTGGCCGCTGGGACCACAATGAACTTACAGGACCGCCCCCTTTGGGATCAGGTACCCCCTATATACATCGTCTTGAACTAACCGATGTGGTATGGCTTCAAATAGTTAGCCCAGTCACCATATGCAAAGAGCAATAAATCTCTCACATAAAGGAGCTGCTGGAATCCACCGGTTTACCTCTTGAATAATAGCGTTGACAGTCGGGAGGGAGTCTTGATCTTCAAAATTTGGGAGACGATTTTGCCCGACCACACTATCAATTTCGGCCTGTGCATCAGCTTGGGCATCAGGGTATAAAGCCATTGCAAGCACGAAGATACGAAGAGTTGTGACAGACTTGTAGGTATCAGTAATCGGTACCAGTATAAATGAAAACAGAACCAACCGTTTCAGCCCCAGCTGTCATAATATGAGTCATTGAATACATACAGAATGCAGACACTCACCGGCGAACATTGTCCCAGCTAAATGCTTGATATGATCTTCTGCCTCCTCCTCTGGCATTCCCATTTGGGGGATGTCTTCTAATAAGGTGCGCACCATGGAGGATTGGGCCTTACCGGCTTGCTAAATATAGCGTAAAAACTCGATCAAATACATTTTGGTCCGGAATTCTATGACTTACCAGACTTGCCTTAGTCCAACTAAATGTTTCTTCAACGAGTTTGTCTTTCTGACTCTTCAAGGTCAAGATATCTCGTTTCCAGCCAGCAGCCGGCATCCATGCTGGGATGTATTTTAGTATCGGAACCACGTCCACAAGAAAATCTGTTAGTAGAAGTCCATATGAAGATTCAGCTTTCTCTAAGCACTAGGCGCCCCACTCACTCAGAGGTAGCGCAGCACGTAGCACACCCTCGTTTACGATGCTAGCTAAAGTTACGAACTTATCGTCGGGACTCTTGACCTCGTATCCATACGTGATTCGCATAATGATTCCAGCTGTTGCCCTACCACGGAGTTGTAAGCAAATCAACTACGGCCAAACTGATCCAACTCACTGTGTAAAGCTCTGTTCAAGATCATCCGTGGAAGCAAGCAGCCGCTTCATGAACGCTTTGGTTTCCACCTCTTGGTAAGCATGGTAGCGGGTAGCCGCGGTCCTCGTTACAAACTTTTGCATCATCTTGCGATACGCCCGAAACCTTGGGCCGGACGGGCATACGCTTAGTCCCTTTCTCGCATCGAGTCTGATATGAAAAAGCTAAATATGAAATTCACTCTGTCAGAGGGTAAAGCTTACAGCCACTCATCCGTAATGACCGTCATTTTTGGCCTATCAGAGTATATGCTTGAGCGCTTTTCCAGTAGATCATTGGCAGCAGCAGCAGAGTTTAAGACAACCATAGTCTGGCCAAAGACAGTGAACGAGAAAATGTCAGCTGTTCAAGTAGTGAAAATAGGTTGGTAAGCTTGATACGTCCAGAATTGTAGGGTACTCACTCTGAAGTTGCTGTCCCATCTTGGTAAAGAATATGTGATCGCTGTCTCGAGGTATGGATCTCATATGCCCAATAATCCACTCGGATCTGCCTGGGGATGGTGGAAGTGGTAACCTTGGTTTTTGTGAACGTCGCTTATACGACGCATACAAGAACAATCCAATGGCTAGGATCAGTAAAGCAGGCAACATAGGTAAAGCGTTTCTCAGTACAAATGCAAAATAGGACGTATAGAGAAGGGGGCAGGTATGTTAGACTCTCGTAGAGTAACGGACGTGTATTATAAGGTTTGTGCTCGGCCACAAGCCGGTTCGCTAATCAGAGCTAGTTAGAACCTCATGTTTAGCCAAGTCGAACAAGTACCGATAGCACGGGTTATTCTGAATCTAGCGAGCGCTCATTTAGCTTAACTGGAGCTAGAGTTATAGCTAGCAAATCGGCTTTTGAGCGAGTGAGGCGGGGTCGACGGTAAACCAAGCCCGTACTTATGAGCATCCAGGCACTCACAAGCGCGCGTGCCTTCTGCTTACTACCAGATACAGCCGTATGCGAAATGGCGTGCACTCCAGAGTCTTCTTGCCTGCTCCTCGATCGTGACAGGTGATTGAAGTAGGGATCAAATCTGTAAACAAACTAAGCCCATTCACGGCGGCTCGGCGAGTGCACAGTACATCTCGACGAGGGAGAGGCCCTCAGACATGCAAGCGGCATATTCGGAATCGCGTTGTCGATGCGATCAGAATGGTATAGATATATGTATATAAAATAGGAAAGCGAAAATTAAGCAAAATGCGGCTGACACGAGAGGAGCGCAAGCGATAGAGGCAACCACAGACGAACCGAAGGCAAACAGGGGCCCCCAGCCGTACCTGGCACGCATAATTTTGAGATATAAGAACGAACGCAGGGCGATCTGTTCAGGCCTGGACCCAGTCGCGAGCTAAGGGGGCCCGACGTCCTAAAACGGTCATTGTACAGCTGGCTTGCTTACACTCAGATGAGTAGAAGACTGTATAGGATTCTGGATCGTGTATAAAAATTTAGCTTGTGTTAATGTATGCCTTTTCCAAGACATTATTCAAATGTATGACGGTAAACCCCAGGCAAATCTAAAGCGTAATAGTAAACGCTCGTGTTAGTCCATTTCATTGTAGTTTAGTCCTTGGGAATCATATTTGATATATTTTATAGCTTTAAGCTTCCTTTGGGTGCTAATGGGTGACCTGTGGTATGCGCTTTTCACAGGCCGCTAGTCTCTTAGGTTGCAACTGGGTGAATTCCACCCTAAATTGGTTGCCCTAGCCCCGTTGGTGTTCCGATATCGCCTCTATACGTGCCAGATACGGCTGGGGGCCCCTGTTTGCCTTCGGTTCGTCTGTGGTTGCCTCTATCGCTTGCGCTCCTCTCGTGTCAGCCGCATTTTGCTTAATTTTCGCTTTCCTATTTTATATACGTATATCTATACCATTCTGATCGCATCGACAACGCGATTCCGAATATGCCGCTTGCATGTCTGAGGGCCTCTCCCTCGTCGAGATGTACTGTGCACTCGCCGAGCCGCCGTGAATGGGCTTAGTTTGTTTACAGATTTGATCCCTACTTCAATCACCTGTCACGATCGAGGAGCAGGCAAGAAGACTCTGGAGTGCACGCCATTTCGCATACGGCTGTAGAGTACCATCAGGCACAGAATCCACGAATCTACTTTGCATGCAACCGCATGTCTGGTACCTTGGATTGCGGATTTCGATTATGACTGATCTTCCAGACTTGCATGCAGTCACTCGGTACCTTTTACCCAGGAGAATCCATGGTGAGTGGATGGTAGCGATACGAGGCAAATGAATTGCCGTTGTGTATGAAATTTAGAGTGGTGCATTGTGAAATCTCTTGCGCAGGGAGGCTTCCGGGCGAGCTAGTTACAACAAACTTAGCTCAACTACGAAGGTAGAGAACTATCAATTGACTGTACCTAGTTACAACAAACTACAGGTACAATGAGCAATAGAAAAGATGAAAGAAATAAGAGAAGAACTATACCTTAGCTCAACTACGAAGGTAGAGAACTAAGGAGAGAAAATATACCACGAGGGCGAATGAAATACAAGAAAGAGCAAACAAATACAAACATATCGCATACATGTACGCATATGATCGTAATTCCAACAAAATCGGACCACTAACATAACCAGTCTCCAGCTAAGCCTGATGGGAAGTGAACTCAGTTACACATATTAAAACTCATATGGTGTGAGGTTTCGTTTCTGCACTACTCATTACCAAATCATATCATATCGTCGATAGTTTTATCGTTGAGCTCATTTTTTGTTTGCTAATGGGAGTGTGTGGCTCGCAGCGCTCGGAGACCCACAGCTTGGACTTAGCCGCCCAGGAGCGTCGTTGACCACGTGCTCCTTGGCTCCGAGCTTTTCGCCTCGCCCTCTCTTCCACCGCTCGTCTATCAGTACGCTCCTTCTGTTACCTACGCTGTCTCTTTGTACCCGCCTACCTCACCTCGTCGACAGCACGTCAGGTTGGCCACCCGACCCGCGAGCCAACCCTCACGTCTCTGGTGCCCCGGTATCCCTAGTGGCCGCTTCGCGGCCACCGGTCCTTTCCTGCTTTTCGTGCTTTTACCGTCCTTTCCATAGCGGCTCTTTTCGTGTACTTAAATCATTTCTCGGTCCTTATACACACACGTCTTTCCTTATACCGCAACGACGCGACTCGAGGCTGAGTGTGCCTATAATTTTGTTGTTCCAGATCAATATCAGGATTAGTACTAAGCATTTTCTTGTTTTCTATATGTTTACTGCCATCTTAATAGCATTATTATCACTAATACCTCTATTGGTTCATTTCATTTCACATTTCATTTTCTGTCAAACTGCGTTACACGAGCAAGGATGGGGCTTGAAATAAAGTCAATGGCATAGTTGTCCTATGATGCATTAGCTACCAATGCTCTTTGACGCTCGGAGCGAGGCTTGATATCACATTTGAACGGTGCTAAGTGACTATGATTGTTGTGGGTTAGCCAAATGGTCGACTCTTATGCACTCAACTCACAACCCCAAAGATTTTTCGTTAGCTGCTGTATCGGGTACAATATCTTCCTCATTTTCGTCTCGGGCCTTGGATATAGTAAATGCGGCTAACAAGGTCGCGAATACGATAAACAAAGTTGAATCTACAATATGTAAACCTGAGCAGATTCTAGCCGTACAAAATAGAAACCCAGTCAAACCAGAGCAGTAAGCGGTAGTACATACCGACGTCCCCAACCAAATACTGTAGCAGAGGGTATGGGTTCTTCAAAGAATCGTTTTGGATTGAATGTTTCCGGGTCGGGATAGATCGCTGGGTCATGTGTGATAGCCCTATTCAACAGTACGTCTTAAAAACAATGCAAAATATCTAACTGGAGATTGAACCAACTAGGGGTTCCCAATTCTATGTTTCAGGATTCGGTTATAACGGCACCGAATCAATCTACCATTCACTTACACAACCGCTCCTTTCGGAATAAGGCACCCCCGATAACGTCGTCTTTGACTGAGCGGTGAGGCATACCCTTCTATGGCTGTGAAATAGGCTGCTGTTTCCGAAAAATTATTACGCATACCTAGCGGAATTGCAGGTAACCACCTGTTAACCCCCTGAATAACGGCATTGACGTATGGCAGAGAGTCTTGATTGTGCATATTTGGGAGGCGATGTGGCCTAACCACGCGGTCGATTTCGGCTTGTGCGTCAGCTTGAACCTCCGGTATAATGTCGTAGCGAGGAAGAAAACCATGAACGAGGTAACTGTCTTTTCGATATGATTATCGTACGGCATTTTCTTAGGATAACTGCCAGACACGCTGTTTCCGCTCCCGCTATTAAAGTAGTGAAATCGTTTTCAGTCTTGTCTCAAAGTTAGTGACGCACCGGAAAACATCGTTGCAGCCATATGCTTAATATGGTCTTCGGCCTCCTCCAGCTCCATCTCACCTCGGGGGACATCGGCCAACAATGTCCGTACAACTGAAGGCTGAGCAACATCCGCTTGCTAAGCACGGGATTTTTTCAGCGTTGTCTTAAGAATTTAACAAGAGAGCAAGTAACTCACGATGGCTCGCTTAGTCCAACTGAACATACCGTCTACCAAGTCATCTTTCTGGCTCCTCCATTCTAAAACTTCCCGCTTCCAGCCTCCCTGTACCTCACACAACGGCCCATGTTGGTGATGACATAGCTAAAGTTTGCTTTTCTACACCTCGTAGGCCAATGACGAACTAGGGATTGAAATGCAGAACGGAGCTGGCGTTCGTGGCCTCTTTATTCTGGTATCCGACATCAGTAGGGGGTAGGGTGGGGGACCTTTCCCATACGTAGCTCATCATTTGTTCATGATTGTCCTCTTCCGATCGAGTTGAACTCTTCCAGCTCGGCAGATCGACGGTCCCATGAGGTTGAACTTATCTTGCTTCGTATAAGCCCTCTATCTACCACCAGTGATTCTTCAGTATTCAATCTGATTGTCGATTGAAAGCTACTGATGTATGCGGCCTATGAGGCCGCAAAAGATCGGCGTACGCGGCATAATGCCCGCGGTCATGGCAGAGTTCTTTAAGTGAACCGACTAGCCCTGCAGAGGCTGGTACCGTCAGAACATGCTATGCTTTCCATCCCTAGAAAGTAACCAGCGCCATTCCGCGGCCTAAGCTGGTAGCTGTAACCCAAAAAACGAGAAGACCTTCCATGGCCGCCGGTTATTCCCAGCCGCACCACAGCCTACCTAGTGACAGCTTGTTCTCAATATCATAACATTGACAGAAGCCTGAAGTTTTCGTTTCTTCTTTTTTTCCGTTTGACTAATCAAGTCGGCTGTGCGAGGTAGCCAAACTATAATATCGAAGGATGCAAGCCAGCTATTAACGCAGGACCTTCCTTAACGGTACATATGACAGCTAGTTGCCGATGGTTGTTATTCCGTTCCTGAAATGAATACGCAAATTATTCGAGTCGGGGGCTCAGGCTTCATCTGTGTTTTATATAATGATCGAGTCTATATGCGTGGTCTAGCTTCGAATACGAATCGGATTTTTTATATTAGCCTCGTAGCATAGAATCAGGCTCAAGCGCCAGTGATTATAGATTTGTACTGGTCCGTTCGAGGGCCCATGTTGCATTTGAAAGGCGCAGGGTGGCTATAATTATCTATATGTCATTGCTCTAACTCCAATTGGCAGACATTACACTTACAAAACCAACGAGTTCTCTTTAGCTCTAATGAATGGCACAATTTCTTCCCCGCTCTCGTCTCGAGCCTTCGAAATCTTAAAAGCGGCGAGCGTCGATGCGATTGCGATGAACAAAGTCCCCTCCGCGATATATTGGCCAAGACAGATTCTACACAGGCTAGCTTAGATAGGTTTCGGTAGAGAGCTAAGAGGCATCCTCACCTGCGGCCCCATCCGAATCCAGGAGCTTGCGGCGTGCCTCTATCCATAAACCGATCCGGGTTGAAGCTCTCTGGATCTGTATATATGCTGGGGTCTTGCGTCATGGCCCTCAAATCGATTATAAACACCCAAGAGATTCCATTATCTCAATCAAGATGTCACTCACCATATATTTCCTAAACTGGTTCATATTCGTTGAGTGAACACACTGGGGTATGAATCAAATAGCCGCTTACACGGTTGCTCCTTTTGGGACAAGGTAACCCTTATAGACATCGTCTTGAATGAGACGATGGGGCATCCCTTTACACATAGTTCATTAGCCAAATGTCTTGTTGATCCGATGACGACGCCTTTACCCATAGGTGTGACAGGTAGCCACCTGATTACTTCTTGGATGATCGCGTTCACGTATGGGAGTGCTTCACGGTCATCCATTTTCGGCAAGCGATCCCGGCCTATGACATGATCGATCTCTTCCTGAGCTTTCGCCTGGACTTCAGGGTATAAGACCATCGCTAAGACAAAAATCATAAAGGAAGATACGCTCTGTAAAAAAACATCAATCTCAATCCGAATGCCTTTTTGAACACGCATCCCACCGTTTCAGAGCCAGCTAAGTCAAACCAGTGAGACTCGAACCTCCGATAAATGTAGTGCATATACTCACCGGGAAACAATGTCCCCGCGATATGTTTGATATGGTCTTCGGCTTCCTCTACAGTCATTCCACTTTCTGGGATATCGGCAAGGAGGGTTTGTACCACTGAAGGTTCCGCCGTGCCTTCTTGCTACAGCCAAAGATAATAACCATTCATCTCAAAAGACAAATACTGCCGGCACCCACTATTTGACGTTTTGTCCAATTGAACGTCTCGTCGACCATCACTTCTTTCTGCTGCCTCCATTCGACGATATTGCGCTTCCATTCAGCACCGGGCATCCAAGATGGAACATATTTCAGCGCTGGCACCGTATTTACCCAGTAGTCTGTTGCAATCACATACAGTAAGCTCTTGGTTAAATTGACCCGTATTAAATGAACCACTCACTTGAGGCCAATCCGGCTCGCATCATGTTGGCATTCGCGGTTCCAACGAGGACCACGAACCTGTCATCAGCGCTTTTGACTGGATAGCCATAGGTTATGCGCATGATAATCGCACTAGCCGCCCTAATGCGAGATCGGAATCGGTTACACCGTCTTCTACAACCATATTCGACTTACTGCCTGAAATCCTCCTCCAACCTGTCTGTCGAAACCAACAATCGCTTCAAAAACGCCCGTATCTCGGCCTCTTGATAAGGATGATACACAGTCGCAGCATTCTTTGATAAGAATTTATGCATCATCTTTCGATATGCTCGATGTCTCGGACCAAGTGGACACATGCTAACTGCCTTTCTCCAATCAACCCTATCATAGGAGTTAGAACCGCTGGCGATTGGCGTGAGATGTTAGGGATTACAGCCATTCGTCCGTAATCATCATCATCTCTGGTCTATCTGAATAAATTGAAGACCTTTTCTCGAGCAAATCATTCGCAGCGGTCGCAGAGTTCAAAACGACAGTTGTCTGACCAAATATGGTAAAAGATATGATATCACCTATCCGAAGTGATGTGGCTAAGTATAAAGTATAATGGATCTTCGTTAAATACGCACTATTCAGGTCCTGCCCCAGCTGTGCGAAATATCGATGATCACTTCCCGGGGGAAGTGACCGTACATGACCCACAATCCACTCTGGTTCTCCAGGAGATGGGGGGTAAGGAAGTTTTGAGGCTCGTGGCTTTTGTTTTTGCCACATGTAAACAAAGAATGTCATAAGAACGGCACTAGACGCGGCGACATATGCTCTAGAGGACATGTCGAGATGATGGTTGTTATCTGCAGTCTCCGCCACGAACCCGAGAAGCTCTAGATACGGACATCCTATTCCGTGTCGCGCGTTTATACGTCATTGTATTCAGTTGGGACTATACAGCAGAACTTGTTCTTTATTTGGCACTTTGATTATGTTATACAACCATTTGCCCCGTGCTCACAGAGCCTCCACCCCACCCAAAGTGCAGTGAGCCCCGGCGAGCTCTGTCAAACGCCCATATGAATCCTCCTCGTTTGGCTGAAACCCAAACATCTTGAGGAGATCATGAGAATTATAAACCGAGTGCTTCGCGGCCGGGTAGAGCGCAGAACTGAAGCCTGGCTCAAACAGATGCGGGACGTCCTCAGCCGTAGCAAATTCATATGCAAAGAGATGGCGTGTTTCCTTGTACCCTTCTAGGGACTTACGATATCCTCCCCCACCCACATCACAGTCGGGTAAATCCTCCATAGATTTGGAAACGCGCTCATGGAAGGCCGTCTCGCACAGCTCGATCGCTACTTTGCGCTTCTGCGTGGTGTGTACCCGGGTAGGAAGGCTATTGCACAGATTTTTCCAGTGAGAGTCGTCTTGGCGGCCTGAGAAACGTGTGACCCAATAAGTGAGTTGATCGATCGTGAGACTTTTGCATTGACCGAGTGGTATAACGTAGGACGGCCTGATTGGTACATAAAGCAGAGAGAACTTCAGATTTAACATCTCGATCAAATCTAGGTTCGTTGTATTAAAGATGTATTTCAATGTAGTATGACCCACGAGCCAACTTATGATAATCTGAATGTGTCGTATCTGCCTCTTAGTCCGAGGTATCGGCGGAGACGGCATCTAGGCCATCTATCTAAGAGATGAACATCTCACGTGTTTGAGCCCAACTGGAACTGAGCAGGGCAAGCTCACTGTTTAATCAATACCTTGGGTCTGAGGTCCAACGGCCTCCCTTCAGTACCCTGCAACGGAGCTCGTACACGTCCATCTCCGAGTGCCAGCCCAACCAAGTCCGGTAGAATTAGCACTATTCCATAAATATACATGTAGAGTTTAAAGTGGCTATCTTGGCGCACGGCCAGAAGGGATGTAGCTGCCATCAACCCAATTTGAAATTCACTGGACATTTTTGGTGCACAACCACTCGTAGTGCGTGCAGCAAGAACTCTAAATACGATCCCAAGGAAGGAGTAGTGTCTCAGACTCCGTCTCATCCTGGTGTGTTTCCGACTGCTGACTTCTGCGACTCTATTGCTGCGGATATACTTTTTCTGTGTCAACCCTTTCGTTTATTGAACAATCAAGTCCCGCAAACGATCAAGATGCACGCAGCTGCTATAGCCTCTCTGACGTGGAGGAAGATTCTACTCTATTTGTTTACTTCTATACCCCACGGTGGTGCCCAGATGATAACGAATCCTGCACAACAAAAGGACCAGTGATGCGGCTTCAACCATGCTGTTGAGAATCCAGGCCTACAAAGTTGACTCGCCACCCGATTGATCGATGTCGTATGTAAAATAACGGGGGTCAACGTTGACCCAGTGGGGGTACATGCCCGGGTAGCGAATGAAGGAAGGCTGTTCGATTGAGTTATGTTATCGTTCCGTCTTGACATCTCCATCTCTATTCAACCTAAACTGACATAGATGATGGATGCGATACGAGACTTCTCCTTTCTCCTTCTAACTCACCCCGCCCCCACCCCCGGCGCCAGCCCACAGGATGTCATAATCTCCCCCCCCAATACAACGCCACTTTTTTTTAACGGTGTCTCGTCAAAATTTGCGGCTAAATACAAGAAAGGACGAGAAACGAGACAGATCAAGGACAGTTTCAACATTACAGGTATCGGCTTGATATATTTCTTCAAAGGCAGAGGAAGATCGTGGGAGTGGCTGAAAAGTGAGCCGTAGCCAGTTTAGGGTTTATCATGGGGCAAATTAAACCCATCTACAGTTCCAACAGACACAACAGAACCATCATTAGTAATTCACGGGACTAGATATTCAGCGATACGCATGATAATCACATCACGCCACGCATTTATGCATGTGCCGTATTTTACTCAGACTGTGTACAAATAACTGAACTTCATCTAGAGGTCTGATTATGTCGCGCGACTCTCCCCCGTACTCATGGCCTTTGTCCAATCCAAAGCGCAGTGTGAGCCTTTGCGAGCTCTATCAACCGCGCATGTGAATCCTCCTCCGACCACCCCCCACCAAACATATCAATCAAATCCCGTAGATCATATATCGAGTGCTTTGCAACCCTGCCAACCGCATAATTAATATCCGGTTCAAACACATGCGGCGCGGTCTCCGCCAAAACAAGTTCCGAAAAGAAAATGCTTTTTTGCCCCTCGTGCGCGGCTATACGTTCATATTCCTCTCCTGGGCTCAGTCCGGGTTCTCGCAGGTCAAGTTTAGGTATACGTTCATCGTAGGCTCTTTTGCATAGTTCGACTGCTATTTCCCGTTTGGCTTGACTTTGCGCCTGGGTAGGGGACGCATCGAATATGTTTGTACCATGTGGGTTGGCTCGATAGGCTGAGAAATGGGTCGCCCAATAAACGAGTTGGTCAACCGTGAGATCCTCGCAGTAGATAAAGGGAGGATACGAGCTTAAGGCAATCGGCGTGTAAAGTGCATCGCGTACGAGTAGCACCAATTTAGAACTTGGGCTGTCAATAGATAATATGAAGTCAGTAATTCATCGTAGACGCTGTAGCCCAACTTACGCGCTAAAACCATGGTTGTTTCTGAGCTCAAGATATCGGCGAAGTCGAGACTCGGGCCACCTATCCAAATAGAAGAAGATTTCGGTCATGAGCCCAACTAAATCAAAAAAGATCGACCCACCTTTCAATCAATGTCTCGGGACCATCATCCGACGACACCAAGCCACTCCACCGGCGTTCCAACGGAACCTGAGCATGCTCATCTCCAAGTACTAGCCCAGCAAAAATGAGCACGAGAAGCGCTATTCCATAGGTATATATCTCAAATTTAGAGTGCACAAAGTTGTTGTGAAATTGGCTCAAGAGTTGAGGGGAATGTGGTCGCCTCTGATCCAATTCGAAATTGACACTGACTGACTCCTTTGACGCCCAAACACACCTTAGCGCCTGCGATGAAAACTCTAGATATGATCCCAAGGAAAGAGTGTCTCAGATTTGCCCCTATCATGTTTGCTGAGTTTAGGGACCCTGACTCCGGCTGGTTGCCGTTCCCGCGCTACCAATCCTGGGTGCATGACCCATATGTGATGCTTCAACAATTCCATTGAATCACGCATTTATCTACTTTGCATTCAATTAAGAATATCTAACAATTCTCGTTTTTCTTTATTTATCTGGAAGTACGATTACACAACACACCCCTTATCCCGCTCATGGTTTCCGCCCAATCCAGAGCGCAGTATGAGCCTTGGCAAGCTCTGTCAAGCGCTCATGCGAGTCCTCCTCTGTCCACCCTCCACCAAACATATCCAGCAGATCCTGAAGATCGTATATCGAGTGCTTCGCGACCCGGCCGAACACAGGATTAACGTCGGGCTCAAATACATGTGGCGCGGCCTCTGCCAGAGCAAGCTGATACGCAAATGAACGAGACGCTTCAAAGTACCCGTCCAGAGGCGAGACGAGCTTGTCGCCCTTTATCATCACATCCCGCTTGATTTTGACAAACTTGGAAGTACGCTCGTCGAAAGCCTTTTCGCACAATGAGAGTAGTGCTTCGCGCTTTTCTTTGCTTCGTGCTTGGGTGAGAGATGCATCGAATACGTTGGAATTGTGCAAATCAGCTTGACTGTCCGAGAAATGTGCGGCCCAGTAGACGAGCTGATCGGTCGTGAGAAGTGTGCAGCCACCGAGCAGAGTAACAAGTGACGGTACGACCGGTGTAAAGAGTTCAGCGCGAACGTGAGATCGCAGATCCGACTCGTATCTGTATTTCACTCGTATATATTTATTTGGGCACAGGGTCGTTTGGGCATCAACTTACGGAGCTGGGAATCCGCTATACTTACCTCGTACTATAAGATACTGGCGAAGCCGGTAATCCGGCCAACTGTCCAAACAGGAGAAAATATCACTCGCTGTAACCCACATAGACCGATCCCAGGTCGACTCACTGCTCAATCAACGCCTCCGGTTCAACATCCGACGACACTGACACGCTCTTCCATTTAGGACGTTGGAATGGAACTTGCGTTTTCTCGTCTCCGAGTACCGACATAGCCAAACCAAGTGCGACTGATACTAGTCCATAAACATACATGTCAAGTTTATAGTATACCTTGGTGCGAAATCAAAGCAGGTGGTTGTTATCAGCACCAATAAGAAATCCACATGTCACTTTTGATAGCTAACCCCGTTTTAGTTCTCAGACCGAGAGCGCTAGATTTGGTCCCAGAAAAGGAAAGAGCGTTTCAGATTTGACCCGTTTGGTTCCAGTTTACTCCCGGCTTGCTGAGTTACTGGACCTTACCTCTGCGCAGTTGTCGCTCCCGTGTCAACCCTTCATCGTTTCTCGAGCATTTGAACTCTGTAAACCCAATAGGCTATATTCAACGGACAGCTGCTATAGCCTTTTTGACGCAGTCGCAGGTTCTACGCTCTTGGCTCTTTTGTCACGCATATCCAAAGTCCACGGTGTGCAAATGACTCCCCGCATGGTGAGTAGGCCATTCATCCAAATCTGAAAATCATCCCGGGCACTGGTAGGTTATATGTCAAACCACGCATTTATACACCCTTGATTGAGTCAAGACTATTCAACAAATCTTGTTTTTGATTTGGGAACGCGATTTCACAATATAATTCTCGTACTCACGGCTTCTGCCCAATCCAAAGCGCAGTATGAGCCTTGGCGAGCTCTGTCAGACGCTCATGCGAGTCCTCTTCCGTCCATCCTCCGCCAAACATATCCAGCAAATCCCGAAGATCATATATCGAATGCTTCGCAACCCGATCAAGCGCAGGATTAACATCCGGCTCGAATACATGCGGCGCAGCCTCTGCCAGAGCAAGCTGATACGCAAACGGACGACACGCCTCTTCGTACCCGGGTAGATACCACTCGTACTTGCCGCCCTCTGTCTCCTTGTCGGGCTCGCTTCCGATAAACTTGGAAGTACGTTCTTTCAATGCTGACATGCATAATTCGACTGCTGCTTCGCGTTTTTGCTCGCTTCGTATTTGGGTAGGCGGTGCGTCGAATACGTTTGCGCCATGCGAGTTGACTCGGCGGCCTGAGAAATGCGCGGCCCAGTAAACGAGTTGGTCGACTGTGAGTTGTCTGCAGTCACCGAGTGGACTATCAAGAGACGGTACGAATGGCGTGTAAAGTACCTCTCGGACATGAGATAGTAGATCCGACTCGTATCTATCTTCGTCATGGATATTTATTCGGACATAGAGTGATTTGAGAATCCACTTACGGAGCAGGGAATCCGCTATACTTGCCTCGCAGTGCAAGATACCTGCGAAGTCGGTAATCAGGCCACCTATCCAAACAGGAGAAACACTCTATCAAAAAAAATCCGACTAGACCAAAACCAAGACCGACTCACCGCGCGATCAAGGCTTCATCATCCGGCGACACCACCAACCCGTTTGTCCCGACTGGAACCTGTGCGCTCCCATCATTTCCAAGCGCCAGCCCAACCAAACCAAGCACGACGGACGCTAATCCATAAACACGCATATTGAGTTTAGAGTGTACAACGTTAGCGTGGTAGGGAAATCAAAGGTCGGCGCAATTCGAAATTTGGCTGGAGGATTCCTTTGACGCCCAACCACGTCCTAGCGCGTCGACGTCAACGCCGAAAAACACTAGATATAATCCCGGCGAAAAAGAAAGAAAGAGTGTCTCAGATTTTTGCCCCCGTCTCACCCCGATTTGCTACTGCTGCTGCCTTGTTGCCGGAGTTGAATTTCGGCTCTGGCGCTCTACTCGAAGCGGGATCTATTCGACCAGGCGTCATACCTGTGTGGCTGACTCGACTCTGCTGACGTTCTCATCCAATCCGCCACACAACCGCGAACACGAACACTACCTCCGCGGTGATGTCCAAGCGAAAACACGACGAAACAGCCGATGATCCGACTCCAACTCCACTGCTCAGAATTCAAGCGTACGAAGCCGACTTGGTGCACGATCGACCTAACCTCGCTGAGCTCGTTCAATTGGAAAAGCGGGGTGGAACAGGACCAGGGGGGTTGATTCGGTGGGGAGAGCAAGATGATGATGATGTGTGGGTTGATAGGTGTGTAGCGAATCTATAGAGTTTTGTGCCTTTTGAGATGGGGCGTTTGTTCGAAACGGAAAGCGGGTTCGAAGTAGAGTGAATGGTGTATGTATTATCACAACGGTCTGACGTCTCTATCTTTATTCTACAAACTCGACTGACTTGGTGAAACAGATTCGACGCGAGACTTCTGCTTGCGCCATCTGATCTTGCCCCTGGCTCCTTATCCCCAACCCATGATGATCCATTGAAGGACATTGGATGGTCAGACCTGCCGTCCGACGCAGAAGACACGTTCTTCATGACGCCCATCCAAATTGCCGAGTACAGACACACAATGATGAGGAACGAGATGGAGCAAGGACGGTTAGCTCGGTTACGGGCGCTGGCTGAACGGGATCCCAGTCCAGATAACACAAGACGAGACGAAGAGGAGAAATGGGGAGGAAGCGACGAAGAAGTGAGTCAGCACTACCATCTATCTATCCATTCAGCCCTCGTGAATGAATGAATCGCCAGCCCGACGACGCCCAACTCGAGTTGATGACACGCACGGCCGTACACATACTCGCTTCGCCCAATCCTGTGCAGCTCGAGATGAGGATCCTGGCGAACCATGGACGGAACCCCAAGTTTGCGTTTCTGCGCGGGCGGTGGTCACGGGCTTGGGCCCGGGTGAAGAGTGGCGGGGTTCATAATGAAAAGAAGGTGAGTGGTGATGATGGAGGAAAGAAGACGAGTGGGATTGGGGGTCTGGCAGGGTACGAGAGCGAGAGCGAGGGTGAGGAGTCAAAGGAGGGTGAGGCGGTGGTGCGAGATCCTCCCGTGTCATCAGGGGAGGACGAGCAGGAGCGGGTGAAAGCCGAGAGGCGGGCACGGGCACAGGAATGGATGCGTAGGAAACGGCAGGAGCGAGAGCTGGGGCCGTCTGCTTGAGGTGTTTCTCCGCCGAAGGAATGCAATACGTGTTCAATCGTATCTGTTGCCACACAAGATCGATGAACTCGATGTGGGATGTCGCGAGATTCAGCCAGAGGAGACATCCAGACCGGTGGGGTGGCGCACAATCAGGTCTTATCAGACGCCCACAGTGCCAAACACACCCTCGCAGAGTGCCGCAAAAGTGTGCGCGAGTGCGTGGACCGGAACGGTGCGAGGACCGGAACACGTGTCGTACCCGACGTCGGGCTCGCTTGGAGCCACGAAGGGGAGCTAACCGGGGGGGACGGGATGGGGGGACAAAGGGAGCCACGTGACCTGGCTCATTGTGTGGACCCTGAGAGGATGGGATGAGAGCTCGACATGCGCTTCTGGTGAATTAGACTCCAACGGACATAGGAACGGGGGTGGGATCGGGGCGCATACAATGGCAGCTGTGGTATAAGAGTGAGACAGGCCCAAGTGTCGCTCTTCACCTCTAGTCGGGCTATCACACTTTGCCATGTCTGTCTATACTCCCCCCCACCTGCGCGCCAGCCACGACGAGTCCCGCCACGGCCGCCCCACCAGCCGCCTCTCGGTCCACGAGTTCGAGGACACGCGCACCATGGGCCCGTCCCTCCACCACTTTTACACCAACTCGCCCGCGTTCCAGCGCGTCCGGCAGATGAAGCGCCTCTACGGCGACAACGAGCACGTGAACCAAAAGTTTGCGCAGAACCGCGAGCGCTCCCGCACCGACGACCACACCCTCGCCCCCATGTTCCGCGACCAGTTCTACCAAGCCTTCAGCGACATGGTCGACGACATTGGCGGCCCCGAATGCCTCCTCGTGCCCAATCCCTCGACCGGCGCAGCTCGCTTCGTGCGCAAATTCGCCGATCTCGGATGCGCACCCGGCGGATTCGCCCAGTACCTTCTCACGACATTTCCCCAATGCACCGGTGTCGGGGTGACCCATCCCGAGGGATACACCATGACTTACCAATCCTGGTCCAACGCGATGCAACAGCGCTTCCCGGTCCATTTCGCCGATCTCACGTCCGCGCCGGGTGACCTCGCCGCACGGGTCCTGCCGGACCTCGACATGCCGATGACGCCGCCCGACTCGCCGTCGCGCACTGCCCGTCGACCGGTGGCTCAACATTCGAATCTGTGCGATGTGGTGATTGCGGGTGCGATACTGTGTAATGACCGGACGCGCCAGGGTCAACCGGTTGAACGCGCCGCGCGCCCCTTGCTCGCATTTGCTCAACTCAGGGTCGCACTCTCTATGCTCGCGCCCGGTGGGACACTCATTCTCGTCGCGTCGGCCAACCCCAACGTGTTTTGTCTCGAGATTCTAGGACTGGTGCGACGGTTATTCGCCGGCGGAGTCCGTGCGACCAAGGGTCGCAAACTACACGAAATCCGAAGCGCATACTATGTCGTCGGCCAGGGCTTCAAAGGCGCAAACCCAGACGTCCTCAAACAAATCGACGAAGCGATCCGAACGCTCAAACGACGTGGTGCGCAAGAAGGACAGTACAACCCCACCTACGGCGGATCCGAAGACGACGACGAGATCTCGTCGGTCTCTCCTTCCGGCTCCATCGTCCCTACTCCCCTACTGCTCCACCCGCACTTGACCGAGATCGACATTTTGCGATCGGATGGCGAGTGGCTGCTGCGCCACTATGAGCCCCTCTGGACGCGTCAGGCCGACGCACTCGAACGGGCACTCGCGCGCGTGTCGTCGAAATCGAACGGTCCGACGTCCGACGGAGATCGGAAGAGTTGGAGGCGCTCTGGGGTGTTTGATGAACCCGCCCGATCACGAAAGATTTCTCAGCGAGGAGGAGAGTACGACGCGATGGTCTCGGCGTTTGAACACGGCCTCAACGTCGGTTCTGCCGCGCATACATCATCATCCAGCAAGAGCAGGAGACCACGCGCGGAAGAACGATGGATGTGATCCTTTTGCTTATTTTCGTTTCTTGTTTTCATTTGCACTTTTTTTCGATATGTGATCACCTCTCCGTTACGCATACCCCCGGCTTTGCGTTGTATTTTGTTTTCGGGTTTTGGTGTTGTGTGTGTTTTTGGATGATCGATTGCCACTGGTTTGGTTAGAAAAACTAACGAACGGATACGTGTTGTACGTTACTGTATCAATAACTTGACTATTCCTTTGCATGTCTTATTGTTCGTCCTAATGAAATTCGTAGCATGCATCCATCGAAGTCGAAGCCAGACCCGGTTGCTTAGTCCGAGGGAAGACTGATAGCTTTTCCGATGTCGAGAGGACAATTGTGAACTTTATCGTTGATTGAATTCGCGACGAGGTGAGATATAATATAGCGATCTGTCCCTGCGTGCTAATTAGCCATCGAATACAGTCGTACGTGCGTGTTTATCGAACGAGCCGCCCTCTTACAATAGAGCTGATACGCCTAGGGCGATTCCTTTGTGGGACGCTCGTATCATCATGACGTGGATTTGGCGAGTACATAGGAAGTACGCGTTTGGGAGGGCACAATAGGCGGATGGTGTTTGGCGTTGTGAGGTTCCGAGAGGAACTGCTTGCGTTCATGCCTCCATGTATGCGTCCCGCGTGGAGCGGGTCCGGGAAGTGTTACGGCATGCAGTGACGAGCGCGGGGTAAATCACGTGGGCGTTTGCCATGTGGTTCGTCATGCGTGAGCTATAATTGATAGTTGTCTTTTATGCCAAGCGTGTGAGCAAGCCTCCACAAAATCATCGAACTCTCGATTGTGTTTGGGATGGTCGAGTTATTGGGCATGTGGGATAGGAACTGGCGTTCTCGAGGGGGAGCAAAACGGCCTCGGGCAATAGGTATATCATGTGACCCTTTCCCAGGCTATCGTTGCGCACAGTTATTGATTGAACGTACAAAGATCCACAACATATACCCCGACCCCGAGTACCCAAAGCGACATGATGAGCTACCGGCTTCGGATAGTGGTATCAATATAGGTCTCTTCGTGAATTTACTAGGTATAATGTTTCAGAAGCTCGCGTGTCCTGACAAGGCCTGGGCAAAGCTGGCTACAGGCGGCGATAGAAAACAGGAAAGCACCAGAACGCCTATGACTTGGGATGGGGGGTGGGGCGGAAATACACGTGCGCCGACCCGCGAACTCGACGTGTCGTCGTAAGGAGCAATGTCGGCGCTGGCCGACATGGCTGCACACGTGATCGGAGTGCCAAGCGCCGGCCTCTTCCCGACTTAGTAAAGTTGCTCCAGTGCTCGTGCACCGTAGCCAGTTACGGTGCACGACCCCACACAGCTCGAAAATCCTTCATCTTCCGGACTCCCCCTAACATATGCATCATCACTTCATACAATTACCCAACAATCATACCATGGCTGGACGTTGCTGGAGTTTGTTGGGAAACTTATGGATTGGAGCCAAGCCGTGAGGTTAGATCAGGTGTAAATATGGAGTGATTGACGAGCTAAGGTTCGTGGAACACACGGTTCACGAGCCGTTGCGCATTGTTGTTGAAAAATATGAACTTCGGCCGCCTTGAGAGTTTACTAGGTACCGAGAAAATCGTGAAAATAAAAAATACAAAAGATTTGGGCAGAAGTGAGATGCAAATGGAATTGGAGCGTCACAAGCACCAAATGATGATTACATGACTCTTGCGCATTAGGAGCATTTCAGGTTCAATTTGCTTGTTCCGGACGTCAATGTTCTCCAAGGCGCATCAATCAACTTACACATATCACTTCTACGTATAATTTTGGTTTTTAACTTTCCCAGCCTCCCAGGTGGCACGAGTAAATCCCTAAGACGGCCAACCCCCGCACTATGCGATAACAACGCGCAAATGGCTGATGGAGCCGTTGTACGTACCTTACTCACTTGGAGTGTTATCTCTAGCTTCTGACCTCTAACACCCGCCCATTCAACCTATTTGAGATCCACGTGTAATCAGAAGCCTAAGGGAACGACACCTCCACCAGCAATGTGTTTCCCTAAGTTATATGTATATGATTCATAAGCTACCGGATAAATTCAGATGTTTTAGGTACTGGGCTATAGCAAATACACATCCAACCCATAGCCACATGCAACTCAATTTCAGTTGGCTGATGTATATTTTGCTTGCTATTTGGCGCTTCCAGAATCGGAACACATGGAAAGCGCATATAGCAAATGGAAGAGTCAGTGGGAAGCCACGACGCGGGCGAAGTGATGCACGATTGATGGTAGGGTAGACAAGCTTGTTCTAACCGTGTGCGTGGCACGCCGCGTTTTCGTGCGACGATAAACAACCGCGATTGTGACAATATTGTCCGTTGTCCCCTTTTTGTGATGCAACCCGTCGGCCGCCACCTACTACTTTCATAGTGTATCCCTGGGCTCCAGATAGCTAACAGGCTCTCCAATAATCTAACGCACTATCGTACTAGGTAGATCGCGACAACAACTGTCAATTCGACATGCTCGGATAACGCCATTTATGCAAAAAGGCATAGTATTTGAGGCATGTTCTCCAACTCACGTAAACCTCTTTTGGTGGTGAGTTATCTCACCTCAGTTGCATTTGATATAACTGAGCTTGGAATGGAATTGGGAGCCCCGGCTTAGTTCTGGCTGTGTTAGGTAAAATCTGCCTATCTTGTACATCGTGAATGGCGTCTCAACGTAGCACAGTGACCTATTTCAACGTAACACACACCTCAATCCGTCATCAATATCTCGGGTAGATCAATAGCTTTGGCAAAAGCCGGATGTCCAACTACGTTCCTGAGGGCTCCTAGCGCTATTCAGCGTTTGTCTGGCCCTACTAAATAGGGCAGAAGTAACGCAGAGATAGCGCCAGACAGCTCTGGTCGCAAACCCTCAGAAGCATACATATTGAGAACGTGACAAGAGTTTTTTTGTCTTCTATAAAGCAGGCTGGTTTGGTCGCCTGTGATATTATCCCCTTATCCCGTCTCAGGTATATCCCTTACATTCTACTCGGACATTTTCGATATGCCTGACACTCTGGGCCCGACTCTCAATAAATGCTCCCTGCTCCCATCCAGGATATCTCTCCCAGATATTCTAGGTTTCACCAGCCAGTTTTTTGACACAAAACTTGACCCTCATTGGAAAGAGGCTGAGAGTGAATCATATCCTTGGTTTAAGACCAATGGTTAAACTGCCTCCATATTCATTGTTGCAAATTTCTTCTCACATGTTTCATTAGGTATCCTCATGGGCCGCAAGGACCAAGCACTTGATCATAGTGGTCTCGGTCAACTAGGTGCACTCGTGTACCCTGAAGCGGACCTTCTCCACCTACGCCCCCCAATGGACTTTTTGATATGGCTTTTTGCTGTACGTGATTCAGAACCTACCCTAACCTAGTACCTGATGTTTCGCTAGTTTGACGACATGTTTGATGAAGGAGACTTGCGTGGAAATATTCATGGAACCAAGATGGTCATTGATAACGCCATGGATGTCCTTCGTAATCCCGGTACTGCAAAGCCTGGCTGCCCGGCCGTTGCGGCCATTCATGAGTAAAGTCAGTTCAGTATAGCTTCTATAGTAGGGCTGATGTTATTGATAGTTTGTTCAATCGGATGCGACCCGACGCCAGCGAAGCTGCAATCCAGCGCTTTCTGTTAACAGCAGAACTCTACTTAAATGCTGTTTTACAACAGAACGTGTGCCGCATGGTTGATAATATTCCCACTGTCGAAGAATGGATCAAACTGCGCCGTGATGTAGGCGCAGTTCAGCTTTGATTCGCTAAACTCGTTTAAAAAACGTGGTCAAGCAATCTACTAACTGGTCGTGATGGCTGTCCTCGAGTACTCCCTTGGGCTTGACCTTCCAGAACAGTTTCACGATGATCCAGTGATGTTCGAGCTAGAGTTGGCAGCCAACGACATAATCTGTTGGACAAACGATATTTATTCTTTTCCTGTTTGTAATGCTTATGATTTATTTAGACGTCAGAGCTGACTTGTTGTTGGAATAGACGGAATACGCGCAGGGCGATCCTCAGAGCCTAGTCTTCGTCGATATGTATAACGAGCAGACGGACCTTCAGAGGGCTAGAATCGACATTCTACTAGTACAGACAGTCGTTTCAACTCAACCTTAGCGATCGCATTTAGGCGGAAATGGCCTCCCCAACAAGGGAGGCGGTTTATTCTATGGCGAGGAAGGAAAAAGTACATACAACAAAAGCTACAGGCGAAAAGGAGAGGCCGAAACTCAGACATTCAGATAAGAAACCCAGGACAGGTAATCAAAGCTACATGATGAAAGAAAGACTGGCGAGAGGTATATAAAGGATAATGGAAAGGATAATTATAGAAAAGGGAAAAAAAGGAAAAAAAAAACTGACCGGAGGCAAGGGGTGGTTGGGCATTCTGGGTAGCCAGCTACATCGCCTCGCCCAGGCAGCCCACCTTGCCTAAACTCGATCCTCCCAGTTCAGATCCACACCTTCGTGCAGATCATCGTCCTCCACCACTATCCTCCTCTCGTCGACCAGCGCTTGCTCGTCCAAGGCGGGAGGTCCCAGTGGGGACTGTGGCCGGCTTGGCGTGCGGTCGGCTTGTGCGAGCCAATGGAACGCATCGCACCATGCATTACGCTGGTCGATACGCTCCACGCTCGCCATAAACTCCTCCATCGAGTCGAACGTTTGGGCTGGCCGCGGTCATAAGAACGACAACCCCAATTGATTAACATGAGGAATGCTACTCACACTCGTGGGATGCCTTGGTCCAAGCGAATCTCCCGTTTGGTTTTCGACGGAGTTCATACAGCTCCGTCTCGCGACTGACCCGAGCCTTGAAGTGCGCATCGGGCCAAGCTCGGTATCGACCCTCTAACCACGCTAGGCAACCATCCATAAGTTCCCATGCATCGTTTTCGAGCCGCGCTTTGTATTTCTTGCGGCCGCGCGTTTCCAGGTTCCAGACCTTCTCGCCGAAGAAGTGTTCGCCACGGTAGCCCCCTACCTCAAGCATATAGCGTTGGCGAATGTACTGAGGCGGTGGGTCTGGGGACCGGCGAACGGAGTCTTCAGGCGGTGGCGGCGGAGGGGGTGGAGGCGGAGGAACCGTGGAAGGGGAATCCGGGGACGTCCAAGACAGCTGGGCGGGGTCGCGGGGTGAGCTTGCAGGGTGGCCGGAATGGGGTGGGGAGCTGATGGAGACCGCGTCAGATTGGAACCGCATGCTGACGAGGCCAAAGACTAACCAAGGGGGGTATTAGGACTGTTCGTGGGACGCGAGACAGGAGTCTGAGACTCGGGAGGTGCAGCAAACAATGGTTCGCGCTTCCACCCAAGCCAAGATCCCCGCTTTAGACGTCCGAGAATCAGCACCAGGATAAAGCCGCCGCCAAAGCCGACACTCCCCCAAGAGCCCAGTCGCCATATTCCTTCCCACCTGTAGTCCGTGTTGTCGTTCGGCTGAATCGTACCCTCGACCCGACATGACCTCCCATGGGCTCGAGCATACGCAGGTTGCGGAGGCGGAGGGTTGCCGATAGCCAATGACCAGACCCTAGTGGGCGGTATATTGGCGCTCACAACCCGCGTAGCGAGGGGAGGTGGGTCAGGTGCAACTAGGGCCGCACGACAGAAAGGGGTGTAATAGGAAGGTCGAAGGACGGGGCCGAGGAAGGAGAGCTGGGGCCCGCATAGTTCTCGCTGGACGACGAAGAGCGTATAGTATGCAGGGAAAACGAGTCGTGAGCGAATGAGAGCTGGTTAGGATATGTATTAGCAGGTTCATCTGGATAGCATTGGGCCGTATACTGACGGGGCCTGGTCCGGCAGAGTGCCATTGACAATTCATGTCGAGTACCACGCAGCCATGAGCGAGTTTTACTGGCGCGCTGGACAGCGTGCGCCAGGAACGAGACAGATACTGAAGGGGGTGGCGGTAGCGTTGACGGAGCATGGAACGAGGATGCCAAGACTGGGATCGTCCTAGCAGTCGCTCGACTAGGTATCCTGTCACTGGGACGTCTGTCAGCGGCCATGGGCCTAATCGAAAATTCAGCAAAAACGCTCACATTTCTTGTGGGCCAGAGACCAAGACAATGGTCGGTAATGATATGCCAAGCAGCAGTCCGAGTGCGCTAAAAGCAAAATGTTGACGGATCATATTCGTGATATTAAAAAGCATGGTGCACTGAGTCGAAGGTTTGGTTGTTGGGTTCCGGGGTTTGAAGGGCACCCAACCCGGGCTTATGTATCCCGCTGCTTCACCCGGTCATGCTGCTAGCCCGTGCCGCCCCGACGAGATATAAAACTAAAAGACCACGGCTCCAAATCCGAGCCCAGGCCATGCGCGGCGAGCCCGGCCGGGCCGGAGCAGGGACTCGGGATCCGGGCTTCTCGTTTCTATCGCTTGGAGTTTCCGTAGTCGTATTGTGAGAGGGTGCGCTCTTACCGTCCACTCGCTCAGGAAACGTGACCGGCGACAGAGGCGGCAGGGGTTCTATTCAGGACGTGCGAGTGAATATCGAGATGGTCCGATAATATTTATCCCCAAGTGTTGCGGTTTGACTCAGCCAGAAAATAGACGAAGCTGGATTTAACAGTGTAGCAAAAAATTACAAGTGGTGGCGTAGCAAGCGGGGGGAGGGGTGGGAGGGAGAATCAAAGAATAGAAGTTAAGAAGGGCTCGCAAAGTCTAAGGACCGCCGGTTTCAACATGCTGAATACTACTCACGTTCATATTAAGGTCAAGCGAGTGTAATTCAACACAGGATATTCGCTGCAAGCACGCACGCATAAGGAGATTCACTTCGCTGCCCGATGATGCTGGATTTCCGATTGCTTAACCTAAACGGCTCTCTCCTAGGGTAAAGGGGATCTAACGCGTCCAATATGGTGCTGAGTATGTAGTACACGGACCTCGTGTTGGAGTTACCACCCGATCTAGGTGAGTCCCATGTGTCAAACTGCATGTAGTTGAATAATTTTTGTGGGTCTTATTCGATGTTGACACGGGATGGCAGATATTGCTCGCCCTGCAAGTCCGAGCAAATAAAACTCATCAAAATTTTTGCCGAGGTACAGTTTTGTGGCTTTGGCTCCAGTTCCGATGCCAGAAGCGCACCGTTTTTGTTTGCGAGTGTGGCCGGAAAACCAAGCAACCCAGAGTTCGCACTAGTATAGGATTGCAGGCGACATTGAGACCTTGGTGGTGACGATTCAAGTTCAATAGGCGGTTCTGTTGTGCTTCAAGTGCAGCGTTCCTACTAGATACAAGGGCCGAACAAAGAAACTCAGTGGTTGGGACGCAGAGGAGGACCGTAAACGCTGGTTTGTCATCCAAGTAGTTACATCAGCCCAGATTCGTGACGCTTTCGGTTCCTGCGCGAGGCTCTACAATCACAGGAAGTTGTAGGAAGGGATTATTCAAAGATCTTTAATTAATCGTCGGTAATCTGGTCCAGAATCCCGAGAATCTTTGTCGTTCTGGGCCATTATTGATGAGTCATCAATAATCTGCTATATGTACCAAAATATATAAAACTAGATCACTCTATTCGATTGAAAAGCTGTGCATGATTACGTAGAGTCCTTCAAACGGCTCGAAAATGCACCCACCAAGTCAGCTTGTACTTGATGTCCACCACTCATACCTCATCGGCAAGCCACGAACCCCTCAGCCGAATCCCTCAGAGATCCCGAGCACTCATCGCGATCCGTAGAATCCAGATCAGTCATGAGCCACACTCATGACCAATTTTGATTCTACGGATCGCCTAGCTCGCTCTTGAGCGCTTAGGATCTCCGGCGGATTTGCCTGAGCCCCCATTACTCCTAGCGACTCAAATTCTCTTTAGGCTTGATCATGGAGCACTGGAACTATGGAAATAGGTCTAATCCGCCAGGTCAACAAGCGGGATAAAGATCGACGAGTGAGTACTAGCAGCGCTGAAGCCGATTGAAATATTAAGGCTAACTCTCCAAAGTGTCGGAATATGCGCTAAGGTTCCTCATCCATGCAGCGCGTGTAAGGGGCAACTGAACTACCTTGCACACAGGATGGTCATTTGAAGCGCAGCCAACAACATGCCGTGGCTATCGAAGTATTGCCACAACGAGCCACCAGCTTGATCAGACGTGCTGAATCCACCTCCTTCGTTACAGTTTACGATCTGTTAATTCCCTGCTACCAGATTCCTCCGGTTCACTTGATAACATCTCTTCGCCACCGGTCATGCTGCTTCCGTCACCTGAGACGTACCCTCCTTACACATATCGTCCCAATCTTCGAACAGTATCATAGCTCCGGCGGATTGTGACTTTGTTCTTTTTGTGCCGATGAATACTACGATCAAAGCTTGTCAACGGGAGCAGAATCAGCCCGGTATATCGCCCAGGTTTCTTTATAACGGCGGAGCTCCCAGGTGACACTGTGAAAAAGATCCTACGTAAATCATACATGGGTCGAACATGTAAGATCTACGGGGGTTACCCAGGTAATAACATATAGGAACTTACTGGGGTAACCCATGTCCGAAAATGTCCGCTTGAATACCGGGGTAACCCATGTGCTAGACATGGGTAACCCCAGTAGTTTCTATAGTCTTTTTAGATGCATGACATGTATTTTTTCTCTCATGATTTACTGTGTTGCGCATATACAGGTCACCCATTCATTTACATAGGTGCACGTATTACATGAGTTACTCTATTACATGGGTAGTGCCACATGCAGCTAAGTCCAATCAGTTCCTCGTATGGGGTCATTATATGGAATCGAGAGCGAAGGAATAAATAAATAACGATTAAAAAAGTAGAAAGTCGGAAGTGAAAGTAATGAGTTCGAATCGAAAGGGGGCTCAGGAGCGAGGGTATCAGGGAGTACGGCCTATCCGCGAGTTCGGAGCTTGCGATCGCTCGGTGCAACTGGCTTCACTGGTCGAGCGATTTTGATTTTTGACTTCCCAATAATGCGAAGGCCGCTCTAAATTGTAGTTAGCAAATGATACGAACTATGTTTGATACGCACTGTTTGGTCAGTCACCGACTTGCTTGGCTCGCCGCTACATTGGTCTTCCGATGTCTTGTCGGTCGCCGTGCGAGAGGGGCCAGGTATTGGTACATCGTCTGGACGGGCCTGGTTGGTATTGTGCGGGGGGTTTTCGGTCGACGGGATAAGGGAAGCGGGTGGGTGTGGGCCCTCAGACTCGAGTTGGGACTCGGATGGGGCGGGACGCTTTGGTTCGTTAGTACAAGACGGCCATAGGATTACAATATACTGACCATTATAGGGCGTGCCTGTTTCTTTTTTGGGGGGTTTCAGTGTCCTAGGTTTGTGGTTAGTGAGTAAACGGGATAGCCATATCAACGCACCTCGTCCTGGTTCTCCCCCTTGCGCTTCAGGGTATTGGCGACCTCCGCCGTCTTTCCTCGCTTAGTGACAATTGAAGCCTGGGAATAAAGTATAAGTAAAGATTTAGTAATAATACTGGGCGTACCTCATGATATTCGAGCGCTTCGTTCGCCTTGCGCTTCCCTTGGGCTTTTGTCGAGCTGGCCTGTGGTTTGGGCGGAGCCTTACCTACGAGCTTGCTCAACTGCACCTCCTTTCTGATTTTTTTAGAGGCTGTAGAGGTCGATTCCTATGATGTAAAACGATCATTAGTAACTGTTATAAATAACGATAAACCTCACCTCTTCGGTTTCCCCAGTAGAGGGTTTGGCCTTGGCATGTTCACGCGCCGTGGGCTTGACCTTGAGCATAATTTTACGGGCACCCTACGAGTTTGATTAGTAGATTCTGTGTGATAATGTATTGTACTTACCGCATCTTTGTCACTCTCCTCGCTTTCTTCATCAAAAGCTAAAGCTGGCCCAGATGAGGCGCACTGTTTAGCGATTGGGCGAGGTGCAGCTGGAGCCTCAACGGAGACACGAGCTTTGCTGGCATCCGCCAATGCTTCCTCGGCCGCTACTTTCTTGTCGGCCTTGCGGTTCTGTTGTTTGGTTGTACTGGGTGGGAGATCGCGGGTGCGGGAGTTTGAGTGGGAGGCAGGAATAGGCTCGTTGTCTAGAGTTTTGGCGACAGCTGTACGGGGGGCACGATCGGGACCGGCAGCGGGAGCGCGGGAGTTGGTTGTTGGGTCTGGGTGGACAGGACCGACTCGCCCAGGAACTGGCTGACCACGTGGGTGATCGACACTTCGATCACGTTCATATGAGGGATCGACTCGCCCTGTGGCGTGTGGCACTGTGCGAGACGCGTTGCCTGGAGCGCGAGGGACCGCGGCACAAGCTGGTGGGCGAGGAGCCGGGATACGGGCTGGTTCGGATAATGGACTCGAGCTCCGCATGTAGTTACGAGCATTAGCCGAGTAGTCGTCATCATACTTGGCGAGGTCGGGCTCAATATCCTGTGCAATCTTCGGCGGAAACTTCTTGGTGACCGTCAAGTTTGGATTTTTGCCTGTAATCTAGAGTTAGTAGGATGTTTTTGGGGTAGAAAATTGGCTATTTACCTTGGAGATACTGTTGGGCAATTGCCGCAATCAGCCAGCAATCTTCGCCAGTCTTATTACGGAAATGTTGGAGCGAGGGGATAAGTCGGTAGCACTGGTTTACAACATTTCAGTACAATTTGGTAGCAGAAAATTAAAATACTTACATAGCGATATACCTCTCGCTGTGCGGCAGTGGAGTACCGACTCCAAGTCGGTCTCACACCGGGCTCAAGGTTCCGTGGGGCATGCCGCGCCAAGCCCTCTCGAGTCACACGCTTAGAAACATGGTCAGTAAATAAAAATGGAACTAGGATGTGCGTGGCCAACCCGTATTACACTCCAAAAATCCAGATCAGACCGAAGTCCAGCCAGTTCGTGGAGCTGCGTACCACCTCGCCCTGGTCCGCTCACCAGCTCCAGCGGCTTCTTCACGAGCTCATAGCACTCCAGGGGCGCCTTGATTGCCAAGTAGGGGTTGAACCAGGAGATCCCTTCCTTGATAGCGAACGGGTGGACGCGCTGCTGAGTGTACTGATGCTTGGAGAGCCGGTCTCCAAGCATCTCGATGTGGGTCTTGTTAGCACGACCACCACAAGCGCGCTTGCCGTCAACCTCTCAAGATACCCGAGAGGTGGGCATATTATCGTAGGGGTAGTTGTATGGGTTTGGATCATCGACTGCTGGCTCATTGGAGTCTGCCTCGATGGTTGGCTCACCAGCCTTGTCCAATGGACCGTCGATGGAACACTCTGGACTAGCGTCCCGACTATATGTCCAAGGACCTGCCCCAGGAGATGGGTCTCGAAAGGGAAGGGGTGCCTCAGGATGGGGAGGAGGTGAGCGTTTGCGGCGAGGTATGTTTGGGGCGGTAACCGAAGCACTGCGCGGCATGGGGGCTTCACAGGGAGAGGGAAGTGAAGGGCTCGGTGGGTCGGATCGGTCGCGTCGGGCGTGGTCGCTATCGAGGTGGTGAGATGGTGAGCGCCGGCGGGAGGTGTGGGGGGTGGATGCAGCATCTAGAGTATTGTCTAACCTGTTGGATAAATGGAATCAAGTAGATGGATGATGTTAATGATACGTGAGGCAAATGTATGCGCTATTTACTTACTGAGATGATGGCGGCGATTCCACACGACGGCGTGTGCGACTCACACCTTGAACTTGTGGTATGATCTTGACCCGATACTGTCTGGAAACACTATTGTCAATTGACAGTAAATATACCTTGCAGAAATTACTCACGGGGTAGGACTCTCTGAATCGCTGCGTATAGGCAATTCATCATGCTCTCCATCACGCCGGAATGACGCGAGTCGCCGCTTTTGAGTACTACGTCCGTGTGGCTTGTCTTCTGAGGCCTCGGCACTGTCAGAAACCCTTGCATCAGAGCAAGGTTGGTCAACACCCGGTTTGTCTGTTAAGCATCAGCCATGAAATAAGAATTTTAGTCACAATTTGTACATACCTCTGGCGGTCCTCAAAGCTGTGTAGTAAGTGGCTGTTAGCATGATAGATCGAGATTATAAAAACTGGACTTACCTCTTGCCTTTGCCTTAGCTGCTTTCCATCGCTGAAACTCAAGGTATTCGTCCAAATCGGATTCATGGTCAGAATGAGACATCTGTAAGTATCAGTTAGCCTTTATTGTCATCTCTGATCGAGAATAGACTCACAATGATCACACGTGACTCTCTAGCAATGAGGACACACAAGGAGACGAAATGAAGGAAATAAGTGAGCAATTTGATGCATAAACATTTTGAGGGCTTACTTCTTGTGTGTTGTAGTATTATATAGCCGGACTGATGCAGCGGGCGAAGGTTGTGGTTGGGAGCAGGTGGCTACAGACGGGAGGCTCGGACTTACACGCGCGGATGGACACGATCACGTGACACTGCCGCGCGATTCTTCCAAGTCCCGTTCGTCACTCCCCGCCACCATGGATTCCGACTCCTCTGGATCTGATTCTGACTTCTCTAATGATGAATATGGATACAGGAATCTGGACTCGGATACTCACGATAAGCCTGCTGCTGATGGAAAGGTCGATTGTACTTGCGGCTGTGGTACCCGGCGGAGTTGTCGAACGAAACGTCGACACTTGAAGAAACTTCGAGAGAGAATTAGGCTTAATCAAGTTGTTCAGGGCCAGGAGTACCAGGATGCAGTTCCTATGGATGTAGACCAGGAGTTGGAGAGGGAGGACGTAAATCAAGAAGGTGAGTTCAAATGTATGCGCGATTAATTCAGCTGATCCTTAATGGTATTTTTGAATAGAATTACCGATGCATTATCACCACGAAGAGGAATGGGAACGGTCACCTAGCCCAACTGACGACTGGCACAGTATTGCCACGCCACCCCCATCCCCTCCACCCTTTGACCCCGATCCTCCATCCGAGGACGAAGACGGCTATGTCAACATAGATGCGGAGGATTATAGAGAGTACGATCGATGGTTCGCAGAGGACCTTGAACCAGAGTTAGACGAGTTTGGTGTGTATGTGTTAATTTAAATTCAATCATCATTTTCCAACATTCCCAGTACAAGAGACAATCACCGAACAGGAATTAGATAGCATAAAGATGGCCGCAATTCGACAATTTGGGCACATATCGCAACGCAACTATGAGCGCATTCGGTATTCATTTCGCGACAAGGTGTTTCTGATGACACTTCAGTGCTTTGGGACACGCATTGCAAAGTTATCAGGGGTGAAACCGGAAGACTACGATTGCTGCATAAATGTGTGTCATGCATTTATAGGACAGTTTGCTGATGAAGACAAATGTTCTACATGCGGTGCACTTCGCTACGACGAACTTGGTCGCCCCCGACAATCCTATCAATATATCCCCACTACCGGCCGCTTCCTTGCCATGTTCAACAATCCCTCCGTCATTGAAAAACTCGAGTATCGACATAACTACGAGCAGCGCGAGGGACGTATCGACGACGTTTTTGATGGCCAACTATACAAAAATTTGTGTCAGCAAAACATTGCTATCGAAGGCGAGGATACTGGGGTGAAGTACTTCTCTGGGAAGTACGACATCGCCACCTCGCTTCTTGCCGACGGTGTCCAGATCTTCAAGCAGGAGACGGCCACATGCTGGCCGATCATATTGCAGATCTTGAATCTGCCGCCACGCGATCGGGTTCAGATGCGGAACGTCATGCCGCTCTGCGTCATCCCAGGACCAAACCAGCCGAAGGACTTCAACTCCTTCCTGGAGCCCTTCGTGTTGGAATGCCAGAAGATGGCCCGAGGTGTCGAAGCATTCAACACCCGAACTGGTCGGCCTTTTATTCTTCGACACCACCCCATTCTAGTTGGTGGGGATATGCAAGCGATCAAGCACTTGGAGGAGATGAAGGGAGTCGGCGGTAAGCTCCCGTGTCGTGGCTGCAAGAGCGAAGCAATCTATCACCGCAACAAGCGGACGTATTATCTCCCCCTCGCTGAACCTCTCGACCCTGATAACCCCGCTGCTAGAACTAGCTCTTATGACCCGCTGAACCTACCTACTCGAACAGAAGCTGGGATGAAACGGCAGACGCAGAAAATGCTGAATGCAGAGACCCCTCGTGAGTACGAAAAACTTGGTACTAAGTACGGCATATCTGGTCCGACCATTCTCGACCGAATCCCCTCGCTCAAACGCCCAACATCATATCCTCACGAGTTCTTGCACTTGTTTCTACTAAATCACTTTAGGGACTTGGTCTCTCTCTGGTCTAGTACCGATCCGGCTATTACTGACGACGGATGCGAGGACTACCTCATCTCTCCGGCTGACTGGGCTGAAATCGGCCGAGAGACTGAAGCTGCTAGTGCCTCTATTCCTAGCTACTTTACACGACCACTACCCAATATCAACACTCAACGAAGGCTCTACTGTGGCGAGTCTTGGGCATTCTGGTTATTATATATTGGACCTATCGTGCTTCGCAACAGACTTGCAGATAAATATTATAACCATTTTCTAGAGCTCGTCTCAATCGTCAAGTGTCTGATTCAATTTGAAAACTCGACTGAACGAATCGAACAACTACGGGAGGAGATGGCTGGATACGTTGAGCGATACGAAGAGTGAGTCCAGCTACTATCACTATCTAAATTCTCTTACAGCAATTTCAGGTATTACTATCAGTATAATTACGACTGAATCAGCGTGTGCAAGCTCACACTCCACGCCCTGCTTCATGTCGCCGACGACGTTCTACTATGCGGCCCAGTGTGGACTACTTGGTCTTACCTCACGGAGCGATACTGCCGTGAGGTGATCGCATGCGCGAGACAACGAGTTGTCCCATCCGCAACGATCGCCAAGTTTGTACTACAGCTCTCACAGCTGTCCGCTGTCGCAATGCGATTCCCAGAGGTCCGAAAGGCGTTGCTATTTGGCAAATCCGACGCACCAGTAGACACGAGCTCAATGGAGTGTGTTTATACAGACTGTAAGCAGTAATTACATCTTTCCGAATTTAACTGAAACACCCAGACCCGGACGCTATACTTCGGGTCCCCTGTCTCGCCGGGTTTGTAATGCAGCCTCGAGTTCGCCGCCGTGTGGCCGCATTTTTGCGGACCAATTTTTGTCTCGCTCGCTCGCATCACGAGTGGATGCAATTTCTTCCAGAGCGGTGCGAACGATGGGGTAAACTGCGGATTGGCAACGGGGGCGATTGTATTCGAACCGCGTGTACGCGGAATCCGTCTTCGACTTATGGAAAACGAGACAATTCGTTTATACGAGTGGGTGGGTTTAACTTAATTCTTTATATCACTAATTATGCGGTATAGTATACATTCCGATATGACAAAAACGCCCGGAACGGGAGACCGGCCGAAATGCTCGATGAAACTGGTTACGGTCGCCTCGATTTTATTCTTGCCATCACTCTTCCCGCCAATCCCCGTTTCAATATCGAATCCCCCCAGCTCCACGTCCTTGCTCATATTACCCAGGCCGAGGGAGCGATTGGCGATGCCTCAACACAGCTTGTCTCGTATACTAAGATGGGACGATCATTCGTGCTCGACATCACTTCGGTAGAGTGCGCCGTGGGACGAGTGGAGACGCGAGCAAAAAAGCCGAATGGAGAATGGGTGATAGTAGACCGAAGCGAAGGTTTGTGTCAAACGGCGTTTCACCAGGAGGAGCAGGAGTTTGAGGAAGACGGTTAGCCATGTAAATACGATACTAAAAATACGTGTATGCGAACTTACCTGTGAGCTAATGTGACTAAGGAGATTGGCCGAATTGGGTACCCATGTAATCTAGTAGTCAAGATACATGTAGGCACCGCTTCTACGTAAAATTGCATGACCAAGCAGACCGGCCGAAGAGATACCCAGGTAAAAGCATAACTTAAGTTACATGTATGCAAGATTTACCTGTAGGGCGGTCTCATCGAGAAAATTCACGAATATAAATTACTTGTATGCGTCGAAGATACATGTACGATTTTACGTGCTGTACAGGTAATATCGCTAGCATACATGGGTGGCCCATGTAAATTTACATGGATACCTTTTCACAGTGTGAGTCGTTCAGAGCTTCCTTACGACTCCCTGAAGACGTTGTTCATAATGAAAACTCTTCGCCTTGCTCCTTCGTTGCTGCCCAAGTATCAGATATAGCGTACGGTAAAACACAGAGCTCTCGCTCGTACAAAGGCTACCTGGGCTTGGGCAAAGCCAAATCAGAGGACTAAGCTCCACAGATGAGTGATTCCAGAACCATCGTAGAAAATCTCTACTAACCATGGCTTGCCACCTACTGCTTTCCTTTAACCCAAGAGTCATGCTATGGGCCAATCGACCCAGCATTGATAGTGTGTTATTGTCAATTATGGGTTACTCTCGTGTTACTGGGCAATAAAGTAACCTCCAAGTGTAGATTGGCATCGAGGTACGAGCATATATTGCCGAACTTGGGACTTTGCGAGCGTTTGCAGTAATGGTATGTTTCACTTGCTCGGAATGGTCGGAGCTCACAACAACCACAGTACGCGAAAGTGGTGATTAATAACGAGGGTCTGTTTTCTGGACAGCTGTGGGTGTAGCGGGTCGATTTCACAAGCAACGGGGCATCTCAAACGCCGGCATCAGCAAACGTGGAGGCATCTATGGGTTTGCGGCAGGTGGCGTCGACGCGTCATCTTCGTCGTCGGAGAGATCGCACCTTCCGACCTCGCGCTTCGATATCTTGAAGGTTAGTCAAGACACGCATCAAAAATCCCGAGACGGTATGTTTTACTACTGGTTCTCTCTAGGCACATCTGACGATCAAAAACCGCATTGAACCACACCAAGCAATGACCGGACAATCGATGGGACTCTGTCAAGTTGCTGGACGATTGCCTACGGTAGGTTGTCCCGAATGCGATGGCTGTTCAAATTTTTAATACATGAGGGATTGGTATTCTGCATCTTACCAAGAAGCCTTGTGTTGGGGGACGTGACTCGAACGCAATTTGACCACGTATGGATCATCCCGTTATGTCCATGATTGAATTCTATTCAATTGTGCCCTATAATATAATTGCATACATTCCGCTTGGAATGTCGAATATCTTTGAATAACGCACGGATTGTCTAAAGATCTTGAAATCCCAGATTTCATTAGATTCCCGGCAATTATTCAAAGATCTTTAAATAATCGCTCGCCACGACTTCCTGTGTATATTCGATCTGAGAATATTTCAATTTATTTGCACACCCCCTATCCTATGACCCCTGGGATGGTCACAGTTGCTTCCGAGGCCTGATCCAGGTTCCTCCTGCGGAAAACTCTGGGCGCCCCCTCACTAATTAACAACTTCGATCTCTTCCCTACCACCAATACCTCGCGTTCCATTATAATCAACAACATGTATCGTCTTACTGTTCTTATCTGCTTGTGTATTATTGTTGGCACTTTGGCCGTCCTACTCTCATTGTGAGTTGCGATATTTGTTCCATTAACCTAACAGTAGCGGACTAGACTCCACTGTTCCAGGCCATTCGAGAACCCTGCTATCTCTATATTCTTTTCCACCATGACGCGTAGGATTGCTGAAGAGATCATCACCTTCCTCATAATACTGGTCGCGCATCTCCTTAGCCCCATCTTACGAGTGTTCATATCCGGTATGGGCCACCGGTTTGGATCGAGGTCGTTCGCTCATAACAGGTTATTTTCTTCTCGTCTAGCACCGAATTGGACGCCGAGTCGAATCCTTCTACAGGATGTCGACCTACTTTGGCAGCGCTCGTACCGGGACCGGTCTTTAGGTCGATGTGTTGCCCCTGACTATTGGTTATCATTGGGGAATAGTAAGAATAGTTGCTAAGAAGATTGAATTCTGAGCTGAAATTGAATCTTATAGGCCACGTTGACTCCTTGGCTTCTAACGGACGTCCAAATATCGTTGAAGAGGTCATTCGGTCTTATGTTTGGGCCGAACTTCGCCCTCCAGTCGTTGTGTCTTTTCTCGCATCTTTCGCCACTCTCGTGCGTGAGTATTCCCGGGCTGTTTGTCTCCTCCACGGAAGCGCTGAATCACCCAAAATTCTGGCTTCTCTCTAGTGTTGCTTGTCCTTCATCGGTTGTTCTGGCAATATCCCGGTCGTACGTATGATTTCAGCTTAATTGACAAGTCATTGATTGTTGTAAATACTCATAGAAGCCCCTGTTTTCGGACAGGGGTCAACGGTGAACGCGCGTAGACTATCTCATCCTCTGCCAGCCGGAGATACAGATCACTCTGAACAAGGTGGGATTCATTCATACCACGATATACTTCTAAGTATAATAGACCCATTAGTGCAACTGCTAGCAGAGTCTTCTCCATTGCCACCCTCCCGCAGGTTTTCTGTCCAGATTTGCGCCCCTGAAACACCAACTACTCGAGTATTGCCTCCTCATTGGCCTTTGTCTGCTAGTGCATCTGTCGAGTCGCCCAATCCCTTCCTGGAGCTTCCGCCAGATCTTATAGCACTCACTCATGTCTGGGCTGATTCTGAATCTATGGCATGTATGTCCCTTTAGTCCATCTAGCCGATGCCATTCACTGATGCTCGCAGCAGCTAACCAAGCACTAGATCAGTCCTCTGGATTCCTACCAAGCTCTGGTTCTAGGAGAGTGGGGATACCCAAGCCAAGCACATCTCTGCAGGCCGCGGCACCCGTTGCTCCCACTCCCACCTCTGCAGCTTGTGGACAGAGTTCTGCTCAATTGCCTGTGAATTCATCTAGAGGAACCTTGAATTCCGGTAATGTCGAACCCAGCACTAGCTCGCATGAAAGCGTAGTTCCCCCTGTTTCCTTGCCACTTGCGTCCAGCTCAGCGAACTCATATGTGCCCCCCGCATCAGATTTGGCTAGCATGCAGATCATCCCATTCCCTGCGACTACAACCTCAGCTTCACAACCCGGATCAAGCTCACAAGCCAATGATCTCGCTGGCGAGCCGCGTTGGGGAATGGGAAGAGGTCAAGGTGACCAGGCCACCCAAGGCGTTCCTAGCAATCGGCGAGCCATCAGAATCCCGAGAGCACAAGGGCGTGGATCGTGGAGTGATAGTGGCAAAGGCAAAGGGCCAGAGTCCGGTGATTGGTGTCGTCGGTAAATTATTGACCTTGTACGATTTGTTCATAGAAGAAAATGTATTTGTATTGTTCTAATGTAGAATTGCGTCTTATTTGTTTGCACAATTCTAATAAAAGAAGCGTTTTGCTTCTTAGCTCGAGTCTGCTAGTCTCGTAAGTAAAGTAAATGAGTGAGTGAATTAGGTATGGAATCTGTGTAGATACATGGTAAAGAGCGTAGCTCTTTATACAACTATTAGACGCTTGTCGTTACATCGATTGTAATACATGAGTGATAGTGCAATGCGTGTATGCAAAGCATAGTAGCATGAATGGTGTGTGGAATGCGCAATCGTGCCATTCGTCGCTTATTGTCATATCGCAACACTCCCCCTCAACCGGATGATTCAACTATGTGTGTAACGATCATATTCCTATTGGCTAATACTTCGGCTTGATTGTCTTCGGTAGGACAATAAAATCTTGCGATGTGTCAATGGGATGTTTTCTCTCGGGTGTATGATGTCGATATGTCTGCGTACTCATGATGATTCAGATCCACGGTTGACTAGTGGTGATGATTATCGATGTAAGAATAGAGGATTTCAATGCAATCGTAAAGTGGTCAATGTGGTTCCTGACCACTTTCATAATGAGCGATATGTTCTCCTTTGACTGCTACGGAGTTAGGAGGCTAAGCAATCTAGATATAGAACTTTCGGCAGGGTTTGGTGCCGAGTGTACGCGTTGCATGAGCGAAGGTATGCATTGTTGTTCGGTGATGATAAGCTTTGTGAATGAATACCAAAAAAATCTCCCCCTCACTCGGTGCTGAACCTGCAACCGATGTGATCATAAACAATAGGGTGGGCAGGACGTTGGTCAAACATAACGTCGGGTCGGGTAAAATTGGTGGATGTCGCAGGTTGGCAACATTAGAAGCTTTGTATAACAACAAGTAGTCCTAGATGCTGTCCTTTTGGTCACAGACCAACAAGTTCGGATAAGAGTAACATATGCAGTCGCCTATATTCCTGGGCTTGAGAAGCGTTCCAGATAAGGTATATGCGTCAATAACATAGATCCTTCGTTTCCTAGACCTTGTTTATATCTTCATTATCTTCCTCTATCTCCCTTCTATCTCCCCCTCACGCTGCGCAATAGTCTTGACGTGCACAGAGTGGACATTTCCAAAGAAAAATATAAATTTGCAGGTCGGGGAGGACATTATTGGAACAAGATGTCGGGCGGGGTAAAAATATCGATCGGGTGTCGATATGGAGCTTCAAACTGCTAAAAATGATTGTGTAGGGGCTCTCCCCAATGCCTCATCCTGTCGGGCAAGTTGTTCGATACGACGTAAACATGTCCGTAGATCTCTACCAGGCTCGTGTCGCATAAGCGATTCGGACATAACATATCTTCTAACAAGATCTTCGAGGTTCTACCTCGGATTTCAGCCAAGATTGAGTGTGGGCTTTTCAGCGCACTTCAGCGCGGTGCAGCGCTTATGTATTCAGCTAGTGGATCCTCAATGATTAACGCGGCGTTTCGAGCCGTCTTAACTGCGATCGTCATCGCTAGTTCTGCGCATAACAGCGCTCTGTGCGACAGTGCGCTCTACTGTCGTCTTTCAAGCAAGATGTGCTCTCGAAGATCGTGTACGTCGGACGATTCCTGTCCGGAACGAACGGCCTATTTCGGCCAACTGGCGCCTATTCGCGCCGTGTGACGAGCTACATGAACGAGTAACTCGTAGATCTTCCGTGATACGGCGTGTCTAGCCGTCTTCTGCAATTGTCACTGCAGGATAACTCTCCCAACTTCATGGGCTTCGGCAATGACGAATGCCGGCATCGAGCAAACGTGCTCGGGTAATCCAGTTCATCGGACGAGACTTCGGTCCGGGTCTAGGCCTCTATGGCCTCAGCTGCGTCAGGAAAAAGGCGCCGGGCAAATTTAGGCAAATTACACCTAATTTGCCCATTTGCCCAGTTCGCCTTCCCCCGGGGAAAACACAGCGTTATTTACCTCGGTTTACCCAGTTTACCATGGGTAAACCGGGTAAATTTGTGACTATTACACAGCCTGGGCGGTTAGATGACTCAGCCAATCCCCAAATATTTAGCTAGCACCCACTAGCTCCACCTGTCTAAGGAAGCTTCTGAGCACCCACTAGATCCAAAGTAACACGGGCTACCGGCACTACCGGCATCTAGTCGGCGCTCAGAAGCATCCTTAGACAGTGGGGCCTTATCACGTGCTAGCTAGATATTCAGGGATTGGCCAAGGATGTAACCAACCCAGTTTGCCGAACCGGGGCAAATTTGCCCCCGGGCTTTTTCCTGACGTGCAAGTTTAAGAAACAACAAGTGGTTGACTAAGCAAAGTTCATCAGGTAGAGTACTTGGCAAGGTTGTTGGGCTACGTCTCAGACGCTAGTCCGGGTGAATTCCATAGTATGAGTGTATATGCTGAACCGTGTCAGCAATAATCCATTAGCGTAGAGCTATTTAGCAGGTCAATCGGGGCTCATAACCTGTAGCATTGCGTCTTATTTGTTTGCACAATTCTAATAAAAGAAACATTTTGCTTCTTAGCTCGAGTCTGCTAGTCTCGTAAGTAAAGTAAATGAGTGAGTGAATTAGGTATGGAATCTGTGTAGATACATGGTAAAGAGTGTAGCTCTTTATACAACTATTAGACGCTTGTTGTTACATCGATTGTAATATATGAGTGATAGTGCAATGCGTGTATGCGAAGCATAGTAGCATGAATGGTGTGTGGAATGCACAATCGTGCCATTCGTTGCTTATTGTCATATTGCAACATATAATGCGCAAGGTTTACTTGAGGCGTTTGGCTGGTTCACTTGGATGTATTGTTTTCCAACCGGACAGTGACTTTGACTTGATGTAGTTGCTTGAATCTAAGTTTTCGGCTGAATATTCATTGTGTCTGACTTTAAGAGTGATATAGGTGATGCTGGGGTCTCTCAGTAAGTATGTGCCTGATAATGAGGCAAAAACTGGCTACCCAGACATGGAATTGATGACGAGGGCCCTGGTTGCAAGGGGTTTTGAGTAGGGGATTTTGAGTCTACCAAGAACTCAGGCAAATCCACCAGAGATCCCAAGCGCTCAAGAGCAAGCTAGGCGATCTGTAGAATCAAAATTGGTCATGAGTGTGGCTCATGACTGATCTGGATTCTACGGATTGCGATGAGTGCTTGGGATCTCTGAGGAATTCAGCTGAGAAGTCAGCACATATAAATAATAAATTTAGATTCGGTAACCTCTCGCCAACTGCGCTGCATTTGTAGCAAAGCAGGCAGGTGTCACAGTATCTGGTGGCAGTGTTGTGGCAAGTGTTGGGGCTGGTACTGTGGCAACACTTGTTGATGGTTCAGCAAGCTGTTGTCATGGCTTCTTGGATCTTGGAGTTTGTATACAACTTGATGCTGGCTTTTGAATCTGGGTTTTACTGGCTGAGCTGCCTAACCCGCTTGTGCTCATACTGTTTAGACTGTGTTTGCCTTCTTGTTGATCCAAATGGACAACCTGTTGACTCTGATCTTGTCTCCTCTCCCACTTCAGGCGCAGTTGTTGCACATGTCGATCCACCACCTTGTCAGGGAGATCATAGTTTGTCACCTGCTCAAGGAGAAAATGCTCTGCTGTTCTAGTGCTTTCTTGGACCATGCAGGAGTTGTTGAGTGCAGTGTGACAAGAGAAACTGAGGGATGGATTTGAGATATTGCAGTGATTATCTTGTCAGTAACAGTCCAATCAACGCCAATTCCAAGTTTCTTGCACTCAGAAATGTAGATATCATTCCTCTGGGTCTTTAAGATATCCTCCAAGGGTTTGCATTCATCCATGGGTTGATATTTTCTTCTAGGCTTCCTTGCTCAGGCTCTGCAGGTACTGGCTCAATAAGCAAGGCACAAAGATCTTCAACCAAATCCTCAAGTAGGTTGCCGCTGCTTGTCGGTTCAATTTTTACCAACATTGCTTCTACAGAAGCTGAAACCTTTGATTTTGATTCCAATATGTAAAGGCCACACCAACACAACTAGGGCCAAACGCTTGTGAGGCAATGGCGGACCTATGGGCTATGATGGCCAAAGGTCAAACTGCAATGTCTAAGATAGAATGTGCAGTGAGGATAGGGGTGGATGCAATGAGATGCAAGGTGTAGTTAATAGTGCGCTTGATCTAAAATGATATGGGCAAGGAGCTGCTGGCAGAGCCTAGCAGGTAGAGGGCAAGGATGGTTGAACAGGAGGTCAAGTTCTGAGGCTTAAGGCTCTCAGACTCTCCCTTATATATTCAAAGCCAAGGCTGTACTAGTCCTGCCCTAAAGTAAGCAATCAAAGCTTTGTCATCACTTGATTCAGCAACCACCCTCAACTATCATGCCAGCACGCAGCCACCCGCAGGTTTCCAAGGCTAAAGCTGCTCAAATAGTGACCCTCAAGGGCGAAGGGTGCCACCATGAATATATTGCTAAGAAGGCTCACATTGTTGTGTCTACTGTGTTGCATGTTATCCAGTGCTACAAAAAGTATCACATCTTATCCCCTGTGCCTTGTTCTGGCTGTCCAAGCTCTATCACTCCCCAGATTCAGCGTCATATCATATGCAACATCCTGCAGAATTGTTTCAATACCTATGCAGAGGTAGCAGCGCGTATTCCCAGTGTTACGGCAAAAACTGTGCAGAAGGTGGCGCATGAAGCTGGGTACCGCCACTGTGTTGTGCTTACAAAGCCATATTTAAAGCCAGAAATCATAGTTCAACAGGTGGAATGGGCTGAAGAGAACACTGGGCTGTCACAACCCTCGTTTCTAAGGGTGTTTACTTTCTGTTCTGGATACGGCGGCGTCTGCGTCGGATCCTAGCCTGATGCGTGGCAGCCTCTTGTGGCTGTTCGTAGATGTAGTCGAGTGTAGAAGCGTCGATGACAGCCCTGTGTAGGGTATCGAGCCTCTTAGTCTTAGGAGTATAGTCCTCTGCTTGCCTAGCAAGTAGGACGTCGAAAGCACCCGTCTCTTGGAGAGACTGTGATTGACTCGTGGCTTGCGGTGTATTACTAAGTACCTAAGTTAATAGGACCTAGTATCGATGGTTGAGTCTTAAGTATGTAAGTCTTATATGTATCTCTTAGTAGTTATCACCCTTGAGGGGAGATCGACGAGGTAGAGCAAGCTGGTCTTGGAGCAGCTTGCACACCGAGTATTTATATTCATGGGTACATGGTCTGTGCGTACAGTTCCAATAATACATGAGCTAAAGATAGTACGTGTTTCTAAAAGAGTGTGTGTCTAAAAGTAGAGCGTAGCTAAGAATAGTCCAAGAAGACTGTATGCGTGCTACGAATAGCCTTGATCAGTAAGCATCCATGTGGTGCGTGCTAAAGATAGCTTTGATCAGTAAGCATCCATGTGGAGGCTTAGTTGATACGCCAATCAGCCTTACTAAGAGGAAGAAAAGAAGTGAGTGGCTTATACAGCGTGTAAGCCACGAGAAAAAGATAGAGGTCATGTGCGCGGCTCATGACATTACCCCCCTCTTAATGGCGAGTCTTAGGGGACATGAGACGAGCAAACAAGACAAGAGTTCGTGGAGGATAGATTGAAAAAGGTAAAAGATTACAAAAATTCTTTTGAGTCCGTAAAAATGTCCATATTCTAGAATTCTTCAGTGTCCTTAGGGTGGTATACCTTGGCGCCATTAGGGGCCTCAGCTCCCCAGACCTCTTCCTTCAGCTTGACCCACTCTTCGTCTTCATCTAGGGGTTCGAGGAGGAGGTCGGCCATGTCGACCGAGAGATCTTCATTGCCTTTGTCCCAGGCCCTCTGGTCCAGCCAATTCAGTAGTTCCCTCTTTGACCACCTTTCCTTCTCGACTAGCTCGACTACTTCCCCGAAGGATATTTCCTTCAGGACTTCCTGGTAGCTTTTTGAGATGTCAGGTGCCTGGCACCACTCTTCGACTACCCTTGCTACGATGGCCATCTTCTGACCCTTTTCGCCTATTGACCCCATCCACTCTTTCTTCATCTCCTCTATGTCACTCAGACGGAACCACCACTCCGTCGAATTTTCCACCCATTTGGGCACCGCCTTCTCCTTTCCTTGGTTTTCCCATTCTTCCAGTCGCTTGATGAAGTGGGGGGTGCTGAATTGGTTTATCGATTTTTTAATTAGCCGGTCATTTCGATCTTTGGTCCTGGTATAATCTTCGTACCAGTTCATCTTCTTGACCTTTTGCACCTCCTTCACCAGGTGCTCGACTTCACTCCCCACCCATTCTTCAATTACAAATAGTTTGGTGGCCTGCATGGCCCTATCGGACTCCGGCCAGGGCCCCTTGCCGACCCAGTACAGGTTGCCCCGTTTCGGGCATTGGAGGGTGTGGGTGGCGAGCCATCGGCAGTCCCACCGCTCGGCCATGGGGATATAGTCGAGGACGAGGTTTGGATCGAGGGACTTGGCGTAGTCCGAGCTTCTAATGAAGCTATCGCAGCGCCTAATGGCGTCTTGGTAGCTATAGAGTCTGTCGCCGCCGTGGCCCCATGTGAGTTTGTGTGATACGCGCTGTTTTCCCCATACTGACTTGGGGGTGTGGTCGACGACGACCTTGGCATCACGGGGGTCGTAGCGGATGCCGGTGGTCTTGGCGGACTTGACGTTGCGGACTGGGGCCATTGTATTGAGAGTGGGTTTAAAAGAGTAAGGTTTGTTGGGCGTTGGTTGGAAGTGAAGCTGGAGTTGCTGGTGGTGAAGTTTGAGGCTTTCCCCCCCGCTCTTTTATACCCTTTTCCGTTTGGTTTGTAGTTCTTTGGTAGGGGAGCTTTGGGGTGTCGTTTGAGTAGATCTTCCATGATTTGGGGTAGTTCGGCTATTTTTTCAGCCCTTTCCATGGTGTCTTCTATTGGATCATACCCCTTCCATCTGATTTGGTAGTATAAGCCGTTTTTCCGTTGTTCCCATGCGACCACATGGTCCACTTCGTATTCTTCCTCCCCTTCTTCTGTCACAAATGGGGGTGGTCTTGCCTGACGCCTGTGAAAGTCTTTGTCCTCCGTGAAGGGTGTGAGAAGGTTGATGTGAAATACATTGTGTGTCCGCATGGTTTTCGGAAGTTCTAGGCGGTAGACATGTGAAGAGATCTTTTCTGATATGACGAAGGGCCCTAATTTTTTGTTGTCCAGCTTCTTTGAGGGTCGCCTCGTGGTGATGTTCTGGCCTACTAGCCATACTTTGTCCCCTATTTTGTATTCATGTTTTGGGGTGTCTTCTTTTGATCTATGGAATTCCATAGAGGCTATGACTTCGTCCCATATTTCTTGCATAGAATCTGCCATATCGGCGGCGTTAGGGGCGTTGACTTCTAGATCTACAAGGTCCCATCTGGGGTGTAGTCCATAGATCGTTTCGAAGGCTGTCTTCCCTGTGGCAGAATTGACTTGGTTGTTATGGCAAAATTCTGCGATTGGTAGCCATCTGACCCAATCATCTTGTCTGTAATTGCAAAAGCTTCTTAAGAAGCCTTCTAGCCATTGGTTGGTTCTTTCCGTTATCCCATCAGTTTCTGGGTGGAAGGCTGTGGAAAATTTGGGGTTGATACCCAGTTTGGTGTAAAGGGCTTTCAAAAATTGGCTGTTGAAAGTCGCCCCCCTGTCTGACACGGTTGTCTTGGGTAATCCATGTAGTTTCCAGACTTCTTTGATAAAGAGGTCGGCTACTCCTTCTGCATTGGTGCTTTCAAGGCAAGGGATGAAATGTGCCTGCCGAGAGAAGCGATCAATCACCACTAGTATACTGTCCATGCCTTGAGATTCAGGGAGCTTGACAATAAAGTCATATGCGATGTCTTCCCAAGGCTTTTGGGGTATTGGTAAGGGTTTTGGTGGGGCATACTGTTTATGGCCTTTACTCCGTTGACAAATTTCACATGTCTCGACAAATCGGTTGACTTGTTGTTTCATAGCTGGCCAGTAGTATCTTCTGGATATGAGCTCCAGGGTTCTGGCTTGTCCCTGATGGCCAGCTATCGGATTGTCATGATGCATTTCCAAAATGGCTAGTCGTATCTCTTTGTTTTCAGGGATTACTATTCGTCCTTCATACCATAGGAGATTTTCCCTCCATTCGTACTTGTCATATTGTTTCCTAATAGAGGGTGGAAGATCTTCCTTTTTCTTTGTACTCTCAATAAGGGTTGTTAGGGATTCATCATCGCTGAGGCTTTCCCTAATCATAGAAATGATGTCGATTTCTATGTTTGCTTTGAAGCCCTTGAATCGTTCGGCATTGATCATGATTTGCTGGGGATTTGGGATATCCTCATGGTCATGTCTTCTTGACAGGGCGTCTGGTTTATTGGACATTTTACCGGGCCTGTAATGGATTTCGAAGTTGAAAGAAGCGAGTTCCATATGCCATCTGGCATGCCTTCTATTGAAGGTTTCTGCGTTCTTCCATCTTTCTAGATTTCGGTGATCAGTGAAGACAGTTACCGGTAATATAGTCCCTTCAAGGTATATGCGCCAATGTTTTAATGATTCCACAATAGCGAGTAGTTCCTTGTTGGCGGTATCATAGTTTCTTTGTGCGTTGTTGTAGCTTTTTGATAAGTATGCTACTGGATGGAGGTACCCATCTTCATCTCGTTGGCTAAGTATAGCTCCTATGGCTATTCCAGACGCATCGGTTTCCAAGATAAAGGGTTTATCGGGGTCAGGATGTATTAGTACTGGGTCTTGGCTGACCCGTTTCTTGATTTCCTCAAAAGCTTGTTGGCATTCTTGACTCCATTCAAACCTGGTGTCCTTTTTTGTTAGGTCATGTAATGGTCTGGCTATCTTGCTAAATTTGGCTATAAACCTCCTGTAGAAGTTTACAAAGCCAAGGAAAGCCTGGACTTCCTTTATTTTCCTGGGTGCGCCCCACTCCATGATTGCCTTGATTTTCTCTTCTTCCATGGAAATTCCTTCAGGGGTAATTACTAACCCAAGGAAAATGACCTTCTTGACAAAGAATTCGCATTTGGCTAGTTTGGCGTAGAGATTGTTATCTCTTAGGATTTTGAGTACTTCTTTGACATGTTCTGCATGGTCTTCCTCTTTCTCTGAAAAGATAAGGATGTCATCCATGTAGACTACTACTGTGACACCTAGCAGATGTCTAAAAATATCGTTCATCATCCTTTGAAGGACTGCTGGGGCGTTCTTGAGTCCAAAGGGCATGACTAGATATTCATATATTCCATATGCTGTCCTAAAGGCAGTTTTCCATTCATCGCCTTCTTTGATACGGATGTTATTGAATCCCCATCTAAGGTCTAATTTTGAGTAGATCTTGGCATTCTTGACTTGATCGACAAGTTCTACCTGGAGCGGCATGGGGAATTGATCCGGTATAGTGATGTTGTTGATTTTTCGGTAATCTGTTACTAGCCTTAAGGATCCATCCTTCTTTTTGACAAAGAAGCAAGGTGAAGCTATAGGGGATTTGCTAGGCCGGATTTTTCCATCGGCCAGTTCTTGATCAATAAATTCCTTTATCGTTCTGCTTTCTATTGGTGAAAGGGGATATACTTTTGCTGGTTTTGGTAGGTCTGATCCTTCCACGAAGTCTATGTTGCAATCAAAGGACCGGTGTTCTGGGAGCTTCTTGAAGAGTTCTTCACTGAAGACATCGGTGAATTCCATGAATTCCTCTGGTATAGTAGGTAGATCTTTTCCAGCTTTGGCGGTAAGGGGTCTTCCCTTCCATGAGATTTCTAGGGTTTTCCAATTTATATCTGGGTCTGCCTCTTGTAGCCAATCTAGACCTAAAATCATGTCGGTATCCCCCAGATCCATTACAAAGAAAGTTACATCGAAGGTCCATCCTTCGATTTCTACTTCCAATGTGATTTTATTTTTTATTTTGTTTGGGAGTTCCTTTCCATCTATGGCGATCACAGTTCGTGGGTTGACTAAGGGTGTTAAAGGAATGTTGTTGTTTTTGGCAAAGTTGATATCTAGGAAGTTTTTTGAGGATCCAGAGTCGACCAGAGTGGAGATGGGGTCCATGATTCCCTTGACCATAGTAAAGATAGATGCAGTTTGTTCGGATTTCTTTAGGTATAATACACGCTTCTTTCTTTTCTGATTCTTGGTCAAGGGTTTCTGGGCAGGTACTGACATGGACTCAGCCTGCAGATCTAGTTTTCCGACTCCGAGTCAGAGGATTTTTCCTCCTCCTTCACTTCTTCAATCTTGGCTTCCTTCCCTTTGACAGCTTGGGGTTCTTGTTGCCATTCCTTGAATTTGCATTCCCTCATCCGGTGCCCTCTTCTTCCGCATTTGATACATCTTCCTTCTTCTCGCCTTTTTTGAATGACCTCTGATGGTACTATTCCCGCTTTGGCTTGGGTTGTTCTTGGTTGGAATTTCTTGTCTTGGTTCCCAGAGGAGCTGTTATCCCTTAGGCTTCTCCCGGTGAATAGGAGGTCGTCTATCCTGATAGAGACTTCCATCCATTTTTCAAGGGAGAATGTAGATGTATCTTGGGTAATGGTCGCCTTTAGGAGTTCCTGTTGGACATTATTCTTAAGTCCTTTCTTGAAGACATCTATAAAGGCGTGTTCGTCCCAATCCAATTCTTGCATAAGAGTACGGAAGGTGGTGACATAGTGTTGTGCTGATCCTGTTTGTTGGAGTTTATGAATGTTTTGAATTGCTCTTTCCTTCTTCATGGGGTCTGAGAAAGCGAGGAGGAAGGCGTTCTTCAGGGCGTTCCAATTTGCAAGGTATTCATGTGGTTCTTCATCGAGGATTTTCCTAAGTAGGGGTTTGGCCCATTTGGCTGCTTCTCCTTCTCCCATGTTAGTGAGGAAGGTGGCCATCTTCCGGTTGTTATCGAAGGCGGTACCATAATCGTTGAAGTAGATCTCCATCTTCATCAGGAAAATCTCAGCCTCCTGTCCTCTTTTCCCATTAAAGGCTTCAGGCTTCTTAGCCCTAGCTCCTTTTGGAATTTCGTCCTTGGTCTTTTCTTCCTTCCTATGAGGCCTTGGGTTTCTAGGAGGGGGCGTGTTACCCCTTGATGGAGGTCCCGATGGGGGTCCTGGGGGATTATCCCCTGGGAATAGTCCTTGAGGCCTTTTTGGGACTTGTGCTCGAGAGGATTCAGCTTCTGGTTCCCATTGATGGTCTTGGTCCATAATATCGATGTTTGAGACCCTTTCTTCTACTACTTGTAGTGTCTCTTGAAGGGTTTCTGTATCGGCCTTGAGTTTCTTAATGGCTTCTTCTTGCTTATTTAGGGCAGCGGATACTTGTTTACCCATAGCCCCCATGGCTACGACGATAGTATCCATTTGTTGACTGAGCTTGTCAATGGCATTCTGGGTTTTTATTTGTTCGTTGACTCCTAATTGAGAGCTGTTTGCTGCTGTCCATGCATTCTGGGCTGCACTCTCTACTTGCTGCCTAATATTGCCGGTGGACGCTTCCAGTTTGGAAATGGAATTAGTCATTTGTTGTAGGGTAGTATTGAGTGTTTGTACCCCTGTATCTTGTCGGTTCTCTTGTACCTGTATTTGGGCTGTGATACCTTCAAGGAGTTGATCCTTGATGTCGTCTAGTACCCTGAAGAAAAATCCCAGTGTGGGGTCCCTTGCTGCTGCTCTTCGGATATCTTCTATAGGTCCATTAAGAAGCCTTTCATATTCGTCTTCATTTCTTTCCCCTGGTACTTCTTCAGGTGCAGGTGACGCTGAGTGAGGTGTAGGATTCGCTGGTCTCTGCTCGATCCTAATTTGGGGAGGGGCTTCTATCTGTTCTGGTACTTGTATGGGTCTCTGTGGTATGGGCGCTTCGATGGCATTCGATGCTTGTGATCGGGTTCTTATCCCTGTGAGGGGGTGTGCCGAGTATAGGTGTCTTTCCTCTCTTGGAATGTTTGTGGGGCCATATCTCCCGGCAGGTATCTCTAAGGGGTTTGGTGCATATGGAGGTACAGGGTCGATTTGGTCTTCTATCCCTGCTGTGGGGTCAATTTGTGCCCTTCTTCTTACGGGAATTATCCTTCCTGGGGATATGCTGGCCCTTGCATTCCAAAAGGGTTCATGTCCTGTCGTTTGTACTGTTTCTTCTTGTGTTGCTACAGGCTCAGTTGTATCTGGGGTTCGTCCTATATCTTCAGAGAGTCGGGATTCCTCGGGGTCTGATACTGATTCTACAGTGGTCCGTGGTATAGATCTTCCCCCGACAATATCGGCTGCTGTTGCAGTTGACTCGTTTGGGTTTCCTTCACCCACTATAATGGTAGGTTCAGCTTGGATAGTTTCATCAGGATCTGCGTATGATCCTGGTATGCTGACTCGTGCGTGGATAGCATCTGTTGCTTCTGTTGTCATCTGTAATACTTGTTCCCTTAAAGCAGATAGGGACGTTGCGTTGTCCGATCTAGCTACCGACGGCCGGTCAGGGTTATCTACCGGTGGCACTAGCGGTTCTCCTTGAGCCGACTGGCTCCTGGTTACTCTTGATGAAGATCGTTGAGACATAGCCACGGATCAGTGTGAAGCTTGCTCTACAATGTCACAACCCTCGTTTCTAAGGGTGTTTACTTTCTGTTCTGGATACGGCGGCGTCTGCGTCGGATCCTAGCCTGATGCGTGGCAGCCTCTTGTGGCTGTTCGTAGATGTAGTCGAGTGTAGAAGCGTCGATGACAGCCCTGTGTAGGGTATCGAGCCTCTTAGTCTTAGGAGTATAGTCCTCTGCTTGCCTAGCAAGTAGGACGTCGAAAGCACCCGTCTCTTGGAGAGACTGTGATTGACTCGTGGCTTGCGGTGTATTACTAAGTACCTAAGTTAATAGGACCTAGTATCGATGGTTGAGTCTTAAGTATGTAAGTCTTATATGTATCTCTTAGTAGTTATCACCCTTGAGGGGAGATCGACGAGGTAGAGCAAGCTGGTCTTGGAGCAGCTTGCACACCGAGTATTTATACTCATGGGTACATGGTCTGTGCGTACAGTTCCAAGAATACATGAGCTAAAGATAGTACGTGTTTCTAAAAGAATGTGTGTCTAAAAGTAGAGCGTAGCTAAGAATAGTCCAAGAAGACTGTATGCGTACTACAAATAGCCTTGATCAGTAAGCATCCATGTGGTGCGTGCTAAAGATAGCTTTGATCAGTAAGCATCCATGTGGAGGCTTAGTTGATACGCCAATCAGCCTTACTAAGAGGAAGAAAAGAAGTGAGTGGCTTATACAGCGTGTAAGCCACGAGAAAAAGATAGAGGTCATGTGCGCGGCTCATGACATGGGCATGACTGGAACACTGCAATCTGGTGCGATGAAACCTCTACCAGGGCTGGGGAGCCATCTGGTTGGATCATGGTTACTTGTCAACCTCACAAGGCCTATCTCCCTGAATGTCTAGTCTCTAGCTACCATAGTGGGAGGGACTCTTTAATGGCCTGGGGTGCTATTGCTCATGGTGTAAAAGGGCCAATTGTCATCCTTGAAACGTCACAAAAGACCACAACAGCAACCAGGCAAAAACAGGGTGGCGACCTCAATGCAAAGGGTTATACCAATCAAGTTATTTCCAGGCCTCTGAAGGAATTTTGGCAGCAGCTAACTAAAGAGCAGGGTCATGATATGTTCATTGTTGAAGATGGTGCCCCATTGCATAAAGGAAGGGCTGCACAAAAGGCTCAAGATGAACTTGGCATGAAACACTTACTACACCCACCCAACTCTCCTGACCTCAACCCAATTGAACCAATTTGGCACATTCTCAAGAAACACGTTGCAAAGGTTCCTGGATATTGCAAAAACTGCAAGAGCCTCCAAGCTGCCATCAAAACTGCATGCGACTCAATTGACGTTGGTGAAATCAACAAACACACCAGTAAAATGGATGCTCATGTCAAAGCCGTGAAAGCTGCACATGGCAGGCACACACACTTCTAACATTACACTTTCATACTGTACTATACACTCAATATACAAATTACTGCTCAAGTTTACTCTGTCACTGTGTGCATTCAAAATTGAAGGTAAACAGGGGTATGCGCAATACATGTGATTGCTTACTTTAGGGCAGGACTAGTACATATTGTCACAACTAGTCTCAAGTAGATATCAGAAAATGAAGAATCAAGACGACAGGAGGTCAAGTTCTTGAGAGGATCTCATCGAACTTGACCCTGTTTATATATTCAGAGAAACACAGGCAAGAATACACATATGCAAACTACAATTGGTCTTTGGATATGAAATGATAGACACGTCAGCGCTAACAAATATTCCAGAAAGTTCCATGAGTCACATGACATGTAAACTATATAAAAATATATAAAAGAAAATGTCATAAATCGTTATTTATGTCTACAAGTCCTGTTGGCTCGTGACACTACCCCCTCCTCAAGGTCTGGATGACGGAGTGCCCTTGGATTATCTTGGTGGAACTTGCGCACAGCTCCCATAGCGGTATCTAGATGTTCTAAAGGTTCCCATGTATTGGATTCTGGTCCGTAGCCCTTCCAGTGGACCAAGTACTGTACTTGGTTACGGCGTTTTCGCGAGTCCAGAATCTTTTTGACCTCGTATTCCTCTTCTCCTTCAGGAGTGATTGCAGCAGGAGGTTGCAGTGGTTCGCGTCTGAACGGGTCTTCCTTTTTAAGGGATAACAGGGATGTGTGGAACACAGGGTGAACCTTGAGCGTATGTGGTAGCTCCAGTTTGAACACATGAGTCCCTTCCTTCTTTACAACTTTATACGGCCCAATCTTCTTTGCGGATAGTTTGGCAACAGGTCATTCAGTTCGGATATTGCGTGCATCTAACCATACCTTGTCTCCCACCCTGATGTCTTCTTGTTACGGGTTGGAGTACAGTTGGATATCTGGAGCTTAAGCAATGTAGTTGGTTAGTACTCCAATAGTAAACGATACTTCCTAGATGCGATAGGAAGGCTAATATAAGATCTCAGAGATTATCAAGTAACACTTAGATAGTCTTAACCTTTCACAGTGTAAACTGACTTAATATAATATATAAAGAGCAAGACTGCAGCGGTCAGGTTCCCTTAGATATACTTCTTATAGTTCAGCCCTAGTCGCTTGGACTATACTATTACTAAACTTAATCTATACTTAAGCGATAGCTTAATATGGATGGATGGGGTTCCCCTAATGCGTATATTTCCTCACACCAAAGAGGTACTTATTTATACGCTAACTTAAGCACAAGTCTATATATACAGACTCACACAGATGTATCTAATCAGGTACTAGGATTCCCACTTATTAGATACAGTAGATCACACAGGAGATAAGAGATAAGAGAAATACAAACCAAAGCACACAAGACCAATCAGGTGGGTAGTAAGAGGAGGTGGCTCTGCAAGGGTCTCCTGCAGGGTTCTTTTATACCCTGAGGGAAGCCTGGGTGGGCCAAATAGAGACAGTCATGCCAAGCCGATCTCTAAGGAGAGTTCTGGCTATATGGGGATCACCCTATCCCCATACAGGATGGTTTAGAGTAATGACTGGGTGTAGATCGGTGGCATCACTGGATCAGTGTATGCTATTGGTTGTTTGATATATTAATAATATGAACTATATACATGGATCGGAGCCAACATCTCAGTGAGTCATAGAGCCTTCTAATTAAGGGTAGCTGGGTCCATTGACTCAGTGTGTGAGTCAGATCAGAACTGATCAGTCAATCAGATCAGTTCGATCTTCGGCCTGGAGCTCGGCGAGGAGTCCGGGGATCGGGCCGATCTTCGGTGAGAAGATACGCCCGAAGCGTGGCTATCGATCAAGCTATTGATCAGCATGATAGAGTCAGCCGTCGCTGAGCTATAAGCGGAATATGTTAGTAATACCTTATGATAAGCGATGCCTGAACTTGTTTAATGAATATCTCGCTGAGTTCTTACGCTAAAAATGTGAAATAAAGTGCTCAAAGATGATAGAATTTAGTACACACTGTACACCCGGGATACCCTGAAATTCAATATTTTTCATGATCCAGGTCATAGACCTGTTTTTTATGCTATGTATAAACAGTACCGAGGGCGCGCTTGCACTTGAATTCGCAAAGCATGTAATATCAAGATTAAAATATGTATAATACATAATGTGCAATACGCGTTGAGAGAAGCAAATATTGGGGTGAACACTTGGACGCAGTAACTGAAAAGGCAGATGCAGAACATGTAAAACTCAAGTGAAACCACACGTACTACTTATCATTCTACTCGAATTTGAGAGTGTTAATGCCGGCTTGACGCATGGACGTACAAAATTGAACTTACTGGTTGCTCAAAGATTGAGCGAACTAGAGATGTCGTGCCAGAATTTTGCAGGAAACTGTCTCCTGCAGGCGGATTCTGGCGCAAATTTTTGATTCCTGCTCCAGCTCCGTCTCCGGCTGCCAGAAGCCGGATTCCGGGCGGAATTCCGTCAGGGTTGCAGGAACTGCAGGAGTGGAGGAGCTCCTGCTACTGACATTCGTCAAAAGTGCTCCAAATTGAACGTGGTATGGCTCAGAATGTGCGCGCTGCTCTTAGCTATCGAATGGTGTGCAACATGTATCATAGATATGCGCAGGGGGGGAATCGCGGGCGGTTTGATCATCTGGAAAGGGGGACTGAAATCTGACCCTCCTCTAAACCCATCACAAACGCCTGTTTCATAGCTCATAAAATGCGCATAATTCCAAGGAGATGGTTTGTATTAAAAAGTATATGTCTAAAAATTCATTTGAGCGCAGCGCAGCGACATCTTTGTCTCAAAAATAATCCCCCACATGCGCTCACCTTACTTCTCACTCAAGGAGGCAAAATCAGCCATTTCTAGCACTGCGAATCAACTCCTGGCTACTGAAAACCCCTACAAATATGTGTATCTAACTTGTAGAGGGGGTGGAGTATGGCAAACTGAGTGTGGTGCAGGCAAATGCTGCACACAAACTGCTGAAACAGTGTAAGTACAACTCTGGGACGGTTTCTTGAACGTAACAAGGCGCTCTAGCCATGCGAACAGGGGTAATCTGGGTCGCTGAGTAAATCTGTCTCATACGATTTTGCTATAAATGGATATCTGAGGCAGGAGATGCGCTTAGTACTGTTTCCAGCTCTCAGGGGGTCTCTACCTTATGTTTCACCCACTAATACAGCTTCAAATCGGCTGATTTTTGGTATATCGCATCTACCATATGGTTTGCACATATTAACATCAGGGGAGCAAGGTTTGCACGGTTGGATTCACTAGTGCTTGTGGCGCTGATCAGGGGTTTCCCCCCCTATTTTGCTGATATCTTCACATAGGGAGCGCTGGTGACTCAGTGGGCGGTACCATTGAACTCTCCTGGCTTGTACGCATCGTTTGATATATATATCATCATGAATTGGCCAACTCTATCAAGGTGTCTACATGGCCGCTTAACCCTGATTATTTTCTGGATGTATTTGGCTAGCGATTGACCCAGGATATTTTTTCTGCCGCATGTGTATGATACTGTTCGAAAGCGGTGAATTTTGCGCATTTTATGGTGTCGTTAGATATACGCTACAGTGGGTTCAAAAATTATCTTCGCAGCTGCCAGTTGCAGGAACTGCCAGATTCCTGCAGGGTGCCAGAATAGACGGATTCTTGGGCGGATACTGGCACCCAAATGTGATTCCTGCTCCATCTCCTGCTCTGGCATGCCGGAATTTTGACGGAGGCAGAGCAAGAATTCTGTATTTTTCTGGCAGACGGTTTCTGGGGCGACATCTCTAGCCATTCTTGAAGCGGTGCGCTCATCCTTTGCCAAATTTGGCATAGCAGAAAAAAGCTTGGTAAATGTAAACGGAATGGATAGCAGCGATTGTTACTAGAGCACTTGAAAAACATGCAACACATACACCAAGTACTTTTGTATCTGCCGTGACAAGTAGTCGCTCCAATAATCCAATGCGGTTTGCTGACCAAGAGGCTGGTCAAATGGGTAGGCGTAACATGCATACTGAACTGGCCGGGTGTTGAGTTTGTTCTTTGCCTACTGAGTATTGGTGAGCTTTCTGCCAAAGTAAGCTCATTCTTGGGGGGACCCGGCGCCGATTTCTGAATGCGCGTCCAAGTTGAGTTCTGTATACAACTACTCGGGGACGTATTAGCAGTGCGCAGAGGGCTACTCAAAGCGGGGAGGACAATAGAAGTGGCCAATGGGTTAGAATTTGCGTATTCCCCACATACCCAAATCACATTTAAGATAAATTTAGTCACTAGCGATGTGATAGTAATAGCTCACGAGTACCTCCAAACGATGCAACAATGTAAACATTGTGTGGCAGATTATTAGTCATTTGATTGAATCGATTGCTGATTATTTCGAGGATTTGTGTCTTCTCGTCGTCTTCAAACAAAGAGTCTTGTGGGTTCAGAACATGATCAACAATAACCAATCCGGCCATTCACATGAGATGATTATCAGCAATTGTTGCATTCGGAGATCCAAGACACAAAAGTCCGGTTGGGTGAGAGTGGCTTGAGTTGTGGATCTATGCAGTTGAATTTAAAATTTGGTTCTGCATAGGAGTTACTTACCTCGGCCGAGTTTTCCCAGGTCAAGGTAACAGTAACTTACCAGTAAGTAACATGTGGTAACTAACCTCCGGGTAAGTTACACCTCAAGGTTCCCGCACTCTAGTGGTGATGTACAGGTACTATGACCTGAAACGGATTAATTGTGTCAACATAGGGTCTTGTTTGGCAATGTTACGTTACACTACATCACACTACCGTACAACTACTGCGGACTACCCCTATACTACGCTACGAATGCCAATCCAAAACATCCGTTGCAACAGGTGTCGGCACTACTTTGCGAATGACCAGGCCTATATGAACCACCATTCCATCGGACACCAACAAACAGGTTCTACCAACCCTGAGCCCGTCTTCAATTATTGGTGTCGGCATTGTGGTAAAGGTACCCGCACCGGAGCAGGTTTGACCGCCCATCAAAGTCGGGTTGCTGATTGCAGGATTGCTCAAGATGCGTGGATAAGGGAGCTAATGTTGTCGGACCGGGAAGGGCGCACTCTTCGCTCATCTGAACCCCCTAGTTCTGACGCGGAGGTTAGGAGCGAGGGGTCCAGGGATGAATACGGGCAACCGAGCAGCAGCCAGAGCCCCGCATATATTCCAAATAAAGGTTCTAGAGAAAGCTTACAGGGTGAGGCCGTGTTACAGGATGACAATAGGCATGTGAGTGTGGCAAACAAAGACGCTGGTTACCGTCAAGACGATGATGGATCGGGGTCCGAAGCGCATACAGGTAGCAAGAATTCAGACAATGACGATAGACGGATTGACATGGATGCACCATCGGATATTGGTTCAAATTGAAGTCCTAGCTCTCCGCCACCGAACCATCCGGACCGAAGTGCACACAGGGCTCGCAGGGAGGGGATCCCACTAGAAGAGTGGGTCGATGAGCATGGGCACCGGATCTACATACAAGCATACGGTACCACGACTGTTGGAGAGCCAATTTGTAGGGCCACGCCAGAAGAGCTGGACCGTGGCCAGTATCCAGATGTGGGCAACTCAAAGACCCGGAGTGCTTTGAGATTGCACAGATGTTAATGGAATCAGGCATGAGCGGGAGATTCCGACAGAGGTGTTTGTTATTGGCAAGAGTGAGTCATATACTTGGCTTATGCTGTCACAACCCTCGTTTCTAAGGGTGTTTACTTTCTGTTCTGGATACGACGGCGTCGGCGTCGGATCCTAGCCTGATGCGTGGCAGCCTCCTGTGGCTGTTTGTAAATGTAGTCGAGTGTGGAAGCGTCGATGACAGCCCTGTGTAGGGTATCGAGCCTCTTAGTCTTAGAGGTATAGTCCTCTGCTCGTCTAGCGAGTAGGACGTCGAAGGCACCCGTCTCTTGAAGAGACTGTGATTGACTCGTGGCTTGCAGTGTATTACTAAGTACCTAAGTTAATAGGACCTAGTATCGATAGTTGAGTCTTAAGTGTAGAAGTCTTATGTATCTCTCTTAGTAGTTATCACCCTTGAGGGGAGATCGACGAGGTAGAGCAAGCTGGTCTTGGAGCAGCTTGCACACCGAGTATTTATACTCATGGGTACATGGTCTGTGCGTACAGTTCCAATAATACATGACCTAAAGATAGTACGTGTTTCTAAAAGAGTGTGTGTCTAAAAGTAGAGCGTAGCTAAGAATAGTCCAAGAAGACTGTATGCGTGCTACGAATAGCCTTGATCAGTAAGCATCCATGTGGTGCGTGCTAAAGATAGCTTTGATCAGTAAGCGTCCATGTGGAGGCTTAGTTAATACGCCAATCAGCCTTACTAAGGGGAAGAAAAGAAGTGAGTGGCTTATACAGCGTGTAAGCCACGAGAAAAGATAGAGGTCATGTGCGCGGCTCATGACATTACCCCCCTCTTAATGGCGAGTTTTAGGGGACATGAAACGAGCAAGCAAGACAAAAGTTCGTGGAGGATAAATTGAAAAGGTAAAGGATTACAAAAAATTCTTTTTGAGTCCGTAAAAATGTCCGTAATTTAGAATTCCTCAGTGTCCTTAGGGTGGTATACCCCGGCGCCATTAGGGGCCTCGGCTCCCCAGACTTCTTCCTTCAGCTTGACCCACTCTTCGTCTTCGTCTAGGGGTTCGAGAAGGAGGTCGGCCATGTCGACCGAAAGGTCTTCATTGCCTTTGTCCCAGGCCCTCTGATCCAGCCAGTCCAGTAGCTCCCTCTTTGACCACCTTTCCTTCTCGGCTAGCTCGACTACTTCCCCGAAGGATATTTCCTTCAGGACTTCCTGGTAGCTCTTTGAGATGTCAGGTGCCTGGCACCACTCTTCGACTACCCTTGCTACGATGGCCATCTTCTGACCCTTATCGCCTATTGACCCCATCCACTCCTTCTTCATCTCCTCTATGTCACTCAGGCGGAACCACCACTCCGTCGAGTTTTCCACCCATTTGGGCACCGCCTTCTCCTTTCCTTGGTTCTCCCATTCTTCCAGTCGCTTGATGAGGTGGGGGGTGCTGAATTGGTTTATCGATTTTTTAATTAGCCGGTCATTTCGATCTTTGGTCCTGGTATAATCTTCGTACCAGTTCATCTTCTTGACCTTTTGCACCTCCTTCACCAGGTGCTCGACTTCACTCCCCACCCATTCTTCAATTACAAATAGTTTGGTGGCCTGCATGGCCCTATCGGACTCCGGCCAGGGCCCCTTGCCGACCCAGTACAGGTTGCCCCGTTTAGGGCATTGGAGGGTGTGGGTGGCGAGCCACCTGCAGTTCCATCGCTCGGCCATGGGGATATAGTCGAGGGTAAGGCCCGGGTCGAGGGACTTGGCGTAGTCGGCGCTTCTAATGAAGCTGTCGCAGCGCCTAATGGCGTCTTGGTAGCTATACAGTCTATCGCCACCATGGCCCCATGTGAGTTTGTGTGATACGCGCTGTTTTCCCCATACTGACTTGGGGGTGTGGTCGACGACGACCCGAGCGTCACGGGGATCGTAGCGGACGGTGGTGGCCTTGGCAGACTTGTTGGAGCGGATGGGGGCCATGGTAGTGAAAAGGGATTTGGAGAGTTTGTGAGTTGGGATTGGTTGTTTGGTGGAGAGCTGGAGTAGCTGGTGGTGAGGTTTGAGGCTTTTCCTTCCGTTCTTTTATATTCTTTTCCAGGATGTTTGTAATTCTTTGGCACTGGGGCTTTGGGGTGTCGTTTGAGTAGATCCTCCATGATTTGGGGCAGTTCGGCTATTTTTTCAGCCCTTTCCATGGTATCTTCTATCGGATCATACCCCTTCCATCTGATTTGGTAGTATAGGCCGTTTTTCCGTTGTTCCCATGCGACCACATGGTCCACTTCATATTCTTCTTCCCCTTCTTCTGTTACAATTGGGGGTGGTCTTGCCTGACGCCTGTGAAAGTCTTTGTCCTCCGTGAAGGGTGTGAGAAGGTTGATGTGAAATACGTTGTGTGTCCGCATGGTTTTCGGAAGTTCTAGGCGGTAGACATGTGAAGAGATCTTTTCTGATATGACGAAGGGCCCTAATTTTTTGTTGTCCAGCTTCTTTGAGGGTCGCCTTGTGGTGATGTTCTGGCCTACTAGCCATACTTTGTCCCCTATTTTGTATTCATGTTTTGGGGTGTCTTCCTTTGATCTATGGAATTCCATAGAGGCTATGACTTCGTCCCATATTTCTTGCATAGAGTCTGCCATATCAGCGGCGTTAGGGGCGTTGACTTCTAGATCTACAAGGTCCCATCTGGGGTGTAGTCCATAGATTGTTTCGAAGGCTGTCTTCCCTGTGGCGGAATTGATTTGGTTGTTATGGCAGAATTCTGCTATTGGTAGCCATCTGACCCAATCGTCTTGTCTGTAATTGCAAAAGCTTCTTAAGAAGCCTTCTAGCCATTGGTTGGTTCTTTCCGTTATTCCATCAGTTTCTGGGTGGAAGGCTGTGGAAAATTTGGGGTTGATACCCAGTTTGGCATAGAGGGCTTTCAAAAATTGGCTATTGAAGGTCGGCCCTCTGTCTGACACTGTTGTCTTGGGTAATCCATGTAGTTTCCAGACTTCCTTGATGAAAAGGTTGGCTACTCCTTCTGCATTGGTGCTTTCAAGGCAAGGGATGAAATGTGCTTGCCAAGAGAAGCGATCAATTACTACCAGTATACTATCCATGCCTTGTGATTCAGGGAGTTTGACAATGAAGTCATAAGCGATGTCTTCCCAAGGTTTTTGGGGTATTGGTAAAGGTTTTTGGGGTGCGTATCGTTTGTGACCTTTACTCCTTTGACAGATTTCACATGTTTCGACAAATCGGTTGACTTGTTGTTTCATAGCCGGCCAATAGTATCTTCTGGATATGAGTTCCAAAGTTCTGGCTTGTCCCTGATGACCGGCTATTGGGTTGTCATGGTGCATTTCCAGAATGGCTAGTCGTATCTCCTTGTTTTCAGGGATTACTATTCGTCCCTCGTACCATAGGAGGTCTTCCTTCCATTCATACTTGTCATATTGTTTCCTGATAGAAGGTGGGAGGTCTTCCTTTTTCTTTGTGCTTTCAATAAGGGTTGTTAGGGACTCATCATCGCTGAGGCTTTCCCTAATCATAGAAATGATGTCGATTTCTATATTTGCCTTGAAGCCTTTGAATCGTTCGGCATTGATCATGATTTGCTGTGGATTTGGGATATCCTCATGGTCATGTCTTCTTGACAGGGCGTCTGGTTTATTGGACATTTTACCGGGCCTGTAGTGGATTTCAAAGTTGAAAGAAGCGAGTTCCATATGCCATCTGGCATGCCTTCTATTGAAGGTTTCTGCGTTCTTCCATCTTTCTAGATTTCGGTGATCGGTGAAGACAGTTACCGGTAATATAGTCCCTTCAAGGTATATGCGCCAATGTTTCAATGATTCCACAATAGCGAGTAGTTCCTTGTTGGCGGTATCATAGTTTCTTTGTGCGTCGTTGTAGCTTTTTGATAAGTATGCTACTGGATGGAGGTACCCATCTTCACCTCGTTGGCTAAGTATAGCTCCTATGGCTATTCCAGACTAGAGATGTCGTGCCAGAATTTTGCAGGAAACTGTCTCCTGCAGGCGGATTCTGGCGCAAATTTTTGATTCCTGCTCCGGCTCCGTCTCCGGCTGCCAGAAGCCGGATTCCGGGCGGAATTCCGTCAGGGTTGCAGGAACTGCAGGAGTGGAGGAGCTCCTGCTACTGACATTCGTCAAAAGTGCTCCAAATTGAACGTGGTATGGCTCAAAATGTGCGCGCTGCTCTTAGCTATCGAATGGTGTGCAACATGTATCATAGATATGCGCAGGGGGGGAATCGCGGGCGGTTTGATTATCTGGAAAGGGGGGACTGAAATCTGACCCCCCTCTAAACCCATCACAAACGCCTGTTTCATAGCTCATAAAATGCGCATAATTCCAAGGAGATGGTTTGTATTAGAAAGTATATGTCTAAAAATTCATTTGAGCGCAGCGCAGCGACATCTTTGTCTCAAAAATAATCCCCCACATGCGCTCACCTTACTTCTCACTCAAGGAGGCAAAATCAGCCATTTCTAGCACTGCAAATCAACTCCTGGCTACTGAAAACCCCTACGAATATGTGTATCTAACTTGTAGAGGGGGTGGAGTATGGCAAACTGAGTGTGGTGCAGGCAAATGCTGCACACAAACTGCTGAAACAGTGTAAGTACAACTCTGGGACGGTTTCTTGAACGTAACAAGGCGCTCTAGCCATGCGAACAGGGGTAATCTGGGTCGCTGAGTAAATCTGTCTCATACGATTTTGCTATAAATGGATACCTGAGGCAGGAGATGCGCTTAGTACTGTTTCCAGCTCTCAGGGGGTCTCTACCTTATGTTTCACCCACTAATACAGCTTCAAATCGGCTGATTTTTGGTATATCGCATCTACCACATGGCCTGCACATATTAACACCAGGGGAGCAAGGTTTGCACGGTTGGATTCACTAGTGCTTGTGGCGCTGATCAGGGGTTTCCCCCCCTATTTTGCTGATATCTTCACATAGGGAGCGCTGGTGACTCAGTGGGCGGTACCATTGAACTCTCCTGGCTTGTACGCATCGTTTGATATATATATCATCATGAATTGGCCAACTCTATCAAGGTGTCTACATGGCCGCTTACCCCTGATTATTTTCTGGATGTATTTGGCTAGCGATTGACCCAGGATATTTTTTCTACCGCATGTGTATGATACTGTTCGAAAGCGGTGAATTTTGCGCATTTTATGGTGCCGTTAGATATACGATATGGTGGGTTCAAAAATTATCTTTGCAGCTGCCAGTTGCAGGAACTGCCAGATTCCTGCAGGGTGCCAGAATAGACGGATTCTTGGGCGGATACTGGCACCCAAATGTGATTCCTGCTCCGTCTCCTGCTCTGGCATGCCGGAATTTTGACGGAGGCGGAGCAAGAATTCCGTATTTTTCTGGCAGACGGTTTCTGGGGCGACATCTCTATCTTAAGTCCTTTCTTGAAGACATCTATAAGGGCGTGTTCGTCCCAATCCAATTCTTGCATAAGGGTACGGAAGGCGGTGACATAGTGTTGTGCTGATCCTGTTTGTTGGAGTTTATGAATGTTTTGAATTGCTCTTTCCTTCTTCATGGGGTCTGAGAAAGCGAGGAGGAAGGCGTTCTTCAGGGCGTTCCAATTTGCAAGGTATTCATGTGGTTCTTCATCGAGGATTTTCCTAAGTAGGGGTTTGGCCCATTTGGCTGCTTCTCCTTCTCCCATGTTAGTGAGGAAGGTGGCCATCTTCCGGTTGTTATCGAAGGCAGTACCATAATCGTTGAAGTAGATCTCCATCTTCATCAGGAAAATCTCAGCCTCCTGTCCTCTTTTCCCATTAAAGGCTTCAGGCTTCTTAGCCCTAGCTCCTTTTGGAATTTCATCCTTGGTCTTTTCTTCCTTCCTATGAGGCCTTGGGTTTCTAGGAGGGGGCGTGTTACCCCTTGATGGAGGTCCCGATGGGGGTCCTGGGGGATTATCCCCTGGGAATAGTCCTTGAGGCCTTTTTGGGACTTGTGCTCGAGAGGATTCAGCTTCTGGTTCCCATTGATGGTCTTGGTCCATAATATCGATGTTTGAGACCCTTTCTTCTACTACTTGTAGTGTCTCTTGAAGGGTTTCTGTATCGGCCTTGAGTTTCTTAATGGCTTCTTCTTGCTTATTTAGGGCAGCGGATACTTGTTTACCCATAGCCCCCATGGCTACGACGATAGTATCCATTTGTTGACTGAGCTTGTCAATGGCATTCTGGGTTTTTATTTGTTCGTTGACTCCTAATTGAGAGCTGTTTGCTGCTGTCCATGCATTCTGGGCTGCACTCTCTACTTGCTGCCTAATATTGCCGGTGGACGCTTCCAGTTTGGAAATGGAATTAGTCATTTGTTGTAGGGTAGTATTGAGTGTTTGTACCCCTGTATCTTGTCGGTTCTCTTGTACCTGTATTTGGGCTGTGATACCTTCAAGGAGTTGATCCTTGATGTCGTCTAATACCCTGAAGAAAAATCCCAGTGTGGGGTCCCTGGCTGCTGCTCTTCGGATATCTTCTATAGGTCCGTTAAGAAGCCTTTCATATTCGTCTTCATCCCTTTCCACTGGTACTTCTTCAGGTGCAGGTGACGCTGAGTGAGGTCTAGGTGGTGTAGGATTTGCTGGTCTCTGCTCAATCCTAATTTGGGGAGGGGCTTCTATCTGTTCTGGTACTTGTATGGGTCTCTGTTAGAGATGTCGTGCCAGAATTTTGCAGGAAACTGTCTCCTGCAGGCGGATTCTGGCGCAAATTTTTGATTCCTGCTCCGGCTCCGTCTCCGGCTGCCAGAAGCCGGATTCCGGGCGGAATTCCGTCAGGGTTGCAGGAACTGCAGGAGTGGAGGAGCTCCTGCTACTGACATTCGTCAAAAGTGCTCCAAATTGAACGTGGTATGGCTCAAAATGTGCGCGCTGCTCTTAGCTATCGAATGGTGTGCAACATGTATCATAGATATGCGCAGGGGGGGAATCGCGGGCGGTTTGATTATCTGGAAAGGGGGGACTGAAATCTGACCCCCCTCTAAACCCATCACAAACGCCTGTTTCATAGCTCATAAAATGCGCATAATTCCAAGGAGATGGTTTGTATTAGAAAGTATATGTCTAAAAATTCATTTGAGCGCAGCGCAGCGACATCTTTGTCTCAAAAATAATCCCCCACATGCGCTCACCTTACTTCTCACTCAAGGAGGCAAAATCAGCCATTTCTAGCACTGCAAATCAACTCCTGGCTACTGAAAACCCCTACGAATATGTGTATCTAACTTGTAGAGGGGGTGGAGTATGGCAAACTGAGTGTGGTGCAGGCAAATGCTGCACACAAACTGCTGAAACAGTGTAAGTACAACTCTGGGACGGTTTCTTGAACGTAACAAGGCGCTCTAGCCATGCGAACAGGGGTAATCTGGGTCGCTGAGTAAATCTGTCTCATACGATTTTGCTATAAATGGATACCTGAGGCAGGAGATGCGCTTAGTACTGTTTCCAGCTCTCAGGGGGTCTCTACCTTATGTTTCACCCACTAATACAGCTTCAAATCGGCTGATTTTTGGTATATCGCATCTACCACATGGCCTGCACATATTAACACCAGGGGAGCAAGGTTTGCACGGTTGGATTCACTAGTGCTTGTGGCGCTGATCAGGGGTTTCCCCCCCTATTTTGCTGATATCTTCACATAGGGAGCGCTGGTGACTCAGTGGGCGGTACCATTGAACTCTCCTGGCTTGTACGCATCGTTTGATATATATATCATCATGAATTGGCCAACTCTATCAAGGTGTCTACATGGCCGCTTACCCCTGATTATTTTCTGGATGTATTTGGCTAGCGATTGACCCAGGATATTTTTTCTACCGCATGTGTATGATACTGTTCGAAAGCGGTGAATTTTGCGCATTTTATGGTGTCGTTAGATATACGCTACAGTGGGTTCAAAAATTATCTTCGCAGCTGCCAGTTGCAGGAACTGCCAGATTCCTGCAGGGTGCCAGAATAGACGGATTCTTGGGCGGATACTGGCACCCAAATGTGATTCCTGCTCCGTCTCCTGCTCTGGCATGCCGGAATTTTGACGGAGGCGGAGCAAGAATTCTGTATTTTTCTGGCAGACGGTTTCTGGGGCGACATCTCTAGTCTCTGTGGTATGGGCGCTTCTATGGCATTCGATGCTTGTGATCGGGTTCTTATCCCTGTTAGGGGATGTGCCGAGTATAGGTGTCTTTCCTCTCTTGGAATGTTTGTGGGACCATATCTCCCGGCAGGTATCTCCAAGGGGTTTGGTGCATATGGAGGTACAGGGTCGATTTGGTCTTCTATCCCTGCTGTGGGGTCCATTTGTGCCCTTCTTCTTACGGAAATTATCCTTCCTGGGGATATGCTGGCCCTCGCATTCCAGAAGTGTTCAGGTCCTGTTGTTTGTACTGTTTCTTGTGTTACTACGGGTTCAGTTGTATCTGGGGTTCGCCCTATATCCTCGGAGAGTCGGGATTCCTCGGGATCCGATACTGACTCCACAGTGGTTCTTGGTATAGATCTTCCACCGACGATATCAGCTGCTGTCGCAGTTGACTCATTTGGATTTCCTTCGCCCACTATAATGGTAGGTTCAGCCTGGATAGTTTCGTCTGGATCTGCATATGATCCTGGTATGCTCACTCGAGCGTGGATAGCATCGGTTGCTTCTGTAGTCATTTGTAATACTTGTTCCCTTAAAGCGGATAGGGATGTTGCGTTATCTGATCTAGATACCGACGGCCGGTCAGGGTTATCTACCGGTGGCACTAGTGGTTCTCCTTGAGCCGACTGGCTCCTGGTTACTCTTGATGAAGATCGTTGAGACATAGCCACGGATCAGTGTGAAGCTTGCTCTACAATGTCACAACCCTCGTTTCTAAGGGTGTTTACTTTCTGTTCTGGATACGACGGCGTCGGCGTCGGATCCTAGCCTGATGCGTGGCAGCCTCCTGTGGCTGTTTGTAAATGTAGTCGAGTGTGGAAGCGTCGATGACAGCCCTGTGTAGGGTATCGAGCCTCTTAGTCTTAGAGGTATAGTCCTCTGCTCGTCTAGCGAGTAGGACGTCGAAGGCACCCGTCTCTTGAAGAGACTGTGATTGACTCGTGGCTTGCAGTGTATTACTAAGTACCTAAGTTAATAGGACCTAGTATCGATAGTTGAGTCTTAAGTGTAGAAGTCTTATGTATCTCTCTTAGTAGTTATCACCCTTGAGGGGAGATCGACGAGGTAGAGCAAGCTGGTCTTGGAGCAGCTTGCACACCGAGTATTTATATTCATGGGTACATGGTCTGTGCGTACAGTTCCAATAATACATGAGCTAAAGATAGTACGTGTTTCTAAAAGAGTGTGTGTCTAAAAGTAGAGCGTAGCTAAGAATAGTCCAAGAAGACTGTATGCGTGCTACGAATAGCCTTGATCAGTAAGCATCCATGTGGTGCGTGCTAAAGATAGCTTTGATCAGTAAGCGTCCATGTGGAGGCTTAGTTAATACGCCAATCAGCCTTACTAAGGGGAAGAAAAGAAGTGAGTGGCTTATACAGCGTGTAAGCCACGAGAAAAGATAGAGGTCATGTGCGCGGCTCATGACATATGCATACAACGTATCGACGTACCGCTTGCAGCTACGCGAGCTCATGCCATGGAGAACTGATCGGGAGCTGATAAAAGACATTGATAAATTACCTCGAGGTGCAACCTGGACCGTCCAGGCGCTTGGAATAGAGGGCAACAAAGGTGTAGAGATTGTCGAATTATGGATGCGTGACGCGCTGGAAATTGTCAAGAGGTTGCTACGAAATAAAAGACTCGGAAGATTCATGCACTTCAAACCGATCAAAAAGTGGATGTCACCTCAGATGGAAGAGCAAATACGCGACAAGGTTTGGACAGGAGACTGGATGTGGGAGATACAGGTAAGAAATTCCCAATGGGCCGTTGTACCATTGAACAAGATGAAACGAAATGCTTACTTACAATCTATAGGCCGAGATACAAGACAAAAACGGCACGGTCATACCAATCATAATCTCATCTGATGAAACCAAGCTCACGACTTTCAGTGGAGATAAAAAAGCGCACCCGGTATATCTCACCATTGGGAATATACCGAAACGGCTTCGACGGCGAACGTCAAAGCACGCCAACATTCTCCTTGGGTATTTGCCCGTTCCGAAACTCGACTGCCAATCTGACCAGGAGCTACACCAATACCAACGCCGCGATCTCTTCCATAGATGCATGCGAGCTTTGTTGGCACCCTTGGCGGAGGCGGCTAAGACCGGTATTGAAGTCCCGTGCGCCGACGGTGGGATCAGGCGCATTTATCCAGTATTGGCCGCATACATCGCCGATTTCCCAGAACAGTGCAAGATTGCTTGCATCAAGCAAACCCGCTGCCCCCTTTGCACAGCTCAACCAAAAAAGAAAGGCGATTTGGGTAACGCACCTCCTCGGACACATGACGACGTGATTGGCGCAATGGAAGAACATCGGAGCGCAGGCTTGGCGAATTTTGAGCGACTTGGACTGTATGATATCGAGCCGTTTTGGGAAGGATACCCCCATATCCGCCTAGACTGCCTAATGACGCCGGATCTGCTCCATCAAATGCATAAAGGGGTAATGAAAGACCATCTTACCAAATGGGTGACAGAGATTCTTGGCAAACAGGTAATTGATTTGCGCCATACGACGATGCCCGAGTACCATGGAATGCGTCATTTCAAAAACGGAATATCGTCAGTATTGCAGTGGACCGGGCGCAAGCTAAAGGAGATGGCAAAGGTTCTCCTACCGGTGATATCAGATGCTAAGGACGATCGTGTTGTGACGGCCGCACGGGCATTACTAGATTTTATGTATCTATCTCACTCCTCGTCGCTTTCAGATAGTGAGCTAGATGCAATGGACAAGTGTTTACGCACCTTTCACGCGAACAAGTTGGTATTCAAAGAACTCGGCGTATTGAAGACCAAGGAGGCGTTTCATGGGATCCCGAAGTTTCACATGATACAGCATTACACTATGCTCATCAGGATGCTCGGTACACCGGATGGATTCAACACAGAGACTTCTGAGAGATTGCATATCAACTTTGCCAAGATCGGGTATCGCAGGTCGAACAGAGTCAACGCGATCAAGCAAATGGCGCTGTATATCCAGCGGATGGAGGCATTAGTTATGCACGAGGAGTACTTGCAAGAGATTGGAAGAGCTCAGAGACACCCAATACCTTTGAACATGTCAGTTGAGGAGGCTGAGGAGATTCAAGACATCGATGACGAGGACTGGGACGAGTGGCTCGAAGACGAAGACCAAGACGAAGACGCCGACGAGCTGAGGGATGCTGGCGTCCAAGTGAATTTAACCCAGTTGTTGGACGAGTTCCTGGGTCAGAACAACCAGCCCCAAGGTCACGCGTGGAAGGAAGAGGAACCTGAGGGCGACGATCAGGGTCCTCAGCGCTTCCATCCCGCACCGCTTGTTGTCACAGCTGCAACCCCGACCAACACCCTCAGCATCCAAGTCCTCCAAAGGTCACGCAATGCTGACCAGCTCCACAATTCCCTCCTATTATGTCTTTGGCGCGAAAGTGGAGTAGGAATCCCGACTCTCAGAGCCAAAATTCCTCCAACAACCAAGGTCGGTAGTTGGTCCCGAGCTCAACTATTCCACGCGCCCCCTCCCTTCAAACCCTCGGAGGGGCCACATATTGACGTCATACGCGCTCAACCCATGAAGGCCGATCGGTACGACCGCATTAGTCGCCCAGCGCGGTTTGATACGGTGCTTGTGCGGGTCAAGGATTGTATGACAAATGTCACAACCCTTGTTTCTAAGGGTGTTTACTTTCTGTTCTGGATGCGACGGCGTCGGCGTCGGATCCTAGCCTGATGCGTGGCAGCCTCTTGTGGCTGTTCGTAGATGTAGTCGAGTATGGAAGCGTCGATGACAGCCCTATGTAGGGTATCGAGCCTCTTAGTCTTAGGAGTATAGTCCTCTGCTCGTCTAGCGAGTAGGACGTCGAAGGCACCCGTCTCCTGGAGAGACTGTGATTGACTCGTGGCTTGCAGTATATTACCAAGTACCTAAGTTAATAGGACCTAGTACCGATAGTTGAGTCTTAAGTGTATAAGTTTGATATGTATCTCTTAGTAGTTATCACCCTTGAGGGGAGATCGACGAGGTAGAGCAAGCTGGTCTTGGAGCAGCTTGCACACCGAGTATTTATATTCATGGGTACATGGTCTGTGCGTACAGTTCCAATAATACATGAGCTAAAGATAGTACGTGTTTCTAAAAGAGTGTGTGTCTAAAAGTAGAGCGTAGCTAAGAATAGTCCAAGAAGACTGTATGCGTGCTACGAATAGCCTTGATCAGTAAGCATCCATGTGGTGCGTGCTAAAGATAGCTTTGATCAGTAAGCGTCCATGTGGAGGCTTAGTTAATACGCCAATCAGCCTTACTAAGGGGAAGAAAAGAAGTGAGTGGCTTATACAGCGTGTAAGCCACAAGAAAAGATAGAGGTCATGTGCGCGGCTCATGACAACAAATGGCATCCACTGTGAGTCCTCAATTTGTGGTTTAGCGACGGGATTAGCTGATGTATTTTATCTAGCTTATCGACCAGCTCGTGTACGAGTGATATTCCAGCTCCCGGAAAAGCTTCATCACATCTATGACCGGAAGCTCGCCTATGTCCAGATGTTCAACCCCGTGTCCCAGAATCCCGCTGCACCGACCGGCTTGTATACGGCATCCCGCACTCTAGTCGCCGGAAGACGCTCCTGCGCCGTTATCCCCCTCGATGATATAGCTATGACTTGCCACCTCGTGCCCCATTATCGACAATTCCGGCCAGAAGTCCCTTTGACTCAATACGCCGACGTGCTTGAGCTCTGCACCACCTTCTACATCAACATCTTCGCGACCTACTTTTTCTACGAACTCCTCCAACACTGGGGCCAGCACACTGCTCCTGTATAGAGGTAAAAATCTCATTATACGACCTCGGCTTTTGTATTCCCTGTTCCGACTTTTTAAATTATCTATATTTAATTGGCTTGCTCACTTTTTGTCTCCCTACTATCTCGCTCGGTGACTATACCCTCTCAATACCTCCTGTCTGGACTCTGCCGACGATCCCTCGCAAGCCACCCAATGACCCTATGCCAACGACCTATACTCAACTAGAACGGCTTTCTCATAGTCGCTCTAGGATTAGCACTGGTTCGACAACCCCTCCAATCCAACCTTGGCCGGTTGTTCGGTAGACTTTTGGGAATACGTACCTAGGAGCGATCGTATTACAGACAACCCTCTCACCGTGCGGGAGGAGGCACCCACGTCGGTTGCTTGACCCACGATCAAAAGCATCCCTCGTCTACATGTTACAAGTCCTCGCATGCGTATCCCTACTGCTACCCATTGTAGCCGTTCTGTTTCCTCGCAGGACACAATTTCTGCATTGCTACCCTCAATGGACAGGACTCCTCGTCTCCGTCCAAGTACTATGCATCGGAGCCGCACACTCTCGTCTGTTGGTTCGCTCTCGGCTGCAACCCCGTCTGTGATACCTTCCATGGTTGGCAAAACCTCTGTCGAGTCACCACTCTCCTCAACGGTGTCTTTGGCCTCTTTTACGACTATGCCTACGATAATTGCGCCCCCGGCGGCTCCTCCTACTCCATCACCCCTCGAGTCTCCTTCCCTTACTAGTATCTCATTGCTCTCAACATCTATCCCAATCACTCCCTCTGCGTCTCTCTACCCCAATGGATCAATACGCTTGCTGTGGACTATTGAATCTGACAGGACATACAATAGCGCGGATTTGCAGCCGTCTCCTTTCTTCATCCCAGTTGATTTGCCTGAGGAACCAGAGTATGAGCCTTCGTATTCGGGACTGGAAGGAACAATGTCAGAGATCTCTGCTGCGAGCCCAGGCTACGATGCTATCAGTCACCACATCTCAATGCCGTCCGTTGCTTCCATGGATAGCAGGCTAATTGATCGTTCTTCTCCCAAGATGAGCCGAGGCTCTGATCGTCGCCCCTCGCTTACCCCATGGCGTATCGAAGGAAGCTTGATGTCCAACTCTACTATTACTTTACCACCGGTGCGTACAAACATACCCCTATGAATATTACCCTTGATGTTTATTGTTATTCTAGCTACCGCCGAGCCCAGAGCGCACCGCATCCTTGCACACTACGCATGCCTCAAGTATCTCTCTAACAACCTCCGGAGGCAACAGGCCGTCAATCGAGCCATTGGAGACTATCTATTCGGTCGGAGAACTTGGTGAAGGTGGGATTCCGCCCAGTCATATCATCAGCCACGACGTCAACCAGCTGCTGCAATACTTGCATGACGTGGGCACCGTGAGAGATGGCAAAACAAGGGATATGACTGATCACTTGCGACGTATGGAGGAAGAACTATTCGACTTATCCGTGTTCCTACGCCAGCGTCGACCTACACCTCCTATCCAACCTAAATATGTCCCGTACCCGGTCAAGGTTCCTGCCCCCGCGCCTGCTCCAACTCCAGTAGTTGTCCCCTTCCTGGTTCTTGTCCCTGCAGCCGCACCAGAACCAGCGCCGGTTCGACAGCCCCCCGATCCCACCTTGACCAGTCAAGCAGACCTTCAAGGAGTACGTGCCTGGGAGTGATGCTACTACTGATATCTCCCTTACTGTGCGAGAAGAGGAAGCGATGCCGATTGCTCGACCTGTCATGCCCAGACTTACATTGGACGTATCCTCTCTTGACCTCTCTGAATCAATTGAGTCGATGTCTGAGCATAGTTCGACTGCTCCAAGCGTCACGCTTTCAGAGGAGAGCTCTGTTTCACGCTCCATGCTTTCCTCATCCGTCGTCACGCAGTCTCCCAGCCTCACAATTTCTGATATCTCTGGAGACCTCCTTTGGGCCCCGTCTGTATCTATTTGCGAGCAGCGATACAGTCCTATATCGCTTGATATCCCAATCTCACCTTCGCTCAGTTCTGCAGCCACACCCAAACTCTCCCCTCCATCATCCCAATCCTCGTCTTCCGCTGAGTTGCCCGGGCTTACTCCGTCGCCTTCTATCCAACCAGAAGTGCTTCCTGATATAACAATCAAGACCTCCTCCCCAGCGCTCACAACCTCACCCCCAATCCCTGCTGCAACTGAGCGGTCCAAGACCCCGCTTCCAGAGCATGTACCAGCAAAACGTGTGCGGTCTTTGTCACCCCCACCAATCAGGCGGCCTTCACCAGTGGCCTCCAAGCCCGACTACTTTATATCTTCTCCTTTGTCGCAAGACACATTCCGTGATCTGCCTTGCACGTACTCGACGTCGCCATCTATGTCTGTCATCTCGATTTGGTCACAAGAAACAGCAAAGCCGGACAGCAAGGGGTCGATGGGTATTGAGGAACTACGCAGCTTGCTCAAGGACCTAAAGCAGCAGGACGTTGTTGCCGGCTGCCAAGATGATCACACCGCACTATTGGAAGAACTCCGCAATCGACCGCCTCCAACCATTGTATACCAAGCTCCAGAAGTATCCGAGCTGAGCGAGCACCGAGTCGCCCTCACCAAAATTGAGCATATCCTGGACGACTTAGTTGATCGATTCAACGTTGTTCGAGATTCAATATCGAGTTCATCCATCCTTACTCGAAGTTCGACTTTGACCGCCAGCTCAGAAACGGTTTCGTCGTCCACGGTCTCACAGCGTTCGTCATCTAGGATATTGGACGATGAGCGTAGTCTACACTGTCGTTGGGATGAGATGACAAAGTGGCCTCGATCCCTCCTCTCCCAAGCCTTGATGGCGGCATCCCTCCTTCCTGGGTCTCAGAAAGTGAAGTTGAAGTACCTCCTCCAACAGCAACCACCGCACTGCCACTTATTCCAATGTTGCGCCCTCGCCCTCGACGTTGTCACGCTCGTAGCGCTAGCCCAACTTTGACATCTCCTCTCAGGAATTCTGCCACGCTTGAAATCATTCATTCAATTAATGCTGATGTCGGACCGGTAAGTCAATCAGTTTTAGGCTTGAATTAATATACTGATCGTGGCTCGGTCGTCGGATGTAGGTGTATGAGTCCTGACGCGAGTGCTGGGGCGGTACTTCAGCCAGGCATCAAGCACACGCATGCCTATAGTGGACAGGCCATCCAGACTCCCTTGGTCTTGCGCGTCGGGTATCTTCAGACCCCGCTGACTGTGAGAACTCGTTTGATCCACTCTCCCACTGTCGCCACTCTTGCCACGGCCATGATAGTCACCCGCGTTGGCCATCTCCCCCGGTTCCCTTGTCCGCACACGTTTCATGGTCATTCCCTGGAGATCAGGTCCGCCGCCGCTGCTCAAATTGCCTTATCATTTCATTCGGCACTTGATCTTTCGGCCTTTGTTCCACTATTTCTTTGCGGGCATTGAGTGATTGAAGAGTAGTGCTTCAGGGGCCGAAGTAGTTTTCCAGGAGGCCAAGGTAGTACTTGAGGGACCTGAGTGGTACTCGAGGGACTCGAGTAGTGGGATAGTATAAGCCATATAAGTTGTAGTGTTTGAGATAATGTATATAGTATAGCATAATCCGAGTATTAACTGCAGAAAAACGGTACCCGACTGTAGTAGAGTCATAGTATATTTGTAGATGAGTGTAGTACAACGTAGTAGCGAAGGACTACCAGGAAAAAAATGGTTTTGCTGATGTGGATGCTTACTGATCAAAGCTATCTTTAGCGTGCATACGGTCTTCTTGGACTATTTTTAGCTATGCCTTATTCTTGGATCACCTTCTTTTAGACACACACACTATCTTTAGCTCATGTATTCTTGGAACTGTGAGCACAGACCATGTACTCATGAGTATAAATACTCGGTGTGCAAGCTGCTCCAAGACCAGCTTGCTCTACCTTGTTGATCTCCCCTCAAGGGTGATAACTACTAAGAGATACACATAAGACTTATACACTTAAGACTCAACTATCAATACTAGGTCCTATTAATTTAGGTACTTAGTAATACACTGCAAGCCACGAGTCAATCACAGTCTCTCCAGGAGATGGGTGCCTTCGACGTCCTACTCGCTAGACGAGCAGAGGACTATACCTCTAAGACTAAGAGGCTCGATACCCTACACAGGGCTGTCATCAATGCTTCCACACTCGACTACATCTACAAACAGCCACAGGAGGCTGCCACACATCAGGCTAGGATCTGACGCTGTTGCTGTTGCATCCAGAACAGAAAGTAAACACCCTTAGAAACAAGGGTTGTGACAGGGTGGCTCAAATGCTCAAGTCACTCATGAGGGCTCATGAGTCCTCAATGAGGAGGGCCCATTTTTGCTGATGCGATTGTCATACAATTCTTGTGTACTATCTATAGTCACTTCATCATAATATGAGAATCATGCATACACACCTGCTCAACTCGGCCAATCCCTGAATATGTAGCTAGCATGTGATAAAGCCCCACTGTCTAACAATGCTTCTGAGCGCTGACTAGATGCCGGTAGCGCTGGTAGCCTGTGCTACTTTGGATCTAGTGAGTTGTCACAACCCACTACTTGCTTGCTTATGGATGCATTGTGGATGTGTAGGGACAGGCTGGTGAAACCAGCCTGCCCCCCTATGATGTGGGGAGATTGTCAAGATGAAGCAATCTGGGGACTCCAGAGTTGCTTCATGACTCTGTATTTATACTCTAAGTACATGGTCTGTGCATACATCTATAAATAGACACTACATCTTGTTTGTGGGTCAAGTGAGATAGATCTGCACTTGATAGCTAAAGATAGTATCAGAAGCCATCTGATAAGCTAAATATAGCCCTGATCAGTCAGCAGATGATTGGCAGTTGCCAATCATGGAAGCCACATGACTAATCCACAGTCTGTGGCTGACTGATCACATCAGTCAGCCCATTACTCATCACAATTACACAGATTACTAAGATATTTGGTCATAGCCACAAGTTCCTGTAATGAGCCAGATTTGGCTCATGACATCATCCCCCACTTAAGCTGAGTCTTAGGGGACCTGAGACTCAGTACTGACACAAGCTATCACACTCTCTTCTTACTCTTTCTATATGCTTTAGTCCTTGAGACTGTATCCCATCCTGCTCTTGCTATCCTTCATCATACTCTTCTTCTTTTGCTGATCAGGCTTAGACCCATCTCTGGACTGGCTGTACTTTACAGGCCCCAGTGGTCCTTTGACCCTGGCATAGCCTGCCTAAACCAAGTCCATCTTCTGTGGACTGGTTACACTTTCGCAGGTTCCAGTAGTCCTTTGACTCTGGCATACCCTGCCTCTCTAGGTTCCAGTAGTCCTTTGACTCTGGCATACCCTGCCTAAGCCTAGTCCATCTTCTGTGGACTGGCTGTACTTTACAAGCCCCAGTGGTCCTTTGACCCTGGCATAGCCTGCCTAAGCCTAGTCCATCTTTAGGTGCTTTCACCTTCATATGTCTTCCTGACAGCATCATCATAGGTCATGTTGATTTGATATAATTTGCAGGATGTTCAAGTCTAGTTGAGACTGTGCTTCTTCCTTATCTGATGTGTGGCTGTGTTTGGTCTTTGATGGTTGGGATGGACTTGATGTGGCTTGGTCATTAAGGTTCATATCCACTTTTAAGGTTTGATCACACCAGGTCTGGTGGCTATGGATCTAGTGGCATACCCAGGAGGTTCCCCTTCTTGCTTTAATCTAGTGGCTAATCTTGGTCACAGCCCATATGGGGTAGGGCATTCATCCATCAGAGGTTCTTTCAGGGTAGGGGCATGAGGTAGCCTCCTTCCTTTAGGGTGATTCTTGAATTTGATTGATCTGATCCCTTGGGTGGATTTTTCATGTCTTGGTCATAAGGTTTGATGGCCATAGATCTGGTGTCTTGCTTGGTCATAAGGTTTGATGGGCCTAGATCCTGTCTTGATGGCTTGGTGATAAGGTTTGATGGGCACAGGTCTTGTGGCTTGCAAGGTTTGATGGACACAGATCTTGTGGCTGGGCTATGCCACTGGCCAAAGGACTTGCTCTGGTGGCTACCCTTCTTGTTGAGTCTGGTGGCTTGACTTGGGGTATGACTTCTGAGTGGATGATGTTGAGCCACCAGACCAGACTTGGGACTTAGGGGGTAGGATCTTGTGGCAGCCACCAGATGTGAAGATTGCTTCATAATGTCACAACCCACTACTTGCTTGCTTATGGATGCATTGTGGATGTGTAGGGACAGGCTGGTGAAACCAGCCTGCCCCCTATGATGTGGGGAGATTGTCAAGATGAAGCAATCTGGGGACTCCAGAGTTGCTTCATGACTCTGTATTTATACTCTAAGTACATGGTCTGTGCATACATCTATAAATAGACACTACATCTTGTTTGTGGGTCAAGTGAGATAGATCTGCACTTGATAGCTAAAGATAGTATCAGAAGCCATCTGATAAGCTAAATATAGCCCTGATCAGTCAGCAGATGATTGGCAGTTGCCAATCATGGAAGCCACATGACTAATCCACAGTCTGTGGCTGACTGATCACATCAGTCAGCCCATTACTCATCACAATTACACAGATTACTAAGATATTTGGTCATAGCCACAAGTTCCTGTAATGAGCCAGATTTGGCTCATGACATGAGTGCCCAAAAGCTTCCTTAGACAGGTGGAGCTAGTGCATGCTAGCTAAATATTCAGGGATTGGCCGAGAACAGCATATATGCGATAAAACAGAAGAAACACGAATATTGACAAAACGAAGGGCTGGGAGATGAAAAAATTGATTGTAATATGCTCCTATTGGTCATCATGGCGGTTCATGGTAATACATGGCAATGACCACACCATCCTGGTATGTTATGCACTGAATACCTAAAGTGGAATGATGGGAGCTGAACTCATTCCTAACAAATTTTGTAGGTCCATCGCAATGGCTTCCAATCTGTATAGCATGATTTTCAACATTCTCATTTCTATGGTACATTCTCAGTTATTCCCATGCTCGGCCATGCTGCCACCGGTTTCGTGATGGATGTCCTGAGTGCAATGCATGACCTCGCATCTCTCTAATACAACCGGCATCAGTATGCCCTGGCAGAAGTATTATATCTGGAAGTACTCGAGGCTCGTAAACACTTGCTCGGAGACAATCACGTTGAAACTCTGTCAACTTTGAGCAACCTAGCACTCATGTACAGTTTCAGAGGCTGCTTCGGGGAAGCGAAGAGTCTACTAACCAGGGCTCTGCAAAAACTGTAGGTGTAATAAAACAGGGGGGAAGGATAATGGTGTCATGGCATATCATGAGTGCTCATAACACCATGACACCAGGGTTATTAGACCTCATGACACCATTATCCTTCCCTTAATTATAATACATATCATGACACCTCATAACACCCTACATTTTTTGCAGAGGGCCGTAGAGGACATGAAGCACTTGCTCGGCCAATAACACCCGTATACTTTAACCTGTATGCGTTACCTCGCCAGTATATATTTGCGCCAGCACAAATGGGTAAAGGCCGAGGAGCTCCTAGTGCGAGTTGTAGACGGAAGAACACACGCGCTGGGAATAGGGCATCCACGTACATTGTCTTCAATGCGCACTCTGTTGGCAACTTATAAATGCCTAGGCTCACAGCGTTATTCCGAGTACACAAAACTCCAAACACGATTATCTCTTTACGAGAACGATGCCTCGAGCTCTATTGTGTGATGTGATATGTTGGACCGTGATAGAACTATTATAATTTAAATATCTTAGTTTGTTAAATCGGGTCTATGCTCCAACTACATTGCACATGTCACCCCTCGGGTATATGGTCGTGTTGTCAAGCAAGAAAATCCAGTCGTCCAACAGGGCGACCCATAAAGAGTCATGTGAGATTATCATTTCTAGAAAATCAGGTTTACATATATAATCTGAGATAGAATTACTATTTTGCGTCGGACTCGTGTCTCATGTTCCACAATCATTCTCTACTGCTTTAGCGTTCGTTGGACACCGCGCCAGGCTACGTGCAAGAGATCAGGCATTGTTTCTCGAACAAAGGTAAAGGACGTACGTAGTACCATACTGATAACCCAATGATCACGTACACGACCATCAATACCAGGCCCTCAAGCCAGTTGGTCTTACCGTCACTAATCGCGTAGCTATTAGCAGTACCAATATCAGTTCGAAGCACCAAAGTCGAAGGAAAAGAATTCGCACTTGATAATAAGAACCGAAACAAACACAACCACGGTTTCGAAGATATCAAAGACTCCAGTTACGACTGCGTCAGCATGTACTCACCCAGTCAAGGGGATTGATACTCACACAACGTCAACGGCTGTCCAATAATCCATCCCAACAAAATAAGGAACTGTAAAGCGTTTTAGAATCATGATGTATGCATATGACTTAATCACCAAACTCACAGGGAGAACGAACAACGCAATCTGAATCGACGACCCAACAGCAACCGTAATCGCCAAATCCAGCTTATTCTTCACCGACACAGTCACAGCCGTCACATGCTCGGCGGCATTTCCAACGAGGGGCTACATCCAACACACGCATTAGGATTTCGCATTATGCCAACCAAAGGACAAACTCACGAGTAGAATCAACGCAACAAACTCCCTCGTAATTTTCCCGCCACTCGTCATCCCGTCAATACTATCCACCAACCATTCGGCGGTGATACCAGTCAAGACTGTGACCAATACAAGCAAGACAATAGTAGCCTGTGGCTTGAGCTTGGGGATCGTCTCGTCCTCTTCTGTCGAGGTGGATGATATACTCGAAGTACTCGATGTCGATGAACTGTGGTGGAAGATGGACGGCAAAGAAGGAAGAGAGGGCATATGGAAAACCCGTTGGTCGGGTGGTGCGCCTGGTCCGTCTGGTCCTGCCTCAAATGTCTGCTGGGCGTGGTGTGCGGATGCTTCGGCGGTGTAGATGTAGGCATGTGTCCAGAGTTGAAAAAACACTAGCGTCCAACATGTTAGTTTAAGTTTATGAAAGATGTGGGTTGAAAAGACTCACGGTACGCAGCATATACGACCAACAAGATGATACTCGTCCCGCGCGAAATAGCCAAAACGTGCGCCTCTTCGATCGCCGGAGTCTGTCCCGACGCTTCGCCCGTCGTCTGTCCGCTCGTCGTAGCGCTATTCAAGCTCGCATGAAACGCAGCAGGAATAACAATACTAAACACACTAATGCACAGCAACGAAATATTCAACTGCGCGGCGCGTATGCCGTATCCTTGTTCATGGAACCTCACACCACCCGCAAAGAAACACATGCCCAGTACGAGCAAGCAGTTGGACAAGATGGATCCGAGCATGCTCGCTTGGACAACACGCAGTTCGCCCTTGACGAGTGCGAGAATGGCGATGATGAGTTCGACAGCGTTGCCGAATGTGGCGTTGAGGAGTCCGCCGAGTGTTTGGCCGACGCGGAGGGCGAGTTCTTCGGTTGCGAATCCGAGTAGGGCGGCGAGTGGGATGATCGCCAAGAAGCTGAACACGAAGATCATTGTGGGTTCTTGGTGCGTAAAGTGCTAAAAATAAATATATCAGTGTGAAGGGCTGAGATGAATGAATAAAGAAATCAACATACGCATGCCCAGCTGACTGGAACAAAAACGAGCAAAAAGTTTAGATAGCTGTACTTGAATATATTCGTGGCGCTGGTTGTCCAAGTGGGCGCAGGTGCGAGCTTTTGCTGGGGCTCGAGAAGTTTGCCAAGAGTGGCCAGGTTGATGTTGATCTTTCCGGGCGAGGGACCGGCGGCAGTCATGGGGGCCGCGGGAAGACTGTTGGCGCGACGCGGAGCCGGGTATGCGCGGGGATTTCGGGTCGAGTCTTCGTTGCGTCTGACTCGACGTCGGCGTGCTCGTCGGTCGGGGCCAATGTTGCCGCCCACCCCGGGGGCTTCCAGGCTATGGACTGAATCCGCACGTTCGAGATCGTGTCCGCCAATGTTGGCGGGTGTGGAAGCGTTGCCGCGCATGAGTAGACCGCTGCCTGCGCCATCGCTTCTGGATGTTTTGGGGCTGAGGCTGGGGGGAGCGAGGAGTGCTGCTTTATCTTTCTCGAGCGACGATGAGGGGCGCGCCGCTGGTGCTGCCAATCACAAATGAAATTTAGCTAGAAGTAATATATTAATGTAGTACTCACTGGACTCCTTCTTTTCGTCCAGGCTGGTCGACGCGGGGGGAGAGACCATAGATTGTGCAGACGGGGGTATCAGCGGTGAGGCGTGCCCAGTCTCTTGGACGCACTCGATTTAACCGCTGGCCTATTACGGCAGCAAACGTCACGCCCTGCTGACAAAGCAGGTATTTCAGCCCGAGTGTCTCGGCCAGGCCCCCGAACCGCCCGGCGTTCGACCATGTCATACTTTCTCCCCCACCTTCCCTCTGGCTGGCATGTGGACCAGGCCATCCTCTCCGAAGACGACCGAGTCGTCGTCATTCGATTCGGACATGACTGGGAGCCCTCGTGCATGAAGATGGACGAAACGCTCTACGGCGTGGCGGAAAAAGTACAAAACTTTGCGGTCATCTATCTTGTCGACATTACTCAGGTTCCGGATTTCAACAAGGTTCGTGTGGAGCGAGCCGTGTTTGATGGAATGGCATTAACCCCTCAGATAGATGTATGAGTTGTATGACCCGTGCACCGTCATGTTCTTTTATCGGTGCGTGGCAACTACACGTCATTCGCTTGGCGTGGCATTGACGGCACAACAGCAATAAACACATTATGATTGATTTGGGAACGGGTAACAACAACAAGATGTGAGTTTGCTCCCCCCTCGTCTACCCCCGGTCTGAATTCGGGGCTTGTCTAGCAACTGGGCTATGGACGATAAACAAGAGGTATGCTTACCTTGCGACTAACCTGTGTCAAGTCACTCGTACCCTCGTTCCCCTTAGATGATCGATATAATCGAAACCGTTTACCGAGGAGCATCCAAGGGTCGCGGTCTCGTCGTGTCTCCAAAGGGTACGTGCCACATCATCTGTTTGCCAATTTGACGTATAAACACTCGCGTAGATTATTCAACACGCTATCGCTACTAGATGTACCTCTTTCACGCACCAATATAATCATATTTCCCATTTTTGAAGTGTTCCAAATCAATCCATTAGCCAAGCAAGTCACCAATGCATACACCTTCCAATCACCCAAGAAGGCCGAAAAAAAATGCTGGATACAATTCCCGCCCCTCAAAAGCGATGGTCTCGAGCGATGGATCAGAGTTCAGCTGAGGAGCCTTGCATTTTGGTTGCCAGCCCTACAAGTACGTTGGCGCTTTACAAGTTCGTTGACCTTGTCGAGTTGAATTCGCCGTTCAAGACTTTTCCATGGTTGCTACGCAATCCACTCCACCGCGCGTAGCTCGGGAAACATTTCAAGTAGGATACTTCCCTATAGTTATCAGCTCGCTTACATTCAAGCGAAATCCAACCGAGTCATGGTACATCATGTTCCAGTTATCTGGACTGATATTCCATCAACTGGCCATTGCTAGATATCAAAGTACGCAACGGCGAGAATACCAATATCTCCAGGGATTCTTCCGCATCTTCAAATAGTATCCAAACGAACAGAACTCCGAGCATCCTCAACTGCCTAAAGTACGCCAGGCTACCAGCCCAGGGAGCTGGGCATCGGAGGTACAACGCTATCAAGTTTGGTCATGCTAGGTTCATCTTATTTATATCATGCGCCCAGCTGACACTATTCAATCCAGACACGACAACAATCCCGAGTGAAAGCACGGAACACACGTCGGCGTGAATAGAGACGCCAAAATCATGCGTACTAGAATTTGCAAGTGAGCCACCAAAGTTTACAGCGACCTCCAGATATAAGATATTCAAATCGCGATCAAGGGGCGCTACGACATGAGCGATCAAGTAAGTATTCGCATTTGCATTGGTCCCAAGTGTCTACAGTAGGACCGAGCCTCAGTTCCAACTCTGAACCTATTCAACCTTTCCTCAGTCAAAGGGAATTCGACGAGCTTGGTAGCTTCGGCTACGTTCATATCCAACAAAGATAGATATTGGAGCGCAGGAAAGAAACCTAGTAAAAGTACCTTGATTTCAAACTTGGGCTGTCCATAGACTGTATATCGTAAGTAAAAGTTTCTGTAGTCTAGGTAGATAGCTGATGGCCAAACGAACGTTGAAGGTACTGCCAACAGAATTCTGTGAGTACGAGAGTCGAGCAAAATGCAGGATGCTAGAGAAACGACATATGACCTCAGAAACTTCCGAGATGTAATGAACGTGGACCATAAAGGAGGCGTCATCCATTCACCGCCAACTGGACTTTGATCCGAAGTAGGGCGTTCCGTGACATATGAAATCGCTAGTAAGTGCTACTTTTTGAGCCAACGAGGTCGAATTTCGACAATCGGGTCAGACAATTTGTAGTGCGGTGACGGTTGCACACGAATGTACACTTATATTCTCACTTTATATGCGTCGTAAAAAGTTATAAGCTCAGGTTCACTGAGGGTGAACCAGGGGCCGTACCGAGCTGTGGCTGACCCGTTTTGTCCTAGTGGAGCTACGGACTCCGGGGTCATAATGAACGGGCGTGGTAACAAGCATATATTCATGATTTAAAGTGGTGCATATGTATCGGGAGAAGGATTCACGCATCTTCCACTATGTCAGACTGTAAATTGCAGGACTCAAAGTCATTGGTAGGTGCCTCTCAATCACAGTACGCAACACGACTCCGGAGTCCGTAGCTCCACTAGGACAAAACGGGTCAGCCACAGCTCGGTACGGCCCCTGGTTCACCCTCAGTGAACCTGAGCTTATGACTTTTTACGACGCATATAAAGTGAGAATATAAGTGTACATTCGTGTGCAACCGTCACCGCACTACAAATTGTCTGACCCGATTGTCGAAATTCGACCTCGTTGGCTCAAAAAGTAGCACTTACTAGCGACTTCATATGTCACGGAACGCCCTACTTCGGATCAAAGTCCAATTGGCGGTGAATGGATGACGCCTCCTTTACACCTATTTTTTCGATTGGGTGCGGTTTGGGCAGTTTTTCGGTGGGTGGTTTCCCTGCTGTCACTTGTTCATGAAATTTGAGTTATCGGCTTGCTATGGCCACTGCAGATATGAAGTACGGGCAGACGACTTGCCGCTGGCTACCTCTGCGTGAAGCGCAGGCGTGTTCATCCAGGCCATTAGCACCCTCGCCGTAGGTGAAGCTATCAATTCGTTCTGAAGCTGACGGTGAGTCAGTGCGTGCTTAATTCTTTTACCGTTGTCTCCCAAGCTAACAACCCGAGTAGAGCGTCTACGGATCATTCAAGTTCTCTTCTCGCAACCAGCCCGATATTGATAGTTTAGATACCTGAGCTTGTTTAACGTCTATCTTTTCCCCCATCATCTTGGACGAAAATCTGCAACGCTTGAAGGCGACCGGGTCGTTGGCTGGAATAAACCCGATGGTCAAATCGGGAACATCACGAAAATGGCCCCCCACCCCTGGAGTGCTCAGGCATCAGCAAAACCATAGTGTCACTACAGTGCAATACGCAGACATTTGTAGTATAAAATTGTGTTTGTAGCCGCCGTAGAGAGTGTATCTTGCCTCGCGCTGCAATACCTGCCCGAATAATACACTCTTGCAGTTCTGCTACTACATATCACTGTGTGAATCGTCAGTCAGTTGTTCCATTTCAGCGTAACTCTGTGATTTATGCAGTGCCGCACGATATTCGCCTACTACATCCCACTACCTTATATCATTCTTGCTGTCGCTGACCTATATTGTATCCTGGTATCATACCATAAAATTACATGGTATATGCTACTGGTTCTAGTTTCTGTACAGAGAAGTGGTTACTGTCCTTCAAATGAGGTTATATCGGGCTCATTTCTTGTTAGCATGCAGCAGGTAATCGTAAAATTTACATTCTCCAACACTATACCAGCCAACCGCTTCTGCAGGCTACTGCATCAGGAAAAAGGTGCCGGGCAAATTCGGACAAATTACACCCAATTTGCCCATTTGCCCGGTTTGCTTTCCCCCGGGTGAAACAGGCCGTTATTTACCCCGGTTTACCCGATTTTCCATAGGTAAACCGCGTAAATCTGAGGCTATTACACAGCCTGGGCGGTTACATGATGTAACCGACCCGATTTGCCGAACCGGGGCAAATTTGCCCCGGGGCTTCTTCCTGACGTGCAGTTGTGTTCCGCAGTACATGCAGTATGGTCGACATTGAGTACTAGTGTCACTGTAGTAGACACGACAGTCAGTAGACCTGGTATAGCGTTATGTAGAACTTCGCAGTGCTTCGCTCAATATTTCAGTACAAGAACAATCGACTTTTGAGCTCATACAGTGCGTCATTGGGCTTGTATCGTGTATCGCACTGCATTCTGCGTCTCCGTCTACTGCCGTAGACCTCTTCGTGTGTGCAGTAGTCTGAACATATGCTGTAGTGCTGTATTGCTCGGGTACTGAGTCTTTGTTGTCATGTTGGTGCTTAGTAATGCTCCCCCAGCCTGGTGTGATTATTGTATCGTATTCGTTCATACGACAAAAGATATAAAAAACACTCGTATCAAAACTTGCGCGGTTTGAGAGATATATGAGAAAAATAGCGGGCAAGCGCGTAACTGTTCCGGGCGGCAAATGAAGGAATTAACACTTCAAAAAGCAAAGCAATTAGGTTGTTTCAAGTGGAAGCGAAAGTCGACTCACTTGACAACGGTTAACGCTTGGATTTCTTCCCCTTCTTTGCTGCTGCTTTCGTTGTTTTCAATGCTTTTTCTGCTTTCGAGGACTTTGCAGCACCCCCAGCAGCGTCTGCCTCCACGCCCTTGAGCTCTTCCTGGGCATTCTCCGCCATCTTCTGCTCTGCCGCCTGCTTCCTGGTGGTTGCCGTCCGCTCCTTCAGCTTGTCGAGAACAGCATTCATCCTCGACCCATCGGCGGCCGAACCAGACCCGTCAACGACGGCCTGGGAGTTACGGGCGGAGTTGTCCGGATCAAGAGCCGGTTCAGGTGAGAGTGGGGAAGAGAGACGTTCAGGGCCGCGCTCCATCGACTCAGGGGCGTCTGGAGGGGTTTCGGCCTTGTCTGGCGTACCAGTGCCCGCCAACGATCCTCCCGGCTTGCTTGGTTCCACGCCCCCTTGCGATATGGTCGTTCCAGCCTCTACAGCGCTTTCCCTCACCTTGTCTCCCCCTCCCACTGCTTCGTCTTCGTCATTGTCCGAGAGCATCACCTTGCGACGAGCAGACTTTACAGCCAGCTTGCGCGCCGGTGCTTCCGTATCGTCCTCGTCCGACATACCGACGTCTTTGCCAATTTGCGTGTCATAATCCACTTGATCGCCCTGGTTGGACATATCAACAGCCCGCTCAGATGAGTCGTCGCCCAACTCATCAATTTCTCCTGGTCCCTGAAACCAAAGGTTAGTGAAATGAAACGACCAGAGTGTAATAATGAAAATCAATAGTATGGACGTTGCTTACTGCTGGATTATTGTCCGAGTCCCAGTCCTCGTCTAAGTCCAAGTTCGAGTCCTTGTCTGAATCCGAGTTCGATTCAGAACCTGAGCTTGAACGAGAGTCCGGGTCCGAGTTTGAATTGGGATCCTCTGGGATACCGCTCAGGTTGGACGATTTGCCATTGTTTGAGAGCATATGGGGCCGGGGTGCAGGGTGGACCTGGATGTACGAGCGTGGTTCGGAGTGCAATCGACCCTTTGAGTGAGGCTCGACTGATGTCAATCTTGCTCGAGATTTGTTCAGGACGGCATTCAACTCTTCCGGCGATATATCCTCCTCATCCGCGTAAGAGCAGCCGTCAACGCACCCTCAGCCGGCTTTGAGTTGCCCCCGTCCTGAGAGGATTTACCCGCCCATTGGCTGTGATTCACACGTTATTTAGGTTAAACCAGACGATATGACACATTTACTCACAGACACTCGTCGTGCAATTCAAGAAGCCATTTTTGATACGACCGTGGTACGGTCCTCTGGAACGGCTCGATGCTCTGCAGGTGGATGTCCATTAGGTCCTTCAGCTCGTCCTGGCCGGTTCTTGGGACAATCTCCTTGTCGGTTGGGCCTTTCTTCCTGTTTCTAGCTTGCCCTTGGCCCTTGGGTGCCTTCTGTTCGACCTTAATGTAACCGTCCTTCTTGTAGCGCATGAGAATCTCCTCGGCCTGAGTACCGTCAGTCATATATGCCGGGTACATAGCTTTCATACTCACCACGGCACAACTAAAAGCAATCGTGACCTCCGGCATGGGCACCATATCTGCATCGCTACGGAGGGCCGGTGGCCGAGGGCCAAAATAAAAGAGGGTGGCGATAGCGCGAGCAACAAAATCGCTTCGATAGTGGCCGGCCTTCTCGGATTTGGCCTCGGGCTATACGAGTCATATGAGCACCGAGGATATCGAGGAGACAAACGGTCAAACTTACGTCCTGATGAAACCGAATTGGTAAAAGTCCGGCAGCGACATTTTTGACGTCCTCTCTGGTCTGTGAAGGCGAGACATCCAATCCAAAGTGACTCGCCAAAACGTCGACCATTCGTCTGCAACCACGCGTTTGGAAGGAACTAATCAAAGATTTGATCTATTAAAAGAATAATTGAATGTCAAATACGGACTGAGAAATGAGATTAACTCACAACTCGATTTATCTGATCGGTCAGCTTGACAACTTTGCTCGACTTGTTGTAGAACTTGACGCCAGTTTCCCAACCTTGATGAATCATGAGTTCATACTCATCGTTGCTCGGGCACCGATTTGAGATGAGCGCAGTTTCAATGTAATCAACAGCTCGATCGACCACAAGCCCCTCAATGGTGCCTTTATAGTCACTTTTCTTTGGGCGTGGGGGGGCTTTCTGCAATAGACAAGTAAAAATGTCAGCGGGCGCAAACCCCCCGGCTCAGAAATCAGATTATAGTACCTTGTTCTGGCCGTTACGTGAAGCGGTCTGTTCCATGGCTTCCATCTCTTCGTCGTCGTCTTCCTCGTTTTCCTCCTTGCCTCCATTGGCATGCAGATCACCAAGGTCGATCATCTCGGAGTCGAGATCTATGCTGTGACCGATACCGTGTTTAGAGCCACCCGACTTGGAATGTGCTGAAATCGTGCTAGGTGCGGCGGACCCAGCGCGAGAGGATGGGGCAGATTTGGCAGGCTCAACCACAATCTTGCGGTTTTTGAGAGGTTTGGCTGGGGCGATACGCATATCTAAGTTTTATAATGGTCAGCGTGAGGAGCAAATATGGAATATGAGAATCTCATACCATTAAGAACTACGCGGCGGCGACGTGCATCCTCATCCGTACGTTCTGTTGAGATGTCCCTTCTACGCTTGAGCACGGCTGGAGATGACAACTCCGCACAAGCAGATTGCTCTCGAGCTTGGGTCAACGGGACCAAAGGAGAACCTATTAAGGAAACCTTAGGTGCACGAAATATCAGCATGTATGTTTGACGTCCAGAATTCAAACTGAACCATGCGTACCTTAGATGCGACCGGCTTACTTGCTCGCGTTTTCTTAGCCGGCGTTGCCACTATAGCTGCCTGATCCCGTGCCTTTTTTGTTGACGGTTTGCTCGTTGATGCTTTGCTTGTTGATTTGGCGGGGGGATTTGCGGGTGTGGGTGCGTGGGCTGTAACGGGATCACCAGCCTGAGCCTTCTGCCATTCCGCCTCTAGCTTGTTGCCATCCATTAGCTTTAGCTCGTCAATTGGCTTGCCAGTACGACCAAAAATCATGAACTGCAATTCGATGCAGCGTCGTTCGTACTTGAGAGTTTCGGCCACGTTGCGTGCCTCTTCCGGATCTGGCAATATTGGTGTCAGCATCGATCAAAGAGAAGATCACAAACATACCTATATCCAGTGGCCGGCTCACTGGCTCAGTCGTCGGTTTCGTAGATTTGGACTTGCTCTTTCCTTTCGCGGCCTTGCTGGTCTGGGTTTTGGCCTGCTCTTCGGCCGCGAGCTGGGCTTCTTGCTGTTGAACGTTTTTGGTTTGTGCAATGTTCTCGACCGTCTGTTTGGACTTGTTACGTCCAGCCGCTGAATGAAAAATTAGCTATTGTGTACTAGTTGAAAAAACGAGAAAAAAATACTGTATTCAACCATAGCAGGGGTCTTCACAGACACTCAGTGACCGCGTCCAAGTGTGATGCCGTTGTCGGACATGGTTGATGTTGAAGTCAGGACGTGGTTTAGTTGTAACACCCTCAGGGTGAAACATGGGATGATGTCAAACATCAGGGTCTGATTTGAAATATAGCTGCCACTAACCCTACTACAGACACTACACGCTACTACCTTCGCACTTCCTCGCCCAAAATATGGGATTCCCTTACTATTGCTGCCACCAATGCCCAGCTAAGTTCACTCGCGATCTAGCGCTAGCTAACCACCATCTCTTAACCCATGAAGGTGCTGGCCCTTCCGCCCCTAGGCCTGGGCGTGGTGTACCTTGTCGCCACTGCGGTGAGTGGATTGAAACGCATAGAGGGTTGACCCAGCATGTCCGAGGGAGCGAGATATGTCGGGAAATGCAAGCGGCCTGGTTAGAATACCAGATCGCAGTTTGGCGTGGCGAGATAGCTTCCTCGTCTCAAGTCAGCGACGCTGGCTCTGCGTCACATGTTGGCAGTGACCACTTGTCGGACGATGATCACAACGACGTTGAGATGACAGGATCAGGAGACGAGTATAATTTAGGTGATCTAGGCGATCCTACAGGGAACGAAGAACAGGATATAGCCTCTGAAGGCCCGGGCGGTAGTCCTCACAGGATGGATGACAAAGACAAAGACTCGGACGATGAACTAGGGGGTGCAGGGAACGAATCAAACGACGAACCAGAGGCGGACCTTGAGAATCTACCGTATGATCAAAGCCCAATTCCAAGTCCAGCTCCGCCGTCTTCTCCAGCCAGCCCGTCGGCCCAAAGTGATGAAACAATTCATCTGCATGAAGAGTTTGATCAGTTTGGCAACCGCATATATGTTCAGTATTATGAAGTACCAACAGTCGGAGAGCCCATACGCAGAGCAACAAACGAAGAAATGTGTCGTGGCAGCTACTCAGACGTAGGAAAACTCTCAAAGCGAGAGAATTTCGAGCTTGCGCAGCTACTGATAGAATCAGGGATGAGTGCCAAGTATCGGACCAAGTTGTTCCGACTGAAGAGAGTCAGTACAAAAACTACAGTGCGTCAGGATTACTAACCTGTCCAAGTTTCGGCGGTCCCGGTTGCCGTGGCCAAATAGCAGAGCGCTGATGAAAGATATTGACAAATTGCCTCACGGGGCCAGGTGGTCAGTTCAAGCTTTGGCTATCGAGGGCGATCGAGGGGTAGAGATTGTCGAGATGTGGTTGCGAGACGCCCTAGAAATCATAAAACGTCTTCTACGCAACAAGCGACTAGGTAAATTCATGCAGTGGAAAGCAATAAAAAAGTGGAAAAACCCCGACATGACCGACCAAGTTCGGGACGAGATCTATACCGCAGACTGGATGTGGGAAATCCAGGTAAGTAGCTGCCGCTATCACAACTGTAAATATGAGCGCAAGTACATACCACCAACAGGCCGAAATCCAAGACGAGTATGGAACTATCATCCCAATCATAATCTCCTCCGACGAGACAAAGCTCACGACTTTCAGCGGCGATAAAAAAGCTCACCCTGTCTATCTAACAATTGGAAACCTGCCAAAGCGCCTGCGACGACGCACATCAAAACGTGCTAATGTGTTACTCGGCTACTTACCTGTGCCCAAACTTGACTGCGAGTCAAACAAGGAGCAGCGCCGTTATCATCGCCAAAACCTCTTTCATACTTGTATGCGCACTATGCTTGAACCCCTTGCTGAGGCCTGTAAAACAGGCGTGGAAGTCGTTTGCGCGGATGGAAATGTTAGGCGCATATACCCGGTATTGGCTGCCTACATTGCCGATTTCATTGAGCAGTGCAAGGTAGCCTGTATTAAGCAGACTCACTGTCCGTTATGCTCGGTGGACCCTCGAGAAAAGGGCAACTTAGGCAACGCGCCTCCTCAAACCCACAACAATATTATCAAAGCAATAAAAGATCATCGCGGGGAAGGGTCAGCAAGATTTGAGCGACTGGGGTTGTACGATGTGAACCCATTTTGGAAAGATTTTCCGTATTTACGAGTGGATTGCCTAATGACGCCAGACTTGCTGCATCAATTACACAAGGGCGTATTGAAGGATCATCTTACCAAGTGGATAACCAATCTAATAGGCGATCAAACCATAGACGAGCGGCATGCAACAATGCCCGAATACCATGGGATGCGTCACTTCAAGAATGGAATTACTCGCGTACCTCAGTGGACCAGTCGGGAGCTCAAAGAGATGGCCAAAACCCTCTTACCGTTGATTTCTGATATGGACCGTCGGGTGGTCGCGGCAGCTCGGGCTCTCCTCGATTTCGCATACCTGGCTCATTCGTCGTCATTGAGTGATGCAGAGCTCCAAGCAATGGAAGAATTGTTACATACCTTTCATGCGAACAAGGATACCTTCCAGGAGCTCGGTGCTCTGAAAACCAGAGACGGATTCCATGGGATTCCAAAGGTCCATATGATACAGCACTATGTTAATCTCATACAAATGCTGGGTACGCCCGACGGATACAACACGGAGACATCGGAGCGTCTTCATATCGACTTCGCAAAAATGGGCTATCGGGCGTCAAATAAAGTCAATGCAATTAAACAAAAGGCGATGTACATACAAAGACTTGAGGCTATTGCGATGCACGAGGAGTATCTCGAGGAGAAGGGTAATAGGCCTGCGATGGAGGTGATCGACGGTGATGGGCGCGAAGTGGAAGATGAAGAGTGGGATGAATGGGAAGATGCCGAAGATGTCGAAGATCTAGAAGAGCTGGGCAATGCAGAAGTTCGGCTCCAGCTTGCAGTCAAGCTGGACAAGTTTCTGAGCAACGGGGAGCTCAGGGTTGGTGGCGAATGGCAAGAGGAGCCGCCGGCCGAACCCGTCGAATATGCCGATCAGGGGACTCAGCGCTTCCATCCGGTCCCGGAAGTTGTGACAGCGAAGACACCCACAGCCTTCACCACACTTGCCAATCTGCAGACCGCGAATGATGCCCCCAGACTCCTCCAGTGTCACAACCCTCGTTTCTAAGGGTGTCTACTTTCTGTTCTGGATGCGACAGCGTCAGCGTCGGATCCTAGCCTGATGCGTGGCAGCCTCCTGTGGCTGTTCGTAGATGTAGTCGAGTGTGGAAGCGTCAATGACAGCCCTGTGTAGGGTATCAAGCCTCTTAGTCTTAGGGGTATAGTCCTCTGCTCGTCTAGCGAGTAGGACGTCAAAGGCACCCGTCTCTTGGAGAGACTGTGATTGACTCGTGGCTTGCAGTGTATTACTAAGTACCTAAGTTAATAGGACCTAGTATCGATAGTTGAGTCTTAAGTGTATAAGTCTTATGTATATCTCTTAGTAGTTATCACCCTTGAGGGGAGATCGACGAGGTAGAGCAAGCTGGTCTAGGAGCAGCTTGCACACCGAGTATTTATACTCATGGGTACATGGTCTGTGCTTACAGTTCCAAGAATACATGAGTTAAAGATAGTGCGTGTTTCTAAAAGAAGGTGGAATAAGAACAGGGCGTAGCTAAGAATAGTCCAAGAAGACCGTATGCGCGCTAAAGATAGCTTTGATCAGTAAGCATCCATGTGGAGGCTTAGTGATACGCCAATCAGTCTTACTAAGTGGAAGAAAAAGAAGTAAGTGGCTTATAAAGCGTATGAGCCACGAGAAAAAGATAAGGGTCATGTGCACGGCTCATGACATTACCCCCCTCTTAAGGCGAGTCTTAGGGGACATGAGACGAGCGGACAAGACAAAGAGTTTGTGGGGGATGAATTGAAAAGTAAAAAGGGATACAAAGATTCTATGAGTCCATATACATAAAGTCCATATTTCAAAAATCAGCGGGGGGAAGGTGGGTTTTGATATTGTGGTCGCCGTTTGGGGCCTCTGCTCCCCAGACTTCCTCCTTCAGCTTTACCCATTCTTCATCTTCGTCCAGGGGCTCGAGTAGGAGGTCGGCCATATCAATTAAGAGGTCTTCGTTGCCTTTGTCCCATGCTTTCTGGTCCAGCCAGTCTAGCAATTCCCTCTTCGACCACCTTTTCTTGTCTGCCAGTTTGATGACTTCCCCAAAGGATATCTCCTTGAGGACCTCTTGTCAGGTTTTTGAAATATCAGGAGCTTGGCACCACTCCTCGACCGCTTCTGCCACAATGGCCATTTTCTGCCCCCTGTTGCCTATACCTCTCATCCACTCTTTCTTCATCTCTTCTATATCACTCAATTGGAACCACCATTCCGTCGAGTTTTCCACCCATTTGGGTACGTGTTTCTCCTTTCCTTCTTTCTCCCATTCTTCCAGCCTCCTAATGAGGTGGGGAGTACTAAATTGGTTTACCGATTTTTTTATCAGCCGACCGTTTTGCTCTTTTGTTTTGGTGTAATCTTCGTACCACTTCATCTTTTTGACTTTTTGCACCTCCTTCACCAGGTGCTTGACTTCACTCCCCACCCATTCTTCAATTACAAATAGTTTGGTTGCCTGCATGGCCCTATCCGATTCCGGCCAGGGTCCCTTGCTGACCCAGTACAGGTTGCCCCGTTTAGGGCATTGGAGGGTGTGGGTGGCAAGCCACCTGCAGTTCCATCGTTCGGCCATGGGGATATAGTCGAGGGTGAGGTTTGGGTCGAGGGACTTGGCATAGTCCGTGCTTCGGATGAAGCTATCGCATCGCCGGATAGCGTCTTGGTAGCTATAGAGTCTATCACCGCCGTGGCCCCATGTGAGTTTGTGTGAGACACGTTGTTTTCCCTATACTGACTTGGGGGAATTGCTGGTGACGATCCTGGCGTCACGAGGGTCGTAGCGCACATCGGTGGTCTTGGCAGACTTGGAGTTGCGGGTGGGGGCCATGGTAGGATAGGAAGTGTAAAAGGGTTTGTTGTTTTTTGAAGTGGTTCAGGAGTAGAGCTAGAGCTGCTGGTGGTGAAGTTTGAGGCTTTCCCCCCCACTCTTTTATACTTCTCTTTGTTTGGTTTGTAGTTCTTTGGTAAGGGAGCTTTGGGGTGTCGTCTGAGTAGATCTTCCATGATTTGGGGTAGTCCGGCTATTTTTTCAGCCCTTTCCATGGTGTCTTCTATCGGATCGTACCCTTTCCACCTGATTTGGTAGTATAGACCGTTTTTCCTTTGTTCCCATGCGACCACATGGTCCACTTTGTATTCTTCTTCCCCTTCCTCTGTCACAATTGGGGGTGGTCTTGCCTGACGTCTGTGAAAGTCCTTGTCTTCTGTGAAGGGTGTGAGAAGATTGATGTGGAATACATTGTGTGTCCGCATGGTTTTTGGAAGTTCTAGGCGGTAGACATGTGAAGAAATCTTTTCTGATATGACAAAGGGCCCTAATTTCTTGTTGTCTAGCTTCTTTGAGGGTCGCCTTGTGGTGATGTTCTGGCCTACTAGCCATACTTTGTCCCCTACTTTGTATTCATGTTTTGGGGTGTCTTCCTTTGATCTATGGAATTCCATGGAAGCTATGACTTCGTCCCATATTTCTTGCATTGAATCCGCCATGTCGGCGGCGTTAGGGGCATTGACTTCTAGATCTACAAGATCCCATCTGGGGTGTAGTCCATAGATTGTCTTGAAGGCTGTCTTCCCTGTGGCGGAATTGACTTGGTTGTTATGGCAGAATTCTGCTATTGGTAGCCATCTGACCCAATCATCTTGTCTGTAATTGCAAAAACTTCTGAGGAAGCCTTCTAGCCATTGGTTGGTTCTTTCTGTTATTCCATCAGTTTCTGGGTGGAAGGCTGTGGAAAATTTGGGGTTGATACCCAGTTTGGCATAGAGGGCTTTCAGAAATTGGCTATTGAAGGTTGGCCCTCTGTCTGACACGGTTGTCTTGGCTAATCCATGTAATTTCCAGACTTCCTTGATGAAAAGGTCGGCTACTCCCTCTGCATTGGTGCTTTCAAGACAAGGGATGAAATGTGCTTGCCGAGAGAAGCAATCAATTACTACCAGTATACTATCCATGCCCTGTGATTCAGGGAGCTTGACGATGAAGTCATATGCGATGTCTTCCCAAGGTTTTTGGGGTATTGGTAGAGGTTTTTGGGGTGCGTATTGTTTGTGGCCTTTACTCCTTTGACAGATTTCACATGTTTCGACAAATTGGTTGACTTGTTGTTTCATAGCCGGCCAATAGTATCTTCTAGATATGAGTTCCAAAGTTCTGGCTTGTCCCTGATGGCCAGCTATTGGGTTGTCATGGTGCATTTCCAGAATGGCTAGTCGTATCTCTTTGTTTTCAGGGATTACTATTCGTCCTTCGTACCATAGGAGATCTTCCTTCCATTCATACTTGTCATATTGTTTCCTAATAGAGGGTGGAAGATCTTCCTTTTTCTTTGTACTTTCGATAAGGGTCGTTAGGGATTCATCATCGCTGAGGCTCTCCCTAATCATAGAAATGATGTCGATTTCTATGTTTGCTTTGAAGCCCTTGAATCGTTTGGCATTGATCATGATTTGCTGGGGATTTGGGATATCTTCATGATCATGTCTTCTTGACAGGGCGTCTGGTTTATTAGACATTTTACCGGGCCTGTAATGGATTTCAAAGTTGAAAGAAGCGAGTTCCATATGCCATCTGGCGTGCCTTCTATTGAAGGTTTCTGCATTCTTCCATCTTTCTAGATTCCGGTGATCGGTGAAGACAGTCACAGGTAATATAGTCCCTTCAAGGTATATGCGCCAATGTTTTAATGATTCCACAATGGCAAGTAATTCCTTGTTAGCGGTATCATAGTTTCTTTGTGCATCGTTGTAGCTTTTTGATAAGTATGCTACTGGGTGGAGGTATCCATCGTCACCTCGTTGGCTAAGTATAGCTCCTATGGCTATTCCTGATGCATCGGTTTCCAAAATAAAGGGTTTATCGGGATTGGGATGTATTAATACTGGATCTTGGCTGACTCGTTTCTTGATTTCCTCAAGGGCTTGTTGGCATTCTTGGTTCCATTCGAATTTGGTATCTTTTTTTGTTAAGTTGTGTAGTGGTCTAGCAATCTTGCTAAATTCGGCTATAAACCTTCTATAGAAGTTTACGAAGCCAAGGAAGGCTTGGACTTCCTTTATTTTCCTAGGTGCGCCCCATTCCATGATTGCTTTGATTTTCTCTTCTTCCATGGAAATTCCTTCAGGGGTAATTACCAACCCAAGGAAAATGACCTTCTTGACAAAGAATTTGCATTTGGATAGTTTGGCGTAGAGATTGTTTTCTCTTAGGATTTTGAGTACTTCTTTGACATGTTCTGCATGGTCTTCCTCCTTTTCTGAAAAGATAAGGATATCATCCATGTAGACTACTACTGTGACACCTAGAAGGTGTCTAAAGATATCGTTCATCATCCTCTGGAGGACTGCTGGGGCGTTCTTGAGTCCAAAGGGCATGACTAGGTACTCGTATATTCCATAAGCTGTCCTGAAAGCGGTTTTCCATTCATCACCTTCCTTGATGCGGATGTTATTGAATCCCCATCTAAGGTCTAATTTTGAATATATCTTCGCATTCTTGACTTGGTCGACAAGTTCTACCTGGAGAGGCATAGGGAATTGATCTGGTATAGTGATATTGTTAATTTTCCAGTAATCCGTTACTAGCCTTAGAGATCCGTCCTTCTTTTTGACAAAGAAGCAAGGTGAGGCTATAGGGGATTTGCTAGGTCGGATTTTTCCGTCGGCCAGTTCTTGATCAATAAATTCCTTTATCGTTCTGCTTTCGATTGGTGAGAGGGGATATACTTTTGCTGGTTTTGGAAGACCTGATCCTTCCACAAAGTCTATGTTGCAATCAAAAGACCGGTGTTCTGGGAGCTTCTTGAAGAGTTCTTCGCTAAAGACGTCGATGAATTCCATGAATTCTTCTGGTATAGCAGGTAGATCTTTTCCGGCTTTGGCAGTAAGGGGTCTTCCCTTCCATGAAATTTCTAGGGTTTTCCAATTTATATCTGGATCTGCTTCTTGTAACCAATCTAGGCCTAGGATCATGTCGGTATCCCCTAAGTTCATTACAAAGAAAGTTACATCAAAGGTCCAACCTTCGATTTCTACCTCCAGTGTAGTTTTACTTTTTATTTTGTTTGGAAGTTCCTTCCCATCTATAGCGATCACAGTTCGTGGGTTGACTAAGGGTGTCAAAGGAATGTTGTTGTTTTTGGCAAAGTTGATATCTAAGAAGTTTTTTGAGGATCCGGAGTCGACTAGAGTGGGGATGGGGTCCATGATTCCCTTGACCATTGTAAAGATAGACGCAGTTTGTTTGGATTTCTTTAGGTATAGTACACGTTTCTTTCTTTTCTGGTTCTTGGTCAAGGGTATCTGGGCAGGTACTGACATGGACTCAGCCTGCTGTTCTAGTTTTCCGACTCCGAGTCAGAGGATTTCTCTTCTTCCTTCACTTCTTCAATCTTCGCTTCCTTTCCTTTGACAGCTTGAGTTTCTTGTTGCCATTCCTTGAATTTGCAGTCTTTCATGCGGTGTCCCATTCTTCCACATTTGATGCATCTTCCTTCTTCTCTTCTCTTTTGGATGACTTCGGACGGCACTATTCCTGCTTTGGCCTTGGTCGTTCTTGGTTGGAATTTCCTGTCTTGATTTCCTGAGGGGCCATTATCCCTTAGACTTCTTCCAGTGAATAGAAGGTCGTCTATCCTAATAGAGACTTCCATCCATTTTTCTAGGGAGAATGTAGATGTATCTTGGGTAATGGTTGCCTTTAGTAGTTCCTGTTGGACGTTATTCTTGAGGCCTTTCTTAAAGACATCTATAAAAGCATGTTCGTCCCAGTCTAGTTCCTGCATGAGGGTGCGGAAGGCAGTGACATAGTGTTGTGCTGATCCTGTTTGTTGGAGTTTATGAATGTTCTGAATCGCTCTTTCCTTTTTCATGGGATCTGAGAAGGCAAGAAGGAAGGCATTTTTCAGGGCCTTCCAGTTTGCGAGGTATTCGTGTGGTTCTTCGTCAAGGATTTTTCTGAGTAAGGGCTTGGCCCATTTGGCTGCTTCTCCTTCTCCCATATTGGTGAGGAAGGTAGCCATTTTCCGGTTATTGTCAAAGGCAGCACCATAATCATTGAAGTAGATTTCCATTTTCATGAGGAAGATTTCTGCCTCCTGTCCTCTTTTCCCATTAAAGGCCTCAGGCTTCTTGGCTCTAGCCCCTTTTGGGATTTCGTCTTTGGTTTTTTCTTCCTTTCTAGGAGATTTTGGAATTCTAGGAGGAGGTGTATTTCCTCTTGATGGGGGTCCCGAAGGGGGTCCTGGGGGATTATCCCCTGGGAATAGTCCCTTGGGTCTCTTTGGGAATTGTGCTCTAGAAGACTCGGCTTCTGGTTCCCATTGATGGTGTTGGTCCATGATGTCGATATTTGAGACCCTTTCTTCTACTACTTGTAATGTCTCTTGAAGGGTTTCCGTATCGGCCTTAAGTTTCTTGATGGCTTCCTCTTGTTTATTCAGGGCGGCAGATACTTGTTTACCCATAGCTCCCATGGCTACGACTATAGTATCCATTTGTTGGCTGAGTTTGTCAATGGCATTCTGGGTTTTTATTTGTTCGTTGACTCCTAATTGTGAGCTATTTGCTGCTGTCCATGCATTCTGGGCTGCACTCTCTACTTGCTGCCTAATGTTGCCGGTAGACGCTTCCAGTTTGGAGATGGAATTGGTCATTTGTTGTAGGGTGGTATTAAGTGTCTGTACCCCTGTATCCTGTTGGTTCTCTTGTACCTGTATTTGAGCCGTGATTCCTTCAAGGAGTTGATCCTTGATATCATCTAGCATCCTGACAAAGAATCCTAATGCGGGGTCTCTTGCTGCCGCTCTTCGGATGTCTTCTATGGGTCCGTTAAGCAGTCTTTTGTATTCGTCTTTGTTCCCTTCTGGTGGTACTTCTCCAGGCGCTGGTGATGACGAGTGAGGTCTAGGTGGTGTAGGGTTTGCTGGTCTTTCCTCAATCCTAATCTGGGGAGGGGCTTCTATTTGTTCCGCTACTTGTATGGGTCTTTGTGGTATAGGCGCTTCGATGGCATTTGATGTTTGCGACCGGGTTCTTACCCCTGTCAGGGGATGTGCCGAGTATAGGTGTCTTTCTTCCCTTGGGATGTTCGTGGGGCCATATCTCCCAGTGGGTAATTCCAAGGGATTTGGTGCGTATGGTGGTACTGGGTCAATCTGGTCTTCTATCCCTGCTGTGGGATCGATTGGTACTCTCCTTCTTACAGAGATTATTCCTCCTGGGGATATGCTAGCCCTTGCATTCCAAAAGTGTTCCGGTCCTGTCGTTTGTGCTGTTTCTACTGGTGTTGCTACGGGTGCAGTTGTATCTGGGGTTCGTCCTATATCCTCGGAGAGTCTGGATTCATCAGGGTCTGATACTGATTCCACAGTTGTTCGTGGTATAGATCTTCCACCAATGATATTGGCTGCTGTTGCAGTAGACTCATTTGGATTTCCTTCACCCACAATGATGGTAGGTTCAGCTTGGATGGTTTCATCAGGATCCGCGTATGATCCTGGTATGCTGACCCGTGCGTGGATAGCATTGGTTGCTTCCGTTGTCATCTGTAATACTTGTTCCCTTAAAGCAGATAGGGATGTTGCGTTGTCTGTTCTAGCTACCGACGGCCGGTCAGGGTTATCTACCGGTGGCACTAGTGGTTCTCCTTGGGCCGACTGGCTCCTGGTTACTCTTGATGAAGATCGTTGAGACATAGCCACGGATCAGTGTGAAGCTTGCTCTACAATGTCACAACCCTCGTTTCTAAGGGTGTCTACTTTCTGTTCTGGATGCGACGGCGTCGGCGTCGGATCCTAGCCTGATGCGTGGCAGCCTCCTGTGGCTGTTTGTAGATGTAGTCGAGTGTGGAAGCGTCAATGACAGCCCTGTGTAGGGTATCAAGCCTCTTAGTCTTAGGAGTATAGTCCTCTGCTCGTCTAGCGAGTATAGAGATGTCGTGCCAGAATTTTGCAGGAAACTGTCTCCTGCAGGCGGATTCTGGCGCAAATTTTTGATTCCTGCTCCGGCTCCGTCTCCGGCTGCCAGAAGCCGGATTCCGGGCGGAATTCCGTCAGGGTTGCAGGAACTGCAGGAGTGGAGGAGCTCCTGCTACTGACATTCGTCAAAAGTGCTCCAAATTGAACGTGGTATGGCTCAAAATGTGCGCGCTGCTCTTAGCTATCGAATGGTGTGCAACATGTATCATAGATATGCGCAGGGGGGGAATCGCGGGCGGTTTGATCATCTGGAAAGGGGGGACTGAAATCTGACCCTCCTCTAAACCCATCACAAACGCCTGTTTCATAGCTCATAAAATGCGCATAATTCCAAGGAGATGGTTTGTATTAGAAAGTATATGTCTGAAAATTCATTTGAGCGCAGCGCAGCGACATCTTTGTCTCAAAAATAATCCCCCACATGCGCTCACCTTACTTCTCACTCAAGGAGGCAAAATCAGCCATTTCTAGCACTGCAAATCAACTCCTGGCTACTGAAAACCCCTACGAATATGTGTATCTAACTTGTAGAGGGGGTGGAGTATGGCAAACTGAGTGTGGTGCAGGCAAATGCTGCACACAAACTGCTGAAACAGTGTAAGTACAACTCTGGGACGGTTTCTTGAACGTAACAAGGCGCTCTAGCCATGCGAACAGGGGTAATCTGGGTCGCTGAGTAAATCTGTCTCATACGATTTTGCTATAAATGGATATCTGAGGCAGGAGATGCGCTTAGTACTGTTTCCAGCTCTCAGGGGGTCTCTACCTTATGTTTCACCCACTAATACAGCTTCAAATCGGCTGATTTTTGGTATATCGCATCTACCATATGGTTTGCACATATTAACATCAGGGGAGCAAGGTTTGCACGGTTGGATTCACTAGTGCTTGTGGCGCTGATCAGGGGTTTCCCCCCCTATTTTGCTGATATCTTCACATAGGGAGCGCTGGTGACTCAGTGGGCGGTACCATTGAACTCTCCTGGCTTGTACGCATCGTTTGATATATATATCATCATGAATTGGCCAACTCTATCAAGGTGTCTACATGGCCGCTTACCCCTGATTATTTTCTGGATGTATTTGGCTAGCGATTGACCCAGGATATTTTTTCTACCGCATGTGTATGATACTGTTCGAAAGCGGTGAATTTTGCGCATTTTATGGTGTCGTTAGATATACGCTACAGTGGGTTCAAAAATTATCTTCGCAGCTGCCAGTTGCAGGAACTGCCAGATTCCTGCAGGGTGCCAGAATAGACGGATTCTTGGGCGGATACTGGCACCCAAATGTGATTCCTGCTCCGTCTCCTGCTCTGGCATGCCGGAATTTTGACGGAGGCGGAGCAAGAATTCTGTATTTTTCTGGCAGACGGTTTCTGGGGCGACATCTCTAACCTACTCCATATCGTCATCCCCAAGAACCTGTGTGCGTGTAGTGAGCATTTCATTTGTATGCCCTGTCTTCGGCTAATTGTTTTCTTGTCCTCTGGCCACTTGTACACGGTGGATCAACTTCTTATCCCTTAGCCACGCAAATTTGCAAATGAATTTGCAGCTCGCCTAAGTTTGGCGCACTAGTGGCTGTTCCCGCCCCAATATTGTCCTGGGCCATAACCTCGTTGGTTATATTTCAGTGAAGAATGATATCAGTAGGTTGCATGGTCTTGGATTGAAATGAAATATTCTGACCAGTTTCATAGTTTTGACGTACAAGGACATGGCGCACGCCAATGTGTTTGGAATGATTCGCGGCCTCAAATTTTCTGCCGTTGTTTTCCAATATTACAGCTTGGTTCTTGAGCTTCTCATTCTCGGCCTTCAGCGTGCTAGCAAAATGGCCGGTCCTCCTCAACTACCCAACAACTTCCTTCAATTTCGCAACAGTCCAACCAAAACTCGCCATCCTATCCGCTTGTACTCGCGCTACATCGATCCCATCCATGTCTTCTTCCGTTTCACCGCTGATCTGAGGCTCGCAACCTTATCCAACGCTATCTCTCTGCCGGCCCCAACCCAACCAATGACAACGTGATTGGCTACAACAACAAATGCTGCTGATCCCAAGACTGTTGTATGCGCTTGATCAAGCACGACGTCAACCCTGGACGAGCCGTCTTCTCGAACGTCAAGCAGAGTCTCCCTCGATCGCTGACTACTATTGAACGGGACGACACGTTTGTTAGTGTTTACTTGCGCAACAACCCACAGCTCCTGTCTCGATGTGCGGCTTCGAAGTCTGTATACTTCCGAAGATTTGGATCATGGGTGGCAAACAATACTTATTGAAGGATGGTGTTTGGAATCTCACAAACAACCAGACAGAGGAGAGGACAGCCCAAGCCTTTTTGCGAGTGTCCGATGAAGGTCAGTGAATCCCTTTGATGAATCAAGATCGTTGGCTGAAACGCATTGTTTTAGGTATACAACAATTCAACAACAGAATCTGACAGGTCCTCATGAGTTCTGGTTTGACCACGTTCTCGAAGATCGTGAACAAGTGGAACACGGCGATTATTGGGCTTATGACATATTATCACGAGGCCGTAGTCCATGCAAACAAGCTGCTCAGTTCTCTCGTCAAAGCCGAGAACAAGATCCAAACGCGCGTCCAAATTGGCCTCAACTCGAGGATGCCGTCTCGATTCCCTTCCGTCGTCTTTTACGCCCCGGGAGAACTTGGCGGTCTTGGCATGTTGTCGATGGGTCACGTCCTCATTCCCCAAAGCGATTTGCGCTGGTCGAAGCAGACGGATGTTCCTGTTAGCCATTTCCGTGCCGGTATGAGCCACGAGGAAGATCAACTCATTCCCAACCTGTACCCATATCTTCAACCTTGGGAGGCGGAGTTTATGGACTCGGCTCGCGTGTGGTCCAAGTACTCGATGAAGCGGAAGGAGGCAACCGCGCAAAACCGCCGGCTGACCCTTGAAGATCTGGAGGATTGTTGGGATTGCGGTATCCCTCGCATCAACACACTCTTCCAGAAGGATTGACATACTCTCGCGTACAACAAGGGCTGGCGTGTTTGCACAGATTGGAAACAGTACCAACGACTCAAGCACAATCCTTTCTGGTGGACTTCACAGCGCCATGACGGCAACCTCTGACAGCTTAACAATTATCGAGTCGATGTTATCGCTGCGTTGGGAGGCGTTGAGGGTATTCTAGAGCACGCCCCCTTCAAAGGAACATATTTCCCAACCTGGGAGGGTTTGTTCTGGGAGAAGGCGTCCGGCTTTGAAGAATCCATGCGTTACAAGAAGCTCACTAACGCGCAACGCTCTGGTCTCAACCAAATCCCCAATCGTCGTTTCACGATCTGGTGGTCGCCAACGATCAATCGCGCCAATGTCTATGTCGGTTTCCAGGTCCAACTCGACTTGACTGGTATCTTTATGCACGGCAAAATCCCTACCCTCAAAATCAGTTTAATCCAAATCTTCCATGCCCACTTGTGGCAAAAGATCCACGAGAGCGTCATTATGGATCTGTGTCAAGTTTTTGATCAAGAACTCGAGGCCTTGCAGATCGAGACTGTGCAGAAGGAGAGGATCCATCCGCGCAAGTCGTACAAGATGAATTCTTCGTGTGCCGATATCCTGTTTTTCTCTGCGTACAAGTGGAACATCTCGCGCCTCTCCATTGTGACTGACAGCAAGGATGTACTTGACGATTCAACCAGCAACAAGTACTGGGTCGACGTACAGCTCCGCTGGGGAGACTTTGACACCCACGACATTGAGCGTTACGTGCGCTCGAAGTTCTTGGACTATATTTTGGATTCAATGTCAATCTATCCCTCCCCCGCTGGCGCTATGATCGGCATGGACCTGGCTTACGACTTGTGGTTGGCATACAGCAAGTGGTTCCCTGGAATGAAGCCGCTTCTTCAACAAGCAATGAGCAAGATCGTGAAAGCAAACCCAGCTTTGCATGTCCCGAGCGTATCTACGAGGGTCTCTAGCTCTACTCTTCGGAACTGACCGAGTCATACCCCAATAGCTAGAACTATTCCGAACTCTTCTCCAACCAAATCATCTGGTTCGTCGACGACACCAACGTATATCGTATCACAATCCAGAAGACGTTCGAGGGTAACTTGACGACCAAGCCGATCGGCGGTGCAATTTTTATCTTCAACCCTCGCTCTGGTCAGCTGTTCCTCAAGGTCATTCACACGAGTGTTTGGGCTGGACAAAAGCGATTGGGTCAATTGGCCAAGTGGAAGGCGGCCGAAGAAGTCGCGGCTCTTGTGCGATCCTTGCCAGTAGAAGAACAACCCAAGCAGGTCATTGTAACGCGCAAGGGCACGTTGGATCCCCTCGAAGTTCTCTTGCTCGATTTCCCCAATATTGTCATCAAGGGAAGCGAATTGCAGCTATCGTTCCAGGCATGCATGAAGATGGAGAGGTTTGGAGATCTTATTCTGCGCGCTATCCAGCCGCAAATGGTTCTCTTCAGTCTCTACGGTAAGCTTCACGGTTGTCGTTTGTTAGCTTATACTAATTCTCAAACAGATGATTAGCTCAAGTCTATTTCTAGCTTTACCGCATTCTCTCGTCTCATTCTCTTGCTGCGTGGCTTGCGTGTCAACAACGAGAAAGCCAAGGTCATTTTACGCCCCAACAAATCGACGATCATCGAGCCTCACTTCGTGTGGCCTACGTTGACAGACGACGAGTGGATCAAGGTTGAAGTTGCTCTACGTGACCTCATTCTTGCCGACTTCGGAAAGCGTGACAGCGTCAACATTGCTTCGTTGACATCTAGCGAAATCCGAGATATCATTCTTGGTCAAGAAATCGCCGCCCCTTCAATCCAACGCCAGCAGATGGTTGAACTCGAAAAGTTGACTGAAGCTCAGAGCCAGGTCACTGCTATACAAATGCAGACTACCAACGTTCACGGAGACACGCTTCAAGTTGTGACAACGACGAATTACGAGCAGCAAGTGTTTAGCAGCAAATCCGACTGGCATGTGCGCGCAATCTCGGCAACCCATCTACCGCTTCGCTTGCAGCATGTCTATGTTTCCAACGACGACGTCAAGGATGACTCGGGATCGTACACGTATGTGTTGCCAAAGAACGTTCTATGTGCCTTTGTTACCAACGCAGATCTCCGACTCAAGTCGCCGCATTCCTATACGACGCTAGCCCACCGGACAACAAGCAAGTCAAGGAGATCAAGGTAGGATTCCTTGTTCAAACGTACGGTAAAGAAACTAATCTAGTTCTGACAGGCCGTAGTATGGGTCCCTCAATGAGGAAAAAACAACTTTGTGGATCTACCGGCGCAACATCCCAAACACAAGTTTTTGCTGAAAGATCTCGGGGCAATTGGTCAGATCAAGACCCGAACACTCGACATCTCTCATCTCTCACCGACTGACGTTACGACAGGCCAAGATTATGGCAGACCATCCAGAGTGGAGTAGCAACTCGATTTGCCTCAGTTGCTCCTTTACCTCTGGTAGCGTCAGTCTGAGTGCGCACTCCTTTACTGTTGCCGGGTTTGAATGGGACTGCAAAAACACCAACGCAGGCGTTAATCCTCAGGTCGGTTACGACAAATTTGCTTCTTGTCCAGGGTTATTAACTTCTCGTCATAGGGATTCAACCCGAATATGTCGGAACGCGTGCAACTCTTTATTGGCTTGCACTCGGGTCGCGTTTGCATTGCTGGTATTTTCATTGTCATTGTGGGATTGTTCTGTAGAGGCCGTTTGAACAATTGTATAGTAAACAAGTTGCTGTAGTATGCTCCGTAGAAATGACCCAAAGTGCATTACTCGTACTGAGCTCTAAAGTTTGTCACTCGCCTGTAGTATTAGGCAGTGCTCTGTAGACTCTGATATTGTGTGGCTACTACACCAGAATTGATGGTTTTGCTGATGGGAGCGCATTGAGACAATCGAGCCAATCGAGACCGATAGTGCCACTCTGAGCACCAACGAACGCTCAACGATGCTCGACCGGATGTCAGGCTATTTGGCTGCTTGGGCTCACCATTTGTCACGAACGGCCGTATCCTCCGATCCGGAGGTGCTGTCTCGCCGTGATCGTACTCCGGTGGAGCCCGCGTCCAAGTGGCAAGCTGATGTCTAAGCTAAACTGTTAAGAGCTGAGCTTAGCGGTTCTGTTGGTCATTGGTGCCTGAGACACAGCCATATGCATATACATGCCTCATTAGGAAACTCTGACGGCCGAAGCCGGAACTTGGCATGAGTGGAGCGCATTGAATTTCGGACTTTGAGGCGAGGGGACCAAAACATGTAGCGCAGGTGATCTGCATGCGAAGCTGGCAAGGATGTACACGGGGGTAGTTTCTCAAAAGAATGCGATTGGCGCATGAGCCAAATAAAACGCGCGGAGAGGTGAGCATACAGCCCAAAATTTCAAAATCGAGCTGTGGAGATGACGAAGCTCCAACTCTCAGGTTCTCTGCCAAATCAACAAATGGTGAGCCCAAGCGGCCGAATAGCCTGACGTCCGGTCGAGCATCGTTGAGTGTTCGTTGGTGCTCAGGGTGGCACTATCGGTCTTGATTGGCTCAATTGTCTCAATGCGCTCCTGAGCACTCCAGGGGTGGGGGGCCATTTTTGTGATGAACCGATTCCAGGATAGGCTAAACAAGATGCGGAACAATTCGAGGGTGCTGCCTGGAGGATGGGATACGCTTGGTCTAGCCAATGCCGAAGCTCCAAATAGCTTTGAGAGACGAGGTGCAAGGTTTCTGTATTTAGACAGACGAATGTAGTTAGTAATACACTGATCCCAGCGACGCACCTAGTAAACACAGACAAACGACACAGTAAGATAACAGTCTCGGTGCAATAGCAGCGAATTGATAAGCTTAAGTATCGTGAATTGAAAGGTAACCAAGTGAAATTTTTTCGAATAACTAACTAGGTCTTTTATACTAACAGACTTCTGAGAAAACCCGGCGCACAAGCGAGTGCGCACAAGGTACGTTCCTTCGATGCTCGGGCAGCGTATATGTGTACCCTCGCTAACCATCAATCCATATGGCCTTTAGGCCTTCCTTTCATCCTACCGAATCGCTAGAATGGTCTAGCGATTCACCATTCTTTCTTATTCGTTTACTCTTTTTGTTTCGCGCCTTTGGCGCTTATTTTGTTTGCTGATGTACAGTGGGCTACAAATCAAATGCAACACGTGACTGTAAAGGCCACGCCGATACGACTAAGGCCAAACGCTGGTGAGGCGATGGCGGACCTATGGGCTATGACGGCCGAAGGTCAAACTGCAACGTCTAGGGATGGACGTGCAGTGAGGAGAGGGGTTGGTGCGATAAGACGCAAAGGTTATAGTAGGGGCGCACTTAGTCTCAAGGGACTTGGGCAAGAGACCACTGGCTGGGAGCCTAGTGGGTAGACGGTGTGGATGGGTAGAACAGGAGGTCGAGTTCTGAGGCTTAAGGCTCTCAGACTCTCCCTTATATATTCATGGCCAAGGCTGTACATATCAAATACCAGGACCAATAAGAAGTGACTACAGTTGCTAAGAGGAATACTGCTGAATATCGCAAACAGAAGCTAAACATAACAATATCACATGATCTTGTGAGTAAGCGCGCACAAGTAATGAACAAATAACAAAGTAAATGCACTTTATACAAGCGCTGAGCAAACAATGACCAAACAACAACAATGTCACATGACCTTCTTTATGTAAGTAATTCCATGCATATAATTGAATAAACACGACTTGATCAAAAACTTGACATAAGTCAATAAAATAAATTGTAGAAAATCATAATAAAATCGTGGTCATGGTCTAGGCCATGACAGTGACCGCTTTCACTTGCATCTGCAGCGACGGGCCGTGTGTACCGAATTGTACTTTAGTCTAATAGTGAAAAGTGCTCAGCTGATACGCATCTATTGTCCTGAAAATCATCAGAGCGTTATATGACGTCGTTGTGACGGAATGGTTGGGAGAGAGGCAGCTATTGTTGCATTTGATATGTAGCTGACCAATAATAAGGCATGCCCCCTATTCTCGCTGGCCTTGCTTCCCTATTTAACCTGGGCCAAATGCATAGGGCTCGATACAACCACTCTTGCAATGGCTCCTCACGGTCCCCAACATTCTCCTGAGCTTCGAGCTCGCATTTTAGCCCTCCGAGAGACTGGGATGGGGATTTACATGATCTCGACCAAACTCGGCATCCCTCCCTCGACTGTGAGCAAGACGTGCACCCGTTTTGCAAAAACCCGCAGCTATCACTCTAACCGGGCTAAATCTGGTCGCCCTCGCAAGCTGCGCCATGCAGATGCGAAATTCTTAGCGCTCTCGCTGTCTCGGAACCGATTGTCCACGGCGGCTCAGCTTCGCCGCGACTATTTTCCCCACGTCTCGAACAACACAGTCCGCCGGCGCCTCAAAGAGCTCGGCATATACAACTACGCCCGGCGCCGCGTCCCATTCCTCAAGACGCGGCACGTGAAAGCCCGCCGCGGGTGGGCTGATGACCACGCAACCTGGACCGCCAGTGAATGGCGTCGTGTCATTTTTTCAGATGAGTCCAAATTCAATATTTTTGGCTCAGACGGGCCGCCCCGTTGCTGGAGGCGCCCTGGCCTCTCGCTCGATCCAACCTATACACGAAAGACGGTCAAACATGGCGGTGGGAGTGTGATGGTATGGGGCTGTATCACCGCTAAGGGGGTGGGTCGACTTTACCGCATCGACGGTCGACTCACCGCTGCTCGGTACACCAAAATATTGGACTCGGAGCTTCCAGGTACCATCCACGGTCACTCTCTCCGCCCGCGACAGGTCATCTTCCAGCAGGACAATGATCCAAAGCATGCAGCCACGCATACACAGGAGTGGCTGCGCCGCCACAAGCTCTCAGTTCTATCGTGGCCAGCCAGCAGCCCGGATATGAACATTATTGAGAATGTCTGGGACTTCCTGGACCGTCGGGTGCGCATGCATTCCCCATTGCCTTCCAGGGCCGATTCTTTGTGGGAGATTTTGCAGGAGGAGTGGAATGGGATTCCTCAGTTGTATATTGATAAATTGTATGAATCTATGGTGCATAGGGTCGAGGAACTGATTGAAAGGGATGGTGGGAATACTTCTTATTAATTGTCTGTATCAAATTTGTCAATGAATCGTTGTCTTGTGCGTGCGCATGTCTTGCAAGGCAAAATTGCTTTGTCAGCATCAAAACAAATGCAACTAACAAAATATATATCTGACACTAGACACACGACTAGTTCGTGTAGCACCACAAGAATTTGTATATACGTATATTTCAACATTTCGAGCACTTTTTACTAGTGTACTTAAGTACAATTCGGTACACACGGCCCGTCGCTGCAGATGCAAGCAAAAGCGGTCACGTGTTGCATTTGATTTGTAGCCCACTGTATATGTTTTAATATTTTATGTCATCATACATTCGTTACACGAGGAACATCGACTGAGCGACTCGGGCTGAATGCAGTCTCGCAAATCTCAGGGCCGGGAGAACAATGGCGCGCGGGAGAGTGGGATACGCCGATGATCTATCGGCAGTACTTGCAATTGGGGCCGGGCATCCAGGTAGACTCGTGTCTGTGCGAAATCTTCTGGAGACATACAGAATCATGGGAGAAAGACGCTGCCAAGAATGCGGACTACTGCAAGAGCAGGTTTGGGAGCTTGAGGCTAGGGCAGCTTGATACCATATCATAATTTCGATTCCTGCGTCCGTACGCGAAGTCGCGTCATTGACGAGAGTGACTCGGATCGAGAATGTCTTACGAGCATGGTCTGGGCTATGTGTTGTTCCTGTCCCGGTGTTTCTGTATAATTACATGAGGAGGTCATAGTGCACGGTTTGCGAGCAACATAGTTCAGTGAACTCCACAGAATCACATCATCCACCAGAGTCTGCGAGAGATGAGAGCTGTCTATTCCTTGTTGTAGATTGGCACCAAGTCAGTCCCGGATTTTGGCAGATAGCAAGATTGCGGGGTATTGCGGGTAGAGGGGGCAGTAGCGACTGCCCAACCAAAACGCGCCGATTGAGGCGTCTGAGTACATATCCAGATTTGATATTTATCACAAGGGACGTGCATATACTCCAAGGATAACTAAGGCGACAGGCAACGACGAATATATGCGCGAAACCCCTGATCAACATCAATGCTGAGTGCCTTTGTGAGCTTTAATGCTCCAAAAGTCGTAGCAAAGATAAAGAAAGCTGAATGGCATGTAAAAATGACCATTGTCTCCCCAATCCGCTCCCCAGGAGTTACGTATAATGAAAATCTTCTCCTCCTTGATGTACCCGACTGCCATTAGCGCATGTTCATGTGTCTGGTCTCTCATTTGTTTCGCAGTGGGTTTTTCTAAAACAAAAACTTAGTAGCTCGTACCAATGCGTGAAAAAACTATAAACGTACTAATACCTCTTCCAGTGTCTTTTACCACGTCAGTTTTGAGTATATCACAGTGGTGCATGCCAAACACAAAAGGGATGCCTTTATCAAGGCACTGCATGAGCTTTTTGGCAAGTAGCTTGTCACCGGCGTTAAACCTTTTGTATGTAACCGCCGTGTGCTGATGAGAGTGCGCTATGGCAAGAGTAGGCGGTTTCTGTGCGGCTTTGGCGTTGTTTATGAAATATTTTTTCTCGTTATACTCGCCCACTTCATACGACCAGTCATCTTCTGAGCAGACGCCACCTTTAGGCCCGGGGACAAGCGATTGAATAGCATCTCGTAATGAGATGCCGATATTTTTCTTCACCGCATCGTGAACTGGGGACTTTTGGCGACCCCTGTACCAGATGAATAGTCTTGACGGCGAAAAGTATGGAAGGTTCTGCTGCATTGCAGAGAACTCAAAAGCACCAGCCACGGCATGAGGACAGCAGCAGCCCATCTTGCCTTGGTCGTAGACCGGTGGGCCCAGGTAACGAAGGTCAACTCCGTGGCTAAGAATATGACTGGAATCGTACTGGAACATGTGGTCCCGATCGTCGGGGCGATCAGGGCAGATCCCGTGACGGTGCGGATCAGGGGGAGGAATATCTTCAGGTGCTAGATAATTGTAATCTGCATCGTCTTTGTTATCGTCAACATTTTCCTCATCACTGTTATCGTTGTAACCTGCATTGGTCTAGATATAGCAAATCAATTGAAAATTTTATGTTTCTGTGAGTGTAATCACCTTGTCTTCTTCCTCAGAGTCGTCATGAGGGCTGCCTTGGTCACCACTCAAGGCTCCACTGTTCGAGGGAGGGGGTGATCGATACGGATTAGCTGGAGCGAAGTATTTTGAACCTACCCGATCGTCCGGAGCACCCCAGCAGTCTTTTTGCCAGTAGCTGAAACAATTGCCCTGTTTGTGTCGTATATACCGTCCGTTAGATTTTTGACTGGAGTGGGCAGAATATTGTTCACTCCGAGGGCATCGAAAAGCCCATTATGGGTACGGTGAGCAACATCTATCGCCTCAGCACCTAGATTGAAGTTCTCTTCGGCGGCACCAGCAAGGATGTTAAAAAATGACATTGGAAGAGGATTTTCAGATTGAATGAGCAATGAAAGGATGTAGGGGAGGCGTTGAGGTGTTAGCATGTGAGTCGAACTGAGACTTCTCTTATATCGCAGGGCGTACTCGAGACTGAGCGAGAAGTGTAGTAACCCTAACCCAGAAATACATAACAGGCAGGTAGGGGTTATCCAAATCAATGGCGCGGGACATGCAGAATGCAAAATCACAGTTTTAGTTAGCTGAAAAAGAACATGTGGCGAGGCGACAGCATAACAAATTTGAGTAGATCCTTGGGCGGACCGCCTATTTGCATTTCATGAATAACAGCGTTGATCAACACATGGGGTACAGGGTATGTCGTGGCATGGGCCACAGTTGACACCTGCAGGAGCAAATTCTGTGCATCTGTGTTAAAGCATGTTCGTGGAAGTTCCCCACTGATTTGGGTACGCTTTTTTCTGAAACATGTATAATATGGTATTTCAAAGGTCAGGCCTTATGGTGGGACTCTCTACCTACAGGACACAGATGTGAGGGCGAGAATGGAAAGGAACGGGTAAAAATGACACGAAACGACAAGCACTATGGTATTAGATATATGTCTGTATGTCTGTACTAATGGTAGTGTCTACAGCAAAGAGCGTTGAGGAGGCTAGAAGTAACCATAATGAGATAGCAATGTGATATGTGCGCTGGACATATGCCAGAAGCGCATTAAGACTGGATGTGGAAGGGAAAGGATGCAAGGGCAAAGGGAAATGCCTCCTCCAAGAGGTCAAGACATGTTGCAAGGTTACCGTATGCTTGGGGTAGCGCAGGGACGCTTGTTTCTGATAGACGCTTACTTACGAGATGGAACACGCTTGAGTTCAACCACGCCCTAGCCACGTTTTCAATAGACGCCAGCAGCCTCAGACATCGAGCGCATCTTTAAATATTCTCCCCTACGAACGTCAATGAGCGGCAGGTTGCACAAGGGGACAGGTGAGGTGATTGCTTCGTTTTGTAGCTCAAATACGGATTCTAGGGAACACAGACTTGGTCTATGTGGTGGCTCAATTGTGACCGCCCAAGTATGTAGGTATTCCAGGAATCAGATGCTATACGGAGCTTGAGACTTCTCTCATATATTAAGACCACCTAAAGTATTCATATTATTATTGAACTACATGAGCTTATAACTTTATTATCAAAGGGTAACGCCGCAGATCCAAGTACGTTGCGGAGTTCTGAGCAAATTTGGGGCAGCCTGGGCCACTCGCACTACCACAGCCCTCTTGCGCTGTGTTCTAGAACATGCTTAACCCAGGACACATTGGGGTTTTTACCATACGGATATACGGGTATTGCATTGTTTAAGGGCTTGCCACTGTTCGACGAAACTGTTCGATACTCCGGTCATTTCCAGTAGAATCCAGTTTTTGAGCGCTAAACCAAATACGAGGTGTTGGCTCAACAACATTACTATAAACAGCGGGACAAGGTGAGATAGAACTGTCCAAAAGATTGGAAACACATAGAACGACTACTATCCAAAACTAGGGTTCGCTAGCGCCCTAGTGCAAAAGTAGTGCCGCAGCTAGGAGCCTAGCCCGATCTAAATTGAATTGTCGTGAAATGCACAGTGCACATCTATCAGCACCTGGAGCATCGTGTTACATTGTACTTTGGCCTACCCACGGCCATCCAATTGTACCATAGACAACCTTATGGGAGCCCCCATCCGACAAAAATCCGATGTGCGTAAATTATCCTTGAATTTTCGTGGGATTTCGTGGGGTTTCGTGAAGTCACGGGATGGGGCGTGAACTCTCAGGAATTCTCGTGAATTCTCTAGTTGCCACAATACGCGTAAGCTCCCGTGAACTCAGCATTCTGAGATCGATTCAAACGCTCAGTATGAATATAAAATGTAATTAGTAAGCTGTTCGTGCTCTCCAGGGGTCTTGATCTTGATTGTTAGTGATGTGCAAGTGATGGATCTTAGTTTCCCTCTAAATTGTGATGACTCTAGGGCTGGCGCTCTCATGCGCATTACGCATGAATAGTGAATAATGTGTAAGATATATTGAAAGGGTGTAAATATGAGTACAAAAACGGCATACTTGCTGAGTCGAGGTGGCACAAAATAGCGGGATGTGAGTCCTCGCATATGCGCACTTGATAGCGCACACAGGTGCTGGCACGGCACCTGACATACCACTGCATTTCAGCTGGACCACAGGTGAGCGCTTCTGCCAACAGTGCAATCTGGAATCCAGACGCGGGTCCGGTGGTCGTGTACAGTAACCGGGAGAGCGGGTACCGATTAAAACGATGATCGAGGGTAAACCGAAGTCCAAACAGGTAGTCTCGCGCATATATCCTACTCCCATAGCGACAGTCTAGGGAAATTCGATGGAAATGATCATGATATGTTCTGAAGCTCATACGGATAACGAAGTGACATATGTCCAACGTTTAAATGTGCAATCGTATTCCAAATATCTCTCTACAAGCCAGTCCTTAGCCTGTTACTTCCCCTGGGAAGCTAGGTGAAGTTTAATGTGTACATCAAGTTCCTGAAAGCCATATTTCACTCTAGATTCTTCGCGCATCCATTCCACTTCATGCAACCTCGGGAACAACGCCAACAAAAACCTATATCACCCCAGAGTCAATTTCAACCTCGCATCGGATAGCCCGATAGCACATACCCTCCACCATGTGTTATGTGGTCGAGCCGCTCATTACCTATATGGTTGACACATTTCAACTTTCGAAGAAGCGAAAGCGACAATTCGTTCGTAATTTTCTCGATCTTTTCGAACACGACTCCAAGGAACAAATATTCTAGATTCGGCAACCGTGCGAAACACGGCAAATCGTTGAGATGCACGATCTGTTCCCAAAGCTCCAGGCAGGTGAGGTGGGGCCATATTGTGGGCAAAGTGTCCATGCTTCGTGTCCAGTTTGAAATATGCCCGCCCGACAATATGAATGTTTCAAGTGGCAGTACAGAGAACGTGTCGGCCAGTCACTGTCGTCCGATATCAGTCTCGCTTTCAACTTTGGATATAAACATCAACTTAAGCTCTAGATACGAAAGTATAGGGACGTTCTTGAGGCATGAAAATACTTTGGACGCAAGATATTCGCCTTGGTCTGCGATTTCCTCGCGTTCGTCGCTGAAATCATCAAGATCAACCCGAGAGTGGACCTCGTGAGTGAGTTTGAGATGTGTGATTTGCTTCACCAGTGGCACGTTCAAAAGCGAGATGACCTGCCAATGAGCGAGCTCAAACAACTCAAGACTGCGGAGCGCAGAAAATGATCCAGAGGGGATGTCGTCGGGGCGTCTCTCCGTACTGCGATCCCCGCCGTAGATAGTGATATGTTCAAGTTCGGGGAGCGTGCCAATCACTGGTATGTTGCCTCGAAGGAATCCGATCGCGCATGTTAGCTCTACAAGGTGAGTCAACTTGCTGAGAGACCGAATATATGGCGTATCAGGAATTGGCCTAAGGAGATCCTGAAAATCCTTATGTTTGTGTTTCAGGTATTTGGAGATAAAAAGCGATAGCTGGAGCAAGTTGAAGCAGTCTAGAGCCAGGATATCGAGAGCGAGGTCAGCCATTGGCGGCGCAATCCCTGGCATGGTGTCCTCCTCGATGAGACCTCTTGATACCTTGGTTAGCGAAGGCACGCAAACGCTCTTATCCACAGCGCGTAATCATAGCCTAAGTACAAATTAAGGGAAGACAGGTTCGGGAGCAATGGCTTGTCTCGAGCACGTACGATGAGATTCTCCCAACCCTTGACTAGATAGAATCGTGGTGTTGGTGAGTGTCTGTAAACATCAAACGAGGGCACAATCTGTGCGTAAAAGTCAAAGCGCGAAAAATCAATCGGGGCTGTAGGTAGCCTGATTGTCTGTGGGCGATCGGCTTATTAACTTTGATTATATTGAAGTGACTTTAGACGTACTCGAAACCCGCTTGTAGGGGTATCTCCAAAGGGAGAGCAAGTATCTCCAAGCAAATATAGCATCTTCGGAGCTCCGACCACGTTTTTCCATATAAGCGGTACTGCGGCATGATACAATCCCCTACAAGTGCGAGCCAGTCGAGCAGAATCTGAGAGGCCAACAAAGCTGCAAATAATACTAGGAATTTCAGGGGTGTTCAAAGCTTTTCGACGCCCAGGCATCGTCTGATGTCGTAGTGCGGTCATTTGTTTGGCCAGGCAAAAGCGAACTCAAGCTAAATAGAACATGTGTATCACGTGTTGGTATTCCGAGACTTCGGAGGTCGATCTTGAACTACGTCATCTCTAATTCTGTGAAGGACTTCTACGATTATATACAAGCTTATGAGACCAAACAAGCAGTCCCACGCATACATCCCACTCTCAAGCGGGAAAAAGCCTATGAAATCGGGGCATATCTTCTTACACCCATGTCAGCCCTTATCGCAGAACATGTGATTGGTTGGTGCCTGGACCAGTGATCGAGGACGACTGCAACCCAAAAGCCATCCAACACAATTATGCAAAAGTGCCATATCGATCACTCGATAAAAACCGCTAGGCCCGACTTCGCATGGTTCAGTTCAATTCAGCCTTGTTGTAGCAGTTATCCCTGGTATTTATTTTATGTAGAGCTGGGCGTAGGAAGCAGACAACGAGAACGGTAAGACCTTTCAGAACAGGAGAGAATGGGTATTCTATGCTTCTGGCGCAGGCTCCGGCGCAGAATCGGGCGCAGCAGCCTCAGCTTCCGGGGTAGGCAATGTCGCAAGCCACTTGGTAACGTGCTTCTCGTGCGCACTAACATATACACCCAAGCGTTAGCTTTTAGCAACTAAAAAGATCATTTCAACTCACGTAAAATTCAACATCGAGTCGTAGAACTCCCGAACAACGCCTTCTTTGTCGACACAGAACGTCACACGAGCTGTAAATAGTAACACCTGTTACGGCCGGGCGGACAGGGGAATGAATGGCTTGGAATGCGCACCTTCTGTAAGACCGAGCATGCCCTTTCCAACATTGTACTTTTTGCGAGCCTCGCCATCTACGTCGCACAGCATGGGGTAGGGGATTCCTTGAGCATCGACAAACGATTTTTGTTTCTCCACCTTGTCAGCGCTAATTCCAATGATCTGGACGTTGTGGGTTTTGTAGAGAGGATTGGAGGACAGCGCATCACGGAACGAGCAGGCCTCCTTGGTGCAGCCTAGGTAAAAAAAATTCAGTTAGCTTTCTTTTTCAGCAACAAAACATCTCGTTCGTACCATATGTCCCAGCGGCCGGGAAGAAAAAGATGACTGTTGGCTGGCCCGAGGTGGCAGGGTTGAGCTCAAACTGCTCGCCAGCAGCGGAGGAGAGTGTGACGGCGGGGGCAGGCTTTCCGACGAGAGCTTTGGGGCTAGACATCTTGAAGAAAACGGCGGATGGTGGACGAGTGGAACAAGGCTGAAATGGATTTGATCGAGCCACGCGATATATATATTGATCGTCGATCGTGCCCTGAGCCATAAGCGCCGGGCTCTTGACTCCCATCTGGATGTTTTCGTCTCGCCTCCGACAAGCCAGTCGGATTCTCTGTCGGCGGCGCTATGCCACTTCTTCTTCTCATTATGACGTCTGTGTAATCGGTGGCGGACATGCAGGGTGCGAGGCTGCTTCTGGCGCAGCTAGGGCGGGCGCACGAACAGTATTAATCACTCAGAAATTGGAGACAGTGGGAGAGATGTCATGCAACCCCAGCATTGGCGGAGTGGGTAAAGGAACACTTGTCAGAGAGGTGGATGCTCTAGGAGGAATCATGGGCAGAGCCGCTGGTACGCTACTCGTCTATTTACTTACTGTCACTCATTCATTTTCATAGACGAGGCTGGGATACAATGGCATATGTTGAACAGGTCAAAAGGCCCCGCCGTTTGGGTACGTGTTTCAACCCAACATATGGGCTGGTGTCAAAACTCATCAAATGTTAGGGACCTCGTGCACAAATGGATCGCATCCTATATAAACGTGCTGTCCAATCCGCACTTGCCGAGACCACAAACCTCGATCTTCGAGCAGCAAGCGTACATGATTTGATCCTCGAGCCATTTTCATCACCTTCGAGTCCGCTCACTCAGCGAAGCGTAACGGGTGTTCGACTAGACACAGGAGAAATCATTCGATGCTCCGAGGTCGTGATTTGCACAGGGACATTCTTGGCAGGAGAAATTCATATCGGTACGGACTTCGTTACACAATGCCGAGGCTTAACCTTCTAATTTTTGATTAGGTGACAAGACATTCCCCGCCGGCCGACATAATGACGCCCCTTCTCCAGCTTCTGGTCTATCCACTTCCCTTGCCCAAGCCGGCTTCAGGCTCGGTCGACTAAAAACCGGCACCCCTGCTCGGCTGGACAAACGAACTATCGATTTCTCAAAGCTCGATAGGCAAGATGGAGATGTACCTGCCAGCGGATTCGCTTTCTGGGGGCCAGGCGTAAAATACGAGGCAAGTTCGCTGGTGGAAGGCATGAACGTAATAATCAAGGATGAGCAGGATCAACAAGTAGCATGTTTCAAAACTACAACAACCGAGGAGACACATAGAATTATCCGGGATAATATGCATAGGACAATTCACGTACGAGAAACTGTGAAAGGTACGCTACTCTCAGTTGGTCTCCGGCTCGCTATCTTTTACGTTCTGATTTCTCAGGTCCGCGGTATTGTCCGTCTCTTGAAGCCAAAGTACTTCGGTTTACAGAAAAATCTGGACATATTATCTGGCTCGAACCTGAAGGCTTCGACTCTGGTTCGTTGTTCGTTCGCCCAAAGTTCCGAATTGCCTAATAACTTTATATAGATCTGATCTATCCCAACGGACTATCAAACAGTATGCCCGAAGATGTTCAAGAGCAGCTAGTACGAACAGTTCCAGGGCTCGAGAACGCGCAGATCGTAAGGCCAGCATATGGGGTGGAATACGACCACGTTGACCCGCGAGAGCTGGATCGTGCGTTCACTTCATTGTTTCTTGGTAACCTCACTCACGATACATATCAGCCACACTCGAAACGAAGCGTATTCGTGGTCTGTTTCTCGCTGGGCAAATCAACGGAACAACCGGATACGAGGAGGCGGCCGCTCAGGGTATTTTAGCTGGCATCAACGCCGGGCTTTCTGCCCTTGGTCGACAAAAGATGATACTTGGACGAGCGGATGGCTTTGTCGGTGTCATGATCGACGATTTAATTGGAAGAGGTGTCGAAGAGCCTTGTGAGTTTTAATTGTTTTAATAGAGGAGATTGATTTAACAGCAAGGAGAACATAGATCGAATGTTCACTAGCAGAGCAGAGTATCGTATGTCCATCCGGAGCGACAACGCCGATATGCGTCTGACGCCAAAGGGTATTAATGTTTTCTACTCTCTCGTCGTTCTGTTACCGAAGCAGTTTCAAAGGCAGGTCTGTGGGCGTAATATGTGACGACCGCTGGTCTACATTCCAACACGCCAAAAAGACGATGGGTCACGCGTTGGAGCTATTGGAAGGAACCGTATTAAGCCCGCAAGTCCGTGTTGCGTTTATAATCGCCAGCGAGTATTCTAATCATATCTCGATATACAGGGATGGGAATCATACGGCTTTAGTACAAAGAGAGATGGTGTCCCCCGCAGGTGAGCCTCTCGCGACCCCCTCGAATAGCACTAGCTCAAATATCAAAATAGTGGACTAGATATACTGCGAAACCCAGGAATGACCTGTGTCCGGCTGTCACAAGCTATACCCGAGCTGGGGAAACTTGATCCAATGGTGCTCGCCAGGGTTGATATAGAAGGTAGGCTACACCCCTATGGTCGAAAGAGCGATAGTGACTTACATGGGGGGCTAGGCCAATATCTGCACCATCTCAAGCGTCAAGCGGCTGATGTCCGTGCGTTCACATCTGACGAGATGCTCGTACTCGACCCTGGATTGGATTACGATGCTGTTGTTGGACTGAGCACAGAGGTGAGGGAAAGGCTAAAGAAAGTTCGGCCAGGAAGCATTGTACGTCTGTTTCTCTTTGCTTGTCAGTCGTAGGTTAACACCAGCGGAATACAGGGCGCTGCAAAAAGAATGGAGGGTATGACTGCGAGCTCTGCTGTGCTGCTGCTACGCCACGCCCGAAGGATGAGGGATGGTAATTCGGATTTGAGGATGGTGTGAGTTCGGGTGCGTCAATGTGGCATTGAGAATTCCAACTGTGCTTATACCACACCCCACGTTGTAACTTATGTTCACGACCCCCATTCGATTTTTTTATATAAAATCTGCATTCCAAAAGCAACAATACGAAGTACATTCAGAGACGAACAAACACAGAAATGTTCCGGTATATAATACAATGAAGGATCTCAAACAGTTTTCCGAATCTCTAGTGTATTGAGTGCTTTATTTCTTCTTCATGTGCGACATGTTCCCTCTTTCCGGCCGCCATCAGCATCTCACGAACGCCACCTGCACCTTCCCAGTGGGTGCTGTCGGTGGCAGTGTGGAGCCAAGGCTGGGTGCGAGGTTGCCATTGGACGTCATTTCTGGTGGAGGCGGATATCAGAATGAGGTAGACACCGAGGAGGAGAGGTAAGGACATACTTTCGCGCCGCTCCTGAACCAAAGTAGAAGCCCATGCCAATGGCAAAGCTTAGGACACCAACAAGAGGGAGAACCTATAGTTGATTCGTTAGCTGCAAGCTCGGCAGAGAGAATAAACAAACCCACCTCTGGTGCGTAAAAGTGCTTCCGAATGTAAGGCATACCCGTGAGAGGCTTGCCAGGCAGGCGGGGGTATTGGTGGGGCTCGTGGTGGATGAAGTGGCTTGGGCTGGCAGACATGGTAGTGTGGATAGAAGACGAGGGTGAAGTGAAGACTAAGGGCTGTTGTGCGAATAGGTCGATGAGGCTCGAGGTATGCTGATGAAGCATGGTGAACTGGTATGCCAGAGTCGGGGCAGTATATATACTACGGGCTAAGACTACGAGTCGAGATAGGCCGGGACACTCGTGGATTATCGGTAGGTTCGGGACAGGTAGCTGATGCGTTGACCGTGCCCCATCGCCGTTTAAGACACGTCTCTGTCCAATGATGTTGTTCTGAAATGAGGTCTACCGTGATCCATCGGCGAAGGAAATGGCAAATGGGGCGAGGAGAATGGGCAATTGCGGGAGATGAGTCTGGACTTGATGTGCCGCCGGCTCGGTACCCCTGGTCAGGGTCTGCCGCCGGCCGAGTCTGTACGGGCCAGCTCATGTCATTTGATATTCATCCTGATTTGGCTTCCGACAATCAGCTATCGCCGTACAAGTTCGTCAACTAACCGCGAGGCCGGAACTTAGCTAGATCATTGTGCCTACCTATGTCAACTCTTGGGCTCTAAATACAGGCTGACCGCATGGGTAACATAATAAGATAATTGCTCCAAATCTACCACCATGCATATACATTATTCGCTATGTCTCGCATACCGTAGGTCCGTAGTTAGAATAGCTGGTTTCCGAATCGCGCGAGGAAATATTAAATTGATCATGTTCGCTCGATTCCGCTTCGCTAAACTCGTCCGATTTCGGCTCGTCTGATGCGTCTGGCTGGACCCATGTTTCATCATATTTTCCTATCTCCTGGCTCTTCCAGTTATAGTTTAACTTCAGACGTAGTTTCGAAAGGTCCGCGCACTCGGCTTGATGGTTGTCTACAGGCGAATTCACTGTCCAGTGCCTACACACGATCATCGTAAATTCGATTATCCCAGTTTCAGCAAATGTGACCTTACGCGATCTGGCAATCTTTGCTGCAGTACCCCGTCAAATCGCACCCGTCGCACGCGAACCATACCGGCCCGTGGGGAATAGGGCACCTCGGCCATGCACAACATGAGAACCCTCCCCAGAGGTTGAGGCCGAGGCTGATACCAATGTCCCACCATTCATCTGAGGTACGCATAATCATTCCAGATCGCAGGTTCGAAACACACATTCGGCGAGTGTGCACGAGGACACGGGCCCAAGATTCAAAATCTCCTTGATTAGGCGAGTAATACTTGCTGAAGAACTTGAATGTTTGCTGGAAGCACTCGCTGCGTGCGCCGAGGAGGGGTAAAAGTTTCTCTAAACGGCCTTCATATCAGCATCCCTTTCAGGTCAAACGTTTGACCGAAAGCTTACGGCTTAAAATGACGTTGGCTCGTGTTACTCCCCCAATGGTAATGAGTAGAATTACTCGCCCCGCAAAGTCCAATATCTCGTGCTTTATGAGAATCTTCGCTAACCTAATCTTTTCAGATTCCGGCACCACCTCATCTCGCAAGAATGCTCTTAAATCCGGCAGCGAGTTAGACTCGGTGCTGACTTGTGCAACTTACTCACTGAATATCTGTAAATAGATTCTGTGCAAACTCAATTATCAGCCCTTTTTGTTCATTGTCTAGTCCACCCTTCTCAATGGCGCCCCATGCCCGAGCCAGCGACGCATCTACTACTTCGATCAACCTACACTTAGTTTCTAGCGCCTGACTCAGCCCAGGAAGGATCCAGCGCAGAATCGCTACGGAGAACTTCATGCATGGGGGCTTGGCACTGCAAAATCGCTCAGCGTATGCTAAGGCCATAGTCTCCGCATCATCATAGCCCATGGGTTTATTTCGCTCGTTGTTAAAGCCATCACCCGAAGTGTCTTCAAGTCTGCTCACTACGAAGAGAAGCAAATCATCCTCGTGAGGGTCACCGGAGCTCACTATGCCAAAACGACAGATAAGATCCCGTAGGAACACTGTCATACGTTTCGTACTGAATGATTCATCACAGAAATTAGCTGAACAATATCAGACAGCCTGCGCGGACAATACTCACAGCCTAATTCCCCGAACATAGACCCATAGCTGGTACATCAAGACCGGCCAGCCCTGCCAGCAAGTTGGCATCTCATGCCTGGCCTCCAATATCATATCCCTCTCATCGTACAAGAACCATAATAGGAACTCGGCATTATCCTGCCCTAACGAAGCAAGTGACGGCATTTCGGCATACTCCACGTGTGGCGTGCGTTTTGGTGTGTGTGAACCCGTCGTTGCTTTTAGCCTGCGGGTGATCTTGGTATATATAGTGCGGGAGACGTATGAACTGAATGCAGATAGGAAGGTCGGGCCTCTAGTTGACGAACCGGGCATCCTGTCTAGTCGTTCCAGGTATTTGGACAATTTGTCTTTACCCAACAAATTGACTTGTAAGGATAGAGCTATAACCTGCGCACACATCAAAGTGTATATGCTCTCCTGTTTTCGTATCGCATCTATGTTCGCGTTCCTTGCAGCGATCCCTTGTGGGCCCTTTCGAGCTTCGAGCGCCGGCTGGAGCATCATCAGATATACGCATGCCGGTACAAGTTGTGCATCACCAAAGGCTGGAAGGTTTCGAGCGTCATAAGCCATCTCTACCGCGTCATTTAGAACGGACAATGGCTGGAGCTCTGAGCGGGATAATATCCTCGTTAACGGAGATTGGGCAGAGGGATGCATCTCGAGGCATTGAGTCGATGCCATAGGGCAAAGTAAAAACCAGTGACGATCGTAAGCTTATCGAGAGTGTTACGAGTTGTTCCTCAAATTACCATCAGCTGATCTACAAACGATGTCTGTAGTGGACGTAGTCGAAAGATAGGGGGAGACTTGGGCGTTTAGCGCTGTATCCCGGATGCAAATCCTGCTCCATAAAATGGAGTACAGGACTGGCAACGCGTTCGGCGAGGGGCCGAATTTCAAAGCTATCCCCTCGGCTTCTTGCATAACTAAGAAGAGCTGTCCATATGCATGCTGGCGCTGGAAGTGGCTCAGTGTTTGGTGGCGGAGCCGCCCGATTCGATATTATCACGTGAATGCTATTTCTTCTTCTTTTCCCCGTTCATACTTAAAGTCATACACGAATAAAGAGTCGAACTGGGTACAAAAGACACATCAGACAGCGGAGCGGCGATCACATGTATGTATCTGGTCCTTGACAGGGGGAAGGGATTTTCCCTCTGGGCACAAAAGCGTGCGCAAGGTGCCTGCGGCGAGCAATGACCGACAGCGGGCCGTCAAAATACAGTCCTAAAGGAGATAATAATGGATGACTACCCGTAACGCGAAATGAACGTCGCTTCCGGTGTCTGAATCCAAGTACTCCGAGTGCTATGGCTCGCACATTCTGATTGTAGGGTCGTAGTAAGGCGTGATTCTGTATACGAAGCGTATGTAATGCTCTATATCAATGATTCTGATGCTTTGTATCATTGAGAGAGAGGGTGGATTTGATTACGTGGGGGATAAGAATTGAGCGCATACATTCAACATTTGGTGGAATGCATTCTGCTGGTCAATTTTTATACTAGTAGACATGAGAGGTTGGCAAGTTGCTGGCCACGACCAGGTTTTCGTGACATGGAAAACCAAGGGTTTGGTCACAACCACGGCGAGTTGTGACAAGGCATATGGTTTTAATTAGAATGCCTACAATATGCATAGCTTGAGAAGCGTCCATTGCACAGCCACTCTAAGGCTTGTGTGATTCGATCGATTGGTGTTTCACACCCACTTTCGCAGCGATCTGCGTATTGGACCAACTCACAGTCTTCTGAAATGGGAGGCGATATTGCTCTAAAGGGCGAGCAGGGAGACACAGTGTTGCACAGCTCCCGTGCTCTACAGATTTGGGAAATACGCAACGCTATAGCTTCATGTGTTGATTACACTGATGCGATCTCCCTGCTCTATGTCTCACAGGCATTCTTCTATGTTGCGATTCGGAAGGTCTGGGGTTCAAGAGTTGTAGATGCCCAAGACCTCTTGAACCTTCTGGGCGGATTTGAATTCACTAATCAATCTCGTTTAATGACGCTGCAGGTAAATTAAACCAGATTGTGATTAACCGTAATTGGGTGTAGGTTGCTGATATGGGTCCCCTAGCTGAACATCCCGAAGCCACTGCCATCTGGATATTTCGATCGATTTCGTATTTATGCTTCCCATGTCAGAGAGATTGATTACAGTCTCAGCCAGCCAACGGTCGATACCTATTTGGACGAATTTTACTATCACTCGGAGGAGATTCGTGCTCTTACGAGTGCTATAGGCGAAACTGTTCTTATGCCTCACCTTGATCACATTCGACTTGGCCGACGGTTTCGAACTCTGCGGCCGATGTACGATTTGCGCCTGCTTGGGCTACTTATCTCACCTTCACTCGCCCAGCTTACTTTAGTTGAAAATGTGTCAATCGATCGGTCTCAATATCAATCGTTCTTTCAATTCTTGGGAGCACGAATCCTTACGGGTTGCCCCGAGCTGCGATCGCTATCTATGCGTGACGAGAATAGGTTGGGTGTCCCAGACAACCGGAATCGAGAGGATATGCAGAATTCATATCCATTTAGGAGTTTGCCCATCCCTCAATGTTTATCTACACTTGCTGTTGACTCGGATATTCTGAACTCTGAACTGCTTGTTTGGATCTCGAGGATGCCTGGATTGAAGACTCTCACAATAGGCAACATAATGAACCATAACGCTGCTATGTTCTCCCAGGCTGTCTTCCCTGGGGGGGCATTCCAAAACCTCCGAACACTTTTCTTGACTGGGTGCGAGGCTCGCCCACTGATGGGATTGTGGACGACATCGCTGGTATCTCAAGTTGAGGAGGTAGAAATTTCTCTCCTGACCTATGAAGATGTTCCACTCTACCCACTCTATTACTTATTTGCAACCCGAAGCCGCCAAATGAGGTCCCTTCGAGTGGTTCTAGATATAGCCCGTTATTCGGAGCGCGGTGTGCTCACCTTCGAACCCGATCAACTCGACTGTACACCACAAACAAACCTTATCGAATTTGTGTTGGACGGTATCGAAGTCGAAGGTATCAATCCTGCGAGCGCCATTGCCAGAACATGGCCCTCGCTGCGCCATCTCGAGCTTAACCATTTTATCGAATTGGATGATTTCTTGCAGCTTCCTGTTTTGCTTCCCAACCTCGAGTATCTTCGTGTAACTGGCCCTGAAGCTCTAGGCGAGCCGTCGGAACTCGAGCGTATCTTAGAAGAGGGGGGCATACGCCAATCGTTTGTGATCTCGGCCCTAGAGTTTGAGACGTTCCCGTTAGTTACGGCTGCGAGACCAAGTGTATGCGACCCCATAGCTAGGTAGGTCTATCGAAAACGCGTATTGCATGTATTTGCTCATCTATTGTATCAGGTTCTTTGCCCAGTGGTGGCCTCGTATGCGGCTCTTACCTCCGAGATACATAATGGAGGAACGAGAAGAAGGTTGGGCGGAAGCTTGCGCATATATCAATAAGCGGATCCTCGATTTCTCTGAGAAATCTACATAGAAAGCGGTATGTGCGTCTATATTAAAGCAGCATGTTGAATTATTATAAAATGTCTAAATTGTCTTTTTATGCAATCCCCCTTCAGAATTTGTCCCACCCATAACGTTGTTTCAGTTAGCCATTGAGCGGGGGATGTTTTCATTGTTTGTTCAATACAACACCAAAAACGCGAAAATCGTACACACGCGCGCACAGAATAATAACTGAACCAAATGCCGCGAGTCCTAGAACTTAGAACCCGCCCATACCGCCCATGCCTCCCATGCCTCCCATTCCGCCGGGCATACCACCGGCTGGGGCCTTTTCCTCGGGAGCCTCGACAATGCATGCCTCGCTCGTGGTCAACAAGCTCGCCACGCCGCTATAATAAAGTATCGGAATCAGTCATCTGTCTCGTAATACGAATAAGCAAGTAATCCCCACCTAGCGTCAATCAAAGCAGTCTTGACGACCTTGAGCGGGTCCACAATCCCACGTGCGATCATGTCCGTATACTCCCCCTTGGCGGCATCGTATCCCCACGTAAACTTGTCCCCGTACCGCTCCAAAATCTGTCCAACAACCACACTACCCTCCTCGCCCGCGTTCTCAACAATCGTCCTCGCCGGTCGTTGAAGTGCATTTCGGATGGCCGAAACACCCAAACTCTGATCAAAATTGGACGTCACGACAGCCTCGGGCGTGAGCGCGAGCGAAGCCTTGAGCAGCGCGACACCTCCACCAGGAACGATCCCCTCCTCGACGGCCGCACGCGTCGCATTGAGCGCATCGTCGTATCGGTCCTTTTTCTCTCCGACCTCGACTTCGGACGAACCCCCGACTTTGATGACGGCGACACCTCCGCTGAGTTTGGCGAGTCGTTCTTGGAGCTTGCTCTTGTCAAAGTCGCTCGTCGTCGGATCGTTCAAGACGGCCCGGATCTGCTCGCATCGGGCGGCAATGGCATCCTTGGCTCCGGCTCCGTTGAGGAAGATTGTGTCCTCCTTGGTGATCGTGATGGAACCAGACGAGCCTAGCATCTCCGGAGTGACTTGGTCAAGCTTGACGTCGACCTCGTCCGAAAAGACGGTTCCGCCGGTGAGGATAGCCAAGTCACCAAGGATGGATTTACGATTGTCACCGAATCCGGGTGCTTTGACGGCGCATACGCTCAGTTGGCCTCGGAGTTTGTTGAGAATGCAGGCGGCGAGCGCTTCGCCATCGATGTCCTCCGCTACGATCAACAGAGGACGGCGGGATTGAGCGGCAATCTCGAGTGAGGGGAGGATATCCTGGAGGGCCGAAATTTTCTTTTCGGAGAGTAGGATGAGTGGCTTTTCGAATTCAGCCTTTTGGGTTTTGACGTCGGTGATAAAGTACGGCGAGATGTATCCTCGGTCGAACCTCATGCCTAGTAAATTATATTGAATTTTTGAATAGATTCGATGAGATAGACTACGCACCCTCGGTAATCTCAATCTCGTCCTCGATCGTTTTGCCCTCCTTCACGGTGATCACACCCTCCTTTCCGACCTTTTCCATAGCGGTCGCAATGAGCTGACCGATATGAGCATCACCGTTTGCCGAGATGGTCGCGACCTGAGCGATCTCCTCGCTAGTCGTGATCACACGCTTGTTCGACTCGAGGAACTCGATAACCTTGTCGACAGCTTTTTGGGAGCCTCGGCGGAGATCCATCGGGTTGCAGCCTGCCGCTACATTCTGCGTCCCGATCGCATAAATAACAGATGGGATGTTATGTTTGGATAACCTACCTTGACACCTTCAGAGTAGATTGCTCTAGCGAGAACGGTAGCAGTGGTAGTACCGTCGCCAGCAGTCTCGTTTGTCTTGGACGCAACGTCCTGAACAAGTCGGGCCCCTAGGTTCTCGAACTTGTCCTTGAGCGTGATGGACTTGGCGACCGTCACACCATCTGCGATAGACCTCAATCAGCCAACTTTATTGCCAAGTGAACCGATGGGACTCACCCTTGGTGATCTTCGGTCCCCCATAGGGCTGTTCGATGATCACATTGCGACCTAAACCGAGACCGATAAGCAAATGAGATCAGGCTCGGGGCAATGTATACGTACCCTTGGGTCCGAGCGTCACACTAACAGCTTTGGCGAGCACATCGACACCCTTGAGCATCGCCGCCCGACCCTCATTGGAAAACTTGACCTCCTTGTGGGCGCCTCGAGAAAGCACAAGCGAGCGGGACGAGCGGGGCAGCCCCGAAAGGGAGGTACGCATCATCGACGTTGAGCGGTGCATTTTGGGAGAGGTTGTAGCAGAGGGGGAAGGTGGTGGCAGGTTCCAGAACGCGCGGCTTTAAATTTAATTTTGACTGGAGAGATTTTTTGATGATCTACGCCCAAACATTTGCAAAGCCGAACTTTCTGGATTTTTTTGTAATCGACCACCACACTCTCTCAGCCATGGTATGTATCGCCCGTCGCAGCGAGCTGGGGGATGCTGACGGTGCTGTAGGCCTCGCAAGCGACTTTTAAATCGATCAAGTCGGTGATCCCGCTCCTCGATCGAGTACTGGTGCAGAGGTTCAAGCCGGATACGGTACGTCGCCCTCTCTCGGGTTGTGCAATTTGGGCTAATGTCAAGTTCTCTAGAAAACGGCATCGGGCATCTTCCTTCCCTCGTCTGCCACCTCCAGTCCACTCCCCGAAGCAACAGTAATCGCTGTCGGACCCGGTGCGCCAAACAAAAAAGGAGATATCATCCCGCCATCCGTCAAGGCTGGCGATCGAGTACTGTTGCCTGGGTGGGGAGGAAACTCTATCAAGCTTGGTGAAGAGGTGCGCACACTTTGTTAATCTCTTGTCGAATTTCCATTAACATTGGGATGTCATAGGAATACTTCCTATTCAAGGACTCAGAGATCCTTGCCAAGATCCAAGAGTAAACCAAGATTTCAATCCACGCCGGGTGTTGTCGCATTTTTGTATTTCTTCCTCTTTTTATTGTAATTAGCACCGCACCACTCAAAATGTAAACTTGAAGCACACCAAGGTTCTAGAGTATTCTATGAAGTGCGTGTTGACTAATTGGCTTCTCAGCCAAAACCCAAAAATCTGATTAGCACGCACTAGAAGCCCGGCGTCTAAGTATGCTTTTTAGCGCCCACGAGATCCTGGTAGCGCCGGTAGCGCGTGCTACTCGGCTCCTCGTGAGTGCTAAAAAGCATACTTAGACAGGTGGAGCTACTTCGCGCTAGCTAGATTTTCGGGGTTTGGCCGAGTTGTGCACTCTTCGATTCACGGGCTGCGTCTTTATTCATATGATTCATATGAGAGCCGACTGACTCAGCGTGACAAAGCGGTACCGTATGGCCTTGTTTGGTTCGAAACCTCAAAGCAATCTGGTAGAGGCCTTGGCTGTGTTCAGTCACTAGCATATACTTTATTTTGGGGATTTCTATCTCGGACGCCAAGACCAATCGAAGCCCTCCTCTTTTCAGTTGAGGTCGCTTTGGCCACAGGGGTATATTCTCTGTACTGGAGCGTTTAATTATGACTAGAACAAGCAATCAATTGCCCCGACCTTTGTTCGTTGAGCGCTTGAATACGTTCCATGCCTGACTTATCGGTAATTATTTGAGCTAAAGCTTAGACGGAAATTCCTGATTATCTTTCTACGATAGAACCATGCCTAACGACTGGTACATGGCCTGCTGTATCTAAGTACGCCATCTGTCGATTCGTATTTGGTTACCCCTGAGCAGTAGCGCGCTTTGTCCACGGCCCGGCTATAGCACGAATCTCCCCGGCTTCCTCTTTGCTGAACTGCATGTCTAGAACCCATAGCCGGCCGTAAAGTTTCTCTGCCTCGAACTCAATCCGGTTCTCCTCGTCAGCGCCTCGTCTCGTCTCGAACCATTCTTCGTCGTCCTCAGCCTCATCCCGTATTCTAGATTGAGCTAGGTCTATCATGACGACAGTCCCATCGGGCTTCGCGATGAAGTTTCCCAAGCGGGGGTCCTCATTTACGATATCGAGCTCCGGTAAAGCACGCACAATCCGAAGAGCACCTCGAATTATTCGGTCGACGTCGACAGATCCAGGATCCAGCTTATCGAGGGTAACTCCAGGAACAGCTTCAATCAGTACACCTTGGATAGGAGGATCAAGTTCTGGAGCAGATAGACCGCTAGCGAACTCGACGGTGCCATAAAATATCGGGACATCTTTCCCTTGAAGATGGGCAAGACGTTTATATTCAGCGCACTCGTCCTCGAAATAGTATGTCGCGCGCAGCGTGACACTGTGTTCGAGGAGATACCCCGGAGCTTCCTTTGGGTCTCGATGAAACGGACCGACCACAGCAGCCATATGTTGTTCCAACACCAAAAAATCTTGATTTGAAGCTGCGGCCATACATTGCCGATATGCTTCCTCGGTCTCGTAGGTCGCAGGAGGAGCTTTGTGGAAGGCTCGGAGAGAATAGGCAAACCGTCGATCAAATACCTTGAGGATCATCTCTTTCGGAAGCTTGCTGGCGGTTTGGCTTCCGTCGTCGAGGGAAGTAACCGAGCGATCGAGCGAAACTTTCACAACTAGCGAAATGGTAAACGGAGTGAAGGTATCCATCACGGATACGGATATTTCGAAAGTCTCTTCTGAGGTGCTCGAGAAACGAAGGCGAAACCGGGCTCCAGTAATGTAAGAGCAACTGAAGATCAAATTGGCCTACTCCACATCGTGTAGACATAAGTATAGGAACGAACGAGATTACTGATTCCGGCATATTATAGTTGAGTGGAGTAGTGGGTTGATTGGTGCGAGAGTCGAGGACGGGGCGAAATTATCTGGATCTGGAGCCAACCTATCTCTTAAAGTAGTACGTAGAAGACAATGGAAAAGTCATCAGGGCATTTGGTGTGGGTGTTAGAACCTATTGGAGCCTGGGGACCAGTGGAGGCTATTGCCCGTCTGTGGATGCTCCCGGAGCTCTAGAGAGCCTAGAAGCCTCAGGTACAAACAAACAATTTGTACTTAGATTCTGTCCAGTTACATTGTTTTTTATTCAGCCATGATTTAGTGTTTTCCACAACAGAAACCCCACTAAATGCCATAAAATACCCCCGGGGGAGTAGTGGCCAGTGTGATCACATAGGCATAGCAGGTGTAACTACTTGGGGGGATCTTGCCTCCTGAGTCATGTGACATGTAGCTGTGAGTGACACATACGTACCTATATGCGTCAATTTCAAATTTTTGAAAATTTGTCAGCAGATGCGCCAGGCTTCTACCAGCCTACAAGTCCAATTAGAACCTCGAATGCATCAAAATTGAATGAGAAAAACGCAAATTACTGTCCCAAACGCGACACTTTTTGAACAAAATGTGCCTGTGGATTCATTTCAAATAACTGCTTATAGATCAGGCTTCTAGGCTCTCTAGAGCTCCGGGAGCATCCACAGACGGGCAATAGCCTCCACTGGTCCCCAGGCTCCAATAGGTTCTAACACCCACACCAAATGCCCTGATGGTGGCAACCATGATCGCTGACCGTTGTGGTGGATATGATGACATAATCAATATCCAGGAACACATATCAGCGAAACCTTCTATAAACGGAATAAGACAAAACATGTTTGGATGTGCGATTGTAGAAATCAATTTTCCACATAGGCTTGCCTCCACCATTTCCCTACCCATAGAACTCGGGAGGTTCTCGTCACATAAATATTTGGTATTCGAATGGTTGAAAACCTTTCTGCTGTGTTGTTATGAGTATAAGTAGTTTTGGCTCAAACGCGTACCTGTCTGCAAGGTTTCAACCTTACTTGGACGCCCAACGACCAACCTTTGACGCAGTTGCCTATTTGATTCGGAGCGAGCCGAGTCTTTCGATGGGCACAGACGTGCCTGAGCGGTAGAGATAATATCAGCGGATACGCATAGGGAGCTTAATTAAAGGCTGTGTCCAAGGTGGCAAACGCGAAAGCAAACTCAAGGAGAAATCACGCACGTCGATTTCGAGCAGCATTTATTTGGTGGCTTGTGCTGTCTGTTATGCCTGTCAGTAGGCTACGTATGAGATGCATCGCGGTGGCAAGCATCGAAAGCCTGCGACTGGGGCGGACATTGTTGCACCTAGATTATTGCCACCCCGACACCTTTGCTCTCGCCAAACTATGTGATGCCTATTTAACGGTCCTGGAATTTTTCTTCGTTTTCGTTAACTACTCTCGACCCTCAATTCGGCGCGCCTGGTACCGGCCTGCGGCATCTTTTTGCCCACTCGGAATCGTAGTCGAATCACCGCAGCCCTTCGTGCAAATCTTTACCCCAAAGCCAACGGTTGAAAGCCCCTGCCAATTCCTCAGCTATGCCTCATCCTGGCCAAATTCAACTAACTGTCACAAAATCGGTAAGCTTCTCTCATCTCGAACTCAGCTATGATTGATTTGAGTTGGGTTTTCGGTACCTGAAAGCGTATTTGAACGATATCGGACCAGGGTTCCGAGTGTACTGGAACCTAGGGAGGTGGACTAAACCTCACGGCGATGGAAAGTCATCGGCTTATGGCTGGTTTCATATCGAGGCTATGCTCGCGGCCGATGATGAATGTATTGCCAAGATCGTTCCGTGGGTACACATAATGGCCGTAGCAGGGGCGGGTAGCCCGATGCCAAGTGAAGACGACGTGGTTACTGCATTATACAACGCTGTACTTTGCTATCTCTAGTTTTCGCTCCCGTCGCACGCATATACCCTCTTCTTTATCTGCCTCTCTATTTCTTGTATGATAGGATCCAAGTGTCAAATACCCATTGAAAATGCAGATGTATAACGACTGCCTACGACCGAGCTCTAATTAGCACCACTAGCCATACAATTTGACCCAAGTCCGTACAACGGAGGTCTTGGGGGTACTCAGTTTCGAGATGCCTATCTAACAGCGAACCGGGAATATCTATCTGCTTGATTCAAGTTTTGAAGCTTTGAGAGATAAACAAGCCGCGAGACATCGCGTACATTGTCCAACAACCCTGGTTGTCCATGAGCCGAGACTTCGCTTGTTCTTAATCACCGCAAGGTTTCCGGAACGCGTATACGAGCACCTGTAATCCTAGTATTTCATTTCATATCTAGGAACCCGAATTGGCGCCTAAAAGATAAATTTGTCTGGTTAATTTTAGTAGCTAATCTGAAATAGTAAATCCCGTAACACTAGAATACATTGACTCTCGCTCGCCAAATGTCCTAAACAACTGCTTGAAGCTTCACAAAATCAGGAGTTCCCAAACCGGTAACAGGATCCCAACCAGCACGAGCAGTGAATCCGTTGGTACCGCAACCAGGATTGCTTCCCGACGTGATATAGAGATGTCGCCCCAGAAACCGTCTGCCAGAAAAATACAGAATTCTTGCTCCGCCTCCGTCAAAATTCCGGCATGCCAGAGCAGGAGACGGAGCAGGAATCACATTTGGGTGCCAGTATCCGCCCAAGAATCCGTCTATTCTGGCACCCTGCAGGAATCTGGCAGTTCCTGCAACTGGCAGCTGCAAAGATAATTTTTGAACCCACTGTAGCGTATATCTAACGACACCATAAAATGCGCAAAATTCACCGCTTTCGAACAGTATCATACACATGCGGTAGAAAAAATATCCTGGGTCAATCGCTAGCCAAATACATCCAGAAAATAATCAGGGGTAAGCGGCCATGTAGACACCTTGATAGAGTTGGCCAATTCATGATAATATATATATCAAACGATGCGTACAAGGCAGGAGAGTTCAATGGTACCGCCCACTGAGTCACCAGCGCTCCCTATGTGAAGATATCAGCAAAATAGGGGGGGAAACCCCTGATCAGCGCCACAAGCACTAGTGAATCCAACCGTGCAAACCTTGCTCCCCTGATGTTAATATGTGCAAACCATATGGTAGATGCAATATACCAAAAATCAGCCGATTTGAAGCTGTATTAGTGGGTGAAACATAAGGTAGAGACCCCCTGAGAGCTGGAAACAGTACTAAGCGCATCTCCTGCCTCAGATATCCATTTATAGCAAAATCGTATGAGACAGATTTACTCAGCGACCCAGATTACCCCTGTTCGCATGGCTAGAGCGCCTTGTTACGTTCAAGAAACCGTCCCAGAGTTGTACTTACACTGTTTCAGCAGTTTGTGTGCAGCATTTGCCTGCACCACACTCAGTTTGCCATACTCCACCCCCTCTACAAGTTAGATACACATATTCGTAGGGGTTTTCAGTAGCCAGGAGCTGATTCGCAGTGCTAGAAATGGCTGATTTTGCCTCCTTGAGTGAGAAGTAAGGTGAGCGCATGTGGGGGATTATTTTTGAGACAAAGATGTCGCTGCGCTGCGCTCAAATGAATTTTCAGACATATACTTTCTAATACAAACCATCTCCTTGGAATTATGCGCATTTTATGAGCTATGAAACAGGCGTTTGTGATGGGTTTAGAGGAGGGTCAGATTTCAGTCCCCCCTTTCCAGATGATCAAACCGCCCGCAATTCCCCCCCTGCGCATATCTATGATACATGTTGCACACCATTCGATAGCTAAGAGCAGCGCGCACATTTTGAGCCACACCACGTTCAATTTGGAGCACTTTTGACGAATGTCAGTAGCAGGAGCTCCTCCACTCCTGCAGTTCCTGCAACCCTGACGGAATTCCGCCCGGAATCCGGCTTCTGGCAGCCGGAGACGGAGCCGGAGCAGGAATCAAAAATTTGCGCCAGAATCCGCCTGCAGGAGACAGTTTCCTGCAAAATTCTGGCACAACATCTCTAACGTGATATCATTCAGCGCACTCGTTGCGTTGGCATACAACCACGGGTTCAACCAGCCAAGCGATGATTTGCCGTTCGAGATCCTATAGTCGTTGAGCAGGGCAACAACACCAGCGAATGTGGGGCAGGATGCAGAAGTGCCCCCAACAGAGGTGGTTCTGCCGCTCAAGACGACCTGGAATCTATAAAAGTATTAGGTATTTTGCTCATGAGACTGAAAGAGACGCGGACGTACCCTTGTCCCTGAGCAGCAACATCCGGGAACCCTCGTCCAGTCGTGTTGTACAGTCCGTTATAAGTCGACCCAAGGCTACTCAAGAACCCGCTCACAGCCGTGCTTTGCCAGCTCGGGCGCGCAAAATAGTCTGAAAATCCACCTTGGGAAAACGAGACACCGACTTCAGGAGACACCTTGTATGTACCTCCGACGGCGGTCACGTAGGGACACGAAGCCGGGAAAATGGGCTGGAATCGAGTGCGGTTGGATCCATCATTTGTCTTGCAGGTGCCAGATCCGACACCACCATCGCCTGTACGGGTCGGACTAAGAAAACAAGAAGCACGAAAAGAAAAATATACGTACCAGAAGAGAACAAAATACTAACTCCACGGGCACCAAGCGTTGCAAAGTCATTGCAAACGCGGGTCGCATAATCAAGAGGGACAGTTTGCTCTGGAAACCCATCAGTCTGATTACAGTCGACCGTCCCGTATGCTCTCACCATCATCTCCATAACTGGTGCTGATCGTGTATGGCAATGTGGTCTTGTTGAGCATGTAGCTGACCCAATCGAGGTATGGCTGCACATTCCCAACAAAGTTCAGATCGCATGTGTTGCGCTATGTGACAATTCAACTCACCTCATTTGTGTTAGTTGGGGTGTTCGAATCTGGTTTGTATGGCGGCGATCCCCCAGTCGAGTAAAAGATGTTGGGGGTACCATAAGAGACTGCGCCGCCATACTAGGGTCACGCAGATATCAATACCTCGAGCACTTGAACACCAAGAAGTACCATACCTGTACATCAAGATTGGCCTCGATTCCGGGGTTTGATTGGGTGTTTTTGCCGCCATTGATGAGCTCGACGGTGAATGTTTTTCCGGAAGAAGCACTCTGGTACTTCGAATAGAACGTAGCAAGGTCAGACTCTGTGCAACCCAAAATACCTATTTATTAGGTGTCCACAATAGGTGAAAGTTGCTTGTTTTATAGAGCATCTGTTTGCAAAAAATAGGCATTATTGACTCATTATTATAGCCTATAGAGATAGGTATTAGTACTAGGTGGTACCTTTTGAGTTGTTTCTGCCTATTTTTATAGATATTTCGTACATGTTTTAAATACCATACCAGAGAGAGTTTGCAAACAATTACCAGCAAGAATAACATATAATACTGTATGAAGCTACAAATGTAAACTACTGCCACTGAACAAGTACAATAATAAACAGGTAAATTCCAAATAAGGCAAGTGATTAAGTCTTGTCTGAATTAGGCAATATATGAGTTGTGACATCAGATGGACAAACATGTGACATCAAAATGGTCATGTCACAAGGCACCTTGTCACTCTGCTCCACTGCTGCAAAGTTCTGCCTTGCCCTGGGTCCACCACACATGCCCCTCCCTCTGCCTCTGTGTGTGGCCTGGACATCATACCCAGGGGTACTTTGTAGCATATGGTCCACTTGGTGCACAAGGGAAAAAGAATTAATGGCTAGATAAGGAAATCGATCTAATCAGTCAAATATATGACATCATATGCTGTGCAATTTCGAATTCATGAAAGTTGCAGACTGGTCCAAAAGTTATGTAAGCTCAATCAGATTGGAAATTGTTAAGTAAACCGCAGAGAAATTCATGTTTTTTGTTTGGAGACGCGATTCTTTTCAAGTTGTGTGGACTGTTTTGCTTGTTTCTCAATCAATTCATGTTGGAATCAAGTTCTGATTGAAGTTTTGGTACTTTCAGGGCTAAGGGCTCCTCCTGGCCAAATCTTGTACATTTCCTTTTTGGGAAGGAGAGGTCTAAAAAATAGGTGAAGGCTAGGTGGTACCTTTTGATTGGTTTTTGCTTATTTAACTAGAGATTATCAGCCTATTTTATGCTATTCACAATATCTCTCAATTACTGCTGAATTGAGCAGTTCTGTCAACTTGCTTGAGTCAGAAATGATATTTCTTGCTGAGACACTCTAATATCCCAACTTACACACACTGAACACAAAACTGACCTGCCTATTATTTTAGGTGCCTATCCTAAAAAATAGGCCAGATGACTCCCACAGAGCAGAGGTGCTGGCATATTGATCTATAGTTGTGAGATTAGCACCAAATAGCTGTATATTTTGTTTAGTACTCACTGAGGTATCCCGTGATCCCAAGGGAGTTCTTGGTGGTTGCTTTAGGGGTATATGAGGCGGTGTTGTACAATGTCCTCAGGCAGCTCGGTGTGATCGTCGAAGCACAGCTCGAAGGAACCGCGGCGGCCTCCTTTGGAGCGACAGCATCTTCAACTGGCTTGCCAGTGCTGGGCATGATAAATGACGTCGATGCACGCTTCTGGAGCCCGCCTTCATGGATCTTGCCGAAGAAAGTGGTAGGCTGTATGAGGTCGACATGGGTATCCAAGGAACGAGGAAGAGCATAGGACTCGGAGCGGACGATATGATTACCGGAGGTGTGACGATAAACGTTGTACTAAATTAGAGAATGAAATGCTTAGGATCAATCTGGGCAGGATAATTGAGTTACGTACACGGGTGTTCAACATCTTCTCGGCGCGAGAGACCGGAACAGTAACGTGGACCCAATCTCCAGACACCGAACGGCCGGTAACCTTAACACCGTGCGAGTCGAGCCATTTTTCGACGGTCTTTACGGTCTCGCTACGCGGGGCAACAAGTGCATCGACCTCACTGCGAAATAGTAATCCATCATTAGTCTGGTCACTTAATCCAAACAAGCAAACAGACATACTCTTTCGAAAGATGCTTTCCGTATCGCGCATTCGCGGGATCGCTGATTTCATGGAGGGTGGCCAAGAGCTCCGTCATCCTCGCCTGCTTCAAGCCAATCTTCATATCGATCAAATGCTCGGCAGGGGCGCGAGCAATGGGAGTCCATCCAGTCGGGACCTCACGCAGCTCATGGCGAGTGGTGAACTCGGTCGCAGAGGCGAAGGCCGCGAGGGCAAATAGTGACAAGACGTACATCCCGTAGGCCGAAATGAATGTGTTTGCTTTGGTGGAGAGAGAGGGCTCGACTAGTTATAGTGTTCGGATGAGGCAAAAGGCCTGCTCATCCTTCCATGGCCCCGCGCGGACCCAGGCTTTGAACCGCGCATTGAAGGCCGGTTAATCCATGAAAGAAGCAAGTCGACCATGCGTGGCGAACCCGGCCAGTCCCGCTCTCAGCATGACCCCCGACAGAAGTGATATGGAAGCTCGAGGCGCAGCATGTGGATGTCGAGAGAAGCGAGCTGTGTGCTAATCATGGCATATGGAGACTTGGCGCTGTGAAATGTTCGGTACGAGGCGTGGCAGACATGTGTATTAGGTGTCGTTATCATAGCCGAGCGAGGCTTGGAGCATGTCAATTACAAAGGATGTCGTCGGCTCGACTCTCCTGTGCTGCACGTGATGTCGGCTCAAAGTGCTTGTATTTGTTGTACTCGAGTGTTTTGCGTTTTAGAACTCCCGCATACTTCTATGATACTTGATCATTCTCATGAAGGTCTGCTGCGAGGAATGTCAATTTTCTCGTGCTCATGAGATGCCTGCCAAGTGAACGAGACAGTCAAATACAGAGTCAAAGGGAACATGAAGCACCAATATTCCATTGCCCACGTGCATATTCATCTTTACCGACGACGTCTTGCATTCCGACTCACGCCTCGTGCCCGCGCTTCGCATTGCTCAAAACGTTCTCTGGAGTTGGCGATCCTATGTTGATCCGCATAGCATTTATGTACTGCCCAGGCCTACCCAATAGGTTTACTGGGGCATTCCCTTTGTATGGGCTGTTCAACTCAAACATGCATCTTGTGGTCTCCAATCATGTATTGATATTGATCTATACGGTATAATAACAAAGCGGTCGAGGCAAAGTGTATTAAGTATTAAAGATCAATGGACCACCATATTTTCATCTATTTTTAAGACGTCTAGATCATGCAATGAGCCACCGCTATCTGCACAGCATAAGCCCAAACTCACCTTGGGTCGACCTTTCTCAGTGCTAGCAAAGACCTCCATCGCCCTCAACCTCTCGGTCAGCGTCGGGTGCGAATGATGGTAAGCCGAATACCTAAAGCCTTCAATTAACGTTCGTTCATGCGTAGAAGAAAGGCCTTTAACTCACATCCAATCAACCCACACGGTCGACAGATTCTCCACATGCAAGCCGACAAGCGCTCGGCTCAACCTCGCCCTCATTGTGGATTCTTCATCACTCTTCCCTTGCTCTTTTTCACCAGCGAGACCACGAGCATCCAGCTCGCACGCAAATTCGTCTGCTTGGTACTCGAACCGACGGGAAACAGCGTTCATCAGGAAGCTCATAACTGATTCAACGGGTGTGATGACCATCTGGTAGAGAAGGAATGAAATGAGAACCGGTGGTTTGGCTCTGCACATATCGTCAGTTATTTCAAGGTATTGAAAGGATACACAAGCACTCACGCGGTGCCGATCGGGAAACCAAAGCTCGCGAGCAACGGCCACGAGCGCATAAATGGAGGGAAAAGCGAAAAGAGGGCAAGCAGATGCAGTTGCGAGACAGCCATGAGCTTCATAGGATGCGAGTATTGCCAGTGCCCGAGCTCGTGCGCGAGAACGGCCTCAAGCTCAGAGGGCTCAGCCTTCTTAATGAGTGTGTCGAAGAGTACAATATGTTTGCTCTGTTGAACGCATAAAGGTTTTGGATGCACATTTACCAGCGCGAACACGGATAGTGACTCACCCATGGCAGACCGTAGAAATAAGCATTTGAGTGGGAGCTCCTCTTCGACCCATCGATCACGTAAAGATCGGTGAGCGGGAATTTGAGTCGCTCAGCGAGCGCTTCAATCCTGGTACGAAGCAACCCAGTCTCTAAAGGCGAGAGCTTGTTGAACAGAGGTTGAATCACTGTCGGATATAGTACTACCATGATTAACTGGAAGGCGATGCTAAATAAATCATAGGTAGCGCTCAGTGTACGGTTATTTGGACGGCGCAAGGAAACTCACAAGAACGTCATCAACCAGGGAATGAAGCTCGAACCAGCCCAGTCAACGATCTTCAGGAATCCAGCCATAAATGGCGCGCCGATCACAAAGCCAATACCCCAACCCTTGAGAGTATCCGCCATGAACAGCCCAGGAGTCGACTTGTTGAAACCGTGCTTCTCCTCAAGAACAAACGTGCTGTAGTAGCTGACTGGGATGTTCGGAATCGACGTAAGCAAGAATAAAATGGTTCCGAATACGATGGATTGCGTGATCTGCGTAGGCCGTCAGTTACTTGGCTCCTCTTTGGGTGTGGTAAACGTACCTCGTATTCTGGGCCATACCCAAACTTGGCCAAAATATTCCCAGAAGTCGTCCAAGCCCAAGGAAAGGCACCGAAAACAATCATCCCAGTCTCCAAGAGCTGCGAGTACAGCTTTGACACCACGGCAAAACGAGCCTTGTCGCGCCCGTAACGCTGAGACTTCTTGAAAACCTCATCGGTAAAGTGCTCCTTGAGAGCTGTTGGCGGATGAGGACGCGAATAGTTTGGGTATTGACGGAAGCTAGCGCGAAATGCGAGTCAGACCGAGTCGTGTGCCAAGAAAGAAACTTACACGAGGTACGTCTCGAACGCCCAAACGCTCCATGAGAAAGCAAGAACGAGTCCCTGCCAATTGATGGGCTCGGTGGAAATGAACCCGAGCTTATTCTCGATTCCGGCTTGGAGAGCCGCAACCGGATTTTTGGTGGCCATAGAGCAAAGAGTCTATGGAGTAAGGCACTTTAGTTGATTTAAATCTGCTAAATAATAGATGCCATACCTCTTTGGCAGTAATCTTATGAGGATGGTAGTCAAGTGCAGTGGACCGCTCGAGCCACGTATCTTGTTTGCCGCGATCGGCTGACTCAGCCTTATGCAAACGTGGCGCCAGCGGTTCCGCGTCATAGGTGGTTATCACTTTGTGGTTCAGTTTCGCCCCCGAAAGCAAGCGGAAACATGTCCCAGGTTTGATCCAAAACGCTGCATAAACCTCAATTCATTTATGAATGTACATCAAAACAAAGATAGAACGGGTCGGTCTCTATATGTTCTAAATTCTCTGAATATGTTCGCAAGGTCCATCCAAGAATAAACTCCAAGAAACAGTAGCTGATTGACTGGGCTCCGCCCAGCCAGCCTCGAAAATCTATTCAAGATTTAGTCTTCTTGTCCCAGCTGCAACGGTCGTTAGCTATAGCTGGGTCATTCCAGGATAGCACACTCACAGATCCAAAAAGAGCTTCCACAAAACCGAGAACATGAGTCCTTGAAGGCCGTTGGCCAGAATCCTAGTCTTGAGACCACGTCCAAACAGTCCTGCGATTCCATCTGTGAGGACTACAGCACGAGCAGCTTCGGCTACGTAATATGAATTAGTACAGCACAGGAGACAGATTGGTCGAAGGCACGCACAATACGAGATGCGGGTATCATTTACTTGGCGATATGTCTTGACCACTCGGAGCGAGTTGGATATCGAATCGGAGACAACAGAGGCACAAAAGCCGATAAAGGCTAAGCGAAGGAGCCAAGGGAGGAGAGGATGTTTGGGAGGTTCAGTGATGATTTCGGACAAATAGTTGTACTATTTGGGTCCAAGTTAAACACAATCACTTGACTAATTTAGAGTAATAATACTCACAGTAGCAAACCACGGATAATGTCCGACAAAGGTAGCGGCTGCGGTGGCAAGCGCACCCCACCACAACGAAGTTATGCCGTCCGACTTGACACGTTGACGAAGCAGGGCAGTTCCCCGGGCTCCTTGGGCTTGAAGGGTCGTCTTGAGCGTATCGATTGGAGTAAGGAGAATTCGGAAACCAGCGGCACTGTAATTCATGATCAATTAATTGGTTTGTATCGTCGAACTGGACAACGCACCAAGCGGAGGCGAATATGGTCTTAATCGGCGCAGGCAGCTTTGCGAGGTACGAGTTCGACTGGAGGAGCGCAAGGATACCAGCGTTGGCGGCAGTATCACCAAATCTCGAGACCGGACCTACAAAATATCAGTTGGGATCCTTTACAAACGTTGAAGTTAGAGCACACCTTGGATTAAGGCAGGGCCGAGACCCCGGTAGTAACGGCTTAGTCCGCCGTCGTGATACAGCGTCCGGCCAGCCGTAGTAAAGGATGTTCCAAAGCGATACTGGTAATTCATAACCGTACGTAACGGCTAGACAAAATCCTATGAGTTACGAATCATATACAGGTGGATGATGTGATTGGTACCATCAATGTCAGAACTTGCAGTACCATCGCTGTTGTTGGTTGTGATCAGGATGCGTCGTGTTCACACGGGAACCTGCTTACCAGCTGCACCACTCAATCCACCACCAAGTGCCTTTTTCAAAGCACCTTTGAGATCAAACTACAGCGGGCCATTAGCCTCGTTTTAGTTGGTTATTAATTCGGGACACACACCTTGACGTCATCTGCATCGATCCAACCTTTAATGAAAATACCAAGAACAACAGCAGCTAGGACAGCCCAGAATGCCCTCCAGGCGTACCATCCCCATGTACGTGGCTTCTGCTCGGCGCCAGGTGCTGCGGTGGCATCGTCACGCTGAAGGAGCGGAGTGCGCTCGTCGGAAAGGGTAGGCTCAACGCCGTGTATTGGGCGCTCCCCGCTCTCAACGTCGTTGGGAGGGGCCATCTTGCAGGAGAGGGCGAATGTGGGAGAGAATAAGACAAGCCTCGGAGGTACACATGCCGTCGAGGGATTCGGTCAGTCAGCAAAGATCGGGGCGCTTGTCTGAACAGGTTTAGTCATCAAACTCAAATCCCAAAGAGATCCCAAACTTGACTTCCACTATGACGCGAAAAACAGTGCTATTGTTGCCTGAAATCGCCCCACTTGTTTGCACATTTAGCTCACAAGGTGATTGTACTCGAATTGCTCGCGTATCACGCGCGCTGTTCAAGGCCGCAGCCCCCGTTGTATGAGCATCTGTCAGCGACGTAGGGTACCTACTTGCATTACTCGAGCACGCCGAGTTTAAAAAATCCGAGTCTGACTTTAGCAATGTAAAAGTGACAATTGTGAGGCCGAGTTTCTGCGGTATGGGCACGTATACCCTCAGCTGAATAATGGCAACAGGCTCTTGAAGCAACACACACAATGGATCAATCCTCCTCGCGCTTTGACGCATATGCGGCATATATCAAGAGTCTTTGTGTTTACGGGATACGCTATAATGGGTGGCCCAGATGTCACGTCGAGGGATGGTCAATCCTTCTATCTCGGGCACGACAGTCCCCACTGCTCCCTAATCTGCGATTCCTTCGTATTGAAATTCAGCGAGAGCACCCTCCCGACTACTTCATGTGGATTATAACGCTATCGTCAGCTTCCCTTACTCATATAATATTCGAATCCGAGATATCTACCCGTCCATCTATTTTCATGTCATACAAGGTCGCATCACTCGTATTGGCGGCTGCCATGCGACATCAACCAAGTCTTCAAAGGCTCGATTTATATGCTGCACGAGAAGTAGGCGCAAACGATGATGATGGGGAATCGTTCTTCCTAGCCTTAATACCAGCAGAACTGTTCTATCGACACATCAACAATGTGCACACTTTACGAGACCTCTCTGGAACTTGCGCCTGACCCCAAGAGGAGCCACTGGTTGTTCTTAGCCAGCTACTGGACCTAAAAATAATCGATCCCCATATCAACTCTGAACCCCCGCATCCTGACATGAACGCCTTGCCATACGATCATTCATTCCCTGCTTTACGTCGACTCATTATTGACACCCTGTTCTGTGACCGTGCTATCACATTCATGAGCACTCCTAACCTTGTCAAGCGACTTACATCGTTGTCCCTCACTTTTGAATCTCGCAACCTTATGCTATATGATCATTTCGGGACGCCATGGCCAGAGATTTTTTGCAATGCAATTGCACATACCCCGCACTTGAAATCACTTAAAATCCTGTTCACTTGCCCAACATTCCTGTTTCCTATTAACAAGAACATGTTAAACGTGCTATCAAAACTTCCTCTGCGAACCCTGACCATAGGCGGAGTGGCATTTGACTAAGATACGGGTACTGATGCAACGATGCAGGATATGATAGCCACCCTGTCTAACCTAACCGAACTGTGGTTGTTACACCAGGAAGTCACCCTTTCACAGCTCCTTGAATTTGGAGGATGCCGAATCTTTGCCATTTGGAGCTCAAGCTGGATTCCTCTAAACCCGTCACCGTCTCAGACTGTGCTGTTTCAAGTGCACCCATCATATATATAGAAGGCAGCAGAGAAGGGGGCGAAATATGCAAGAAAGAATCGCAGACACATCTAATTGTTCGGTAAGGAAACGGCGACAATCTGGCAGCGCATACAGTCTAAATTATGAATATTTCAGCAACCTGCGGCTCTGCTGGCCAAATCTCAAGCTCATCGGGTGGAGATCATTTGCAAGTTCATCAATTCTAGACATGCTGGATTTGATGAACGAAGGCCTTGAACCATCGGACGAGTTGGACTGTAGTGAAGCACCGCTTGAGGAGTGATGGGAAGGTCGTCACGGCCTGCCTAACCAGAATGAGCATGACCATACTTTGCGTGCATATTAGACATGTTCTCCACTATCTTTCAAGATTCTATGTATCCTTTCATTGCTGTTTCCTTCAGGTTCAAATCGCCCAGCTAACGAGAACACCACGTGCTTCTGGGTAGCGCGTTGTGAGGTGCGCGAGCACACCACACGACCGGCACAGCCGCACGGCTGTGCCTCTCCTATCTCGTATCTACGCACGCTCATTCTTTATCTTATATTTCATCCTCAAACCCTTACTCTCGTTTTTCGTCTATACAAGACTCTCGTTCATGTACGTAGATACTCAGTTTTACCTCGAATCCGAGATCGTTGGCAAGTCATCGCTTCGCCCTAAGCCTCGACACCGCCGACTCCCATCTCGCGTTCGACTCGCTCGGCCTACCGGCCTTACACGCGTGATCCCTGGCGGATTTGGTAACATTGATACTGATATCCTTCTGAATTCCGCCACAATTACGCCCTTGTGATCGTGATACCCTTCGTTTGATCAGCTTTGCTCCTGCAGTAGAAACGGTGGAACCCTTCGCATGGATGTATTGACCAAACGAATCCTAGTCGGCCAGGGACTTAGGCCAGATTGTGGTTCATCTTCGGTTCAGGTCGCTGAAAATGGATGGTTTAGTCGAGGATTACGCTTGCTCTGATATGAGGTCATCATGAAAGTGGTTCGTGATCTCTCAACCTCGACTACCACCTCTCGTCCATCAAAACCCCCGGTCATCATGTGCATGCTACACATACACGAATTGGCTACCATGATATGCAGATTTAGCAGTAGATCAGACTGTGCTCGTCTTTCACGAGCGTCTCGCGCATTATTCGATATCACGCTGCCGTTTATTTGGGAGCATGTGCCCGGGGTCAAAAATCTCCTTAGGCTCTTAGATTCAATCTACTCGCTTCCCGAGCCCATCAATATTGTAAGCATCATAACCCCGTTTTGAGGCATCTTGGGATAACGTATTGACGAATTTGGAAGGTGCTTCATGGCAAGGGCAATAAGCCCGACGCTTTCTTGCGCTTCGCGCTTTACTCGCCATATGTCAAAAGCCTAGAAGTATATGGGCTCGGCGCATCAAATCTCTCGATTTCTGGCTGGCGGGTCCTACTGTCTCAAGCTCAGAAGCACCCGCTTTTGCCTAACCTGAAGTACTTGACGTTAAACTTGCAGAGCTATTCGCAAGGAGGTGATCAACCGTTATGGATAGCCGCGTTCGCCTGTCGATCGCTGACACTTGTTTCGATCTTGCCGCCTCCTTGCTCATCTTTGTCTCCGCTAATATCGCATCGCGCAGCCGCATATATGATGCAGTTTCTCGCCCATTCTCGCGCCAGGGTTGAGCATCTAGACTTGTTCCCATCTCGCGAAGCCTACAAATACACTAGTGATCGCGAGAACATACTAAGGCAGTTCTTACCTGGAAAAACTAAAGATTACTACGAGTATTTACCTCAGTTTGATTCGATTACGCACTTGAACGGCACTCTCGGGTGGTTCGAGAAAGAGCCATTCCCTGAACTTGGACGTCTACCTCACCTCAGAAGCATTCATCTCTATATGGATGAAGATACTACTGGCCCATATCCTGACCTCGATTCTCTCATATCGGAGGACTCGTTTCCTTTCTTGGACGAACTCAAAATAGATAGACCTTTCATTGACCAATTGCTCGGAGTTCTAGTCAATCAGAGCTTTGTCAAGCGACTAAATACCTTGATCCTTGGTATTCTGGATGAATATTTTGGATTCGACAGTATTCATGGCGTTTGGGAACTAGAGGAGTATAGCTTTTCCTCGCTGTGGGAAAACCTCAGTAACCTAAAACACCTTGAGATTGCTGTTTACAAGCCAGCTGTCTTGCTCCCGTTGGACAGCACTGTAATAGGAAATCTTTTAAATCTTCCTCTACAAACTCTGACTCTTCGTGGAGTAGAGATACAGGATCTCCATGTCGCAACCGAGGAAATGAGCGTTTTATGGCCAGAGCTCACCGAACTCATAATACCTGATTGCCTTATCGATCTAGCGGACATATCCATATATGCTTTGATACCAAATCTTTCTTACATCGAGCTGGCCCTGAACCTGCGCTCGCCTCAAGAGCTAAAACATACCCGTCGCCTAACCCCGGTTAAATCGTTAGAGGTGATAAGGTCAAGTGCAAGAGCATCTTACATGTGCTCTTCCCAGAAAGACATGGACCTTGTAATACGGTAAGCTAGTCACATACTGAACATCTCTTTTGAAGCTTACCAGCCCGTATAGCTCCCTCTTAACGGTATGGCCTGGGTTGAAGCGAATTGAGTGGGAGCTGGACACAAAAGACGAATTAACATTAGCTCTTTACAAGCAACTCAACGAGAAACTTGATGCATCTCGGCAGCCCGGAAGCTTAAATTCAGCCTAAAGCACGTGTAATTGATTTGTTTGATTCGTCAACGTTAATCGACGATGTATCTCAAAAATTAAACAATGGTTATGTACAGTACCTTGAGCATTCCTATTAAATGGCGGAAACACGGCGCTTCGGTGCCATGACGTATCGTTAACTCTAGTACTTTTACACCATCACCACTTGGTTGTTGAATAGCTCAACCGCCATGTCGTTGTTAGAAATATCCGAATTAGCGATCCTCATTTGTAGCTTTACTGATGTGCCATCATGTGTTCGGCTTTCTCACATGTCTCGTACGCTATTTGACATTACGACCCCACTTATTTGGGAGCAGGTAGATGGAGTAAATAACCTCCTTTCGTTGTTGGGCGCTACATACTCGGTGGATAAATCTGCAAAAATTGTGAGCGCAATAAATCGTTACACTAGTGTACTTACGACATAGTATTCGAAGACTCTAAGGGAGAAAGAGAGAACGCCTAACACCTTCTCGCGCTTTGACTTTTACGCCCCGCATGTCAAAGGGCTAAGAATATATGGAAGTCGCGCATCGAACACAACACTCACTGGCTGGCCCGTTCTCCTCTCGCGGGCCCGGCAACAAGTGCTGCTTCCCAACTTGCAGCGCCTGGTCATAGACGTACCAAATCTCCTTCGCGGTGCCGATCAACCCCTTTGGATTGCCGCATTCGCTTCTCCGTCTCTCATAGAAGTATCACCACCGCCGCCTCCCCATTTTGCTTCAGCTTCTCTCGTCCCACGCCGTGCTGCTGCCTACATGATGCAATTTCTCGCTCATCAGGGCCCCAAGCTTCAAAGCCTGGACTTGTTCCCCTCTGAAGAAGCCGAAAGCCATATTGGAGATGGAGGAAATATATTACGGCCGTTTCTGCCTGGCAAGACTCTAAAGTTCTTCGAATATATGGCTAATTTCAACTCTCTCGTTCATCTGAGTGGTACATTTGAGTGGTTCGAGAAGAAGCCCTTCCGGATCTTGAGCCGTCTCCCTCACCTCGAAAGCATATCTATATACTCGGACGAACCTGCTGCCGAAGACGACCTTGATTCACTACTTGCTAACAATTCGTTCCCATCTCTGCGTGAGCTTGCTTTTGAGCGAGTTGATGTTAACGACGTTCTGGGAGTGGTGTTCAACGAGCGTTTTATACAACGAGTTACCACTTTACGCCTGGGCAGTGAAGAAGAGCATCTTGGGTTTGATAACATACATGGTATTTGGGATACGGAAGAATCAAGCATACCCAGGATTTTTGAGCATCTTACAATTATAAAGCACCTGGAGTTCACCGTTTACGAGCCAGACATACTCCTTCCGTTTGACCAGTACATCCTTGGGCCGTTACTCGAGATCCCTTTAAAAACTTTAATACTTCGCGGTGTTGATGTCGAAGACTGGCAGCTCCTAACGGAGGAGCGCGATGAGGCTTGGCCTGATATGACCGAGTTGCGCATATTCGATTACGCCGTCACACTAGACGACCTGTGCGAGTATGCGCTGATGCCTTCTCTCCGACAGATCGAGTTCAAGCTGAACTTTCGGGGTACGAGAAAACCATGGCCTGGGTACAGAGAGCAAGTCTTGGTGAACCCGTCTCTCGAAGTCATCAAGTCCAGTCGAGGTGGTACCATGTGCTCGACAACCGAAGAGATGGATATTATCGCAAAGTAAGTAAAATTTCAATAGTTAGTACGTAACTTAATTAAATTTTCAAAGTGCCCTTTTGGTCCATTGGCCTAATCTGAAGCGCATTGAATGGGATACGGAGGACGAAGTGACCTTGCGGCTTGTTGACCAGCTCAACGCCAAGCTCAATGCAGCTCGGGCAGCTCTGGCCGCAAGTGGCAGCTGATCGAGATCGCGCAAGTATACAAAGTGATTGGATACTGTAAATAGTATCAGTTGTAGGGACCGAGGCGCGAACAGCCAATATACTTTAATGGGCAACAAGTAACACACGTGCCCAATTTGATAAACAATTTACGTGCTCCCCGCATTTTCTCCCAACGGCCACCGACATCTCACTTTCGATCAAACCATGGGCATCTCTTACTATGATGAAGTCGAAATCGAAGACATGGTCTGGGACGAAGCCAAGGGAGTGTACCATTACCCATGCCCATGCGGTGACCGATTTGAGATTTCGAGGCAGCAGCTGGCGAATTATGAGGATGTGGCGACGTGCCCGAGCTGTAGTTTGATTATACGGGTTATATATGATCCGGTAAGTCGTATTTTACTCGAGTTCTCTCAGGGATGGGATGGGCTAAGCAGTTTCTCTAGCTGGACTTTGAGGATGATGATCCGGAGGAAGAGGACGGTGATCCAGGGGAGGAAGAAGAGGATAATTCCAGCGAAGACGAGGGCAAGGACGAAAAGTTTGAGGACGCTCTCGAGAGCCTGACCTTGAACGACGAGCCGGCTATTGTGAACCTTGTCGAGACTCGCGCGTGACTCATTATGTATATTAGAGTACGTCGTTCTAATTCGATCGTGTGTGACGTTCCAACAAAGCGTGCATAGGCGATACAGGTGGATAGCATGGATACATCATTTATCAAAGCCCGAATTCCAATCCCGAAAAACAGAAAAACAGCGTCTATCCCCGAATTGAGCCCAAGTTCTAAGAAAACATATCAAACCCCAAACCTCGGTTATTTCGATCCGACGCCCGCCTCCCACTCGGCGCATTCCTTGGCGGGTGTGAATTGAGGAACGTACCACTCGTCAATTGGTGTGGCCAGCACGGGAGTATCGTCCGTATCCCCGCTCTGTTTACGCAGGTACTGCCACTCGCCCCCGGCACTCCCATGTCGCTTCATTATTGCACTCGGCCACTGTGGCTCGATAGGCGAATCGACTGGACTCGGGATATTGGGCAAGTCCATATGGCTCGGGATCTTGAGCTTAGGTGAACAGGTCGGACTCGCGGTGGTAGCAGGCGGGGACGAGTCTCGTGTGGTCGGCGAGATGGGTTTCCGGATCCCTAGCCCAGAGATCGCATCCGTGAGCATATGGACATCTAGTCGAAGTCCAAATGGCTTGAGCAAGCTGTGCGACCATGCCGGTGATTCGGGCGCACGCGGCGTTTGACTCCTCGGGCTCGGGGTCGACGGCACCTCTGGACCGGCATTGAATGTCTGGAGCGGGATGGGGTCGCTTGCGAGAACCGGCCGAGGTTTGTGTAGCTTGCCGGGCTTTGAGCGGGGCGTGGGTGGAGCTGGAAGAGCGTGTTCGGATACGGGCGGAGAGAGGCCGGGAGCGGGTGTTGCCCGAACCAAAGGGGTGAGGATAGCCGAATCCGCCAAGCCCATTGTAAGGGGGTGAGCCGCTGGCGAAGGTGTTGTTTTTCTAGGCGAAGTGGTTTGGATTTTGACGGATGGAGTACCCGAGTATCGTGCATACGACATATCCCGAGCTGCGGCATGAATTTCTGCGAATCCAAGCGGCCCGCAACTATCCTCTTCGGCCTCTATAATCGCCCTCCGAACGATATCCCGCAGCTCGTCCATCGCCCGGTCCTTTTCAGAGGCCTCGGAGTAACACATTGAGCTCCCGAGGCTCGGTATTTCTGGAAACACGACGCTCGACTGGATCGATCCAGGTTCTTCATCCGGCTCGGCCATACAGTATGATCGAATAGACGGACTCGGTGAAACCGAGGGACGAGACGAATTCATCGGGGTCTCACATCGAAAGTCGACTAGGGATTCGTTATCCGAGCAGGGCGAGGTCGACAGTGACGCTTCAGATAGGCTCGACCAGGCCGAGTCGGAGCGGGAATGTGAGCTTTGAGAGGAATAGTTTGTGTTGGTGTCAATTGTTGTACGGAGTCCAATCGCGTGTGCAAGGAATAGTAAAACATTGTCCACCTGCTCCTCGTCTGACCTGTACACCGTCAAATGAGCAACAGCCACCCCCATCCGATAAACACACTCACAAATCAGAATGACACTTCATACCCCACTCTACAGCCTTGTGCAACAAGCTCTCGTCCGGACCCTGCACTCTCACAGCATTGAGCAGCACACGAGGATCCCAAACGGCCGTTTTGGCGCTAAACCACGACGTGCGATCGTTCAGTCGGCCAGGCTCGATCGATTCGGAGAGCGTGCTGGACGAAGCCGAGGACGACGACGGATAAGGTTGGTGAGGACGTGTGGCGACGTCTGCGGCGTGGACACACGTCCCGCTCGGTTTGATATCTGCCCACGACCGGTCGAACGCGAGTGTTTCGGCCGTGTGGCGCGGGCGGGAGGATATGCAAGCTGCCATTGGGGAAAAACAGACACGAAATTGGGGGAGTGTTTAGAGGCGCAGTCTTTATACACTCGACCAGGGACCTATGACATAGGGGGTTGCGGGGGTCAAGAGAACAGCCTCGGATTAGCCGAGCGCCGGGCGAATCGTTGAATATGACCCCTTGTTTTTCTTCCAGACAGGCAATGGCCCGGGATGAAACGGCCTCGAGGCGGACAGCAGATCGAGATCCGGGCGACAGAGGGGTGCGTGGTGAACAGGTCTTCAGAACAGGGGCAAGTGGTGGGGGAGAACAGGACAGGGGAACCGTTAATCCCGCCCACTTTTTTGCTCGAGTTTTTGCTTTTCGGTCGAGCTTTGTGTCGAGGCTCGAGGTGGTCGAGACAGAGCAGGCCAAAAAGAAGAAACACGTGTCAACGCGATTATGTCATTTCGGCCAATATAGGGGCTGGGCTCTTGGGTGAACAGGACCCGCTGTGTAGGGTGGAGTGAACAGATAACGCATGAGCAGCTGTGCTTGCAACGGAAAGTGGCTATGGAATTAGAGCCAGTTGCGGGGCGGGATGATGCGCCGATTGGCGCCATCGAAGAGCGTCGCACGCTTAAACACAGGCCAATGGGTATCAACATCCATCAAATACCAAGAAACAAGACAACAGGCGCAAGATATGTACGTGTGATAAGCGTACAGTACAGCATGAAATAGTATGAAAAAAGATAATCGTGTCGTGTCGTATCGTATCGCCGTTTAAATCTACCAGCCCAGTCAAAATCAGCGAGAACAAGACGCAGCCCTAATAAATAGACGCACCAAGCTCAACTCGAGCGTCCACACCCGTCGAGCCCAAAGCTTGACCAAATGTTGTGGCGAGGTCTTGGTGGGTGGTAAGAGCGCCTCGGCACCATCCCACCAGCATTTGCGCTAGTACCCAGCGTCAGCATGTGGAAAGGAAAGGTAAAAAAAGGGAAGAGCACGTACAGCTGGTTTGCGCCAGAACAGCAAGAGTTTTTGGGCCGTGGCCATCTGCTGATTGTCAATTGTTGCCTGACCGCCATCTGTCAAACCACCAAAAATGAGCAAATCGATAAAATAAAGGAAGACGACAGGGACGTACCAGCAGGATGGTTGATCCCGGTCTTGAGCAACACGAGCGCAATCGACGAGATGCAGCAGCGGTTAGGCTCGAGCGCGCGATAGCCCCACGTATCGTCTCGATTGAAGCCACTCATGCAGAGCATGTCGATCAAATGCTGTTCCGCAACGTTGTTTTCTTTGTTTACGTTCCTCTGCGCCCATCCAACACTGAATCAACATCTGAGACAAAACAAGGGACTGGGAAATGACAAACCTGCAAGGCCGTGAAAATATGCTTTTTCTCCAAGAGTTGGACGCCACTCTCGCGCTTCATATCCAACAAGATATCGTTGGCGATCCCATGCTCGTCCGTGCCCGCGCCGCTCTTTCCGCCATCATCAGGCGGGATTACAAAGTACTCCAACTCTTCCCTCAAGACAATGATCGCTTGTTTGGTCAAGAGCGGATTTTGAGATGGAGACCCAAAGTCGATCTGGCCAGAAGTTGGACTCGAGCTATCGAGCAGGGATTGCTGAGAGGCAAGAAGACCGGGAGTTGTAGCCGTCCCGTAGAAACGATCTTGAGAAACTCGGAAGAATTCCAGTACAAAATCAAAACAGGCGGGATCAAACTATGTCGCATATCAGCACAGCAGATATCCTAAGAAAATAACAAAAAACTCACATCAACAATATACACATCCTCTCCCTCCTCTTCTTCATACCCGCTCGTACTCCCCGCAACACTCTGACGACTCAACACCAACCCATTCGGGAACAAACATAACAAGACCGACTCGGGGAGGTTCATGATCTTCTCTCTATCGACCGAGAACCTGACGCCGCGCAAGTCGAGCTGGAGACGCGCGAGGAGTTGGGGTTGGCCGGCCAGGTTGAGTCCCCCGGCCGGGGTCTGGGAAACTTGGGTGATGGGAGATGCCGTCGTTGCCATTGTGGGTAGATGGGAAATGCCCTCGTTGGATCGAACGAGCGGAAAGAGGATGCACGCGGTGGTCGGCAGGTGTGGGTCCCGCACGTGTTGAACTCGGGCGCTTGCATGGGTCAGGATCTCACAAGTGACGTAAGCATATTTATCCTCACGCGGACAGAACGTCATCTTTGGCGATGATCATCTCACTTGGCGGTGGTTGTATAGTCTGTTTAGGGCCGTTTGTTTACACCATACAACACTACCGATATGCTCCTCTGAATACAATTGACCTCAGCGCTGATAGTCCTCCTCGACTTGAATTGCTGTACACACCAAACCTCTGAAGCCGCCCGTTAGCTGATACATCAGCTCCAGTCGTAAGATTTTCGCCGTTTCATAGCTACCGAGGCTATGGCCACTCTAGTGACCCTGTGGGACCAGATCTTGTACTTTGTAGTCGCTGCCAAAAGCAATGACGGCGTAATGCGCATCCTCTAGACCGACCTGCCGCATCCAATTGTATGTATCACAGCCTCGAGGTAGCTAAAAGCGCTGTTAAAACCAAGCTCATCCCCAAAACGCTCTTCGGAATGCGTCACCTCAAGTCACAGAGTATATACTCACAGAAAAATGAGGTCGTATCTCTCGTAATGTCTGATCATTCGAGGCTTGGAACCGACACGTACAACCTATGTAGGAATTCAAGGAGCGCTAATCGGGGATCTTAGCTCCGCAAAACTCAACTGAGAAATATTTCTGGTGATCCAATGTGGTACTACATTACTATGACGCCTCCTGTAACACGATGACATCTATATACCGGCTGATTCATTTTTGGCCAAAATGTTTCGTTTTCCATTCCTTGTATTCAGGGACGTTGGATTGCTCTGTCAGAATATCTGCCATTGAAAAAATCCAGTGATCGTTCTGGAGCTTTTCCATGATGAGCCCGTTGAACCCAGTGACACTCTTGGCCTGTGTAATCGCCCACTTATAAGCAAGATCGAGGTATGTTATTGGCACGTAACCAATGGTCCCCCCGTAGCCGTAGATCATGAAACTAAGATACCAAAGAACAATTCATTAGTAGATTATCAAGACTGAAACGGCATGGGTATGACCAACCCGCCATCAATATAAGTAGGTAGTTGATCATCGGCCTATCACTTATCGCTCAGCTAGCGCTCAAGGATTCACTTAGGACTACTGACGTGGGCAGAGCGTTCGCTCCAGATTTTATAGTGCAGAAGGTCGGGCTGCAAACAGTTTCGCTTTCCTCGTTTCCCTATTTCCTGAAGCACCCGCATTCTCTTCTCGGTGTCTTCAATTGCGTCTTGGTAGTCCATGAACTCATTTAGCTCATCATTATCAAGTTCACCATTCTTCTCTTGTTGTTTTTTGTTCTCGAACGCCAACTTAGATGCCTCTTTTTTGGCCAGTTCTTTTTCTAGCATCTGTATTTTCTTCTCCCATGATTCGTCTGCATGCTCGATGACGCCGTAATTATGGCTGTCGTGTAACATTAGTATAATGACCACACCAAATCTTTTGCACTCACAGGAAATTTACCCTGCCGTTATCGATGTTCTTTGCTTGTATATACAAGGTTATTGCGATTCTGTCCCCGAAACGTAGCACGAAGTCATGACCCTCTAAACAAATGTTGCCAGAAAAAACAGTAAATATTGTAGCGGAATCGATATCATTCCGACACTAACCTCGACCCTCTACATCACCGGAAGTAAACACCTAGGTATATTATTGAGTTAATATTATTCCTTCAGCACTGGCTATCAGAGCTGTCTCACTCTCGAAATCCAACTTGGAAGGTCCATCATCAGTCGGTCTGTAATCCCAATTTCGTTCGGGGTTCGCCTGAACTTTTGCTCAAACAGATTATACCACTGTCCAAGCGTATTTGAGAGCGTAGCAAGCTCATGCTTCCGGTTTGCAAGGATGTTTGCCTCGGTGACCTCATTGGAATCCATGGCGTAATTGACCAGTCGTAAGCGGTGACCTTGGAATGTTAGTGCGCGAGGATCTTTTCTACGTCGAGTGAATTGGATCAAGAGGTGCTTAAATATCTCGCCCGTGTCCTGGATCACTTCTAGTTTCATTCATCAAACTGATTGCGTCAGCAGAGAAACGCCCGGAGAGAGATAGCCGACGTCGGTATATGCACCCCTCAGATACTTTGGACTGACAGGTATAATATTTTAATGATGGCATCTTCCAGCCTTACCCGCGGAGTAGTTTGCCGTGTCGGGTGCTCCACTTCCGTGTCCCATGTTGGAATATCTTAGATTGTACTTTGGAAAATCAGCTGGTGAACGCATGAGGGCGGGAACTCCCCATGAGCGATCGTTCATAAGTGCTGACTTATCCTGTCGAAGGACTAACGGTAGAGCATTAGGGCTCTACGCTCTGGAGCCCGATCTTGATCAAGCTGCCGAAAGTTGTCTTGCCAACACCGACCTTGCTGAGCCCACCACAAGTTAATGCGCGCAATATAATTGTCTCTGGAGTGCCTTTCTTTTCACATCCAGTTGCCGATAGCTGTCGCTCTTGGTTCGAGCTACATACTACTGATGCACTAGCGCCGCACTGATTTGGATCCCCCTTTTCTTATCTACTCTGGGAAATCCGCCCGTGATCTGAATCACTCCGGAGGAATCGGGAGCACAGCATTTGCTTGCGAGCGATCGCTTTGATCGTTCGGCCATCACGAGCACGCAAAAAGGATGCTCATGTGCCCTCGTGACGACCAAACAAGCAAAGGGAGCGTTCCCGGCTCTCGCAAGCTCGGCCGATTTTGCCGACGTAAGGGTGAGATGGCTATCTGCGAGTCTGCGAGGTGGTACTTGGTTTTGTTTCTGGGGCTGTCCTTGCTGTAGCTGCCATGTTGGCTTTTTTTTTGAATCTAGTTTATACGTCCGTCAAGCCCGTGGCTTATGTAGACTATACAAAGGTGTAGAGGGAATGCCATGTTGGCTTATTCAGCTAAGTATCTATCATTGATCTATCATATGTCTATTCTTCGCCATAGAACCTTCAAGTGAAAGGAGGCCCCCAAAATCAGTCAATGCGTAACATTTATTATTCAGTCTTCCTGTGTAAATCAATACAGTGATATGCCTAGCATGGCTGTATGCGGAGAAAATACGGCAATAGATGTAGTTTCGAATCCTTAGCATGTTTTAATATGTTGCGTGTTCATACGTCGTAGCTGGCGGGGCCGTAGGACAGCTACCAGACGACGCGCGGCGGACAGGTCATGTGGTCTCAACCAATCGCTGGGCAGGAAGCCAGACAAAATCCTGCACCGGGGACACAGGAAGATTGAGAATAACGCGAAGGAATAAGCGAGCTCGAGCAAGACATCTGAGACCAGTTGCATGAGGGGAGGGTGTTGAATGTAATAAAGCACAGAAAAATAAAACACTTAAAATACGAGTGTATTCTACGACAACGTGTAAGACATGAGATAGCGAGACTTTATATACAGAACAAGTGCACATATAGTTAACCGAGATAGCGCAAGCGCATACAAGCGAGTATAAGCGATTAGAGATCCGAATACGCGATACAGGAGTGATAACCGAAGACACAGGTGAGCATACAATCATGAGTGCGAATGTAAGATCCGTGTCACCGTAATGTAACGCGCATAAGCGCCGACGCACTTGTCATCTCCAACAGAAGGTAACATTTTCGGTATAGCCTTTGTATCTAGTTTTCCCATTTCTTGGGGCGCTCCTTTCGAGTCTCTTTAACCACGATATATTGATTAATGTCAGAGTTAATAATGTATTTTTAGTAGGCTGCTCACTGAGTACCGACCAGCCCCTTTCAATCGAACCTCGTTTATAAAAACAGCTCTTTAACCCAAAAACAAGCCATCTGGCTCCATAGAGCGAAACCTCATCGTATCCAATGAGATTTTGCTTTTCGGCAACATAAATGGCCTGAACTTTCTATCATATAAAGCTTATCTCCATACGCATCCTGTACTGGTTCGTGTGGTCGATTCGAGGCGCAGAAAGAACCTTTGACGAGCCTGTCCCAGTAAGATAAACATAATGCCAAGTCAAACCCACCTTTGCTCTGGTCTACCAAGCTCATAAGGAACGGCCTATTTTGGCGTGGAAGCCGCGCTCTGCATCTAAAATAGCAACTATCGTGGATATATTCGGCATCTTGCCGTTGATCTACTCACGCATATAACCGGTCCCGCAGCACTGGACGTGAGACGAGCGAAAAAGGAAATAATCTAGGCTTCTATGTTCGAGACCAAACGGCGGTGAAACGGAGAAAGACCCGCCAAGAGAAGAAGTCGTCTTTGCCGACCGTCGGCCAAACTACATCCCCCAGTGGTCCACTCACGGTCCACTAGCACAAGTCCGGAATAGAGTCAGCCAGGCGTGCTCCGAGCCGGCCGGAAAAACAAAACCAAAGATACCTCACGTGATTAAAGATCCTCCACCGACCACCAGACGAGTCGAATAGATTTTTTGTCGTGCAGTGTATCCCGCGTCCGCACTTTGGCCGCAATGAAACCCCCGAAAATTAACCCGGAACTCTCTTGACGGGGGTTGGTTATGAGCCCAGTAGAATGTCACATGACTGACGACGGAGGCAGAGCAGTTGCTGTCCCAGACCCCCCAAACGGACGGTCCAAAAAACGAATTATCTTTAGAAATCTTGGCGCTGCGGGTAGAATGCACCCCCGTTTGAGTGGGCCCATGCTGGCCTATAAAACCTGCGATGGGGGGCGTTTTTTGCCTCAACGGTTGGTTCAAGATGTATCTCCTCCAGCCTTTTGCCCTCGCCGCTATCCTGAGAACCATACTCTTCACGGTTCTCAGCCTTGATGACTTCTCGTGCTACATAACCATCGCCGCTGCCGATATTAGCCTCCGTAGTGCCCACTTGGCAACGTAAGTCCATGGCCGCCTCATCCTCCGACATCCCGAACTAACAATTTCCTTTTTAGGTACGTTGGCCTGAGCCGCGCTGGCCTCGAGCTGCCAGTTGGCTCATTCTTTCCGCCACCGAGGCCAGTCACCTCGTCTGATATCGTATTGTATGTAACACCCGTCGCCGCTGCGTCATGGGGTCCTACCGTCGAGGCGTTTAATACGCTGTTGGCGGCCGTGCCCCATGTCGTCGTCGTCGACTCAACGACCATCCCCTCTACCCGCCGTACCCTCTTCCAGGCTTACGAACGCTATGCTGGTCTCATGATTAATACCCAACCCGGGTGGGGTCTGACGAAGAGACAACCAAACCCCGTTGGATATTCTTACGATAATCGGACTTATGGCTACATCCACGACCATTTCCCGCCTTCCCTCTCGGCACAAATTCGCCATCCTGCTCAACCGCTCCCGCCCTCCAACCGCTCCACCTCCGTCGCCCCTTCGAACGCCATCGATCTCGAAGACTTGTACGGCCTTCAGTTGTCGAGCCGTCTCGCACCTTTCGAGCCGTCGTCCGCAGGCTATCGAGCGCCATTATCGGCAGCCATTAGCCTCGGGCAGTGCACGCCTTACCGCGTGCTTCCCGCTCAGGTGGAGACTACGCTTGCGACCGATGTTCCGGACGAGTCGACGCCCAAGATCGATCATTATGCGAAGAGGATTTTGGACCAGTTGGAGCCCGAAGTGGTTTCGAAGGAGCTCGTTGTGTACGAGTTCCCACCGTGCACGGAAGGTACCTGCGAGTTGGTCGTATTCGTCAAGCCGTCCGAGGTAGTGGTTGGGGAGGGCCTCTCCATTTACGAGGTCATTTTCTTGTGTTGCCATATTTGGTTCGGTAAGTCGTTGCAGTATTCCATGGCTGATGTGTTTTGTACTTATTATCACTTTTTGTTTGCTTCGTAGTTTTGTGGGTCTTCCTCGAGGTTTGCCCACCAATATGGTGCATTTGTTACATCCTGTTCAGTGAGTGATCGCGCAGCCCGGATATGAGACTGTAACCTCATACTTATCTTTTGCTGATCCAGCTATCCTTGTGTTCGTCTCTCGGTGGGTTGTGAGTCAGTTCAAGACACTCACGGCTTTTGTCATGGATGTATGCGGTGAGTTGGTCGACGTTTTGCGCTTGGCGGTTTGCTTACAAGGTTCCAGATCGTTTGTCTGTCAATATTCCTACTAGTACAGACAACGTCGAACAAGGCGTCAGCTTTCTTTCCCCCACCGACGATCTCCCTTTGTCCGCTGAGTCGATCGATCCCACCCCCACCTTCGACTCCGCTCTCGATCCCAAGCCGGCCCCTGTAGCACCCTCTGCCCCCGGCGTCGTGGGTCAGAGTACTCCTTCTGAACCCGTGAGACACAAGGAAAGGTGTCAGAAAAAGGTCAGGTTTGACCCGGCAAGCATTCCCTTGCCGAAAGACGACGAGCCGTGGGAGACAGAGCCAGCCTCCGAGCCCGCAACATCATCTCCCATCACTGCTGCGGGACCCGAGCCAGCAACCCCACCCCCTGCTTCTGCTGCGCCTCTCGAGCCCCCAGTAGGCGTACCAACCCCCTCTTCAACTGTCAACGTCGCTGGTGTTTCACCACCAAACGAGGAGGGCAAGGATGAATCCGCAGGGCCTTCGAGCGGCTACTATGGCACGTCCGCTCCTGTTGTGGGGCCATTGGATACCCCTGGTGATGGGGATGATGGAGGAGAGTGGACAATCGTGGTGAGGCGGAAGCCGCGACGCTCTTTTGCGCTGGCCCCTGTGGAGCACACGAGTTCGAGCTCGGAGGGGATGGGAAGGCAGGTGACGAAGGGAAGGAAAGGGTGGAGAAGGGGCAATTGAGGGAAGGAGTGAGGGAGAACTGGGATGGGAGAGAAGGGACTAAGAAGCGAGCGGCAACGACCGGACAACTCACCCACCCGACAACATATTCAACCCAACTCGAGCATGACCCAAGGCCAGCCAACTCCAGAAGTGAACCAGTACGTGCGTCTGCGCGACCTTGTCCGCCCAGGGCCACCCGCTGTCTGCTGGCCCCAGACAGCGCGGGGGCGGGCAACGTCGTAGTAGAAAGGCAGCACTGGGGAACAGAAGGGTTGGTAGCCGGAAGGTTTACTTGCTCTGCCAAATCCCCAGGTTGTCATTAGGTCATCAACCACGGTAATTGTCGTGTGCACCCTCCTCGTCCCCCTTCGCTCTCGCTCTCGCCGACTCAATCTACCATTATCAAATACGCCCACCCCTCAATACAAAATCTAGTCGTATAGTATGGCCAAACCCCGCTACGGCTTGAAGGAAAATCATGATGTGCGACCATATCATAAGCTATGTATTTCTCACTCTTGTTTCTTTTTCGTTCTATAGTCACTATCTCTTATTCTGTTTCCTATTTCTATATTCGATCTTCCACTTGCTCTCGGCCTCGTTCTTGCTCTAATTATTTCTTTTATCCTTCCGCCTTGTTATACTTACTCTACTCCCCTCCTATTCTGATGATAAAAGTTTCTGTTCTTCTATCCTTCTGATAATTCTATTTTTTATAATACTCCCCCCCCCTCCCGCTTCGGATCATCTCCACTTTGTTTGTACTTGTACTTTGTCTCGAACTCATTAAATCATTGCCCCCTGGGGGGCTATTAATCTCGCGTGAACAAACATCCTCAGCATACATGTCCCACGCCCTACACAACGTTTTGCGTAAGACCGAATAGCGCATTACCAGGGGAGACCGGATTTTGGCCGCTCCGATTCTGGACCCACTTGTGGCCAACCCAAGATTTCTGTAGAACTGAGATAATCTAAAAATCTAGCATAAATAGGGCATTATAGAAGACCCTCATGAACACCCCTCTTGTTTTCATGACGAAAATAAGCGTGGGTACGATATAATAGCGCATACAGCCTAGTTTTTGCTGAACGAGTGCCAGTAGCACGTGTTAGTTTACACCAAGTGATTGACTTTAGTCATGCTTAGCGCTGGGGAGTCACCCGCCACTTACCGAAGATCTGTTTTCGTGATCTTTATTGCTAGCATTCTCAAACTTCAGCTGGCATAGAGTCCCGCAATAGTGTACTTAGTCACGTTTAGGCAGGCGGCGTTGAGGTCAGTCGTGACAGCTTTTACTTGTCGAAATGCTAGCTTGATATATCTCGTATCGCCTTCTGCACGGCCACAACCCGGCTTGCGTCTGATCTTGGGAGAGGCGCCCGTCGGGGATGCTTAGATCTTCCAGACAAACGCCAGGGGTCCTATCATGAGAACCATGCGGTTTGTGATGCGAAAAAATCAAGGGTACTTAAGCATAAAAGACGCGCTAAGGAGTGATATTGATTCCACCCTCCCTCGACCGCGTTACAACCATAGCGATGATTTCCTTCACCAACCCCCAGTTAGCAACTGGCATACTGGCAATCACTGTAGTCCCATGGGTGATATATCAGTGCCTGAAGCCAAGGCCACTGCGTGATTTCCCTCATAATCCCATCACTAACATCCTGGGAGACATACCCGAGCTCGTACGACTAATAAAAAACGAGCATATATGCGTACTCGACTATCTAGAGTTGCTCGTCAAGAGACACGGTCCGGTCGTACAGGTCAACCAAAATGTCGTTTTATGTTTTCGTTTGGCTAGACTGACACTAGACAACTAGATGTGTATGGGAAACAAGGTCACGTTGCTGATTGCCGACCAGGACGAAATAGAGCGGCTTTACGTGCGAGGAAAGAGTGTCGACACGTCACAAGATCTTATTTCAGCGTGAGCGAGCTCCTGTTGAATTTCCTATCGATCTAATATGTTACGCTAAACCTAGCTTTCAACCCATAATACCCACGGGCCAAAATGCTCTGATCTCGAGTAAGTAATAAGGACCACCAAAGAAAAGTCCTCGCACTCAGATTCGGTTGATAGATGACATGTGGAAGCGTCACCGTCGGATCATGGGCCCGTCAATGCATCGCCGATATCTTTCGCGGATGGCTCACCATTTCTCGGCATCCGCTAATCAACTGGTCGAACTTTGGAGCCTAAAGTTAAACCTTGCTGATGGCAAGTCGTTTGAAGCAGCTTCCGACATTAAATTGGCTACAATGGTGAGTTCTGTTATACGGTAAATAAACAAGTTGTGTCAGTTCATTGATATAGCGATTCAGGATAGCATCAGTTACGCCATTTTCACTATCGTGGTTTGGGTAAAGAGCTAATGATTCTGAATCTAGGCTCCTTCATAACCGGCCAATCGTTCGGGTGTTTAGCCCGGGCACTCGCTTCTACCGTCAAGAGTACCTCCACAGAACCCGCCGTAGCGGAGTTTTCCGGTTGCGAATTACCACCTATCTCTCATGCAGTCGAAACCGTAATTGCCTCAGTTGGCTTCGCTTTTCAACTTCCATTTACCTCCCTACTATTTCCCATCTACATTTTCTTTAGCAGAAAGTGGCGCCGGGACTATAACTTGATCCGTACGCATCTGTGGAACTGTGTCGAGGAAGCAAAGAAGCGCGAGGACACGCTCACTCAGTCGGGCGATCTTTTGACAGACGCGGACTGTGTAATTGACATGCTAATCCAACAAGAGGCGCGAGAAGGCTCTGAGCCCTTTAGCAAACAAGAAATGTTGGACGAGCTTACGGTTTTTATCTTGTGTGTAGATTCTCGCTTTTTACAACAACAACAGGGTCACTCATTTTACGTCTGCAGAGCGGGGCAAGAGACGACAACCGCTGCTCTGGCATGGTTGGTCAAGTTCATGGCGCTCGACCTTGATATCCAACGACGTTTACACGAAGAGGTTTGCGAAGTATTCGGAACCAGTCTGACTGACACCTCGTCAATCACCCTGGAAATTCTTGATGACTCCGAGAAGACACCAGTCCTCGAAGCCGTCCTGGCGGAGACACTTCGTTGCGCATTGGTAGGCTCTGGGAGCAAACGCCAACGTAAGCGTTTTCGTTTATATATTGCTATCAAAGCCGAGCTGATTCCTGCTGCATGTAGTGGTGGAGGATGAGATAATTATGGGCCGCCATGCTCCAAAAGGCAAGAGTTTATTTATGTGATGAAATGAATATGACATTCTTATAATGGAGTAGGAACTGATATTCTAGCACTTAATGGACTTCTGGGTCTGAGTGAAGTTGCATGGGGACCTGAAGCCAAGCGCTGGCGTCCCACTAGGTGGCTTCGACCCGATGGGACATTTAACCGCAATGCTGGCCCCAGTGGAAACCCGTTTGGAATCGGACATCGCGCGTGCTTTGGACAACGTCTCGCCGTACGTAAATATCTTCTCACGTGTGTGTATGTACTGTGTCTCAAGCACCCCACAGGTTATGCAGCTCAAGATATTCATCGTCACCCTTTCCCGCGCATTCATCTTTAGGAGTGTAGCGCCGGCGGTTGATGTATGGACATCGACCACACTTGTTTCAAACCAGGCTAATGTCAGCTATGTCCGTTTGGATCGTCATGACTCATAGGAAAAGCCTGTTTGACATGGTTGTGTTCTGAACGTCGTTCGCCCAAGCGGGCCATCTTGCGTTTATTCTCCAGTACCAAGCTTCTGAGTTCTTCGGACCAATACATTCATTGTGAAGTACTTGCTTTGAAACTAGAGACTCGACCAAGTTCATTTGCGCATATAGGCCAACGAATATGTAGAGCGGTAACAGTTCTTGGAAACACTTGATTATAGGGTATTTCAAGATGCCAAAGCGAGGCTAAAACGAGGGCTAAAGCGGAACCTGAAACGGCTCTAAAGTGCACTCTAGGCCTCGTTTTGGCCCCGCTTTAGCTCGGTTGTGAAACCCCTCTGTCACAGATGGCTAAAATCTTCAAAAAAAAAGGGTTCAATAAAACTCGACGGGCATGCGTACAAGTTTTTCTCTACCATCGACACACCAGTGCGAGATTTATTTGTACAACTAGCGTCAATACCATTATTCATATATGGAATACGGAAACGGAGAACATGGGCTATCCTTTGCTTCCCCACACCAACGCTCTAAACCCTTATTGGAATGGTCAATAGCCGCTAGGCCGACATAGTAAGTCTATCACAATTTCAGCTACGCCGGCCAACTGGGATATCAAGTACACCTACAGTCTTAATTGCTCCCTTAGCTGAGCGTTTTCATCTGCAAGAGCTGTATCCCATTTCCCAGCAAGCATGTCGTCCGTCCGCTTGGCTACCCGGTCGATTTCTGGCCCAAGCTTCTGGACGTCTCCCAGAATTATCTGTGCTTGGTTGATACGACTTGTCGTCGAGGCCCATACTAATTGCGTCACCTGTTCCGTTTTTATGCCGCTGCTAATTATATTCACAATGGTCCCAACGACGAACTTGAGCCCAGGGATATTTTCTTGCAAGGACTCTGTAATGGTGCCAAAGCAGCTACGGATCCAGTCACGAAACCTTTCCCACCAAGCACGCTTCGGCTGCCGCCACCGCAATACGTCTGCTTGCTTGATCACGTCTTCCAAATCGTCTTTGACAGAGTCAACAAGAGCCATCATTGACCCCATCTCTTTTTGAATATTCGAGTTCTGGTCTCGGACCCAATCAAGGTTTGGCTCAGATTGATCCATTTCTTTCGCAAGACGCTCTTGACAATTTGCGAGGTTTGACGATGAGGCGACAGCCTTGCCAAGGTTATTTGCGCAACGTCCTACAATGTACCGCATCATCGGTAATTCAGTACCGTTCTGGTCATCGTGGTACCTAGCGCGAGCGGGAGTGAGTCAAAAGAAGGCACAGAGTCAGAGTAACAGAGCACAAACGCGCCAAGGTCGTTCTGTATGCCTCGCATATGGTCCTCAGCTAGCCCCAGCTGTTCGCTGATATTCGTGGATTGTTTGGCAGCGTCACGAACCATAGACGCGATGTGTCGGCAAGCTTTAGTGAAATCATTTTCAGTCATGGTAATAAAAGGTCGGAACGAGGAGTTCGAGTGGTGGTTGGGTGTCCTCGTGGGTTTATATGGGTTTCCGGACGCGATGGTCAAACCCGCGCCCCGAATTTCAGGAGGGCTTGCAGTTGCCACAATTTGTCCTGAGGCGCGGTTTAGCCACACCGGTCGCCAGGAAAGCCGGACGACACTGCCATTCTAATTTTAGTAAGTAAAATGTGACGAATGTGAAAGAAGCAGACGAGTTAGGTGAGACAGGCCAATTCTTAAGGGACGCAGGGGCAAAAGCCATGCAATATCTCCATATATGGATACAGAATTACTTTTGGATGTGCAAGCACAGGAGTCGCCCAGCCTTCATCCTTTGTCTTTTGAATGCAGGCACATGGGAATCATTACCAAAACACACATGACTATATTCCTACCGAAAAGGGACAAAATACATAATTTATGGGTACATGTGGGCCAGATGATACACACAAACATGCGCGACAGCATAAACAAAACCCAAGTCTAAGGGAAGAAAGACTCAACATAATCCCAGCTCACGATTCCATACCGCTCCCCACGCCATGACGAAATATACCAACGCGAGCGGCAAACCACACTTTAGAGCGACATCTCCCCAGTCCCATTTCCGGCCGTAGATCACTCGTTGACCACGTTCCATCGGTCCGAGGTTGGATGTCGCCCATAGTTGGATAGCGCGACTAATGCATGTAGTTGTTCCGACGACGGCCCAGCATACGACGGGTCGTTTGGACGAGTTGAGAACAGAAAGTGTGATGTGTGTGGCCGGCCAACAGATGGCTTGGAGTGCGAGTAGGCGAACGAGGGTAGATAAGAGTGGGTAGTAGGCGATCCATCGTTGCAAGAGGCCACAAGTGAGGAACCAGCATTGGAAGCCCGTTAGAACACTCTGTCGTCATCCATCTCGTCAGCCTTGCATCATCAAAGATTGGTTGACAAGACTTACCCAGCACGCAGCGACAGCATAGTCTATTTTGGTGTGTGGCGTCTGTTCAGGCGGGTGAACGACATTATGAACGTGGACGATGGTGCCAATGGTAGCCGGGACAATCGCCAATAGCCGGAATGACAACATCAGCAACGGAATAAGTCGCGTCATCAACGGCGTCTCCAAAGGCTGGTGATGCGCCGGACCGCGCGCGGTCGGCAACACACGGGGCTATCGTATCAAAATTTTGATCGTTGGGGTCAGCTTCTGTTCGCTCGCCCCATACACCCGGAGCAGATATATAAACGCAAACTACTCACCGGACCTTCGCGCTCGGTCTCGGTCTCTGTCACGTTCCCCCTCTCAGTCGGCTGAAGTCTCGAAACTTGCGTTCTAGACCGTACGCGTCCGAGAGAAGTAGAACTAGAGTGGACTTGCTGTCGGCCAAACACGAGCGGGTTTTGCTCCCCATCGCTGTCGTCCATGTACGTCGCGGACACACTCGGCGGCGCTTGGTTGAAGTACGGACCGACCGTCTGAGTCGCGAAGTAGGATTTTTGCGGGCCGATGAGGTGCTCGCGACTGTTTCGTCGACTGTACGATTGCGGCTGGACGAATACAGGCGAGCCAAACGTCGGGAGATGTGGGTGGGACGAGGACCGAGAGCGGATGCAAATTGTGGTCGGAAGTGGGGACGGGTCCGGTGGTGTGGGCGTATGCGTGTTCGAGCGGGTGCGCGTCGGTGGGCGGTGGGAAGAAGGATAGCCCAGTGGTTTGAACGATGCGCTCGGACTCGCTGGACACGACCGGCCTGTGGTGGACAGTGTCGGCCGTCTGTTCAGCCCGGACGGGCTCGACGCTCGACTTGTTCGTCTTGACCGCGGGGGACTGTGGGTAGGAGACCTGGGTGGGTAAGCGTCGAATCCCCCATGGGCGTTCAGATATCCCGGCGATGGGATGGTCGGAGAACCGAGTGCGGTAAACCCTAGGTTAGTGTTGGATAGTCTAGAGGCCGACCGCTTCCGCATCGTCGAAATAAACTCGTTTGGCCCAAGTTCGTGTATCATCACAGACGAGCACGGACAGGCGTACGGACGAGGGCAGAATGGTGGGCAAAAGCGAGCACTGGGTCGAACGTCCGAAACGAGGGGAGACATATCATATGATCGTTTTTACCTCGCACTGATGACGATCCCCCTGCCACATTTATGTTTTCCTCGACTCGCCGGCGGAATGCTGAATGTTGAGCCTGTCGGAACGGCGAATAGCCCGTATCCCCGTTTCATTTGGGTGTCCTATGTTCTCTACAGAACGGGTATGCTTGGATTGCTTCGGTGTTCATCGGATCGTAGGTATGGGCCCCACTTCTATTGACCAGCGGCAGGAACGTGGTGTTGGTAATTGCGCTCAACCAATTAGTACGATCTCGATTCATCTCGGCCTGCCCCGCGGGGGACCCGGAATGCAAGGCGGCGGCCGCCTCTTTGCGAATGCGAGGCATATGCAATTCTATAGGGCGGAGCTTGGATAAGGCGTAGGGCAAGGGACAAGGGAGGCAGGGCCATGAGTGGGCTATATCACCTACGCCCCCTCTGCGTACACCCCTGTTCTGCTTCTGATAACTGAATGGCTTTATCAATATCAATCATCAAGTTCTGATACAGATGAGTGTATGTATTGATCTGGGTTTATATTCATTTCAACGGTAGGGCAGCCATTCCTACTGGCGCGCATACAGCCGTAACCAATGTAGCCTGGGCCCTCGAAATTCTTGATCATATTCGCGAAGGACTTCGATATGCTTTGGCAAGTAACAGAGTATTTTGCCTTCCGGCTTGCTTCTGCTTTGGGCCCACATAAGCTCAAAGTCGTGGGTTACACGAGGATATTTATGGTAGTGCAAGGTGATCTGTGTGTAGCATATACCAGTGATCATCGAAATCCAGAGGATAAAATCAATACCCATTTAGGATGTAGAACTGTGCATAGGACAAAAATCGTCAGGGCCGAGCTTCTCGAACCGCAACAACAATCAACGGCGAACTTAAGATTCGTATATCCAGATGTAGAGATTCATGCTCCGCTACAGCTTCAATCATATCTCCCTAAAGATGGGTTGCGAGTTGACTTTTTTGATCTCGGCGTCGCAGCCCGTGGATGCCATATGAAAAGATTACGGCGTAAGTGCAGAAAGGAACGAATGAAGAGTGACACCGAACATTCGTGATTGGCCAGGCTGAGATTTTCGATTCTCACGTTCAACCGATCGTGGACATTGGAGGGTAGGAACAATTGATTCTACAAAAGCCATACAAATCTAGTTGGCCATCATTAAAGACATAAAGCAGGTCAGAGCTCAGATCGAATTATCATGATCACAGAACTCAGAAATGGTAGGCATGGGCCGAGAAAGATGAACGACGCCCTCGGCTTGCGGTTTTCGTAAAGCTGAAAGATGGCCATTCAAAAATCTAACACGATCGCTATTCGCGATATCTTCAGGGGTGTCCATAAGCGAACTTGACTGCTTTGGCCAAAAAATCTCTCGAAGGTTGGGCCACAGCTTGTGTAAGTTCCTACAAGCATAAATTAAACTCTATTTGTCTGGTTTTGGATAGCAAAACTCACTGTGCCAAGTGTACAAGATCTATAGGACCCATGGCGATCCTGTTCTCACTCGAGTAGAGGTTACTGGCCTTGAGTGTTGTCAAAGAAGGGACAGGGTGGATATCGTCAGCGGTGGGTGTCGCTTCCGGTTTCATATCTAGTAGTAGCTCCAGCTCCTGTAGAGCCGGAAGGGACGCAAAGCAAGTCAAAGCAGCGAGGCCAACGCGCTGGGTAGGCATTTGAAGGTCAGTGACTTTGGGCCACGCCCTTCCCAAGCCCATCAAACAGTTATTGTCGATATCGATATTGTTGAGAAACACAGTTTCGAGGGGGAGCCGTGAAAATACGTCCAGAGACGCTGAGCCAAGCTCCAAGATTAGGTACGACTCGCAAGTAACGTCCGCATCTACGGAGAACTCGTAGAGATATTTCAAGTCTTGCAGAGGCAGGATCATATGCTGGTGAAACCATTCATCATTACCCAAGCCAGCACCGATTAATCGTGCGTCAAAAGTGAGCTCGAGCGAGTTTAATCCGAGAGTTAGTGAATCGATCCTCAAGAGTCTTGCGATGTCGTAGGGATGGAGCCGTTTGAGGCCTAATTCTTCTAACTGGAATAATGGCATACAAGTAAACCATTCTTCCACAATTTGTATGCGTTCGCCATCAAGCCCGTGAATAGTGAGGCTCCTGAGTCCTGGCATTTGAGCAATAATGCCAAGGGCATCCTTCCGTAGCCAGGCGGTTGAACCAATTAGGGTCTGAAGTTTTGGTAACTGGAGGAGATGATTGTAAAATGGCTCCGAAGACACAAGTATCGATAGGCTGCCCTTGTCCATATTGATCTCGCCCGTGCCCCGGTCGGGAAACAGACAGAGGCGTTCGATATTAGGACATTTCGTGACGATAGATTCGAGGGCAGACGAAGCGATGGGACAAGACACAATTGGCATTTTGCAGGTCCAGAAGCTGTCCCCCCAGATATCAGTGAGACGAGGTGAACCTATCGCATCGATCCATAGTGGCAGGTCAGATCCATGGCCGGACCACGCTTGAGTGTTCAACCGGCGGAGATTTGGAAGAAGAGGGGATATTCGGTTATGATCTATCAAAACTCCCCACCCTAATATTCCAATGTATTGATTGTTGGGACCATATAGTATCAGCTCTTTCACAAATCGGGAGTATACGTGAAATCTGGAAAATGGCCGGTTAGTTGTTAAGCTAGGGGTGAGGTCCTATCTGAGAAAATTAATGCTTATACATAAATCCGAATACAGGCCTACAATTGCTTCATTTCCGTCAGTAGTTCTGTTGGGGTTCAGTACTGCGCCACCGATGATGCTCAACAAGTGTCGTATACCAGGAAGAACTTCCCACACTCGAGGTACAGCTGCTATAAAAGTAGTCTTAGATGTGCACAGTATATGAACAACATCCCGAGAGGGCAGAAATCCGGAAATCAGAGCCACAAGTTCTGGCACAGAAAAGACTTGGGAGCTGGCCAGAGCATCGATCATCATTAGGAGATTGAAATTGCCACCGGTGAGAACAGCTGGCTATTTTGAGGCGGCAGGATAAGAGTGTATATTGAGCTGTTGAGACAGCATAAACAGGACGCAATGGTGGTGAGCGGAGGGAGTCATAGAAATACTCAGGGACCTGGCGCTTCGTGACCGAGCGTTAAACCAGCACTCTGAGAACCAATTGCAAATGGGCTGCCTGCCCTCACATAGTAGCAAATTGACTCTCTTCAAAGCTCGCTCTATGCTACGGGGGGTCATATGAAACCTGCATACCATTCCATTCTATCCGACCGGTGATATCTAATCGCGGGACTGCGATATCGTCCAGTGGACTGGTTCAAGCACTCTCTTGTATTCGTTCGAGGAAAGCCATCCTCAGCCAATCCCCGAATGTCTAGCTAGCACGTGTTAAGGCCCCGCTGTCTAACGATGCTTCTGAGCGCTGACGAGATGCCGGTAGCACCAGTAGGCCGTGCTACTTCGGATCTAGTCAGCGCTAAAAAGTATCGTTAGACAGTTCGAGCTAGTTTATGCTAGCTAGATATTTGGGGATTGGCCGAGTCCTACAGACTAGTGCGCAATTACGTATGACCTCAAACCTGTGAACGTACTGTACATCGGAATTCGGCTACTAAACAGCATGCATACAGTTGTGTCCCGATTGCTCCGAGCACCAGAGCAGGTTGAAAATGCAGCTATTGCCTGGCCCAACGAGTAGCAGCTTGTCATGTCATCCCATCGATGATTTATCCTTTGAAAGCATTTAAAACCACGCCGGAACTGGCAATAAATTAAGAAATCCATTAAAAAGACATAATAGCACCTCAACGTGTATGTAACTAGATACATTTTGTGCAAAGAGGCTCAATCCCAACATTTGAAGTCAAAGGGCAACAACTGAAAAGGATGTGGGATCCCAAACGGTGCTCCAACGACGTTCCGGAGAGATTGTAATTCGCGCAAGGTTTGAAGGTAACCGTTCAAGAAATTCACTCGATCGAGCGTTGCCAGCTCTTCGGGTGTTGACGCGCGTCGGAAAGGCTTGCTCCATTGTACCTCTTTGAGATTTGGCCAGAGTCGAAGCAGGATGCTATAAGATCCCGTTCAGTATAAATGCAGAAAGGAGCAGTAGTAACGCTTACCGCGAAACATGATCAAGCTCTGTGAAACCTGAACATATGCGATTCTCTTCATGGCCAAGAGTGCTGGCTTTCAGCATGGTCATCGATAAAACGGGCTCCCCCGGAAGAAGAACAGGTAATAATTCATCCAGCTTCAAGTCCAGTATCATCTCGAGTTCTCGAAGAGCCGGGAGCGAAGCGAATGAAACCAAAGTTGAGAGCTTTGCACATTGTTTTTGCATTCGAAGCACGGTAACGTTTTGCCACGCCAGTCCGAGACCGGGGTTTAAAATATCATGGCTGATTTTGAAGCCATTGAGATGAACAGTCTCGAGAGGGAGGTGTTGGAAAACGAGTAAAGACTCTGCGCCGAGTTCTTGAATCACGGATTGACAAGACACGTCGGCATCTATTGTGAGGTCGGTAAGAGTTTTGATTACTTGAAGCGGGTGGATGATATGTCGGTATAGCCATTCGCGCTCGTCAATATCAACTCTCAGTTCTTCGATTAAGCTTGAATCAAACTCGAGTTCGAGCGAATCAAGTCGACCTACGAGGGGTCCCATAAAGAGGATATTTGAGAGATCTTCTGGGTGGATTCTGGTCAAAGAGAGAGTTTGTAAAGCCGGAAACGCATTGGGGGGGAACCAATCTTCGAGGATAGCTATCTCGTCATGTGGTCTTCCGTTGATGGCAAGAGTTCTAAGTTGTGGAAGTTGGCTCAAAGCAAGGAGTGAGTCCGCACGAAGCCAGGCAGTAGTAGTGTCAAGTTGCTCCAGTTGGTAAAAGCCGGCTAGGTAGTTGAAAAACGGTTCGGGAGACAAAAGGGGGAGCATATAGTTCTCGCCATCTTGCCCGACTCCACCGACATGAGCATCCGGAAAGCAACTTAGTCGTTGGATGTTTGGGCAGGTCTCGGAAATCGACTTCAGGAGAAAGGAGGTCATAGTATACGAAACGACTGGTACGGGATGACTAAACGTATCGTGTTCGGACATAATAGATGTAATGGAATGCGAGCCAAATGCCTGAACCCACATGGCTATGTCGGGTCCATGGTTGGTTTTTGACTGGAATGTTACACGTCTAAGGTTCGGGAGGAGAGTGCGTTGACGGTTGCGAGATATCAAAGTCCACCATCCTTGGATTTTAAGTTGCTTGCCAGAGGTGTCGTACATGGCTATGGACTTGACGAGAGGCGCGTAGATATCAAAGCGACCAAATAGTTGTCTGGTGACGAAGCTACTTGGGAGGTTCTGCATCTTGTCAGACCCATGATTAACAGCGTATTTATACTTACTTACTACAGCCTCGAGATCGCCTGCAGCCTCAAATGTTACCCCATCGATCAAAGCCAACAGGAACCGAACTCCAGAGACGTGGTCCCAAATGTGAGGTATGACTGCCTTGAAAATGCTCTCGCAGGTACACAAGAACTGAACACAATCTCGGAATTCGGTGAACCTAGCTATCAGTGATACTAACTCAGATATACAGAAGACGCGAGAACAACCGTTTGTACGGGTCAAGCGCAGAGATGACATCATGAAAGGGGAAGACTCTTTTCGGGAGATGTTAGATATGGGCAAGTATGAATCATGGACATTTAGAACATCAAACGATATATAAATTTATACCATTAATTCCGAATAAGAGGTGGGATGAGCGCGCGGATGTTATGGTTTTGCAAAGGAAGTTGGGCACTTCCACATGTTGTGATTTGTCATCCATTGAGCAGCCAAACAACACGATACAGCAACCGGCTAGTTTGCAGATAGATCGCCATGTTTCATGTGGAGGGCAATTTTCAAATAAATTAAAATCGTACCAAAGGGGAATAGGATATCGAACTCCGTGGAAACAGCAGGTATGGGAAACTCAGACATGTCCAGCAACGTTGTCGTTTCAAAACTCGAACACATGCACATCTAAGATGGAGGACTAACTGTCCAATCAAGCGTCCTGTTGGACGCCCTAGTAACGTTTCTGAGAACTTGGAGCTCTCGAAGTGTTGAAATATAGCCGTTCAAGAAAAGTAAACGGTCAAGTGTGGATGCTTCTTGAGGGGATATGGCTAGCCCAGCAGGCGCAGGCCACCCCACCATGACGAGGTTAGGCCACATGCACAGCAGAGTCCTGTATAAATTGAGACGAATATAAGCTTAGGCACATGGTGGAGAATACATTGCTTACCGTGCTACACGATCGAGCTCCATAGCCCCCGAGCATATGGCGTTCGGGCTGCGATGGCTAGCCTTTAAATTGAAGGCAGACCAAGCTGGCACGATATGCTTATCAGATTGAGTTTCTGGTCTCAAGTCTAATGAGACAAGCAGATCTTGTAGTTTCGGCATCGAGGTAAAGCAATGGAGCTTCGACAGCGATACCCTTTGCATTGGTAATTCAAGCACGGAGACATTAGGGAGGGTGTTTCCCAGGCTACGATTTAAGCAAAGATCACCGAATTTGACATTCGTGAGACACAGCACTTGGAGAGGAAGTTGTGAAAAGACGGCCAACACTTCCGAACCAATCTCTATGAGGTCAACCGGGGCGTCGCATGGGTTCGCCTCAAGAACGAATTTGACGAGGCCCTTCACGTGCTGTAGAGGGAGGATGATCTTCCGGTAAAGCCATTCTTGCCTGTTGATAGGCTGATCGAGCAACCTGATGTCAAAATCTAGTTTAACTGAATCCAATCGGCGCACAAAGTTTTTCGCCGTCAAAATTCGAGATGCGTCGTAGGGATGAAGCGATTGCAGCGTGAGTTTTCTTAGGTTGATGAATGATTCGGAGGATACCCAATCTTCCATAAACATGAATCGGTGTCCTCGGCGCCCATAGATAATAAGAATGGTGAGGTTCGGGATTTGGCCTAACATTCCAATTGGTTCTTTCCCGAGCCAATCGACCGAGCCGTTCACTTGTTCCAGGTGGCGCATACCGGAAAGATAGGTGTAGAATGGCTCAGGAGATAGAAGCGTGAGAAACTGGCTTTCACTCTCCTCTCCAGTGTTGCCGAGACCGGCATCCGGAAACAAGCTTAGCCATCGAACCTTTGGACACAATTCGAGGACAGACTTGAGGACGAGCGAAGTCATCGGGTGCGATATACTCGAGTGCCCGTCAAGCCCCCCAGGGCCAACAAAGATCGTTACCAATGATGGTGACCCGAGTGCCTGGATCCACATGGGCTGGTCTGGACCGTTTTTATGACGAGTGTGCAGGAGAACTAGCGTATGGAGGTTCGGAAGTAATCCGCATTGTCGGTTGCGAGATATGAGAGTCCACCATCCAGAAATTGCAATATACACTGCAGTCTGGCCGTATAGGTCCAACTCTTTAACAAACCGTGCGTACAGGTCAAACCTAGCAAACGGTTGGCTGACCGATCGGCTACGATTTAGGCTCTAGTGAGTTGCCAATGAGAATATTGCCGAATTTTGTTAGATATGTAGGTTGCTCACAATAGTTTCGTACGCCCCGGAATCATCGGTAATAGGTTCAATTACCGCGCCATCAATGAGGCATAATAAATATCGAATACCCGGAACATACTCCCACACGTGAGGAGCGGCTGCTTTAAAAAATGTTCGACAAGTGCGTGAAAGTTGAGCGCGCTCTCGCAGGTCGCTCCAATAAGAGATGAGGCTAACGATCTCGGCAATGTCAAATACTCGAGAGGATTCATTTGTTACTGAACCAGAAGACAGCATCATCCAAGAGAGTTGATGGAGCAAGGTTAATTGTGGCACTCGTCTAGGTTCATGGATGCGATAGATATGTTGTGGTCAAATGTGAAGTACGTTTGTGGTCGATTGCCCCAAACAACAACGGAAGCAGATACATGAACCCGGGCGCTTATCTTCTGAAATACAGCTCTCCCTTGTGGGAAGATTTCTCATACCAGACCAGCTCTAGTGAGAAACATGTCCAAGTAATATTTATGAAAAATGCGCATTGTACGGCGTGCAATCTGTTGGACTGTTGGATGTTATAAGTCAAGAATATTGTAGGGATGAATGGTGGTGAATCTATATGGAGTCTCGTGTAGTTAGCAGCGAAATAGTCGCCAGAATTAGATCTCAACTTGCTTATGACGTATAGCTTGACCACTATTCTACGATCATCTGCCATGTCCGACCGTATCTGGCATGAACTGTGTCCAACACGACCTCATCCGCCACATCCAGCTCCCAGCATAGCCACAGTGTCTCACGAGCCAATCAAAACGGACTAGCGCGCGGGGATAGGGCACAGGAACCAATCGTCCATGAATCGTTGTATAGCCTCCCTCAAAGACACTTGGTTAAATTAGTGGGAGGTTTTTGACTGGCCCAACATCTCACCATGACTCGCGGATACAACGAATACGCGAATCTCGCTTGGAGCGTACCTGCTAACCGGATTCTCGACTCAAGCCCTGATCCTGATAGCCCTAGGTTACCTCTGGCTCCTGCAGGTACTCATAGACTGTACTTGCCGACCTCTCTTGGATCACTGGAGCTGTTATATGCGCTTCCCGAAGATAGAACCATAGACTTGCCAGTCGACCACTCCTGGAAGGACCCAATTTTGTTTCAGCATGGAGGATTCGGTTCAGCCAACTGCTACTCAAACTTTCTACCGTGCGTATCCTGAATTACATGAGAAGCACTCATTAAATAAACATCTGCATAGTTGGTTTGCAGCTCGTGGGTATCCTTCCTATTCATTATCTCTTCGGGGACATGGGTGCTCCTGGTACCCTGGTTACTGGGATATGGCCTTTACTTCTAAGAGCGAACTAGCGAACGATGTCGCCGCCGCACTAAGACTCATTAAAAGTCATCACCCAAATGCTAGTTCAATAACTCTTGTCGGGCACTCGGCTGGCGGAGGCTTGTCTCAACATGTCATCGAAAGCGGAAAGGGGACTGGAGTTGGAAAGCTAGTAATCATTGCTGGGTTTCCATGCTTTGGAGGGTATAGCCATGTGTTTCGTTGCTTCTGACGTCTTGACTGACTCGGGTATATTGTAGGTGGAGAGTATATTGGAACTGGTTCAGGAACGACCCTTGGTTTCCCATTCGGATTCTGAAAGAGTGGGTTAACTCTAACTAAATTGAAACATATTACTGAAGCCTAAAATGTTAAGCCTGTACCATATGCGGTCGCCGCTATCGAGTACACAGTTAGTCCATCGCGCGTTTTTTTCTCCAACCTATTCGATAGAAAAAGTAAGCTTCTTTAGCAATTTAAATAACTAGACTGAACTTATAAAATCACTTCGAGGTTCGTGCCTTTGAAGTAGAAATGGCACCTTATGAGTCAATGTCATGGCCTAGCGGCATGATGTTACCATTCGTCTCGTGCGCTCGAGTGTTGTCCAACCTTCTAGCAACTTCTTCCCAGCCCGCAAGTAGTTCCAAGTCACATGTGCCTTTACTTGTCATATCTGGCGCTCAGGACATGCTGATGCGGGATCCACTTATGAAACGTATGACAAACATGTACGCTTCGGCCGGGGTTGGAATCGGCTACAGCTTCAAGTTTAGGGACGTGTCCAAACTTCAGTACGAGCTCATATCTAAGGCACAAAGTTCCGACAAAGTAAGCGAGAGGGAAGTATGGTTTGCCGAGATCGCTGCGCCCGGGGCAGGGCATAATTTGATGAGGGACGATGGGTGGGAGAGATGTGCAAAGGTGGTCGAATCTTTCTTAGGTTCTTAATGTACCCAAACGTTAGAATACTTCTGGCAAAACTGATGTTCTTGAGTTTCCAACAAATTATTATACACCATACCAAGCAAATCTCGTAGCTTGTTACACGGGGCTCCCGACGAAGAGCCAATCTGCAGTCTCATTCTTAGCTCTTGGTGGCAAGGCAATAACATTTCCTACGCAATCTTCCAGTAGTGCCTTGCATTCCTCTTGGTAAGCGGCAGTACCATTCATATCATATTCACCGCCTGCTACGGTCCCGTTATAACATCTATGCAGATAGAGAGTTTCGACGTTGTGTCGAGACAAGAGGCGGTGTAAATATCCCTGCTCTACCCTGCATGAAATCAGGTGCAGCTCACGGAGCCTGGGCCAGAGCACATCCGGGGGGTTATTTAAATTAGCCTTATGGCTAGCATCTGAGGGATTAGAAAGAAGACAAGCGTGAAGAGCAAGGGTGTGGACGTTAGGTAGCATCCCGACTTGAGATGCGAACCATGCATCAAATGAAACCGCGCGTGCGTTTAGGATCGTGACATTTGATCGACTAATGAACAGTTGTAGTGCTTTTATAAATGAGTCCTCGTAGTCTTCTGGAAGTTCGATGCTCATGTGCAGTGAATGAGATCCAGGAGTGATCAAGGCTATCGCCAGCTCCATCCTGCGGCCCCAGGCCATGTGGCGGAAGCTTAAGACACGTAGATCGTGGAGTACCACCGGCTGTGGATTCTCTAGAAGCTGGTGGGGTCTGATTTCAATGTCCAGCAGCATTAGAGAGCGAAGTTTTGGGCACGACGCAAGAGTGATAGCAAGTTGGTCTTGCGTGATAGGCCATATGGTCGTGACGCTTGGTTTCTCAAGCGTTAGTTCAACGAGGTTGGCGAGTCTTGAAAGATTATGCCAGTTTACCCACGTGTTTCGAAGCTCAAGTTTTGTAAGTGAATTAAAGTACCTCTTGATAACTTGAGACTGAGATGATTGTCGGGAGGGCATGGGCTGAAACCGATGGACTCGGTGTACTTCGCTATAGATAAGCCTCAGCTCTTTGGGTAAAGTGGACCGTGCAGGAAAGTCTACTATCAAGCGAGAGACTAGAATAAATAGATTTTCAAGCTCTTGAGAGGCAATAATCTCTATGTGGTCGACTTGTTCCATAAGCGGTTCTAAGAAGTCGACCAGCTTCGAGATTTCATCTCTCATAATACTCGACTGCTGTCCCATCTGAGCATGGAGGATATCGTTACTAGAGTCGCTCACAGAGTCTTCTTCTTCCTGGGGATTGGACTGATCAAGTGGATTGCTGCTGCGGACGACAGGGAAATCACTTTGACGGACGTGCAACTGTAGCGTATTTCCTTGTAAGCAACGAGTCCACAACTGACTCGACAGATAGTGTGATTTAAGTGAGGCCGATCCAAACAATATATCAAGGTGTGCCCACAATGGGCGACATTTCATGGCTGTCTCTCTCCACAAAGTACACACGGCTGAGAGCACGGCAGGGCTTGAGTGATGCCGACATGGCCACTGCGTTTTGTCGTGTCCATTATGGCATGTTGCTTCCTGGAAAATGCGCGTCAAGAGTTCCACGGGAAGCGAGTAGACTGGAGCGGTCATCAGGGCCTTGTTGCGAGCATCTATGAGTATTTGTCGTATACGATCAATATTATCTATCTCTTCTTCAATGCTAGAGAGCTCGAAGGCTATAGTTGAGGGTATTTGTGATTGCTGGTGTGGCACCGAGCCTCGGCTCTGGGCCTGATTAGATGCGAGGAAAAGGCAAGAAGACAAGTAGCTTCGGATATCATGCGAGATCCTGGTACGAGTGGATGCCATATGATAAAGTAACTCGTCTGTTGAAAGCTGAGCAAGGTCGAGAGGTTCGATGGGAGATGTCTCCGAATCATTGACCGAACCCATTCTGGCTAAATCCTGAGTAGTTTTCAATAAGATTGTGGAACAACCTGCATGGCACATTAATAGAGGATTCGTTGTAGCTTGCTATGGGTACCTTTCTTGTCAGACAAGAAATGAGTCCTATGTGTCGGGCTGAGAATACTGTAGAGTGATGGGATTAACTTCGCTTACGTAGGAGTGATGGGCGCTTCGTGTCGCTGGTTGCTGTTTGCTGCATCTTCCCCTTGCGTCGGCTGAAATAAAAAACGAGGAACCCGAAATTCGGCACCATCATAAGATATATCCCGTGCCAGCGGTAGAAAACGCCTTGGTCACGTTGATTAAAACCGCGTCCCACAGTCTTATCATCGTGGCACTGCTTGCGGGATGCTAACTAAAGCGCGCCCTCGGTTGTTTCATGTTTACATATGTTCCCGCGGCGCTTTATGCCGGTTCTTAGGCTGACTGAAGCATGTATATGCGGCTGCTCCTGTTATATTCCTACAGCTTTTCATATCGACCCTGGGCCCTAGCGGTTAATAAGTGTACCTCACTCACTCCCGCATGGGTTTTTGTCCCTGATTAGGTATTATTTGACCTTAAACACCCGGCTATTTATGTTTATTAGTAGTAGGCTGTTTTCTTTAGAAGCCTTATAGTTGCTAATTCACCCCTCCTCGACAAGTGTACCCAATTAGGACCCCGACTCGTTCATCGTTGGACACGGCCGCGATCTGGATGCCCGAGCTCAGTGCGTCACTGGAAATAGCCAGGTAGCACTCCCACGACACTTCTACGAGCACACCCTTCCAACAACATAGTAGTGCCCTGAACAAAGGGGATGTGCCGTCCCAACGAGTCGCTCTCGCGGTCGGGAGCCGGCTGGGCGTCTGTATCTCCCTGACCTGAGATGATGTTTTGATGCAAAATGGTAATCAAAGTCCTCTTAGGTACATATTATCCTAGTAGCAGGATTCTCAACTGCGTCCTCGTGTCTCTCCATTTGATTGGTGGTACGTAGTCAGAGAATAAAACTCTAGTGTATATGCGGCGGATATAATTACATCGGGCTCCCTACGAATAACCATTCGCCAGTCATGTCCTGCGCTCTTGGTGTAAGTGTGATGATATTGGGCACGCAGTCCTCCATGAACCCTCTACACTCGTCTTGAAATGCCACCATGCCCTCTTCGGAAACCTCTTCGAATAATGTATCATCAAAACATCGATGCAGGTACAAGGTTTTGATATCGTGCATCGACAATATACGGCGGAGATGGGATTTTTCTATACCACACGAGACTAGGTGCAGGGTACGAACTCGAGGCCATATCATGCGTAAAGAATCAACTGGTTCAGGATTCCTTCGATTGTTGTAAATGCAACCCGGTTTATCCGAAAAATGTAAAGTGTGCAACGAAAGCGTGTGGACGTTGGGAAGCATGCCAAGCTCTGTCGCGAACCATGTGTTATATGCAACCGCACGTACGTCCAAGATCGTGACGTTCGATCGTTGGATGAATGAGCGTAATGCGGTGATGCAAGATGGCTCGTATTGTTCTGAAAGTTCGACACTCATGTGGAGTGGTTGTGGCCCAGGGGTGATGACGGATATAGTTAGCTCCATCTCTTGAGACCAGGCCATGCACCGCAGGCTTAGGACTTTTAGATAGGAAAGCAGGACAGGTTGGGGGGTCGAAGACTCGCAGGGCGTGATATGGACATTGAAGAGTATTAACGAGCGTATATTTGGACACGAAGAGAGAGTTCTGACGAGCTGATCTTGGGAGATTGGCCAGGTACTTGATACGCTTGGTTTTTCCAGTCGCAATTCAACAAGATTGGGGAGATTAGCAAGATACTTCCAGTGTCGTGAGCTGTATTATACGGCCTTACCCCGGACTAATGCTGCTTATCTCATTTCTCTGTTATTTCCTTTTATGTATGGTTACGCTTATGTATTGTGCTTCGATTGTATGCAATGGATGAATACATATAGCCGAGGGATTCGTACCTGCTCTGCAGGTCGAAATACCTTCGCATCCCCCTCACTCTACCTGTCGGTTTAAGTACGATCCCTCCTACGGGTCGTAGCACTGTATTTCGACCTTTCTAGGCTACACTTAGCCTTCGGCACACAACAAAACCCTCCGCACGAGCGTCGAGGTATTTGGTTTAGGGCGAATCCTTATCGCCATTCTCCCACATCGCACTCCAGTGCGATTTACGACTGAGCCGCGCTTGCGGACAATTGCTCTTGTGTCTGTGGCCTTACAGCCTTTCCTCTGGTGCTTCGAGGCGTGGGATTTATCCCGAGTGTACAGCTGAACTCGTTGAGGACTCGGTGTTTCTTATCCGAGAGTACCTTCGGTACGCTATCCCGAGAGGCTCGCTCAACCCGCAGTACCAGACCTCGTGTTGGTTTTCCATCCCCTCGCTGCGTGAAGACCCACTTGGGTTGCCAGCGTTGTATTTTGCTTCCTCCACCCTCGACCTTGCTCGACCAAGCGCTCGAGCGCTTCATCTACGAAGACAAGCCCTCGCCTCCGCCGGGTTCACCACGCCCCGCCGAGATCGTGTGCGAGGCCACCTCCTTCGCTTTTCTTGTATATAGTCAGTCTGGCGCCGCGTCGTACCCTAATAGAACGCCTTACTGGTCGTAAACCCGAAGTCCGCCTGACGCTATACGAGCGTCTTACATGCCCGCTGTCACCCGCAGTCGATCCCACTCAAGAACCCATTCACCAGTCGACGAAACCTCAAACCTCAACCCATACCCGTCGCAAACGTCGCAAATGTCGAGCGAAGAAATCCTCTCCGAAGTACGAGAACTCAAAAAGCTCGTCGAAAAGCTCTTAAGTCTGCGTGAAGAAGACCAAGCCACGATTCAGCGCATGGAGAATCAACTCCAATCACTTGTTGGCAAAGGCGGCGATGATGGCGACGAAGACTTTGATCTGGGAGACCAGACCGTTGGACCGAGCAACGCTGCCGCTAAACGGAAAGACAAAACACCAGAACGGCCTAAACGTGAACAATCACCTATGCGACGAGGCTCTACTGCTCCAGCCGAGGGTTACAAAAACCCCAAGATAACTATTCCCGACCCATACGACGGGAAGTCTAAAGGCAAAGCGGCTAGACAATGGTGGACTCGCATGGCTGTCTGCCTATCGTTTATGCAGGATAGGTTCGCCGACGAAAACGCAGAGATGATCTGGTTTTTACAGAACACTAAGGACGCAGCGGCGGACTGGGCGCAGCCGCTTTTAGAAATTCTTATTAGCAGGCGACGTCGACGCTTACCACCTGCACTGCAGTCTTGGGAGATGCTCGAACAGTCGTTCCTTAGCGCATTTGGGGATCCGGACGCAGGCCGTGCAGCAGAGCGCAAGATTACTGCTCTAGAACAGACTGGCACAACGGTTGACTACTGGACCGAGTTTCAGACTCTTATAGCTGATCTCTCGTGGAACGACAGCGCATATAGAGCGCAGTTCAGACGTGGCCTTCACTGGAAGGTCAAGGAACAGCTGTCGATGCTGCCACAAGATCCCACCGACCTTGAAGAGCTTGTCACTGTAGCCATTCGCATCGACAACGCACGTCGCGAGAACGAACTCGATCGCACCCGCACTAAGGCGTCCTCTACTGGTATCCGGTCAACGGCGACTACTAAAGTAACACGAACCCCTGCGTCGACCGAACCTGCTAATTACGTCGATCAAGCAGAGAAGGATCGACGCAAGGCCGCAGGCGAGTGCATCAAGTGTGGTCGCAAGGGGCATAGCGCCAAAGAGTGTCGTACAGGATGGCGTTTGTCCAGTGCAAAGGAGTCGAAGCCTGAAGGTAGATCCAAAAAAGAAAAAGACTCGGGAAAAGCAGCTGCAGAGTAAGGAAGCTGTGCCAGGCTCCGGCAGCAGGATTTGGCCGGAATTCTGGCAGAAATTCTGGCAAATTCCGGCACTGCAGGTGCCGGTGCCAGTGCAGGAATCGACCAACAACAGCGGAGTCCGGCATGGACTCCGGCGTGTTCCGGCAGACGGTATACCGGCATTCTGGCACATGCCGGAGTCCGGCAGTGCCAGAATTCCTGCATTGCAGGGCTCCGGCTGCGATAAGCCCCTACAGCAGCATATCATATCGCAATTATACGTATTTATAGGTGTCAATGTGTATGATTCATTGGTTTCTTCGACGGGGCAGAATATACCACTCCCGATTATTCATACTGATGCAATAAACACGACCAACATTTATTGAGCAGGTATGTACGGGAAAAATGCAGATGACTTCAAATCAACATGAAATCGGCTGGAGGGACGTGGCAAGGAAGGATACAACAAAGTAGCCATTGGGTAATAAACCTACGAACAGCCCGATCAAACGTCAGGACAAGAAACGAATCAGCGAGTGAGCGTAAACCAATCATGACAGGCTGGGGGATTGGACTTACTGTTCACGGCCCGAAAAGACAGACATTGCCGAGGACAACAGCTTAGCACGCGGAATGTGGTGGCGGCAGTGACGCGTGGCACAGGTTCAGATTGAAGCAGACGAGCAGACGCGTTTCGAGGGGTTGGGTGGGTGTTGAGAGAATGAGTGGGTTCTCACAGGCGTAGTGTATCACAAATGACATTTGCTTGCAAGGGAGCATGGAGGCGGCTGTCGAGATGTGTTAGCAACATAACCCATGCGAGTTGTCTGAGATCAAGCTACCAAACTTCTACGCAAGCCCGAGAGAGTCGAGAGGACGCGTAACGAGGGACTGAGTGAGTGTTGGAAGAATTAGTGGGTTCTCGCGGTCGTAGTCTATTGCGAGTGAGATTCGTAAGGGAGCGTCGACGTGACTGTGGAGAAGCATCAGCCACACAGGTTGCGCAAGCGACCCAAGATATAAGTTGCCTACCTACACGATGTACCAGTGCAGCAGGCAAGAGACGGCGCGAGACCCGAGGCGGAGAAGGCCCGCACTCACGAGATCGTGTCCCTTTGGACAAATGTTGAACGAGCCGCTGTAGAGGCTATACGTTGAAACACGTAGGACATAGTTAGCACAGCTTACGACCTCCGAGTATCAGAATACCTACGCGCACGGTGAAGGAATGAAGGGAGGTAAATGAGATGGGAAGGAGTATGAGAGAAGGGGAACGGTGAAGTTTTGCGTAAGCGTGGTGGAGGACTGGCGTAGGCGCGTTGTCAAGTGGCTGTGCGCGATTGGTTCTGTCATGTCCGCACGAAAACGCAAAATGATGGTATATTTGTCAAAACTTTGGAGCGCACAATTGTCACAAGAGATAGAAATCATAAGCCAGGAGATTGTAGTGGACAGCAGGATATGGAGCGATTGGCGGGACGTGCTATGCGAGAACAGGGCAGAATGTGCGAACGACCGTACCTTTAGCCCGCCTTTGCCTTGCCCTTCGAACCGCCCTGTTGTGCCGCCTTCAGCTGACTGAGGCAGCCCGGTCGTACCATATTGGCCTTTGAATAACAGCCCAGTGTGGCTGCAGCCTGGATGGTGTAAGAATTCAGCTTGTGCCAGCGTTTGCCAACAGTTAATCCAACAAAAGAGAAGAGGCGCTCGATGTCGACACTCGTAGCTAGTAATATCATTTAGCAAACTGTCGGAAAAAGAGGCCGATCAGGTACTCACCAGGTGTGGTGAGCACGTCTAGTGCCATCTGCGTAAGTCCCTCCATTTCGTTACCAGCTACACGCTGGCTGTACCACCACTGAACCGGATTGCAAAGAACTGGGTTGCCGTTCGCGTCTCGAGTCGGCCGAATCATAGAGCCTGCGTGATTGTCTGAGTCTACGCCTGTTCCGAGTCGAGAGAACACGTACCATTGACGAATTCGCGTACCGGGCATAGTGCAACATTTTGCTCGACAACATCCGTGCCAAAGAGATGAGCCGCAAAAGTCTAGGAATACAAAAGTTGTGTCAGTTACATTAGACTATATGAGTTGAGAATACAAACCGAGTATCCAAATTGAGAAGTAGCAGACGATGTGGCAGTCGCGGTGGAGTCCAGCGCTGGTTTGTAGCACGATTCGTATATCTTGATTGCAAGCAAAATAGCCGCCTCGATCCACTTCTCTGGCCACTTTGCGAGTCGAAGATACGCCGAACGCATACCAGGATGCAGCACTGCGTAAGACACAAAGATAAGTTAGCAGCCAGACGAGGGGTTTGTGCACTCACAGACAGCCAGCTGGTAGAGCGAGCACAAATCGGTCTTGCCGTAGTATTTGTTCAGGACCAGTAAAGCGCGATGAGCCGCGTGACGAATGTAGAGAGGAAGAGAGGTATCGTCGCAGAATTTGCCGTAGGTGTAGTCGAGAGAGTCGAAGTGAACGATCACGTCCGCAAGTAGCGGAACGTCAGCACGTGACACGACATCGGTCACAATCTTGAATGGCTAAATGCGCGCACGCTTGGGATAAACCTCCAGAATTGAACGCGTAGAAGACTTACCTGGAAGAGTTTATTAAGGTTCTTGATGTGCCTTAGTTCGCGTTCAAAGATTTGGTACTTCTCGGGGATAGACACCTGAGGGTTGCGCTGAGTCTTCAAGCTTTGTGGAAAGATTGAGCTTTTTATTTTTATTCTTGTATATCATTCTCCACTCACATTGCGGGAAATGTTCGTTCTGCGTCGCTGTACATCAGGCCGGTTGAATTCCAACGAGTGATCACATCGCGCCGTATGTTATGCGGGGTTTCAACTTCAGATTCTATGCACGCCGCGATGAAGATTGCCTTCAATGGAGGGCAGAAGCGAAGCTTCTTCGCCCACCAAGCAATCTGCAAAATCATAAATATCAGATACTGGGCGTGTTGTAAAAAACTAACCTTTCGTCCCACCCGAGCGGCACGCTTTGACTCCAAATCATCGTCGGAGCCTGGGACGATTGCTGGAAGATCGCGTTTTTCGATCTCTTCATCAAAGTTGCTCTCGTTGTCGTCGTCCTCATCCTCATCGCCGTCCTGGTCCAGAGACCAAGAAGCTGCCTCGCCATCGAGGTCATCGTCATCGACATGTTCCTCGTCAATCTATGCGGTTGTGGGGTTAACACAGGCATTTCAGGGTTGAAATCGCGTACCTCATTTGTCAGATCATCCCCACGAACTAGTTTGCCATCGTGTTCATCGCTTTCCCAATCGATTTCGTCGTCGCTGTCATTGTTTTGGTCGAGTCCATCATCCGTACGAGGAATTGGCTTTCGAAACGGTTGAGCTACAGCCTGGCGTGTACAATTATACGATTGCTTTAATTTTTGAATTGCGAATCAAACAGTAGACGTACCTGAGTTGCTAGATTCAGAACGTGAGCAAAACAGAAAACCCGGCAGTCGAGGCCCGTGAACCGCCTGAACCCGTAGCCGCCTAATCGTTTAACCATCGCGTCGTTGTTAAACGCGTTGTCCCCAACTACGCCCCACACCTAGATGGACAGTTAGTGTTGTTTTGGTTCTACGAGAATTGCTTACTCGATCGCCAATCTCGAATTTTTCCCAAATTCCACGCATGGTCTTGGCAAGCCGTTTGCCTGTGTGTGAGCGGCTCCCGAAGCTGTACAATGAAATTTAAGTGAGTATATGCGTGCTGAACTGTACAATGTACTCACTCCAAACATTCTAGTACACATCGCTTCATTTTCATCGTCTCTTTTTGGACCTCCTGGTAGAATACGATGACGCCCAGGTAGTCGTGCCCGTTGTCTGATTGATACATGTCCATGCCGATGTGCAATGTACCAGGGACAGCCTGTCATTTGGTAAGCTGGTGTGATGTAGTCTAAAGTGCGGGGAAGCCAAATTACCTTAAGCATTTGCGTTAGATCCTCCTGTGTCGCACGGTACAATGCCTTGATGTCTTGAGGGATGGTGTTGCGGTGCGGCAAGTGCTTGCGGGCATTTGGGTGCACTATCCTGCGGAACTACACGCCCGTTTCATCCATAGATCTTTGCGTACAACATACCCATTATGTGGAATACACGTCACTCACCCAACGATCGGTAACAATACTGAACGGGCGCCCGTTCTCACAAACCCACTGAGCGACCATTTGCCGGACGGAGTCCTCTGTCAGCTCCGTTGTGTCGCTGAAGCCATGCTGGGTGAGTGTGGACATACGCGCCCGCTCCGCGGCGCACCGACGCTTGTGTGACAATAGGCCAGAGGTGTCGCCCACTCCGACTTGGCGTGTCACCTTTCCCGGACAACTAACAAGGTGTGTTAGCACATCAATATTCGTCAGAACAGCGCACTCACTGCATGCAATAGAATATATGCTTCTTAGGTGGGTTACCGCTCGTATAATCGGGGACCGGCTCCTTGAACCCCTCGTACGCGGGGGATGTGCTTGATCGCATTCGGTCGATAGTCGCGGCTAAAGTTATGCGCTGTGAGCAACCATGTATGCAGGTTGACCGGGTTATATGCTTACCTAATTCAAACTCGACATCGTTTGCCTGGCGCCGTATCTTTGCTTTATCCCTATGATTGACCGGCTTTGCGTGGAGAGATGCTGTTGTGCGAACCGAGCCCGATTCCGATCGGGCGTCCAAGTCAGACTGGTCAAATTCGGAGCCAGCTGGAGTCGATGAGCGGGTTATTGAGGGGGAGTATGGGGTTGGGCGACGAGTAGAAGACGAAGGGATACGACGCTCAATGACGACTCGACTGGACTCTATTGATTGACCTGTGAGATGAGATTATCTAAACGTTGATTTAAGTATTACCGCTCAGTGGGCTAGAGTTAGTCCGGGTACGTTTTTGCGGTCGCCCCTGGCCGTTGGTTCGACCGCGAGGAGCTAAAATAACAGTCAGATACAAGAATCTTGTATAAGCAAAAATACGCACTGTTGTCAATTTGGACTTCGTCGTCGCTGTTGTCTCCGGCCACGTGACTTGGGGGGGCGGCAGGCATATTGTTCGAAACTTGTTCAATCCACTGCTCGATACTGGAAAGATGAGCGTGAGATACATAGGAGCCTGAGTAGCCGCTCATTTATAGAGAAAAAATCCTGTAGTGTGACGTTCAGTACCGCCAGCTCAATAACTCATGTCACATGACTCGTCAACTTTCTCTTTCGCTCCCCCACCACGCCATTTCCATGAGGCGGCCATTGCCTCGCCCTCTTATTCGACCACGTCAGCAACAATCTCCCACACTGGAGGCAATTGCGGAGGATTTCAGTGCCAGTGGCCGCTTGCCCTGACCAACACCCCGTATGCAACGAGCGGGGGTTGGCTCAATCTTTAGGTAAATCGGTTTCTCTCATTTCCGCTGTGTGATTGACGTATATATGTCGCAGGCGGCAGTTTCAGCTCCCCGCTCGCTACTCTATCCCTACCATAACTGGATTAGAGAGTACGTGGTTTCTTTGGGGTCCAGCCAGCAGTTGGTACGTCTGAATTGCGGCAGATCGGCTTGAAATGTGCTGATACGACTTTTTTGCACATTCTCTAGATGGCGTGTGAAGACAAAACGGCTCGGTACCTATATTGTGAGTGCACCGCCTTTTTGGCCGACGGGTTTGTTGATTAGCGACCTTCTTGTGTATCTTGGGTAAACGTGTCAACCACGTTCTTCTGACTTTGGCGTCATCTCATTGGGTGAGTTTTGTTGCAGAGTTGGGCCGTTTGTATGATGCTAAGGATTTCATATCAGATGCCTTCCGTGTTCGCGGGTTTCTATTCTACGAATACCTCCTGATAGTCGATCATCCCCCTTATTCTCCATCGCATCCTATTCGCTCTCTTTTCGGATTCGTACAGGCCCTCGGCTTGATGCTCGTAGGTCGTTTTTGCATCACAGCCTCGACCCACGTTGAGCTCTGTTCGCTGTTACTGAATGTGTGACATAGACATCGTCCCGACTCTGCTCGCCCTCATTGTTCTACGCCCCTCCTCGTCTATTTTGGCTTCACTACGTTGCTTTGGTTCTTCTCTTGGTAAGAACCTCTACATGCTTTACTTCTTGCGAGCGCTGACCATCATCAATGTAACGGACAATATTGATTGGAGCAAACACTGATACAAACTTTGGAGCGGGTAACGCGCTTCGGCAATCTGGTCGTTCGGATGTTCGCAGCTGTTTTGATTGTGTAGTCCGAACGTGAAAGACACGATTACAGTTGTAGACCCGAATCCCATAGTCATAATATCATTCATATCTTTTGTTCACGGGCTAATTGGTTTTGTGTTTGATGAACCGAGGGAGCAGCCGACCGAGTTGCAGGAGTGATGGCTTCTCGTGGTCATTTGTGCATGGCCGTCTGGCTGGCAGACAGGATGCTGACATTCCGCCATCCATCAACATACCTGTGTGCCTACCGGCGTTCCAGCGTATGCAGGTTTAAGTGCATACCTGCATACCTGCATACCTGCCATCCGGCATTCTGGCGAGTGCAGGTATACCCGCATACCTGCATTCCGGCATTCCGGCAGGTGCCGGAAACCGGCGGAATTCCGGCGTTCCGGCAGCCGGTGCCGGTGCCGGTGCCAGAATGGCTCAAAAGCGCCGGAGTCCGGCTGCAGGTGCCGGAGTCCTGCAAATTTCTGGCGCAGCATCCTTACTGCAGAGGCTAAATCAGACAGCTCAGAGTCGGAGTCGGAGTCGGGAAAAGAATAGGGTCTTGCATTGCCGCAGATGCGAAGACCCGAAGCGAATCGAAGTCTGAGACGATAGAGATATGTACATTGTCATTAAAAAAGAATTTTATCATCCCCATCTCTCTGACTATCGATAAAGCGGAAAAACCGGCCCAAGCACTTGTAGACTCAGGTGCATCACTCTGTTTTATTAGCGGCAACCTTGCCCAACGTCTTGCACTGCCTTTCATAGAGCTAGAGAAACCTAAACGCGTCCTGAATATAGAGGGGAAACCCCTAGGCAAAATATGGCATGCTGTAGACCTGCTTGTTCGGGTTAATACACATGAAAATGTCCAGCGATTTTACATCTGTAATACTGGAAGTTTTGACACTGTATTAGGGCTTGACTGGCTACAACGCCATAACCCAGATATAGATTGGGAAACACTTACAATTAGGTTCCCAAGTGCCTACTGTCAAGCCTCTTGTCATAATGAGTTCCTTCAGTCTGCCATGGAAGAGCCATATGAGAGCCCATCTGTGCCCCTAGCTAATCAAATTCCTGCTGAATATCATGAGTTCCTAACTGTATTTGGAGAAGAGGAGTTCAAACAACTTCCACCTCACCGGGAGTATGACATCCCAATTGACCTTGAAGAAGGCAAAGCTCCACCATTTGGCCCAATATATAGCATGACCCCAGCAGAATCTGAGGCACTGAAGGAGATGATTGATGAGGGGCTAGCTACTGGGAAGATTAGACATAGTAAATCCCCAGCAGGTGCTCCAGTTATGTTTGTCAAAAAATCAGATGGTTCATTGCGGCTGGTGGTAGACTACCGCAAACTCAATGATATCACTATCAAGAACCGATACCCATTACCCAGACAAGATGACTTAGTTGCAAAACTCCAAGGTGCCAAAATGTTCACAAAATTAGATTTGCGCTGGGGTTATAACAATGTCCGGGTGCGTGAAGGTGACGAGTGGAAGACGGCATTTCGCACAAAGTTTGGTCACTTTGAATACCTAGTGATGCCTTTTGGGTTGACTAATGCCCCTGCTGCATTTCAACATTTCATGAATGACTTGCTTAGGGATCTACTAGATGTATCTGTGATTGTCTATTTGGATGATATCCTCATTTTCTCAAAGAACCCATCAGAGCACACTGCAAATGTCAAGGAGGTCCTCCGACGCCTAAAGGAAAATCAACTGTTCTGTAAAGCGTCTAAATGCTTCTTTAATGTCACAACAGTACCATACCTTGGGCTTATTATTTCAGTTGATGGCATCTCTATGGATGAGGCTAAAATCAAAGCGGTTAAGGAATGGCCTGTCCCAACCACTGTCAAAGAAGTCCAGTCATTCTTGGGTTTTGTAAATTTCTACCGGAGATTCATAAAATCTTTTAGCCGAATAGCTCGATCACTCCATGACCTGACAGTAAAAGGTACACCCTGGAACTGGGGCACTATGCAACAATTAGCCTTTGATGAACTCAAACATGCAGTCACCAGTCGCCCTGTTTTAGTGCATGCAGACCTGGATAAGCCATTCTTCCTGGAAACTGATGCATCAGGGGTAGCGATGGGTGCTGTACTGAATCAACGCCAAGAAGATGGACGTCTGCATCCAATTGCCTTCATGTCAGAAAGCTTCTCACCAGCAGAGAGGAATTATGACACCCATGACAAAGAACTCCTGGCAATCATCCGGGCATTTGAAAACTGGCGCATCTACTTAGAGGGAACCAAGGACCCAGTAACAGTCTTTACCGACCATAGGAATCTAGAATACTGGAAAACAGCTCGGAACTTTAATCGACGTCATGCCCGGTGGCACTTGATTCTTGCAATGTATAATTTTGTCATAGCATACCGCCCAGGAAAACAGTCTGAAAAGCCTGATGCTCTGTCACGGAGAGCTGACTATGCACGCATACCTGAAAAGGCCCAGATCATGATTCCTGATTCACACTTTGTAGTGGCAGTGAGCATTGAGGCACCCACAGAAGAGGAAATTAGGGCCATGATTCGAGTCAGTACTCCTGAAGATGTCTCTCTTGAGTCTATCCTTCATTTTTTGGGAAACTCACCAGAAAAGGCTCCTGCAACTGTGCGTTCCAAGTTCAAGGATTATGTACTCCAAAATGGCCTCCTGCGGTACCAAACTCGGATAGTAGTTCCTGATGATGAGAAAATTAAACGCCTGCTTCTGCTGTTATTCCATGATTCCCCAATATCAGGTCACCCAGGACAGGCACGCTCTCTTGAACTTGTATCGCGGAGTTATTATTGGCCAGGAATGAAAGCATGGATCAATCGCTATGTTGAACAATGTGATATTTGCCAACGTATCCGGCCTGCAAAACAAGCACCACTACCACTGCAAACTCTAGAAGTACCTACTCGCCCATTCTCAGTCATCTCCTATGACATGATTGTCAAACTTCCAAAGTCAGCCAATTATGACAGTATCCTGGTTGTCATTGACTCTTTTACCAAGTTTGGGCATTTCATTCCTTGCCGAGAGTCTATGAATGCTTCAGAACTAGCACAATTGTTCCTGGATCATGTATGGAAGCTCCATGGTACCCCAGACCAGACAATTTCAGATCGTGGGCCTACTTTCAGAAGCCATTTCCTGAAAGCTCTGTATCAAAGGCTTGGCATCCGACCAAGCTTATCATCTGCCTTCCATCCTGAAACAGATGGCCAGACAGAGCGGGTTAACCAAACAGTTGAGCACTATCTAAGGGCTTTTGTTTCACATAAGCAGGATGACTGGGTTAAATGGCTTTCCACTGCAGAGTTTTCCTACAACAATGCTTCTCATAGCGCAACTGGGACTTCTCCTTTCTATGCACTATATGGCCGCCACCCATCTATCACTCCCACTGGTGAGACTACTAGTATGCCTGCTGCAGATGAACATATCAAACAACTCAAAGAGGTTCAACATGAAGTTCTCAGCTCACTCCATATGGCTAAAGAACGCATGAAGGCTGGAAATAATTCAACTCTACCTGATTACAAGGTTGGCGATAAAGTCTGGCTAGATGCAAAAAATATTGAGACTCAAAGGCCATCTAAAAAACTTGACCATCAGAGGCTTGGGCCATTCAAAATTGTTGAACAGATCTCTCCAGCTGCATATCGCTTGGAACTACCTGCGTCCATGAAAGGACATGATGTCTTCTATGTTGGAAAGCTCTCCCCATACAGGTTTGACCCTGTAAGAGTTCCACCTCCCCCTCCTGCTGTGGAGACCCCCAGTGGTGAAGATAATATTCAAGAGGTTGAAAAAATCCTGGATGGTAAACGAGATCATGGGAAGTGGAAATTCCTTGTAAAGTGGGTTGGGTTTGGACCTGAGGAAAATGAGTGGTTGTGGGAAAAGGACCTTAGTGGGGCAAAGGATGCAGTCCAGGACTACAAGAAGGAACGTTTGAAATTGGCCAAGGAGAAGGGCTCATCTGTGAATCATAAAGGACTCTCGAAATCCTCCAAGAGGTCCTAAATGGGGGACAGTGTCGTGAGCTGTATTATACGGCCTTACCCCGGACTAATGCTGCTTATCTCATTTCTCTGTTATTTCCTTTTATGTATGGTTACGCTTATGTATTGTGCTTCGATTGTATGCAATGGATGAATACATATAGCCGAGGGATTCGTACCTGCTCTGCAGGTCGAAATACCTTCGCATCCCCCTCACTCTACCTGTCGGTTTAAGTACGATCCCTCCTACGGGTCGTAGCATCCAGTCTACTTTGACGCTGTGCAGGTATAGTTTTGTGAGTGAAGTGAAGAAACTCTGGGCGGCTTGGACCGGACACGATTGTCGAGGATCTAAGGGCCTAAACTGAAGAAGACCGCATTCTTCAGAATATACGATTTTCAATTCCTTGGTCAGGCTAGATTGTTTTGGTAAGTCCGCGATCATAGAGGAAACCCGACCGAGGAGATCTTGAAAATCCTTACTGGCTATGATCTCGAGGCGGTTGAAGTGTGATATGAGTGGCCTCAAGAAAGCCATTAGTTCAGAGATTGGATAGCGTACTGGGAGGTGAGGGCGTTGCCCCAAGTGAGAAATACCATCCACGTTACCAGATTCTTCCAGGTGACGAGTGGGAGGTTCATCAAAGGCACTTGTGCCGACAACTACCGGAAAAGTACGTTGGCGAATGTGAATTTGTACTGGGGCTCCCTGTAAATAACGAAGCCAGAGATCATTGGGCGGGTAGCCAGACCTTTGCTTAGTCGTATCCAGGATAACGTCAAGATGGGCCCACAGTGAAGGCGAGCCCGTAGCTGTCGATCTCCATGACTTGCAAACAGCAGCAAGAGTTACAGGGCTCGAGAAGCGTCCGACAGGGTGGCGGGTCTCGTCGTGACCCTGGTGACAAATCGATTCTTGGAAAATACGCGCGAGGATTTCTGTCGGGATGGAGTAGATTGGAGAAGTCATCATCGATTGGATGCGCCCCTCTATGAGAGTTTTTCGTGCTTCCTCTATTCTATTTATATCACTTAGGATACTAGATATCTCTAAGTCGATCGCTGAGAGCGCGAGCGTTTGCGATTCGGCGGGCGCCAGCTTTCGATGTTGGGCGCAAATAGCGACAATAAGATGGCATGCGGACGTGTAGTCTTTAATCGTATCCGAGAGCCGAGCTCGGACGGAGACGAGATGTTGGCGGGCTTGATCGGGTGTGATGACGGTGGTATCGAATGGTTCAGGAAGAAGTATGCCCAAACCGGTTGTGGCTGAGTGCTAGGAAGGTAGGAAATCAAATGATGTAGACTATTGTATGCGGTTCCTACCGGGCTCATTGTAATGCGTTTATGGGTTTGAATCCAGAGATTTGGTTGAAATGCGGCGTTCGTCAGGCGGGAAAACGCCACGTGACCCGCCTTTTCTCTTCTCTTCTCTTCCCCGTGTTCATGCAGCTCGTTGAACACGTACACACCCCCAACCAACCAAAAAAAAAAAAAAGGAAACGCCACGTGATATGAATCTTGTCGCTTATCATTCTGAACCCGAGACAAGCCAAGTCCGCTTACCCGCAACGAGCATCTGCAAATACCCACCGCGCGGATTATATACATGCTCGACTTCGTTATGTGCGCCAAACATTTCGGTATTAATAGTAACGAATGCAAGAGCCTGTGATTGGCAAGGTGACGAGTGTCGGTTCTTGCTACAAATGGATGAAATAAGCAGGTGGGCAAGCAAGTAGTCCTGAATCGTATGGGAAAGCCAGTCACAGCTAGATAATAAATCTGATGGTTTTCTCTAGTTCAATAGTACCTGTATCGGATTCCTGCATGGGGCGGGGAAGTGTTGCACGATTGATTGAATTTAAGTCTATGGAGCCGGATAACAATTATTCTTTGGGCTGAATTTATCCGATCTTTGTAGGTCATTTTTGATAAAATGACAGATAGTCTACTGGAATAGGTGGTTATATGCAAACCGAGTCACACAGGGGCCTGCTTTCAGCCAGTTTTAGCGCACCATAAGGGTTCAGATGAATTAATTGCCGGACAATGTTTTACTATATCGTCACGGAACAGTCCGGTGACTTCTCTAGATGTAGCGATGGACCTTGTGAGTCGGATTGTTAGGGGCCCCGCAGTGGTCTAAATCTGAAAACACCCAGACTGGTTTGACTCTGTGAGCGCGAGTCTTGTATCATCATTCTAGTTAAGAATATATTTAAGATCGAACGCCATTACTCAAGGTGGCAACAGAAGTATTTCAAATGAGACGAGTTGAGTTGGGCCGGCTGCTCATGACCGCCACCAGCCACCTGATAAGGACCCAGCCCTCATCAACCTGGGTTAACGTCCTTGAAGACGGTTAGGTATTCTACTTATCAAACGCAAAACCTATAATCGTAGGTTGATATTATAACATTGTGGCAGAAATAGTCGAGTATAGGTATGCAGCCCTTGGTGCTGGAAGGTTTTATTAAAGGCGCGTTCCGAACGCCGTTATGCTTTGATGAAAATATGGGCCTGTTGAATAAATGAATGATTTGAACAATGCGGTATGATTTTAGGTAGTCTCCTATCTCTGTCTTTTCTGTATAAATATCCAGGATCTAACTGTTTTCATCCGATATGAATGCATGGACCACTAACCACATTGGGCTCCCCACGAACAACCAATCCGCTGTCTTGTCGCGTGCTGTGGGTGCTATTGTAATAATATTAGGTATACAATCGCTTATGATGGTTTTGAATTCCTCCTGGAACGCCAACATAGCATACTGGTCATATGCGAGTTCGGACAAGGTATCATCAAAGCATCTGTGTAGATACAAGGTTTCAATAGAATGCATCGAAACCAAACGTCGAAAATGGCGCTCTTCTATGCCACACGACGCCAGATGCAACGTTCGGACCTGTGGCCAGATCACGCGCAAGTGATCAATTGGTTCAGGGTTAACCCGTTGGCTTCGAGTGGAACCTGGCTTATCAGAGAAATGGACGCAATTCAATGCAAGTGTGTGCACGTTTGGCAGAGGACCAAGCTGAGTCGCGAACCACCTGTTGAAGCTCTCAGCATGTACGTCCAGGACAGTGACATTTGACCGGCTAATGAATGAGCGTAGTATTGCCAAGCATGATTCCATTAATTCGTCGTCTTGAGAGAGTTCAATGCTCATGTGAAGTGGGCGGGGTCCAGGAGTAATGGCGGATATCACCAGTTCCATCTCTTGAGAGTAACCCATGCATCGAACGCTTAGAACCCTCAGATCGGACAGTATTACCGGTTGAGGCTTTATATTTACTCGGTATGGCTCTATCTGAATGTTGAAAAGCATCAATGAACGCAGCTTTGAGCAAGAAGAGAGCATCTTCACGAGTTGGTCTTGGGTAATGGGCCAATCTTCTGCGTCGACGCTTGGCTTTTCAAGCCGTAGCTCAACAAGGTTCGGAAGATTAGTCATGTAACGCCAATCGACCTTGACGCTCCGCAAATCCAGCTTTGTGAGTGAAGAAAAAAACCTCTTGTCGCTCTTGGATGGAGCTGCTCGTTGAAAATCAAGCGGTTTGAAATAAAGAAGGTTGCACTCTTCCGCATATATCATGACCAGCTCCTTGGATAGGTTCGAATTCGACTGTTTCGGCAGGTCTTCTATTACATCGGAAAGCCAACCCAGCAAGCCTCGGAGGTCCTTGCTGGCGATGATCTCGAACCGGCTGGCCTGTTGCATCAAGGGATTCAAGAAGGCCGCCAGTCTTAATAAGTTATCCTGCACTGAACGGTGATCATAGTGGTTCGGTCGAGTAATATCAGAGTACGGATCCTCAGGGGCACTAGGTTGATCTAAGACCGCTGTACTATGAAATAGCGGGAAACTGCGTTGCCGGATGTGCACCTGTATAGGGAAGCCTTGTAAATAGCGGAGCCAGATTGTGCTGGATGGATAGCGAGGTTCACGCGCAGTTGGATCTAGTAGGATGTCCAGATGAGCCCAAAGCATACGCGAACGCGCGGCTATAGATCTCCACGACCTGCATACAGAAGCCAAAGCCACAGGGCTCGAAAAACGTGGAATAGGCCAGCGAGTTTCGTCATGACCGTGATGGCATATCGCTTCTTGAAAAATACGTGCGAGGGTCTCTGTTGGGAGGGAGTATATTTTTGCGGTCATCTTGGACTGGTTGCGCCCATTTATGAGAATGTTTCGCGCGTTTTCTATACTGACTTTCTCGTTTAGGACACTGTCAATCTCCGAGTCCATCACCGACAGGGCGAGGGTTTGTGATTGAGTGGGTGTCGAGTTTCGATACTGGGCGCAAGCGGTTGAGATCAGTTGGCACGCGGATGTGTATTCTTGGATTGTGTTGGAAAGCCGAGCTCTGGCAGAGATCAGCTGCTCGCGGGCTTGATCAAATGCGAAGTAAGCCACATCATGGGGCGGAGGCGCCGACATCCCCCAACACCCATGATTGTCGCCACGAGCCACCTGACTTGATTAAGAAGCGCCCGGCTGCTGCCGATGAGGGTCGCGCCATGCGTCATGGGGGAGGCAGATGCCATAATTAAGCTCTACGCCCGCCACGACCATGGCCGGGAAGTCGTTTACGTTTACGACTGATGCCATCGAGCACGAACACGCCATCCTCCTCCACATCCTCCGCGAGGAAGGCCTCGCCGAAGACTGGGCCCGCTGCCTCGAGGGCGCACTCGCCGAGCTCAGCCAGACGATCGACGACAGGGGCTGGTTGGAGGGTATCCGAAAGGCTCGGGAGAACGACCACGACGAGCTCGACGTGCGATGGGACCACGAGTCCAAGTTGGCCGATATCAATCGTGCCATATTGGCGTCGAGCAAGACGGATGGGCTCGGTCCGGAGCGCATGGTCCTTACTCTGTCCTCGCCCAGCACGTTTGTCCCAACGATTCGCGACGCATCAGGTGCTCGGGTGGCGAACCGCTACGACTGCAAGTTCCAGGCGGGCAGTTGGACGTTGCCGAGGTTTGAGCACGAGGGCAAGGTGCTCGGTCACGGTGGAGAAGTTGTGCTAGGATTAGCCGAATGGACACTAGGTACGTTCCATATCGCATGCCATCTTGCGATGCGGTAGCTAACAAACGTCTAGGCCCCGAAGATAGTCCCCCTGCGCGAATCGTCGGCGGAACTTTTGCGGTCCGGGGCGTCAAGTCACCTGCCATTTACGAATCACTATGTCGTGTCATGCGTATTGCTGTACGTCTAGCCCATCTTTGCTTTCTTGGCGCTGGAGCTCAAATTCACAATAGGTTTACGTCCATCTCGCTATTCACCTCGAACTCTGCCTCCTCCGCGACCTTCATGTCAAACTCGTATACCCCGCACCTCCTCGACAACCCACCCCTCAACCCCCATCCAACGACATTCCCACCCCTTCCACGCCCTCAGACAGCAAGAAACACGGCCTATGGGGTTTCTTGGCCAAAACTTCCGAACTTGTCCAAGGACTTCATACCAGCTCGACCCACCACCCTCGGCGCTCGCCATTACATAAAGACGACGCTCCTCTTCCTCCTATCCCTGCCAGCGGACGATCGAGCCTGGATCTGCCGAGACCACGGGCCAGTCACCATGCGAGCGAACGACCATCGAGACCATCACTGGATATAGGCAAAGTCTTTCCTTCGAGCGGACCATTATCAAGCTCGAGCTTCAAGCCACCTGTACCTTCTAAATCCCGTGCACCCGCTCCACCTCCCAAAACAGTCGTACTAAACGAATCCCCTCCACCCATCTCCAAATCTCCACCCAAACCAACCCAATCGTCGACTCCAGGCGTGTTTCTCTTTCCGACCACATCTCCAACCTCGCCTAGCCGCCCTCGGGCTACACCAGGCGGATTCGCCGCGCTGGTCGAGACACTCCAGTCCGAAGCGGGTGTGCTGTCCACGAGTCCCGGGATCTCGTTTGAGGCCCCGGCATTAATGGTTCGATTAGCCGAAAAGGAACTCGACCCGGACGAAGAAGGAAACGAGTTTTTGGTCCCGCATGGGAGCGGGACGAGTACGCCCTTTGGAAACGGCGCGAGGTCGAGGATTCAGGCGCAGCATCAGCCGCTATTCGATACACTCACGCAATCGCCTGAAACGTCTCTGACGTTGCATCAGCCCCATTCGAATCCGAATCGGACGCATGCTCCCACGCCGGCGCATCTTCGTCGTCCGACGGGGGACGAGAAAGCTGGACTGGCGTCTGTGTTGGGGTGGAAAGGCAATACGGGCTCTTCAGCCGATTTCGGACCTGGTCCGGGACCCGGCGTGGATCTTCGTGCGCAATGGCGAGCCAACAGCATATTCGGAGTCGGGGACAGAGGTCTATTACGCGCCGGGAGCATATTCGGATCTGCATCTGCCGATGCGCCGGGTGGTCAAAGTGTCGTTCGACGACGCGGTAAAGGCAAAATGGGAAAAGAGTGGAAAGGCCGCGGGATGTGTGGGATTGCTGGGTTTGTGCGACACCAGGGTTTGACGCTGTTGTATGCCGAGTATGTGGATGTGTTGGGTGCGTTGGATGGGGGTGGGTGGAAAGAGGATACGGTGTCGCCGCCGACGACGGCTGTGAACGTGACGGGTGGAGAGGTGGTTTCGGAGCCCAAGCCGATGGAGGATAGCTCCAGGCCGTCGAGTATCAAGGAAAAGGAAAAGGAGAAGGAGGTCAAGGAGAAGCAGCCGACGAAGCGGAGTACCAAGTCGAGTATCCCGGCTCCGAAAATTTGTGTCCAGGCGCATTGGCGGACGTATCGGTATTTCAGGTATCGGAAATGCGGGATCGAGCAGGAGGAAGATGATGGTGCGGGCGGCGGAGAGGGTGTCGGTAAAGTCGATTCGAATATTGGTGAGGATGTTGGAGACAAAGAGGCGGGCGGGAGCAAGCGCGATTCGGTCTCGTCGAAAAAGGACAGCACGCCGGTGAAGCGGGATTCGACGTCGACTGTGCCGGGTACTTCCCCGATGAGTTCGAGGACGCATGTGGCGAGTAGCAAGATGGTTAAAAAAGAAAAAGAGGAAAAGAAGAATGAGGATGGAAGCGAGTTTGTGTTGGACGAGTCGCTTGGGATGTTTGTGATTCGGCTGTGTGCGGCTGCGGATCGGGACGATGTGTGTCATGAGCCCGGGTGTGGAGAGGACGTATCCAAGCATCGGGTGAGTTTATGTCGCTATCATAGTTGGAACAGGACTGATTCGGATTTTAGATGAGCTGGATACATAACCAGGTGCGAATCATGCTGTCGATTGCTGAAGATGACGAGTGGGTGGATATCGGTGTGAGCCCGGTCGAGCAAGATGATAAAGTGGGCGTGCGGACTTGGGTGTCTTGTGCCGTTTGTGGTGAAAAGACTGAAAAGCATGATCTGGGGAACGGCGGATTGTGCGTTGCTTCCTTCTCTCTTACATTTATTATACTTACAACCAAGTTATATAGCCTCTTCTCGCTCGCCAAGTTCCTCGAACTGCTCATCTATTCTTCCACAATCGCTTCTCTCGACCCACCCCTCTGCTCACACACCACATCCTCGAAACATGCAATCATACGACACTTTTCGCATTCTGGCTGGACGATTGCGTTTGAGAGTTCTGCGGTACCAGACGTGTACGAGGTCAAGGTGCCCAAAGTCCGGATGCTCCGCACAATCAAAAAGGTCGATCATCCTGCTATGGACGAAAAGGCTCGGGTCAATTTGAGGTTGGAGATTACTGCGTTTTGGAAGGGTATCAAGGACTATTTGGACGAGCTTGTGAGTGTGTTTAGGGCTTTTCCAACGCATTTGGACTGATGAGATCATAGGACTCCTATCTCGAAACCCGAGATACGTCACCCGAAACAGCGCATAAGCGCCTACCCACCACGCCCCCTGCGTCAGATCTCGAGTCTGAGGAAAAGCCGCGTGTGCCTCGAAAAGGTTCGGCATTGTCGAGAAAGTCGTCTCAGCCGACGATCCAGCGGGTTTCCCAGATTCAGCGCATGCCCGGCTTGACGAGGAGCGCGTCAATGATTTCACCCAAATCTGGACCATTGCGTTCTCCCGGATTGGAATCGCCACTGCCGGATACCCCACCTCCACCGCCAAGAAAAAGCAGCACCCTGTCCTCGTCGATCACAACACTTACCCCAGGTCCGGCCGCGCCTCCTCCGACCGCTTTGTCCGGCACGAGTGCATTGTTCCCGCCTTCAGCTGTAGATCGTGCGCTACTTGAAAAGCTAAAGACCCAACTCGTGGCGCACGAACGTGCGTTGTATAACTCGCTCGCGAAAGCGGGTCCTGGAGCATTGAATGATGTCAGGCGAGAGTTTGTCGCCCAGGGTCGAGGAGCCATAAAGCGGATCAAGGCATGGGAACAGAAGCATTTACCCGAGGCCAAGGGGCTCAAGGAGATGAAATGCGTGGAGCCGAGTTGGTGGAGCAAAGATGCGCATGTCGTTCCTGGGAGTGACGTAGTGGTACGAGAGGGAGACTTGGGTAGCATTATTGCTTTCACTTTGAGGTGAGTTTATCTGAGCATCGAGATCGTGCGAGAATTCATAAAGTGCTCACCTAGTTCGACGGACTATGCGGCCGAGTTGGATAACCTCCGAAATCATCGAATGACGAGTTTGGCTGATTCCATTGACGAAGGACAGACTCCAACTCCATCCAAATTGATAAAACCGGTTCCGATTTTGCCTGGTCTGCCCTCGAGATCGAGCACGCCTGCACCAGGACCCGTCAAGAGCACGCCACCCACTCCCGACCCCGATGGCGAGGACACTTTGGTTTGGGGCGAAGCTGAACCCTATTCGACGGTCATCACCCGAAAAGAACATCCCCGCGACTTGTCGGCGTTGCTCAGCTTGCGCGATGTCCTACGACAAAAACGAACGACCGACTCGGTTTTGACGATCCCGTCCAAGTTTGCGAGTCTGGGAGGCGGGCCGAGCCGACCTGTGTCTGGCGTGCCCCCGTCGGCATGGTCGAAGCCTGCCGTGGAGATTTCAAATCAGTTTGCGGACGGACAGGTATCAACGACAGACGACGAGGTCCGCAAGTTGCTTACGGAACACTACGGAAAGGCGCTCGGTTCATCAGAAACCTCTTCCGTGACGGCCACCCAAACTCGGGCTGCGACTCGACAGGCGATACAAGACACCTCATCCTTGCTCGAGGTGGATCTGGAAGAGTCGTCGGATGAGGGCGAGACGACGGCGCCAGCTCAACCAACCAAAGATTCTGCGCCCACGCCTTCGTCTACTTCGGGCAAGCAGACAGATCAGGGGACATTGACGTCTGTCTTTGCTTCGGCGATGAAGTATGTGTTGAATCCACTCGTCGATCGTCCATTGCCAGTGCACCACGTTGGACTTATGGCGGTTGATCCGAACGCTGCGTATGGACCTATTGATGAGCGTCCTCACATAAAGTGAGTATATGCGTGGTCTCGAACAATTAGAGTTGATTCTGAACACACCATTGCTTAGGTACGATTGGACTGTTGGGAACAGACTCAGGTTTAGCTGCACAGGTCAGTCCTAGCGCGAATAAATATGGTTAGCCCCCAGCTGATGGTTTACAGCTTATTTTGCCCGACAGTTTGACGCGCTGCGTCGACGATGCGGTGTTGCGGAAGGATTTACCCGAAGCTTGGCAGAGAGCGCAAACTGGCTAGCCGAAGGAGGAAAATCAAAGGCTAATTTCTTCAAAACGAGTGATGATCGATATATCATCAAATCACTCGTCAACGCGTGGAACGTGGCAGATCTGTATGTTTCAAGTGACTGCATCATTCTGAAATTTCCACTTACTTTGCCTGCAGTCAAATTCTCATCGAGATGGCACCTTCCTACTTTCGATATATCGATTCGACTCACGATAAAGCCTCCGTACTCGCCAAGATGCTCGGTTTTTACACCATAGAGATCAAGAACCTCGAGACTGGCACAACACAAACTCGAGCCGATGTGCTTGTGATGGAGAATCTGATGTTTGGACGAACAATCACACAGACCTTTGACCTCAAAGGAATCAAAGGTCGGCGAGTCAAAGCTGGAGGCAAGGGCAAGGGTACGACTCAATTTGACGGCGAGTGGATCGAGGGAGCGTCCCGTGCTTTGCTGCTCGTGAGGCCACACTCAAAGCTAATCCTGCAAGAGGCCGTGAAGTACGACGCAGAGTTTTTGGCGAAATCGAACATAATGGACTATTCGTAGGTCTTATACCGCATGCTATGAACCTGAGCTTACCTTTGTTGCCACGCAGATTATTGTTGGGTGTGGATCAAGAGCACAGCGAGATTGCTTGTGGCCTGGTGGACACCATTGGTACGTCAATTAGCATTCACCGTCAATGCGCTTTAATAATTCGCACCATAGGGAGCTACACGTTTGCCAAAACCCTCGAGAATAAGGCAAAGACGAACTTACAGAGTCGAGAAGTTACCGTAGTGCCTCCTGTCGAGTACCAGGACCGCTTCGTCAAAGCAATGGAGCGATATTTCCTGGCGTGCCCTGATAAATGGAGCAAACCTTCCCCATCGATTACGGACGTTTACGATCCCGCTTTGTTGCCAAGTGTTTTGTGAATTGAATTAATTTCGTCTCGTTTTAGCGTTATCGCATTTTATGTGTACTTTTCTCCTTTCAGTTGCTCCCCATGATCTCATGCATTATTACATACATAATTGATACTCCAATGGATCAAAGGACGGACCTAACCTCAATACTCTCAAATACCTGATGGAGCCAGAAGACCAATGTAGACATTTATGGCGCTGGGCGTGTTTAGGCGCCGGTTGCTAGCTTTAGCCCAGGCATGATCTGGAACACAAACTACAGCCGATTCGTCTCCCAGACCATCTTCACCCTGTTTTTCGCCGGTCGGGGTTATGCTCCACGCGGTATTATCGAAGCCGTCAAACACGGCACAACGCCTTGATTCTAGACGAAGTTCGATACCCTTACACATTCGTTGGCTTTTCGTACTAGAATCTTGGGGGGGTATGGCTACTATAAAATATGCTGAAAAATCTAGAAACCCGATCCGTTGGTTCATTCATCCAGGTTTACGCATCACTTTGTTGTTCTTTGTACTCGGCGCTCATCTCTACTTCTTTCGTGGTCTCACGGCATTCTGTATTGGGAAAGCTAACCTTAAATGTGCCAATAAACCAGTTGTTCCCTGAGCAACATCAAGCACTCGCTGATCCTACCTGTAGGGGGACCTTTTTGACTCGCCCAGTTTGCCTCAGTGCATCTATTGGAGTCTAGCTGGTGGAGGTTGTTTTCCTAATGGTGGATGCTAAGGGGACTCTTGCCACTCTCCCAGGCCTGTGGATAAGGATAAGCGTGCTTCTTGAAAATAGAACTTGGGTGTAGGTAAACGCCTAGAATTACCATGATATTCCTATCATGGTGCAGAGATGCATCAGGTTCCACAACCCATTGAAAATTTTTTGTCTTTGATAGGTATGGTCTGGTGCGGGGCATGCAGTAGAACTTGTGTAATAGACCAATTTGATACGATGATGTAAAGCAATGTGCAGTAGCCTTTCTTCATATGTAGGATGAGAACACAGCAGGTGAACCGAGACATCGGATTAACAAGAGTTCCGAGCGTGTGATCAATTTCAACGCAACTGATAACAAGACGCCCGGGGTGGAGGTTATCTATTACGTTACTCTTTGGACACATATAAGCGTGAAAGCCGGTGGGTTTGGGACGTTACAGATTCACCCTTTCACGGCGTCTCTTGCTTAGATCTCAACTTCAGTCGCAATGGTGGTCGAAAGATTAGGCACCCGTATATCTGCAGAGGACTCTCAAATTCTGGGAGAGAGTATAACTTTACCTTTCTCTGGAAGGATTGCCAAGTCTCGTTTTCTTAAAGCGGGTGAACAGGCTCACCCTTTTGATCCAAAATTTCGTATCGCTTACGCATCCGATAGCTCTTACAGAACGCATGGCATCCTGGGATCAGAATGATTACACAAAGCGTGGTATTCCTTCCGACCGTCTCGTTAGACTTTATGAGGAATGGGGAAGGGGGGCTATGGAATAATTGTGACCGGTAATGTCATGATTCATCCTGAACAACTCGAGGCGCCAGGAAACTCGATCTTGTACGCCCCGCATGAGACCCCCGAACGACTCGAACAATTCCGAAAAATAGCAAATGCGGCCAAAGCTAATGGCAGCTTGGTTTTGATGCAGATCATGCATCCAGGACGTCAGACCCCGGGTTTTATTAATCCTTTCCCAGTTAGTTCCGGGGATGTCCGGCTGGACGATCGGTTAGTCAAAGACGCTTGGTGTTATCTGGATTCATGACATTGGGGTGTATACCAGCATGGGGATGTCGTTTAATAAGCCTACTCCTTTGACCAAGGACGGAATTCGAGAGATTGTAGCACAGTTTGTCTACGCCGCAGAAGTGGCGAAACGCACTGGGTAAGGGCTATGATATTCGATAGAGGGTGATAACAGGACATGATTTTATGCATTTAGATATGATGGTATACAGCTTAACGGAGCCCATGGATATCTGCTCTCTCAATTTTTGTCTCCCACAACTAACAACCGGACTGACGATTATGGTGGCTCGATTGTAAACGTAAGTTTACTCAAGGCTCGGATAAAGATATTCTTCCATACTGGATTCATAGCGTGCTCGCATTTTCCGAGAGATAGCAGATGGGATCCGTGAAAAAGTGACAGACCCAGGCTTTATCATCGCAGTTAAAATCAATAGTGTCGAGTTCCAGGAGGATGGGCTGCAGGTGCGTCCCCAGGGATCCTAAGATACGCATATATTCATATATAAGTTAAAAGCCTCACGAGTCTGCCGAGTTATGTCAAGACCTCGAAGCAATTAAGACAGATTTCGTCGAACTTAGTGGTGGAACCTATGATCGCCTCGTATTTCATCATGATACTTCAGTACACAGAAAAACTTCTACAAGACGCGAAGCGTTCTTCGCCGAGGTAGGTGCGATTTTAACAACATTTGTGCACAGGTTTACGATTAGCTTTGAAAACTAGTTTGCCGAGAAAATCACGCCCTTGCTCAGAAAAACCGTTCCTTATATTACTGGCGGCTTCCGTACTGCTGCTGGCATGGCTGAAGCGATCCGCTCGGGGAGCTGTGTTGGAGTCGGCATTGGTCGCCCCGCCTGTTCTGATCCATATCTTGCTTCCGACATCATTTCGGGTATCACTCCCGGATCGACCAACATCAAGCTTCCCCTCGACGACTTCGGCATCCTCAGCGCTGCTGCGGGATCGCAGATGGAGGCCCTGGCGCGGGGAGCCCCAGTATTTGACCTCTCAGACCCCAAAACAGTCCAATGGTTCAACGAGTCACTACAGGTATACCGGAAGGAGAGTACGGACAATATGAAGAAAGGCATCATACAGCCTGGTTGGCCTGTGTTTAATTACTAGATTTAGGGTCAGTGGAGCTAGATATTCTTGCATGCGACGTCATGTGTATTGCTGTGACATGAAAACCATAAGCGAATGTTGATGTAGAGAGGACGATAATGATGAAATCTATTATGTGTATACCGCTCGCAACCCGTCAAATGGTACTTGATATAACGTTGGTCTTTGTAGATCTAGTTCTCCTTACTTTTGCTCAAGTTACTAATAGCGTGGACTGAACCTGAATTGGTCTGGAGAGACAATGCCGCGGGGTTGTTCCCATGGTCCATTCTAACTGGTAATAACACTTTTAATGTGATGGGGCACATCGCCGAGGCTATGACGAAACAAGGCTCGTTCGCGAGATATTGGTTTGATGAGATAGTTATATCTGGAGGCTAAAAGGATACAAATACTTAACAAAACGACCAAATAATAAAATTAAGCCTGTCCAGCGACAGCTCGAGCCCCTCGTGAGCGTCCACTAGTTTCTCCCTGTGCTTGCCCGTTGTACATGGAAGATGTAGATCTTTGCGCAGTCCGCTGTAAGAGACCGTCAGCTTCTTGTCAAACCTCCAATGTAGATGAAAATGGACTAACTTCAACGATACTAGTGTTGTCCCGAAACCTTGTCCGGAACAGCACGTTTGCGTTCGTGAATAAGCCCTCCTTCAAGCTAACAACTATGAATTGGCTGCCTCGGAAACGGTTCCGAAAAAGGGTCCCAATGTGCTGCGTGTGAGACAAGTCGAGTGCCGCGTCGATTTCGTCAAGGATATACATGGGCGCAGGTTTAAACTGAAGCAGAGCCATAATGAGGGAGAGTGCAATGAGTGAGCTGACGAAAGGAAGAGATAATAAGCTTCTATAGTAGAAGGAAGGACGAAAAACAAACCGTTGCCCGCCGCTGAGCTCCGTTAAACTTTGCTTCCAAACCTGCCCGAGTCGAACTTTGACTTCCAAGCCTTCTGCGAGCTCTTTACCCTCAGGAGGCTGAAGCTTCGCAAAGTTGCTTGGCAGGAGCTCTGCGAAGATCTGGCCAAATTGCCTAAAAAGGAGGTTAGAATGCGGAGCAGGGAGGTAATTATACAACGCACTCGTTGACTTTCACAAACGTCCTTTCCAAGGCTGCCATCTTCTCCCTATCCAACTCCTGGATTGTGGTTTCGATTTTGACTTTGTCTTTCTGCACCATCGCTATTCGCTCCTGCAGCTCCTTGTCTTTTTTCTCCACTCTAGGCTCGAATTAGTGAGCCTTTGGTAAATAGTTAGCGAGTGATTGGCGTACCCCTCAATCATATGCATAACTTTGGAATTGACTTTTCGTTTCATCCCTTTAGTCAGCTCTTCCGCCTTTTTCGCCTGCTCTTTAATATCCCTCATGTCCATCCTGGAAAAATCGTACTCCCCCCCCTCGACGCCGAATTTTCTGAGGAAGAGTTCAATATCACTTGTTTTGCTTACGAGGCTGGAGGATATATGCGCACCGTTGCTCATCCTTGAACCAGGTATTTAGCTTCACTAGCTCCGCGACCCGACTATCCAAGCCGGCTTTCTCTTTTTGGATCCCAGTAATTTCATGTTCAACTGCCTTGACATTGAGGTCGAGGTCCGCAATGGTTTGGTCGTGCAACGAGATTGTGGTGGCGAGCTGATCCAATTTGGATTGATAAGCCTTGAGCGCCGCCCGTTCGTTTTCAAGCTTCTCGGATACTTTTGCGCGGGCGACCTATACATATAAAGTCACGTTTAATACGTTTAGGGTAAATAAGTCTGAACGGCAACATACCTCAATTTTTTCCAGTTTTGCTTCCAGTTCCTTAGTCTGTCTTTCGCTATCTACGATTGCCGAGCCAGCAGCCTTTGTTTCTTCTTCGGCCTTGACGATGTCAGTCTCCATTTGTTCTAACAACCGAGGGTCAGAAAAATGATTCTGATACCAATAATGATCATACCAAGCTCCATCTGAGCCACCTGATGTTCTTTTTGGAGCTCCTTGAACTTTCCGGCCTTTTTGGCGACATCTGCTCGCTTCTTGACTATGTCGGCCTACAAAAGATCTCGTTGAGCTGACATGAGTACTGGAAGCGACAAGAAGCTGTACCTTTAGCTCTTTCAGCTTTGAATCTTTATTCTGCCCAAACTCTTTCATATCTTTCTCGAGCTTCGTAGCTTCAGCCTCGGCCTCCTTCTTTCGCTCCTTTGCATTTGCGATCGTGGCTTCAAGTTGAGTTATGTTTCGTTTCAACTCTTCTATCTCTCGAACAACCTATCACGGATGACTTGTAAGCTACCCTCGAGGCTACGAAAAGAACAAAACTCACCCTCGCCGAATCACTACCTCCGACCTGAGCTTCCAACACCCCAACTTGATGGGTCTTCAGTTCGAGATCACTGGTCAACCTCTGCCAGCTCTCAATCTCTCCTCGCTTCCGGTCCTCTTCCGTGCGCAATTTCTCCACAATTGCTCTCGCCTCTTGCTCCTGAGCCTCCATAGCTAAAGCTTCCTGAACTCGCTTCAGGATTCCACCACTTGAAGGCGCACTTCCACCACTAAGCGTTCCACTCGGGTCGTATACGCTCCCAGTGGCAGTAACGCTTCGCATCCTGACGTTGTTATCAAAGGTCACCTTCTTGGCCGTCTCGTCGTCTTCGCAGATCAAGGTATCCCCAAACACGAATTCGAGCGCAGCCTTGGCTTCCGGGGGATATTGCACCAACTCGATCGCCAAGAACACCTTGCCAGGAGCGAGTTTTTTGGCGTTCGCGATCGCAGCGGCAGAGGCCCGTGGAGGGGAGATTTTGTTGAGAGGGATGAGGGTGACACGTTTGCGTAGTTGGCCTTGTTTGAGGAGCAGAGAACCGACTCGTTCGTCTCGCACGACGACGTTGTAGAGTTTGCCGCCAGCGCACATTTCGAGAGCCGTGCTCCACTTGTCGGCCACTTCTGGAGTTAGGCGGGTAAGATTCGCGACATATCCAAGGACAGAAGAGTGGTCGAAGTTTGGAGTGGGATCGGTATATGAAAAGTCGAGACTGCTTAGAGTGGCCCGAATTCGATCCGCAGCCTAAAAGAGTGCGATGAGTGTCGTAGAAAGCGAACATTATGATTAATGGCTCACATCTCGAGCTTTGCTCATGGTCTCTTTTGCTGCCCGCATGCGTCCTTCCATATCTTCTTTCAGCTGTCGGTTCCATCCACATTTTTCGAGTTTGGCCTGTAACTGCGCAACCTCTTGACGTCCTTTCTCCAACGCTTGCTGGCCTTGCTGGCCTTCGGTCTCCATCTTTCGAGCGCGAGCCTCCTTTTCCTTCATTTCCGTCTGCGCCATTCCGAGTTTGACCTTGGCCTGTTCGGCTTCGGTTCCAGCAGCCGCGGCACGAGAACGAGCTTCGGATATTCCACCCAGGTAACCTCCAGTAGACTTGTTGGCGGACGAAGAAAGACCGGTAATAAGAGTTTGCTGGAGCTCCTCCGCAGAGGCGAGAGACTGCTGGGCCGAATCATGTGCTTCTTTGGCGCTCGTAAAGGCGACACTGGTATTTGCCACGACATTCCGCGCCTCTTCGAGGGACCCTTGTAGCTATAGCACCATTAAGTTGGACGCGCCAGGAAAAAGCTGATAACCACTCACATTCTCCAACGCGAGTTGCGCATCCTTGGCCTGAGCCCTGCTTTCCTTGATCGTTCCTTCGATAATCTCGACTTGGGCTTGCACCTTGGCGGCCTCCTTCTCATATTGGCCCATTTCCTCCTCCAGCCCCTTGAGCTTTCCGTCTTTTTGCATCTCGGCGTCTCTCCGCTTCATAACCTCCTTTTGTTCCGCAATGGCCAACTTCTTTTGGTTCAACTGGTCCTTCTTTTGTTTCTCCATGTCGGCTACCTTGGCGTGGGCATTTTCGATATCGGCCTCGCGTTCGACGATTCGTTGTTTGTAGTCGGTGTACGAGAAGGCCGCCACAATACGACCCAGGCGCTCAGCATCGGAGGAAGCTTTGGTGTAAGCGAGGTAAGATTCTTTTTCTTTCCGAAGCTTGGCGAGTTTGGGGTCGATCTCGTCCGCTAAAAGCTGCTCGCACGTGAGTGAGCATACTAGACAACGTTCAAAACGTCATACCGAAGTAATTTCCTCGACCTTTTTCTCCTTTTTGCTTATCGTGCGGAGTGCCTTTTCCTTCTTTTCCTCATACATCCGCGTGCCCGCCGCTTCCTCGATGAGACCTAATATCTCGCGCGGGCCCATGTTCAGAACCTAGGGCAAGGTAAGTACTAGCTGATGCAGCGCCCATGAGTCAATATCATACTTTGGTAATCTTTCCTTGGCGGATAACAAAGTTTGGGTTGTTGATGTTGAGTTGAACCGACTGCAAGACGTTGTGGATCTGTTGTTGCTGCGTCACATGGCCGTTGATAAGGTACTTCGATTTGTTCGGTACTGCTATCTGTATCGATAATTGAGCGGTAGGGACTTAGGAAACGGATAGGCTGTGTACCTGTCGGGTGATAGTGATTTGTTTGTATGCCGCATATCCACTAGGACTGTTGGCGGGATCGGAGTTGTCGAAAACAACTGTAACGCTAGCCTTCAGAATGCCGGCTGCACCTTTTTTATAAATAAGCTCTTGCTGGTTAGAGGCTCGGAGCTAAAGGACCAAGCAACGAAAAGCAGCAGAGGATAGAGGCGTGTTAGCGGACGACATACCAGTCGGGCTACCCACTCGTACCTCCTTATAATCAGTGATTCCTAATACAAACGATATTGCGTCAAGGATGTTAGATTTTCCAGTCCCATTGAGGCCGGTGATAGCATTGAACGAGGGATCCCACCCGGTGATTGATGTGCGAACTGGGTAGGACTTGAAGCCTGGACAGAGGTTAGCGTCAACTATAGGCTATCACAAGCGGGTCAATACGTACCTTCGATAATCAGCTCCTCTATTCTCATCTCCGCTCTTTATGTGATCTGGTAGAATGCCGCTGGGACGACGATCGTGGAGCGTGCCTGGAGGGGATATGGTCAAGTACAAACAAGTCGCGTCTCCAAAAGGTCACGTGACCGTTAGCCCGCCATACCGGACCAATCCGAGACACCGTGTCGTCCGTGGTATTCGTATAGGACCTCGACTACACAAAAATATGTTGTCCAGGCGCTTCTTTCTTTTTTCACATGCATTAAATGTCTTAAACAAAAATTTACTCGAACCAGGAGGAAGCAAGGCAACCGAAAAGGTGGAACAGCGGAGGGAGCGAGGAAATGCAAGACCCAACTCTATACAACGTATACGTCCAAATAATCTGGACCCTCAGAAGGGCCACTTTACTGACGTTTTATTCAGTTTTATATAGTGGCTCCACCCGGATATTGTGGTGGAGCAGCAGAATATGGTTAGTTCATCCGGTGCCGAAGCTTTTGGCTCGGTTCCGGCCCCACTTTTTATGACATTTTGTGACGTCAGGTGGGCCGCTTTTTGGATCATACGCCCAGATTCCATTTAATTTGGATCCCGATCCAGATAATTTGTATGTTCTAGTCATACAGAGCAAAGCAAACACAACGTACAGCGGAAAAGACATAAGGGTTACAAAAAGGGCCGTTAGTCGAAGCGGACTGGATAGACAGATAGAATTGACATTAGAAACTCCCATAAACGCGGGAGGATGTTTCAAATTTTAGTAAGAGCCGCGAGACGGTGGTAGCGGCCAAAGATGGCGGTCAGTGCGAGGGCGATACACATAGGGAAGATAATGGCGTGCGACGCTATGGCGCGGACGTTCCCTAATAACATGTTCAACGGTCTAGGATCGCAAGGGCAGGTCGGTTTTGGGGGAGCATTTGTCGGTTAAACTCGCCAACAAACGCATGTCGTGAAGCCTGAATAAGGCGACAGTGAACAGTACGCCCTCAGTCAGCGCTGAATCGATCATGATTAGCTTTCAGCACCAATATATTCGATCGGTATCTCTCTGCATTAAATGACGATCCATTGCAACTACATAGGCCCATAGATATATACAGTTAGGCTATTTATTTCGGACCGATTTAATCAGCGTTCATTGGCAAGAAATCGCAACCAAAACCTAAGACTCCACCTACTTTGACATGACCATCACGCGACCGCCAGACCCGTGGGTCACGGTCAGTAGCGCTCACCAACCCGCGGGTAAGTTACTCTAACATAAATAAAATAAGAGCTTTTGATTGGCAGCTTAGCAAAAACTATCATCTGGAGCCCCAAAGCCTACCACAAGCGCAAGAAGACATACTAACGTTACCAATGAACACGTTCTTCGAGAACCCCCACGACGTAGTGTTGCCGGTCACACCTACGCAACGTGTCCATCTGTATTGAACTACTGTTTTCTGCGACACCGTTTGCTGTGGCTCTGACCAAGCATGGAAGCCAAACTCCTGCTTCTCCATTTTCAGGTGTGGATTCCCTGTCCCTTTTGTCCCCCCCCTTCATGTATAACCCGTTTCAATCCTTGACTATTACATTATTATAGCCTACTTTACCCCTTTCCCGCTGTACATCGGTGTTTCATGGGTCTCGTATTAGCTCCCCATCCGTGTTCACCCGGTCCGTCCCCCCGTTTTTCGGTTGTTTCTTCTTGCACCCAGGCAGGATCTCGAATGATTATTACTTGAAACAATATATTTAAGCGACAAGTATCCTGCAAGTAATTCGAGTAGGATATCAATTCCCTAGACCTTCACTATACATATATGCCGGTAACAGAATGTGGCGCATATAGCCTGCCCCGTATTGGTAAGTTGGGTGCACTAAAAAATTCTCTCTCCCTCCTGCTGGACAGTGTCTGTTCCATCCGAAATTTCCGTGGGTTATTCGCATACGGCGACAACTCGCATTCATAAGTATACTAACCATACCCCTGTTGCATCTAAAACCACGGGTTTGTATTTGTGCACTAATGCAGCTCTCCGATTGAATTTCAATGTAGAGAAATAAATATTTACGTATAGCTACATGTACCCTCGATCAACTTCGATTGGGATCTAGAAATTACGAACTTTGTTAATGGTCCATATCAGAGTTACCTGCCCCAAATTCGCACTAACCATTGTTTAATCTATGCAATGTAGCCTCAATCCACCCCTCTATAGTTCCTGGGCTAAGTAGCTGTTTCCAGACGGCACGAGTCTCTAGCTCTTGTATCTGTTCGCACAGTGTTTCATACTCTTGGCGGCGCCTTTCACCCATTGCTTCATACGTATCCAGCAGATTTCGCATAGATCCTATTCTGTGTGGATGATCAGCCCCAAGCGCACGTTCAATTCCATCCGCCACCAGTTTTCCGAGCTGCTCTGCCTGCTCATATCGACCTTGACTGTGGTATATGCTCCCGAGATTGTTCATGTTAGCCAATGTCTCCGCGTGCCCTTCACCGTACGCCTGCTTCCTAGCTTCTAGCACCTTCACCTGCAGCTCCTCTGCTTCATCATATCGACCCTTGGCCCAGTAGGTTAACGCCAACTCGGCCATTGTTGTCACCGTAGAAGGATGCTCTCCTCCTTGCCTGCGCTTCCTCACTTGCAGCACATGCTCCTGAATTGATTCTACCTCGTCGAATCGATTCTGAGACCAGTATGTAGATGCGAGTACCTGCATCGAAGTTAGGGTCGAGGGGTGCCACTGTACACTGTAGATATTCTGAATTTCAGTGTCGGATTCTTAAAATCTCACATTCGCGCCGCAAGCACGTTTATTCCAAACTTGATTGAGTTTGGAAAACCCGATCCACTAGTGTTGGAAGGAGTGTACGGTGCTACAACGTTCTCGGTCCGTAACTTCCGAACTGTCAGTCGAGGTACACAATTGGACATATATTGTTCGAGGCGCATGCTGTACCCCAACAAAACACCACTTCCCATTGCGATATTTCATTGTAACATAGCCATTAGAATCGATGATAAGCTGGTTATATTACACTCCTCCGTGAGCAAGGAAATAGCTCTACAAAAAGACTTAGGTCAAGTACCAACAATTTGATCCATCTGAACGGACAATCTTGCTTGTGATCAAGGAAACTTACATATACGAAACAAGGTCCAGTGATAGCAAAAAAAAGAAAAACGAGCACTCCTTACCTTTTGGGCAAAAATGTCAGTGTACTAGGGTATGTTGAGAACTGGGCAAGTAAATGGAGTTCGGGGGCGGTGCCGTTGCGAGTGTCACGCGTTGCACGGAGCCAAAGAGGTAGTGGGCGGGTGATTGGCCGGGACTCGCGCGCGGCCGCTCATGATGACGCACCTGTGACGTAGAGCGACTAAGCGCTGATCAAAGGTTATTCGCTTACTTTAAACTGTCTTTTTCTCTAGCCACAGCCACCCGATCTACCTGAAAACTGTATCATTCGATGCGCGACAGCAGCGCGCATCGAATGGTGCTACCTACTAGCTCATGAGGTGAGCAATCCGGTCAAGTAGCTTACTCTTGCACAGCCAGCTCACCCGCGGATTCAAACGCTCCACCGCAGATCAAGTTGACTTCGCGTGCTCCACCACCTTGCTCCCACTCGCACATTGCCCTTTCCGTCAAATCGCAACATTAACAACGTAGTTCCTATGTAGATAATTTAAGTGTCGAGTCGGAGCCAGCTTTGGAGGGTTGCTCTTTTCGGTGCTCTCGATATTGGTATGTGTGGGTCGCGTGGCCTTGTAGTTGGCTTGAAGGTGAGCCATACCATCCTACATGACTCGCCTCTCGTGTTTACGGCTGACTCGCTTTGCACCCCAGAAAGGTTCTTATAATTTATTCTATGGGATACGCTGAAGCACTTGATGGTAAGCACCAACGTCGTGCATTTGGTTGACTATCGCCTGCTGAAACACCACAGACGCTGATACCGTGGTGCTCGATTGACAGAACGAGGGCTTAAAAGAAAGGTAACTGGGGTTCTGCCGTAGCTCTGGGCTATCACGCTGAAGAATCAATGATGTCGATGCTTCTTGTGTCATTCGCTAGCTCGACCAAACGATTCGCATTTGACTCGATGTAGACTGCATGCATGACCAAGACTGTAGTATACGATCCCATTTTGTACCAGCCTGTAATATACCTTTTGTATATGAGAATAACCAACCAGTAGTCGCATATTTAGTATTGTGGTTCCTATATTTCAATGTCCAAGCTGCGACCAAGAGCACGAGAGTGTATTTAAAATCGCACCAGGAGGGCTATATAATTCAGTGACACTAATGCATAAATGACAACTGAGCAATGCCGTTTTCTTACGCCCAGAATGTTGGAATCGGTCGTTCAAAAGTGCGTTATTTCCAAATCCCTTCACCACCGAAAACAGGACTTACAGTGCTCAATCCCATATTTATAGCTTGCAAATCCCAAAACCCCAGACGTGAATCTCGATCTTGAAATTCAGCACCCAGAGAGTGTCAAGTGTGCTCGCCCCCTTTGACTCGCTTTTCGGCATCCACTACTTTGACCAGCAGCGCCTCCGCTTGTTCGTATTGACCCTCGGCCTGGTAGGTGTATGCAAGCTGGTGCATACGGTGGAGTGTATAGGGGTGCTCGTGGTCATGTGTTCGGTTGGATGTGTCAAGGATGCGTAGCTAGAGCAACTCTGCATCGCTGTATCGACCAAGGTCGTAGTAACTTACCGCAAGGCTGTCCATGGCCCGGAGCGTTTGGAAGTGCTCAGGCCCTGATACTAACTTGCGGGTCTCCACCACTTGCTCCAATAACACAACCGCCTCTTGGTACCTCCCTTGTGCGCTGTACACGTCCTCAAGCTTGCGCATGCTAATCAGAGTGGTGTCATTCTCTTCTCCAAGCACTTCTCGTGTGCTAGCAAGTTCTATTTGGTTTATTTCCTCCTGCTGTTGCCACATCCCGCTGCGATAGTAGGCCTCTGCGAATCGAGATGCTTTGTTCGCGCTTAGCCTCGGTTGTCGCCCAAGGAGCCTTGTCACGTGTGGTTCCACTTTACACTTATATTCTAAGCTCTCGGGCGTGTTGTCGTAATCGATTGATAAAGCGAGCAGAAGAGACGTATGCTTTATAGCGATATATATCGGATAATTAACCACAGTACTCGCCCAGTCATGTACCAACACGTGCAAGGTGCATGCTTTGCTCCCTTGATCGTAGGTGACGAGCGAGTACGATAAAAGTCCGATCATATGATCCAGGAAAGCGCTCCAGTCAAGATAGGGTTTCAAGCAACCTGTAAGGTATATTCTTGCTTCTGTCTCCCACTTGCTTTCGGGGATCACGGGCTTGTACCTGGGTAGATTAGTAGCTGCTCGTCGAAATGTTTCTTCTGAGATATCCCTGTGGTGCATGAACGCCATTAGGTGCAAAGTTCGGTGGGTATGGGGGCCCAGAAGGCTGTAGCTCATATGCCAAGTGGTGTATACGCTTTTTTGATAACTGTCTACTCGAACAAGTAAATGGTTGTACTTTTCAAGCGTTCGCTGCTTGTGCTGCATGAATATGTCGAGGTAATCCACAATGGTGCACTTAGAGCTGAATATGTATGCACCCGCTTTGACAATTGCCAGCGCTAAGTAGCCTAAATGCTAAGCGGTGGTCAACTATTCGCCTTCGTGAACTCCAGGTCAGTTATTAGAACATACCTCCAACAATTTAGGCGCCCCTTCGCGTGCTACATTGGATAGTTGATGCGGATCCATTCTGGCGGTCTTCAAGAGTAGCTCCATCGCTTCATCTGGCCGCATACCTGACACCATGTTTTCAGAGTTTGGCCCCTGCGACAGCAACGCATACTGATCGATTCGAGTTGTCACTAGAATGCTACCCGTATTTCCTGCCGGAAAGTACTGCTGGGTATCTACTTTGGGGTTGTCTGCGTTATCGATGACCATCAGCCACCTTTCGCGTCGGTTTCCAAGCCATTGCAAGCCCTCTTCGTGCGACTCGCCAATCTTCTTCTCGGCCAATCCTTGAATATCTAGCTAGCACATGATAAGGCCCCACCGTCTAACGATGTTTCTGAGCGTTGACTAGATGCCGGTAACCCCGGCAGCTCGTGCTACTTCGGGTCTAGTGAGCACTCAGAAGCATCGTTAGACAGTTCAAGCTAGTGTATGCTAGCTAGATATTCGGGGATTGGCTGAGTCCCCAGTGGCCGTTCCGCGGCCACGGGTCCCCCGCTCTCCGGTCCTTTCGTGCTTTCCATATTCCCTTCTCTTTCTCCTCTCCTCGCCACCTCGTTCCCTTTGTATTTCCTTTTGTATATGCACTACTTTACACAAGCCGGCGCGTCCGATAGGCTGAGTCTACTCAATTTGTTGTTAATTACATGATAATAAAGATATTCTATACATTGCTGAAGCACCGTGACTAAGAGTCTTGCTTGTTAGAACTGAAGCTCGATATCGAATCGGCCACCATATTATCGACGCGTCTTAGGGGGGAAGGTCTATAGAGATTGACCAGATATCAAATGGTCAGAGGACCGAGGGGGTCTTGTGTACATCGCGTTCCATTTATACAGGACCTGTTGAGCGTAAACACGGGGAGTCGATGAATAAAGCTCCTGGGAAGTACGGCGTGACGCCTACGAGGGGAAAAAAACATCGAATGGATGTTTTTTCTGCACCTCCAAAGTCGTCAACCATGCATAAATGCTACCAAGCTTGGGCGTACTCAGTGTATCTTGGCTTGGATCTCTCCAGAGACCAAGGTAAAGTTAGCAGCCCCACTCTTGAGTCTAAGAGTGTTCCAGGTTGACCGCGACTAAGCATTTCCGATGAGGCGTGTCACGTTGTTTACTCTAGCTTGTATCCAACAGCGATTTGTTTACCGAAATCCAATCCAACTTGGTGACGATTTCAACCACAAAGCCACACCTAGTAAACAAAATTATCAGAGTATCATGGAAACGATAACTGAAGTATTTACATTCTGAATATCATAGGGATCGGTTCGCACATCAATAACCCTTTGTTTATAGGATGCTCCAGATTCGGTTGTCCGCAAATATAGGAGGTTATATTCTCGAAACTCATATATCGACCAATCAGCACCTTATGACGACACCCGCCAACGCCTATCCTCGATTAGTACGCAGAATTCCCACATCCTAGACGATCACTTGATGGCTTGTCGTGATATTGCAACTGCCTGTGCAAGGCGACCCGACCCCTCAAGTCAACATGCGTACGAATCGGCTTTATCTACGATCGATGCAGAAGTTTCAGCTATTGACGAACGGGTTGAGAAGATGTTTCGAGCGCGTCAAATACTAGTAGATGCTCGGAATCGATCCAAGATGACTGCCCCTATCTACTCTCTTCCCTGCGAAGTTTTGTCGCGCATTTTTTTGGAAGCTGCATGCCATCATACGCATGATGATGACCAACTTCCTGATTTCTTCCCGGCAAATCCGGTGACTATATCTGCTGTTTGTAGGCTATGGAGAACTACGGCCGCTGATTGTCGTTCACTTTGGAGCCATCTTGATATTGTCATTGACGGAAGCACGGGCCACAAGCGGTACTATCCATCAAGCGAGATTTGGGAACGCAATCTGAAGGGATCTCCACTCCAGCTCCATGTTCAACAAGTCAGATTTTCTATCGAAGAAAGTCCTGAGAACGCGCGAAATCTCTATGGCTATGATTCTGAGGACAGCGATGAGGTTCGAGATCGGGTCGTGGAGCATGCCAGTTCGCAGCTGTTTCGCTTTTTGGTACCACTTGCTTTACACATGGACACTGTGGAGTTCTGTTGCTATTCTGACTTTGACGATTTTCTTACCCCTTTATTTCGGCGTCTGATAGATGCTGGCAAAACTCGAGCAATGAAATCTGTCAAGGTCACTCACGGTTGGATACAGGACGCATTTTATCTGGAAGCCGCAAACCCGCTGTTCTCTCCCTCAGCGCCTGACGACTACCAAGCCTTCTTCCATTCTTTGTCGACTCTGGTATTGCGGAACGCATACGCACCCTTGCTGCATATGCGCCTCCCTCACTTGGTTGAGCTCCGACTTGAAAGCCCACCTGTACATGATCGGCTCCAAGTTACACAAAAACAGGTTGCAGACGTCCTTGCTTCATGTCCTAAGCTCCGCTCTTTAATGTTGTTCAACCAGGCTATAAAGCGTTCCGACACAACCCCCCGCCGAATTCATCTTCCCGACCTGCAGATCCTGAGTCTACGGTGCTCCTATGATTATGGTACACATCGGCCAGATTTTGTGTTATCTCTGATCAACCCAGGGGCTCGTTCATTACACATGAGCATTTCCGTCCCGTCTCATGCTGCAACCCGTCCCGATTTTTTGCCTGGCTTCACCTCGTTTATTGGTCGCGCCAACGTCACAGTTTTATATGCAGAGAATGTTTCGCCTGGTCGGTTTTGGTTTGCCTCAGAAATCAATCCGCTGCCTCACGTTCACACTCTTGCCCTCAAAGACTTCTATTTCGCGGATGAGTATACATCTGTAGCTCCATCGACTAGAGAATCTACAGTCCATGTCAACCCAAGTGCGGTAGACCCATCCTTCGCACCTTGGCCCCGCCTTCGGAAGCTGTACATGTCCGGCTGTCTCACACAGCCGTCGCATCTTCATCAGATCTTGGCCTCACATCCTATCGAACGACTCTCCCTTCACGATTGCTGTGACAAGTTTTGTCCGGACGAAGCTCAACAGCATAGCTTCAATCGTACAATCCGGGAGCTGCTTTCGCACACTGTTACTGATATTCAAATTCTGGACGAAGGCGAAAGAGAAGAGACACATGATTGGTTGTTTGTAGGCACACGAGGTGATTAGCACCAGCTACGCCAATTGAGATACCACTCATTAGTTTAAATATCATATGATTTTGGTTACGTATCAATGAGTGACATTTGATGAAAGAGTAGAGCCGTGGTACATCATGTGCGATTCGTTTGTTTTGTAAATAAATCACGAAAAGCCGTGGGTGTTACAGGAACCAAAGGTTGTGGGGTTTGGTTGACAAGATGTCCCACCGTAGTCGGTCCACGTGAAAACAAGGGAACCTCCTCCCCAGCCGTTGATCGAATTATTTGCAATCGAGAGACCAGCCATTCGGCGGTGACAATCAGGAAGTATCGATTGGAGAGGATGTGGAAGCTGTAAGACGTTTGAATCGGCATAGAATGTTAGTGACAACCATCTTCGTGGCTCACTCATGTTCATGTCTTGGCCAGACGACAGCCTACTAAACAATGCTAGTAGCTACTCGCTCTGGCCTGACGCGAAATTGGCTTTGTCGTGGTTGTCGGATCTGGACGAGTGATCACTAGATTGGGAGGTTGAAATTGAGAACAATTGGGAGACGATCGGTTTTCTCGGAGTTGGCCGCATAGCGTTCGTATCCGTCTCGGCGAATCCCCTGAACGGCTTCCTGGGATGATTCCGCATCCCATTCAGCTTGTCCCTGTTCCAGCTCTGATCCGAACTTAAGAAACCATCCGGCTCATCACTTGGTTATCCTCGTCCTGATGGTCTCAAGGTATTCGTCTGACGTGCTAAAAAAAAACAGTAAACGTCAAAAAAGGCTATAGACACGAGGCGATGGGCGGATGGGAGGTAGATAGGAAAGATGGGTAGACACTTTGGTTCAGTCATTAGCCCGAAAGAGGTAAGTGAATGGAATTCAGCACGTACTGACTTGCCATGGTCTCCAGAACGGATACGCGGCTCCCAAAGCGACCAGGATGCCAAGGATCCAGATCAACACACTATCTAAAAGATCGAAAACAGTGTCATTTTTGCCGGCAGTGTCAGCCTGATCCGTGGATCGAATCGAGTTCGTGTGCCCCGTCAATACATAAGTCTGTGTATGAAGCCGGACGCTTTGAAACAAGACGAGAGAACGCGGCTGCCGCCTCTATCCACGATTTATCCGAGTTGCGAGACTGATAGGATAAACATGTGCTGCGAAACATCCAGCAGGTCCTAAGACGGATGAGGCTGATATGAAGACCGTGAGGCAGACCGCACAACCCGCACCGAGCGCGTCGAGCCGCGCGCCTCAAAGCGGGTTGAAAATTGTTTTGCTAGGCGTAATCAATCTGCAATATACGTGGGCTCAAACGGCATGGGCAAGAACGAGGGGCGCACATAAACCAGCGATATGGTGGCTACAAACAAGAATGACAAGTGGTGTACTCCGTTTGATATTCCTGCCCTGCACGATTATGCTTGGTTCATTGAGACCATTATTGCAGCTGGAGCGAGCAGTCCAGTCCAAGTGAAAGAACAGAGAAGCTGTGTGAGGTCTGACCGTGTACAATCTTCGTTGGCTTTTGGGCGTACATGGAACTACTGCTCATGCTGCTGGAGAGAGAGTCGGGACGAGGAGTGGCGGACCAGATCTGCGAGGGCCAAGCATTCGGGACCCCTGACATCCTGGCTATCATCTAAGGTTTGATCGACCACAATTGAACCTGCCTCCTCGAATGGACATAATCGTGATAACATTGGCCGTATAAACGCGGCTATTTGATGCACTGATAATGCAGTGCACGACTCTGGATCAGAACATTCCGCTTACTAACCTTAACTCAATAGATCATCGGTTGCGGCTGCCCGGGGTACACGCGAACCGCTCGCTCCGAAATCCAGCCGATGAGCATGCCGCACTCTCGTCAAGTCACTGATCTCCTCAATTTGATCCCCCCCCAGGCCTTTCCATTCTCGTGCACCTGTTTTCGCTCGTGTTTTTTAATATGTCGCGCCTGAATGTTATCTCTGGGCCTCAGACTAACCTTAATCTCGAGCATTATTCACGTGTAGAGCTCTTTCAATGGGCCTAGTTAAAGTCAATAATGGATTGTATTCATCCCCATGCCACCTCACCATATGAAGCAGTTGTTCCAATTGAGTCCACTAGACCGGGGTACCCGTTCTATTTTCCGACATCCTGGCGTTCGCCAAGCCTAGGTGTGACCCATGATTAGTGATTCTGAGTCGCCCGGTCCCGGATATCAAGCAAGGCACAGCTACCCCTGAACCGCTACACCTCACTCAATCAGCTGCCAGCGAAACTAAGCCCCGCACACCATCGTTAACTCATATGACTGCCAGTCGACTATCTTGTCTCTTGGCGAACCGATAAGTCTACGAGTATGCGCACGTCTACTTGTCACTTGGGAGAATTGACGGACAGAGGGCTATATTTTACCGTATTCATAAAGCGGGCTTACAGCCATTCGATCGCAATACAGAACCTCGTCCATTTCGTGATGCATTTACTGCTCAATTCTGTTTTGTTGCTTGTTGTTGCGTCAACTGGTGTATCGGCTGTTGTAGATAACTACGGCCAATGCGGAGGGCCTGGTTGGTACGTGTATCATATGCTGACAGATTGCATATTCAAACGGGAGAAATTCTAGGACCCTGGACACGACTTGCAATGTCGGCTGGGAGTGCCATTTCTATAATGAATGTGAGTGGGCAATCTCGTACTTCGAAGCATAGGCTTATCCTACCTCCAGATTGGAGCCAGTGCATCCCGGCTGTCTTGACGACAAAGTCTACGTCTTCACTTCCTCCAACAACATCACCAATTCCAACCCCAACTGTTACTACACCAACGCCTACTTATTCCGCTTGTATCGGGGCACTCATGGTGGGTTGATGAATGATTGAACTCCAGATTCGTTTAGATCTTACAACTCGGCTCTACGGCCGTAGCCTAGGAGTACTGGCCCTTCGATTCACGCTCTGGATGGATGGGCCAAAAACACCTGGCTCCAGAGGTCTAAAACGAGTGAGTATTTGGCTCATGGATTGCGAACTCACTTTTAATCATTTTGTAGCGAGCGCTGCTATTCTGGGACCTGCTATATCCAAAGGATGGTTTCTCGCTGGGAGCACCATGTTAGTGAAACAGCCAACACGACCTGAGGCTTTAATCTAAATGATCCACTCCAGTCGTTTGATTTCAGGGAGCTGTATTTCGCAGTACCCAAGCCTTAACATCCAAACGGCAACCACATCTTACAAACCGTGAGTTTTTATGTATGTGGTATCCTACTATACGTTAAATAGTGGCTCTTTTATAGGCTCGCATTCGCAGGTATCGCAAGGACGGACAATTGGAGTTATGGAGGAGATGGCAGTCTGACCATCAGCGGAAACAATACTTTTATCGCCTGCGACGACGGTAGTCTGTACTTCCAGACTGGAAAAGACTTCCCAGCTGGAAACTGCACCACAACAAGGCTCACAATACGCACGGAAATATAGACTGTAACAATTCAATGGCCTTATGTTGACTAGATGCGAAGATGTGGTTGTATTTGGGGGTTTCATGAATAAATGACATGTAAACATTGTGTCCCAATAAGGCCATATTGGAGGTTGATTCAAACAAGCTGTCATACTACTCAACACAAAACCCAAACAACGGATTGGTATAATTCCTCGTTATCGTAATCTGGTCTCTCGGAATAACTGGTTGAAAGCTCGTTTTGTTCAGCTGTTAGCGATTCCGAGTCATTGCCGAGACCGGTGTGCCCGAACTCTTCCTAAGCCGAGTATATTGCGCGTGAGAGGGTACCCGGCTAATCTATGGTGATCTAATTGATTGAAAGAGGTGTTGACCTATACTACCGTCTCCAGCTTAAAAGGAGAGATGTATGAAAGACCTTGACAAAAGCGTCCGTTGACCTCGACGATGCGTTTTACATCTGTCTTTTCTGTTGCTGCCGCTGTTATAGCCACTACCGCCTTGGCCCAGCAGCAGAACTGGGGTCAGTGCGGCGGTATTGGCTGGTGAGTGTCTCTATAATAGCACCACGTAACCACAATTGAGCATTCAATTTATAGGACGGGGCCAACGACCTGTAACACTGGATGGGTTTGCCAATACTTGAATGATTGTGAGCCGAAAACCTTCCAATTCATGGGGTATAACTTACGTGTTATATAGGGCATTCTCAGTGCTTACCCGAGGACTATGTTTCGTCCATATATCAAAGCACGGCTAAACCCACTTCTACTGCTAGTCCCACTTCTTCCGCCAGTCCCACTTCTATTGCTACTCCACCGCCGCCACCGCCGCCACCGCCACCACCGCCGCCACCACCTCATCCCACTCATACTCCTAAGCCCCCTCCTACTCCTTAGTGATGCTGCAATTTGCACAGAGATGTCATGTATTCTATCCAGTAAAGCCATCCATATTAAAGCGCATAAACCTCAAAGAATCTACCAAAAAACCAGCGTAAAACGATGTGTAGCAGAATTAGCGAATAGAACCGCCTTGTAAGCATTTGGGCTTAGCAGACGAAAGCTCAATTGAATCATCTTGCTATATAATCTATGCAATTTATTTAAACCCGCCAAGAGTTCAAGAACTAATGATAATCAAATACACTGAATCGATTGATTGGGCGGTGCGTCACGAAAAAGTGGAACTTTCATTAAGGTCCAGAATTGTAATTGTCCATAATTGAGTTAATTGCCCTAAATCTTTGTAAATCAATGTAACACAGTCCTGAAAGTCTCCCAATCGACCTTATACTCTTTCTACACAAGGTACAACTGCTTGGTAACCCGTGTATTGTATCGTCACGCAGCATACATGCTGATACTGTCAGGTCACATGACCATAAATTGAGTAAATCGACCTAAATTAACCTAAATTAAGCGCCTCGGATCTCAGTTAAGAGGAATTAGCGCTAATGAAACAGCGGGGGTAGCAAATCCCCTAAATCCTATAATTGAGCATAATTTGAGTCAATTAGGCTCAATTTGTGTGCCATGTTTTTCCTGACGTGAAATCGTCCAAAGTCACAGTACAACAATCCAAAATAAATATCCAGCAAACTTGCATGCACCGAATGAGGGATATCTTGACTTTTTTTGTGAAAAAATGCGCATACAGGAGCTGAGGTTGGACGAGAGAGGGTATGCGAGCATGAGTACCCCTCGGCGAGACAGGGAAAATGGGCTGTGGTTCTGTAAAGCGGTGGCTGTGCCTCTGCCAATGGACTGCTATCTGAGTGGCGCTTCCTCAGCTGGTCTCTTGCTACCAGATCCTGTCAATACTCCTAGCTAGTGGATCGGCTCTAGTACAGCTGGGAGAAAACTTGCCAGGAGAAGGTGACTGACTCCCACATCGTCCGTTTTGATCTAGACCATCTTCGATGGTTTCGGTATGTTATCTCTCATCCAAGACACAGCATAGCTGAACTGAGAATACATAAGTCGATCCAACACCCCTACTTGCTTCCTCCGGAGATTTGGGTTCGCATCTTTCGCCGAACAATATGCCACTGTGGGCACGATGAATCCAAACCTCCCACCCGACGTCATTCTACCCCTGTGATATTGTCTACCGTGTGCAGATTATGGAGAAACATCGTCTTGGCTTGCCGCTCGCTCTGGGTTCACTTAGATATCTTAATTAGCAAGGCCAGACTATGCCACTTCCCCCCGATCGGATCATGGCTACGATACTTAGAAGGTGACGCACTGCATATCCACATTCGACACTGTGGATTTAGTCTACTTACCTCAACTAGTCTCTTCGATCCACCCGAAGAATCTGCCCACCACGGTGACCGTCTAGGTGACCAGGAGTTGGATGACGACGAACTCTCCGGAGCCAAAGTTAGCGAATCGAATGACGTGGACACAATAATCCCACGCTTGATCAAATTTTTGACGCCTCTCATTCCGTTCACGCGCACTCTCGAGATAATCTACTCACGCCACTGTCCTAGTCTCCTGGTCGAGCTCGCACGTTGCTTAAAGGCTGCTGATCGCACCTGCCTACAGCTCAACACCATGCGGCTTGTCTATGACAGAACTGGTTTTCCTATGCGTTTCAAGAACGAAGAACTAGAAAAAGAAGAGTTCCGAGCCATATTTGCTAGCCTGAAAAGCTTGAGCTTACGCAATGTCCACCCAAGCGGGGGCGTGACCGTAGGACTTACTAATCTTGTCCGACTGGAGCTCGAAGGGAATGGTCCATGCGACTATCTCTCACGGATTACGCTCAGAGGACTAGCATACAACTTGTCTGCGCTTCCCAGACTCGAGTATTTAGTGTTACATAGTATTCACATTCGTGACTACTCAGCGGAAGGCGAATTGCAGCGTGTTGTGCTCAGCCAACTTCAGTTTCTGAGTGTACAGTGCACTGGAGATTCGCTATCGGGAAGTGAAGAACTCGAAAGGATTCTTTCTATCATTCTTCCTGGACAACTTCCGCTTCATATGAGTATTCTTCTGCCCGAGAATTCCAAGTTCCCACATGATATGCACGAGTTGCACTCATTTTTCGGCCGAGCACACATAACGATTCTAGAGGCATGGGCTGAGTCAAACAATACCTGGTTTGCGTCTCAGCTTAAACCTCTGCCCAATGTGCATACCCTATCTCTAGGCCGCTGTCATTTTTCGCATGCAGCCAGAAGTTATGTGAACCCGGGTCCAGTTAGTTCTTCATCAGTTCTCTGGCCACAACTTCGTAACCTGCGCCTCGTGTCATGCGGAATTGAGAATACTTATTTTCAGTGGATTTTATCGACTCACAAAATTCAAACGCTTTCCTTGGAAGGGTGCTACGATGCCCATATACCTAACTCGGACGACCGGTCGCAACCCTAGGAAGAATATAGAAAATCAGAGTCTGCCAAATACGTCGTCTACATCCAGCTTGTTCTGTAGAAATCAAATATGTATATTGAGTGTATATAAAGCGTTAGAGAAGAGAGTGAGTCAGTGAAGAGATGGCGTCCAGAGGGCCCGGGAGGGCCTCTATTTATGCCTACAAATCGCTCCGAGTCACACGTGATTGGCACTTACTTGACTCGATCACTGAATCATTCCTCTAGCACTTTCGAGCATACATGAGTGGCTTTTACATGTTCTGCTAGATCGTTACACTTCATAGGCTCAGATCTCATTTTGACCCGATGTCTCACTTCACCTGTCATTATATACATTCGCCATTCGTTCATCCCACACAATATGTAAATGAATGCTACCTGTACATCATCAAATAGCATCGAATCTGTCATGCAGCATCATTCAATTCTACTGTACGCTCCGCGCTAAGTCACAGTTATTACATTTTGGGGCATGCAAACGCTGGAGCTCACCGCTATGTATTTTCATGTGGTAAATGTCTATTCCGCTTTGTGAAAGGCCAGAATGCTGCTATTTTTCAAATACAAGGCCCTGACTTGGTCCCAATCTACGATGAGAATTATCCAGCTTTCATCTTTTACAGGCTTTACAGAGCTACCACATATAACAAGATTCAATAAAATCTGTTGATAGCCAATATCATACATTCAACTTCTTACGCTATCATACAGAAGAATCGAGACACCAATAAAATATGTCCTAGATCCTGTTCGCGGCATGAACACGATCCGATCTACCCTCCTCAACTTTATAAGTTCAACCGCTAGCCTCCCATTCTTTCACCTGCTCTTGCAGTATTCCATACTCTTCTCGACGCCTGTCGATCATCGCTCCATACGTCTCGAGGAGATTGCACATATGACGGAGTCGGAGTGGATGTCTGAAGCCAAAAACATGCTCCCCGGTATCTACTACTTGCTTTCCAAGCTCCTCTGCCTCTTCGTATCGACCTTGATCACGGTACGTGCATGCGAGGTTGCTCATGCAGGTCAAAGTCTCTGGATGATTTTTGCCGTACGCTCGCTTCCTAATATTCAGAACCTTCAGCTGCAGCTCCTCCGCCTCGCCATATCGTCCTTTAGCACTGTATGCGAGTGCTAACTCGTTCATCGCAATCAGCGTATTAGGATGCTCGTCACCTTGCCTGCGTTTCCTCACCGCCAGCACATGCTCCTGCATTGACTCCGCTTCACTGTATCGAGCCTGATGGTAGTACGTGGATGCGAGTCCGTGCATAGAATCCATAGTATGAGGATGCTCTTCGCCTTTGACTCGCTTGTAGTCATCTACCACCTTTAGAAGCAATGCTTCTGCCCGATCGTATTGACCCTGAGCTTGGTACGTGAGTGCAAGCGAGTGCATGCTGTCGAGTGTGTTGGGATGGTCTTCGCCATAGACTCGACTGGATGTGTCGAATATGCATGCCTGGAAAGACCGCGCATCGGCATATCGGGCTAGACAATAGTACGTGTCTGCAAGTTTTTGCATGGCCTTGAGAGTTTCACAGTGCCCATCTCCTGATACCCGCTTCCGGATCTCTACCACTTGCTGAAGCAAGGCTACCGCCTCCGTGTATCGGCCCAATTGCAGATAATCATAGGCTACATCCTTCTTGCTGATAAGCGTTGCACAATGCTCCTCCCCCAGAGCTTGCCGCCTTCCGTCCAATGTGAGTCGGTCAAGTATCAACTTGGCTGTATATTTACCGGTACATTCGTATACCTGACTGAACAGCGCAGTTACATTGGCGGTTGGTTGCGCGTGTTTTTCTAGTAGCCTGTTCACATGCACCTCGATCATGCGTTTGTATGTCAGACTTTCCATGGTCTCTTCGTAGTCGATCGACGTTGCAAGAAGTAGCGCAGTATGCTCTATTGCGATATCTGAGTGGTAAGCGGTCAGAGTCCTTGCCCAGTCATGCACCAGCACGTGCAGAGTATATTCGTCGTTCACTTTGTCATAACTCATGAGCGAGTAGGATAAAAGCTCAGTCATCGAGTCTATGAATACACTTGAGTTCCATGAGCCATTTGGATGAAGGTAAGGCCGCAAGCACTCGACGAGGTGCTCTTGGACTTTGATCTCAGATTTTGTTGCTGGGATCTCAGGCTTCAAGGATGAGAGACTGATTGCCGCCCGACGGAAGGTATCTTCCTTGATACCAGTGTGGTGCATGAATCCCATGAGATGTAGCAGCTGCCGCGCGCTTCGACCAAGTAGAACATAGCTCATGTGCCAGGTAGTATAGACGGTTCTATTATAACTATCCATTCTCGCAGGTAGTCGCTTGTACTTCTCTAGTGTTTCTTCCCGGTGTTGAATAAGCATATCCAGATAATTTTTAATCGATCGTTTGGATACGAAGATATATGCACCCGCCTGCACAATTGCCAGGGCAAGGTATCCCACGCTCTTATAAACAGACTAGCAATGAGCGTCAAATAAGGAGAGATACAGAGTCATAGCTCACCTCAAGTAACTGTACGGCCGCTGCGCGCTCCTCTTCAGGTATCTCCCTCTCTAACCTAGCTAGCTTTAGCAACAGTGAGAGTCCCTCTTCTGGCCTCATTTTGGCAACGCGACAGTCAGAGTTCTGACCGCGTGCCAGCAATGCATACTGCTCAATTCGAGTAGTGATGAGTATGCTTCCGGTGATCCCCTCTGGTAAGTATTGATTGATATCGACTGACGGGTCGTCTGCATTATCGATGACCATCAGCCATCTCTCATGACGACTACTCAGCCAGTTCAGCGCAACTCTGCCTGTTATCGAAAAATTCGAGCCTGGTTAAGGAATAGGGGGGGAGGTATATAATATTGAGGATAGCAAGTACGATACACGATGGACACAGAACGCGGTGTGGTGGGGGATCCGAGAGACGCCGAAGGCGGCTCAAGGATGTGTGGCCGGGCCGCCAGCCACGCGAGCGGGGCTCGAGGGCGGGCGGCAAAACCGTGTCCGTCGGTAGCGGAGGGTGGGCGGGACAAATATAAGTCGGAATAAGTATATTTACCTCTAATGGAAAACGCACTTGCCATGGCCGCGCGATTCGCGCGGCGCTGTCTGTCGTATCATGCTACCTAAGAGTGGTGGAGAGGAGAAGAAGGTCGATAGTAGGGCACGTGATCGGTCCGGCTCTATCGATCTGCGGCAGAGTATCACGCCTCACGTCTCCGCAGGCTGCGACCTATGTGTGCACTTTTCGTACGAGTCGCTGATTTTCTTTTGCTTTGCAAACGAGGTCAATGACGCCATGGCCGTTTCGTTGGTTGTTGCGTCGACGAAAATGATATCCGACCACATATTCTGCGTTATTTCTACGGTCTTGAGCGCCAGCTGGGTCTTGCCAGATCCACCGAGCCCATAGAGTACAAACACGCAGCGCCTCTTGTCGCCATGAGATATACACTCTACTATCTGGCTGATCGTATCTTCCCGGCCGGTGAACACGGGAGTTGGTGTGGGGCACAGCTTGACACTGTTTGCCGTGTCTCTTTCCGAACCACGTATCTCTCCATCTGAAAGCAAAGACATGACTAAGATACCACTTTGTGATTTGCACATACTTACCTACGTACTTCATTTGTATCACACCTCTTCTGGCTCCTATGACTCGCACCGCCTGGTTCATCTCGAGGTTCGTTCTTGCTTGATGCAAATATGCTCTCGTATGCGCTGTCACCATTTTCAGCTTTTCCCAGTCGCTAGACGCAAGACTCTGCATCCCTTGGTCGACGCTGAACCGAAAATACACTCCAGACGTAGATCTGAAGCGCATAGCAATGTTATGGGCCACTTCTTCCGCGTCCTCTGCGATTCGCTTGGTCGCCTGAAGCACGAGGTTAGGCATGAGATTTTTGAACCAGCTGACCTCCGGAATCTCGATTGTCGATGAGTGACCAGCCCCGATGCACACCAGAGCTGACAGATGCCTATTCGGAAACAGCGCCTTGACTTCGGCTAGCACATGCGCGGTTGGGTTTATGCATCCCAACCCGCCATCGACAAACGACTCCTGTGTGAATGTATCACCAATATCCACCGCCTTGAACAGCTCTGGGTGTGCCATTGAGGCTGAAGCTGCCTCCCATAATCTACAGTCCGGCATCTGGTTGACGGCGGCTTGGTAGGAGCGAAAGATGCGAGGCGTGCCCGCATTCATGTTGTGTTTCGACCTCGCAAAGATCATACTTTATTATGTTGGATGTAAGCAATGTCAACACACCGCTCTATTTATGCTCACGTCTTGGTTTGTTCCCCATCGGCGCTCCCGGCCATCATACAAGTATTCTCATCTCCAGTCACGTCCTTCACTATCGTTTTCAGGACGTCTCGTAACTTGGTTGTCTTATACATGGTCGTCCCAAGCAGCTTTCGGTGCGAGAATACGCCCGTCAAACTCAGATAGTACTGGATTGCTCGATCCACTGGCATCGCCAGGCGGCCTACGAGACATGCTATCACCCTGTACGCAAGCCCCTGATCATCATCCGCGTCTTCACATACAAGCATGACTCACGCTCCGGTCCCGGTACCAGCTACAACGTCAAAGTAGTCAGGTACGCTCGGCACACGCTCCAGTTTCATCTCATGCTGCATCCTTTTCATCATCTCGTCGAGAATAATGAGTAAGGACAGGCCTCGGGCGCCTCCTCCCTCTGTTCACTGTTCAGACTTCAGCTGGCATGGTTTGATGAGTAAGCTTCTGACCTAGGACGAGCACATTCAGGCCGTGAGAGACATTACGTTCGTCCGACATACTAGGCTGGTATATGACAAGCGAGTGTACAACTCAAACAATGGTTAGTTGAAACATGTGACATAATCATTTGGTCATGTATTGCACCTGTTGCGTCCCAAATTATCCGTACAGAAGTTCGCTGTGGATATTCATATGCAAGTGCAGTTTCGGTTTGTAAATAGTGACCTTGCTCGTTGAAATCACTCCGCCCCAAGACTCGCGTGCGGCAAACGTGGCTGGCCCTACTCTAGTGGAGGAGCCTAGAAATTAGTTAAGTAGCCGTGTTCTGGGTTATGCTAACGAATGTGCTAGCTGCGAACACGACTAGACGTACCGTGAACGTGATAGGTAGCGCCTGGACGCTTGGAGCTATTTGGCTTACAAAATGACCACTATCAAGGCCGATATAGGTCGAGACGGGAATGATCGGTACCGGTTCCTAAACTTCTTCAAGCTCAGGAAGACTGTATATAGCCGGTAAATATATCGAGTTCGTAGCGGGGACCAATACAATGCAGAGCTCATGTACAGCAGCTTATATACAAATTGTAGCATCCGTAGAAGTCATGTGGAATTCATAGATACATATGCGAACAGCTCTAGAAGCGAGGCGGCTATCATGCAGAACAGATGGGAGCGGCATAGCGACCTTAGATATTCGATCAGAACTGCCTCCTGGTATCGGATAGCGGTCAAACGGGCTGATCGGAGATAGGTCAATCTTCCTCAACAGTAAAATTACACACACCACGTAGGTGAACGCTCATCAAAACTATATCTATCATTCTGTCAATAAAGTTTGGTATCTTGAATGCAATGATAGTCATACGTCTGGATTTGGCTCATGGCCCACTCCCGATGCGCCTTTTTGCCACGCCGACGCCTTCATCCGGAGGTCCTCCCTCCCATGTATGACGAGACCAGAAACCCTCAGGGTATATTTGACGTTACACGATCAGGAACCAAAATCTAAACGACTTTCTCAACCCCCGAGCGAAGAGCGCATATAGCAAACTCACCGAAACCCCATTGAAACGATAGCCCTCGCCGCTATCACCGCCAAGTTCGCAATCAACACAGCCCGTGCAAACCCCCATTCAACGAGAAAAAAGTTCTATCTCTCATCCCAATCCGGAACAGCCAAGAAAACGAACAAAGCAGTAGCGCTGATCCTGGCTCGTGGAACGAGCGAATATCCTGACGTACGGGCATAGGACTACCCTGCTAGATCGTCCCTCATCTATCTCGCTGCAAATTGGACCGCTTCTCCACATTAGGGTGACCATGATAGCTAGACTCGCCAAACACCTTGACCTAACCGTCGGCCCGACCTGCACCAGTGCTCAACTTCGGACAACGCACATCCACTCGTCGATCGGCGGTATCCCGGATCCCGAAACGTCGCGGGAGGGTTGGGCCACGCACAAGCTCTTGGAACCGGGTTGGATTCGACGGCCTTGGATGAAGCTCCTAGCTATCTGTCGGTGACTCTTTTGGGTCGAACCCGCACTTTGTCCCCACTAGCTCAACCGACTAACCACTAGCGCGTGCCACTCTTCTGTCTGCAGTTGTTCTTCCGGTCCTCAACTTCGCAAAGTTGAATTCCACCGGAGTCGCTCCATTGGTACCCTTCGTCCCCCAAAGGCTCTCGAATTTTCCACGCGTACTGGACCGAGCTTATCGGATGCTCGCGCCCCACAACACTCTCAACCTGACCTGTTTCCGGTTCCCGATCCAACCTTGGGCTTCATTCTAGTCGATCATCCGGTCGTCTTCATACAGTACTTCGTCTTTGGTATCCCATGCTGTTTGTCTGTTGTGCCAAGAAAAAACAATTGAAGTCGAACAAGGTTCTAAGTGTAAGGTGCTAGTGAGGAGGGCAGCTGCGGATTGGAATGATGGGTGAACGCTCTGCTTGGAGTATTTGCTCGGAGTGTGAGGGTAAATGGACATAGGTACCTACTGACTCGTTATCGCCTTGAGAAACAATAGACAGCCTATTATATCACAAGGATGCCGGTGACCCGAATGAACACGCATGCGATATCCGCGGCAGCAGCCGGTAATCGACATCGGCGAGGAGAGGTCCAGCCATAAGTCACTTCTGCAGTGGCCTAGCAACCCAATGGTTCAGCTTTCACAATCGCCTGAATTACAGAAAGTGACTGACCAAAAAAACTGCCTACAACGCAAACAGGCGGAAAAACGGGTGTATAATCACTGGTCCGAACGTTAACAACAGCAGGCTGGTTTTCTATTTGACTCGAGTCCATGTTACCAGTTCTCCGTGTGCTTGGGATCAAAGCGAGGTGTGTTGTGATAGGATAAGCGCAGACCACCGCCGTTCCATACAAAACCAGGCTGAACCGGAGTTGGTCGAACCGGCATGGATATTGTTCCTCCAGACTGAGACGCAAGATGTGGCCATCACGGAACCGGCAGCTTCTGCTACGGTAGCTGGGCGTGAACTGAGGAAGCTCGAGGTAGGTTCCACACTACGTACTGAGCGCGTCATAACCATCCGTCTTAGGTGAGGCTGAGTAGTGTCGTGTTGGTCATGATTACAATCTGCGATACGTGTGAGCTCAAACGGCATCGGCAGAGGCGAGTATTGCGAACGAACGAGTGATAAGACAGCTGTGGGTGACCACGCCTTGGTCTTGCCTGGCTCCTCTTCTCCTTGGCAGTTTAGGATCATATGCTCAAAGTGTTACGTACACCAGAGGTGAGGCTGGGGTAGGAGCGAGTTGACCGGTCTGGGTGGGAGAACAGCAAACTGACGCGCCCAGGAGACTGGTGGTGGACAAGATCTGCGGGGATCGAATGGAAGGACCCCGGTCAGCCTGGATTATCTTTCAGTTCAACCATGCACATACAATCTGTCATTTCTCCGTTTTAACAAATAAATGCCCAGCCTGATAGAATGCCCGCGTGAACGCTCTTCCACGTATCTGACCGGCTGCATTTGTGTCGCACAATTTATAGCCAGTTTTCATAAAGTGCACAATTACCCGCAAACCTTGACGCCCGGGAGCGCCTAACATGTACCACGCTTGAAGACTTGTACAACTGAATACAGTAGTCGATGTTCTATTTGGCATACTAATCCATCTCCTACGGAGGTGATGTGGTACATCTAGTTTATTTGGCAGTTGAACCCACTGCAGCTAAATACTGTAACCGAGTTTTTACCAACAGTGCAGAGTTAAATTACTAACACGTTGGTGAACTGTACAAGTTATGATGAATGGGAACGGGAACGCCGAGGCTGAAAATGTATGATCATAGTATGAACGCCGAGAAAAAGACGAGGCGCACCAGTAAGCTCTATGATTTCGCAACCAGAGCACATTACATTGACTAACGATCCCAAGACTGGCCGTACCAAACATGAGGCATCTTCGACACCGCCTTTTTTGCTGCTGACCTCAATGAGTCCCGAATGGCTCGTATGTCACCAACAAGCTACCTCTTCCACAAAGGACTCGGCCTTCAAGAGACTTTGGAGACAACTCACTCTCAGAATTGCGGAAGAAAGAGCATGATAGCGATATTCAATGTAGTATATGGATATACCAATGACTTGTTCGTCTCGATCGCCCCGGCAAGCGTCCTCGATCGGGGCATGAACCAGACGATCGGTCGCGCCGATCAATCTGAAATTCCATTTTGGATCGAAATATCTCTGACCCGAACAGTAGAAGACAATGACAGCATAGAAATTAGATCTAGTATATAAAAGCGTTTGCGCAGCTGGAGCAGGGACTATATTTAAACTTCTGGTATTTCCTGCGTGCAGCCCACACGGGCCGCTTGCCACTCGGAAAATATGCCCAGATGCTTGACCACGCGGATTCACATTCCTATAAAGCATCTGGCTGAAGCTGAGCCGTAGTCGCTCAGTCTGCAGGGTTTAACAGTCGCATTGGCACTCGGCCGGTTCGTTCGGCTTGAGCTGTTGATGATACTCGCCAAAGAAGCTGTGTCCGGGTGTGAAACGGCAAAGGCCATGTCGGTTCTTGGCAACCGACTCGTGGAGCCTCGACAGTTTCCAGGTAGGGTTCGATCTAACGGCGAGGTGCACGTGGTTTGGAGTATTTCTGAAGTCGCCATAGTCAATCCCAGGCGCGTACCACCTTGACATTGGATCTAGAGCGCATCCATGAGATCGAGCTATTATAGGCGCGGTGAGAGTAAGAGGGGGTGTCTTAAGTGCCAAGATGTTAGCTTGTTCGTTACCGTCAATCGCTGCGTAGCCCCTGAACCTCTGGACTGTGACGCTGAGATGGGAGTGGTACACGTACGAGGCACCTTTATGCGTGGCTAAGTATTCGATTTTCGATCTCCCCTAACTACGATGCAGATCGGCACACTCAGTTTAGACTCTCGTATTGGCTGAACCATAGTTGACCATCGGCTGACTGTTTCGAGTCACCCAGCGGGAACTCTTCGCACAATGCGGTATCTTTGGAGCACCCGTGTTCACGTAGCGGTTGATAGTACGGTACTCCATGAGACGATCTTATCAACACATAATCCACTCGATGCGACACAAAGGGGATTATCATGTTTCGTATGCGTTGCAAGGTTCTCGTAAGATCTGTAACAAACGTTAGCAAGTAGAACGATAGTCCTAGCGCACCTTAGCTGAACAGTTAAACAAGGAATATAAGATAAAGATGAGATGAGATTTTAAGACTCAGCAAAAAGCCGAATATCTTACTAGTGCCCACTATGACCTCACTGTCTAACTAGGCTTTTTAGCGCGCACTAGATCATGGGTAGCCCGGGATACCGGCGCTACCAGGATCTAGTTGACGCTGAAAAGCTTCGCTAGACGTTCGGAGCTACTTTGCGCTCGTTAGAGTTTCGGCTTTTGGCTGAGGGAGCGACAAGTGGCTATCGAAATCGTACGTGTTCAAGGTAAAACGAAGATAAAAGAATGCGTGGAAAATACAGGCATATTTATAATAAACATATGTGCAGTCCTAGGGGGACGCGTGTATGCCTTCTAAGGCCACGTACCTCGCCTCCGCAGTTGCAGGAGGCGATGCCGAATCATTCCAGTGAGTTCTTTCGTTCTCTCGCGCATATACGTATGCGCGCTTGAACCATCTCGAATAACCTTTTATGATTTCTCGTGTTTTTGGGTTTATTCTTTTCTCGCTCATTCCATTCGTTTCCATTTCATTCTCGCGCTGTGCGCGTTCATTCTATTCTGTTTGTTTCTATTTACTGGTTCTGCCACTCAGCTCTTACATGCGTCACGTTACCTAGGCCTCCTTCCATGTACTTTTCTCCCGGTTCCGATACTCTGATTGCTAATCTATACAATAGAATGCACCATGAGCTGCGGCTGGGGACCAAGGTGCACACGAACCGCTGGCTCCGAAATCCAACCGGCGAACAGGCCGCACTCTCCTCGGGTCACCAATCTCCACGATACCATCCGCTCCAGGTCCGTCCATTTTCGGTCACGCGGCTCTTGTTGCCCTTTTTACCTAGCGCGTTTTAATATTACCTCCGGGCCTAAAACTAACCTTAATCCCCAGTGTGAGTTGCGTGTAGAAAATTTTTAATAGCCTTAGTTACATTCATTAATGCATTATATTCATCTCCATACCATCTTGCGATATGGGGCAACGGTCTCAATTGGGTCTACTCCGCCGGGTTATCCGTTCTATTTTCCGACATCCTGGCGTTTGCCAAGTCTTCCGAATGATCCATGCTTGAAGAGCCTAGCCCAGTCCTAGCTATCAAGCGAGGCACAAGCATACCTAAATAGTGGTGTAGGGGCGGCCGGGAGTATGACCTCGAGTTTGGTCGTGTATGCTCGTCTGTGTAATCTCATCGCTTCCACCACCCCGCATCCCCACCTCCAGCAGCCACACCTTGGGTGATCAAGTGGAAAAGAGCACCATAAATCATCGCTAACTCATGGCTGCCAGTCGACTATCTTACCTCTTCGCCAAGCCACAATTTGGCAAGTATATGCACGTCTACCTGTCACCTGTGAACAATTGATGGACATTGGGCTATAGGGTGCCGCATTCATCAGGCAGACTTTTAACCATTTAATTTATTACAATATAAGATTTAATACATTCGGTGATGTATTCCCTACCCAATTCATTTTTATTGCTTGCTGTTGCGTCAACTGGTACATTAGCTTTTGCGGACAACTACGGCCAATGCGGGGGGGGGGCCGATTGGTACGTGTGTTGTACGCTGATGGATTACATCTTCAAACACAAAACCTAAAAAGCAGATCCTTGTCACACCTGTTTATCGTAATGTGGTCTCTCGGAATATCTAGTTGAAAGCGAGAATTAGCTCAGCTGCTAGCGAGTCCGAGTCGTTGCCGAGACCGGTGTGCCCGAACTCTTGCTACGCCGACGATCTTGCGAGAGAGGGAGCACCCGGTTAATCCGTGGTGATGCACTTGGCTTGAAGGGATGTCGGCCTGCAGTTTTCAGTTTAAAGAAGGGGGGGGGATATCTGACTGAACCTGACGATGAAGGCATCTGTTGACCTCTAGGATGCGTTTTACATCGGTCTTTTCTATCGTCGCTGCTGCTATGGCTACTACCGTCTTGGCTCAGCAAGTACCGAACTGGGGTATGTGCGGCGGTATTGGTTGGTGGGTATCTTCGTAATAGCACCATGTAACTATGATTGAGCATTCATATAGGACCGGGCCGACGACTTGTAACACTGGATGGGTCTGCCAATACTGGAATGATTGTGAGCAGAAGATTTTCCAACTTCGACAGCACAACTCACTTTTTATATAGGGGATTCTACTTGCATACCTGACTACTATGCTTCTTCCATATCTCAAAGCGCCACGGCTAAACCCACCTCTACTTCCAAGCCTGCTCCTACTCCTACTCCGCCGTCGCCGCCTCCTCATCCCACTCATACTCCTAAGCCCCCTCCTACTCCTAAGTAATGCTGCTGTTCACATGATGGTGCCATGTTTCTCCTTGTGTCGTCCTATACCACGGAAAGACCTGTCGGCCATTTGGTTAGTAGGTCAATGTCCCTCTGGTGTTTCATTTGGTAAAGACGGCTTGTGTGAATTGGCTGATCTGCTAATGTAAACCTATTACACTAGCGATTCGACTGAGAGGGGTCAGAATGATTTAAATTTGCCCCAAAGATCCACCCCTCAATGCGTGTTGTCTATCACCCCAGCGCCTTCATCTACAGGTTTGCCCATTTACAACAAAGTCCGCAACGCCTGGCGCTCATTAGACGTGAGAGGGTCAACAGGTCAAGTCCGAGCGGTAGCGTCAGTGTCCGAGCAGAGAATAGATATAGCAAACCCACAGATAAACGAAGAAAAAGACAACTCTCACCGGCACCCATCCAACGTTGGCAATAAGCACATCCCGTGCGGACCCAGTCAATATCCTATTCGAAAGAAAAAAAAATCCCACCTCTCGTCCCAGTCTGAGACAACTAAAATAAAGCAAAGTAGTAGCATTCATCCTGAATCCTGGGACACGCAAATGCCATAAGGCCAGACTAGATCGAACATAGAACGATTCGGCAAAGCGGCTGGTCGTTCCTCTCGTCACTCAGTTTCGGACACTAAACGAATTGGACCGCTTCTTGGCGTGAGGCTGAACATCCCGTCCGTACCCCTCAAACGCCTTAACTCAGTGCAGGATCGACCTAGGGTAGTGTTCGGCAAGCTACTCGCGCCTGCCTTTGTTTTTCTCCCAGTCCTCCGATTCGCAAGGCTGCACCAGCATTCCACCCTGGTCGACACTCCTCGTCCCCCAAGTTCCTCGGGGTTTCACACGCGCTAGACCGAGCGTATCATATCCTTCAGACGATACCATAGGGTGCTTCCAAGTCTCGTTCGCCTGTCCTGATTTTAGCTCCCGATTCGAGCTTGAGCTTTCGTCTAATCGGTATCTTGGACTTTATTTTGAGACATCCCGGCCTGTTCGTCTGAGATCTGAAGAAAATGATAGGCTTTGAACAAGTTTATGTGTCTAAGGCGTCGGACTGCAGTCCAAGATACGACTGGAACGATTAGTGGGCGCTCTATTTGGGCTTTTAGTTTAGAAGACGAGGGTAGATAGAGGTGAGTACATACCAACTCGTCATTAGTTTCAGAACGAATAGGCAGCTACTTGTACGATGAGGATACTAACAACCTGGATATGCACGCGTGCGTTATACCCAGCCGCAGCCGGTGACAAGTCGCCGGACAAACTTTAGTTCTGCGGTCGCCCTAACAAGCGGATAGTTCAGCCTTCGCGATCAGCTAAATTGTAGAAAACCACTCACCGCAAAATTACCTAAACCTCAATTACCAGCCGAACAACTAAGTCTACAATCACCGGCCTAAATGATAACGGCGAACTAATCCTCCGTTCTACCGGAGCCCGCAATGCTAGTTTGCCGTGAGTTTGAAAGTGAACCCAGTTATGTTGGAGCAAGACAACCGCAGACAACCGCTGTCGCTGTACTAGTACCTGGCGGGCCCTAGTTGCGAGCGGCTCGCGCCCGCATAGATGTTGTTCCTTAGTATATATCTTCATATCACTTATATGACAGTCATTCAAGGCCGGGCCTTATGATACAGCTTCTAACGAGAGAACAGCGTTGAGAATGAAAATTTCCAATGACTTCTCCCTTAGCATGTATGCAGTGGAAGAATAAAATGCTTCAAAAGCTGAAGCGAAATGTGACTGGTATTGAATTATTGCTGTTTCACAATAAGATGGCGCGGCGCTTACAGTTTGATCAAATAAATACCTACAGTTTTGGGCTCGCCTCGCACGCAGTTTTGATATTGAGGATATGTGAGCAGTACCAAAATGATCGCACGAGCGAGGCGGATTGACTAACAAAGAGAAAATTCGATAATTCAAAGTTTAAGAGGTTGAATCCTATCTCAACCTTTTGTCTAGGCTCATTTTCGTTCTGTTAGTCGATTCGTTTTGCTCATCCGAGCATTTTGGTATCACTCACGTATCCTCAATATTAAAACTGCGTACGGGGCGAGCCCAAAACTGTAGGTATTTATTTGATCAAACTGTAAGCGCCGCGCCATCTTATTGTGAAACAGCAATAAAGATCCAATAAAATTCTGATGTATCTACAACTAAAGAGCGACTATATTTATACATGAGCAATGAAATAAGCGAATCGGCAGGATCATACATGCACAAGAGAATTGCGATGATCAGCCTAAGCGGACGGATCTCAACAAACAGAAACGAGAGAAAGAGAGAATCATTGGGTACTAATGTCACTAAATGTCAGAAACCTAGACTATATGCTACTCTCCTAGAATAGACAAGGCTTCTGGATGCGCACCCAGGAAGCGAGATCAAATCAAAGTATCAGCCTGTTGGGAGAGTGTGGCTCGCAGCGCGCGGAGACCCACAGCTTGGACTTGGCTGGCCAGGAACGTCGTCGATCACGTGCTCCTTGGCTCTGACCCTCGCTCTTTCTTCCACCGCTCGTCGATCAGTACGCTCCTTCTACTACATACGCTGTCTCTTTGCACCCGCCCACCTTACCACGTCGACAGCACCTCAGGTTGGCCACCCAACCCGCGAGCCACCCCTCGCGGCTCTGGTGCCCCGGCATCCCCCACCCCCCGGTCCTTTCGTGCTTTCCATATTCCCTCCTCTTTCTCTCCTCGCCAACTCGTTCTTTTTGTATTTTCTTTTGTATATGCACTACTTTACACGAGCCGGCGCGTCCGATAGGCTGAGTATACATTTGGCGTGTTCTTTCTGTCATATTACCGTCGCAACCCCCTAAAACGTCTGTTTCTATTTCCGAAGACCCCAAAACCACGTATATGTCTTAGCTCTGTTCGTTCTTCAACCGATATCATACTACCGCTTTAGACACAAGAGCCAACTCAAACACCTGGTCCGCATTTCAACCAGGGCTTCTGCCTCATTCGTCCACTCTATCTCTGAGGTACGAATACCGCTCCTATTGATTGGTCATTTTGTTGATCCTACTCCGATCTCATGTTCATTATGGGTTGGTTCTCCGGCCGCAAGTTGGGTCACTGTATGTCACGTTATATAGAGTAAAGAAAACCTGTCTCGGACAAAATAACCCCTCTGCGCGTTGTCCGGGCGCGTTCGTAGGAGGTGTCGCGAGCCGAAAGTTATATCCCTACCTTGGCCACATAACCCCGTCTCAAATATACCATATGACTCGCCCAGACAGCATCTATAAATTGGTTATCGCTGTTTCAGATCTCCGTTGTTTTTTATGTATTCATTTGCGCTGATAGACATGTGGGGTGCTCGTTTAGCTCTGCTTAGATAGCTCATAGACTATATGGGTTCGACTCTGCTCTGGCTAATTGCCCTTCTGACGCCCAGTGGCATCGTACGACCCTGCCCTTAAATCGTGGTAGAAGGGGTGGAGCGTGGTCAAACATATAAGTTGCGTGTAAACGTCAATAACATTATATTCTCTATCGAGTTGCATCAACCCCGAACGATGAAAGAGCAGCGTACGTAACGTAGGAATGCAAACTAAAAACTATGCAACTGGGGAAAAACGAAACTACCGCAGTCAAATAATATAAGTGTCAATAAACAAGAACAACGACGAACAAACAGATGCTAGAGGCCCAGAAACAAGATGGAACGGCATGTACAATGTCAAAAGTGGAACTAATGCAAAATGCAACGGACGCGGGGTGGGGTGTGGGGGGGGGGGGGGAATAAAAGTGCTGATAGACATTGTGTACAATTCGTTTCTTTTGTGATGACGTTGTGGACAGATTGAGCAGTCGTTGGGTGTTTCAGGAAGAAGCGTTCGTGGGGGTGAGTCGTGGTGCGAGGGTGTCGTCGCCCAGATCAATCATCATCGATCCACATGAGAGTAGCGTGATCGTGTCGGTTCGTGTTACCGTTGTTCGGTCTCCCGCCCTTCCCGTCCTTCGGCCTGAGCAGCAGTCGGCGGAGCCTCTTCCTCTCCTTCACCTGTCTGAGCCGGCACTGCGCTTGTTCTCCAGACTGGTGGCGCGATCCCGAATGTATAGTCTCGCTCCTCATCACCGCCTTGCACCGAATGCGACCCTCGCCTAACCGAGCCTCCAGAAGCTGACCCAGACCCAGAGACCGAGATCGAATAGCTCGCGCTCACAGCCCGGCTTCCAGCCGACCCAGCTTGGGACCCAGCCCCGCCAGAACCAGAGCCAGATCCCGAGCTCACTCGACCACGGCGAGCAGCTACGGGTGCGAGCGAGTTTTTGCGACTCGACGGGGTGCTTAGCCGCCCCACACTGTCCTCTCCCTCGGCTTCAAACCCTTCTTGTTCACCAAACTCGCCTGGTCCAAACGTATGCGAGCCGACCCGACGGCGAACGACGCCTAAACTATCGATCGAACTGCTGGCAGCCGAAGGTGAGGTCATCCGACGGCGGCGGTTAGGGTTGGGTGGCGGAGGCGGGATGAGACCAGATCGGACGCTCGGAGATGGCGATGAGATGATCGACTCTTGAGCGCCGCGTGAGAGGATCGACTCGCGAGTAGCGCGGGAAAGTGTCGATGCGGGAGTTTGTGGAAGATGGGAGATGATCGAATCTCGATTATGCGACAAGATCGAATCGTCATGCGAAGATAAAAGTGAGGGTTGTCGTCGTCGTCCGCTCGTGTTCGCGCCTTGACTAGATGATCGGTTGTTGGACGATATGGGCGATTGCTCGTTGCCCCCTGACCCAGACCCAGACTCTCGGTGGCCGCCGGATCCAGACGAGCGATCGCCAGGTCGGGAGATGGAGATCGGGAAGAATCGAGAAGATATCGGCTGACCCAGACTCGAGAGTGAAGCACTGGTGTCCACATCAATGTTCTCAGAGTACGATCCGCTCGTGTCAGCCTCGCTTCCAGCAGCAGGTGCCCGGATTCGTACACTCTCGACCCCATCTTGCGAGTCTGCGTAGTCGTCGAGCGAGAACCGTTCGGCGTACGAGTCGTGCGACCGATCTCCAGGTCCGGACTGCGCAAACGAGTGTTCCCCTGAGTAACCTTCGCCAGACTGGCTAAACGAATGCTCTCCAGACTGAACAAACGAATGTTCTCTCTCGCCCGAGTATCCCAGCGAGTGGTCTCCCGACTGGATGAACGACGGCTCTTGCTCTTCCCCGTGTTCTTCCTCGGTCTCTTGCACACTAGACCCCGACAGGCTTTCCAATCGCGCAGCACCCGCCCGAGGCGTCAACATCGGCACAAGCGTCGCAGTGCTCGGCCCTCTGGGTGTCGACCCGCTCATAGATGTACCAGGCGCGGACCCGGGCGCGGGGGGTGTCGTTCGATTCCCAGAAGTAGACGTGGCAGGCGGAGTGAGGCGTCCGGCTGAAGGCTCCGATCCCTTCCGTACTGCCTCCACTCGCGGAGATGGGAGTACAGTGCCAGCAGGGACGGCCTGGAGGGGGAAGGGTAGTACTGAAGTTGTTGCAGACGGAGTCAAGGGGGGAACAAGAGGAACGATAGCCGGAATGGACGTCGTCGCAGGTGGAGCAGTGAACATCTCGGCCGACAAGATCCCTCTCCTCGCTCCTTCATGTTCCGTCACCTCGACGAGAGGCACGTCTCGCTCATCCCGTAGTCCGCTGAGCGCAAGCTCCTGATCCGAGTTTCGCTCACGAACGATCGCAGCACCCAGCGTCGAACCGAATGTGCCAGGCGTCTCCCGTCCCTTGCCCTTGTCCAGACCCTCGAGCCTCGGTCCAGGTGTGCCAGGTGCAGAAGGCGGAGGAGGGCCAGTACGCCAAGACGTGCTCCGCCTTCGAACCATGCACAACTCGTACGCGTCCTGGACACGTCGTCGGGCAGCGAGACGCCATTCCCAGTTGAGTTTGTCGCGTGGTTCACCCCAGAACTCGTCCTTTTCGCCATCCCATTCGCCTTCATCCAGAGGCTCCTCCCATCTATACCGAGGTCCGCACAGCCCAGCACACATTTGACCGGATAGGATCCACAAACCGATTCTAATCGGCAAAATCAGTGCCAGAGAGAACAAGCGAGACTCGATACTCACAAAGAGATTAACAGAAGCAAGACCCTCGCCAATATCCACGCCACGTTCGCAATCAGCACACCCCGCGCAAACCCAGTCAGAGTCCCGTTTGACCGAAAAAAACGCTCCATCTCTCATCCCAGTCGCACTCGTCCCCGCCTGAGGCACCCAAAAAGCAAACAACGCAGCAGCGCTGATACCCGCTCGCGGAACAAGCGTGGACACCGTCGGTCCAGACTGAACACGAGCGTAGAACCATTCTGCCAGACCGTCGGTCGTCCATCTCGTCGCTCCGGTTCGGACACTGGACGAGTCGGACCGTTTCTCGGCGTGTGGATGAACATGATGCCCGTGCCCGCCAAACGCCTTGACCCAGCTGACGACCCGACCGACGGCAGCGCTCGACGAACTACTTGCGCTGACCCGTCGACTCTCGAGATGAATGTCCAACTGGCGCTCGACTTCCGAAGACGTCCGGCCACTCATGGATCGTCGGTGTTTCTTGTCCCGAAAGGTCGTCGGATGAGTCGGACCATGCACAAGCTCCTGGAAACGGGTCTGGTTTGATGGTGTTCGGCGATGTCCCTTGCTATCTGTTGGCGAAGGCTTGTTCGAAGCAGGCGAGTCTTTGGGGGAGTCGACGTCCTGGAGCGAAGCCCGAACTTCGTCCCCACCCGTTCGGCCGACCGATCGTCGGCGCATCCCACTCTCTCGTCCGCCATTATTGTTGTTCTTCCAGTCCTCAGATTCGCGAGGTTGCATCAGCATTCCGCCCGAGTCGCTCCGTCGATGGTCCTTGTCTCTGGAAGGCTCCCTCGAGTGTCCGTACGCGCTGGAATGAGCCTGACCGTATCCTCCAGAGGGCTCCCTCGAGTGACCCCACATCTCGCTCAGCCTGTCCCTGCTTCGGTTACCGATCCGACCTTTGGCGCCGTTTCGGTCCATCACTTGGTCGTCTTCGTACACCTCGTCCTCGGCGTCCCAGGCTGTTCGTCTGATGTGCTGAAAAAAGCAGTAGACATCGAATGAGGATATGGATGCAAGGTGTCGGGCGGGTGTCGAGAGGTAGATTGGGACAATGAGTGGGCGCTCTACTTGAGTTGTCAGCTTGGAAGATGGAAGGAGTCAAAGTGAGCACGTACTGACTCGCCAGCGCCTCCAGAATGAATAGACAGCTTCATATATAATAAGGACGCCAATAACCCAAATGAGCACACATGCGCTATACGCAGCAGCAGCCAGCGACCAGTTTCGGCGAGAAGAAGTCTGGCCAAATGTTGGTTCCGCAGCGGCCCTAGCAAAGCGATCATTGAGCTTTGATGGAAGACTGAATGGAAAAAGCAGACTCACTGGACAACTGTGTAAACCGCGCAAAAATCGAAAAATAGCTGTACGATCACTGGCCCAAAGACTAAAAACGGTAGACCAATCCTCCATTTCAGCCGAGCCCACATGCCTGGCTCGCGCGTGAGCTTGAGGTCAAAGCCAGGCGCGTTGAAGCGAGGTGAACGAACACGACCGCCGCCTCCATATGTAACTAGTCCGAGCTGCGAGGCAGGTCGAATCGGCATAGGGGTTGTGCCTCTGGACTCGGGCGCGAGGTAGGACTGTCGTGGGACCTGTAACAGCTGTTGTTGCGGTTGAGGCTGAGGTGAAGAGCCCGAGGCGGGTTGCATAATGCGCACCGAGCGCGTCGTAGCCACCCGCCCCAAGCCAGGCCGGACGGTGTCGTCTTGGTCGTGATCATGATCTGCAGGATCCGTGAGCTCAAACGGCATAGGCAGCGACGACCGTTGCAGGCGAGCCAACGACGCGGCGGCTGCAGGCGGCAACGGCATGGTGGTGTCTTCCTCCTCTTCGCCGCCCTCGCCTTCGACGATCGTGTCCTCGATGTGCTCCGTCCATCGGGACCGGGACTGGGGAGAGAGCGAGTCGTCCTGTCCGGGTGGGAGAACTGTCGAACTCGCGCGGGCTGGTCCGCCGTACGCAAACGTCGTTGGCGTCTGGGGCGAGTACGGGACTGCCGCTCTTCCTGCGGTCGAGGGCGTCGATGTGCTCGCGCTCGCTGCCCGCTGCGGTGTGGCCGTGGCCATGACGCAGGTTGATGTTGGGACCAGGTGAGGGAAACGTGAGTGATGATCCACCGCCCGCCGCGTGCTGTGTCGCAATAGGAAACTCTGCCCTGAATAAACACAAGAATGCTTCCGTGTCACGTGTTTGTCCTCACGGTTCGCGTGCGGTGGGTTGTTCGGTTCTCGTTGGGGATCGATGCACTCGACTGAACGGCGAGGGTGGTGGCCAGTTTTTTAGGTGTGTATTCAAGGCGATGAATGGGCTACCAGAATAAATAAGGGTCGCTCTATGCTTGACAACGAACAACGGGAGTCCGAAGCGCCGGCCGGCTGAACAACAAGCAAAACAGAGCAAGGAGTGATGTACGCCCGTGACGATACTCGAACATTTAATTATGCGTCTTGCATTGTTGCGCTCCTATTCCGACTCGGACGCTGCACATGGTCGGCATATCCTCTCATGGATCCGGCGAAACCGCACATGGGAATATCAAACAGCTGCTTTTCTTTATGACCAAAATTTCCTTTTATGTGATAGTACACTCCACATTTGTCCTGATATAAGTCACATCACACAAAACAGACGTTGACATGTAATTCATACTCTCGGCAACCGCTTCCACACTCGCCACCCCGCATGATCCATGTTCGAGAACCCATCAGACTTCGTGATTATCGTTTACTCAAAAGGTACAATCAGCTTTTATTGGGAGTTCTTTCCGAGTGCGGATATGTGGGGCCTGGCTGAAGTCTATCGATCGCCACGCGAGCAGGAACAAAGGTATGTGGCGCAACACATTGGCATCGATCAACGATAATATGAAAATGGGGTGTATGCGCATCGATATCGAGTGGAAATGGATGGTCCATTCATTGATTCTTTCTCTCGATTCGTGCATGTTGACGTATGAGAACCAGTTCCGCTTTTCAATACACTTGTCTCACGTATTCAGAGCCCCAATGTAAACCTGTGTGGATCTGTGTTTGCTGAGCGCGGACTCCATGTCGGCAATTGCTCGGATTTGGTCTTTAGTTTGACAGCAGACTACTGGTTCCCTCCTTCCAAACCGTGTAGGTCTTAATTGGTGTAGAGTGCTGGAATACCTTTAATGGATCAGAAATTGAGGACTTTTGGAACAAAGGTGGAAAGTCGGCACTCAGGCCCGTTTTTGTTCATGCCACCATTTTAGCCACAAATCTCTTCAGCTGAACAGCCTCCTAGATAACCGGGTCTATCATATCACATCTATATGGCCGAACTGCGAGTCCTTGCGCTCGTCTCTATATTACATCCAATCATGTAAAATTCAAGTGCAAGGCTTTTTCGATTTTCCCGGTGTTTGGCCCATCCTAATTGAGTTCTATAGTATGCCATTCTGCCATTCCGTTCCTCTTAATAACATCAAATATGAGATTCCTTCGTTGATTACGAAATCTGATCCAATGATTGGAGTTCTGGTTCTCGTCGAGTTGAAGGAGTGCCTACTAGATCAAACTCCCACGTGCTACGGGCGCTCCAGCAAGTCCTAAATAGCCGAGTTGTTCTGGCCGAAGCAATGACCCAGACGACCATCACACCTTCTTCGATGTCTCGATTCTTTACCATCCCAGAGCTCGTCGCGTTCGCTTGTGAATACGCTGACCAATCTACGTGTGTGAACATGTGTCGAGTGAATAGAACAATATTCAGCGCCGCTGCGCCACTTGTCTGGAAACACGTGCAAGGTGTACATCATGTGCTTGCCCTTTTACCGGGGGTGTCGGTTTCGCGATTCGTCAACCGTAGTGTCGGTATTATTAAGATTGTATGCTTACCTTTGACTCGGCCTATCAAATTGCTCACGTACAGGTAGCATATAGCGGAAATCGATATTTTGGTTGCAGATCGGTTCAAACTCTATGCCCCGTTTGTCAAGAGTCTCAACGCGGGTGGACACTACCAGGTCGACAACTGTGACACTCTGCTCAATCTATCACGCCAATGTGTATTACTACCTAACCTCAGCTCGCTGAGCCAAGACTTTGGCTGCTACAATTGCAACTGGGATATGGTTCTCTGGGTTCGACTATTTGCTTCTGAATCATTGATACATACCTGGACTGTTCCCTCCGACCCGAGGCGGACTCCACGAATATCTCTTAATGCGTTTGACCTTATTCTACAATGGCTTTTGGAGCATTGCCCCCGTCTTCAGAGCATATCGCTTTTTCCTAGCCGAGCACCTCAGTGCACAGGACGCACCGGGCACATTATGCGACTGCATGGAGTCTATCGGACCAAAGAATTTGATGCCTATCTGACCCCCGATTTGATGATCCGGGAAATCGCGTGCAGTTGGGATGTATTAGAAAATCGCAAGACTCTCATGGCTATGGGAAAGCTATTGCGACTGGAACGCCTGGTTGTGTACCACGAATCCTATTACGATGATCATGACTCATCCGAAGGGAGTGAAGCAGTCCTATCTCAAACGCCGTTATCGTCAGATGCATTCTCTGCCTTGCGCTCCTTATCCATATATGCATATTCCGATGAGTATATAAATTTAACTTTGGATCAGTGCTCTCTCTCGGAACATAGTATACCTAGAGCTCAATATCTTTGCTGATGATACGTACAAACCGCTAGCGGAACACAGTTTTCTGTCAAGACTCTCAGGCCTCCATTGTCTCGAACATCTGGTCATAAAGTTTTCTTGGAGTCCTTATGATCCGGCTTCTCAGGCAATTGACGACCATGAAAAGCTCTATGAGGCATTTCATCAACTTCGGCTCGAGAACCTTTACATTTCGCATCTGGACCTAGATTTCGCAGTGCTTCCTGGGCATTTGAACCCTATGTGGTCCCGCATTATAGATCTGCGTCTTCCAGGGACTGAAGTTGGGCTCAATGCTTTGCCTGTGTTTGCGCTTCTCCCTGCGCTTTGCCACCTCACAGTCCGCTTGAGTTTGGACATAACGTCCCTTGGCGACACTATCCCCGTAGTACATACAGGTGAACGGCTACATACACTAGAGGGAAGCTATGGAAGTACTGCACGTTATGAGAAGAAAGATGCGCGTCGAATTGTTCAGTGAGTTGGTTATGTTCGTATTCGTACCTTAAACGAAAACTGAAGATCTTATGATTGTTAGATTTATACAATCTTTCTGGCCAGGGATCAAGAAAATTCTCTGGCAAATCTCCCCGGAACAAGACCTTGAGCTTGTTCGGGCTCTTAATCGGACTTTGGAGAGACTGTGAATTGGTGTTTCAGAAAACCTGTTGGTGCGTCGCACCCGATACTACCTGAGAATCCATTTGGATGAATAGCATCACCAGACGGGAGACTCGAAGTATTAATGTTGAGATAAACTAATAGAGCGTACTAGACAAATTAATTTTGAGTTCGTCTGAATACTGGAGGGTAAATTGCAGCATGCGTTTTGATCGAGGTAATTCCTCAGATGCTTTTCATTTTTTCCTTGTCAGATCAGGCGCCATTTAGGTTAGTCAAAAGATGAGCTTCAAAAAGGAACCTTGAAAGCGTTAACAGTAGCATGCGAGCTATGGCAACCTGAAGCGTACGAACGAAAAAAAACTAGCTCTTGTACACGCATGATTCTACACTTTTTGAAACCGAATCATGCCTTCACTAACTTGAAAAGTGGTCTGACCGGGTAAACGGCTTCAATCTATCATTTTTTCACGGAGGAATGATATAAAAGATGATGAGAACAATCAAAAGGTAGCAAAGAGAGCAAGAGGCGCATATGTAAAATATTCGATAGCCATTTAACGAGCGACAAAAAAAAAAACACACCCAACAATGCCTAACAAGGTATACCCTACAGAGGAAGCTGACTTCGTGAATGATCATCCCAAACCTCCTTCATCCTCCCGCCTCCAGCAAGATTTTCGAGTTTATACTCCCCTGCTCCTCCCTTCTCGACATCATCCTGAACAACTTTATAAGTCGACGAGTCAAGGGACAATCCGTCGTCGCTGGGTTGTCTCTTGAGGTTTTGTCCGGCACCAGGAGACATGTTCTCCAACGCAATGTTTTGGGGGCCTTGTGCAAGCTGCATCTGGTGGCTGGCGGTATCTCGGACAACCGTAGTCTCGACTTGAATGTGATGCGAACGACTTCGTTTTGCCGAAGAGCTTGCGAGATATGCGTTATTACTAGAGCTCTATGTTCGATTTATATGTTAGCACACCATACAGGAGCAAAAATAGGAACGACTCGCCTTCTGAGGAAGGCTCCGACTACCACTCCCCTCGCTTGTAGGGTCGTTCCGTTTAACATTCAATCGCCTTTTGTCAATGATTAGACTAATAGAAGCCGGCCTCGTGTAATAGATAACCATACCCATTAAGTGTGTGCATCAAACTGATTCCGTAGAACTTGGCTTGAACACAAATGAACGGGATCGCGATAAAACTATCATACTGGTGGCTGGTACGTCAGCACAGAAATCCCGGAATGAGTGGGGCATACAAACCTTGATGGAATATTCGATAGCGAGGCCAGTGGCGATCAGCGTCGGAGGCAGTTGGGACTCGAATGTGATACGAGTGAGACGGCTAAGAATATCATCCGTCGCACGCCACCCCGTACGGTTTTTAAAGAGGAAGTAGAGAACTGTGGAGCGTCGATTAGCCAACCAGTGAGTTGGGAGATTAGAAAGATAAAACTTACTAATGACCGTAATTGTTAAATCAGCCACAACGGTACAGAATAGCCAAATGTATGCGGGAACTTTGACGTCTCCAGCGTGCAAGGTAGATCCATACGCCGTGAACATGACTTTGACCGTGATACCACCTCCAAACGCTGCAAGCGCAAAAGCACCAATCACGAACAGAACCAGTAGATTGTTGTTTACAAGCTAATCGGGGATAGAAAGACGACTTGCGTCAGCAAGGAAAGGGGCAACTCAGCCGAATCCCTCGGAGATCCCGAGCACTCATCGCGATCCGTAGAATCCAGATCAGTCATGAGCCACACTCATGACCAATTTTGATTCTACGGATCGCCTAGCTCGCTCTTGAGCGCTTGGGATCTCCGGCGGATTTGCCTGAGAAGGGTGGTCGAGATGACTCACACGCCATGCCCTTACGGCGAAGAATCCTTGAACGACGATTACAGTTGCAGAATCCAATACATAGTACCATGCGAGCTGTTTGCAGGCATAGTGAGCTTAAGCTTGGTAGTAACTGCGCAACAGGGACAATAGGACACACATATTTAACCGACAGGAACATCCCCTAGATACAACGGTCAGCCCTTGAAATCTAGGTATCGGGGCGTATCTTACGTATGTACCAAAGTTATAAACAAAAAGATCGTAAATCCATGCCCAGGTGTAAAACGTAATCGCCCTGCCAAGTCTGCTATGAACACTAGCCTTCACCAGCCATGCATTCGTACTCACACATTCATCACGAGCACGTACAACACCATGGACTTGACCCAGTAGGGGTCAAACTGCGCCAGAGACTTGTACGAGCCGCATTGCATGACCAAAATACCTCCCAGGACCGCGTCGAGGCCCATGGCGATGATGAAGGGCTAGCATAAAGGCGTCAGCGGCGTATCGAGATTGATCGAAATTTAGTGCGTACACCAAGATTTAGTGATTTGTCGGGAGATAGATAGGGACCAGCAATCGCATTCAGCTCGTCTAAAGAAGGTGCGCCCATGGTGCCGGCGAGGAGACGGGGACGGGGTGGACAGAGTTTTCGACGGAGAGAACTACCTTGGCTGTCGTGAGGAGCCGGTATTTCAAGGCTGGCCAGCGTGAGATGAACCCAAATCGCGAACAGGGTTTTTTACATAGACAATCTGGAGAAGGGCAAGTTTTGCGTGGGCCGGATGCCAGAAATGTCGGGAGGTTGGTGCCACCAAGCTTGACCCAGTTTGGCAGGACGGGAGACATCAGAACCTGTAGGGAAGTCAAGTTGACGGTTGATCGTCCATCAAGAGGCGCAGAACGATGATTCGGTGTCATTTTTTTCTGTTCCGCCTAAACCGCAACCACATGTGACGGCAGAAATTGAGCGGGGGCAGGGTACGAAATAAAGGTATGGGGCCGACAATATTTGCGACCTCGGAATTTGTCTTGGGAACTGGATCATCCCTGAAATTGAGGGGCGCTAGCCATTCGGGCCAATCGGCATATCAAGGTGTCTTGGCCAGGATATGTAGTAAGGCCGGGCCAGGTATCATTCTGCCGACCCGAGGCGGATCTACTATTTACGCGAAAATCATGCCTTGCTTCGGATTGCCACCTGCCTGGTCCGGATTAGCGCCACAGGCTTGGGAACCTAGTTCGGCGGCCACTGCCAAGTGTGGGCTCAGATGTGATAACGTAACAGCGCCAGCTCGAGGCGGTCTGCCCCACATCGCACACCTGACTCTCGTCTACTTCTGCCCGAGTCGTGCCTTGAACCAGAGAACGTTCGGTTACTACACTTTGGGGGCACTGGCGCGGACTCACTCAGGTGATTGCAACTGACAAACCTGGCCCTGATGGAAGCTCGGTGGAGATGGTCAAACGATCGCACAATTTGGTTCCCAAAGACTTTCACATGACCCGCGCCTTTTACAGCAAGGTCATATTGCGTACAGCCGTGGATGTCATAGGTGTGCTAGGCCAAAATGATGAAATCTCACATACCCCATCCTTGCCGTGTCGAGTTTAGGCATAGGCTGGTTACAAGATCAGCCTCACATTTCGAGCCTGCAGTTTCGTTCTCAGCTACGAGCCTTTTCAGACTAGCAGTTAGGCGGGTTCGGTCGTCACATACGAAACCAAACCAGTAGAAGCGCTTGTTCGAGGCACGACGTTGCATGGTGTACCTGATTGGCCGCCGCATGGTGGCCCGATTATTCACGCCCATTGCGACCTTCTGGCGGGAGCGTTGGCGAAAACATTCTATAAAATCCTGCGGGCAGTTTGGGTAGCGAACCTCGTTCTTTTCCCTTTCATTTCCTCCCAATGCCTGGCCTCGCACGGTTGCTCCTCTTCGCATTGTCGCTCGGCTTCACGAGCACAGCTTGGGCCGAATCGACTGCCGCGATAGCCTCCCCTAAGGCATTCAAAGTTTCTGTTCCCGATGCGGAGATTAAGCGTACGAAGGCCTTGTTGAATAGCCAGCGTCTCCCAAGCAAGGTCATTGTTCCTGGGGCTGATTTTGGTTACGGTACCGAGTGAGTTAGCCTTTGAAGTTTGGTGCGCCACCTATTGAATACCCCTAACAGACTGTCATGGATGAAGACGGCCAAAGATGCTCTCACGAAGTTTGATTGGAGGGCTGCTGAAGCTACGCTCAACTCGTAGGTTTCCACCAGTGATAGTACTCAGGATCATCCGCTCATGTCGAATTCTTTCTAGCTTCAAACAATATACGGTGAACATCGAGGACACAACAATTCACTTTATTCACGAGAAGAGCTCTGCCAAGAACGCCATCCCACTTCTGCTGTTGCATGGCTGGGGCAGCACCGTCTCTGAATTCAACAAGGTCATCAAGCCGCTGGTCAACCCTCCATCTGGTCAGCAGGCCTTCCATGTGATCGCGCCGTCTCTACCGGGGATCGGGTACTCGCAAGTTGTTCAAAAGATCAATGCAACCGTCGAGGATAATGCGCGGATTTTTGATACTCTAGTCACAAAAGTCCTTGGATACAAGACTTACGTTGCTCAAGGTGGAGATTTTGGTGCGATCAACTTGCGCCAGATCCAGACAAAGTACACCAAGACTATGAAGCTAGCGTAAGTATACAGTCATCCGGATATCTTCCTATCGCTAAGTTCCGAGATGCCCGTAGTCTGTTTGAAGGATTCCCTGCACCACGACCAGCCGGCGCCACAGATGATTCTCAGCTTCCTCCATACGAGAGACATCTTCTAGAGCTCATAGCTTATTTTCAAGCCGTCGGAACGGGATACCTCGTAGAACAGACGACGAAGGTCTCGACAATTGGCTTAACCTTGTATGATCATCCGCAAGGCTTCCTAAGCTACCTTGGTGTGTATCCAACGTATGATCTACAGCATCCAAACTTAACCTGTAACAGGCGAGAAGTATGTTATGATCCAAAACTGGTCGAACTTCACCGCCGAAGTTAACTCGGCCTTCCTGGATGGTAAAGCAGACACATCTCCGTGGGTCGACACGTATACTGATATTTACTTTGGTAGATCTGTTGACGGTGGTACTCTATCAGCAATATACGAACACCATCCACACCGGCATGGCTATGTACAAGCTCAACGGAGACAAGTACATCTTCAACGCGTTCGCTGAAAATCCAGCAGGCCAAGCTCCATTTGGAGTTCACCATTTCGAGGGAGAATTTTACCTGAGCCCCAAATCGTGGATCGCCGCGCAAGGTCCTCTTGTTTGGCACAAGTGTACGTGCATTTGCAAATCAAGCTGTACCCCAACTAACTCCGCACTACCTGGTATCAACAGACCACACCCGAGGTGGTCACTTCGTGAGTACTAGCCATTTTCATCCTAGGAAACGACATGCTGAAGTTGCTTCGTCTACTAGGGTGCAATTGGCTCGGCGGATGACTTTATCGCCGACTGCCGAGAATTTTTCGGGACTTACTACTGGCAACAGCCGGGTGTTGCGCCGAAAATCGCATGATGTTGTCTTACATAGCTGATACACGTTCTTTGACTTTCCGTTCGCCCGATACTATGACCATGGACTGCATATATGCGCTCTGAAACGCAAGGAACGCTAGACTGAGATAGAATCACGGATGACTCAGCAAGAGATCAAAATCCATAATGTGGCATTTTCACGTTCGACCTCGATCAACGTCCGCCCTGGGCCCGAGAACCTAACCCAAGGAAATTAAAACTTGTAATCAGGCTCCACGATGCTGCCCGTCACCTGGTTAATAACCGGGTAGGTGGTCAATCAGTCCTCTGGTCGTTTGCATTTGTCCTGCCTGCCACAAATAACAAATTGACATGACCGGTTTTAGATGTTCGCGAGGATTAGGCCTTGAACTTGTGACACAGTTGTTGCAAAACCCGAATAATGTCGTATTCGCCACTTGTCGAAATCCAGACTCCGCGTCGAGGTTAAATTCGCTGACATCTTCGATAGCGGGGAGGTTGCATGTGCTATCTTTGGATGTGACTGATGAAGCCTCGATCATGCTGACAGCGAAGCAAGTAGGGGAAATTCTAAATCAAGTAGGACAAATTCCTGGAGCGGCGGGATTAGATTATTTGACTCAGAACGCCGCCATCGTATGCAGCTCGATTGATCTCATCGAGATGTGTGCTGACGAGGTATGGCTGACTTGTTGAATTTGATTATAGACACTCCCGGTAAGCAGCGGGCACCATTATGGTGAAATTAGCCTGAAGATGCTCTGCTAGGGAGATGGGGACAACTCGCTCACGCTCGAAGCCTCGTCATTTAATGACATCATGTCCACAAACGTCCTAGGCCCAGCTCTGATCATGAAACACATGCACCCGCATTTGACCAAGAGTTTCCGACCTGTAATCGCAAATCTCACTTCGGGACTGGCATCGATACCAAAAGACTTTGGAGCACGATCAACTAGCTATAGTATCAGCAAGGCCGCCTTGAATATGCTTGTATGTGTTACTCATTGTATTTGAGGATAGCTTGACCGAATGTTGTTCAGACTTACAAACAAGCCAAAACCTGCCCTGAGATGATTGTGGTCGCGGTTCATCCCGCCTGGATCAAGACTGGTGGGAATAATGTCTCCAGACACAGAAATAATGACTATAACGCTGTTTAGACATGGGAACCGACAAAGCTCCACTTGAACCCGGTCATGTCGCGAGCGAAATGATCCAATTGTTGCAAAATGTGACGCTCTCGGATTCTGGAAAATTCATGCGCTACGACGGGGCAGATGTCATATAGATCCCGCTCCTTCTATGCGAATGCGGTTTTTGTTTGTTAAGGTGATGCTCTATATTGGGCAAAAGCGCCATACGTGTCTCATCGTCCAGTTTGGCGCTCTCTTTGCGTGTCAACGTACAGGAAACGATGTTATTGCTGTTTGCAAAAAAGTTGGCGCCGGCGCTAGACTTCGTTTTGGATCAAATAAATACCTGGACGATAATTTGGCATGGCGGGCGTGATGGAGGCGTCATGAGAGAGTGCTTAGTGGTGAAAAATGGCCGGGCCGTCGAGGCGAATGTAGCTACAGAAAGAAAATGGGAAATTCGAAGTTTCAAAAGCTGACCCCCTGAGCCTTGTTGAGCATAGTGCGTGGCGTCTGGGCCACTTACAAGCATTCACATGAGATAGAAGTGCTTTTATAGCCTTCAAGAACACGTCTACAGAGAGAAATAGGCTACTGAGCATGATTTGAGCCAGTTCGTCTTCATGTAGGTAACCTTCAATCCCAAGATCACTCAAACGCGACCAATTAAAATATTTCTCTCTGTAGACGTGTTCTTGAAGGCTATACAAGTACTTCTATCTCATGTGAATGCTTGTAAGTGGCCCAGACGCCACGCACTATGCTCAACAAGGCTCAGGGGGTCAGCTTTTGAAACTTCGAATTTCCCAATTTTCTTTCTGTAGCTACATTCGCCTCGACGGCCCGGCCATTTTTTACCACTAAGCACTCTCTCATGACGCCTCCATCGTGCCCGCCATGCCAAATTATTGTCCAGGTATTTATTTGGTCCAAAACGAAGTCTAGCGCCGGCACCAACTTTTTTGCAAACAGCAATAAATAGATATGATCTTTAGTATTGAATTATGTCCACTGGGATGGTTAAATACTGGCCGGTAAATACAAGTGTGGGGGACAATCGAGATTAGACAAGCTGATCCATGTCTCTAAATAGGGATGAATCAAGCGAGGGCATATATGCATGCCGTATGTAGTCGGGGTTTTGTAGAACCAGTCTTATCACGGACACGCTGTTGAGTGAAAATGGGCGCATTATTCTATGAAATTGGAAGAAATTTCCCACTATAAATGCCCACGCCAGTGGGCAACACCTTGCTGTCAGGTATTGGGTGGTATGAAAGCCTTTCGTTAGCTGGTCTCCTGTAAGGGATATGCGACACGTGAGGCAATCTAGGTTGACCCAGACGGACCAATCGAAGCGGGCAGATTCAGTCCGAGTTCTTCAAGCACCAAAACATAGTATATGCAGGCCAAGCATATATTTGGCCTTTGGTAAGGGCATGCACATGAATATTACATTTGGTCATATGCAATGTACATAGCGGTCCAACAACACAATCCGAGATTGCTCACTTTAACCCCATAACTTCCGAATAAATGCATATTGGGCGGGAGCAACAGAGACGGTGGGATAAAGTGGACCCCATACTTAGAGGCTGTATGTCATAGCTTGCAGAGGCATACAGACCAGTCTTGGACGCAGGACGCTGTACCACAGGGGCGCGTCACATTCCTTACCTTGAGATAGCCACGTGCCGTTCGTTCTTTGCCCCTGGACCACATCTAGTCGTGCTCAAATGCCCACCCCTCAGTCTTTTGTCCCGCACACTATTCGTTCTTAATCGAGTACCGTCGCCCTTTGGCCGCCCGACCCTCAAGTTCGCTCGCGTCTCGGCGCCCCGTTTTCTCTCCGGCCTCTTCCGGTTCGGCGGCGGTAGTCCCTGATATCATATACACGTTCATATTCGTATCACGCTTGTATATACATGGTTCAATACTTTCTGCGCTCTCCGTCCCTGGTCCGACGCACTCGCCCCTCTACACAGACACGCGCTTACTGGCACTCCGAGCGGCCGCAGTTTAAGATAAGTTTTGGCAGCAATCAATTTGATAGAAGACTAGCCTGTATGCTTCAGCAGGTTGCGGGATGCAGGCCCTACCTTGGGTTCTGTTTTACAAAATTTCCCGCCGGAAAGGGCTTTCTCAACTCCAAGTAAGCGACAGCAAACTCAACTCAAGACGTTTTATTAAGCACATAGTGCAAGAAACAAAACGGAAATGCAGAGTACAAGGACAAGGAAAGCAAGGCCGAGAGAAAAAGAGAGATGGAGAACAAGAGCACGAAGAGCGAGTGAAAAGAGAGAGAGAGAGAGAGAGAGAGAGAGAGAGAGAGAGAGAGAGAGAAGAGAGAGAGAGAAAGAGAGAGAAAGAGAGAGAAGAGAGAGAAGAGAGAGAGAGAAGAGAGAAAGAGAGAGAAAGAGAGAGATTCGAACAAGTTCATTCATAGAAACAAAAAAACAAACTTAATAATAAATAAATTCAGGCGCAAGCTGGTACAATTTAAACCTTGAGTGGTTTCGACCCAACGGTCATCATCCGGGTTCCCTTCTCGTCCTTGATCGTATAATAGGCGCGTGGAGGAATGTATTCGCCTTTTTTCATCACCCGCTTCATGCCGTTGACCATCAGCTAGGTGTAGATAGCCTCCATTCGAGCCTTTGGGATCCCTGTTCGAGTCGTATTCGTGTTCATGTTGGGGTGGATGCTTTTTGGCGCCATCACAGTCGCATCCGACGAAGCAGCGGCAGCAGCTAGCGATGCGAGCATGTCAAGGGGGTTCGATGAAGGCACGGCAATATCCACAGGCCTAGTTTGGAGGGCGGGAACATTGGATACGGTACATGCGAGATCGTTGTCGAGGCTGGGGTCTATGGCTAGAGAAAGATCTTCAGGGACTAGAATTTCTGTTACCGGAGTACCGGGGCGAGCAGCCGTTGCAAGTGCAGCAAGTAGATCGAGGCCGTTGATAGACGCCAAATTGAACGATGAGTCGAGGTTCGAATGCAGATTCTCCGCAGGCACAGGCTGGGCTACTGCAGCATTGCACGCCCGACGTGCTCGTGCCCACTCAGCGGCCGGGGTGACAGTTGGAATCGAGGACAAGAGAGAAGGAGTGATGCTCAAATCACTGGCTGACCCACTCTTGAGCCTGTCTTGGTCGCTCCTCAAGGACATGGAATACTCAAGACCTGTACTCTTCGGCGGCAGACTAGAACCAGTCGAGGTCACGAGGGATGCAGCGCACACCACGTTGGTCATCAGCGGCGCATCAGTTCCATTGGAACGAGCTGCCTGCATACGACGACGCAGACGAGGTATTGGCTTGATCGCACGGGTACCGACCGGTTCAACCACTGCCGCGTCATCCCGAGCATCTAGGTCTTCCAATGGCGAAGAACGCGGGAACACGTCGACAGGGGCTGGATCGAATGGTGACTCTAGTACGACCTCACCTTGCATCCATTGCTGGGTCGAGACAGACTCGAGCACAACCTCAGGCTCAACAATCTCGACGACATCATCCATAGGCGAGTCTACCAGATCCATGCTCGATCCCCCAGTTCCGTAGACGACGTTGCTTGACCATTGACGCTTGACCTTCTGCTTCCACTCGGACCTATGCAACAGCGCGATGGTCTTGCTCTCTCCAGTCGCCGTGCGCGCCTCAACGACGGGTTTGGGGGCGTTCAGAGGTGAGAACCTGGGCTGACCGCGGCCGGCGTGTTTATGTGAGGAGCATAGCAAACTGATGCGAGAGGTGACAGGGCGGTGTAACCCAACAAGTCCAGAGCCCCGAACAGGAGTGCCAGCTTGGGACGAGTTACCACTGGAGACCGACGAGTTATAAACTAGATCGGGGAGAGACTCGTTCGAAAGAGCTGGAGAGGTCGAGACGACAGGGGCCAGGGGTGGTCCACATTGTTCGAAATCGGGGTGCATGTCCATGGCCTGAGCAAGGTTTGACGGCTCAGAGGTTGCCTTGGTCGTCGGAGACTCGATGAGGTAAGAGGTCGAGGGGGACAAACTGGGCGTCGAGTTACAAGTGGATCGAGGATGGAACTTGGCGCGCAACGACAGTCCATTATGACCGCGGGGAGTTACTGACTTGACACGAGATTCGAGCTGTACATAAGTTGTCATATACCGAACAAGCTGAAACCAAAGCTGAACTTACTGAGTCAACTTCTGACCTGAACCCAACCAAGTACCCAAACCCAGCGCTAAACCTTCCGCAGCCTATATGCTTGCGAGGACGCTACAATCGCATTGTCAAGGACGTGAACTCGACCAAAAAGAAAGAAATACCGTTTCAGCTACGCGAGATGCTTCCTCACGACACTCCGGCAACCTGTCCTCTTCACTCTCAAGGCCATGTCCAGTCGGAGTCACCAATGTCGGGTCGGCCGGCCAGTCGTACTCTTGGTCGTACATTTCACATCCGCCTGATCGCCCAATGGATGCTGTCAATCGACGATCACGTCAACCCCACATGTCATCGATCAAAGAAGCGACCCGTCACTCACCGATCATCTTGATCAAGCACCTCAACAACCGGCCTCGGTTAGGGTACACCCAAAGAAAAGTAGCGGCTACTAGCGCACAAGCGAGAGCAGCAGTCCAATTTCTGGGTGACCAAGTGGCTGCATGAAGCACGAGTCGGACTGCAAGATAGACACCGCACACAGAGGTGATGCAAGCCCGAGGAGATGGGGCGCGTTTGTCGAATGACAAATGTGCAACGTGAGCAACGACATCGGATAAACCTGTTCCCCAACAACAATGTTAGCGTTATAGGAAATCAAAACAAGCTTGCACTCACCGATATTCATCCCCTGACACAAGCCAACCGAGCCAGATACAAAAATAAGAACAAAAATCGAAACAAGTACCAATTTAGAGACGGTCGCTGCGAGAGGATAGAAGACCAGCTTCACAACCGAGACGACCAGACCTTGCAACGCAGCTGAGATTGCACAACCAACAACTGAGGCGACTAGCAAGAAACACGAGAGAAATATCGGAACAGAGGAATTGACGGAGGAGTTGCGGATACTTCCTCCTTCAAGCTTTTTCAGCAGCATACGTCCACAAGACTCACCTTGACTCAGCCCCTGATACCAGCCACGGACCTTGAGGACAAGCTCTCCTGCCGCGATCTGATAGCAAGCAACTGAGTAGCGCTCGTCGAGAACCTTGTACCCGGGCTGGTAGAAGCTGGCATGCGCCGTCAGCCTTGGACCAGGATCGGTGGCAACACCGAGCATAGGAGCTACTCACTTCATCGTCTCGTAGCGCTCGTACAAAGCGACAACGTCGCGCGTAAACTGGAAAAAGTAAGCATACACATGGCCACAAACAACGACGGCGGAGGGGATCAAGAACGGGAGGATGATGAATAGGGGCAGGATGTCCGCCACGGCCAGGTGACCGGTGACGAGTAGGAACAGGAGGGCGATAAGGAAGATACCCATAACGTTACGCGATGGTGACAAGAAACTGGACGCAGGCTCAACAGACGGTGACGGTGAAGTGACAGTCGGGGGATGAACGAGGTTCAGTGGAGAGAGCAGCGTTACCCCCAGCGTGACTTTATACGTTCCCCCACCTCCTATCAAAGACCGTAGGTAAGCGGAGAGACAAACACGAGCCGTAAACCCAAGGAAATCCCAGGTGACTAATCCTTCGAGGTCTAGTGAAGACCCTAGGGAGCAGGCACAAGGAGGGCCAGCGTCGAGGGAACGAAATGGGAAGAGTATCGCACCAAGTATGACATGTTACCAGCGTGCCCTGATTCGCGTCTGAAAATGCGACCCGGTTTGTTTCCCTTTCCTCATCGAATCTAGGTTGAAGGGATTGCTGGAGAAGAGGCATGCACCTCTTTGGAGTTGATGTGATATTAAGGCCCAAGAAACCGAGGTCCGCCGACGCAAACTATTCAGATTATGCTGAGCGCACCGCCGAAAATACGATTTGATCTAAAGGCGTGAAATATCCTAGATTAGAAAAACACCCATTGTGCAAAACACATACTTTGTGGAGCGTAAAATACGGCCGAAGCCACTGGACGGATACGTCAAGGCTGGATCCCAAGGGCCGACGGAGAGGATCACGCGTCACAACTTTACGAAATACTTGAACAGATATATATATTTAAATACTTTACATCATTGTTATTCAAACTTTCACTGCAAACGAGGCAAATCCAGACATTGAGAAAGCCAGATCAGTTGCAGCTCACCGACACTTAGCCCGCCAGAGCCTCTGCATCCTACTTTCATTTTGACGCTCACTCGATCATTGTGTCCTCCAAGAATTTCGATCTCGCCCTCTGAGAGGGTCGATCCGTGCGTTCGAGAGTTGAGATTGGGTATATGGGAAGTCGGACGGGGCGGGGAGACCGGTCATTGTTTCGTGTCAGAATCACAATCCTAATCAGAACTTAGCACCGAGATTTGCATTGAGCACTCACCTGTCAAAGGCAGAACCTCACCTGGCTTGCGAACAGCATATTCATCTCCGGTCCCAACTAGTACTCGATAAACGGTTCGAGGGTGCGGACGATATCAAAGTATAAACGGAGAGAATTTTTGATCTGCGTTATCAAGAGATATTAGGTCGATCGACGAAACGGCCGCTTCATAGATGGGCTGCTCACCTGCCCAATCCCGAGTATAGCGCGCACCCTTGCACTCGTTCAGTAGCGTCAGTAGACATGATAGCGCCAGGGAGAGCCAGAATCAGGACAAATTTTTGACAATAAGAGACTACGGCGAAGCCAGGATATTAATAAATCGCCCGACGTTGCAGAGTTCAAAATCGTGCGACTCACCAGTCAATTCCTTTAGACCAAGGGCTCGAACCAGACACAGCTCCTGTTCACCGGCTACTCTCTTTCAGTTGACCATGATCTATCTGCATCTTATCAGTGGAATTTCAGCTGGCTGGGCGAGTTGTCCTCCGCCGCCTGTGGTTGTCAAAGACAGATCAATTCTGATAACGTCTCATATAGCGAACCGGGTCACACTTGATGAACTCTTGTTAGCCGGTTCTTCGTGGAGGCGGCATTAGAGGAAAGTGTAGAGTCGAGCACAGCTTAGGTTGTTATTTGTGTTATGTAGCCATGGCCGGTCCCAGAGTGGGGCCCATCAACAAGGAGATACCTTGGATACGTTCCCAAAGCGTAGGGGAAACGACAGAAAACATGTTTCGATTGACACGGAAAAACTGTGGGAGCCGGTTCCGAAATTTCACATATCAAGAAGGTCATACAGAGGATTCCAAAGACTTGGTTTGTGCGAGAGTCTATTGAGCGCTGGCTGTGGTTGAAGCGGGAGTCAGTGGATCCGGGTTTGTATATGTTTACGTGATATGTACGTTTAGCGCCGCGCCTTCATTCAATGGAAAACAAATGGCCCTTGGGTATTCATCTGATGACCACCACATGCCCGGAGCGAGCCCGCCCAGACCACATAGACAGCCCGCCCCCTCCTTTGACGATTTCTCCTTCATGTCTATCGGTCCCCGGCGCTCGATTTTCGCCCGTCTCAACATGGCCCCACAGGCCGCCGCGTCGTCGACGGAGGAGTCGGTGATAGACGCACCGGCCATTTCGTCGGCAGATGATACTTCGGTGCCAAATTTGGCCACGATCCCGACTGTGAATTCCTCGACGCTTGCTTCGGTGGCTCCACCTCCACGTTTGGAGAGTGGACCCGCTTTTGGGTTGTCCACTTCAGTTCTCGGAAACCCCAATTTTCAGTCCACACCACCTCCCGCATCGGGTTCGGCTATGGACGTGGACGGTCCAGATAACTCAGATCTTCTCGAGATGCCCCGCCCTCGCTCTCATATCCCACAAGCATACCGAAATCTGCCCTCTGATCATTATCTCGTGGCGCCACCTGCAGCATTGCCCTACCCGCGCTCGCCTCCGCTTCGAATTGATGAGAGCCATCCACTCTACACGCCGGCTAGCTTGTTCGCGCATCTGCCACGAGCGCCGCCTCTGTCCCCACGATTAGATCCTCTGGACGTGTTGTTACTAGAGACAACTCGAGAGCAATCAGAATGGGAGCAAGTTCGCAAGGATCTTGGGCGTCCGGTCCCTAGTTCCCCAAAGCTGAGAGCCAAGTGAAACGTGCTCGCTCAACCTCACAACCCTCAATGGTGATTGAGACAAACATTTCCCAGCAACCATCTGGTTCTCTCTTGAACCGCCCTGTTGACCTAGACTCGGATACTGATTCCTCGGACGTAGAACTTCATGTGTACGACCATGTTTCTCCCATCTCTCGACCAACTGTGCAGGCCAAGTCTGATATCAACCGCACTAAGCCTCAAGCTTCTTCCAAACCTGCTCCGTCATTGACGACCGCACAACCCTCTACGTCAATCGCAACGAGCGCCCCGCCTCGGGTACCAGAACCACAAGGATTGTTCAACATTGTCCCGCACCGGACTCAATCGGCGTTTAGTTCTAGTGGAGCTGGCCCTTCAAGCACTATCAAGCCACCGTTTTCTCCTGAATCTACTCGTAGCACCCCGGCCAAACGGAAATATAGCACCGTTGACGACAATCCCCAAACCGTCGCTCAAACCGCCGCCCCCGAGCAACCCCGGACCGGTGTTCCACCTCCACTCCGCGCTTCTGTCGATCGCGCCACTGCTCCTATCGCGTCCACCGCGGTAAACGCGAATTCATCGAATGGCTCTATTCTTCCAGGGACAACTGTGTCACAGCTTCAGGTTACTGTTCCAACGACATCTCAGTTGACATCGTCTCCGATACAGACCCCTTCGCTAGCAACAGAGGCTCAGACAGGGAGAAAACCCTGTCGGTTCTATAACCGGCCGCCAGGTCGAGTATGTGTACGCAAGGAGGAGTGTCCGGATTTGCATGAGGGACCTTTGCAGAAACCATTGTCGGCTACGACACTTGCAGCCTCTACCGCTTCTGGCTTTCCTGTCGGTTTCGGAGGTGATGGTTCAGAAGGTAACACCGGATCAACGACTCCTGCACCTGCGACTACTCCTACACCGAATACTTTCCCAAATACCTCCACTGCTCCTCGTCCGCCTCCCACTCCGGCCCCAACCGAACAGCCAGCTTCCAACAACCCAGTGTCGCAACCTCCAGCTCATGCACCTTCGCAGCCTCCTTCTGCGCCGGTTGCCTCAGTCTCTGCGCCTAATCGGGTCGCCCCAAGCGGACTCCCGCCGCGGCCGCTTTCAAGTGTGGACAAACCCGCAACGCCTCCCTGCCGATTTTTCAATACGGCCAAGGGATGCAACCGTGGTACTGAGTGCCCATTCAGGCATGAGCGCACTGCGGCTGCCAAATCTACTCGAGCAACTCGGGCCCCAGAATCTGGTGCGAATGGAAAGGTACCAACGCCAACGCCAGCGCCTTTGCCTTCGACCAACGTACCCAAACCGAATCCCCCATTGTCGACTGCCGGCGGCCAGCCACCCGCAACCCCGACTGACACCCTTGCGAACGGGAATGCTGCGAAAACGGCCTCGACCGCGAAACAACAGAAGATACCCGAAGCCGTCGCTGTCAAGATCGAACAAGGAAGTCCTGGGCCCAAGACATTAAAGCAAGTCATCAAAACTCGTGCCCCTCTTCCCCCTGCGGTATCCAGACAGGTTAAAGAGGAAGAAGTTACAATACGTGACCTGGGGCACGACGTTGCCGTTGGTGATGTGGAAATGGCTGATGGCGCCCCAGACACCTCTTTGGAAAACGGGCCAGTTCTGCCCCCAGAGTTGGTTTCGGGCTCTCGAGTCTCTCAAAATGAAGCCGCAGTTGCTACTGCCCCTCAACCCCTAGGGCAGGCTGCAAAAGCACCTGCCCCTGAACAGATTCCTGCTGCACCCTCGAATGTCTCTTCAGAACTTCCACCGGCGCCAGCTTCTGCACCGACAACAACACCTGTAACAGCCCCTCCAGTTCCAGTTTTGTCCACGGTTGTGATTCCACCTACCCCTGCTCATCCCGCTCCCAACAAGGGTATTGCCCCTCGACCTGCGGCCGCTCCACACCGTCCCCCGTCTCGTGACTCTAGAATGCTGGATACACGAGATCGTCGTGAACTCTTGAACAGGATCCAGGATCCCCCAACTAAACATACCAGCGGGGGTGGTAATTTTGCTGACACCTATCGCCCCTATAATAGGACATCTGCTTCGCGCTCGCCACCGCCACCACGCTCGAGAGGTCGATCCCCAGTTTACAACCGTTATTCACCCCGTCCCAGAGGCCGGTCGTTTTCTCGGTCCAGTTCCAGGTCGCGCTCTCGTTCATATTCTCCTCGAAGATACAACGACGGACCACGCTCGTATGCTCGAGATCGAGCATACTCGCCCAGGCGATCAACTTCTCCTCGTTATGGAGCTCGCTATGCTCGACCATATAGGCGCTCTAGCTCTTACTCTAGGAGCCCTAGCCCAGAGCGTAACTTGAGGTACCGTAGCCCTGTATCGCCACCTCGAGGCGGAAGACCAGCGTATCGAAGAGATAATTCACCACGCGATGTTGGCCGCCCCTCAGGTGGTCGGTCTCCGAGACCGGTCTCGCCAAGAGCTCATACTGTTGATCGCCGACTTAGCACCGACGGCCGTAGCCGCGAAGGTTCGTCTGCCTTGGATGCCAGGCTTGCCATAGCGAATTCGGTTGCGACAGGTGCATACAATTACAACAACCCTGGTCCTTACTACCCAGCCGAAGCCGGCGTATCAAGACCAAGTGGAGCAAGTGACCATCGTTCACCGGCGCCACCATCTAGAAATCCCTACGTGAATGAACATGCACCATATGGTAGCGTACTTATCTTCTGCACATGTCCTTTTGACTAATTCTCCTATTCAGGCACGCAGGTAACAGAGCCGATCTACCACAGCTACTCGAACTGGTATTCTCAAAATCCCCGTGGTCCTGATCCCCGACCAGGATTCTCTAACGAACCTTTTCTCGCTACTTCCATACCTAGCCAGCCTTCGGCCATGAATTCCAATCCTAGCTTCGGACTTGCGAATAAACCGATCCTAATTTCTGCCAATCACGACAACTTCGAACAATCTATGGAGATGGGAACACCTAGTCCACCTCCCGAAGTTCACAATCCGGGCCCAACCCGACTCCAAGATCGTGTCGATCAGTATTCTGGACTTGTTCCTGCTACTGAAGTGACTTCGACCTTGTACGCCCGCATGACTGGAGATCGTGAACAACCCAAGTTGGCCGAGCGTCTGGCGTCATCCGAAACCCACCCCCAGGGCAGAGGCCCCTACAACGTAGGACAACGATCGACGTCTGGTGGGAATGCCCATCTAGCCGCCCGTCTGGGCGTCAACTCTGGGGAAAGATCGCAATCTCTGGTCAATCGCATTCAAGACGAACATAGACCAAATCCAGGCTACCAAAACCGAGATCGAGAACCTACAAACCGGCCTGGGGGTGGACTGATGGCTCGTATGATAGGGGACAAAAAACCTGGTGAGTGGAACTTTTGGTTCGATAGGATTTGAACTGAATTAACTGGGAAACGAACAGCATGATGCCGTTGAGTAAGTAGCACGTTTTGAGACTCGGTCATGATATGATATCATGACAGCTTTTTTTTTTTGTTTTCTCACTCTCCCGCTTCTGTGTAATTCGATAAGCCGCTCGTCACCTCGCTAAACAATTTATGCTAAGATGGTGGAACCCTCGTTTGTTCTCGCATGACCGAAACTACCAGAGTTATGGCCGTCCAGTTTCACGCCTAAGTGTCAGCCTCATGACGATCGAAAACGCAAGCTTAGTATCCTGATATCTTTATCACGGATAAACGTCTTTTCAGGCGCTGTGTCTTTGTGGCTGACAGAAGGAGAAAGAAACAAAATATGGGAAATGTGTTTTCCCCAAGCTAGGACACATTGGAAGTTAACAGCTGTGAGCAAAGAACAAGATGATTTTGCCAACTAGGCTGATATTTGGGAGGATATCTGCCTGGTGGCCTTTGGTAACAGTTGCTGTAACGTAAAGCATAGGAATCCGGTGTGTCTCACTCTGGAGACGAAATAGACTTTCCCTCGAAAATGATCTTAGGGAAATGTTGCCAAAACGTCAATACCCGTACTCAACCGAAATAACGTCTAATTAACCCCTGCACCAGGGCCTATTAGACTTACAATAGATGACACGACAGATTAAGCGCATATAAAGTGAATTCTTCTACCAGGGATGTTCCTCGCCTGAATGGTTCCAATAGCCTCCCGAGTTGTGCAGACCCAAATTCTCGAGGAGCCCGAGCATTCCTCTGACGCTGACTTGTGGTGTAATCTCCGCGTTGGAGCCACCCATATCCGTCTGCGTGACTGATCAGTGGATGACAATATACGACATACGTTACCAAGTACCTGAACCCAGCCTGGATGAAAAAGTCCAACTGCGACATTCTCTTGCTCGAGCTCATGTGCGAGTTTGCGTCCCATCATATTCAGTGCAGCCTATGATAGCGCATATTTGAACTCGTATATGAATAGGTTGAATATCGCTACTCACTTTGCTAATGCAATACGAGGGCGATTTTCCGTTCTTTTGGACAGTCATAGATGCACAGTCCGAGCTTATCAGGACCAACTTGGCTTGTGCCGGCCGGTCCTTGAGCAAAGATGTAAAGGCTTGGCAGATGCGCAACGGTCCAATTACGTTAGTACCAAAAATTCCATCAACCTCGTCGATGTTTCTGTAAAATGCTACTTAAGTAGTCGCCGATGCACCTCCAACGAAGCTGAGGTAGGCTTACTGGCTGAGGAGCGGCTTATCGCCGATATATACGCCAGCATTCACGATCAATACGTCCAAACCTCCTATTTTAGATTTGACTTCTTCCGCTGCTGCCTATTGATAAAATAATCATCCACAACGAACCTAAGCGATGGCTAGTGGTCGCACAAACCCTACAGCTTTCCGTGTCGGCCATATCCATGCGGACCAGAATCAGCCTTCCGGCATTGATCTCGTCTGCAGCTAGACTATTGAGGTTTTGGCATGTGTTGGGGTCGCGATACGTTGCGACTACGCCGTTGTTAGCATTTTTTAACTGAATGCAGATTAGTTCTGTTCGTGCTATTTGTGAATCAGAATACCAGTTGACGGGTGAACTCTAGGCCAATCCCCCGAGTGGCGCCAACTACCAAGTGTTGTGTAAGAGGAGGCATTAGCTTGAAGTTCGAACCTCATTCAGCGCGATCATCCGTCCTATAGTACCTTTTTATAACCCCCGCATATCAAATTAGCAACAATGACGAAACTGAGATATGAATTGAACGTGGGCAGGTGGAGGTGATCCATAAGCAAGGATCGGACAGATCAGTAATCAACCGACGGCGTTTTCGTCATGGAATATTTCACAAGTCCAGTGTGGTATACCCTTCCTAGCGCATCCAGCAGTCTGACTCTGCCTTTGATGGAATCCGATCGCGAGGGAGAATAAAAGGGCAAAGCATATAACATCGCGAACAGTGAGTACATTACACGATGGACACGGGATGCGGCGCCTCTATGGCACCGTGACGTACTGTTTTTTGGTAGTGGAGCGAGATTAGGATCACCCGTACTAAAACAGGCCCAAACGCGATGCTCAAATTCGTGGTCGGTGCCGACACTCCACTGCCAAAACATGATGACGGAGTGCTCCACACCATCTGTCCCGTTTTTGACAGCTGACACAGGGACCAAACAACATCTATGACCTCAAAATGGGCCCACTATGTTCTCCCGAAAACCCGGACATCGGGGGTTTGCCGGTACCGGTGTGATGGGGGATCCGAGAGACGCCGAAGGAGGCTCAAGGATGTGTGGCCGGGCCGCCAGCCACGCGAGCGGGGCTCGAGGGCGGGCGGCATATCCCTCATTTGGGGGATCGTTTGAGTTCATTCCTGAAGTCACCCAAGGGGAAAATAATATTTCTAATGACTATAGATTCATGTATGCGTGAGTCAGTCTATTAGCTGTACCAAAATAAGCCACTGAACGCCCTCGCCCTAGTGGGTCTTCTAGATTCTTAAAATGTCACGATTTACTAGCGTCCACTTGACCCATTTTGTAGTATTGCCACTCCTCTGTTTGAGTCGCCGAGTTTAGTGTAGCCCAAGCGCTGACCGCTGCACGATGCTATACAGTCACTCTGCACATAGGTACGCGTATGCCCGACTATAGACAGATACAGCCAATACCGGTTACGACAGTGGATTGTGGCATCAACCACAATATTTTGAGTACGATGTGAGCTATTTCGGAAGCCTAACTAGTTTATACATCGCTCATCTCGAACTCTCTACTGCGCAGGCCGTCCCGCGCGATCTACCTGACCTATAAATAGAATCATTCAACGTTGGCCAGGCCGTCGCGATGAACGCACCGTTAGGTTAACCGAGGCTACTGTTGGGCGCACCTCTGGCTCAAACCGCCAGCACCATTCCAGAAGCGACCACAGGGTATCTCCGTGCTCAGAGTACCTTGGAATATGCTCCGCTGGGCGATCTGGCCTGGACCTCTCTAACACCACAGCGAACATCACTGTATGGTCACTTTTACCAAACCAAGGAACTTCGCCCGTAATAGTTTCCTACGCCACAGAATAAGCTAACAGTAGACCTCTAATTATGCGAAATAGCTTGCACCAATATCGTCTGATAGCTATGGCAAGTTGCGAATGTGAGTCGAGACAAAAAGAGCCAGGCTGACCATTCCCAGTGCATATACGTCCGACTGCATGTTACACGTCCCACCTTTAAATAGTTCTGGAGCCTAGAATCAAAGAATGCGCAATTGAAACTAAGGAGTTTATCATAAATTTACTAACCGCCCACCGTGGTGATAGGGCTTCCTTGTTCAAAGTCCGTGTGAACTGAAGTGTGTACTCGTGCAGCATTGCATTTCCAAAGTCCGCAAGCTGAGCAACTCCATCTCTCGATATTAGAACGTTCGCCTACGTAACACTATTCTATCAGTCCTGCATATTTATGCGGAATTACATACATACACCTTTGAGATCACCATGAACCTGCCCGGCCATCAAATTAATACCGTTGTTGACAAGTCCAAAGCCGGACGTACTATTCCTAACTCATGAAGATAGCATAGACTCAGGCTTTGTCGCTCTGGGTCGGACATGCCTATATATGTGAGCTATATATACCGAGCCCAGCTTCGCGGTGTGCTGGGGGAGTCGGTCCGCTGCAGGCGGACCGACGAGTGGCCGGGCCGCCCAGAGTGCGACCGCGGGGATCGCCCCCACAAACGCATCTGGACGGCACTGGGCCCGGTATCATACCACATGAATTACGGCATTGACTTATATAGCCTTATTATGACCGAGGGCGGGCGGTGGGCTAAAAAGAATGCGAGGGCGCACACAAACGCGCACCTCGTCGTGGGCCTCTGTACGAGGCCAAAGGGTCACGTGAGCTGTCCTTTTTTTTAATACATATTTAACGAGCTACATGATCACAAGGTCAAACCGCTCGGAGAAGAGTGTTCGAAGCGCAGGCGAGAAGGGTTAAGGAAGAGGAGGACGAATCACGTGAGCTGTCCGACCCACTCTTTCGCCTGAGTATTCATAATGCTTCCTCCGCAGGCTTCGTAGCATTATGTCACGCCTTGCACAAGCTGAGTACTCTGCCCCCTAGATTTGATAAAAATATGTTCCTATCAGACACTAATCATGTCCACCCACCAGCAGGCAGCGATCGGCGTCTGGGTGCCGCTCGAAATACTGGGGCAAGCTCCCGTTTAGTTCCCATTTTGTGATCATCCTCAACTGATCCTCAATCATCACCACCCCTAATAGAGCTTGTACGTTCACATGTTGGCACTTCGACCATGTATAAAGTTCATGCGCCGCATGCTACGTAGCATTGAGCCTCGAGCAGATTCAGAATAATCGGCACATTACCTTTATATGTTTCTGAGCCTTCTCATCCGATCCTATGTCCACCCTGAGCAACTTCATAGCCACGTCAGCTCCATTTTTGAGCTTGCACCGGTATATGTCGCCAAAACCCCCAACTGAGATAGGACGATGTGTGCAGGTCTCCAAGTCAACCTGGAACGTAATGTCTGGGCAGTCTCGGGCGGCTAGGTGAGCGACTATCTGAGCGGGTGTCTGGTGGACCAGTATATAATAGTAAATCAAGTGAAGTGAAATTAGAGTATTAGTCGCATACCGCCGAGCTGGTAATCTTTAGTTGAGGGATTTCAGCTTCTATAGCGGCGCCCTGATAAGACTGATCAAGGGCTGCCAGCTATTGTGTTCCTAAACGTTAACTCGCCTGATAGCGGCGATGTGTTGGTGGTGCTCACGACCGGATCGACCGATTTAGGGATGATGAATGGGCTCGGGGTGATCCATCGCGTGCCCATGCCTCCTGACTAGGGATTGTCCATGGTGGATGAGAGCGGTGACGCGGTCATGTGAGGTTCTGACGGGAGGGGTCCACTGTACGCCCGTTTCTTGTACAAATTTCAGATTGTGACCGGAAAAACTCACATTCCAGTGCATGGGCTTGATTTTTAGACATTGCACCAGATTGACGAGTGAGTTTCAAAGCCACTGAAAAAGTAGTGCGCATACTTTTTACTTTCCATGAGGTAACGCTAAAATGTGAAAATTCCTAGCCATGTTAGTGGCCCCGTTTCAGAACTATGCATCCGGTAATTCCCGCAGGTACTGGCGCATTTACCCAGTATGACCGCGACTCACTTATCCTAAATTTCCAGAAAAAAGAGCCCCCAAGTGGGTCGGTGTAGGCGGGAGAAAGGGATTGGCGTGGTGATTAAGAGTAGCGTGTGGGTGGTGGTTGATGCTGTGCATACTGCTGTGGCCATTGCTAGTATGGGCTCGACGTCGGTTCGGCGTAGGCTTGTTGTTGCTGTCGAGGATACCGATAACCCTGGCCCGTATTCTGCCATTGTTAGCGCTGGTTATAGTACGCGTCCTGAGCAGGGTACTGGTTCGAGTACATCTGTGGACATTCCATGTTGCGAGTCGGTTATTGAGAAGCTATCAGAGTCATTCCTATAGAACTGTCGAGCAAGTGCCCCGGGCAATCGGACGTGCGCACCGCTAGGTCCAAAGATTGTGGCCACTGCTACCAAATGACACTAGTCAGACCCGAATTTTAACGGTTTCCTATACCATAGAAGCTAATCGCCTCAATGAGTTTTGTATTATAGGATCGGCCCTCCCGGTTTGTTGAAAACACACCGCCAACTCTGCCTGTTATCGAAAAATTCGAGCCTGGTTAAGGAATAGGGGGGAGATATATAATATTGAGGATAGCAAGTACGATACACGATGGACACAGAACGCGGTGTGGTGGGGGATCCGAGAGACGCCGAAGGCGGCTCAAGGATGTGTGGCCGGGCCGCCAGCCACGCGAGCGGGGCTCGAGGGCGGGCGGCAAAACCGTGTCCGTCGGTAGCGGAGGGTGGGCGGGACAAATATAAGTCGGAATAAGTATATTTACCTCTAATGGAAAACGCACTTGCCATGGCCGCGCGATTCGCGCGGCGCTGTCTGTCGTATCATGCTACCTAAGAGTGGTGGAGAGGAGAAAAAAGGTCGATAGTAGGGCACGTGATCGGTCCGGCTCTATCGATCTGCGGCAGAGTATCACGCCTCACGTCTCCGCAGGCTACGACTTATGTGTGCACAACTAGACACACGCCACAATTCAGGCTTCTGGATAGAGTAGGGAAGCATAAACGTATTGATATTACCGGGTGACCCGGGGCTCACCGACGATGAGACATTGAATTTCACGACAAAGACGATGCCAGTTTCCTTGACTGGAGAATCCGGGTCCGATTGAATGACTAGAGTACTTTCGTATCGAGTGGGTGGTGGCAGGTACGGCGACTAGCTCGTCATGCAAGTCAACAACACCAGTCTCAGTTTGTTCAAGACCTAGGACAGTGAGCCAAGGGGAAAGCCAGAGCAGCAAGCCAATCCGCAAGGAGATGGTGGTGGCTCGTGGGAAGCTGTACAGAGTGTGGCCTAACACATAAGCGCCAGCCTGGGGCGTTTCTAATTTGAATTTATCCCAGAAATAGCCTTTCGTCAACAACAACTCGACCTTGCCTGACCACAGCTAATGGCTTTTCTCGAGTCGCTTTGCGGGAGCCCAAGTAGATAGGAGGTTCCGTACTAAAAATCACTATGACGTAGACTGTCGGCCGGCGGGGCGCCCCATCCGGCATTATCACGTGTAGGTATCCGTTTTTGTGGTTTCTTTCCACCGCCGTGTTCCGTCTTGTCGCACGGTCGTGCTCACAGCTTCATGCAACGAATATGATCCATTAATTTACCTTTAACCAGAGGCGATTCTACTAAATCGTATTCGTCACAGGGTGTAGCACCGACTTGGCTTGTTACCATTTCTAGCCATACTCTGGTTCTCTCAGCAACACGACGATATGGTGATTCTGCTCTGACACAATATTTTATTGATTTTATGCTTTATCTCATGGAACAGTACTCCTCTTCATAAAGCCGTATCTTTATTCAAGTCCCTACTTGATGCTAGGTGGTCGGATGAAACTCAAGGCTGCTCTTGAATCCCTGTTAGGTTTGAAATTGAAGAAGTATCTGCGCTTATACCTTGGCCCGTCCCGCTCAGTGGTACTGCGTGTGCGAACGGCAAATCAGATACGAGCTTGTTCGATGCGATAGCTATAACTCTCCTTATCTTTCCCGTTGCTCCGAACCTTCTTGCCGAAAGGCCCAACGGGTAGATCCGGGCATCAGGTCGTCGGAGGTCCGGAGCCGGCGGCAGCCGAAACTCCGTTTCTCAAAGTTCTGGTATCAAAGCACAATCCTAAAATGATAATTAAGTTATTTCATTGCTATCGTATCGTGAGATTCACCTTGCTCTTTCTATTGAGCCAACCCGCTTTCGACCCCAAAACTAACATCCTCAGCATTCTGTGTAGATCTCGCCTGCTGGACCCCGTGACCATCGCCGTACTGTATCTCTCGTCTAGGCTCATCGGTCTTTTTATTCGACCTTTTCCTTGGACCAACTCGGTCTTCACGCCTGCCCAGTCCGTTTCCCACCTATAAAATCCCACCGTCCCCACTTGGCCGCTCTCTCTATTTCTACCCAACGACGACCTCAGATTGACCGCATACTTTTACGACTTAGCGCTATGATTGCTTTCACCACCCTACCGAGCTTCTTGAGCATCATGCTCATTGCTCTTTTCGCCCAAGTCCCGGCTGGGTGAGTGTCTTGACCATGGTCTAGTCCGAGACGACCGCTAACGAAAAAAAATCCGTCCACAGCGCTGTTACTCTTGCTGGCGACGACCGGGTTCGCTCCTTCGGAGTCTTCACCCAACCTAACCTCCAATATACTTCTAACTCATCCTCCACCGGCCTCGGCACCCGTTTCGGATCGTCACTGGTCCGTCACTTGGCGCCTTTGTGGCCTCTACCCAAGTCCACATCCATCTCACAACCCGACCACTCGCACCTCGTCACTGGAATATCGAAATTTTTGGACCGAGTCGTTCGAACAAAGCAGAAGGTCATGTATGCTGCTTGTGAAGCCCGTCCTCGTGAGTCTTTGCTTCTCGACCCACATCAGGGCAATTGGGATGGGCCTGAGAACCTATTGGAGCCCTGAGACAAGTAGAGGCTATTGGCCCTCTGGGGATGCTCCTGGAGCAATAGAGAGCCTAGAAGCCCTCATGTACAAACAAACCCTATGTAAATATGTTCTGTCATAAAACCTGGCTTTTTATCTAGCCGTGGAATAATGTTTTCCATAACAAAAGACCTACTAAATGCCACAAACTACCCCCAAGGACAACATTGGCCAGCCTGGATATATGCTGGTTGGGTGGGATTTTACACTGGAGAGACCTGACTTAAGTCAGGTGACACAGAGTCATGAGGGCACCTGTATGCGCAAATTTCAAATTTCTGAAAATTTGACAGCAGGTGCGCTAGACTTACAGCACCCTAAATATACAATCAGAAGCTTGAATGCATTAGAACTGAAGGAGAAATAAGCAAAATACTGTCCCAATCACGACACTTTTGAACAAAATCTGCCAGGTGATTGATTTGAAATTATTGCTTATACATCAGACTTCTAGGCTCTCTATTGCTCCGGGAGCATCCCCAGAGGGCCAATAGCCTCTACTTGTCTCGGGGCTCCAATAGGTTCTCAGGCCCATCCCAATTGCCCTGATGCAATTGATATGCTAATTGCTGACGCATATATAGCGATTATATACTCGCGAGTGACGCTTTTGGCGTTCTGGGCGGTGTACGAGGTCAGGGGCATGTACTGCATGCCATACTACCAGGCCAAGCATCGTACCACCCAGATTCTGGCTCCCGCGACTCTACCACCGGCCGTTCCGACTCTAGCGTCCCCTCCTCCGGCTCTACCACTCCCTCCGCCAAGCCCGGCTGAGGGCTTGTGTCTGATCCCGACCATGACGTTCACTACGAGCGCGGATCGACCAGCCCAACCCACTCCCGCGCACGCCTGGCGTAAACACGGGGCGTACGCGCACGAGGACTCAGACCAGGCGGCTCCTCTCCCCACCTCCCTTCTAGCCTCCACGACCCTCGCCCCATCCCTTGTGCCCGACCTGCATTTCCTCCGCTCGCGCCTTCGAGATTTCCGTGCAGTTCTCGAGGATCTCCCAGTCAGAGTCAAAATCTGGCTGCGTCGTTTACAACACACCCGGGCCCGCTTCTACCTCTGGAAACTTCGTTCCAGAGCGTTGTACGGCATGAGCTGGTTCGACGCACTCGCTACGGTGGTCGGGTTCTTTCTCATGGTGATACTGCCGCTGAGGGTCCACTATGGATACTTCAACTATGGGTGGTTCGCCTATAGTGAGCCCTTGGACGAGCCTGATCCCATTGCCCTGTCCGTCATTCACCTCGCGTATAGGCTGACAGTCAAAGCCGAGCCGCTCGAGGGTGAATCAATGGAATACTCGTCCGAGTGGGTTGTATCTGGTGATCTCGACGACCGCGAAGAGCTGGAACAACATGGTTGGATAGATGTCGGGGACAGGCTGCGGTTCCTGGAGCACGGGTGCACCGACGAGGTGATGGTGGTGGGAGTGGAAGTCGTTCGCGTCACGACAGTGTTTGACGTCCTGAACCTGTCGGATGGTACGACTATCCCCACCAAGGTCGACGAGTTATGTGCTGGACGTGAGTTGTTTGATTTTGATCTTTGCGATTGTATTGCTTACCTTGAATGGTAGCCGAGACCTTTTGGAGTCAGACATGGTTCATGTCTGACTCTGTCTCCGAGGTCCAGGAAGGATATATCCAGGAGTTGCCTGACGCGAGTCTTTACTCGCACGGGTTTGAAGTGCAGAACTAGTGCTGCGGTGTGGATTGTGGTCCGATAGGAGGGGAAACGTGTGAGTCTGGTTGATTGGATCTATACAAGGAAGGCACAACTAACCTGAGGTTGCGTAGCTCGAGCGACCGATTCGCCGAAGTCGGCTTATGTGCTTGCACAGAGGAGGCATCATATCGAGCAGCTGATTGTGAGGGAGGTCTACTGCGCCCTGGGCTGCTGTGTCACAACCCTCGTTTCTAAGGGTGTTTACTTTCTGTTCTGGATACGACGGCGTCGGCGTCGGATCCTAGCCTGATGCGTGGCGGCCTCTTGTGGCTGTTCGTAGATGTAGTTGAGTGTGGAAGCGTCGATGACAGCCCTGTGTAGAGTATCGAGCCTCTTAGTCTTAGCGGTATAGTCCTCTGCTCGTCTGGCGAGTAGGACGTCGAAGGCACCCGTCTCCTGGAGAGACTGTGATTGACTCGTGGCTTGCAGTGTATTACTAAGTACCTAAGTTAATAGGACCTAGTATCGATAGTTGAGTCTTAAGTATATAAGTCTGAAGTGTATCTCTTAGTAGTTATCACCCTTGAGGGGAGATCGACGAGGTAGAGCAAGCTGGTCTTGGAGCAGCTTGCACACCGAGTATTTATACTCATGGGTACATGGTCTGTGCGTACAGTTCCAAGAATACATGAGCTAAAGATAGTATGTGTTTCTAAAAGAAAGTGTGTCTAAAAGTAGAGCGTAGCTAAAAATAGTCCGAGAAGGCTGTATGCGTACTACAAATAGCCTTGATCAATAAGCATCCATGTGGTGCGTGCTAAAGATAGCTTTGATCAGTAAGCATCCATGTGGAGGCTTAGTTAATACGCCAATCAGCCTTACTAAGAGGAAGAAAAGAAGTGAGTGGCTTATACAGCGTGTTAGCCACGAGAAAAAGATAGAGGTCATGTGCATGGCTCATGACATGCTGCTTTTAGCGCGGCGAGAATGCAGACCAGACTCTGATCAGTATCGCTGTGATGACACTCTTCTGAAAGCGCAGATTAGCCTAACGTCGTGGCGACTGTGGTATGTGTGTTATACCATGCCGCAGCGTCCTTCCCCTTTCCCCTCCTTCCTTACAATTCGATCCGCCCTGAACTGTTCTTAAAGATACCATTTTTTTCTTTTGCCTGGTCGTTCCTCGCCCTCAACATATCTCAAAAATGAAAATTTCTGGTTTCCTTTTGTTGTTTGGTTCAACTCCCTACTCCGTTTGTTGTTTCAAGTGTATCTTTGTTCTTCATGTACTCGCCCGGTCAAGTTCCTCTTTTCTCATCCTGTAACTTTCTTTACCAATGCGTTTCTGTACTCTTTTTTCTATAAATCATATATATTGTTTGGTGTTACCGCTTGCTTTCAATAAGCAAGCGGCAGCATCAATATACCCTGAATCAATTTTTTATTGCCGATCGCAAGAGTGTAAACTTTGGGGTATTTAGTGTTCAATTGTGTTTGTTCCGTAAAAACTCATGATATCGCGAACATTGTAAATGCGAGGCCTGGAATTGGAACGGGTTTTAGTTGGGTGACAGGATCTCCTTCATATGAGCCCAATCTGGGCCTTTTACCCCCCCCCCCCCGCCCCTCCTCTAAGAGTATGGCATGATACTATACCAGAGACTTGAGGATGAAAACATGGCCTGGTCATTAGAATAGTATGTCGTGTGCATGCATGCCTCCCAAAATACCTTCGTGGAGCCTGGTAATAAATCAACACCAATATTAGTCTTTACTGAGAGTTTGAATGTTGCACTAGGGTGGAGCCGGGGTATACCAGGGCAAGTGGGCAGGCGATTTTGAGGTCTGTGGCCAAATGTATCTATTAGTGCAATGAGGTTGAATGGTACTGTGCAAACTATTGGAATCATTGCCACACAAAAAAAGCTCCTTACGATGTAAAATTGGTATATTAAGATGCCGCGAACAAGTGGTCGCATGCGAGGGCGGCGCATACATGCGGAGAGATGCTACAGATACAGCCAGACGATTTATCCAAATAAGAAAACGACAAGGCAAAAAACCAGAGACGATCAAACACAAGACATTATAGGTCAACCGGCCCTCCGACGGCAGGGAAACACCTCAAAAGCGCGGAGAGCATCTCCGAACAAACTTTCGCTCAAACTGATTGCGTCTTCGGCGCGTGGGACTTTGAGCTCCTCGGCGACCTTTCTGACCTGGTTGGTAGCCATTGAGAGCAGTGCTGACTTGACGAAACGATGCTGGCGACGGTAGCCGACGTGAGCTACAGCGCCGGAAAGCGGGAGGCAGGTATTTTTGGCTGCTTACCTGGAAAGGATTGCGAGACGTATCGTGGTACACCACAAAGCGGCCTTCACCCTGTGCATTCTTCTGGCCGTAGCGCGCCTCACAACCGATCCTGAGTTCATAGTAGTCACCGGCTGACGAAAAAAAAAAGTTGCAACAGTGACAGGAAATGGAGCCGCGTCTGGCGGCTTGGGCAATTGTGGGCCTGCATTCGGACTCTGCAATGGCGCCACATTCACATGACCCGGTTCACTCACAATCCTTTGGATATACGGAGCATACGGGGCTGCAGTGTGCCGGTTGCCGACCTCGCTATATTTGAGATTCGCGATAAGCCTGCGAACAAGCGCCATCGAAAAGCGTCTTTAGACCGCAGTCATGGCTAGATATCCATGCCGATTAGAGTGAGGTTTTACAAGCTACAGGCGCCAGTTAAGGTCGACTTCGATTGAGAGCATATATGCAAACTAGTATTGGTCAAAAACACCGTGGCTGTATGCCAAGCCCAGGCTTAGCAGACTGCCAAACAACACCAAATCACTGCCAACTCACCAAACACTGACCGCATTTCATGACCATCGGGCCAGTAGCGATGGAAATCGTAGGTCGGGAGATCTTCACCGGTTATTTATACAACCTTCGAAGCCTTATCGCTCGACTATAGTGACCTTCATTTCAAGAACAAAAAGATGAACGCCATGCATGAATCACTCGAGTGAGGAGCGTATTACCGGGCTCTAACAACCACCGATGGGTATATTTCAGGCTGAGCGTGTGCATAATCACTGGGCAGTACGATATCGCCCTATGAATCTTGCTTCAGCTCTTCTCGTCTTTTTAACCTAGACAGGTTCGCGACTTACAGTGGCAACTACTCGGACCCGAGTCAGCGAGCAGAACCCAAAGCAAGAAACACATACTAAAGCAAGTCGATGATCGCAAGCAGGGTGCTTTGCTTCAGGCGCTATCGAGCATGTATGCTCCGCGTCCTGCCTAAATTGCTCCGTTTTGTCTTCAAACGTGCGCGTGATCGGTCCAAACTCGGAACGCTAAACCAGAACCAGTCTAGAAACACACATAGGTAATGAAAGTCGTACCCCATTAAATTAGGTCAATCTCTCGGCATTGGAATATATCAAGCTAAAATACCGAGTAACCGTCCGTAACAACTGCGTATACCAACACAATTGGAGGGCCAGTCGGCCGTTATGCTTGGACAGGCAGCACTAATCCCTTGAATGTTGAACGATATAGTCTTCAGGAATGCACTGTGCCAGGTAAAGATGCGGAAAGTCAGTAAGAAACGACCTTATGACATCCAGTCGGAAACATACCAGAAGCTGATATGTGTCATTCCGGTTTCTCCGACTTCCCTAATAGGCGTACCAGAAGCGTGCCAAAAACGGTCTATCTAATCGTCCGGGTCAAATGGTTTCCGGACGCTTAGATAGACCGATTTAGGTACGTTACGTCAGAAAAGCTGTTTCATGCGGAATTTCAGAACGTCTACATCTTACAGAGAATGATGGTCGTACGAGCAAGTCGAGTCGCGAGCGCACGATCCCTATTCCTACATCAGTCGAGGTAAATAGACTGGAGAGATCATAACACACATTTTAACAGAGATCAACCACGTCCTCGCCCAATTCAATACCTCACGCCCATGCGTTTCATTGACTAGCGTCTTTGCGACCTGCTTGTACAAGTTCAAATCCATTGCTGGCCTGCCCTTCCCCTTGAAATCAAATGGGTAAACATACCAAATGGCACAACCCAAGAACAGCCATGCGCAGTCCTTTTCCCAACTCCTTGCTGGCTGGGGATACACGTTCAAGAGAAGATACGCTTGACGCTCTTCGAGCGATTTCTGGTAGTCGGTTATGGCCATGACGGCAGCAACCTTGGCGTGATGAACTAGCACGCTGTATAGTTCAGGATATCCGACTCAGTGTCGAGATGGCGGTCTGTGCGTATGACATTGTGCGATTCGACTATTGGAAAACGACCAGCGTCAGGCCCATAGAAGTACCCGAGCAAATGCCTCGAACAGTCACACGTGCGCACCTTCAGGTCAGAGATGGCGGCTATTGCTACTAAAGAACATGATTGAGACCCATTTTTGACGGGGTTTCGTATTATAAAACCAACTATCCCGATGAGTTTTATGTTGTAGAATCGGCCCTTGAGATTTGTTGAACATACGTCGCCAAACTAGGCGCGCGTTATAAGTCAGGACGCCGAACACAGGAGAAGGATAGACTTACCGATATCACCAACTGATCGGGGGTTGATGATGGATAGAGCATTAATTTTCTTGACAACGATTATTCCGGCTTCCTTGGCTAGAGACGCCGAGTCGAATCGAATCGGTAAAAGCGGGGACCGTTCTAATCGAATGGATGACGGGTACGTCGACTAGCTCCTTGTGACATTCGATGACACCAGCTTCAGATTCCTCTAGAGCGAAAATATTGAGCTGGGTGGGAAGCCAGAGCAGCAAGCCAATCCTCATGTGGCGCATCGTGGTGGCTAGTGGGAGACTTGACCAGCCAAAGTGTGACGTAACACGTAAGCGCTAGCAGAAGGCGCTCCTCTGACCACCATTGTTTAGGTATCTAGAACGCACACAAGCAACGCTCCTCTTCTTCATCGCCGCTGAACATCTCAACTTCATTCATACCTCCGCGTTCTCTGCCTCGTCGGTTCGCTTACACGCTAGGCTTGCTGTGAAACCAGTGAAATCGTCTCGCACTCGGTGGTCTTCTGTTCGAAATGCACTACGATTCGGCAGTGCGTCTTGACGACTGGCAGCAGGGAATTCCTCTCGCTCTCGTTCCTCTTACCTACTCGCTCAGGGTTTCAGGCGCCCCAGGAGTATGTCCGACGCACAGGTCGTCTCACTAATTATCCTCATTAACTCTGCCCGAGTACTTTTCTCGATGTTAATTCTTCCGCTCGCAGCACTGGACTCCCTTCGTATAGTGTGCTGTGTTCCCCTTAAAAATTGCACAATGAAGTCTCACCTCCGAACGACTATAATACATATGCTTTTTTATACAACCCCCCCCCCCAATTAAAACCCGCTTGTAGAAGTATCGAAACTCTCATACCTAAAAAGGAACTCCAACTGTGGTGGTCCTGCCAATACCAATGCCAAATTTTGAAGACCAAAGTCTTTAATAGCTATTGACTTAGCGCGTCGCATGCAGGGAAGCGAATGGATTACTTGAGACTGATCATATTCGATGGTGTACAGGTAGCGCTTATATGCAGGTAAATTGACGGGACGCGTATATGGACGCCATGTAGACTGAGTCAACCGATCATCACGAGATGCGAGCGTGAGATCTATCTTCAACACCAAAAAATCGTACAGACGAGACAACCGCCTTTCCATACCATACAATGCACCAGAATGGTAACCACACACGACTACTATGGGACATCTTGTGCCAGTATTTCTTTCAGCCACCCCCGACCCCATCATATGCAATAGCTTATGAATTCTACACACTTGTATCAGGACATGCGTTCCGAACCCACGATGGATCAGGGATAGCCAGTGCTAGGATGCTCGTCACCTCTCTTCCAAAAGAAAAGAAACTCCTTCCTAGACTCGCTTATATGCGCTGTTGTACTGGACAGCGTTTCGACGGTACTGACTGGACCTACAGCCTCCAATTGATGCTGGTCTTCAGCTTGCTCCTGGATCAGTTGTGGTTCCGGTGCGACCGATCTGGGAGTCGAGGTTGAGCGAGACTGAGACGGCCTCCAAGAGGTGTTTGATGATGGCTGAGATTCATCCCGAGCTCCCTTGTCAGCAAGGCGCAGTCTGCGGGCGCGAAGGTCCCGTAAACGTGCAGCCGAGGTTCTCCGTTGCGATGAAATCGGCACCGCTGGTTGAGACCTCGGATCCATCGGCGTTCCCTGGCGATTCTCGGGAGACGCGGTACTGGCTGGAAGCTCGCTAGGACCCCTTGATGATCCAGGCCTAGTAGCATCACTGGGTGGAATGACCTGCGAACCAAACTGAAGACCTTGCTATAAGTGAACTCCATCTGGACCGAAGCTCGGCTCACTAGCTCTGTATGACTAGAACATCCAAATTAACTGGAATCTGGGCGTATGATCCAAAAAGCGGCCCACCTGACGTCACAAAATGTCATAAAAAAGTGGGGCCGGAACCGAGCCAAAAGCTTCGGCACCGGATGAACTAACCATATTCTGTTGCTCCACCACAATATCCGGGTGGAGCCACTATATAAAATTGAATAAAACGTCAGCAAAGTGGCCCTTCTAAGGTCCAGATTATTTAGACGCATACGTTGTATAGAGAACCATACCAAAGTGACTTGTGCGCGCATATTAAATCGAATCAACCACTTCCTGGTTCGATTGAACACCCCATACTCATGTGTGTATTCACAAATGTTCCCCCGCCCGTACAAATTCAAAGTCCATCGCGAGGCTACTGTACATCTCAAGCCAGCATTTCACCCTCGAAATCAAATTACCAGAAATACCGGATGGCACCACCCAAGAATAACCATACGCGATCCTCTTAACAACTCCTCGCTGACTGGGGATACACGCTCAAAAGAAGTTACGCTTGGCACAACTCGTACATTTCATCTGAGTAGCATAGATCATTAACCCACTCAATTTATACGTACGAAGCAACGGCACGCCTTGAGCCGTTGACAGTGTTTACACGCACCCAACTTGGCCTTTTCCTTATCGTCCGTCCACTGTTTTTTGCCCCGCGCAGCCCCAATCACCCAGCGCTCGGTGTCCTTGTCATCGCTTGTGGATGCTCCGGTCCCGCTCGGACTGACGTTGGGGTGCCTATTTGCGTGCCAACTGCCCGCACATCCCAAATTCCAATGCTATTTTGGTCAGTATAGGACATGAGAAGATTGCCGTCAGGAGTGAAGAAAGCAGTCCAGGGCATCGACCCGAGGTGTATGGTGTCTCTTAAAGTGCCGGTTTGCGCACTCCATATCCGGATAGTGTTGTCGTTACTCGCGGATGCAATATATCTGCCGATCGAACATAGCTCGTATGACCTTCTAGATAACTACCTATAGCTTCACCCGTCATAGCATTCCATATTCGGACCGTGTGGTCACTAGATCCTGAAATGATTTTAGACCCATCTGGCGAAAACACTACGGAAGAGATAAATCCCGTGTGCCCTGTGCACTCAAACAACTTGACACCTGTAGCTGTAGCGTACGTTTCGATTACAAGGTACGAGTGTCCGCCAGCGATTTTTTCATTGTCGGGGGATAGAGCCGCCGAAGATGCTCTATTGGTACGTATGGGATGAGCAGCTGACCTCCAAGTATGGGTGTACCACAGGCGAATTGTGTTGTCGCTAGACCCAGACATAAGCAGGCGACCGTCACTAGAGAACACCAAGGAGTTGATGGCACCAATATGTCCCTTCGTCGGGTCGTGCTGAAGTGTTGGTACGGGTGGCCATGTCATATAAGGCAATCCAGGTATATGTCCGACCAGGTTGCCACTTTTGTATCCCAGACGCGTATGTCTCATTTGAACGAGACGCAACCATTTGGCCATCTGGCAAGAAAGCTCCAACTCGAGCTCTCCTGTGTGATCTTGTAAGGGTCTCAGCACCATGACGCCAGCCCCTAAATCCCATATCAAATTTGAGCCTCCAGAATTGACCCATAGCTGAGCACCATCATTGGAAAGAGTGGCTGATCTGACTTCATCATTGAAGTTGCGCGTTTGAACTAGTTGGGACATCTATAAAAATCAACTAATTATCCGGTCTAGCAGAGGCCCAAGATCGAGGCAGGAAGCTCGGCCAATCCCCGAATATTTAGCTAGCACGCACTAGCTCCACCTGTCTAAGGAAGCTTCTGAGCACTCACTAGATCCGAAGTAGCACGGGCTACCGGCGCTACCGGCATCTAGTCGGCGCTCAGAAGCATCCTTAGACAGTGGGGCCTTATCACGTGCTAGCTAGATATTCGGGGATTGGCCGAGCTCTCTCGATGTCTTTCGAGGAGAACGTTCAAGCAAGAGTTATGCGAGCGTATAAGCGAAGATATTGATGTATGACTATAGGCTGTAGACTTGGCTGAACTTCCAGTGATTCTGAATGAGCTATTAGGGTACCGAGAACGGATGTAAAGTTAGCTACGGTTTGTCAGCACGCAGGCGCCTGATTGGTTACCAATTCCGCCCGAAGCCATTAGATAATAGTACTAGGAAACCATGAACGCAAGTACGTTTACCAGCAAACTGAACGGTTCAAAGGTGTTTTCTGGTGCTAGTTACGTGGCTCTATACAAAGTCTTTTGAGCCCAACCGTTTTGCACATCCCCCACGATAGACTGCTCTTTATGTGCGAAATCCCATTAAATTGTTTGAAGCGTAAGAAAGAGGCCTGAGAACTAGGCACCCAAGGGCTGTGAGGGGTGAAACTGCTCAGGTTTGGTCAAAGTACCATTGCTTCAATAAACAAGTGAGCGTATACTAGTGCGGGTGCGATTTCTGACAGCTTTGTGTTTCTACAGGAATATCGCTCATACGGATAGAGGCCATTGTGGTCCCCTGCTCCAATAGGAGGGTACAATTACTAGGGTAGACGAAACGTGACATGAGCTATCGAGTGTAGAAGCCTTGAAGAGTAACCTAACTGTGAGTTACAATTTGTTGCGAGATCCATGCCGCGCGCGACGTACTTGGTTCTGATCAGCAGCGTATCGATTTATAGCTGTCAATTGATCATTGAAAGGTGCACATCGTACAGCTTCCTACGCGTGAGCAACCTCCGAGTATCATCAGCTCAGGAGCTGAGGGGATCTATCTAGATCACCTGTCTCGATATTGCTGCAAGACTTTTGCCGATCCATGGGATTATGGGATCAAGCACCTAACTGACCGCCAAACATTGTGAGTATCGGTGACAAAATTGATCCCTGGTATATTCCCGCTCTCTCTAGGAACCCACTAGGTGGATATATAATGCACACAAGTGACCACGTAGTGGATCTAATCCGCTTATCTATTTGCTTACGGACATAGGAATGAGATGCAAAGTTACGAAAGGGTTGATGTATTTTTAATTGTGGTTTATCGTAGGCACTTTGAACAACTTGGATGTGGTCAGTACACGAGACGAAAGTGTTGTCGGGTACTGTGTCCGTGATGTCAGAGAACAGTTGACCACATTGGATGTAGATGTTGAGAATCTTTGATGCTTAATTGGCCTCTTAGCGCATTCGTACTTGCTGAAAGCTATGCATAGAGCCCTCGGGGTGCTCGCCCCGAGGGGTCTATAATTATCTATATGAGGTAGATTATGCTATACATGAAAAAGATAAATGAGCGCATAGGAGGCGCTATGCATATAGCCATAGAGGATGGGTATCAGACGGCGCTTAAGCCGGTAGTTCATCAATCGAAACAGTAGGTATTTTTACACAAAATGCGAGCCCCATATCCAAAGGCCGCCTTGAGGGCCGGTATTGATCAAGCACCGTCGTAACAATTGCGCATATATGCAGCATTGCTGTTTCACGCGCTGAGTTTTTCACTGACTCCATGTCTATCTAGGTATGAGTGGATTATCTATGCAGCTCCAATCCATATCGCAGAATACAACGAATGAAAGAGTCTGAAGGAGTAATAAAAACTTGAAGCGGGTACGAAACACAGTCCTTGAACCTTGGTCTACGCCGGAGCCACATAGGGAGTCAAAGCCTCTGGGATGATGACCGGGCACTTGACTTCGGTAAAGCCATTTTTGGCCTTCTTGCCCCTCGAAATAGCATCAGCGACGTTGTGCTTGCCAGGAACCTTTAACCCCTCGATCTTGAACGGCAAAACCTCCTTTACGTAGCGTAACCGAGCGCCGCATTCCTCTATGTCCTTGACGCTGCATTTGCCTCCGTTGAGAACACGAAGAGCGGTGGCCGAATCGGAGCGAACGGATATAGAAGGACCGGTGTACCCGTGTGCGACAAGAGCGCGGGTCAAGAGTTCGATGGCGACGGTTTCGGCCCAGTTGGCGTCGCGTCCAGAGGTTTGCCAGTTGGGTTTTAGCTGAAAGACTTGGTAGTATGGTCCAAACACGACGGCGATGAGACTTTTGCTCGGGGCGACGTCGACCCAACAGTCGAGCGGGCTGTTGATCTAGAGAGGTGATTTAGCCACATGGCCATGGTTTTCAACCAAGTGGGTACGTACATTCTGTAGCTTGGGGCCTATATGCGCCGTTTCAATAACTGCAATCTCCTTCTTGACGGGGGCAGCACGGGGAACGGGGGCAAAAAGTTTGGATTTGTGGCGAACGGCCAAAGCAAGCGGAGCCGGAGTAGCCACCGGGCGCTTCAAACCGACCGACGCGACACGAGCACCAGCGTTGAGAGCAAGCATCTTTCCAAGAAAAAAGTAGTGTGCAAGAAATAAAAGTGTGTGTGTGATGGATGTCGACAGTTCGTCCGTTGCACGCCGTTATATACCCTCCTGACATCACTCGAGTAGCCACTCGGCGAACAAGAAAAAAGCGCAAGCGGTGCAAAAAAGACCAACAAACGCCTATTGTTGCCACCCTGTCCAAATCTGTCTTGATTGGCCTCTTGACCGAGCTCAGACGCCGGCACGTTGTTCGGAAGTTTCCTATGGGCGGACAAAACGAGGTGGCTACCCAATCGCCTTGCGCCAAGCCTCGTGGTAGGCGGCGACCCTGTCAGAAAAATGACCCCCGTTGGCTCTCAAACAGTGTGCGCATTGTGGGTCCCCGAAAGCTATTCCTACAAAGGAAATGGTCTGGCCGATGGCCCGCCGTTTGTCGTTGCGAGGGGCAAAGCGGTGTGATTAGTGTACTTTTCAGGGTCTTGTTATGAAAGCCACGCGTAGCCACCCGAGCAGAAGCTACATTCGAGAGTGGGACTTTCGAAGCTCATGCATGAGATATATGGCAACTTGAGGCGCGACGCGAGTGTAGAATGCTTCTGTCTTGATTTCTTGGAGCCCAACCCGGCCATACTCAAGACCGGTCCAACCTGGATCTAGGATTCATCGACAGCGTTGATTGCAACTACCAAGACACGAGTACAATCATACAAAAAATGATTACGGAACAATTCGAATAAAGAAAAATCCCCAAAACTATTCAAAAGAGTCTAGAGCTTAGACACACCCTGCTCCTTGCTCCCGACATCCCTCCACCACTCTTCAGCAGCCTCGTCAGCGTCGTACGAAAACTGGATCTTGTTCTTGGTCTTGTCGGCCCACTGGTTGGCCGAACCTTCCGTCTTGCCGGCCATGGCGGCACGCATGCTCGCGTCGCGCTCTTCTTGCTCGGGTCCGTCGGGGTAGTGGAAGATCTTTTGGTTGAGGCGGGACTGGGCCTGGGTGTTGGCCGTGCGCGCCAGACGGAGGGTTTCGTATGCGCGGAGATAGTAGGCGATTTCGTCGGTCGAGTTGACGCGCGAGAACAAGTTGCCGAGCACGCATCCGTCTTCGATGGCCATGGCAGCTCCTTGGGCGCGGTACGGCAACATCGGGTGGCAGGCGTCGCCGAGGAGGACGACCTTGTTGGATTTGTGGATCCAGGTGTCGAGCGGGAGGCGGTCGCGCAGTGCCCATTTGAGGGTGCTTGGGACCATCGCCAAGAGTTTCTCGACGCTATCATCCCCTTTATTTAGTTTGGCTCGATTTGATCGGGGGAAATAGACTCTCACCGAGGCTCCCATCCCTCAAAGTCCTTGCGCATGGCATCACCGCTGCCCTCGGCGCTCCACGACTCGGTCGCACCGTCATCAGGGTGCAACAAGACCATGTTGTACTCCTTCTTGGCACGAATGCAGTAGCCCATGATGTGACGTCCGGGACCCATCCAGCCGGTCATTTCGGGGTGTTCGACGAGCGAGCGGAGTTCGGGATCGGCGAGGAGCTTGTCGGTCGGGACAATCGCGCGGTACGCAGCGTCGCCAGTATCGACCGGGCGATCGACGTGGCCGACGACGACTTCACGAATGGCCGACTTGACACCGTCTGCGCCAACGATCAGGTCACATTTGAAGGTCTCGCCCGACTTGAGCGTGATCGAGGGCGCGTCGGGGTCGATCGAGGTAACGAGCGAGTTGAGGCGGAGGTCGATGAGCGGGACGGTGATGTCGTAGAGGAGCTTGTGGAAGTCGGCGCGCTGGGGTCGGGCTTAGCTTTGGTGTCGAACAAGACGGTGGAGAATACGCACGTGAATGTGGTAGTAGGGAGCACCGTGCTCCTGGGCAAAGTCGCCACCCCACTTGGTCTCGCCGACCTTTTCGCCCGTGTTCCCTGTGCGACGTTAGCTTTAATCAGACGACTGCAGACGATGACATACAGCGACGGAAGACGATGCCCTCGGGGCGAACAGCAATGTTCTCGAGCTGCTCGCCAAGACCCCAGCGGATGAGCAGACGGGACACGTTGGGCGTGACCTGGATACCGGCACCGACTTCACCAATCGCGGGGGCGGCCTCGAAGAGGGTGATCTTGTGGCCGGCCTTGGCGAGGCAGAACGCAGCAGCGAGACCGCCGAGACCGCATCCGACGACGACAATGTTGAGGGGGTTGGAGGTCTTGCGGCCCTGGAAGAGGACCTCGGACTCGGGGGGTGTCAGCGCCGGCGCTTATTATGGAATGCGGGGCTGCGCTTACCTGGGCGTGGGCGGCGTTGACGGACGCATCGGCCTCGGCAAGCGGGCGGACAGGCATGCCGTTGATGCCGCGGATGGTGTCGAACTGGGTGGAGGACATGGCGAAGAGAAGAGTGAGAAGATGGATGAGACACGAGAGCGAATGCCGACACTCACAGACCGCCGCCCGACTTTTGAGTCCATGGGGGTGCGGTATGGGCGCGGGAGGCGTGCTTTCCTGATCCGGCGGCAGCGAGTGCGGTGAGCGAGCGCCTCGGTCGCACGCAAGGGCCGTGTGTATCACTGGGTCCGTCCTCCCGCTCCTTATATCCCACTTAATCCTCCATTTATTCCGGATTCCAGCGGATCTTACCCAGCACACAAGCTCCGGCCGAGTGCCCCATCGCCGTCGTCTTCGCTCCCGATCGTGCGCCACCATGTCATCGACCCGATCGTGCGCTGACTCAGCCCGGCGCTTGCCCAATCCAGCTGAGATTGGGAAGCAAGTGCCTCTACCGCGACGTTCCCAGGACGCGCTATTAGCTCCTACATCTGTAATTGCACGCTTAAGCGTACACAGGCCTGACCGCATCGGCCTCGAACGTGTGCGGTCATACCTATCTATTTCACTGTACCTGGTCTTCCGCCCGTGATGTTCCTCTACCAAAAACGCATAAATGCTCGACAATACCAATTCACCAACAGATTCCCACCCCGTTAGGACTCAAGACTGCCATATACATCCTCATCTTCCTGTTCAGCCTCATGATTTCGTCCAACACGCCGTTCGCATTCGGGCCGGCAACACCTCATCCCTCCTGCATCCAGTTTCATTTGGACCGGATAAATGATCATCACCGTCTATCGGATCATCACCGTCTATCGGATCATCATTCCCATCCTCGCACTCGACCTGCATAAACCCGAAACTAGCATTCCAAGAAATAAGCCAATTACAACAACAAAGGGGTAAAAAAGACAGCGTCCATGTGGAATACAGGTGTCAGGCTGATACACTCTTATCCTTACACGCACATCCTTCCTCCCATTTCTACACACCCACCAGCCCTTTCCATTCTCTGTCCTCCACCTGCAGCATTCATCCTGGCCTTGTGCTCTCTCACTTACTTCTTCTTGCTCACGCTACCCCTGTGCTTCGTACCGGGTGCGGCATATCCCTGTCCGAGAGTGTCTGGCACAGCCGACTTTTGGTTCTCGGGAGAACCAAACGACGCAGCTTTCAGTGCGTCGACCATGTTTCTGTATACATGTATCCACCGGCGCGAGTTGAAATGAATCAGGGTTGGTGACGAGAAAGTAGGCGCGGTGACGGCAGTTGCGCAGCGACAAGAATGTTGTGGCGACGAGAACGTTCAAAGTTTTTTTTTTTCAATAGAGAAGGGTGGATTCAATGGTAGAAGTTGAACGAATGGTCCAGTCAGATAATCGTCCGAAATGAATAGTCAAAAAGCAAAACTCACTTTTGCGTCGCACCAATATAATCGGTCCTGTCCAGCCTCTTTTCAGTCTTGACGCTCAGCCCGTTTTCGGTAATGTCCAGCCCTCGCTTCTTGAGGCTGTACAACCACCGATCAGTCAACAACTGCCTGCTCCCTATCGCCGAGCTGCACTGACCTGTCTTTGGTTGAACTGGAGTGTGAGAGGAAAGAAATCAATGTTCAACGCAGCGAACGACTATAATGACAACAAGGACATACTCGACTGCGCCCGAGAATTGTTCCTTGAGTACTATAGCGACGTCTAAAGATAGATCGGCGTATGAGCAACTGCCACGATCGTCCGACTCGAACACGGGTACTCACATATCGCCCCTCCAAACATTCCAAAGACCTGTTGCACGCACAACATTCTCAACTCTTATCCCCGTCCATTTAATCAAGCAGACTCACCAGAACAAGCGACACGACATCGAACCTAGACACGACCAAAACATGGCGCATGAGTACAGAATCCATAGTCTACGTACGGGAGTCTCACCAGTTTGCCATAGCGAAAAGTTTGGGAGGGAGGAGAGTGGTGGTGGTGGTGGTGGCCAAGTTTGAAAGCGTCCGGTGCACTGCTCCCCGTGAATTGGAATCTGGGGCCTCGGCGCGGCTTGACAGCTGACGTCAGGGATGAGTGATGGGCGCTTGTGTCACATGGAATGTGGCGGTGGCTGTTTGGTTCAGGTGATTGACCAAAAGCAGACGAGGGTGTCGGTGGATGATGGCACAGGCTACCGAGCGAATAGTTGGTCGCTGGAGAACTTATTGTTAGCTCCGTGTCTTCTCTGGTTGGATATGTTGCATGCTGAGCTATCTCATGTAGGATGCGTGCCCTTGCTGGTCACTGATATTCGAAGCCGAGCACGACTGGAAGGACTGTGAGCGTGTAAAAGTTCTCTGAATGAATGGTTCTATTTTTGGTCAGTCAATTTGACGAGCACAAGCAGAATATGCGGTATATACTCCAAACGACTTGTGCCTATCTTTCAAGAACTGAAATCCGGTTTCATGAATAGCTAGCCACCGTGAATTCATGTCAGTCTGCCCTGGACAAAGGGCAAGGATCATATAGTACTGGGGCTGAGAAGGAGTGCTGTCATTGAGAACTTTTGTTGAAACAGCGATCTGGACATGGCTCTTGATATGTTGACCATGACCGTGCCAAATTGTTTGATCAAATTTAAGGCCGACATTCCTTCGATGAGGATTTTATGGATTACGCTCCTAGTTACGCCTTGACATGGATGCAAGAGCGTCCTCGTGCTGAAATGACGCAGATGGCATACTACCAAACCCAAAACTTATGTACATTTCTATACAACTACTCTGTTTTCCTAGCTAACCATATATGACACATTACAGTAGCTTGGTACTTGTCTATATCGTTGAGTTCACGTATGAGTTTCTCAATAAACTCATGAGGTTGACTTTCGTTCAACACTTCCTCGACCCTATGAGTTGTCACTGGCAAACTAGAACAAACATCGTTCAGCGCATACGACCGCATCACATTCCCCAAGAGTTTTTGGCCCTCGTCCGGATGCCAAGTCCCAAGCGGAATTGGCTTCTGATGAAAGATAATACTATCGAACCCTCTGGGCGGGCCAATCTCTAAGCGTGGTTCCTTAGAGTCGAGAACGGGCTGCTGGTTCTCCCAGAGCGGGTGGTCAGGGTCGAGCCGAGTGGACATGTCTTGCCAAGCGGCAATATCGGCGCCTTCAGCCTTGCAAGTTTCATACCCCATCTTGACTGTTTGAGAGAGACAGAGCGAGGGACGAAGAGGGACTGGGGGATTCCCTAAGAAACGGACAGGTAGCCTTGGATTTTAGTATAAGTCTCAGACTATCGCTTGGGATCCATACCTTCATACGCCTCAAAGGGAAGCTTGGTTATCATGATGTAACCGCCTGGTTTGAGCACACGATGAAGTTCGCGAAGCGGGAGGTTGAAGTCTTTTGTCTTTTTCAATGGCAAACTCTCGGTCAGCATGCTGTTAGGCGGAACATACGGGTTCCAATAGCATTGAGCGCCAGCTACTTACTGCAAGGACGCCTTGTCGAAGGTGTACAAGATCGAATGTGTTATCCGGCTCCAAGATTCCAGCAGGGAAATTATAGACCTGAAAATCGATTCTTATATGCGGAACATGGGGGACAAGTGGCTTGATGTCTAGCGAGGTAAAGGTTGCAGTCGGATAGGTTTCCGCCATCTCATTGACCCTAGCATTTTCGTGGTTTCAGGATTACTGTGACTGTAGGATCTTCGCAGACGAACGTACCATGTACCACTGTTCGTAACCGCGTCCAATACCCTGGCACCTGTTCCATTCCTAGCTACACCCCCATTGCGCAACATCTCATCAACGGAATCTGGGATGTTTTTGCCTCCTCGACAAAGGCGGATAATGATATGCTGAAGGATATCAAGTCTGTCGGCGCTCGCGTCAGTGGGGAATAGGAGTGGTATGCTTTCGTCCGAAGGAAACATGGAGCCGTGAACTGAACGGAAATATCCTATAGCCATTGAAGGTTAGCAGATAAATCTCGGAACAATGTGTGTGTTATTATACTGAGAGAAGCGGGTGATTGTAATCACTGCGGCACGACGAGGGAAGAATGCCTCCGCAGTACATATTTTGCAACATGGCAAGCACAAATGTGCGGTATGCACCGACTCCAGGATGCAGACTCACCCGCCGATTCATCGCTCTGGATCGTGCTCATGGTGTCATTACTACTGCCAGAATCAGAGAACATCAAGGCATAAGGATTCAAGGTTTGGTCAGCCGTCACTTCAAAAATGTCAACTATTTCATGGTTGTCTTCTACAACAATATGACGATCGTCGTCATGTTCGTGCCATGGGGTCATTATGTGAAAGATTTATGAAAGTGCCAAGTATAGATCAGAGGTAGACTGTACATTAAACGCAGCAGAGGAGGCTGTGGGGCCGAAGAGAACATGCGCCAACCACGAGGTATGGCCTGGATCCTTACTCGCTCCGAAAAAAATCCGTGACCATTTTGGGTTTCAACCCATGCAGTGGACGTGTAGTTTATTAAGCTATATTTATAGAACGCTGTATAGCTAGCAGAAACTCTGAAAGGTGCCTACACCTCTCTGCTGAAAAGCTCTTTATAGAACTCTAGTCCCAGCAAAGCTAAATGAGCACTCGCAATGTCAAACTAGCACGTGTATGCGCGTGCTAGAGCATCCAGGACAATTAGTCAGTATTAGACAAGCTTTAGTTATAGCATCACAATATCATATAGTCATACACACATTATTTAGCAGAAAGAGGCAATAGCAAGTTTACTCACCCAAAAGGGTAGTTCTATTTTGTTGTCAGCATTGATCTAGTGATTGGGCCACCGCCAACCTAGGTGAACGCACTATGGGTTCCTTGGAACACTCAACATACCATGTAACGCCTGGAAGTAAGTTGGGCGTGTATTGACACAACTCCTCTTATTGTAGGTACATCTTTTAGCTAATGAGGGACCAGCGATTATGTCTATTAGCATATATGTTTTGAGGACTCCCTCGCCATAGCAATTCTGCATTATGGTTTGTACCTTAGATGGCTCGCACCCACAAGCGCAACAAGCATCAGTAGATCCAACAGTATCGGAGTCTCCATAAATTACGCACGTGGTTTCAGCCCAATGAAAAACATCTCCACCCTAATATGGAGAATGCTTCAAATTGTAACTGGTATATTTTTACGCCAATTAATCATTGAGATAGGTCTGAAGCATTGATAAATGCTATGGTACTGGGAAACTGGCCACTGGGCGTTTTCTACCGCATATCTGAATGGATTGGTATGGTTCTGCGCTTAAATGATCTTCTATATCTGAAGTATACACACCCGCAAATTGGCACCAAACGTGCGGCTATACCCAGATATACGTGCGCACAAAGCTGGCCGGGAGGAAAATCGGGTCGAAAATTTCAGCGCTCCGAAACAGGTTTCGGTATAGACAGCCCAGAGCATTAGTAGCAAGGTATAGCGCTCAGAGCAGAATTCTTCTCAGCTGTGGACTATATATTTGTTTATATGCGCCGGGCCTCGCTTGTTTGCGACGTTTTATTGTGTGTGTGCGTCCAGCCTATGGTGGATTTGATAATCCACGGATACCTTACACCCCTATAGATGAGCAATAATTTACGCGGAGGGCTTCCAACAGCAGTAGAATAATTTCCAGCTCTCCCTGAGTCTTGTTTACCCATTCGTTTACCTATACAACTGCGTTCGCTAAACGCCTTCCTGTTTGCAGTTCAAATAGTACACTAATAGATGATTAAGATCAATTTACTACTCCACAACCGTCTGATGTGTTCACAAGAGGCCAATTCCGACAGTTTATGCATACATTGTCCTTGCTACTAAGGTGAAGCACCGGGCGGCACCATGTGGCCGGCTTCCCAGTATTTGACCAGAATCCTACACAATCTTAGTTCTCTCACTCCTCGGCAGCCACTCATCAGAATGGCACGAAACTGTATAATTTGGAGGAGGAGAATCTCTAGTCTATGTTCTCAAAAGGCTGCCTAGAGGCTGAAATCCGGCTGGTTTCCCGGTCGGCTGCGGTACTGGGTTCGATAGGAAACCCATCAATTATGATATTCAACGACAATCTAAACAACGTCCTCGATACTTGGACTCCCCGTAATGAATTGTCCAAGCCAAAATTCATCATGAAATCCGCTCAATAAATAGCTGCAGCCAGGAGGCGTGCTCTTGGTAACGTCTTGTCTTGCCTACGAAGGTGCTTCATCCTAACAATTTCAAGCAATATTGCCAAATCCGAAAGTTTAATTCACAACTACCATATGCTTAGGCTAGCTTTCTAGCCAACCACGTATGTAACATTGCGAAAGCTTGATAATTTGCTATGTCACGTAATTCCTCCAAAAGCTTTTCCATAAATTTATGAGGTTGGCTCTCGCCCATACCACTACGAACCCTTTCGGTAATAACCGGTAGACTGGAACAGACATTTTGAAATGTATATGACTGCAGCAAAGTGCCCAAAGTTTTTCGATACTCATCTGGGTGCCAAGCTCCAAGGGGAATTGGTTCTTGATGCATACTGATGCCGTAGAACCCTCGCAGAGACTGAGTGTTTACGGATGCTTTATTAGAATCGAGAATATCTTGCTCTTTGGTCGGCTGATCCTGCCATAGTGAGTGGCTGGGTTCAAGCCGGGCGGACATGTCTTGCCAGGCCGCAATATCGACACTTTCGGCCTTGCAGGTTTCAAGTCCCAGTTTCACGATTTGGGCGTAATAGTGGGAAGTGCGAAGGGGCGTTGGAGGGTCATTCCCTAAGGAGGTGCGGGTGGATCGAGAGTCTCTGTGTCAATTCTACAGCTTGTTTAGAGTGATTACCTTCGTACACTTCAAAAGGGAATTCAGTTATCACAATGTAGCCGTTTGGTTTGAGAACGCGATGGAGTTCACGGAGTAGGAAGTTGAATTGATTTGTCTACATAAATTTGAGTTAATAAAATATTCATGAGGCTTAAAGGTACCTATTAGCCCTAAGCATGCCTTAGGGAGAACTCACTGCAAGCACGCCTTGTCGAACATGTACAAGGTCAAAGGTGTTATCAGGTTTCATGATCCCAGCCTGAAAATTGTAGACCTGAAAGTCGATCCTTGGATGTGGCACATGTGGAACGAGGGGCTTGAAGTCAATTGAAGTGAATGTAACGGTGGGGTATATCTCAGCCGTTTCGTTCACCCTAGTTGTTTTGTGTTTGAGGACTGCATAAACTTGTTTGTTGATCGTGAAATAACATACCAAGCACCGCTGTTTGTCACCACGTCTAATACCCTAGCACCCGACCCTCCCTCGTCTATACCCCCATCTCGCAGCATCTTATCGACTACGTCTGGCACGTTTTTTCCTCTTCGAGAAAGGCGGATTATGATATGCAGAAGAAGATCGAGTCGGTCTGCAGTTACGCCCGTAGGGATTATAGGCGGCGCGTTTTCGTCCGACGGAAACAGGGAGCCGTGAACAGACCGGAAGTAACCTATTCGCCGGAGGTTAGTCAATTTTTATCGTGATTTGGCATTGATGATATCGAGAGAGGCAGCAGGAGTGAATATCATAGATTGACGCGTTTGTAGGCCATTCTATGTGATACACACTAACCGAAGGAAGACGGAGACTCACTCGCAACTTCATCGCTGTGAATTGTATTCATGGTATCATAGCTGCTGCTCGAATCGGAGAACATAGCGAGATCTGGATTCGAAGCTTGGTCGTGTGTCGTTTCAGCAGGGTCAACTATCTCATAGCCATCATCGAGTACAATTCGAACACGATTGTCATACTCGTTTAACGGGTTCATTGGATTTGAGTGGAGCGGACGGAAGGTTATGCAAAGCGTCTTGGTTTAAAATTCAGAGATAGGGGGAAATTGCGTGTTGTGGGACGATGTAAACACGATCACGCAAACTAAGGGGACCCTAAGAAAAAAGCGCCTGCGATGATGTGGAAGTGATCGTATGCCCAGAATCTAGCTCGCTGCGAGTCAATTCCGTCACCATTTTGGGTTCCGCTAAATCCGTAGTGGCTCCCAGTCCGATACGCTGTGTAAAGCCCTTAGGAAAGTATGCGGCAAGTGGATCTATATATTGTGGAAGTGTATGATGCGAGATAGGTGGTATAGAACCGTCCGAACTGGAGGTTGGACTTAAGTAAAAGCACAAGGGTGAATATAGATGAAAGTCTTACCATCTACCACGCGCCAAGGGAATAATTTATTGATCGAGCCTGGATCACGTAACGAAACGTTGTCGTTCATAGGCGACCATCCGCACAGTGCCATAATAGTAGCAGCGGTTGGATCTGTCTCAAAATTTGAGCAAGAACCGGGTTGAGTTTAGCATGTTTCAGGATGCAGCTAGAATATCGAGCTCCAGTTGTGTTAGTTGACATTCAAACCCACACGGGTCCCCGACTAATACTCTTCTTGGTATAGCAAATACAAGGCACTATATTACATGGCATCGTAAGGCCTCCTGGCCACTCTGAACTGGTGGCTATTTCCACCCGGGAAGTTGGCGGAGTTGTCAAGCTGATGCCCGTTGGCTTCCACTATGAGCGATGATCTTCCTCACAGCCTAACATTCGCGATGTAAGCCTGTGTCAAACTAAGTGTCCTGCTTCACGCCTGGCCTCTATCATATCTATCAGGTGTGGTTGCGGGCACACGCTCGAATTTCAATATCAATCGAACACAAATAGACTCCCCCAAGATAGGATGCTCCCCGAAACGCCACTTGATCGTCGACCGGGGGTTCTAAAAATACAATCGAAGACCACATGGTAAGGCGGCCATTCGCGGCCGTTTATTTACGGACCGGCTTCACATGCGAACGTCACTGGTTTCCCAAGGGCACAACTGGGGTGTGCTGAAGGTCATTGGGCTCTGCAACCGTCGTGGATACTCACAAGGCTTGGGCATGCTGACTGGTGGAGCTCAGAGGTCCAAGTCGTTTTTGCATCGTCGTAATCGTTGGGCGCGGAGAGCCTGGCCATTCAACATTCAGCAGGTTTGAAATGCGTCAAAGTCTGGTTCCGTGCTCCAAGAATCCACATGGAGGCGTCCCGTAAGACATGTGCTTCCGCCGGGCTCGTCGATTTAAAGCAGCATTCTCCTGGCTCGCTCACCAGCCTCCCCATCCCGTACGGCCTGCCCCTATCCCCCCCCCCTTGCTCCCTTTACGGTTGAGCGTCGCAGTTGCCTCTCTCCTCCGCAACCGGCCACCATGTCCGAAGTACAGGAAAAACCCGAGCGTCAGTCCGCGTCGTCCTTTGACCGCAAAGACCCAGAGGTGGGCCATTCGGTCGATCCCGTGTCGGGTGAGTCTCCTATTTGATTGAATGCTGGTTGGCTGAAACTGACGGGCGTGTAATCTTTAGATGACGTAATCAAGCAGGTCGCGGGTGCCGAGTTTGATGATCCGAACCTCGACCGCGCCAACCTTGGAGACATCGAGGATGACTCGCCATATCCCGAAGTCCGCTCAGCCGTGGCCAACACCGATGATTTCGACATGCCGTGCAGCACCTTCAGGTCGGTATATTGACCAGGCTGTGATTTTCATACCTGACGCCCCTGCAGAGCTTGGTTTCTGGGACTCATTTGGGCAATGGTGCTCCCCGGCCTGAACCAGTTCTTTTATTTTAGGTATCCCTCGGTTACAATCGGCAACCTCGTCGCCCAGCTGCTCTCATATCCGATGGGTCGCTTCCTTGCCCTGGTGCTTCCCAAGCGCCGCGTCTTCGGCTTCTCCCTCAACCCCGGCCCGTTCTCGATCAAGGAGCACGTTTTGATCACCGTCATGGCCACTGTCGGCGCCGGCTCGGCCTATGCTACCGATATCGTCGCCGTCCAGCGCGTGTACTACAACCAGACTTGGAACTTTAGCTACCAGTGGATGGTCGTCATGAGCACCCAGCTCATCGGCTTCTCCATCGGTGGTATCGCCCGTCGCTTCCTCGTCGCCCCGCCGAGCATGATCTGGCCTGCCAACTTGGTCTACTGCGCGCTGTTCAACACACTCCACAGCCAGCAGTACGCGGGCGCTGGTACCCGCGGCGGTATCAGCCGTGAGCGCTTCTTCATCTACGTCTTTATCGGCGGCTTCTTCTGGTACTTCCTGCCCGGGTACCTCTTCACCGCTCTTTCTTACTTTTCCTGGGTCTGCTGGATCGCCCCCAACAACGTCAAGGTCAACCAGATGTTCGGTGTCATCCACGGGATGGGTATGTCACTCATCACCTTTGACTGGTCCCAGATTGCGTACATTGGCTCGCCCCTTGCCACTCCTTGGTGGGCCGAAGCGAATGTTATCGGCGGTTTCTTCTTTTTCTTCTGGTTCCTCACACCGATCTTGTACTACACCAACACTTGGTATTCGCAGTACATGTCGATCTCAAGTCGAACTTCGTATGACAATCAGAACCAGCAGTACAATGTCACCCGGATCTTGACGCCTGAAGCGACCTTGGACCGGGAGGCCTACAAGGCATACTCGCCCCTCTTCCTCTCTACTACCTTTGCGCTCTCCTACGGTCTCTCGTTTGCCTCGATCACTTCCACGATCGTCCATGCCATTCTCTACTTCCGCAAGCAGATCTGGGTCCAGGCTCGTCGTTCGTTGCACGAGCAGCCGGATATCCACGCTCGCCTCATGAGCCGCTACAAGCAGGTTCCTGAGTGGTGGTACGGTCTCATTTTCAGTGGGTGTTTCACAACAAGTTATTAGCTTATACTAATTACCCCTTTTCAGTCCCGTCACTGATCTTCGGTATTGTTTGTATCGAGGTCTGGCCAACTCAAATGCCAGTTTGGGCTCTTTTCCTTGCGCTCATCATCGCCTTTGTCTATATCATCCCGATTGGTATGATTCAGGCTATCACCAACCAGCAAGTCGGTCTCAACGTCGTCACCGAGCTTATCATCGGTTATGCTCTGCCTGGTCATCCTATCGCGATGATGATGTTCAAGACTTGGGGTTACATCAGCATGGCTCAGGCGTTGCAATTTACGTCCGACTTCAAGCTCGGTCACTACATGAAAATCCCCCCTCGCCCCATGTTCCTTGCGCAGGTAATCGCTACGATGATCGCTGGCACCGTTCAGCTTGGTGTGCAGTCTTGGATGTGGACGAATGTCTCTGGCATGTGTACCCCGGACCAGCGTGATGGGTTCATTTGCCCTTCAACCGAGGTGTTTGGTACTGCCTCGATCATATGGGGCGTTATTGGTCCAGGATTGCAATTCAGCAAAGGCCAGATCTACTACGGACTGGTATACTTTTTCCTCGCAGGCGCCGTTGCCCCAGTCATCCCTTGGTTGATTGCAAAGAGGTATCCGACATCATTCGCCAAGTACATCAACTTCCCGGTCATCTTCAACGGTACCGGTCTCATCCCGCCTGCGTCTGCTATCAACTACGTTCCTTGGGCGATTGTCGGGTTTATCTTCCAATTTATCATCCGACGTCGTCACTTCCAATGGTGGGCCAAGTACAACTGTAAGTCCTTTTCTCAAAATGTGTTCCAATCGCGTAGCTTATACATACATCTGGCACTATTAGACGTCTTATCCGCTGCGCTTGATTCGGGCGTTGCAATCTCGATTGTGGTGATCTTTTTCTGCCTCCAATATCCCAAGAACGGGACGATTGGTGCGACCAACATCGCGACCTGGTGGGGGAATACTGTATACAGTAATACGGCGGATTCTGCTGGCACGCCGTTGAGGATTTTGGCTGATGGGGAGAAGTTTGGGCCCTCCTCTTGGTAATGCGATATGCCGTAGGAAAGGTCCTTTCTGGGTTTATGTTCGTGTATGCGCTCACTGGAAGGATTGGCTACTTTTGTTGTATTTGATTGTTGTACGCTACTCTTGTAACAAATCGACCCCTCACATAACGAACACAGGCGGTATTTATACCAAAAACTCGGTTTATGCTTGACGACATCGAGAAGAGTGGTCGTGGCTAGATCACGAGTGGCGTTTCTTTGTGAGCGAATCGACTTGATACTATTTGGTGGCGCGGTGCCGCGATGAGCTTTTAGCCCTTTAACTTGAGTATACCCTGGGGAGGCGTACTCTGGCTGCATATCATGTCCATTGATGAGTGGATAAATTAGATTTATTTTTGAAACCTGAATAGTCAGTTGGGTCCTGATATAGAAATAGAAGAAGTTCGTTCTCCCTGTCGTCCTTGCCTCATGCAAATGAGCCGGAAACAAAGGCATGCGTTGAACATAAGGGGTACATTGAGCCGGCCACAAAAACGACCGAAGATCACTGCAATGAGCGTTGTACCTGAGAACTCTTTCGGGGCCGGGAGAGACAGTACGATGGTGGACAAGCGCTTGAAGCGGCTGACTGTGGCACTAAAGTCACGTGCTGATTAAGCTCGACTGGGCATTTTCCCAACCGCCGCAGTCGCCCGAATGTTTACCCATTTCCACAAGAGGCTCGCGAATAACTCAAGCTCAGAGTCTGTTCTAGATACAAAAGGTAGGTGATCTCAATCTCAAATAGCATATTCTAATGCCATACCAAGGTAGATGATCATCTCGTTTCCGGCCTGTATCGGGGTTCAATAACGGCGGTGCCTGGTCGAGAGACGGAGCTATATGTCTGGGGGTGTGCTGGCCAAAACTCAAACTGGGTGGTACTAGACTGGAGATCTAGACGATGGCGAGTCATCGAATCGGTGCGCCCAGTCTACGCGATAGAGTGCTGGGGCTGACCCAAGGTGCAATCTGACAGATTAGTAGTTCGGACGCCCCAGGAGTCCGACATGCACATACTGCCACGTATTTCTCACTACGTGGTGAATCGTTCATAGCTATACTTGGTACGTTTGTCACACGCCTTAGAGGATTGTCTCAACGATTTCGATATCAGGTGGTTCAGCCAACTCTCCGGAAGATCCGAATCCGCCATTTCCAGATGTTCACATTTACAACATCAAAAAACGACTCTGGCTTCCCACCCCGCCGTCAGCTGATTCTCAAGCAGGCGTCGAACAACTCACGCCTCGATTGTTTCATTCTGCGACTTTGGTCGACATTGATCATGAGCCGCACCTCGCTGTCGTTGGAGGGATATTCAGCGACAGGACATTGGTAGCAAATGTCCCAGTTCCGACTATAGTTGGTCGCAGTATGTGTTTTTATCCCCTAGAAATACATGATCTTCTTCACGAGGAGTTTAGGGGCTTTGGTCCTGCCTGAGCTACGATTCTACAATCTTCGGCAGCGAAGGTGGACCCAGCCAGTATACGTTCCAGGTCGATACCGTCATACCGCCGTATTAGTTCCGTCCTCAGGTCGTAACCTCAAACTCATGATCGTAGGAGGTAGAGACATAACAGGTGGTCTGTCGAAAGAAACATTTGTCATTGACGTTTATGCTGCCTTCCAATCTCTGAAGTACTTGTGTTAGTTCCTTTTTACGACTTTGGCGCATTTAGCAGCTGACTTTGGTACGGTAGCCCCAATGTTGAACAAACCAACACCCGAAGATTACGGTCAAGGAATGTACTGGTCTTGGCTCGCTGGTGCCGTTCAACCCCTGGGCCCGTACAATGGGGACTGCCATTTGGTACCTTACGGCGATTCCATCGTCATATTCGCAGCCCTTGACCGGTCGGCTCCCCTCACGCATTCCCAGCCTATTTTGCTGGGGCGGCGCTCCTCTCGTAGCAGAGATAGTCGGACAGAATCCAGAACTCGGCCTTCTGAACAACCAAATCCATCATACCGGAGCGATTCATACAGCTCACATTCTGGGTGGTCGTTATCCTTTTCAGGCGGATCGGTGTCATTTCGCGAGCTTAGGAAAGTTCGGAGAGCAGCTCAAAAAGCCGAAATTGCGGCGCTCAGCATCGCTGAGATTGCCACCCAAGCTTCTGTCGAAACGGCGAACCGACTGCTCCAGCCGCCTGCAGCCCCAGCATTTCAGATGCCGGCTGCTACTCCTGCTCCAGTGCCGAGTATTATTCCTGCAAAGTCGTCGTGGCTCTGGTGCGGCGTGATAAATTCAGGATGGGGAACTGCGACCGGTAGAGAAGAGGATTTACTGCTGATGGTATATCAAGCAGAGCGACGTATATGCTTGGTTCCAGTCTTACTCAGCGGCTTGGGGTTACACCGGTCAGGATCTGTGAACGCAGCGGATTCTACTGCGATAACTAGCCTGTGTGGTCTTCTTCCTCCACTGTGGGATGGGACAGCACCTGCTGTGTCACCTAAATCTTACTTGTCCTCAACTCAACCACCCTTCGCAGATTTCTTGATCCATAGCTCCACCCCCGATGCCCCCCCGCTCGCAGTCCATCGTAATATTTTATTCTCCCGGTCTTCGTACTTCAATACTCTATTCTCCTCTGGCTTCAACGAGACTCGAACTGGCGAGGCGAGGGTTGACGAAGGATACGCAGCCGCATATGCGATGTGTTATTGGATATATACTGGTGTCCTCCCAAATTGGCTCGAGAGCCCAAGTGCGATGTGGTCAGAAGAAGCATCATCTACCATCTCAATCGAGTCCAAATACGCGGCCCATGCAGGAGAGACGTTGTGTGAGCTGCTTATCGCCGCCAACGCTCGCATGCTCCCAGCACTCGCAACCCACGTACGGCGACTCCTTATGGAATGTATGGATATCCCCGAACTAGCCCCATTTGTTTGGCGAGCGGCTGAGCTCACGGATGTGAGCGACACCGAAGACCTTGTGCCGCTTTCTCAAGCAGCTTCTTCGAATTTGTTGGGGAGGTGGGTTGGAGAAGCGATACAGTCCCAAATGCGCCCGGCAGAGGATCGGAAGGAGTTCATGGCAGCTGTGTCCAAGTGGTGCTGTGAGGGTGGCCCAGAAGTAATTTCAGCTATGGAGGACGCCCAGGATATGCTGGAGGCTGAAGTTTGGGCGAGTTGGATGGAGAAACGGGTTAAATTCAATGAGGAGAGACAAGAAGGCGAGCGATGTGCAGGGCGGAAGGGGGTTGGTACGCAAATGGCGAATTCATAGAATGGATTCGCTTTGCGTATAGTTAGGTTTATTAATACACCTTTGTATAGCCAATGACTTTCATTCATCATGATCTCTCTGTATACTAAAAGAGGAATATTGTGACCGTCCAGGCACCAATGTGGGGGTGCGATCACATCACGTGAGGTGACGGGCTATCGTTCTTCCACTCCGCATCCCTCGTACTCGGCTTCTCCCCGCTCTCATGCTTTCGATACACACCACGGACGTACATTCAGAGTTACCACGTATATTCGAGGTCCCTGAACTTTTGAGACTGATTTGCAGCTTCATTCGAACCTCGGACTGCGCACGGCTGGCACGTACTTGCAAATCGTTATTCAAGATTCCAACGGCGTTTGTCTGGACCCATGTTGATGGAGGACAAAATCTGCTATCTCTCATTGGCGGGACTCGTACAATAAAAAATCCGAAATCGCCAGGGCACCGCAAGATTGTACGTTCTTACGACTGAGTCCCTTGATCGAAGTAATTGACGCCACAGTCTCCCACAGGTAATTGGCCTAGCCTCATCATCGCAAGTCGACTTTTCAAGATTTGACATCTATGCCCCGCACGTGCGTATACTGAGTGTATATGGGTCCGGGGCGGCAAGCCAGTATTACGAGGTCGACGGCTGGAACCATCTCATTTCGCGTGCTTTACAACGACAACGACCGCTGCTTCCGAACTTGTTGTCGATCATATTACAATCTGTATGCGATGGGCATGGGCCAGACCAAGTCATCTGGGTCAAGACATTTATTTCTCCCTCGCTCATCAAGATCCAAGCCATCCCTTCTTCGTTCAATTCACCTCCCTACATCACGCCACTCATGGCCGACGTGATGATAGATACGATCGCACAGAGCTGCCCTCGAGCATTGAAGCTGTCTTTTTTCCCAAGTCGGGCAACAAAGTACGAGGAGAACAACCTGCTTGGGTACCTCCGAAGGCATCCATACTACGAATCCCTTCGTACTTTACCAACGCTAGTGGAATTGACATGCAGTACAATGATACTGGAGAAGGACTCCCTTCTGGTGATCAGCTCGATGCCTTGCCTGCTCCGACTCATTATCCTTACGAGTGGCACCAGCGTTGTCCTACGACCCCCAAAACTACCAAGGCAGTCGTTCCCTGCGTTGTCTCAGCTACACATAAGGGGACTGGACCCATACGAAGTCATTTCCATCCTCAGCATACCCTCAATAATGAGCGGCTTGAATCTACTTGAACTCAAGTTCCGGGTCGGCTTTTTAGACAACGAGGATGAAGAGGAGCGAGAAGAATGGATTGCATCTGAGTTACTCTCACTCCTTAAGCTCTCCCCTCGCCTTGCGTCCCTGGACCTTGACCTAGACCCCAGTCGAACGAATGCACAACCATACGATATAGGTCATCAGGATCTCATGGATATCTTTTCGAAACTTCCGCTCGCCAATGTTACTATGAGCGGTGTGCACATCGGGGACTGGGCCTACACTGGCAGCCTGAAAACTGTGTGGCCGAATGTTACCGTGCTGCGAATGCGGGATCAGTTTGCCTCACCAACAGTCTTGTCCTGTTTTGCGCAGCTCCCTCAACTACACCATCTAATGCTCAATATATTTCTGGAGGATTTCATAGAATGCCCCAAAGTTCCATCGCTGTGTCCGCTGCATTCATTGGAATCTAGCCCCGGAGGTTCGAGTGTATGCGAGCCGGATCAACTAGACTATACCAGCAGGCAAGCAGGATGTCTTTCTTTATGATAATGAGACTAAATGCGCATGGGCTTGTAGGTTTCTTCTGGCGTTATTTCCAAACCTACGCAAAGTTATTTGGCCGGCAGATACGACCGGAGATAACGCTGAGGCATTATCCCAACAAAGATTCATTGGCTTTCTCAACCATCATCTCTCCATGAAGCGGGAACTTGAGGACTTGAAGACACGATTCAGGATATTATTCTGAAAACTGATTACGAACCTTGCTAGTGCCACACCCCAGCACGATGTCATCAACAAACTACTACTAGATATCAGACACTCAACACCCCGCGCAGCTGATATCCATCTTCTTGTGATTCCGATTAGCCCACTGTTTTCAGGGCATCTTCAACACTAGGACTCGCGCAGTGTATTTTCTGATATGCAGTTCATTTTATTTGCATAAAGAAACTCGGCATCAGTAGCAATATTTACCATTGACGATGCCAATGATGAATCACGTTGGATCCTGACCCTTTGGTGCTATCCGTTTCGAGTATCAAAGCTGTTAATGATTCCGGCTTGGTTTGAATATTGTTAACAAAATAGCTATCAAGCGTACTCAGTATATGATATATATATAAAATAGCGTATTAAAACATAAACATCAGCAAGCTCATCAGCATACTTTTGAACCATGTCTGACATATTCGTTTGCAGATCAGGGCTCATAGCGCAACCGCTATCAGAGGAAATATAGAAATTAACATAAAATATGATATAGTGGGTGCTCCTGTATCCGGATGCCTAAGCGTTATACTACTTAAGGGAGTCTGTACCACTAAGAATGTCAAATGGTATAGGACAAGCAATAATAGTCGCTTGCCCATGAGTGACAGTCTGAAAACCACGTGGGGCAATGCACGTTTCTATTTCACCACCACCACGACGCCTCTTAAACATGGCTTCCGTAACACAAAGGGATCTAGATGCGTTGATATCTACTCGCGCCATAGAAACGCCTGAGCTTCTTGACTTGATCTGTAGCTTTGCTGATGTCTCAGACTGTGCTCGTTTATCACGAACTTGCAAAGCTGTTTTCGAAGTCGCAGTCCCGTTTGTTTGGAGGCAAGTCGAAGGCGCACAAAATATTCTATCCCTTATCGGAGTCACACACGCCATGCAGACCGAAAACTTTGAAGGCCCAGAGCTCGTAAGCATTGTTTGGTCATGGTGCTGAAGAAAGTTACTGATGCATTGCTTCAGATCATGACCGTACCACTTCTGGAGCCTTCTGCCTGCAACTTTACACGGCTCAACCTCTATGGCCCTCTCGTTCAGACGCTTCATATTTGGGGGCCTCCGGAGACGGACTATTCTTATTATCGAGTTCATGACTGGGAACAACTGATACCGTACGCTCGGCACCAAACGCTCCTACCAAATCTTTCGTCCCTGGTCTTCAATTACTCGAGTGATGGATTCAACTACCCCTTGTGGATCAAACTGTTTGTTTCTCCTTCATTGACTAGCATCCTTGTCGATCGATACTCCGAACCTTATCAACCATGGATCAAAGTTTCCACAGCAGACATAGTTTTAGATATTTTAGTCGAGCAGTGCCCCCGTTTGCTTCGGCTAGCTATATTTCCTACCTATGATGCTGGTGAAGACGAATTGGACCCACCTCATGAACTGTTTAAACCGATAACAGGGCGTGCGCATCATCAGTTACTAAGAGAATTCACAATGCTTTCGGAACTCACATGTCCTTTGACCTTGCTAAAAAGGCAGTCTTTTTTGGCAATTGGTTCTTTGCCAAACCTTCGTCGCCTTTGCATCAACACAAAGAGTGATAGTGGCGACCTGGAACCAGACGTGATCCCACCAGGATCCTTTCCTGCACTCCAAGAACTTTGCCTTGCCGATACACTGATATCGTTTGAAACGATCCAGATTTTGAATATACTTCCGCTAATCGAAAAAATCACTCATCTTGAACTGGCGTACACCACTACGACCCCCGAAGACGAGGAGGATGTTGAGGACCATGCCGAACACATTGCGTCCGAAATACTCCCACCTCTCAAGCATGCCTGTTGTCTCTCAGTTCTCGATTTTTACGTGAACTATGATGCTGCTTTTGGCAACTGCCCCTATGATATTGGACACCAAAGTCTAGTAGAGATATTCGCTGCACTACCACTTCATACAATTATAATGCGAGGTGCGCATTTCGGCAGCTGGATGCGCGATTCGGACGCTCTAAACATAGCTTGGTCAAATGTGGTCAAGTTAGAGCTGTGGGACCAAAAAACCCCTCTGAATTTGTTGCAGTATTTCGTACATTTACCAAAGCTTGAGTTCCTATTACTGGAGTTTCAATTTGAGAGTGTTCCTGAAATCCCAGTAGTCGTATCTATTTCCCCCTTCAAACTCTGGAATGCTCCGCCTATCGATACCCGCAATACGATCCGAACCGAATACCATCCTTTGGTAGGTTAGTATCAAAATCCTATTGTATGTGATCTTACCGAACTAGGACTGAGTTACTTGACATCCTAGATATCTATTGGCCCTGTTTCCCAAACTGTGTCGAATAGGATGGGCATATAATCGAGAAGACCGCCTCGGCGAGGGAAAGTTGAATTTTTCCATAGACCAATACGTCACTTTTTTACGACAGGCTCAAGAGATAGAGTAAGAGCTGAAATGTCGGAGCGGAAGTAGTTTCTTCGATTAGTTTCCATAGTTCTCCACTACTCTCTTGGGAACAGTATTTGTATTCGTCCCGTAGACTATCTTTCTGTTATTAAAGATACCTATATGGTGTTCATGGGTACTTCTATATATCCCAATGAGAGCTAAAGCTCGGATGTAAGGATTGTGGACCACTGAAGTCATCTATCACGCACTGGCAAACAAGTGTTGTCCAACTACGGCGTTATGGAGACTGCTTCGTCTAAAGATTGTACCTAAACACGCCAACACATACACCCTGGCTGTGTTGGTACTGAAACAGCTTAGAATACCTCAGTCGAGAAAAACGAGATTGAGCCCCTGTTCAAGGAAAGTGGCAGACGACCCCTTTTAACGGATATGTTTTTGACGCCCTATACAACCACAGGGTCAAACTAGTCAAGCGTGACTTTTGTGAACGGTTCATTACGTCCATTGTTCTCTCCCTCCTGCTCGACCACTTCCAAGATGAATTCGATTCAACCGTTTTCAGCTGAACTTGCGTCTCAACTTGTGCTAGGAGACTCTGACCTCCTGAGTTGCGTCTGCGACTTTGTGAACACGTCAGACCGTGCCCGACTACTGCGAACCTGCAAAACAGCATTCGAAGTGACCAGCAAGCCAGTATGGAGGCACCTGGATAGTGCTCAACACCTTTTATGTCTAATTGGGGCAGTCACAGTTGCGACCGTCAATAGATACGGGAGGAACGAAATGGTACATTTTTCGTCTATGTCGTTTGGTAGATAACTCTAAGCCATCAACAGAACATCTCGGTCAGAGACGTTCCTCAACTTGATTTTTCGAGATTCGATATCTATGGGCCGCTCGTTCAAACCCTCGATGTTTATGGACGTAGCCCCAATTGTTTCCATTATAGCTCCGACGGCTGGGAACACCTCGTATTTCGTAGGGAACAAAAGGCGCTTCTTCCAAACCTCGTTGTCTCACTTTAGAGTCGGACATATGGATAGACTTTCCGTTGTGGACTAAACTACTGGCTACTCCGTCGTTGAAAATCATCCAGCATGGTTCCGTCGTAGATATGATCGAGGCTCCAGAGATATCCTCTTCTGCGGCTGATATAGTTCTGGGTACGATAGTCGAGAACTGTCCGGAATTGACGTATCTATCGATATACCCATCTAGGACCATGGGCATAATGCATTCAAAGTTAGCTGATATGCTTCTCCGGAGAGGTCGGAGGGAATTTTGCCCTCGATCCATTCAAAATATGACAAATTTGGTGGATCTTGGTTGCAGCACGATCATGCTCGAACCTCTGTCATTCTTGACTGTAGGTGCGTTACCAAACCTTCGTCGCCTTCGTATCAACGGATCGTATGCTCATGTTGGGATGGAGCCTGATAAGGTTCCCCCAGGATCCTTTCCTGCTCTTCGGGAGCTTCACGTTTGTGAATTGGACTCAGCGACTATCATATCCATCCTTGGCACACGTCCTCTTGTCAAGAATCTTATAAATCTTCGAATTAATTATCGGCCAGAAGACTTTGAGCTGGCTGGAATCCAGGACCGAGCCGGATACATCGCATCTACACTCTTGGGTGGGCTTAGAAACGCAACTAGCCTCCGAAGCTTTGAGCTTCTGATTGACCTGAACGGAGTTATCGAAGACCCGTACGATATTGGACACCGGGACCTTTTGAAGACCTTTTCAAAACTTGAGCTCGAGAAGATTACCCTCGAGGGTGCACATGTGGGTAGGTGGGCCTGCAACCTCAATACACTAGGCACGGTTTGGTCAGATATGACTAGTATCTCAATCGAAGACCAAGTGACTAATCTCGACGCTTTTATTTGCTTCGCGCAGCTTCCCAGGCTACAACACCTTTTGCTCAATGTACGATTCGTGGCTGTTGGGCGAGTGCCGGAAGCAGGCTCTATGAGTCCGCTACATACTCTGGAATGCAGTGGAAAGGTTTTGGAGGAACAGCCTTCTGAGGGACTTGTAACCTTGACATCAGAGTACGTATCTCAGGTTACAAGTATGGAAATAGCCCGGAGATGACCCTACCTGGCGTTGCAGGTTTTTGCTAATACTGTTCCCGAGCCTGCATCAGATTAGATGGGCGGTCGGCTGGCCTGATAGATCGAAGGAACACCAGGATTTCTTTCACGCTCTGAACCAAAATATCACGCTGCGGCGACTATGATCTATCCAGAGTAGGTTCGAGTTAAATTTGGCCAACCGAGGGCAAGGAGTGGCTTTCCCTTTTTGTCTTGTTGGCTTCTGGGGAAGCAATGGACAGCGACCTAGTTTGCATCTATTCGTACGTTTCATCGTTTAGCTTCCCAGAAAGATCTAAGGAAATTTGGTTGAGTGTCTTACCATTTGGGAACATCTATTTACATACGTATTGTCTGTGTCTGGGAAAGTCTGAGCTTCCGTAAAACCTCCGACAACGCCCATTAGCCTGTTGATTATTGGGTTTAGCCTTAATATTGCCCTCCTGGTACGATTACTCTTGGAACCCTCGCTATGAACCAGAACCATATCCATGTTTTACTCCACGCACCGCTATGGCCCTTTGATAATCTCACAGATAAGGACCAGCACGCATACATGTGGCCTCGGATATGTCGTCAAACCCGAGAGCCAAGCCATCACAGTGCCACGTGATGCAAATTAGCAGCAGCAAGCGCCCGTGGTCCGAATTGGCCGCGCCCAGGCAGTTCGGCCATGCGCGTCAACAGAGGCTGTGCTGGCCGGCGTAGATAGGCTCATCTTCCTTGCCTCATTCACGCCCATCCCCTGCCATGCCTCTACAGAACGTGACGATTGACGATATATCTGCACTAATCCAGTATGCTCCCTTGGGCGACGTGTGGAAAGACTCGCCCACAAGCGATTCGGGCCTGGGTAGCTACTACGACAGCACCTACCACTCCGCGATCCAGTACGGGGCCTCTGCAACTTTCCAGTTTGACGGGATAGCCGTTTATATTTATGCGTGAGCGCAATAGTTTGGCTAATCCCTGTGTGGGTATTCACTCGTCCTCTAGTGCCAAACGATTCCAACATGTAAACCAGTTCGATATTCCGCTTCACAGCTTCTTACATCTTCACAGGGCGCATATTCCATTCAACTAGACGGCAAACAAGTCTACAACGGAACGTTCCAGTCCAATGCCTCAATATACAAACAGCTCATGTACGGTGTCAGCGGCCTTAATCCCGGCACTCATACCCTCACTTGTACCAACAATGACCCGAGCAATAAAACTTACACGGAGGTGGACTACATCACTTGGACAACATCTATGGATGCTTCGTAAGTGCTTTTCCACGTCCCAGCTCAGGATGACAAATAATCACCCACTATCTAGCTTGACGGAGGTCAAAACAACATCTATTGGCGTTTCGAATATGACATATAGCTCTATGGCTGCGTGGAAGGCAGACAGTGACAGTGAGCCAACTATGTGAGATAATTTCCTCGTGTTTGCATAGCCAAGCCAAGCTCTAGACCTTGATTTACAGGATCACCACAACAGACGGCGCGAGTGTAACCATCAACTTTCAAGGTATCTAGCTGAAGCTTCGTCATTCAAATAATATTCTCACAGACGAAAAGGCAATGGCATTGAGTTGCAGGGGAAAACTGGGCTGCCGTATGGCGCTTTCAGGTGAGCCTGTCGTACTGCTACACTCTACTAAACCCTCACCGTGCTCTCTGATAGCGCACAGGTAGACAACAATCCTTCTCGTCAGCTTAATGCTCAAAGTCAACAAACACACACTACCCTTCTCGTACGTTTCTGTATGTGCCCGTGCTGGTTGACGCCCTCTCACTATGTTTCGTATGGATAGTTTCGTGAGGATAACTTGGCTTCGGGCAACCATACGCTGGTTGTGACGAACCGCGGCGGAGGGTTTACTTCTCTCGCTATAGGAAAAGCAACACCCATCATTTGGACTAGCGACCCCAATGGTACCCCCAGTGCAAACCCTAGCTCACCCCCCACACATACTGGGGCTATTGCTGGTGGAGTTGTCGGTGGCGTAGTGGGGCTGGCTGCTGTGTTGCTCTTTATACTCTGGTTCTTCCGCCGCCGACGAGCCAAGCAACGGGCCGAGGATGCCGATGTAATTCAACCCGCTCCGGAGCCTGGTTTCCTCAGCACCACACCCTTTGTCCTTCCGCCAGCCAACACTGCCTCCTCTTATAGGGAGAGCAAACTCACAGCGGGAGATGATTATACGCAGAGTGGCATGAGCATGTACCAGTCGGTTCCTAGGTCACCAGGCATGAGTTCTCGCGGGAGCTTTGATCATGCGGCTGGGCTGGCAAGTGCAGCAGGAAGTTCGAGCGCTGGAACGGCCATGGGAGGCGGATGGTCACGCCCAAGTGGCAAGGAGATTCGGCATTCAGGCCCGACAATACGCCAAGAACAACAGTTTGATGAGGAATCTCTTCGGGATAGGTGAGAACAAATTGTGTCTGTTTGAGAGCTGCTGATCATTTTTGTCGTGGCATAAAGGGATGCCGGTCCGGTTCTCTTGCCACAACTTCCGCCAGCGTATAGTTCAGCAGCCACTCCTGATCCTGTCCCTTCTGGCTCGGGGCCCAGCCCTGTCCCGACCACACCAACACCTATACCCGGGACTGCCGATATAAGACTACACGATGTTCCAGCACCAACACTCAGCCCGCGCCCAACATAAGTAGACAGCCAGGTTCGTTCTATAACGTTGCGTACAAAATCGACACACTCCTTGTTCGGGACCTTTTTTCTTCCCCGTCGCTGTTTATGTCTTTCCCGTTCCTTTTCTTGCCCTGCTCTCTCCTAAACCATTTTGGACGGATGGGACGATCGCTTTCGCATGTAAAACCGGTTCGTGCAGCTATGCCTGCTAATGTGTACACCGACTCTTATTGTCATCTTTATTTATTAAGGCGCTGTATCGGTGCCGCAATGCAAGTTGGACTATCTCTGGTATTATTTGTGTAGATGTGGCCAAGCATCAGAGCCTCAGGGTGGCTCCGGCCTCTCCGACAACCTTTTGCGAAGATTCTCATACTGGTTGGTGGTCGCGATATCACCTCACTTAATGGTGGGGCATTACGTAGTTGCACACTGTAAATCGTCATTCTGTGCTCATATCAACGAATTGATTTTTACATAAATCCTATATTTTCTACGTCTGTACTCAAACACAATCACCTACTCAAATTCGATGCGACCTTTTACAAACTCTGGTGCTCGTATTCCGCCCGAGCTTATTCTCATGATACTCAGGCACACGCTTGCAAACCCAATCTCGGTACCCCCAAGCCCCGCAGATCACCAGCTACGCGTCTCGCTGCTACTTCTCACTCGCAAAATACGTGAGACGCTGATCAAGGACATTTACAAAACAGTGATCCTATGGGATGTATGCGCGATCCGGGGCTTTGCAAATGCTTTTGATGCCTCACCACATCTTGGTTCGCTCATTTTCAACCTCTGGATCGGGTCTACGGATATGGCTCTCGTCGAGGATCTCGGTCATCAATCGGTGGAGGGCGATTGCCTACGCTCCATAGCCCACGTGTTGAGCGGGACACCAAACCTACAGCGCCTCTATGTGTCGATTGACCTTATGGGTTCCTGGACGAACTTTACCTGTCCCATTCCCGACACTATTCAGCACTTGGCACTTCCGGTGAATTGGGTCTACAGGACAGCTCCTTGGGATCATGGGAGTTATGCTGCACTGGAACCAGTATCATTTCGTATGAGAGGACGGCCGCAGGGTGGGGAGGCCCTCGCCCTCAAATACTTTGTGTCAAATCCTTCGCGGGTGGTCATCGAATTGGACCGGCCAGACAGCGATTTTTCTCATGTCGGTGTCTACCTGAATGAGATGTTGAATCCGGATTTACAGGCCAACGGTAATCGGAAATGCTTTATCGATATCGTTTCGCCACCACCTGTTCTCGCACGCTCACGAACAGCCTTGGCTAGGTTCGCAGAATCCAGAGGGTCTGGGTTTGACATGCACAGAGTCAGAGCTGTGAGCCAGGCTTTGGATGATGTTAGCCAGCTTGAATTTTGGCTGCACGAGGGAGAACACCCATTTATTGGTCCGTTCTGAAAGGATGTGTGTGAAGTTTTTGGTGACTCGATCCCATAATGAAGCAATCCTGGCTGCCGATGGATTGGTTGTACCACACACGAGCCTACAATGATTCGACTGACCATGATGTTAAATTAAGATTGTTTGTTATACATGCAAGCTTGGTTTCATCATTTGTGTTTTACATTTGTTCTCGATGTTATAAAATTCGACTACCGGTTAACCAGAACTCGAACCCATACGTAGTATTCGCACGAAGACCGGGATATCTGGCCATTCAATTATAACATCAATAGTAGTAGTTTGTCGTCTATGGTGACTCCGGTTCAAGCCCAAATGACTAAAACCTACTTCCGTATCAAGGCGTAAATGCGTCCTCATCAAGCAGCGTATTCTCTGAAACGCATGCGCTAATGAAAGCAGTTAGAACCATATGGCGACGCTTGGGCCTATAAAAATACTCTCAGAAAATAGTTTAGTTCACAGGATCTATCTTACTTGGCAGTTCGCCGATTGAGTTCACTGCGGCGCGATTTATCCAATTCGTGAATCACGATGTGAGTCAGACGTGGATCCGAAAGCTCCGTGGCTATAGACCCCCCATGAACAAGAATATCTCTTCGCGCACGGTCCATACTGTAGCTTTTTGAGCACTCAAATGGATGACAACATGATGAGTACACACCTCTGCTTTATCTTCGTTTCGTGGGGAGTTGTGACGAAAAAGTCTTCATTCCTAGCGTTTTCAGGTGTGTCCAGATAGAAACAACTATTGAGAGAGTGCCACTGTGTCATGACTTTTGGTGCAACCAGGGTATCAATCACTTACAGTCTGAGGAAAAACATATTCTGATCGACTCTACTATTCGCCGAACTTATCTCGCTTCGTGCAGAGGAGATCGCTGGTGGAGCCTGCAGGGGTATTTCAGCACATCACCACAAAATATTACACTAAGATTACCTCCACATCTCCTGGTTCTGGTATAGGTGGGGCTGGTAGCTGATTCTAGACAAGGTATAAACAGACGCATATACGATGAGATGTATACTCACAGAGTGAATGTTTTTGCTGCTTGCGGCACTTGCAGTCGTAGCAGCTACTTCTGTCCAATCCCCGTCACTTAGATCGCCTGCCAAGTCTTCTGGCTCGGATTCTGTCTCGCTAGCACTAGGATCGTCGGGTATACGTGCTGCGTCCTCATCTAGTGAGACAGGTTGCAGGTATTCAGACAACTCATCAGGTTCGGGCGAAGGAGTGTAATTCCGTTGTCGGTCCCGAGACCTGTGAGGAGATGATTTGCGCTGACTCAAGGCGGCCTCGTCATCATCCAGGTTATATGCTGGGTCGTCCACGGCATCTTGCGTGGCAAAGAAGTAATATCTGGCGTCGCAATATACTGAGCCTGCATAAAAATAGTGACAAATCGAATAAACTCACTTGGACTGCAATGGGACCAAGTGGCCCTTTTCAATGGAGTCAGTAATCCATTGCGGCTTGATTATATCCATATCCTCTTGCTTCATTACCCGCTTGACCTGTGGGACTAACCAATGTTTATCAAATGCCGAGTTATGAGTAGATGACACACCAACCCATTTTTGTCCCTCCATATATAACGGTTAGGGAGTGATCCCCTTGCAATAATGGTGTATAGTCGCCTCCGTTCGCAGCGATCCTGATTAAACGTATCAATAAAAATACTGGTCGGGTAAGGAGACAATGGTGCGCACAGTTCTTCAATCACTTTCTTCGAGACCACTTGTTTCCTCGCCGGGTCCTCTATTACATCTAAATATGGCTCAATGCATCGCAGCTTCCGCCAAACCAGCGAGACGCACAGAATCGCATATCCTCAAACAGTTTTGAGACGATCTCTACGTCAACGTTATCACTGGTTTGATACGATAGAGAGAGGGTCGTTTTCTTGGACTGATTAGCCAGAGCCCATATGGTAAAACCTATCTGGCAGCCTACTTTGCGCGTTGTCACTTTTCGTTTCTTTGCTCCACCTCTATGATATGAGTTAGTGATACCAACAATCCATAACAGCCCAAAAACTGACTCGTTTTCTTGGTTGGCCTTTCGCTTCCCTCCTCCGTGTAGCTCGCGTAACTCTGCAAGCCATTTATTAACACATATCAACGCAGCTGCAATATCAATGTCTATACCGCTCCACGTAAGACAATCATCCACGGACAAGTCACGCCGAATGGCCTTGCATCTCGGGAAGCGCATGGTCAGACCGGTTCCAAACTCATCTGTTGAGTAGCAAATGAGTAAACGTCATGCTTCGCGAGCACCATCCCGCGTACCTGATGCATCAATAGATGCTCCTTTAACGCTAACGACGAACCAGCTAGAATAAAATAATCAATCAGTCCGAAAAGGTATGCAAGATTCAGTATATTCATACTTACTCTTCCGGGTCAAGATATACGTCGCCCTTGTCTTCCCGTTTATTGGAAGGGGATGCCTTGATATGCGGTGGCAGAGATTTTTTGTCAACTCGTGTCCATTTCTTCTTGTTTATCCAATCGTAATCATCGATAGTCATCCCAGTACCTATTCGACAAAATGTAACGTACCTACCCGTTTGGGTGTATCACTATTTTGTTCAAGGAAGAACAGAAAACAGAAGGCCTACACGTTCATCCCGGTTTCGCTTACACCCGCCCTGGAATAGTCATCTCTAACGGCACAGACTAACGCAGAGACCTTTCCTCCACGACGACCCGATCCCCATGTGCCGGCCACGACCAACAGGTCGACAGAATCGGACATGGAGTCGACATATTCTGGTTTGACCTGTTCGCCAATGCATTTTTAGAATGCGCAGAACGAATCCACGGAAACTCACTTTGACCCAGAAGGGCTCTCGTCCAGCCAGTACATATGGAGATTCGGGCGTTTTCAAAACGAGGCCCTCCCCGCTATGAGCAATAACTTAATAACGAGCTGTTGTTGAGACGGTTTACTTACCGCTCCTCAACGATCTTTTCCAGAGCTGTTTCTACATCTCGGACGCTCTCTCCGAAACCTTGGGTCGCCAACTCGAAGCGGCCTGGTACTTGTTTGAATGCCTATATGATGGATTAAGCTGATTGCGTATACAAACAGAACAGACGAAATGGAATCATATAGAAGCAATAACGCATATACACACCTTGTTGAGAACTTTTCTTCGTTTAGACAATGCCGTGTTCGATAGTATCGTCGGGACAGGGCTAGCGGGATTTCTTATGAGAAGGATATCAAACGCTTTGACTGCGAAGACGTCAGTATAAATCGGTATCGATTGCTGGACGTACAGCATGGCCGAGGGCTGTCGTCGTCTCTAGCATTGACTCTCCCCAACTGATCTGTTCAAGGAATGTACAAAGCAAAAGTCGCTCCAATAGTTCAGCAAAAACGAGGTAAAGGGTCCATACCTATAGCAGCGGTCTTGAGTGTACCAAAACCCAAGTATTTATCCAAAGCCGGGTCCCAAACCATCATTTCTCCGTCGAGTATACAACTATATTTTTCTGCAGAGTCAGCGCTTTGATCTTGAAGATAGGCTGAGTCACGGTGTCCGACGTACTCTTCAATTCTTTCATCGAACGCAGTGTGAATATGAGGAGTCAAGCTCCCTTCTCCAACATGGGCGCCGTACAAGTAAGTGTAATCCTTCCCTTTACTGGGTTAAATTTAGAAGACACCCCAGGTATTTGAAGCCATGCGGACTTACCGAGACGAATAGAAATACGCATTTCCCCGTTTATGAAGCTGCATTCGTTCGCCATCCAATTTTTCCTCAATAACAAACTGGTTGTTCGAGTTTATGTCCTTTTGCTGCTTGGTAATGGCCATGTGGCCCTGTATGAGTTTCACCGCTTCGACCAATGTCTTGGTTCTCTTGCAAAGCATGGGTTGGAATGGAGTCCAAAGAGTTATGGATCGTTCCTGCCCACAACCACATTAGTTAAAACCCAATAAACATACGCGAGGCTCACGTCGTCTTTCAATGATCGAGTGGGGTTCCAAAGCTCCCATGCAACGCGCTTGAGGTCACTACAAGTATTGAATAGATCCCTTGCGTCGGGATGAAACGCACTGAGTACGGTGGTTTCTCGAACCTGTATAGCAAGGTCTGAAATTTCAAGTTGATGAGCTAATTATACCGAAATATATACCGTGTCATACCCTTGAGAATAATTCGTACAATCCAGCCCTGCTCAGTTGCTGTGCAGGCGTCACATATTTTTCGGATGACTCTCATTTGCATCTCACTGAACAGCCAAGTTTCAGCCTCGTGATGAAAAGTGTACACTCGACTCACAGGTTCCTGGCTGATTTGGTAAGATCATCCAATAACTCATTGAGTCGGTCAACTGTGAGTGTACCATGCGTGTTGGGGCATCGAGGCGCGAGAACCTCGTAAAGCGTTGTTGGAAAATCTCCGACAGTCGGCTAAAAGTCGCAAGATGAGTACTTTTTTGAAGAAGCCGCGGCGATTCCAGGATGCTAACATTGTCTGGTGTAGGCTTCTTCCAATTAAGGACACGTTTTCCATCAGAAGACTTGGGGTCGATACCCATCGAAGCAAGGAAGCACTTGGCAAGTGTGATCTCCTTGAGTCCATATACGGCGCGTTCGCGGTCTTTCTTCAATATGTGGCCTAATATGAGCACCGCTCTATGGCATCACTGTAAATACATACCTCTGGAAGAATCAAGCGGAGTGCGGGGTACAAGTCTGTGCCGACCTTTTCACGCCAGTTCTACATTACGCGGGGTCAGACGGAATAAGGATGCCTAGAAGATGATATACCCCAAACCATCTCAATAGCATTGTCTTTCTCTTCTCGGGCTTTCTTTCTGACCTTAGGGCCTCATAAAGAGCTGCCAATTTGGAAAAAGGCGGGCTCGGATTATGATTGATTACACCAGCCGGCTTTATGAGAGGAAGAGGCTCTACTACAGGAGGAAGAGCCAGTAGTTCGGTGTCCACAGCAGACAGGGGAGGCGACGGGGGAGCCGGCATGGTGGTGGCAGACGCGGAGATGGAGACCGCGCAGAGTCATGTGACCAACGCGTGACTGCTGGATCGATGCCACCGGTCATGTAGATCAGGCACTCGACGCCGCAGCACTAGGATGCCATTTCAGCAAACCTAGTAAGTATGCCTCCTCGTAGGGTTGCGCAGGCGAGACCGAATTTCGCTATCCACGAGGCGACTGATAAGATAAGATTGGGGCAGTGCTAGCCACCCATCCCAAATTTTGGGCCAGCCCCGTTTGGACGACGACCGCGGCCCGATGGGAAAGAGTGCCAAGCTACACAAGCGCAAGGTGGTATTCGTAGCCGCACTTCTATCGCTGATGACTGACTCGCGGCTTGATTTATAGGGCAAATCCACAAGCTCCTTTGCTGCCCAATCCAAGTCGCAATCCAACCCATCCGTGGCCCACGCACCAGTCCAGGTGGACAAGGTCTCGGATAGCAAAAAGAAGGCCGACAAGTCCAAACTCAAATCAAAGCGTCCGCCAAAAGGAGAGGATGGCTACGTGTTAGGAGACGCCGACTATGTCACACTGATGATGGCTGGGAGGGCCAAGGCTCGCCAGGAAGCGCTCAAGCTTCCGCCTCCGGAGAAATGAGAACAGACTCGGTTGTCTTTGCATCATACTACGGGTCAGGCACCGTAGACAATAACCCACAGTCCAGTCACCCGGAGCCCACGTGTTTGTGCTTGTTCTCAGCCTTCTGTGCTACCATACGAGATTCAATACAGAGCGGAGCCATCTACATACATCAACGTCCTGCGCATCATTTCATCCAAAATTGTGGTCGAATCTATAGAAAGCGCCAACCCAAGACATACAGAGAAGCTCACGCCAAACGCCCACGATTAAGCCGGGACACGAGTGGGATGGGCTTCAGGTACGGCGACCGAATAAGAAAAAGGTTTTCAATACAGAAACGTTCAGAGGGGTGAGCGTCCAAAAAGAAAGCGCATGGAGATCTTGGATGACGTCAAGGGCTCGTATGTATGCGTGGATTGTTCGAGGAAGTTACACGCGGCGTGGGGTCTTACGCACGCATTCCTGGTCGCCGTCCTCATTGACGGTGAGCGTGTAACCCTTTTGGCAAGTGTCTGTACGAGAGATCGAGTCAGATATGGTGGGGCTTTGGGGCAAACGCGTGGACTCACAAATCATGCATTTCCCGTCGTTGCAGCTCGTCCCACGAACCCCAGTGATGGCGTTGCAGTTCGTGCCCTTGCCCAGCATGGTGCAACCGCCACAATTGTACAGATCCTCCTCGGGTTTGACGCACTCGTACGGGTCGTTCATCGAGCTGAAAATAGATTCATCAAATATTTCGTGTAGCGAGAGATCGCGTATACTCACACCGTGGCAGTGGCCCGTTCACCGTTCAAGCTCGGAGGGGCCTCGAGTGGGCAGGCAGTCATTGCTGAAGGACAGCGTGAAATCGTGCCATCGGGCATCAGAATGGGTTGATTTCTCTTGGGCTTGGGCTTGTGCGAAGGCTGGGGAGGAGCAGGACAGGTGGCCTAGAGTGTATTGTCAATACACTGGGAACAGACATGAGATTGTAGTACACGCATACCTCACACCATTTGAGGATGCCAAGCAAGTCCTTTTTGATGACAACTTTGCATTCAGGCTTGGGATCCAACTATAGACAGCCATGGCAAGTTAGTACGTACTCCTAGAGTAAGCATACAATGCATCATACCTTCTTTATTCCCACTAAACATACACACTTGTTAAAAATCGGCTCGTAAATGAGGGATCCCAGAAATGGACACGCCTCGCTAAAAGTCGCGACCGCCGTGGACGCTAAAGCGAGGGTCAAGCCGATAACAAAAGTAGGGCGCATGGCTGATGATATGTTTAATAAGGGACACCGGAAGGCTTGACATCAGACGTACCTAGGAACTGAAGGACCTAATTATACAACAAGCTGAAGGAGACCTACCGCGCTGTCGAGAGGAGGGGGCGAACAGGAACGTCCTGCACATCAAAGCTTGAACCGAGCTGTCTTAAATGGAGACGATAGAGGCGAGTACCAGTACGACGGTCACAGCCCGTCCACGCTGTTCGTGCCAGAGAAGTCTTTCGGGTCGATCAAATAGCGTAGGGTGTGGCCGAGGAATGTGTAGGCAACAGCGTGGCAACAGGAAAATCCAGCATAATAACGCGGGGTCGAATATATGTGATAACAAAGAAGTGGGGAAATGTGGGAGTTCAGACGCTCGTGCTTGATAAACCAAACAAACAGCTGCCGATATCGGTAGTCGGGCTGAAACCTAGCGTCTGGCTTGGGCAGGGCTAGCTTTCTTAAGCTCATCTTCTACTCACTTTGGAAGGGTGCTCTGGGCCCGAACCCTGAATGAGACCTCGGTGCCGCCCGTGGATGATAAGTATTGACGTCAATCCACACCACGGAATGAATCAAATGCTGCCGCCGTTTGACAGCTGGCTGATGACGACACCGATCTCAGCGTGCAAGAGTCAAGCATGAATTTATTGAGGTTCTAGGTGAATTCAACGTTGGACAGGCTGTCGTAGGATCCAACCGTGCACTGTAGATCGCACTTCCTCGTCGCCTGGATCGTTGGGAAACATTGCCTGAATTCAAATGAAGTCAGTTCTTTCTTCGGGGAAATGAGGATAACGCCCTGAATCGCCACTCACGGGCATCTTTGTTTCGAGCACCTTCTCGCACATCCACCCTCGGCTCTGTGCAAGGGCGAAGAACTCGAGATCCCGGGCCGCGTATTGAGGCCGGTGGTGAGAAAAGAAGACCAGCACGCAAGGGCAGGTCAGAGCCTCATCCAGGGAAGCAGAATCCTCGAGCCCAGAGTCCCTTTGATCTCGAAAATTCACATCAGCCACTTCAATGAAATCAGCGCCAGAATCGGGAATGCCGCCACGAAATAAGGCATACTTGTATGCTTCTTTGTGTACGGCGAGGAACGAGTCGATGGCCGAAGTGCCGCCTCGCATGTGTCGAGCAGGGCTGCATGCTGCCAAGAGGACAGATCGGCTTAGTCATGCGAGCCTCTCCGGAGTAAAATTGAACGATCTAGGCTTACTTGTGAATGGTTGAATATGAGATCGCTTAGAATGATTACGTCGAAGCCATCGTCAGTCCGATCTGCCTCACTGTCAGGAGCGTACGCGTGTCTATTGTCAGATGAAAGCGGACCAAGGAGCCGTTTGGGGTCCGTCCCCCATACGTATCCCTACGAGCCCTAGATAAGTTGTCTGGACCTATGGCCTGTTGTTCGCCTTGCCCACCTCAACTTTGATTGCGGCGCGCTTATCTCCATCGATATTACGGTCCACATTATGCGTAATATTCTCGACGAGCGGCGCATCGGGATAGTCCGTTATTACCACCTATCGTACACACCCTTGTCAACGTATCCGAATCATGATCTTCTAAGCCTGTGGCTGGCAGATTAAAACTAACCTTTTGTGCGCCACACAATGCAGCAACCAAACTAGGCAACGCTCCGCCTGCGCCAAGTTCCAGCACGGATTTATCCGTGCACAAATCAGTTGAGTGGCTGTCTAGGAAGTCGGCGAGGACAACCGATGCATTCCAGCTGTGTGCTGGGGCTCAGTTGACGGGCACTGAGCATCAGGATCGAATGAATGAACCAACAGGTGTTGCGCCCAGAGTACGTGATGGCCCACAAGCTGAAGCTCTATTGATGTCCAACTAGGGTGAGAAGATTGTGATATGGTGTTCTTGCGGTGATATATTGTGACCGTCGGAGGAGGCGTCGCCGGTCGAGCGGGTTCCTTGAAACAGCGCGCATGAATGGCAGTCGGTAAAAGATTTGCCAAAATCCGGCATATAATATACCTGGAACACGTCTCCCAAACTGAGATCCTCGTCGTCCACACTCATCTTGTTTCTAGCGCAGGCACCAACGACGTGAGAGCGACGAGAGACAGCAAGTTTGACCGCAGCCGCTTTGTTTGGCACAGGACCCTTATCACGTGACTACATACGGGACAAACAAGCGCTCGCCTTGAACGCATAGACTCTGCTTCCTTCATCAGCCGAGGTTCAAATACGGGTACGAGCGCATATGGAAAGCGTGGCTCTGGTCCAAGGGAATGAAGAGATTGTATATATTCCGTTGAATACATCACAGAGAAGTTTGATCCTCGTTTCAGGTAAATTTCAGCTATCATTGCCCTCGCTCCACATGGACCTGACTCTTCTAAGTAGCTGCAGGTCCAGATTTGCACTTCCTTGGTACGCTCATCTCGGTAGCTCCCCATGACGCGGGCACATATCCCCGACGACGGTCAAATGCGGTTATCGCGCTGGCATATCTACCACCCACACTCAGTTGAAATGAGCTTCAACACCACTGTCTGTGTGAGTACTCACGAAGCAGATAACCGGAAGGCTGAAGCAGGTTCACCCGTCTCCCTATCGAATTGCTGCATCGGTACCAGCCAATATGAGCTTGCGTGTAATATGATTGGGTTTATGGCGAAGCACGTACCTCCGACATGGAGCCGTCTGCAGGGATGTACTCCTTGTTGATAAGGGAAAATTCGTCGGCATACCTCAATACACTCGACACAAGCTTTTTGAAAGTCTCTTGGTCACGTTTCAAAGTGCCGGTCCGGGCGGTAGGCTGAATTTGCTGGAAGAAAGGAAGAGACAGAGAAGTGATTGTTATTTTCCCAATTCGATTCCACTGGTACACTGCGTCATAAAGCTGCTCTGCTGCTGCAAATGTAGCAATGTACCATGGCTGAATACATATCCCGGTAAGTCCATCACATTCCGGATCGTAAACAGAGACCGCTTACGTTGCCGCCCACATATGTATCATTCTCAAAGCGGCCGATAGCAATTGCGGATGTGTTCGAGCGATGGTTGTTGATTGTGTATGAGCCGCGCATAGAATCAACTACCTCCTTGAGGTTACGCAGAGCCTATACTAACGGTGAGGATTGATTCCGTTCATAACACATCTGCTCACCTGTTCCGAACATGGTTGAAATGTTGCATTGTCGCATTCGGCTTCCGGGTCAAAGTTATGGATGGCAGTGAACACAGACCCGATATCCACCGTGTTACGGCACTCCCAGTCGCAGTTGAGATTCGATATAACAACCGACTGCTCGGGATTCCAAAAATCCTATTTCAAAAGTGCCACGAGGGTGAGCAAATGACAATTGTAATGTATCGCCATGGTTCAACTGACTTGGAAGAAGCAGAGAGCATTCTCGGCCTGCGTAGTCCAGAACTCGTGGGATGAATATTGGCCCAGAGACCTTGCCAGCGTAGCACCCTGTTTGAGACCTCGGATTTGAGCAGCGAGGGTGAAATGGCATGATCCTATCACCTGTATGTAGCCAAAGTCAGTGAACGTTGGTGTGCTGGATAATTCCTACTTGCCTCTTCCCAAAGATTGAACCCAGTAACATTCCAATGATAAGCGACATAGTCCAAATCAAGCTTGACAATCGGCCAAATGGTATTGACCACATAGTCGTAGCCTTTTGCACCTTTGCGTGTCAGCAGACCATTGGCGAAATCGAGCATGGTTGAAGCCCGGAGCGCAGCGTTATCATGTTGTGGGCGCCCGGCGGGGCCTGTTATTGGATATTAGTGCATGCAACGAGAACATTCAAGAGGCAAGTGGCGCTCACCAGTGTAGACTGATTCATCAAGATTGAAACCGCATTCGCCCAGCCCACCGGTAGTGAGATTCCCGGTGAGATTTGGCGTTTTTTGAAGACGGTTCTGAGAGGCCACCCAATCGAATATTCCGGGTAGCAGACTATCATCCCGTCCGGCGGCCCAAATGTCGACTAGAGTCTTGAATATCTACTGGGTGGTGAGCCAAGATATTGTATCGAATCAATGTACTCACCAATGAACTATCACGAATCCATCTATGAAGATGATACATAGTCAGTTGTAGTGAACACAAGACACACCCTAAAGACATACGTGATCCGATACTCTGGCCTGGTCGTTCCTCCAGCAGACACTACAACCCCAGGGCTTGCTTCTTTGGCATAAGCGCCCTGACTCCCAATGTTATCGAAGATTCCTTGTTTGGCAATTGGGTACTGAGCCTCGATAAATTGATTTATTGGGGAGGAAGAGAAGAGGCCGAGCGAAGGGAGGAAGGATAGGATACGCATTGTGAGTGCCGATGCAGCATTCTGCCCCCCAGCTTGGCCTTATAACCCGCTAATCAGGCGCTCATCCGCCTCCTTCACAGACATCGGTACCATTCTCTGGAGAGTATCCGCAAACTAGCGCGTACTTTGCCCAATTCACCCGCTTAGCTCGAGCACATTTCACTACAGCTGGCATCGACTGTGCCCGGTTGAACGGGCCTTTCCTATCGAGGATATTGCTAACCGTTAACGAGTGGCTGATAAAGCGTGCCACCAAGTGGGGATCCGCATGGTGAAGATCAGTGCGCTGGCTCGGTTTGGACCGAGATGGTGGTGATCAACCAACCACGTGACTGCCCGCTCCGGACCTGAATTTCAGCCAAACTCCAACGGCCCAAGCCTCTCGCCCATTGTTGGTGTCCGCATAAACATGGCTTGTTCTCGAGGCGTAGCAACCTGATCTTCTCGACGATGGAGAACTACATCATTGACAAGACGAAACTGCTAGGTGAAGGTATTATCGATGTCCACATCCGGGCTATCTTGTCTATCGCTCACGTACAGCCTTTCCATATTAGGTACATTTGGAAAAGTATTCAAGGCAAGGGAGAAAATCGGTGGACGGGCAGTGGCGCTCAAACAGATGAAATTCGATCTCCAAAAGGATGGTATTCCGGGATGCGTGATGAAAGAGATTAGTATCATGAAGGAGCTAAAACATAAACATGTGGTTCGGTAAGTGCGCTCCTCTCTTCCTAGTTAGCAGGAGATTTAAAATGATTTTAAAGCATCCTCGATATTATCCATGATTTCACGGACCGGAAAGAACGGGTACTATACCTTGTACTGGAGCATCTGGAGATCGATCTGCGCAGGTCGGCGCCCGATCTCCTCGGATATGAGCATGGGGCTGACATATATGGGTAGGTACATGGCGCTCGTGAGGAAGAACCACGATTCGGCCGCCCTGCCGGTACCTGTTATACAAGTAAGCCCCTATCCCAATAGCTTGGCGGTGGCTCGAATTCTGACCCCACTCCTCGATGTGCTTGTGCGGAATTTGTCTATTTCAGAGGTTCACACGTCACCTGATGAAAGGACTCGCCTATTGTCATTCGCATCGCATACTTCATCGGGACCTCAAACCCGGGAATCTCTTAATCGATGTGCAACAGAGACTAAAGATCGCAGATTTTGGGCAGAGTGTAGCCTTTGAACTTTACGATCGCTCACAGTGCTTTACGACCAAGGTTTGTTCTACAACTCTATCTTTATCCTATTGTATCACGCAATGCACTCACGGTGATTATATGCTGATATTGCACATCCGATCCGGGCTGCAGGTGACGACGAGATGGTACCGAGCGCCTGAATTGTTGCTCGGCGAAGTGAATTACACCAACACGATCGACATCTGGAGTGTCGGATGTATCATCTCCGAGATGGCCAGGGCGGGTAGGCCGATGTTTGTCGCAAAAGATGACCCCGGCCAGTTGTGCGCGATCTTTTCTGTGCTTGGGGCCCCAACCGAGTCGTTGTGGCCGGGTGTGTCGATGATGCCCAAGTGGGATCCGGCGCTCGAGGTGCTTCAACCCAAGAGTATGATCGACATCGTCCCGCATCTTCCCATAGAGGCATTAGACTTGGTGATAGTAGGTGCACAGCCGTGTCGGTCTAGATGTTGGCTGACTCGACCCACGCAGCAATGCTTTATTTATTGGCCACAATATCGGCTCTCAGGCAAGTGCCGAGCGGGTATATCGGGATTAGCCGTGTGCTGACTCAGAGAAAAAGCCCAGCGCGCATTGCTGCACCCGTGGCTGAATAAACGGGTGCCCCCTGTGTTTGCAGAGAGCCTGATGCGATATTTTGTATAAAGCAAATAAATGTATATTATGGATGATTTCTCCACGTGACGGACAAACACGGGAACACCGCCACCCCGCACGGAGTGCGTCAGTCCGGCAAAAATCCTGACGAGTCCTAAACTTGCTGCCCCGTGCGATCCCCCTATCCGACAATGGCTCCTACCCCTCCAAACGACGCCGACTCGGTTGTCGCAAAGGTTCAGACATTTGTCGAAGAGAACAAGAAGGTTGTGCTTGGCGCTGCCGTCGTCGCCGCAGTCGGCATCGGAATCGCCGTCTATGCGTCGTCCCGCGGCGGCGGGGACAAGGGAAGCGGCAAGAAGGCGCTCAAAGACTCACGAAAGGACAAGAAGGGTGCGAAGAAGGGAAAGGGCGGCCGGCGGGTCGATCAGCCAGATGGTCCGCTTCTGGAGGAAGTCGGCAGCGACGAGGGTGAGCATCTGGCCGTCGTGTCCTGCGTTTGCTTACCGTGCTCTACGATATCCCTGTTTTTGCACGATTTTTTTTCGCACCTGGATCGGTCGATATCATCTGAATAGACTCGGGCCTAAATAAGGCTCAGATCCAGGCGCTGCCGGTCGAGGAGCGCCTGGCCCGTGCTGGCGAGCTCAAGACCCGCGGAAACTCGGCATACACCCAACGCAAGTTTGAGCTTGCCGTCGATCTCTACAGCCAAGCCATCGCGATGTCCCCCAAGCCAGAGGCTGTCTTCTACTCGAACCGAGCTGCATGTGAGTCTCGGTTTATCTGGGATGATCGACCAATTTGTGTTGGCGCATGGGATTTGAATTTGAGACTTATCACTCGCTGTATGCAGGCTACACAAACTATAAACCGCCAGAGTACGAACATGTCATCGAGGACTGCACCTCTGCACTCGCCCTCGACCCCAAATACGCCAAGGCTCTGAACCGACGTGGGACGGCGCTCGAAGCCCTGGGACGACTAGAAGAGTCGCTCCGAGACTTTACAGCCCTCGCGATCCTCGAGCGCTTCAAAAGTGATACCGCCTCGGCCTCGGTCGAGCGTGTGCTCTCCAAACTCTCCACAAAACAGGCCCAGGAGATCATGCTCAACCGTGCACCCCGGTTACCGAGCGTAACATTTATTAGCGCATACTTTGCGGCGTTTAGGCCTCGCCCCCCTGTCAGCCTCCCGCACAACCCGACGATAGGAGATAGGAACCTGCTCAAGGCACAAGAAGCACTCGCCGAGTCGCAATTCACGAAATCGCACGAGTTGGTCAACGCTGCGTTCAGCGCTGGACTGACGCCGTCCTGGCGTGAAGGCCTGGCCGAGGCACTGAACTTGCGCGGGACATTTAAATTCCTGATTGGCGATGCTGCGGGGGCCAAGGAGGATTTGGTGGCCAGTACCAACGCCATGCCAACTCTGATCCAGAGCTGGGTCAAGATTGCGAGCGTGCACATGGAGCTGGGAGACCCAGAAGCAGCGTTTGCGTCATTTGAAAGCGCCATGGAGCGAGACGCCGATAATGCGGATATCTATTATCATCGAGGTCAAGGTAAGCTTCGGATCATCTTTGTGCTTGGGCAGCTTTTAATCAGCGGTCAGTGTTTTTTATCCTGAGCGATTTTGAAAGGGCCGCAGAGGATTACAAGCGGTCGAGCGATCTAGACCCGGCATTTGTGTTTTCACGGATTCAGTTAGCGGTTGCACAGTACAAGATGCAGGATCTAGAAGGAAGCATGGCATCGTTTAGAGAGTCGCTCATGGCCTTCCCAGACCGAGGAGAGCCGTACAACTATTAGTAAGCATCACTGGCTCGGATAGATTTTGTACTCACCAGTTGACTTGGCCAGCGGCGAATTGCTCCTGGATCAGCAGAGATACCAAGATGCCATTGAAAAGTTTGACCGTGCGATCGAGATTGAGAAAAGAAAGTGAGTAGCACTATCTTTCATTCTTTCCTGTGTCGTTGAAAGCATTGATTTACAGAAAAGTACTCCCTAATCCCTTGCCGCTTGTCAACAAGGCTCTTGCGCTCTACCAGTGGAAGCAAGATTTGCCTGGCGCAGCAGAACTCTGTCGGGACGCACTAAGCCTCGACAAGGAATGCGATGCAGCAGTCGCTACTCTTGCCCAACTGAGTCTTCAGCAAGGCCTAGTCGAAGAGGCGATCGAGATGTTTGGTCGACATGCGAGCATCGCGAGGACCGAGGCCGAGTTGGTGCAAGCGCTGAGCTACGAGAATGTGAGTAAAATGCCTGACCGAATGCACACCCAAGTCACTAACAGGATGAAACGTAGGCGTCTCGTGCGCAGCTAGAATTCTCAAAGAATTATCCTGATATGGCGGGAGAATTAGCCTCGATGGGTGCGGGCATGCAAGGACCGATGTATTAGGACGGGAGAGATTAGTGAAGTGGCTGGGATTTTTCTGGTCAAAAAATTGATGCTATATGTGATGTTTTGGGATGAGGATGGTGAATCCTACACACGATTATAATAAGTGTACTTTTTTTTTCGTCGGTACGATCCGCTTTCTTCGACTTTCCTTGACGCAGTATTCCCTTTGAGACGTGAACAACCAATCCACCACTCTTTTTCGATCGAGTCAAACAAGAATACGATTCAAGACGAGAATGCGATACAGTGCTAGAAGACGGAAAAGCAAGCCCAGAGATGGAAACGGAATGAATGGCGCCACCACCACAACATCGTCCGCCATTCCTCCAGATCTGACAACCAAGGGTAGGATAGAGAACAGAATAGAGCGGAATCGATCCTCTGGTTGTGACGGACATATCTGGCCCACTTATATCGCCCCTCCGACCTCTGGAAAAATCAAAGGATGAGCGACCTGATAGGTCCAGGTTGTTCGCCACCATATGTAGACTTACGTTCGACCATGACATCAATCGTATCATCGTTCTCCATATCCAAGCTGGCGGGTGTGTCTTCATCGTTGATCCTGTTCCCGTCATACAGGAATCTAATGCAAGCGACAAGGGTCAGTTGGGGCGACAAGCGATAACATGGGTTTCACAAGCGCATACCGAATGGTGCTTATGTCTTTGCCGACTTTGGTAGCATACGCGCCCTGCAGCTTTTTGAGCTTTGTGTTGCGCTTGATCTTGAAGTAGACCTCTTCTCCGGTAGACGCGACAACCTATGCCCAGCAAATGAGCGCCATGAATGCACACCTACGGCCGGGACTTGCCTTGACGGAGATTGGGTCATTGTCGCCCCTGGTGGCGATCTCAGCTCCCTCGGGGCGTTCCTCAGACATGGTTCGACTCAGTGGGTGGGGACAAGGTCAAGAGTCGGCAGAAGTGGTCACTCTGTCACGTGATTGGTCATGTGACATGCTCCGCCACTTGAATCGCCCCTGGATCACGTCGTCATGTCAGTACCACGCTTGCGTAATGTGTTTTATATCCAGGATCTCGCAGGTCATATAGCGAGCCAATGTGCGATATCAGATTGCACTCGATTGGCTCGCGTCTCCCAAGCCATGTTCTACGCCGTTGCTCCGGTTGTGTGGAAATGTGTGGAAGGTGTCCATAATTTCCTCTGCCTCCTGCCTGACATCAAGGTAGCAAGTGATTCCTACGAGATCATCGGCCTGGTGAGTGTCTAGCAAGTTGAAATACATATCGTACATCTAATACGTACTCGAGATCTTGTCACCTCGCAATATTACGCCATCTCAACAGAGTCGTTCGCGACTTTACATTTCATCAATCAAACGCATCAAGATCTACACAGAACGTGCACAATACTACCAAGTTATGGATTGGAAAGCTTTGATCTCACACGTTTGGTCCCACCCGTTACCACCCAAGCTACAGGAGCTTGATCTAACACACGGGGGTCGAAGAAATGATGTCTATCAACCTCTCTGGATCAAAATGTTTGCGTGTAACTCCTTAGTCGAAGTGCATGCAGCTGTGAATTCTAGGAGGGTAGGCTGCGAAATCAACTACCGCGACCTTGTTGAAACTGTCGAACTGTTATCTCGCAAGTCGCCGGACATCCGCAAACTGGCGCTTTTCCCCTGGTTTGTTAGGAGATTAGCCGCTTGGAACCCGGTTGTAGCATCTTTGTCGCCAGCCGATCAAAGCTACCCAGGTGACGGGACGAATATTGCGGAGCAGATCTTTCAGCCTCTTGCATCATTCTCACGTCTGCGCGACTTGACTTGTAACTCGTATATGCTCCGTTATACTTTAGGTATTATCGGGAGCCTCCCCCAGTTAGAACACCTGACAGTATGCAACACTAGGCAGATGCATGGAGCTTTTGGGGATGTAGCCCCGCCTAGCGAATCCTTCTCAGCATTGTCGCATCTAACTCTATATTTGCAGTCCCAAGTCGAAGTCGAAGCACTCCTGCGGTGGGCGTCTGCCTTTCCTAGGCTTGGTACTCTTGAGATGTACATAGACCTTACTCAGTGGGTCTTTATGGAGGATGCTTGGGCTTTTACCACATTGTTCCCTCTACTTGGTCGACTTTCTTCGATTCAGCATTTTTACATCAATCCAAGCGGGGCCAAGCACGAAAGTCCTCTCATCCTCAGTTTCGGGGACCAAATAGTGGTGGATTCTCTTGCTTCAATGTCCCTCAAAACGATACGCCTGGATTGGACGATGTTTGCGCTTCCAATCCTGGACCTAGTTGAACCTTTCCCAGACCTGAAGTCTCGTTGGGCTCATGTGACTTATTTGTACATGCCGATGCAGCCTATTTCTACTCATCAGCTGCCTTGTTTTGCTGCACTCCCAAATCTAGAGCATTTGGTCGTCATACTTGCCATATCTAATCACTTTGGTTCCGAGCATCATTTTGATAAGCCTATTGCGGTTGCTTTTCAGGTGCTAGAAGGTAGCATCGACAGCATAATTAGCTTGAAACCAGAAGAGATGGATGCGACTGCGAGGTATGTTCAAAATAACTATCCACACGATCCTTCGGGCTCATTAAGACCGAAAGGTTCATCCTATCGCTGTGGCCAAACATAAGTCGAATAGTATGGCCTGTGAAATATTATGTCGAGAGTCAACTAAACTTGGTGCGACTGCTAAATGAGCGATTGGCGACTCTCCAGGAACCCTGTACTTAGACCGCGAGTGAAGTTGTGTTTGGGGTAGTGGTGATTGAAACGACTAAGACTGCTATTTGGTACGAAAAGTATGCATACAATCTCCAGTTTGGATGGATATCGTGTGGCGATCATGTATGATGCAGTACCTCCGGCCTCCTTTGGTGAGCTCATTCGCTGGTGTGCCAGTGGAACAACACAGCCGTTTTATAGTCTTGTCAATACTTGTACTGCTTCCACATGTAGTTGACCAAGGAATCACAGCTCACGTGAGATATCGCATAGCCCTGTGCGTCTTGACTTCCCCCGCTCAACACATATGTTTGCGGCTCGACCAAATACACGTAACATATTCTACATACACGACATCGTGGTCCATATTGCAGGATACTGTGACACAGTCGACCATGTGCAGTTAACTTCGGTTTGTCAAGCCACATTCTGTGCCACAGCACCTTTTGTTTGGAAACACCTAGAGGGCGCGCACCACTATCTTTGCCTTGTACCTGGGATCACTATGGTTGAGCCAGGAGGTAAAAGGAGAGGTAGAAAAAAGTGGGTCAGTTTGGTACGTTTTATTTGCATTTACACCTGTCTAGATTGAAATGACAGACTTTAATCTTATCACTTTACAGACAGTGTCATCCAGCCGCATATCTAAAGCTCAGCAAGCACGCTTGGAACTATATAGAAGATCAATCGTTTCGATACAATTTTATACTCGGTTTGTTCAAGAGTACCGAGTCTCTGATTGGCGGGCTCTTGTTTTATGTCTGCAATCTCAAACACTACCACCGGATCTCAGGTGCCTTGATATGACGACAACTCGGTCCGCTTCTATGGTTTATCAGCCGCTTTGGATTAGGCTGTTTGCGTGCAGTAATCTGATCAAAATCCATACCGCAGCAACTTCTCTGGCCGGCGGGGTGGAGATCTACCACAAAGATTTGAGTAACATGGTGGATTTCTTAGCTACCAAATCGCCCAACATCCAAAAGCTATCTTTGTTTGTTGAACAACAGGATGTGCCCCGGCACGGTAGCATACTGCTGGCACTCGCACCTCGGCCTACTGAACCAGTTATACTGGTAAATACGCCACCTAGCGAACGCCCCTGTCAGGCTCTTGTTACCTTCCGAGAGCTCAATTATCTGGCTTGTAACTGGACTATGCTTGTTCATTATTTTGAAATCTTGTCTCAGCTACCTCGACTTCATCATCTGTCAGTTTTCTCCAATACCCGGTCAGCTACGCCTACTTCTCCGCCTGACTGGGAGGTAGGATTGAACTCTAGACCATTTCCTTCCCTGGAAATGCTGAATATTCAACTGAGGGAAACTCGGGAGGTGGAAAGTTTGCTCCAGTTAGCCTCCATACTCCCTCAGCTTGCATCGCTCGACATACGCATGAGTCTGTCCCACTTGCCATCTTGGACGACGTTTACCCTTTTCCCCATGCTGATTACCTTGTGCACCCTACGGTATCTCAACATAGACGCTAGTGAGGGTCGCGGGCGATCGCTTGACATTGAGCATGGGGGGCATGGCGTTTTCAACGCTATAGCATCAATGAAATTGGAAACCATCAACCTAAAAGGTATTCGATTCATAACTTCTAGATTCAACCCCTTCTTGGGGCTCAGGTCGACGTGGTTGTACGTCAGATGCTTAGCTATGCCACAGCAACTTGTTCCGCTCACACAGCTTCGCTATTTGACTGAGCTTCCGAATCTCGAGCGGTTGGCCTGCGTACTATATTTCGCCGGATCTCCTGTCACTGACCATCGACCTGGCGGGGCAAAGCTACATACCATAGAAGCATGTCGAGGTAGCAGTGTAGTAAGCCAACCAGACGGAATGCATAAATACGCAAGGTAGGTCGGCCACAAGTACATCGCGCCGCTTTGGAATAACCACAATACGTATATTAGATTTCTATTATCCCTTTGGCCAAACATTCATGCGATCACGTACCCAACCCCTCCAGACTATAATATGTGGACACTTGATTATATAACTAAACTGATAAATGAGTTGAGAGGGGGGTTATGAGCCGTGTCGGGGTAAGGTTTAGTAATTGGGAAAACGCAATGACGATCGATCAGACGTTATATGCACGGACCATGGCCTTTCTCGATTCTAACAGTGCGTTATGCGATATGTTGTATATAATGTCACTCTCCGTGCTTGGTCTTCAATAAAGGATTGACGTTTGAATGGTGGCACGATACACCACGATAGGTTTATGAGGGCTCGGATTCCTTGGTTTACAACTGAACGCGCTGGTTCGCATACCAGATGTACCGGCTATAATTTCTAGTGATTTTGTGTATCTCTGAAATTACCACTTGAGCCTCAGAGTACTCTAGGCTTTACAGAGATTTGTATACAGCAAATATACAGAGTTACTGGGTTGGGGTCTGTGTTTGTCGGTGCTTGGCGATGCATGCAGATTGGCGTAAGATATCCTGTGATGATTTATCATAGGCGTTTTCGGTTATTAATAGTCTTGGGAGTTTTCCAGTTGAAGTTGGCCAAGCGTTGATCATCTCAAACCCATAACAGTCGCCAGGTCCATCATGTCACTGCGGCAGTCGGAAACGTGTTTGCGAGTTCCCACCTAAATTCTGGTCATCACATGCATTCAAACCTCATAACATACATCAACGCGCCCTCCAAAATGATACCAATAAACAAACAAGTATTACAGAATCGAGCGGAGAGAACATCCACTTTCACACGTCAGACTCGACCGTTTACCACGACGACGGACCAAAGGTCTCGCCCGGTTGGAGAACACGGAGCGGGGTGCCGAGGGCGTCGGCAGTGGTGGTGTAGACGGTGTTGCCCCACCAGGTGAGGACGTTGTCTGCACCGATGGTGCCGTTCTTCGGGTACTGCAAGCAGAAGAAGATGACGACGATCGAGATAGCGACACCCGAGTCGAGAGCAGCAGACAAGACATCTAGAGAAGAATGTAGATGAGTGACTGGAGAGGGACAACAACCAACGAGGCGACTCACAGTTGTACTTGACCCACCACTGGAAGTGACGGCGACGGATAACGTACTGGAAGATGAACCCGACGATCGCCCAAGGAACATAGTTGATGGCAGACGCGGGCGGGATGAGGCCAGTACCGTTGAAGATGACCGGGAAGTTGATGTACTTGACGAACGAGTTCGGGTACTTGCGCGAGATGAGGTACGGGATGACAGGAGCGATGGCACCGATGAGGAAGAAGAACGACAAGCCGTAGTAGATCTGGCCCTTGGAGAACTGAAGAGCCGGGCCGATCACACCCCAGATGATGGACGCAGTGCCGAACACCTCGGTCGACGGGCAGATGAAGCCATCGGGCTGGTCCTCCGTGCACATGCCGCGAATGTTGGTGAACATCCAGGCCTGGACACCGAGCTGGGTTGTGCCAGCAATGACAGTTGCAATGACCTGAGCGAGGAACATCGGGCGAGGGGGGACCTTCATGTAGTGGCCAAGCTTGAAGTCGGAGGTGAACTGGAGAGCCTGGGCCATGGTGATGTAACCCCAGGTCTTGAACATCATCATGGCGATTGGGCGGCCAGGGAGGGCGTAGCCGATGATGAGCTCGGTGATGACGTTCAAACCGACTTGCTGATTGGTGATGGCCTGAATCATGCCGATGGGAATGATGTACACAAAGGCAATAATGAGCGCGAGGAAGAACGCCCAGACCGGCATCTGCGTGGGCCAGACCTCGATCGACACGATACCAAAGATCAACGAGGGAACTGGAAGGATGATAAGTCATTTGAACGCCCGAAAAGATCAACGAGACTTACTGAAGATGAGAGCGTACCACCACTCGGGGACTTGCTTGTAGCGGCTCATGAGGCGAGCGTGGATATCGGGCTGCTCGTGCAACGAACGACGAGCCTGGACCCAGATCTGCTTGCGGAAGTAGAGGATCGCGTGCATGATCGTGGAGGTAATCGAAGCAAAGGAGAGACCGTAAGACAGCGCAAAGGTGGTGGACAGGAAGAGGGGCGAGTACGCCTTGTAGGCTTCCATGTTGAGGGTGGCGTCCGGATTGAGGATGCGCTGGACGTCGTAGGCCTTCTTGTGGTTGTCGTACGAGGTGCGGCCGGAGATGGTCATGTACTGGGCGTACCAAGTGTTGGTGTAGTACAAGATCGGTGTGAGGAACCAGAAGAAAAAGAAGAAGCCCGCGATCACGTTGGCCTCGGCCCACCAAGGAGTGGCAAGGGGCGAGCCAATGTACGCAATCTGGGACCAGTCAAAGGTGATGAGTGACATACCCATCCCATGGATGACACCGAACATCTGGTTGACCTTGACGTTGTTGGGGGCGATCCAGCAGACCCAGGAAAAGTAAGAAAGAGCGGTGAAGAGGTACCCGGGCAGGAAGTACCAGAAGAAGCCGCCGATAAAGACGTAGATGAAGAAGCGCTCACGGCTGATACCGCCGCGGGTACCAGCGCCCGCGTACTGCTGGCTGTGGAGTGTGTTGAACAGCGCGCAGTAGACCAAGTTGGCAGGCCAGATCATGCTCGGCGGGGCGACGAGGAAGCGACGGGCGATACCACCGATGGAGAAGCCGATGAGCTGGGTGCTCATGACGACCATCCACTGGTAGCTAAAGTTCCAAGTCTGGTTGTAGTACACGCGCTGGACGGCGACGATATCGGTAGCATAGGCCGAGCCGGCGCCGACAGTGGCCATGACGGTGATCAAAACGTGCTCCTTGATCGAGAACGGGCCAGGGTTGAGATCGATGCCAAAGATACGGCGGCGAGGGAGGACCCATGCGAGGAAGCGGCCCATAGGGTAGGAGATGAGCTGTGCCACGAGATTGCCGATGGTGACGGAGGGGTAGCGGAAGAAGAAGAACTGGTTGAGGCCGGGGAGGAGGATGGCCCAGATGATACCGAGGAGCCAAGCACTGCATATGGTGAGTGTGGGGCATAATGAACGCGAGCCAAATACATACCGGAAAGTGTTGACGGGCATGTCCGGGTCGTCGGTGTTGGCGACGGCAGAGCGGACCTCGGGGTAGGGCGAGTCCTCCTCGAGGTCGCCGAGGTGGGTGCGGTCGAGGTTCGGGTCATCGAACTGGGCGCCGGCCACTTGAGCGATGGTCTCTTCTGCGGGGGGGATGAGTAGATGCGCAGGACCGGAATCAAGGGGCCTACCGTTGGCGGGGTCGACCTTGTGGCCGACCTCGGGGTCCTTGCGGTCGAAGGAGGAGTCGGAGCGATGGATCTTCTCGTTGATGTCAGCCATGGCGGAGGAGGAGGTGGGCAGCTGCAGCGCTCGACCGTGAGGGAGCAGGGGGGGATAGAGGCAGGCCGTGAGGATGGGACGAGGCGGGCGGGTGCATTTAAGTGGTGCGGATGTGGAGATGGATGGAGACCGCTATCAGTGGTCCGTATGCTCGCTCCAGGCTGGACACGCAGCACATGCTGCAGCTGGCTTCTTTCCGGATGTGGGCCGCTATTCTTGCATCCGACAAGCGACTCGGGTTCCTATTCTGAGCGACCCTTGGCGACTCCACCGGGCTTGGCCTGATAACGCCGGCTGCCACTGCCGGCCACACCATCACGAGTCTCGCAGCCGCCGTCGCGGGTGTCGCCGACGGTCTCGCGCCTGCCATCGCGAACGGGGTTCTCGCAGATCAGGCTTCTCACGGTCCGACGTCAGGAGCCGGTGACAGGGATGCTCACCTAGAATAGCGAAGCACGCGTGTTCGCTACGCCCGTCTTGCCCTCGGACGTTGCTCACCACGTCGTGCGACAGACACGGGACAGTGTACAACTGGTGCAGACTTCTCCAACATCCACATGGTGTGCATCAACTAGCCCAACACCCGTTGCTGTCCCAAGCGATGTCCAATCATGACCCTGATGCCAAGCACATCCTGCACATGGAGGGGCAATCGCGTGTTTGTGCAGTGTGATTTGCGTGTTCTGTCCCGTGCAAACTCGGGGCAATGTGTGTACACTACCGGCGGTGGCCAAACTCCTTCCTGAACCGGTCGTCGTTGGAACTTCGAATCCCCGCCAGCCGGATCAGCGTGAATGTGCCACGCATCCCAAGCGCTGCACGTGCTGGCGGCGCTTGCCACCGGGTCGTCCATGCTCTCGGCCCTGTATCGCCCTTGCCTGTGATAACCCAGACCTAGCCTCGGTTCCTCTCGTCTTTGCGAGCTCCGGCCGACTCCCGACTCGCCTCTGTCACAGCTCCAACTCGCCCCTCTAATCTCGAACCCAGATAGGCCCACATCTTGCGTGACATGGTTGACCCAATCAACCCACGCCTTATCGTCTGGGTCCCCGCTAAGAATAGCCCGCTCCCCAAGAGTACACCTCCGACGCTAAACACGTCCTCAATCTGCCTCCGCGTGATCCAAGCTTCCTCGCTGTCGTGCCTGGAGAAGCACCGCATGCACAAGGAAGAGCAATTATCCAACCCCATGCCTCGTACAACGAAGCCCATGTGCTGCGGAATGTCTATTCGTTATGGACAAATAATGTCTTCCGATAAGTCGTGGCCCAGGCAGTTCAGGCTCGGATGGCAATTGCACCATGTCGGGCGATTTAGGTTCGAGCACACGACCTTTGACCGGCAATTACCCGGTCCCGAAAGGGGACTCTACCCGACAGTGATCGCTCCAGGCGTAAACTTTCTATCCTATCTTGCTCCAATGCAGCCAGACGACTTGCTGACGTCCAGCTGATGAGGTGAGTTGCATTGTTCTATACTCCCCCAAGTGGGTGACGGCGGCCAGGCCCTGTTGCATGGGGATCGACTCCATATGGGTGGCCGATTGAACACAAGGTCGGGTACTCGTCCCCGGAGATATCGGGGACTCTATTCCTCGTACCTCTGATACATGCGCCATGTCGTATTCTCTTTGTTCATCAGCTACGCATATACGTCGGCTCTGCGCTAGAACGCAGAGCACCCAGCACAAACTTAGGCTTTATCCCGAGTTCGAGGCTTCGACTTCTCTCTCTCTCTCCTTCTACGCCTTGCACGGGGTTCCTTTAATGTGGTCCGCCTCTCGGCACGCGACCTGCCATGGATACTCCACCGAGTGAAGCAGCGGCACCCCGAGCGACGGCGAGCACGCCGCGCCAAGCCGTGATCCCGGCAGGTGCACCACACGGCAAGAGTGGTTAGAATAGTCAAGACCTATCTCGGGGGACAGCATGTGCTTCCGTGGCTCTGCGTACCTCTGATGCTGTGGGGTATCTATCCCCGACTGGTATTTTGGACGTGGGTACGGATAATTAGAGATGAAAATAGGGGGTCTTGCTGTGATTGGGTCGACGATGGCGTGGGATGGGACGCAAACCATATGGTCAAAGCATCACGCAGGATATCGTCACCGACCTTTTGTCTCTCATGCTTGACCTTTATTTTCGGAACCACCCAAGCCCCGTTCTTGATTCTTGGAGGTCCCTGTCTCCGGACCGTTAACCTGTTCGTAAACACCTCCCCCCCTCCCCTCCGGGGCCTGGACGAACGCGCTGGCAGGCTGATCGTGTCCTTCGCTGTGCCTTGGTCAGGAGGCGTCCATCACGAAGTCTGATCTGTGCCGGCGTTCTCGTATTCTCTACTGATAGGCTAACTGTATGAGACGTCACTGGACGATAACCCCCCTCCCTAACCCTGCTGGACATATCTCGCCAAATGTGCGTGCTTCCTTGTCTATTTTCCCCGTTTGGCCATTCACAACATCTGCTACCGAGGAGCCGCGGTATAGAAGACCCTGCTCAATACCTATAAAATAGATCTGGGCGCGCTGTCGTGATAGCTTTGATTCTTGCGGGCATGCCACTCTTTCAAGCCCTAGGACTTTCGCAAACAGATCGCATGTCACGATGCAGTAGGCGACGGACTGTGCGCTCGCGAAGTGGAACTGGCATTATCTACCGTGTACAAGTCGCTCGAATGCTAATTAATATGACCGTATTGAGCTACTGCCAGGATTAAGGCTACATGATTGGATGTCGTCCAGACGTCCAGCGACCTAGACCGAACATTGCGATTTGTTTTGCGAATGATTCTATGCGTCCAAAAAATATTGCCATCCGGACGTCTTTCGATAGCTACAATTACTAGGTTTCTTTGGTGGCGCACAGAGCATTGAATTGCAGTTGCTGATGCCATCCAGATATAGGACTAGAATGTATGCGTGACAGCCGCCTGGATGTCGCGTGTACCTCGTGCCGCCGGTTTACCGTCTCTCGAGTAGTACCGCTCTCACTCACCGCTTGATATCGGATCCAGGTTTTGTAAACCACTACGAGATTACGAACTAGAAAATGGCATCACGCAAGCCGAGCAAACCACTTCCGCCAACGCCTTCTCGGAGCCGGCCCTCGCTCAAACGGTCCCTTACTTCCATCATGTCTAGTTTCTCCCGCAGAACGAGAAACAGGACTCAGCCCCAAAGAGCGTCCAGCTGGGAGACAACGGATTCCCCCCCACCAACGGCTTGGCGACCGGGGCATGTGTTGAACGTGGTAGAGAGCGGTGGCGCGGCCCTCGCAGATGCACAGGAAGCATTTATTGATAGTAGGCGAGCGGTATGGACGCGGATCGTATGGTCCCTTCCATCGGAGCACGATGAGAGGGTGATGGAAGTGTTGGCGAGAATCGGGAGGAGTGGAGTGCAAGAAGATCTGGCTCGAATTGGGGTGAGACTCGAACCTACCGAAATAACGCGGACATTTGAACTTGATCCGTATTAGGTGGACAGATATCTGCAGACGGAGCGAGGCGCGCTATTTTGCAATGCTGGTTACACCGCGGGTACAGAGCGGCTTGCGGTCGACTGGGTGACGTTCAGGGACACTCAAATGACTCGTGATAAACTTCTTCAACAAGACGTCTTGGCCAAGTAAGCGAATCGAACTTTTCTTATCAGGGATGCAAGTATGGCTCAAATACGTACCAGTGATCCGGCCGTATCGGTTCTACTGTACGTCTTTCGGCTCGCATCTGACAAGCGGTGGGTTGCGCTTTGGAGGCAGCGAATCATTATTCCATCGCGAGTCGTCGCATCAAAGTCCAGTGCGATATCGAGCCATAAGGGTTTCCTGGTAGAGCGTGAAAGGGGTACGTTATCAAAATTAGGTGAGCGGATTTGTCTGACCAACAAGAGTGTTGCGGTATTGACTGTCGTGGGGTACAGTCCGTCACACCAGAACGAAGGCAATCTGAGTCGCTGGGCCTCGTTTGGTAGAAAGGGCGTCCGCGTTTAAGTGAGCGGATGGTATTTTATGTGTTATGTATGCAGGTTTTTATGGTCAGTGAGGGATCTAAGCTGCTCAGGGCCTAGCGATGACTAGAATTGTCCTCGACCACTCAGTCAGATGAGGGACAATGTGGATTTGTAGCACATATACGGCCATACCATATAAAGAACGTGAGGACAGTGAAGTAGACACCCCCATGAGAGTCTAGGGCCCTCATGTTTGGATGCATGGTTTTCAGAGGGTGGTTAAACTAAACGCCTGTGACAACTGTTTTGCTATACCTTCATGCTAGTTGTGTCCAAAATAACAACAAGACTATCTATCCCAATGCGGGGCCGGAGCTCACTACGATGTGAACATGTTTCGGCGCTTAGTCACACTGCCTTGCTCTCTTTTTCTTACGTTGTTGCCTTTCTCAGAGATGCCAAGACCGGTCTCCAAACGGTTCTATTATGATGGTATGCTTGATCCAAAAAGCCAGATTTTTACCAAAATAACAAATAACATTACCGACGCGATGTATAGCCCGCAGATTAATCCAGCTGGTGCGAAATCCTACGCCGAGAGATATCCAGTTCGAACACTGTTCTCGTGTTACAGTTGCTGGGGGGGGGGGGAGGCACGTGGTCAGCTGGCTGGCGGGTTGGAAATTATGTCTGATCCTAGCCATTTCCCGCCTCATCGAATTTCAGCTGACCATTCAATGCCTCGAGTTTCAAACGTAACCCGCTGTCGTGCGATGCCGGCACATAGCACGTAAGGTTGAGCAAGTGTGCGATAATGCAGACTTATCCCCCCGTGAGTGCTCGCTACCACAATGTCCAACAACCCCGACTTTTATGTCCGACAGGGACTGTTTAGGCGCAATGAAAAGGGATTTTCTGTGCATACAGGGAAGAACACTAGATACAGAAGAGATGGACCGAAAGATGTAAGCTCAGGTTCTGGTATAATCCCATCGCTGACCGAGGAGGGCGATGTTCATAGTATGCCAAATGCATTCGGAAATATAGGATCGCCCCGACCCGGTTGACACCATTATTCTTCGACTCTAAGAACTCATGTCTCAAAAAACGCATAAAAAGGCGGCACGAACAGAACATAGCCGCCTTGGGTAGCGCCTTGGGGATCGACCTGGGCAGTGGTAATGTTCGAGTCGTGGGCACCAACCAGCGTTCTACCGCAGACGAAGATGTACCAGCCGTGAACCAGGACCCTGATGATGGGATGACCGTTGTTAAAGCCGACGACGTGCAGAACGGTGAGTTGAGGAGGCGGAGTGCATTATATGCGGTCATTTCACCTGGTGTAGGCGTCGAATATGTCTGTCCTGTGACTATCGGCACACCAGGTGTGAAGTATATTCACTAGCCTCAGATACTGATCTGACATCATAAAACATCGTAGGTGTAACGCTCAGCCTAGATTTTGAGTCGGTGCCCACACACGTCTCACGGTTTCTCACAACTGACTCTCTTGTATGGGCCGTAGCACAGGCTCGTCCGATCTTTGGGTGTGGTCATCCGAGTATCGGGCAAGCTGCTCTGACCTCCAGGGACATAGCATCTACAATCCAAAGAAAAGCAGCACCAGCGAGTCGCTACCCGGGGAGACTTGGCAGATCAGCTACGGAGACGGGTCACATGCGTCAGGCGATGTCTACTTGGACACTGTCGTGATCGGGGATATTGAGATCAAGCGCCAAGCGGTCGAAGTGGCACACCAGCTCAGCAGCGAGTTTATCGAGAGCGGGAGTGATGGGTTACTGGGACTGGCTTGTGAGTTCGACTGTTCGAGTTGAGCTTTATTTAACATGGATTACTGGCATAATACGTCAAGTCCCAAGGTTGAACACGGTCAAGCCGAATCGGCAAAAGACTCCAATGCAGAATATGATTGAGGAAGGCCTTGTCAACGATGTCAGTTATTCTTGCAGCGCTGTGGTTCTGTGTTTGAGCTCCCCTAGCCCGTTTTCACAGTGAAGCTGGACAAACGCGATTCCAAGGGATTCTACACGTTTGGCTACATTGACGATACAGTCCACTCAAGTAAGCTTTACTGGCAGCCCCTTGTCGAAGATACAGATTGGTGGGAAGGTGCGAGAAAAGTCGTTCACTGTTTGATTATACCTTATCTGCTCCTTGGCTAATAGTTCCTTCGGCGTACATCAAGATAGGCTCGGATATATATGATAGGGGCTGGAACAACACTGCTATAATCGTGAGCTCAAAGGTTGCTAGCGTTCAGTATATTGACTATTAATAGGATACAGGAACTACCTTGATTTTATTAGACGATGATACGGTCGAAAGGCTTTATTCCAAGGTCCCAGGTTCCAGGTTGGATGAAGAATATGGTCAGCCTTTTTCCTTGCCCATTGCCGATATTTATGCACATGTACACTTAACAGGGGGATACATCTTTCCTACCGACGCCAAGTTGCCTGCAATTGCATTTTGCGTGGGGCATTGGTTGTTCACCGTTCCGAGCGAAGAGCTTATATTTTCGGGCGCCGGCAATGGCATGTCTTATGGTGCGGTACAAAGTAAAGGACAAAACCCACAGGATATACTAGGAGACGTGAGTGAAGCATCATGAAAAACCTGTACTTCAAACACTCACTCGGCTACTAGGTTTTCTTAAAGCATGTCTATGTTGTGTTCGACCAAGGGGAGCTCCCAAGGGTAGGGGTCGCACAGAGGAGTTGAACAGGAGCCATCAGCCTTTGTTGATTAATCGTGACGCGAATTACCGCACTCTATGGAGCATAGTGGCCCAGATTCACTAGTCTTGTTGGCCATATTCTTTCCAGATTGAGTCTGACATGTTGTCGAGTCAAGCGGTTTATTCTACTGGGCCGTGGATGACCGTCAAGGTGGGCTGGAAATCAAATAGCTATACAAGTGGACAAGGATGTACTGATAGAAGCGTCCAATCGACGTACTCTCTGAACGCAAGATGAGATAGACCGCCAACTAACCTTGTCCCATCGATACTCGAAGCTAAGTGGCGTTATTGTGTGCTGGTGTTTGTGGAGTGGGCCTGGCGATTAGATCTGCCCTCCCTCGCCATCTCCGTTCGATGTCGGATGAGCATCGGATCTCTCTAAAATGGAAACCTTAGGCAGCTCACACGTAACATCAAGAGTACGAATCTACGAGACTGCGGAATCTCACTCCTGCCATGTTGAACACTCCCGATTTTTATGCTCGCCAAGGATTATTTAGACGAACGGACAAAGGGTTTTCCGTTCGTACAGCGAGAACAGCTGGCTATATACGCAATGGGCCCAAAGATGTAAGTCCGAATGTTTAACCGTATTCTAACTAAACAGAGGTTCTTTGCAGTACGCCAAATGCATTCGAAAGTACCGGATTGCGCCAACTTCGTTGACGCCATTCTTTTTCGATCCTAAAGCCTCGTGCCTGAGGCGATACATAAAGCAACAGCATGAGCAAAACATGGCAGCACTCAGCAGCGTCTTAGGTCTTGATTTGGGTGGCCAAGTGCGGTTAGCTGATCCCAAGAGGCAACCCGCCGCTGTACAGGTTCCAGCTGTAAATCAGGATCCCGACGATGGGATGACGGTTGTGACGGCCAACGACATTCAAAATGGTCGGTAAGATAATTGTGTTTCATTGTGCAGGGTGCTGAAGTTGGATCCCAGACACTGAATATGCTTGTCCAGTCACGATTGGTACACCTGGTAAGGAGAAGTTTGTGAATAGCAAGAGCAAGTCTCATATTGTAAGATGCTACAGGTATTACCCTTCTCCTAGATTTCGAGTTAGTGGCTATTTGTCCCCGGCGCTATGAATATTCACATGTGCGCGTCGATTTTAGTACAGGCTCGTCTGACCTTTGGGTGTGGTCATCCGAATATCGGGCAAGCTGCTCTGACCTTCAGGGACATAGCACCTACAATCCAAAGAAAAGCAGCACTAGCGAATTGCTACCCGGAGAGACTTGGCAGATCAGCTATGGAGACGGGTCGCATGCTTCGGGTGATGTCCATTTGGACACAGTTGTAATCGGGGATATTGAGATCAAACGTCAAGCGGTCGAAGTCGCACAACAGCTCAGCAGTGAGTTCGTTCGAGGAGGGAGCGACGGGCTACTGGGGCTGGCCTGTGAGTTTGGTAGCCATGCTCGGAATTCACTGACTCCAAGTGACAAGTCCCAAGACTGAACACTGTCAAGCCACACAGACAAAAGACGCCTATACAAAACATGATTGAACAGGGGCTTGTTAAGGATGTGCGTCATCTGTATACCTCGTCTTCTTGTGTCTAAACCTTTACAGCCTATTTTTACAGTTAAATTAGACAAACATGACTCTAGAGGGTTTTACACATTTGGGTATATCGACGACACGGTTCACGCAAGTAAATTGTACTGGCAGCCGCTCGTTCAAGATACGGATTGGTGGGAAGGTACGGACAAACGGCCAAACACGTTCGCTGCTTTACCTGGTTTTCGACCCGCAGTTCCATCGGCCTACATCAAAATTGGCTCGGATATATATGACAGAGGTTGGAATAATACAGCCATAATAGTAGGTGATTATGTTGTTGAAGGTTATCGCACTTAGTGTTCGACAGGATACGGGAACTACTCTGATCCTTCTGGATGATGAAACAGTAGCAAAGCTATATTCCAAGGTCCCAGGTGCCCGATTGGACCAAAACCAGGGTATGATTTTTTTTGGTATTGGGGTTTAACACTTGACCACATATACTCTCGGTCCAGGAGGCTATATTTTTCCTACCAATGCAAGGCTACCTGCACTTGCATTTTGCGTAGGACATTGGCTGTTTACCGTGCCAAGTGGTGATCTTGCATTTTCGGGGGCTGGTGCTGGCATGGTATACGGGGCTGTACAAAGTAGGGGACAAAACCCACAAGATATACTCGGGGACGTGAGTGATGTCGCGTACTGCTTGAGTTTCCAGACTGCCGAGCAATACACCAGGTCTTCCTAAAGCATGTGTATGTTGTGTTCGACCAAGGAGATCTTCCGAGGGTTGGGATTGCCCAAAGAAGTTGAATGGTACCAAATGCCAGGTGAAAAGGTGGGAAGTCATGGCTATTCCATAAGTCCACCTGGCGACAAAGCATGACGCCGAACGCACGAATAGTGCTTTGATAAGCACATGACAACAAGAGAGAATAGATATATGAATAGATATATGCCAGTGCCTCGGTGAGGCGCGTGTCTGCACATTACTACACCAGGTTATGTAAATGCCAGTTTCAGTCCGACTGTCAGTCAGAAAAGGTACGTCTTTGAGTGTGTGAAGACCAAATCACATAGCTAGGTACGGGCAACCTAAGGTATATTCCGTCATAGATATAGCTCCGCACTGAGCGTTGCGTTGATAGCTTATCCACAATCTGAGATACCTCATATCCTAAATTGACCACCTATTGCCTATATTGGGGCAATAGCTCCCTCTGAAGACGAGTTGTAAACACCATAAGCTTGTAGCTGCTTCATATCACTATATTCTCATTTATCTATACTTCGATAGGCGTTTTTATTGTCATACACAGAGGAACATATGCCTTATGATTCAGAGTCGGACTGAAACTGCCAATCACATACCCTAGGGTGTATGCAAATCCGACATCATATGCGTATTCACATCTTCAGCCGCATTGTCGTTACGCTTATTTAAACTCTTTTTGTGACCTTAGCGTTTTTCTCAGTCACTGGGCAGACTTATGCAAGCAATCATAGTCATATAAGAATCATAAACTCAGCGTATGAAAGGACGCTATTGTTAATTTGGCTTTTTTGTATTCACCATGTCATTTCTGGGCCCAGGCTCTAGAAGATCCTGGTTAGCTGGCGGCCTATGAGGTGAGATATAACTCTGGACCCACTGAACAAACCAAGTCAAGTTGTCGAGCCCCACAACCTTTAATCCCGTTAGTTTCACATTGCGACTGGGGTTGCGCCGGGTTCCACTCATATCCAAGCTGCTTCTCGAGAGCAAGATGTTCCTCCACGTATGACTTGACACGACTTTGGTAATATAAAACTCCATTCTAGATGGGATGTCTGGTCAGCAGACAGGGTTACATTACCGGGTTAACAACAATTATACCTCTCTATCTGGGTGCAAAGCCCCCCGACTATATATACCGGTATTGAGATTCCGTTGAGTTGCAACACAGAGGAGATAGTCCTCTTCCTCCACCTGGCATCAGGGACTCATCAATAGATAGGTAGGTCATATTGACAAATGGAAAAACCTGTTCATAGAACTGCATGTATTCTTTCAATCGTTCCATCGACACACTCTTGCGTTTGAAAACGTCATACTCCATTCGTGTTTGTGTTGCGCTAAGGGGTATCACCCGCATCCTGTGGAAATCATAATGCGATTTAGCTGAGGTGGGAAATGGCCGATCAACGAGCACTTACATATACCACATTACGTCGGTAACAGTTACTCCGCACGAGGGGAACACAAACGTAAACGTTGGAGGGGCATCGTCTGCGCCAGCACCTTTAGGCTGAACTGCATTTGGCTTTGAATTGTTGTCTGCAGTGTGGCGGGCAAAATTGGACTTTGGGGTGACCTTGTAAGTATCAAGCGCAAGAGATTTGGCAAAACCTAAATCAACAACGTCATTAGCAAGAGATGCTGCCGAAAAACAGAGCAATGAGACGGACCAGGATGAGCGATCGCGCAATGATAACATTCTTGGTATCCATCCATAAGTGTCTGCGACACAGGTACAGTTAATAAACGGAGGCGGTTGTCCCGCGAGATAGGCAAACCTTCCAGTTATATGCACCATCAACTGTCCTGGAATATGATTCAGTGATGAGTAACATTAAACGGTGCGGCGCATACCAACTATATGCGTATTCATAGTCCAGAGGCTTGAATTGACTCCACTCATTGACTAAATCACCGAAATGATCTTCAAATGTCAAATCGCCCACGCCGGGCGGAATGCGCGAGGGGTCGCTCCTCAGTGGCATGTCGGTTTCCGTTGGGACGGGCGGCACGCCTTCGTCATTATCAATGTTGGCTGCAAAGTTGACGAAGATGAACCCGACCGAGGTAACATGAGTACGAATTCGGAAAAGTGAGTTTTCAGCTGGTTTGAAGGTGGGAACCATGTTGAATTTCGGTGCTTTGATCAGGGCACCAGTCGATGGGGAGTAAGACCAACCGTGGTACTTGCATCCGATGACGGTGCTTGAGCCTGTGTCTTTGTGAACGAGCGGGAATGCGCGATGGCGACAAACGTTCTGCAGCGACGGAGGCCCAAGTGAGTGCCAAGTGCAACATATATACGCGATGGAAATAGCCTACGTGAAAAGCGTTCTAGACAAAAGAGCATGTGAGAACGGGTGCTGGAGAGTAAGGATAACGAGACCAACGTAGTTCCCCTCCTTCGTCATGATTACAAAGTAACTGTAACCCGCAAGCTCTAGTTTAATATAGTCACCAGGCTTTTGAAAACGAGAAACATGTGTCGAGAGAATCCATAGCTTGGAAAAGATTGCGCGGCGCTCGATATGGTAAATTCTGAAGGAGGAATGCTTAGCTGGACTGTGATGATGAAAGAAGTTTTGACCTATCATGCCTTTCATCACGGTACCACTGAGCGGGAAGCGACTTGTGAGAGTCGACAATTGGAGAGGAAGGCTCAGAGCCAGGATAGGTCGCTGGGCATGAGTCGGTAGCAACAGGGGGAGCCATGACGAGAAGTGATCCTGAGAGCTAGCGGAATCGAGCGCAGCAGGTCGAGGCATTTATTCGATTTTGGCTGATCATTCCGGCATCAACCCCCCCCCCCCTGCTATCGAAGCGAAACGACGCCCCCTCAGACGGACAGACGAAATGCGAGATAAACTCGTTCTCTTCCACCGGAATTGGTGCTCCGAACGACGGCCCATAATACGCTCGTTGTGAGCGCTGCCTACAATGGGAATACGGCAGAGTTCCGGATTTCAAACGTGATAAAGATTAGCACCGTTTACGTGTATTCATAGATCCACAGGGCAGGTGGAGGTTGGTGGTAGCCGAATGAAGGAGAACTGGAGTTCCCACGGAAGACGCTCCATGCCTATAGAAGGATTGAGGAGGTCACCAGAGAGCATAGTCTGACGACATTAGCGAGCAGGTGACTTGGGTCCGTTTCAAAGTATGTCGATAGAGGCTAGCTCAGAACAGAGTCGGATACCCCACACAGAAAACAGGGGACGGCGGGGCAAGTACTGTTTTGGATTCCCATCGAGCTAAGCGCCAATGACATAAGCTGTTGGTCCATATTGTGTAGGCGCAACAAGCGCCTGGCAGGCCTGTTGTGTGCGTCGTTGGCAGACTACATAGTATAGAAAGTCCCTGTAGTAGTACAAACAGAGACGTACTGACCGGTATACACTGTTCAGCGCACCAAGTCATAACCATAGCGTGAACCAATGGATGCAACAGAAGTCAAAAAGCTTATCAAAGAGCTGCAGACCGCCACCAGCTCTGGCAAACCCGAGGCAAGTCATCCACGTTTGTTCTTCCGACCCGTCTGACAGCCAGCACGCAGGATGCCATCACCATTCTCAAGACGCTGAAGAAGGATGTCGTGGCTACGGAAGATCTGCTCAGGGTGAGTCTATTCCGGCCGTGTCGATCCAACATGCTCCTCCACTGAACGCCTTGGCCTACAGGAAACCAAGGCTGGTCTGGCTATCGGCAAGCTGAGGTCCCACAGCCGCAAGGAGATCGCAGATCTTGCCAAAGAACTCGTCAAGAAATGGAAAGAGGCGGTAGAGGCTGCGAAAAAGGCCAAGACGGGCGCATCAGTCGCTCCTGCTGCAACCGACGCAGCCAAGCCACCTGGTATGTCCAGTGGAAATGTCCCCACTATATCTTACAACGTTGTGTTCCTCAGTGAAAAAACAACCTTCAACCTTGGTTGGCAAGTCCAACACGTCATCGCCGCAGCCCCCGGCGCCATCTCTACCCCCACTTGAGCCTCCCCCGCGCAAGTTGTCGGTTACAACATCTTCCGCTGTACCTGCTGCCAAAGCACCTCAAACCCCAGTCACTCCAGTCGTTTCATCGGACCCAAATGCCGTTCGTACAGTCAAGACCGATGCAGTAAAAATCTCTTCCAAAGGCGACAAGGTGCGAGACAAGTGTCTTGAGCTATTGTACGACGCAATGGCAATGGATTCAGGTGCTCGTAAGTACTTCACTTCAACGCAGATTCCTGTGCAATAAATGTCTTCTCAGCGACTGAACAAATTCTCAAACGGGCCGAAGCTATCGAGTACTCTGTGTATTCCGAATTCGACGGGGTTAACAAAGAGTACAACCAAAAGATGCGCCGGCTCTGCCTCAACTTGAAGGACAAAAAGAACCCAGGGTTGCGAGCTGCAGTAGTAAGCGGAGATATCAAGGTTGATCGATTTGTAAAGATGAGCCCGGAGGTATGTTGCTCCATCGGTTCGAGGAAGGCGTACTCATCATAGTGTTCAAGGAAATGGCGAGTGAGGAGCGAAAGCAGCAAAATAATGCCATCAATCAACAGAACGTACACAATGCACTCGGGGCGGGCGAGCCCGAGGCAGAGACCGACGCGTTCCAGTGTGGCAGGTGCAAGAACGTAAGATTCCCATATGGCTGATCGATATCATTGATCACTGACTGACTCACGGCAGTTCAAAACGAGGTATAGGCAAGCTCAGACTCGTTCGGCTGATGAACCTATGACGGTACGTTTCTCGTTGGTAGTATCGTTTGTGCGTACTGACGTTTAAGCGTTGCAGACGTTTGTAACGTACGTGTTTGTGCAACCAATTGGCAGAGCAGCATTAACACCTGAATCTTGTTTAGTTGCACTGTTTGTGGAAACAAGTACGAACAATCTTCTCCATCGCTTGACTAATGCTAATTGTCATATCATCTTAGGTGGAAGTTCTCGTAATCTCATCATCAAACCCACGTCGCAACTATTCTATCGTTCTCACTTGTTTTTGTTCCTGCGTTTTGTTTATGTTGTCAACAACGGGCGCGTCTTATACATACTTTCTTTTGCCAAGCCAAAACGCCATGTGCCAAAAACGGTTTGCGGAGTAATACATAAATCGCGCTATAACAAAGTACCTATCGTAGGTTTGCGAAACCATCGGCGTGCATCCCCGTTGGATCGCCCTCCCCAAAACCGCCCATCGTCAAGTCGACGTCCTGCACGTTCATCCCGTCTACGCCCATCATGGAAAAGTCCATTCCGCTCATGTCTATATTCATGGCAAAATCCCCCATTTCCATTTCAGGTGGCGGCTGCATGCTTTCCGGAGCTTGGTGGTGCTGCGGTTGCTGCGCGAGTCGCCGAGAAGCGGCTTGGACCTCCTCGCGCGCTCGCTGAACTTCGGCCCCCGCACGTCGAACCTCCTGGGCGGCCTTTTCGATTTCGCGTTTCTCACGAGCCACATCCCGCTTCTCTTTGGCGATATCCCGCTTCTCCCTTCGAACAGCCTCGCGCTCAGCGGCCACAAGTTCTTCTAGCTTGCTAAAGGCCGCAAGTTTAAGATCAAGTTTCGTCACCTGTGTTTGAAGGAGCTGGGCAGTGAGAGAATGAATCGAGGCCAGTGACGTAGCCGAGATATGCGATGCTGTTGCAGCAGACGAGGAAAGCGCGACAGACGCCAAGTGGGCCGTCTGGGTGGCCGAGAGACCGCCTTTGGGAGATGTAGGAGAAGTGTCGACATCCATGGACTTGTCCTTTTCTTGTTGTTGGACCTCCGGTTTGGTGTCTTCTTTGGGAGAGCCATCAGCCTTGTCCTTTTCTACGTCCTTTTCAGAGGATTTTTCCTTTTCGCCCTCGCCCTGAGATTCCTTCTCCTTCTCCTTGAGCCTTTCCTTCTCGGCCGACTTTTCCGCCTGTTTCTTCATCTCATCGATTGCTCGACCGCTAGCAGCTGCAGCGACCCCGGGTCCTACCGCGCTCGCCAAAAACGCCACAACGCTCATCACAGGATTCTCTGCTTGGTCGAACGGCATACGCGCAAACCTCAATGGACCAAGACTGCCTTCGCTACCAACACGGCCGGCCATAGCGACAGAGCCGTCATCCAAATACGGGTCCTCGATGGGCAGCTGAAGGAAATGTTGAATACACTGTTCACGGGTCCGAGTTCCCACTTGGTCTGCCACCGCGCCCCAATCATCATCGTGTATCTCGATGGCTTCGAGGAGGCGTAGCGTCTCTTGGTCTGACCAAGGAACCTCGGTCCCAGTTGCCTGCACAATCGAGTCGGCGGTGAGTCGAACAAAGTCGCCGGACAACATGCTGCTGGGAAACCGAGCATCGGCGTAGCATGAAGCACAAAGCTCAAAATTTTTGCGAGTGAGAGAGTGATAGCGAAGCTGGGTACAGTCGGCACCACACGTGTCACAGGCATAGCTGATCCGGAGATTCTGCGAAGGGGCATCTGCTTGTTGGGCAAGCTGAGCGGCTTGGGTGGGGGTGAGAGCGCGCCCAGTTGTGGATTTTGGTGTAGTCATGTAGATGGATTTGCGAAGCTCGAGCGAAGCAGGACCAGACGCAGAAGAGCCTGCATTGTTCATTTGCTGGGGGAGTGGAGGCCGGTGGCCAGGGTGGTGAGGCTGCAGTCCCTTGGGCGTGTCGACCGTAACGCGGAAGTGGCCAGTGAACGGAGGAACGAGGGCGGAAGGGCGGGTTTCTGGGTCGATCTATTACCCCAGGTCAGAATGATTTCAAAAAGTAAGATGCAAGCGGGACATGCCTGATAGTTGATGAGTCCCCATTGCTCCAGAAAAGCGTGAACACGCATGATGGCGCACACGTCTCCAGCCAGATTGCGGCGGCAGGCAGTGACAGTAAGGTACTCGGCGGGGCGCATGCGATACGCATTAATCATAAAGTCACGATAATCCTTGTATATTGTCGGAGTCTTGCTGCGGTTTCGCGAGTTGAAAAACTCGGGGAGCGCGCGCTTTTCGACACTGTGAATGGAGGCCATATCGAACCAGACGCTGTACGAGGGGATAATAATATCATGCGTCTGCGAGGCAAGATACCTCTTGGCCTGGTTTGCATCTTCGTCCATGGCCACGTCCGCCACCGGCTGGTCGGTCGCCATTGATGATTGTTGTTGTCGAGGAGGAGAGTCACGTGTCAAGAGTCACGTGTAGTCCCAGAGCGCCATAACGTAAGCTGACCTCACTGGATCAGCACTAGGACCAATCTAACGACCACCATGATCGCACTAGTACTCCTCGTTGCGGTGCAAGGCGCCTCCGCTGCCCGCACCTGCGGCTACGACTTGTAAGTACAGCGCTCCGCCGGAGACCTTGACTTATGCTCCCCCAGTTACGGCCGCTACCGATGCTCCGGACTCTCCAACGCTGCCCGCCTTGGCATCGGCATTGGCATAGGTACGCGCCCCACTGACATCAACATCCCCCGCTAACCATCGTCCCAGCCGCTCTTTCTATCCTCACCCTCTTCTTCCTCATCATGCTTCGCCGCCGTCGTATTCGCCGAGCAAATGAGGCATTCATCTCTCATCCCAACACCGGCCGGTACCAGCAGGAATATCAGCCATATCCGCAGCAAGGGCAGTACCAGCCGCAGCCATCCTATGATCCATCCGTGCGTGCAAGGGCTATTGTTATGTTACACCCAATACTTATTACACACCATAGTACGCTCAACCAAACCACCACAACCAGGCCGGCGCTTGGAACTCTGGGTGAGCCCGGATTCTGGGACACAGATATGTCAACTGATTCTTGCCTGGCAGAGCACCGATGAACAGCTACCCTATGAATCAGCAGTCTCAGTACGCTCCCGTAAGTTACGGCCTGTTGTTTCGAGCCTTCCCTCGGCTGACGAGATGAATACAGCCCGCCGGTCCGCCACCCCCAGGCTACACTCCTCCTAATCATCCCCCACCATCCAAAGAACATGTTTGATGCGCGGCTGTTGTTCGCATCATCCACTGTCGACAAACACGACACATACCCCCAGTTTGTAGCAGCTTGGCATGCCATAACGTCCGATCTGTCCGATATCCGGTTCCGTAATGTAACACTTGACGATGTTCATCTTTAAGCAAATCGTAAACCCGATAACATTTGTCTCTTGCAGTCAGTCGAGACCCGTGATGAACAATATTGGTTGAATCGGATGAAGGCATAACCATGTCGCTTGATCGAGTTGCTTGAAACAATCCCGAAACACTGAGAAATAAAGTTAGGATATATACTTGGTAGTTTAATAGCCCCAAGCTTGGGTATGAGGCCAAATCGGTACACATATAAGAATCCCGTCACGAGGCCGTCTTGTAACCTGTCCACCACCGGGGCATCTAAAGGCCGTATTCGACTAGTACTCAGTTTACTCGAATAACTCGCTTGCTTATTTGGATACAGCCGAGGCGCTTCTTTGTCGACCGGCTGTTCCCCTGAGGCTCGTGATATATTCTTGCCTCTTCGCCTCAATGTCCGTGCAGCGTCCTTGGGTCAGATCCATGCTCAGCTTTGTTTGTGATTAGGTCTGAGCTATCCGATCCATACGGGCCGGATGTGGACCTGCCACATGGCTACAAATTGAAAAGCATTCTCCAGGTTCGTCCATCGCGAAATTTGAATCTTCCATCTGTTTGCTATGTGAATGCCTCCGTGATGGTAGGACCATACTCTACCTAGCGATAAGAAGCACGCTCCAGATCTTACCAACGCTGTCTTTTTCCCATGGCACCAAGCAAGTCTGCAGACGCTTTGGGGAGGCAAGCGCGTCACAACCTGGGCTGAAACGGCGGAAGCCAGGAGAAGACCGGTTTTGGGGACATTGCCGATTGGAGAGTCTGCAAGTGTCCAAGAGGTTTGGACAAAAACTGTAAGAAAGTGGATGGGATGCGCGGCAATTTGTGCAGGAAAAGAGGTGAGTATCGAGTACCCGCCTCGCGGTGATCACTATAATGTGGCGCCACACTAGTTGAGGCTCGTCCAGACAAGAGATCAGGCTCTTAGAACAGTAGGCCATATCAAAACCTCTGCGGTAAGTCTGCTTGGGGACTAGGACACCGCATTAAAAGAGCTTGTTCAGGACGACATTCAAACGGTGACATGGGCCTTGGATTTCGACACACTACATCCGCTGGTGGTATTCGCGGGGCAAAGCGCTACGATTCGGGTGATAGACGTGGAGAGCTGGGAGCGAACTGGTGCTCTCACTGGACACGGCGGTGTGAGTTGACCTTGTCATTATTTCAGTTTCGCGTATATCAATTCGGGGGGCAGCCTATCACGCATGTGGTCACCCATCCTGTGCGACCCGACTATATACTCTCGACATCGCACGACTGGACGGCTCGCATGTGGAGTTTAGCCGACCCAGTCGACACGATCGCCAGGCCGTCGTATTGGCCTGGCCAAACATTGTCGACGGCACATACGGCTCCCGCACGCATGAAGGCTCGGCATACGAGGAACGTGTTGTCGGTTGAAGACATTGATTTGGGCCAGGTGAGAAATCCTTTGCGTGGTTTGCATGATTTCTAAACCACATCCTAGTTGAATTTACAGGATTCCGCTGGACGAGAGCTGCCCCCACATGCGCTCAGGACCCAGACGGGGCCAGCTGGAAGCGTTCCCGACTCCAAGATGGGTGGACACGGCAAAGGGGTCTGCGTGGCAGTTTTCAAAGGCACGGCTGCCAGCCTTGGCGGGCATCGGACTTGGGTCATGTGTGCAGTAGGTTCGGGTGTTATGAGCGAAGTAGAGAAGGTTTACCGCCCAATTTACCAGGATTTTCACCCTACAAAACCGTTTGTTGCGACCGGTGGGGTAAGTGTGGAAATCCTATGGATATCTATGCCTCACACGCGTACCCTAGGCGGACCGAGCGATCAAAATTTGGCGGGTTCCGGACTTTCCAACTCTGGACACCCAGCTGGATTACGGCGTCAAGTTTGACGTTGTAGAATTGCCGTTGTTTAGTACAGCGCATCTCCACACGGGTGCGGTGGAATTCGTTCGATGGTAGGATAGTCCAAGAGGGACAGAATATGAGGCTGATGTCTGCAGGATAAACGAGGACACGCTCATAAGCAAATCTAGAACGGCGTCTACGCACCAGGCCGACTATTACGCAACGATTGCGTGGTGGCGGTGGCTCGATCTCAAGCGTTTTGCACCGGACGGGTACGAGCCAACTGAGCAGCAGGTGATGCCCAGCTACCATGTGAGCGGAGAATAGCACCTGTACGCGTGCAAGGCCTGACGATGATCCCGTAGGATTACAACGAAAGTCGTCAGTTTGCATTGCTCATGGGTTGATATGTGGTTTCTGATAGCTTGCCAGGTTCGTACGTCAAGATATCAGACTTGACGCTTGAACACGAATCGGATACCAATGAATCAGAGTGGAAATTGGACGTGTGCCCAGCATGGCCAGACCTGGTGATCGCAAATGAGACCGAGGTTGTGCATATAGTCAACATGTATCAGCACTTGTGCAAGCCCAAGGCTCTGGCGGCAAGAAAGCGCATATTGAGTGATCGAAGGGTGCGCAAGTCGAGGACTCGGCATGGGGACAACTCTGCAAACATTGGTATGTACGATGGTCGAGCAGAGAGTTGAAATTGATGAGCATGGTGCAGCGGACGTGCCTCACTGGAGGGTCAAGGTCGGCGACAGCTCCAAAGGGAGCGAGTTTGAGATATTGCGGGCAGTCGTGAATCCGCTAGATCCAAGAGTGTTGCTCGGGGTGGGCGTGAACGGGATTGTGGCACTGTGGCACGAGGAGAGCGACCGGTAATCTAGATGGAAATAGATAGAAAGCATGTGTCTTGGCAACAGGAGATAACTCTCATGACGCGCGTCTGAGCGGTTGTCAGGCCCTGATGGGGGACCCTTGGCCATATCGGATGGGTTGGCGCGGCGGAAGCAGAGCGCGAGTTTGTTTTGTGAACACATTCGACATTCGACATTCGACATTCGATCTGCTCGCTGGCCGTAGTACTTGTTTGCTGACCCGACGTCTGGCCACTCGGCTCTGCTATACCCATGCACTCGCTCTTTTCCCGCGCACGCACGACCTCCCAGTCGGCCCGCACCTCCCAGGCCCCCACCGCCGACGAGTTTGGCCGCGCCCCCACCGCCAAGGCCGACACCCTCCCGCCCCTGCCCCGCAAGGACAAGGACAAGGACAAGGACAAGGACAAGGACAAGAAGGACAAGTCCAAGCGCCAACGCACCATCAGCATCCCCAAGGACAGCCGCCCCAGTTTTCTCCGCACAAACTCGCCCGAGCCAGACCTCCCAGGTATGCCCACCATCCCATGCCCGCCATTGCATGGTGTCCCCCTCTGACGCCCCCCCACAGCACAGCAGCTCCCCCCGCTCCAGGCCGGCGGCTTCCTCCCGCGCTACATCCCCTCGGCGCCATCGACCAGCGAGCGCGAAGATCCCGCCCGCCAGCCGTATGGCTATCTCCACACCGAAAAGGACGTGATCCTCTCGCTCGAAGACGTGCACCGGCTGCTCACCGTCCTCGGCGAAGAGCTCACCCTCCGAGGTATGCCACCCCAACGCCCCCTCTGGCTCCCACTCACCGTTCGCAGGCCTCTCGACCCCCCTCCTCTTTTCCACCCAGGCCCTCGATGTGTCCGCGCCTCGTGTCCGGAACCTGATCCGCGCGTTTCTCGGCACTTGTTCTGATCCAGTCTCCCGCTCTGGCGATGCTCGTTTCCGCGAAGAAGCCCGCTTCGCCGGCCCCCATGAGCTCGCGATGACTATTCGGTGCGTTGGATTTTGTCCATGCTCCGGCCCTGGCTGATCGTGTCCAGTTGGGGGCTTGCCCGCATCGTGCGCATGGTCAACGGCCTCGAAACACACGGCTTTTTGGATTTTGAGGTTTATCGCGCCTGGAGATTCAGCGAAGAATGTGTGTACTCGGGTTATCGGCCAGAATCGGACGCTCATCATGCCTTTTTTCAGCCAAACGATTCCCGCCTGATCATTTTGTTTCCATCCTGCCCAGCATCCCACCTCCCGCTCGTCCCATATTCACTTCTCTATTCACTCTGCTTTCCCGCCTCGTTGCCTATTCAACCGCATCGGGCCTAACTCCATCAACGCTTGCCGGATACTTTGGCCCTTTGATCTTTGGGCTTGTCCCGGCTTCTAGCGCGACCTTTTCCAATACGCTCACCACCTTTCACCGTACCGCGCACGCAACCGAACACCTACTTCTTGCCCACATCCGCTGGGACGACGACGTCCAGCGCCGCAAGACCCCAGGCACAGGCGGTCTTCCGTCTCGTCTCAAGGATTGGATTCGGGGTTACCCTGCCATGTTGCCGCGCTCGGGCGAGGCTGATCTGGAGCGCATGCGCCGTGGCGCACGTACCGTTCGCGTGGCTAGTGTTCGGAGGAACGTCAGACTCTACAGCCCCGACCTGGTGCAGAGCGCTGCAACCTGGGCTGGTGAAGGCGACCTTTCCGGGCGAGCTGAATGGCTTCGGGTCGTGCCCAAACACAGTGGACTCCAGGCCAAGTATACCGACTCGTACCGCAAACGTCTGGACATTTCCATTCCTGCGCCCGATTCGCGCGGCCCCTCGAGCGACAATGGTCATGGCGGCTGGCTCTCGAGCGAGACTAGCAGCTTGACTGCCCCCACCACCGGAACCGAGGATGCCAAGTACAGCAGTCTGACGGACATGCGCTGGGGTGAATTCGAGGCGCTCGGATTCGGAGGTCTGGAAGCTGAAGGAAAGAGGCTCGAGTTTGACTTGACGGAGAGCGCGAGGCAGGTGAGATTAGTGATCATCATTGTTTATCCACATCTTGATCAACGCGAAAAAGACTCGGCTGGAAAAGCGCACGACCATGACTTGGAATGATTTTTCAAGTGCTGGGTTCTTGCGCGACGACACTCCGCTCAGCGAGACTTTGCAATTTTCCGCGCCATTACAAAGCACGATCCAGACCTGGCCTACCACGTCGGAAGACATTCACCGAAAACTCAAAAAGCAGCAAAAGGTATGTCACATTCCACGCGTCGAACAACAAAACTCAGTCTTGTAACAGGTGCTACCGACATTCGGATGGGAGACAACTCCGGTTGCAGGACAGGAATGGGTTGTCGAAGAGGCGTTTTTGGACTGTTGGGCAGATCTGATCTGGAGCTCGGGTTGGTGCGAACGGGAAGAGAGGACGCATAGGGATAGCAACTGGGCCTTGGTAAGAACCTGCGTTGTTACCGTTCGCACATTCAATAACAAGGGCGTCCAGATCGACTTTAAAGCACTACCATCGCACTCCAACTCGATGAACACGTTCACCCAGTCCTCAGATCCCCGCACCTCGAATCAATGGTTTGTATTCGAGGAATTCGTCCCGCGCGAGTATCGTGATCAACTCACCAACCCCAAGAAGAAGCGAAACGCATTGGGGTTTTCCGTAAAGCCAAAACAATGGAAGCCGGCGACGACACTCAATGGGAAACCCTACACGAGCGGCATGGCACCGCACAGTCCTGGTTTTGCGACGACCGACTTTGACGCGATGCTCAAAACCTCTCGGGGCGTCACACGCAAGATCAGCGCCGGGGAAGACAACACAGACTCGTGGCATTCCAACCCGCCCGGCATCAACGGTGACCTGACCATCTCCACCCCAACGTACGCGCCTCCCATTCAGACACATTCTTTAACTCCTACGCCGACCACACCAAAGCGCCCGTCCCCGTCCCCACGCGGGATGACAGGATCAGCGACCAAGTCTGGGGGATTATCGTCGAGGTTCAGAATCGGGAGCGCCAAGCGCGGCAACATTGGGTCTGAATACGATCCCAATCTCGACTTTGAGACTCGCACCGCCAGTGAGGGCTCCGACTCTCCCGACCAATCGCACCCAGAGCGCTCGTTTGGCTTGGCCGGCCTGGGCTCGCCAGGAAAGCATGGCAGGAAACAGAGCAAGGATGATGCTTGGGTAGACATTCTGGTTGCGGACCAGGGGAGGCGAATGAGGAACCAGGACGCGACTTTTACTCGTGGTGCGGGAATCGCTTTCCCTACCGGCTCATCTAGTACCCTGCGCCGGGGTAGAGCCACTTCGGATCCCGATATCCAGCAGCAACATCAGCAGCACCGGATGACCTATGATGACGAAGAAGAGGACTACACGATGGGAACTGCACCTGTCCCTGTTACTCCCCCTGCCGAGTATAGGTCTTCGGACGAGGAGGTTATGCCAGTTCCCCGAGAGCCGTCTCCGGACCCAGCCGCACATATCTATGTCCAACCTGAACCCGCCGAGCCTGCTATACCTGGACGTCCGTCACAAGAAACGCGTTACGAGGATGATCCTGAAGAGTACGAACCCGAGAGCGATTTTGAGCCGACGAGTGATGACCATCATGATCGAGAAGAGGACATGACGACTCAGTCGTTCGCGATATCAGACAGCGGATACAAGGACGATGATCCCACTACTAGTAGTCTTGGCCAACCGATCTCGCCGAAACTGATGCCTCGCCGACCAGCAAACGGAGTCAGCTCGTTGATCGACATGTACGCTGAACGAGATGCCCAATCCCAAGCGGCAGCTCTGAAGCCATCCCGGCTGCCGGTTCGGACGACTTCCAAGGCGCCAACACCCGAGGAAGCCCTGGTAGCTCCGCCTGTCCCGCCTGCCCTCGAGCCTGGTCGTGCCAGTCCTTCGAGATATGTACACGGAGCGCCATTGCATAATGTGATGGAGGAGGAGGATGACGATGTTTGATACCCAGGTTTTTAGTGTTTCCCGTTTTGCTTTATATGAGAAACAATATTTCCTCGATCGCTTGGTCTCGATTTTGACGTGCTTTATATCTATCCTTACTTGTTTTCCCGCCAGTTGTGAGCCTAGCACATTGTAGATAGGGAGTGTGGTATTATGAGTGCGTGGATATGTCACAGATAATCAAAATTGTCCGATGGTAGAACAAAAAAGCAAAACAAGAGTCGCAGTTTATCCACGTGTAACAATCGACAACATGGACACCAAGCTAAGCGCCAAGGACCCGAATAACATGCCAAGAGGGGGAACAGCAATCGCTGGCAAGGCGTGGGAGGGTACAGGACTTTCGGTAGTCTGATTGGCCGTCTGAGCGATACTTGTCGGAATGTTTCCACCTATACCGGCAATAAGGACTCTCGAACGCGAAGAAAGCCTAGACTGCTTACTGATAAAGTTGTCGCCGCACTGTTTAATCCAAAAAGTATCCCACGATTTGACAGATGATTCAGAAGGAAGGTTGGCTCGAGCGATAGTGTAGGCAGCCTGGGTGCACTGAGTGCATGATATGTTCTGAGGAACAGTTATGTTCTGGTCTAGCCTGGGTCGTTAGGTCAGGTGAAAATGAAAATCTAGGATACGAACTGCGCAAGATTTGGGGGATCTCTGACACAACTGTACCCGCGTTGAGCGGCTCTCCTCTCATTTGCTCAATCATGCTCATCGTTGTTGTAATACAAAGTTGGTTGCTTGCGGTGCTAAAACTCGAGTCAACTCAGATGTATCAGTTGTGTGACGACTACTTACTCGCGAAGGCACAGAACCTCACGTGTAGCATTATAGTACTTGAACTTGTCTTGCAAGAGCTGGCGAGAACTTCAGCGGCTGCTGTAGAGTCGTATGGCGTGTCCGTACCGAGTTGAGTTGTTCTGGTGACCAGTTTCTGGCCTGCAAATCCGAGCTGCACCCGCCTGTTATCGAGTTGATGATTGTATCGGCTGTTTCTCTGGTGCAGGCGGGTTGGCTGCAAGTCTGCGTAAATACTCTTATTAGCTGAGGATAATTTCATCCACGTTTGTGCACATACCGCGATTAGATAGCTATCGCAAGGTTCAACCCAGCTCTTCCCACTATCGGTAGTTATAACATTGAGTAGACCAAGAGTATTGAGACAGTTGGCCGCAGGACTACCGGGCGTAAATATCTGCCCCAAAGCCTGGTTACATGGTTGTGATAGGCTACGGAAGGTCAGTAAGCAGAGAGGTGATGGGATCTAAAGCAATAACCTCGGCAATATGGAAAGCTGGGCCGTAGTTGACCCAAACAAGGCGAGCATGAAGATCACTATGAACTCTAACATGCTGGGTGGTTATGAAAGAACAGAGGCAACCGTCTATCAGGCACGTGATGCGCACATTCTGAATAGGGACTAACATGTTACACGGCGGCCCCAAACGCCCAGATTTTCCCAACTCAGGGCGCAACTCTGGAAACCATACCGTCAATCTGTTCGAGCCGAGATGGGTCACAGGCTGGATTCCAGGTGGGCGCGATTCCAGCTGGAGCCCAGCATGTGGAAATTTCAAATGTTGCCGGGCACGCCGAGGTCACGAGTTGGGCATGTCATGTGTAGCATAAGCGAGCGAGACAAAGACGTGATATATACAGGATGATGAGGCACGACTGAAGCTACTGGCATATGGAAAATATAAGCTATTGAATGCAGTTGCTGAGAAGATATATGGAAAACAAGAGCTTGAAAACTTGCGTCAGGAAAATATGGATTTATGATAAATCAGGGTTTATAGGATTATATCTAATTTACATAAATTTCATAAACTCAAGTTTATAGACCTCCAATTCTCCCAGGAAGCCCATTGGAGGAAAGTTGCAGGAATTTCAAATTCATAAACCCCATAAACTGGGGTTTATCCACATACACTTGTGAACAAAATCAACTTGCCACATGACCAGTTTTGTCAAAATCACTTAGATCTTGTTACACAGAGTTATTTGAGCTATGGTTTATTAATGAAAGTTGTAGGGGTGTAGTATTTGGATGTATGTACCAGTTTTCTGCTACTAAATCAGTGTTGTGAGTGAAAAATTTGTGTCAGACGCTTTTGGTGCTATTCAGCAATATGCCTTCCCACAGATAACTTGTGTTTTTGGCCAGAAGAGCTGCATATAAGCGCATAAAATGGTACATATATTAATAGCAAGTGTTTCCACCTTTGTTTGCATGCACAGCAAGTACTCAAAAAGGCATAGAGTTGTACAAATTAGCAATGAAATCAGGTGGTATCTTTTTCCATTCACTCAATGTCACAGCCCATAACTCCCTCTTATTCAATGGTGGCAGTTGGTGAGCATGAACCTTTTTCTTCAGGCAAGCCCATACATGCTCCATTATGTTAAGATCTGGGCTGCATGAGTGCCAAGGGAGGACCTTCACTTTGCGACTTTCCAGCCACCTTGTAGTGATTCAAGCTTTGTGTTTTGGATCCCAGTCATGTTGAAAGGTAATATCAGATTGAGTGATCTTATAGTCAGCCAGAGTACCAAAAAAGGCGTCACAAAGTATCTTGATGTATTTTACTGCCTTGAGAGTGGCATGAATGGGATATAACTGCCCAACTCCCTTGCATGTGATACACCCCCAAACAAATATGCTACCCCTGCCATGAGCAACAACTTTTCTAGTGAAGCAAGGGTCATATGGAGACTGGTAAGGATATCTCCAATAGTAAGGAGGCTTGTCAGAGCCAAAGAGCTTGATTCACACCTCATCAGAAAAAATGATGTCATCCCAACAAGCCTGTGAGCAAAGAAGTTGAGGTCTTGCCCAGGCATGACAAGCCTTTCTGATCTTCAGCTTCAGCAGGGGAACTTTGCAATGGCAATACAATTGTAGACCAGCATTTCAAAGGCATTGGCACATCATACAAGGAGAGACCTCAGGGAAATATTGGCGCTGGAGATCTGTAGCATTGGCAGCCTTGCCACAAGCAAGGATTTGAGCTGTGTAATGCATGTCTTTTGATGTTTGCTTAGGCAGATGACAAGCATCGGTTGATTTTCTACTAGTGGATTGACCAGCACCGTACTGGCACGCAATATTGCCAACTGTTTGGTGGGTTACCCTGGGAACCATTTTGGCTACCTCCCAATCAGACAATCCAAGTTTCTTCAAGATTAGAATCACAGCTTTGGTCTTGGAGGTGGTATAGCAAGGCATGGTGAGCAGTACAAAAGTGGTAAAGATGATGTTTAGCAAGTTACAGAAGTGAGAGAGCGGAAGGCATGACAAAATTCACATGCATCCAGTGGCTGTGATCCTAACCAAAATGTTAAAGTGCACATATCTCCACATAGTCTCTGCCAAAAGACTCAATAATTGGTGTTTTTATCAGGCTCACAGACATGTACAACTCTCAATACTTGATCATAGCTCAAATAACTCTGTGTAACAAGATCTAAGTGATTTCAACAAAATTAGTCATGTGGCAAGTCGATTTTGTCTGCAAGTGTAAATTGTCATAAATCAAGGCCCCCCCTTGGTAAATTCATGTCGGTTCAAGTCAACAAAAAAGGGGGGGTGAGAATTTCCCACAACTGGTTTATCTACATAAATTCACAGCTATCAACTGCAATAATTCTAGGGGTTTTCTCTGATGTGGGTTATGTATCCAGTGGAACAAGAAATCCTGTCAGGAAAAAGTGGAACTTTCATTAAGGTCCAGAATTGTAATTGTCCATAATTGAGTTAATTGCCCTAAATTTTTGTAAATCAATGTAACCCAGTCCTGAAAGTCTCTCAATTGTCCTGATACCGTCTCTACACAAGGTACAACTGCTTAGTAACCTGTGAATTGTATCATCACGCAGCATACATGCTGATACTGTCAGGTCACATGACCATGAATCAAGTAAATTGACCTGAATTGACCTAAATTAAGTGCTTCAGATCTCAGTTAAGAGGAATTAGCACTAATGAAATAGAGGGGGTAGCAAATCCCCTAAATCCTATAATTGAGCATAATTTGAGTCAATTAGGCTCAATTTGTGTGCCATGTTTTTCCTGATGCCACAAGTAATATGGTGCAGCGGTGGTCATGCTACACTCATCTGTCTATGCAAGTCTTAACCAGGTTTTGAGTTCCAATCCCCATGTTACCCCTTTTTATGAGCCAAGGAGGCCAACTCATTTGAAATTCATTCAGCTGGAAAACAGCCTTGTGCACTTAATCTGTTTTCCAACTGGGCCCCATGTGTCACAACCCTTGTCTCTAAGGGTGTTCACTTTCTATTCTTGATACAACAGTAGCATTGTTGGGTCTTAGCCTGATGCGTGGCAGCCACCTGTGGCAGGTTGTAAGTGTATTCTAAGGTTGAAGCATCAATAAGGGCTCAATGAGCAGCATTGAGCCTCTTAGGCTTTGGAGTGTAGTCCTCTGCTTGTCTAGCAAGTAGGATGTCAAAGGCACCTGTCTCCAGTGGAGACTGTGATTGACTTGTGGCTTGCAGTCAAAATGTACTAAGTACCTAAGTTAATAGGACCAAGTACCAATGGTTGAGTCTTAAGTGTATGAGTTTTATGTGTATCTTAATGGTTATCACCCTTGATGTTGTGACCCACACAACAGACCACAAGGCACAAAGAAATTCAATACGGATTTATAGCATTTTCTCCCATGTCGACTATGCTATATACAAGGTCACATGACTTTGGTGCTTATTTGATGTATAGGCATTTGATGTTAAGTGTTACAAATACAAAACAGAGTCACGTGACCTTGGTGCTTACCTTGGCGCTTACCTAACTTGCTCCTCAAACATCTCTCTCTTGTAATGAGGAGCAAGGAGTGACTTTCCTATGAGTTTTGTGCCTGGTGCTTATTTAACAATTAAGCACCAGCGCTTACCCCAGCGCTTACCTAACTTGCTCCTCAAACATCTCTCCCTTGTAATGAGGAGCAAGGAGCAAGTTTATCACATGATATTGGCACTTAAATCACATGACCCTTGGACTAAGTGCAGCTCTATAAGGTTCGGAGCCACACACAACTAAGAGCGAGTTACCTAAGCAGTAAACAATGTCACATGACCTTCTAAACACTCAATATCACATGTCTAGATAGATCATGTGACCAGTAAACAAACTGCGGACTGCACTGCAGCCATGACTCATACCCACCAAGGGGGTATATAAGACCATAAAGTAAGACTACTCTATGCAAGCTGGACATGTTGAATTTTGACATGGTCTTGTTAAAATTTAACATTTCTTGAGTTTTAACTTCTCCTTTTGACAGGATTGACCTCTTTTTTAAGAATCATGTTAACTTTTGAGTGTTCTCCCTTTGATATAATTCATCTTAATTTTCTTTTTGACATGTTTTGTCACATGCTTATATAGTCCTATAGACCCATATTTGCATATAAATCTGAGCGCATTTAAGCATATCAAAAATTAAGACATTTTGTGGCAAATTCTGAGACATTCAGTCTGTGCAGAGACTAGGAGCCCTAGTTTGCTTTATTTTGTCCACCACTGGACTCAGACATGTACACTACAAAACTACTAATAACAAGTAAAATAAGACAACTTACAAACGTAGCCACTGCTTAAGGATAACAACAAAGAGAAACGACAGGGTCCTGACACTTGAGGGGAGATCAACAAGGTAGAGCAAGCTGGTCTGAGGGCAGCTTGCACACCAAGTATTTATACTCATGAGTACATGATCTGTGTGTACAGTTCCATGAATACATGAGCTAAAGATAGTGCATGTTTCTAAGAGAGGGTGCATCTAAAGATAGAGCATAGCTAAGAATAGCTCAGGAAGACCATATGTGCACTAGCATCAAGAAAAAACCCCTGAATTATTATTGTTTATAATATGAAATTGCTGTGTATAAAACCATTGCAAGAATTGCTGTCCCCCCCCCCTTTTGTTGCCAATAATAAATCCCCATAGGGTGGCAATTATAGGCAATTGCAGTGGATAAACCAGGATTATAGCTATAAAGCAATTTGAAATTCCCCCAACACATCTCCAAAGTGCCTCCCAGGAGACATACAGGTTTATAAAAAACAGATTTCACAAATTACCATAAATTTGGTATAATCCATGAAATCCCAATTTATAAAAAATCCAGTTTTCCTGATGTAAAGATAGCTTTGCTCAGTAAGCATTCATGTGGAGGCTTAGTTAATATGCCAATCAGTCTTAGTAAGTGGGAGAGAAGAAGTGGGTGGCTTATAAAGTGTGTAAGCCACAAGAATAAGATGAAGTCATGTGCATGGCTCATGACAACATGCTGTTTTTGGGTGTTCTTAAAATCCAGCTTGAATCCAGCCAGGATAGGGGCAGCAGTGTAAAGCATACAACATCCAAACCAGGCCTGCATGACTCTCAGGGTGTTGCCCTGATGTGGCAAACCCACTTGGGGAGCCTTATCTCCCATGCAACATCATATTTGAGGAGTCAGCTTGTGCAGAAGGGTAGACAATTAGTGAGAATCCCTATATATGAGTCTACTTGACTATTGTTGGAGCTGTTGGGGCTAAAGTGTCCAATTTGCTCTTGTCATACTCAGGGCAGTGGTGGCAATCACTTGGCATCTGCTCAAGTGTCAACAGTGGCCAGCAGTCTTCATGGTTATTTTCTTTCCTCAAGTTCACTGTTTCATTCCTGGCCCAACTTTGGACCCAGGGCTGTTGTGATGAATCCATTCACTGCAAGTGCACTGAGCCCAATTTGAGCTGCCCTGGGTCATGCATCATGTGACAGTATTATGGTAGCAAGATGAGATGAACGTTGGTCCCCTGTCCCCAGCAATGTCATGCAATGTTATCAATTTCAAATGTCTACTGTCCCCATTTGACTTGATGCAAGGGGACACTGTTTGTTTGTATATTCTCTGATTGGGTATATTTCAATCAAAACTGCATTTAAGAAGATTGTTGCAATTGCAGAATACAAACAAGATAACACACTCACACAACTAGAAACCTTGGTTATGATCCTTGCTTTCTATGTTTTCCAGAACAGAAGTTGGTTTACTAGCCTCTTGTGCATCCTATGCACTGAAAAGCTGATGTGCCACCTCTATGGCTGTTGGAATAGCATTGTCTGAGTTGTCTTCTTTGTTGAAGGTAGGTTTGTTGACTGCCAAGTCAATTAAAAGGCTTTCCATCAAGTTATTTGATGCAACCCCAGCATATAGCTCTGGGTCTATTATGAAGAGATTGGTAAGCACTTTATGACTGTTATGCCTGTTCAAGCTCTTGTGTGAAAGGCCAAAGGAAGTGCCAGGAATAGTGCATAAGGCAAATGCATAGATGAATTATTAGCATACATTTTAAGCCAAATTTCAATTTCAATCACATACTGTTTTTGCTATACTCTTATTGTTGACAGTGCAATATCTGTGTACAAGCCATTGGTCACTTAGATTCCACAGTGTAAGAATCTTCTGATTATTTACAACACACTCCAGTTTAGTCCCTGACTGTAGAGCATGTACTATTTTGGCAACAATATTGGTGTATGCTGCATTGCTAATTGCAATCTTCAAAGCATAATGTATGTTGATATTGCAGGCATTAGAAAGCCCTGAGCAGCCATTGTGAGCACCCTTGATATCAATTTAAGGGTAGGTTTCCTTCATCCATTTGAGAAACTGTCATGAGCTGCAGACATGACTTTGTCCTTTGTCTGGTGGGTTGCACATTTTTTAGGCTGTCCACTAGAGATGTTGTGCCAGAATTGTGCAGGAAACTGTCTCCTGCAGATGGATTCTGGCACAGATTTTTGATTCCTGCCCCAGCTCTGTCTCTGGCTGCCAGAAGCAGTATTCCAGGCGGAATTCTGTCAGGGTGCAGGAACTGCAGGAGTGGAGGAGCTCCTGCAACTGGCATTTCTCAAATGTGCTCCAAATAACATGTACTGTAGCTCAAAATGTGCGCGCTGACCGTAGCTTTCGAATGGTATATAGCATGCCTTGTCTATATGCGCGGAAGCGCAATTGAAAGCATTTTGATGTTCTGGGAACAGGGCACTGAAAGGTGACCCCTCTCCAAACCTGCCACAAACAGATGATTGAGAGCTCATGAAATGCGCATAATTCTTAGGAGAAGATTCATCTTAGGAAGTACATGCTCAAAAAATCAATCAAGCGCAGTGCAGCGCCATCTTTGTCGCAAAAATAATCCCTCACATGCGCTCATCTTGCTTCTCATTCAAAAAGGCAAAATCAGCCATTTCTAGCGCTGCAAATTGACTCTCCATCATCAAAAACCCTTATAATTACTTGTATTTGATCTGTAGAGGGGGCAGAATATGGTTACCTGAGTGGTGCAGGCAAATGCTGCACACAAACTGCTGAAACAGCCTCAGTACAGCTCTGAGACAGTTTACCTAACATAGCTAAGTAGTCTGGCCATGTGAATAGGGGTAGTTCAGGCCACTGAGTAGATATGTCTCATGCAATTCTGCCAAAAATGGGTATATAAGGCTGGAAATGCACTGAGTACAGTTTCCTGCTCTCAGAAGGCTTCTACCTTATGTTTCACCCACTAGTACTGCTTCAAATTTGCTGATTGGTTGTGTGTAGCATCCTCTCAGTGGTTTGCATCCATAGGCACCAGGGGAGCAAGGTTTGCACAGCTGGATTCACTAGTGCTTGTGGTGCTGATCAGGGGTTTCCCCCCCTATTTCACTGATATCTTGGCATAGAGAGCGCTGCCGACTTAGTAGATGGTACCATTGGACTCCTCTGATCTGTGCGCATCGTTTCATATATATATGAGCACCAATTGGCGAATTCCACCAAAGTATCTACATGGCCACTTACCCCTGATTATTTCTTGGATGTATTTGGCTAGCAATTGACTCAGGAAAATTTATTTACTGCATGTATGGCATACCATCCAAAAGCGGTGAATTATGCGCATTTTAATGTGTACTTATATATATGCTGTGGCAGGTTTGAAAATTTCCTTTGCAGCTGCCAGTTGCAGGAACTGCCAGATTCCTGCAGGGTGCCAGAATAGACAGATTCTTGGCTGGAAACCGGCACCCTAAACTGATTCCTGCTCTGTCTCCTGCTCTGGCATGCCGGAATTTTGATGGAGGCAGAGCAAGAATTCTGTATAATTCTGGCAGACAGTTTCTGGGGTGACATCTCTACTATCCACCTTTTTCTGACTTACTAAGACCAATTGGCACATTAACTAAGCCTCCACATAGCCACTTACTGAGCAAAGCTATCTTTAGCACACATATAGTCTCCTTGGACTATTTTTAGCTACACCTTATCTTTAGACACACCCTCTTTTAGAAACACATACTATCCTTAGCTCATGTATTCTTGGAACTGTATGCACAGACCATGTACTCATGAGTATAACTACTTGGTGTGCAAGCTGCTCTCAGACCAGCTTGCTCTACCTTGTTGATCTCCCCTCAAGGGTGATAACCAGTAAGATACACATAAAACCTATACACTTAAGACTCAACCATTGGTACTTGGTCCTATTAACTTAGGTACTTAGTACATTTTGACTGCAAGCCACAAGTCAATCACAGTCTCCGCTGGAGACAGGTGCCTTTGACATCCTACTCGCTAGACAAGCAGAGGACTATAATCCAAAGACTAAGAGACTTGACACTGCATATTGAGTGCTCATCAAGACTTTGACCTTAGAATACATGTACAACCCACCACACGTGGCGGCCATGCATCAGGCTAAGATCTGACAGTGTCACAATCCTCATCTTAAGGGCATTTACTTCCTATTCTTGATGAAATGGTAGCACTGTCAGACCTTAGCCTGATGCATGGCAGCTGCCTGTGGCAGGTTGTAAGTGTATTCTAAGGTCAAAGTCTTGATGAGCACTCAATATGCAGTGTCAAGTCTCTTAGTCTTTGGATTATAGTCCTCTGATTATCTAGTGAGTAGGACGTCAAAGGCACCTGTCTCCTGTGGAGACTGTGATTGACTCATGGCTTGCAATGGAATGTACTAAGTACCTAAGTTAATAGGTCCAAGTAACAATGGTTGAGTCTTAGTGTATGAGTCTTAAGTATGTTTTAGTAATTATCACCCTTGAGGGGAGACCAACAAAGTAGAGCACGCTGATCTTTAGAGCAGCTTGCACACCACGCATTTGTACCAATGGGTACCTGGTGTTATGGGTTGGCTAAACTAGTACTTAATTGATTGCTTAATTAAATACAATAAAGCTGCACCATACACAGACTTGCAAATGACTATTTAGTATTCTCAGTAAGTACTAAAGCTGCTTAACTACTAGGTAAAGAACAGTGTAAACTGGGTTTCTAGCTTGTAACTATACTTTATAGATCAGAATAAGTGCAATGCTACTATGGCAAGGTTCCCTTGTGGACTGATGGTGTAGGTCTAGTTTGACTGCTTGAGTCAGAAGCTATACTACTCAGTATACTCTTAATCCTTAGATCTTGTAGTGCTGTAGCTCAGTGCTTGACAGAGTCAACTTAAAAGTATATCTGCTACCTCAACTGCTACTTATTTGGAGTTTATCTCAACAAACAAGGAGTACTATTGGGAGAACAACTTAAGGACCAAAGTTAAGCTATGGAAGCTTTGTCACACCAGTTAGAACTGTGGAAAATGGAATATATTGAATTAAGCAGGTGAGGGGAGAGGGGCCTCAGGGCCTCCTTATATACCCTGCAGGGGCCTGGGTTGCACAATCAAGGGTATACAACCTTTGGTTGGGGTTGCTGCCCCAATCCTTCTATTCAGAAGGTTCTATGGGCCTAGAAAGGCAGTTCTAGGGCCATTGGGGCGGAATTTGTTTGGGCAACCAGTCTGTTGGGGCAAAAAAAGATCTGTTGGGGAACCCCAACCCTCGTATATACATTATGTACCATACATGGTAAGAAAGCCTTTGACAACGCGCATTGAGCGCCGTATAGCTCGCCCCACTTGGAAAAACAGCTGGCGAGATATGCCTCCATCAATATTGGGGCGCATCAAATATTGATGGCGGCGCGCTGGAGCAATGGCTGATGGAAATCGTGCAACTCTCAGTCAGGGGCAGAAGAGGCTTGGTAGCTATTGGCAGAACGTTGGATTTTTATGAATGGACAAGTATTACATGAGATACAAGTAAAACAAAGAACAGAGCATTGCCACCAAATTGACTTAAACTTAAACATTATGTATCTTTATCACTTTAAGTCCATATGGTTCAATATCAGGCGCGTTCAAGAGGTCTCAGTGAGCCCTATCTATTTGCATAAGTAGATATGCAAATATAACAAGGGATTGAAGTGAATTGGGAATCACACATAAGTAAAATGAACAAGAAATGCAGAATTTATTCTAAAACCACTTTAAGACTGTAGATTACACTCTGAAACAAAGCCAAATACTTGAATAATGTTCCAATGCAAGACACCTGGTCTGTGCATACAGTTCCAAGGATACGTAAGCTAAAAAGATAGCACGTGTTTTTAAAAGAAGGTGTGTCTAAGAGTAAAGCATTGCTAAGAATAGTCCAAGAAGACTGTATGCACATTAAAAATAGCTTTGATGAGTAAGCTATCATGTGGAGGCTTAGTGAATGCACCAATCAGTCTTAGTAAGTGGAAAAAGTACTAAGTGACTCATAAAGTGTATAAGCTACAAGAAAAGATGAAGTCATGTGCACAGCTCATGACAGATGGCACTACTGTTGCATCAGGAATAGGCAGTAAACACCCTTAAGACAAGGGTCATGACTAGAGATGTCGCCCCAGAAACCGTCTGCCAGAAAAATACAGAATTCTTGCTCCACCTCCGTCAAAATTCCGGCATGCCAGAGCAGGAGACGGAGCAGGAATCACATTTGGGTGCCAGTATCTGCCCAAGAATCCGTCTATTCTGGCACCCTGCAGGAATCTGGCAGTTCCTGCAACTGGCAGCTGCAAAGATAATTTTTGAACCCACTGTAGCGTATATCTAACGACACCATAAAATGCGCAAAATTCACCGCTTTCGAACAGTATTATACACATGCGGTAGAAAAAATATCCTGGGTCAATCGCTAGCCAAATACATCCAGAAAATAATCAGGGGTAAGCGGCCATGTAGACACCTTGATAGAGTTGGCCAATTCATGATAATATATATATCAAACGATGCGTACAAGCCAGGAGAGTTCAATGGTACCGCCCACTGAGTCACCAGCGCTCCCTATGTGAAGATATCAGCAAAATAGGGGGGGAAACCCCTGATCAGCGCCACAAGCACTAGTGAATCCAACCGTGCAAACCTTGCTCCCCTGATGTTAATATGTGCAAACCATATGGTAGATGTGATATACCAAAAATCAGCTGATTTGAAGCTGTATTAGTGGGTGAAACATAAGGTAGAGACCCCCTGAGAGCTGGAAACAGTACTAAGCGCATCTCCTGCCTCAGATATCCATTTATAGCAAAATCGTATGAGACAGATTTACTCAGCGACCCAGATTACCCCTGTTCGCATGGCTAGAGCGCCTTGTTATGTTCAAGAAACCGTCCCAGAGTTGTACTTACACTGTTTCAGCAGTTTGTGTGCAGCATTTGCCTGCACCACACTCAGTTTGCCATACTCCACCCCCTCTACAAGTTAGATACACATATTCGTAGGGGTTTTCAGTAGCCAGGAGTTGATTCGCAGTGCTAGAAATGGCTGATTTTGCCTCCTTGAGTGAGAAGTAAGGTGAGCGCATGTGGGGGATTATTTTTGAGACAAAGATGTCGCTGCGCTGCGCTCAAATAAATTTTTAGACATATACTTTCTAATACAAACCATCTCCTTGGAATTATGCGCATTTTATGAGCTATGAAACAGGCGTTTGTGATGGGTTTAGAGGAGGGTCAGATTTCAGTCCCCCCTTTCCAGATGATCAAACCACCCGCGATTCCCCCCCTGCGCATATCTATGATACATGTTGCACACCATTCGATAGCTAAGAGCAGCGCGCACATTTTGAGCCATACCACGTTCAATTTGGAGCACTTTTGACGAATGTCAGTAGCAGGAGCTCCTCCACTCCTGCAGTTCCTGCAACCCTGACGGAATTCCGCCCGGAATCCGGCTTCTGGCAGCCGGAGACGGAGCCGGAGCAGGAATCAAAAATTTGCGCCAGAATCCGCCTGCAGGAGACAGTTTCCTGCAAAATTCTGGCACGACATCTCTAGTCATGACAGAAACCTGTTGGAGGAATGCACAGTCCTCAACCAAAACCCAAAACTTCAGCTTACAGTGTGCCCCACTGTCTTGGATTGGAACATTATTCAAGCTGTGAGCTTTGTTTCAGAGTGTAATCTACAGTCTCAAACTGGTTTTGGAATAAATTCTGCATTTTTGTTCATTTTACTTATGTGTGATTCCCAGTTCACTTTAGTCCCTTGTGATATTTGCATATCTACTTATGCGAATAGATAGGGCTCATTGAGAGCTTTCGAACGCGCATAGTATCAAGCCATATGGACTTAAACTCATAAAGATAAATAATGTTTAAGTTTAAGTCGATTTGGTGGCGATGCTCTGTTCTTTGTTTTACTTGTATCTCATGTAATACTTGTCCGTTCATCATGGTCTAACGTTCTGCCGATAGCCGCCGAGCTTCACCAGCGCCTGACCGAGAATCGCCCGATTTCCATCAGCCGTTGCTCCGGCGCGCCGCCATCAATATTTGATGCGCCCCAATATTGATGGAGGCATATCTCGCCAGCCGTTTATCCGGTTGTGGCGCGCTATACGGCGCTCGATGCGCGTTGACAAGGGCTTTCTAACTATGTATGGTACATAATGTATATACAAGGGTTGGGGTTCCCCAACAGATCTTTTTTTGCCCCAACAGACTGGTTGCCCAAACAAATTCCGCCCCAATGGCCCTAGAACTGCCTTTCTAGGCCCATAGAACCTTCTGAATAGAAGGATTGGGGCAGCAACCCCAACCAAAGGTTGTATACCCTTGATTGTGCAACCCAGGCCCCTGCAGGGTATATAAGGAGGCCCTGAGGCCCCTCTCCCCTCACCTGCTTAATTCAATATATTCCATTTTCCACAGTTCTAACTGGTGTGACAAAGCTTCCATAGCTTAACTTTGGTCCTTAAGTTGTTCTCCCAATAGTACTCCTTGTTTGTTGAGATAAACTCCAAATAAGTAGCAGTTGAGGTAGCAGATATACTTTTAAGTTGACTCTGTCAAGCACTGAGCTACAGCACTACAAGATCTAAGGATTAAGAGTATACTGAGTAGTATAGCTTCTGACTCAAGCAGTCAAACTAGACCTACACCATCAGTCCACAAGGGAACCTTGCCATAGTAGCATTGCACTTATTCTGATCTATAAAGTATAGTTACAAGCTAGAAACCCAGTTTACACTGTTCTTTACCTAGTAGTTAAGCAGCTTTAGTACTTACTGAGAATACTAAATAGTCATTTGCAAGTCTGTGTATGGTGCAGCTTTATTGTATTTAATTAAGCAATCAATTAAGTACTAGTTTAGCCAACCCATAACGCCCACAATTGTTCATAAAAAAACTCATGACACTAATGTGATTGCTGTGAGTCCTCATATAGATGCTCACATAAGCATGTGCCTACATCAGCTGTAGCACAGCATCCTGGCTCTCACATGCAAGTTGTTTGGTCTGGTTTGGCTGATTGGTTGCTGAGTTATGCATCAAACAGCCAGCTGGTTTTTACAAACAATTTTGGGGCAACCCAGCCAACAAACAGTTCATCCACTGGCAATGGTCAAGCTGCAGGCTGGAGGCTGTGAGTTTGTGCTGTGTTGGAGCACTATGGCTGCACATCCTGCTGCATGAGTTGTAGCCACTGAGGCAGCAAACCTATGGCAGCACTATTGTCACATCCCAAGAGCATGGACCATATTTGCCATGACACCAGCAGCTGGCTAATACAGGGCTACTGAGTAAAGTGCGCATGGACTTAGTGTAAATGGCTCCTCTGAATCAAATGGTGTACAGCATGAGGCTGCTGGGCCTCTGCAAGTAGGTCAATCAGCCACTGGGTGCAGCAGACACCTCAAGTAGAAACCCATGCTGCATGTTTTCCAGAGGAGCAAGCAGGCATTGCACAGTGCTTTGGGCACCATTCAGTAGCCATTTGAGGTAGCTTTGTGCTTGCAGAAAACCAGGTCTCAAAACAATCAGCAACCACTGAAATCTGGCACAATCATATTGGTGCATCAGAACCATCTTGCACCTCATTCTGGTTTTCATTAGACATGGCTATTTGAAAGGCTGCAGGAGGGTCATTCAATTGCAGATGTGGCAATATTTGACCTGCTCTGTCTCTGCAGTGTCCTTATGGGAGTATTGAATTGTGTTGTCACACTTGAATTGCACAAAAATTCTGACAGACTACCAATGTTGACACTCATACACACATAGAGTGCCAGATTTCAGTGGTTGCTGATTGTTTTGAGACCTGGTTTTCTGCAAGCACAAAGCTACCTCAAATGGCTACTGAATGGTGCCCAAAGCACTGTGCAATGCCTGCTTGCTCCTCTGGAAAACATGCAGCATGGGTTTCTACTTGAGGTGTCTGCTGCACCCAGTGGCTGATTGACCTACTTGCAGAGGCCCAGCAGCCTCATGCTGTACACCATTTGATTCAGAGGAGCCATTTACACTAAGTCCATGCGCACTTTACTCAGTAGCCCTGTATTAGCCAGCTGCTGGTGTCATGGCAAATATGGTCCATGCTCTTGGGATGTGACAATAGTGCTGCCATAGGTTTGCTGCCTCAGTGGCTACAACTCATGCAGCAGGATGTGCAGCCATAGTGCTCCAACACAGCACAAACTCACAGCCTCCAGCCTGCAGCTTGACCATTGCCAGTGGATGAACTGTTTGTTGGCTGGGTTGCCCCAAAATTGTTTGTAAAAACCAGCTGGCTGTTTGATGCATAACTCAGCAACCAATCAGCCAAACCAGACCAAACAACTTGCATGTGAGAGCCAGGATGCTGTGCTACAGCTGATGTAGGCACATGCTTATGTGAGCATCTATATGAGGACTCACAGCAATCACATTAGTGTCATGATATGCCTGGATGGGTGCCCTAATGCATATATTTTCTCAAACCAAATAGGTATATAAATCCCACAACTGTCTGGTACTTATTTATATGCTACTTCAAGCACAATCCATATATTCAAGCAGAATCACACAGATGGATCTAATCAAGTACTAGAATTCCCACTTGTTAGATACTGATAGATCACATAAGAGATAAAAGAAACAAAAAGCAAAGCACACAAAACTGATCAAGAAGGTGAGTATGAGGAGGAGGTGGCTCTGCAAGTGTCTTGTGCAGGGTCTTTTATATCCTCAGGGAAGCATGGCTGAGCCAAATAGAGACAGTAATGCCAAGCCAATCTCTAAAGAGAGTTATGGCTATATGGGGATCACCCTATCCCCATACAGGATGCTTTAGAGCAATGACTGGGTGTAGATTGGTGGTATCACTGGATCAGTGCATGCTATTGGTTGTTTGATATATTAATAACATGAACAATATACATGGGTGGAAGCCAACGTCTTGCTCATTGGGCCTTCTAACTAAGGGCAGCTGGGTCCATTGACTTGATGCGTGTAATGGATACTGACATTTCTCATATCCAGGGTATTCAATCAAGTCTGCTCATTTGTTAGTCCTGTTCTGATTCAATGGCCATTTATCTGTGTTATCTCATGTATGCCTATGCTTCCCCTGTAACTCATGCCAGTGTAAAAGATGTGTATATGCAATCAAATACTAATATTGTTTGGCTCCCAGAAAGGTATTTCCTCTTTTTTTTTTACAGATAAGGACTTAGCAAGTGACAGTACTTCAAAGTTTAAGTGCTTGTGGCTTAAACTCCCTTAGCATGTTAGTATTGTATCTCTATTTTTCTGCATGTAATCTTTAAGAAACACTTGCACTAGAAATCCATTGGCCTGTTCTACATGTTTGCTACATCTCAGTTGCCTTGAACAGTCTGTGGAGACCCCACAGACTAGTGGCTCAGTAGGAATCTTCCACACAGGGGCCACATCATTGACACCTGTATGATGGCTAACTCTGCTTTCTACTGGCTGCCCAGTGTCTGTACAGACTCTAGCCATCCAGCAGGCATCCTCCAAGTGTCTGGTGACATGTCAATCTATGTATTTGGTGTGGATATACATGTCAATATATGCATAAGCCCATGGTATTGCTAGCTAGCCACCAGTAAATATGCCACTCCCACTCCCACTATCCTAGATATGCATGACCTAACAGTACCCCAGATTGGCAGTATTTCATCTGAGGAGTGATGTATTAACCCCCAGTTGTACTATATTTTACCCCAGGATGCCTGGATTCAACCCCAAGGGAGTTCATATTTCACCAAGGGGAATAAGATTTGACCCCATGGGGAATTAGTATTTGACCCCCAGGAGGATTGGTATTTGGCCCCAGTGGTGAATAATGTTTCATTTTGGAGAGTAGTTATACTTTTACCCATTCTAGGATTATATCCAAACCCAAAGAACATTTTCAAAGTAATGTATCATTTGAATGAGAATCATATATGAATATCACATGTCTGTGTTAGTTATGATGTTCCTCCTCAAAATATTCATTCTGCTCAACCTTTTTGCCTTTCACTTTGCTAGTCTGTTCACTATCTGGAAAAGCTTCCCCCACATACTCTTTAGACACTGGTTCCCAACGCTTGTACAGCTGAGACTCCCAGTCCTTGGTGCATTCCTCCAACACAGCAGCTGTAGGTTGAACAGCAGTGTAACCCTCTTTTAGATTCTCTACAGCTACCCAAGCCCCCCAGTTCCTGCAGTGTGTAGTCATCATCAGGGAGAGGCTCTTCATGGCTTTGGAAGATTGGTGTTTGGATGCACATCACAATCAGTGCAGTAAGGTTGTCAAGTGGATATGGTGCAGGGTCTCCTACGATAAGAAATTTCCACCATGCATAAATGACCATGCAATGGAGTGTGCACCAGGATGCAGGATGAGTTTCATTGGACTGGGCCTGCCAATAAACATGCTCAAAGAGTTTGCCATGAAGGTTGCACATCATAGTTTGAGCATTGTAGGAGTGGCCTCCATGGCAAAGATTGGGACCTGGTGTTAGCACAACATGAACTTAGTGGGGCTGCATGACTCTGAAAATAGTTCAATTGAATAAGAAAGGTTCTGGTAGACATACCAATAAGCTTACAGTGTTGATGCATTGGGTAGAAATACAGCCTGCCAGTTATAGTCATGTACCCAGCTATGATCTTCAGGTGATACATGTGCCCCAGACTTTTCACCCCAAGGTTTTGAGTTGTTCTTGGTATCCTTGGTGCTATCCTCGTGTTACGGGTTGGAGTACAGTTGGATATCTGGAGCTTAAGCAATGTAGTTGGTTAGTACTCCAATAGTAAACAATACTTCCTAGATTCAATAGGAAGACTAATATAAGATCTCAGAGATTATCAAGTAGCACTTAGATAGTCTTAACCTTTCACAGTGTAAACTGACTTAATATAATATATAAAGAGCAAGACTACTGCGGTCAGGTTCCCTTAGATATACTTATTATAGTTCAGCCCTAGTCGCTTGGACTATACTATTACTAAACTTAATCTATACTTAAGCAATAGCTTAATATGGATGGATGGGGTGCGCCTAATGCGTATATTTCCTCACACCAAATAGGTACTTAATTCCCACAACTGGCAGGTACTTATTTATACGCTAACTTAAGCACAAGTCTATATATACAGAATCACACAGATGTATCTAATCAGGTACTAGGATTCCCACTTATTAGATACAGTAGATCACACAAGAGATAAGAGATAAGAGAAATACAAACCAAAGCACACAAGACCGATCAGGTGGGTAGTAAGAGGAGGTGGCTCTGCAAGGGTCTCCTGCAGGGTTCTTTTATACCCTGAGGGAAGCCTGGATGAGCCAAATAGAGAAAGTCATGCCAAGCCGATCTCTAAGGAGAGTTCTGGCTATATGGGGATCACCCTATCCCCATACAGGATGGTTTGGAGTAATGACTGGGTGTAGATCGGTGGCATCACTGGATCAGTGCATGCTATTGGTTGTTTGATATATTAATAATATGAACTATATACATGGATTGGAGCCAACATCTCAGTGAGTCATAGAGCCTTCTAATTAAGGGTTCCTGGGTCGATTGACTCAGTGTGTGAGTCAGATCAGAACTGATCAGTCAATCAGATCAGTTCGATCTTCGGCCTGGAGCTCGGCGAGGAGTCCGTGGATCGGGCCGATCTTCGGTGAGAAGATACGCCCGAAGCGTGGCTATCGATCAAGCTATTGATCAGCATGATAGAGTCAGCCGTCGCTGAGCTATAAGCGGAATATGTTAGTAATACCTTATGATAAGCGATGCTTGAACTTGTTTAACAAATATCTCGCCGAGTTCTCACGCTAAAAATGTGAAATAAGGTGCGCAAAGATGATAGAATTTAGTACAGTTCATGGAGACATAAACTGTACAAATTGGCGCATTCTCATTCACAAGAAATTGGAAAATATTCATTTAACACCGCATATATGTTGGCAAGGGCAGACTCTATTAAGTAAAGATGTTAGTATCCATAACACCTTGAGACTGAGACTGAGAAGCCAGATTTTCCCAACACCAGCAATCATGAACACAAATGTTGCATGACAACTTGCATTGGTATGATCAGCACTGATAACATCACCTCCACCAACTAAGAAAAATGTTCCTTTTGGGAGGTTATCCTAGGTATACTTCAAGTGGTCTGTTGAGTCAAAGGAAATCAATCATTTGCAGGTTTCCTGTTGGTAATTGTCATACTATGATATATATACTAGACCTCATAGACACTCATGTGACAACATGTGGTTCACCAAGCAACCCAGTTTTGCATGGGAGATCCAGCAAGTTGATTACATGGCCCTTAGTAGAGTAGATATGCTTAAAGGCCTTCTTCAGAGAGCAGGCACAAGACACATCCTGCTCATGACCAATCTAAACTGAATGTGCTGAGAGATCTATATGAAATGCATTGGCTATACTCATATGAAGGCAAAAATCAACACAACAACTACATAAAATACATACCACAAACTTACACCACACAATGCTCAGCCATAACATTCTCAAATGTGATTCAATGATTCTGAGTGGTTTCAAGTGCAGTGTGAGCTTCCACATGAGTTGGGTCTGCCTCCACAACAATACTATGTTTCTTGAATAGATCACCCTACTCTTCACTCTCAAGTGTGTTGGACTCTCGATGTGTGAGCTGTATTGGAATTGGACAGGTGTTAGGCAGTGGGTACTGTTGCTGAACAGCTGTATCAAACCCAAATTTGAATAAGTTCCAGTCACATTGCTAAAAAAAGGTTCAAACCTGAATCCATTCATACAGCTCATCAAAGCATACCTGCTACTTGACCTGTAGTACTTGAAACACAATATTGACATACTCTTTCTCAATGCTGTTGGCTGAATGGAAGATGCAGATTTTTGCAGCCAAAGTGTAGTCATCCTTATATACTCATTAGCTTGACTTCAGCATGTGACCATAGTTCACTTTATCAGCTGGATATAGTTCAGCAACATCAGGGAGCTCATGCTCATGATCTGGCAAGTCAAGAGAGCAGAGCTAATCCTTCCAACCAGCAGAAAGGTGCTTGTGTGCCTCTTACTGCATGAACAAAGGTGGAACAGCTACTGTTGTAAGAACAAACATATGCGACTCAGCTACTATTGTATTGCCTGTAGCATTGTTGCTTATCTCTCTTAGCTACTATTATCTATGTTGCTCCTTTGTACATTTCACCTTATTGTTTTATATTGCATATATGCACTATATTCTATACATCAAATAGCATCCAATTCCACTACCTCCACTGCCCACTTCCAACAGGTTATGAGCCCTGGTGGACTATAACTTACTAGCTTAAATACTGATTCTCCACTTTAACTATTGCATCGCTGCCTGACCATGTCTCCATCCAATACTACAACATTTCCACCCCCGCTAGCTCTGAGACCCCCAAAATTTTGCTATCAGTTGGGTATGGCATGTACAAAATCAACAAACTCATTGGCCAAAACAATTATATCATCTGGCATATGCAAATTGTCACTACTAGACTCAAGTAGAAAGGTTTTGAAGAGCAAGACGACAGGAGGTCAAGTTCTTAGGGAAACCCTTCGAACTTGACCCTGTTTATATACTATTCTCAACACAGCCTAGAATACATATACACAAACTACGATTGGTCTTTCATTATCAATTGAGGACGCGTCAGCGTCTGACAAATGTTCCAGAAAGTTCCACGAGTCACATGATATGTAAAGTATATCAAAATATAATAAAGAAAATATCAGAAAGTAGCATTAATGTCGACGAGGCCTTTTGGCTCGTGACACAAATGGTCAATATTTTGGTTGACTGTGGCCTACACAACTATGTCAATGGAACAAAACCCAACCCCGGATTGAGTGATACAAAATGGATGTCAAATGATTGAAATGCACTTAGCACAATTTGTTTATGCTGCTCTGATGCTATCTCCGTCCAACTAGTCTAATTCAAATTGTCTAAGGAGTGTTGGGACCACTTGAACTTGCTGTATAAATTGTTGTCCCTCCTAGGTCTCCTATCCGCCTGAAACTGCTTCTATCACATGGTTATGCAAGACAATCAGTTGTTCAATGACCATATGTGCAAACTTTGCATTGCAATGGATGAACTCACCATCCTCAGTGAGACCTTGAACAAGCTTGACTATGCTCTGCAAGTTGTTGGATTGTTGCCTGCCAACTGGCAACCTTTTATAGGCACAATATCCTGGCATGTAGATCAATCTAAGCCAGATGAACGCAACAAATATGCATCCAACTTACTAGCTTGCCTGATGGACAAAGAACAACGCAAACAAGGCGCCATGACTGGATTGGAAATTGTTATGTACTCTAAGTCATCCCTGAATTGCTCTGGCTCAGGCAAGTCCAACATCAAATGCCACAACTGTGGAAAGAAAGGCCACAAGATTGACAAGTACTGGACCAAAGAGGGAGATGCCTACAAGCCTGGAAAAAACCATGAACAACAAGGAGGCCAAGCCAAAGGCAAGAACAACAAATCAAATGCAGTTGTTGAGATGGCATGCATGGCTTGTAGTGGATCTATTCCCGCTGGCGCATGGCTACTTGATAGCGGATTGTCAATGCATGTAGTGTCAGACAAAACCCTTTTCTCAAACTATGTTGCCATGCCGGACTCTCAGGTTGGTGGCATAGGTGGCAGTGCCTGAATCACCAGTCAAGGCAAAGTTGTGGTGGAATAATTTGGATCAAAAGGCAAGCATACAAAGCTGTGCCTCAAGGACATTGTCTATGTGCTGAGTGCGCTGCATAACCTAGTCCTCAAGGGCCAGATGACAGATGCAGGCATTAAATTCATTACAGCTGGCAACGCATAAATAATCTGCAGCTCTAAAGGAGCGCAGATTGGGAAGGCAATCAAGCAACGCAGAGGGGGAGGCTCCCTATTATGTCATTGGACTTGAAGCCAAACGCCTGGCCAAGCTTAGACAAGAAGTTGCCCTAGTAGCGCAAACATGGGATGAGTGGCATTGGATGTTGGGACAGACGTCAATGGAGTGGCTCCAAGTGATGGCAAAGGAAGGAATGGTGAAGGGGATGGAGCTCAAGGGATCAGCACCATGGGAACACTTCTGCAAGGCCTGCATGCAAGGAAAGCACAAGGTCACTCCCTTTTTGGCCATGTCAGAAACCAAAGTGGAGAACGTCAGCAATCTTACAGCCTTGGACATCTGGGGACCTGCCCCTGTTGCAGCAATTGGAGGATACAAGTACTACATATCATTTACAGATGTAGCTACACAATTCACAATGTTATATGATATGCACAACAAGACTGAAGTCCCAGATTGATACAAGGACTATGAAGCTGTTATAGCTAACCTACACAAATGGAAACTCCACACAGTCCAATTAAACAATGGCTGTGAATATCTGAATGCACCCGTACTAGCCCATATTGCCTCCCAAGGCACCTCCTTTGAAACTACTGCCCCCCACTTGTCAGCACAGAACAGAATCACTGAGCGCTTAAACCAAACCATAGCGGATTGAGTGCGCATCATGCAGCTCACAGCCCAGCTCCCCAAATAGTTATGGGTAGAATCATTCTGCCATGAATATTACCTCAAAAATTGCACCTATACGCACTCTCTAGTTGAAAAGAAGACCCCTACAAGCTCATGTACGGCATAAAACCCAATGTCAGTACTCTATGAGAGTTTGGGTTGCCATGTTGGGTCCTAAATGAGAGCGGGAAGAACACAAAATTGGATGCAAAACCCCACAAACATACCTTTGTTGGTATTGATGTCAGTGGAAAAGCCTGGCGCTATTGGAGCCATGAGCAACAAATGGTGCTGGTGTCTAAAAACATGAAGTTTCAACCTCCACCAGAGGCTACAGAACCAGATAACAACAGGGCAACTGCCTGTGTGCCTGTTGAGGGGGAGAAAGAACCTGAATCCGAGCCCAAATTTGATGCTGAATCTGAGCCTGAGCATACTCCTGCAAGGGCAGTGCCAACAGTCATCGTCAAAACAGCACCTGAAACCCCTAGTGCACCTACTAAGGTTGCAATGCTGCCGCCCCTACCTGCTATTGTTGAACGCTTGCAACAAAACCTCCCACCTGTTCAGTACAATCTAGTTGCTAAACACAGCAAGACTGCAAACCCAAACACTTGATTTGATGCTTATGGGCTGTATGTTAGCAATAGCTCAAAGCGCAAAGCCTCAAACAAAGCAGTCAAGGACTACGCACATGTTGTTAGCAAGCATGCAACGTTTGACAACACATATAGCCTGCTACTCATTATGGATTTAGCTTTTGAAGCCACTACAGATGATCCAAACAACAAACCTACATACCATGTGGTGATGAAAGGTGTTGACTGTGAGCTATGGCAAGAAGCAACTGAAATCAAAGTTGCTCAGCTGAAGGCTGCAGGAACAATCATACGAGTTGACTTACCGGCTGGGAAGAAAGCCATTGAGTGTGGCTGGGTGCTGAATTGCGAACACAATGCTAATGGGAACTTTGTACAACACAAGACCCAGTTAGTGGCCAAAGGATACTCTCAAGTGGAGGGTATTGATTATCACCTCACCTTTGTGCTGGTACTATGACTAGACGCTTTCTGCTGCCTTTGCCCAATTGCTGCCATCCTAGACTTGGATATGATGCAGCTAGACATTGTTGGAGCGTACCAAAATGGCAGGTTAGAGGAAGAAATATACATGGAGCAGATACCTGGTTTTAGCAAAGGTACACCGAGGTGCTGCAACTACTCAAGACGCTGTATGGTCTGAAGCAATCTGGGCAAGTCTGGAACCACCATTTGCATGAAGCGCTGCTATCTCTTGGGTATATGCGTTTATTATTCTCCAATTCCTGTGTCTATCACTGCCTACAGTGCAACCAGCTGTTGATCCTGGCCTTTCATGTTGACAATGTTGCCATTTTTACCTCTAAAGGGTACTCTGCGCACATCACGCAGGAGCTAATGAGCTTAATTGACATGTGCAACCTTGGCAAGCTGAACCACTTTGTGGGTTTCTGAATCACAAGGAATTGATCCAAGCGCACTGTCACACTTTCTCAAGACGCATACATCAAGTCAGTTGCAAAACACGCAGGTATGGAGAACTCCCACAATACAAACACCCCTATGTCTTGTACTACAGTAATTGAACAATACACAGGCAAATTGCTGGACTATACATACTCTGCAATGATAGGCGCACTCATGTACACTGCCTTGAGTACCCAACTGGATCTTACATACGCTGTTCAACATTTAGCTCAGTTTTCAACCAGCTATGGTCCTGAGCATATCACTGCACTCAAGCGCATCCTTTGCTACGCTGTCAGCACAGCTGACAATCAATTACCTATGATAGCCTAGCAGATGGTGGCAAGATAGCCAAAGTTGGCTACGTCAACGCCAACTGGGGACTCAACATACTCAACTGCCAATCAATTTCTGGCATTGTCTTCCTACTTGCATCAGATCCAATTGCTTGGAGTTTGAAGAAGCAAGTGACCATGTTGCTGTTGTCTATGGAAGCCAAATATATGGCTATGTCTTATAGCATTTGACATGCGCTATGGTGCACTCTTTTCTTGCTGAACTTGGATTCAAATGAACACACGCTACTCCAGTGCTCGCCAATTCTTGCTCTGCCATCGCCCTTGCTCAAGACTCACAATTTCATGGTCAATTAAAACATATCAACATCTGTCATCATTTTATTCAAGAACACATTGAAAACAACAAGATTGTAACACCCCACATTGCTGGTGTTGAAAACCTTGCAGACGGCTTTACCAAGCCTTTACTGGCTCCTACTTTCTCTTGTATATTCTCTGTTTTGATGACCTTGTCTTTTGTTTGACGTGTGTGATGCTTATGCGTCATGTCTAGACCCTTCACCAAACGCTTGGCGCTTAAGCCCCTATCAAAGCACCAACATAGGTTTACTCTCAGTGATGTGGACAGAAGCAGATGGGAAGACTAGTGATGTGGCACCATTGTATCCATTGTACCATAATAACCAAGCAATTGCACTGTTTCTATGAAACAATGGTCCCATAGCTGTAAGTATGACTTGACTGTTACAGGTATGACTCAAGGGTTACAGGTATGACTCACACCGCCTTGTGATTGGATGTTCTAAGTATGACTCACCTTGTAACCATCCAAGTCTTCCTGTTGTTAGATACTATTCTTAGATGTGACTCATGCTGAAATATGATTGGTCTGTTCACTTGTAGCACTGCCTCCCTTGTATAGTATAAATATGCTCCTGCTGGAGCCTTGCAATAGCATCCCTTACTTTTATCATCCATTTTACCACACAGTGTGATGAGCCTCAAAGCTCCTCTTTAGCATAGCTAGTAGATCTGCGCATGCACCTATAAGCAACTTAAGACCTTACTGACATAAGCCTTAACCCACTCATCCATTGCAGCGTCACTAGTTAGTGTAAGTCCCAACATATAACAGGGAGCACTATTTCATAGCACGCCCTTGTGTGAGGGTTTCTTAGTCAGAAGATATACTTGAGCACTTTGGTGTACCAACACCATCCTGCCTTGTTAATTAGGAACTTTGCTGGTCTAGTCCACAGGTTGTCAACGTACTAGAGTAACCAGAAGTCAATAACAACATTTGCTATTGCTAGGATAGTGGCTTGCTCGTGAGATACCCCTTGCACCTAACAACATGGAGTGTTGTAAGAACAAACATATGCAACTCAGTTACTACTGTATTGTCACGACTAGACTTAAAATCAAGTAAAATAATAATGAGACTTGACAACAGGAGGTCAAGTTCTTGAGCGGAACTCTTCAAACTTGACCCTGCATATATATTAAGTAGAACACAGCTGAGAATACATGTACGCAAACTACAATTGGTCATTCAATATCAAATGGAGACACGTAAGCATCTTACAAGGATTCCAGAATGCTCCATAAGTCACATGACATGTAACTATTGATAAATATATAGGAGAAAATATAATAAATGTCAATTAATGTCTACGAGGCTGGGTGGCTTGTGACATGTATTGCCTGTAGTGTTATGGATTAGAGTAGCTGTGCCGGAATTCTGGCATTTACAAAGTGTTATTCTGGCACCAAATGCAGGATAAGACTTTGTTAATGCCGGAATTCTGGCACAGCACCTCTATTATGGATACTAACATCTTTACTTAACAGAGTCTGCCCTTGCCAACTTGAATGCGTCTTAAATGAATATTTTCTGATTTCTGCTGAATGTGAATGCGCGGAATTGTACAGTTTTATGTCTCCATAAATTGTACCAAATTCTATCTCTTTTCTGCGCTTCATTTCATGATTCTAGCTTAAGAACTTGGCGAGATATTCACTAAACAAGTCCAGGCATCGCTTATCATAAGGTATTACTAACATATTCCGCTTATAGCTCAGCGACGGCTGACTCTATCATGCTGATCAATAGCTTGATCGATAGCCACGCTTCGGGCGTATCTTCTCACCGAAGATCGGCCCGATCCCCGGACTCCTCGCCGAGCTCCAGGCCGAAGATCGAACTGATCTGATTGACTGATCAGTTCTGATCTGACTCACACACTGAGTCAATGGACCCAGCTACCCTTAATTAGAAGGCTCTATGACTCACTGAGATGTTGGCTCCGATCCATGTATATAGTTCATATTATTAATATATCAAACAACCAATAGCATACACTGATCCAGTGATGCCACCGATCTACACCCAGTCATTACTCTAAACCATCCTGTATGGGGATAGGGTGATCCCCATATAGCCAGAACTCTCCTTAGAGATTGGCTTGGCATGACTGTCTCTATTTGGCTCACCCAGGCTTCCCTCAGGGTATAAAAGAACCCTGCAGGAGACCCTTGCAGAGCCACCTCCTCTTACTACCCACCTGATCGGTCTTGTGTGCTTTGGTTTGTATTTCTCTTATCTCTTATCTCTTGTGTGATCTACTGTATCTAATAAGTGGGAATCCTAGTACCTGATTAGATACATCTGTGTGATTCTGTATATATAGACTTGTGCTTAAGTTAGCGTATAAATAAGTACCTGCCAGTTGTGGGAATTAAGTACCTATTTGGTGTGAGGAAATATACGCATTAGGCGCACCCCATCCATCCATATTAAGCTATTGCTTAAGTATAGATTAAGTTTAGTAATAGTATAGTCCAAGCGACTAGGGCTGAACTATAATAAGTATATCTAAGGGAACCTGACCGCTGTAGTCTTGCTCTTTATATATTATATTAAGTCAGTTTACACTGTGAAAGGTTAAGACTATCTAAGTGTTACTTGATAATCTCTGAGATCTTATATTAGCCTTCCTATCGAAGCTAGGAAGTATTGTTTACTATTGGAGTACTAACCAACTACATTGCTTAAGCTCCAGATATCCAACTGTACTCCGACCCGTAACATGTAGCATTGTTGCTTATCTCTCTTAGTTACTATTATCTATGTTGCCCCTAGAGATGTCGTGCCAGAATTTTGCAGGAAACTGTCTCCTGCAGGCGGATTCTGGCGCAAATTTTTGATTCCTGCTCCGGCTCCGTCTCCGGCTGCCAGAAGCCGGATTCCGGGCGGAATTCCGTCAGGGTTGCAGGAACTGCAGGAGTGGAGGAGCTCCTGCTACTGACATTCGTCAAAAGTGCTCCAAATTGAACGTGGTATGGCTCAAAATGTGCGCGCTGCTCTTAGCTATCGAATGGTGTGCAACATGTATCATAGATATGCGCAGGGGGGGAATCGCGGGTGGTTTGATCATCTGGAAAGGGGGGACTGAAATCTGACCCTCCTCTAAACCCATCACAAACGCCTGTTTCATAGCTCATAAAATGCGCATAATTCCAAGGAGATGGTTTGTATTAGAAAGTATATGTCCAGAAATTCGTTTGAGCGCAGCGCAGCGACATCTTTGTCTCAAAAATAATCCCCCACATGCGCTCACCTTACTTCTCACTCAAGGAGGCAAAATCAGCCATTTCTAGCACTGCGAATCAACTCCTGGCTACTGAAAACCCCTACGAATATGTGTATCTAACTTGTAGAGGGGGTGGAGTATGGCAAACTGAGTGTGGTGCAGGCAAATGCTGCACACAAACTGCTGAAACAGTGTAAGTACAACTCTGGGACGGTTTCTTGAACATAACAAGGCGCTCTAGCCATGCGAACAGGGGTAATCTGGGTCGCTGAGTAAATCTGTCTCATACGATTTTGCTATAAATGGATATCTGAGGCAGGAGATGCGCTTAGTACTGTTTCCAGCTCTCAGGGGGTCTCTACCTTATGTTTCACCCACTAATACAGCTTCAAATCGGCTGATTCTTGGTATATCGCATCTGCCATATGGCTTGCACATATTAACACCAGGGGAGCAAGGTTTGCACAGTTGGATTCACTAGTGCTTGTGGCGCTGATCAGGGGTTTCCCCCCCTATTTTGCTGATATCTTCACATAGGGAGCGCTGGTGACTCAGTGGGCGGTACCATTGAACTCTCCTGGCTTGTACGCATCGTTTGATATATATATTATCATGAATTGGCCAACTCTATCAAGGTGTCTACATGGCCGCTTACCCCTGATTATTTTCTGGATGTATTTGGCTAGCGATTGACCCAGGATATTTTTTCTACCGCATGTGTATGATACTGTTCGAAAGCGGTGAATTCTGCGCATTTTATGGTGCCGTTAGATATACGCTACGGTGGGTTCAAAAATTATCTTCGCAGCTGCCAGTTGCAGGAACTGCCAGATTCCTGCAGGGTGCCAGAATAGACGGATTCTTGGGCGGATACTGGCACCCAAATGTGATTCCTGCTCCGTCTCCTGCTCTGGCATGCCGGAATTTTGACGGAGGCGGAGCAAGAATTCCGTATTTTTCTGGCAGACGGTTTCTGGGGCGACATCTCTAGTTGCCCCTTTGTACGTTTAATCTTATTGTCTTATATTGCATATATATGCAATGTTCTGTACATCAAATAGCATCCATTTCCACTACCTCCACTGCCCACTTCCAACAGCTACCTTCTTGGGCTTTTTGCCTAGAGTCAAGACAGCAGTATTGTTTTACTCTATATGTGTCACAGATGATTTGCTTATCTTTGGTAAGAGTTTTTCTTGCCAGTGCCTTTGCTGGTACTTTGATTGGGGTTGTTGCTGGCTTGGCTTTCTTGGTTACCTCTATGCATGAATTGATCAATAGATTGGCAACTTCAACAATCTAATCACAAAACAGGTAAAGCCACACCATCTGTTGGGAGGGGGTGCTTGCATAGCTGGTGAGCTGGGTAAGTGGTCTTGTTTTGGAGCATATCCTGGGGCATCTCATCATCTAAAACTAGTCAGGACCTGTCGATGTTGAACAACTATGGCAACACCTTCAGCAGGGATAGGTGTATCCTGGCCTTGTGGTAGTGCCTGTGCTGCTCCTTGATCTGACCCAGCATCTTCACCCAACACTGGGGCTAATGTGTGAAGTTAGTCTGTACTTGATATACTGAATGAGATGTAGCATACTAGCTTTAGATGACAATTGACATATGTTCCAAGGAGTCCAATTGTGAACAGTCATTTGCTTTGGCCAGAGCCAGCCAGCTATAGCAAAATCTGACGCTCTGTGCACACGAGACGTACTGAATTTTAAGATTCAACTCTGAAAATTGCAGAGTTTCTCCCGGGGCACTGTTTTTCCGAATCTAAAGAAGTTCTAGAATTAGAACATGAGACTTCGGAACGCAAAACAGTTCGGAATTGCAAGCTGTGGTGGCGAACGAGTTCCACACTCAGAGTTCTAGTTACGAATCACATAGAAATCATTGAGGGCATAGAAAAATCAAAGTATAAACAGGAACGCGGGATGATAAATACAGAGTCAGAAGCGTGGATTGACCGTCCGTTGCGGGCTTATCGAGAGAAGCATGGAAAGGAAATAGGTGTCCATGGCGTAGATGTATGCGCGCAAAAGCTCGAGTTTGGCTCGTCTGTTGTGGGTTGGCAATGCGCATGGTTAACAAATGGCCCATCGGCAGGAGTTAAAACTTACAATAAGTGAGCCCGGTTTAGAGTTCCACGACGTACTCTTCCTCGGCGTAGTTGGACGGCGTGCTTGGGCCATCTGTCACCGGAGTCGGAGCTCCTGCTGGGGTGCTTGGAGCGCTCGCCGGGCTCGAGATGTCCATTGGACTGGCGGGAAGGGGGGCGTTCTGATCTTCCAGATGAAGATTCGCCAGGGCGCCAGCGAGAACCAGGCCTTGATCAAATCAGTCGGCCTCAACAATCAGGTTGGCGAGGCGAGCGTTCATTACATGCTGCATCAACCACAGGACTTTGTACACCGGGATATTGTCCGTGTCCAACAGATTGGCCTCGAGCCGGATGACGTTGTGCATGTGAACCCAGCGGTAACGATGGCAGTCCGTGCAGAGGTGTCAAACGAGATTGGCGAACACCATTTCTTGCTGGCAAACGACGCAACGGTAGTGGTGGGTCGAATGCATCAACTCGAACAAGTCTGGTTGGGGCATCTGAGCGGAATATTAGCCAGCAACAAGGTAAGTTTGGATTAGATCAAACTCACGTTGGGAAGAACGAGATAATACATCAGAGAGAGGAGTTCGAGTATGGGATTGTTGAGTGGTGGAATCAAAAGGCAAAGCGGGATGTTGTTGGTCTTGGAGCCTGATACGTCTGGGATTATATATTCTGCAAGTGAATTAGCTTCAAGCTTTGAGAGAGAGTGGAGAAGACATCATATAACTTCCTGTGAGTTTCATTAGATACGCTCTATTTGTCTGGACCCTTAAGAAGTGACATGACAAGTCAGGGGGGAGCACACCCGTCAAACGTAAACAACGGCGCCCCAGTGAAACGCTAGAGAGCGGGATCGGGATGGGGAAGCGGATCGAGCGGAGGCGGTCTAAGTTATATGCCAATGTTATGCAGTACCGGCGCGACTGCGAGGCAAAAACGCGCCTACCTGATGCTGCAGAGACATGCTTGTGAATGCGGGCCTTCTGGAAAAGAGCTTGCCTGCTCACCTTGTCGACATGGCCGGAATACTGCCGATATGTGCGCAACGGCGCGTCGGAGGTGGGGGGAACAATCGCCGTCGGATCATCGTGGCGTCTGGCGTCTGGCATTGTTGGAGGAAATGTGATGGTATATATCACGTGGTATGATGTAACACTCGGCCAAGGATTGAATGGAAAGCTTAGTGCTAATGTAATTTATGACGTCTTTTTGATTACAACTTGTGGGCACAAGAATAGAGAAGTATTAATGAGGTCCTTCTTCTACTTGTGGAGCGTAATTAATCAGTTGAGATTACGGAAACGGCCACAATGCTCTGGAGTCGATCCCAAGCTCTTGACACTAGAAGTCCACTCCCAGAGTTTGGTTTCAAACAACCTGAGAGAACTGAATTATAATATAATCTTGCATTCTGGGGTGGGCCGTAAAGCAATGCTGTGGCATGCTAAAAGCATAACACCACCGGAGAAATATCTTACTGCCGGTTCTGAATACAGAACATATACCATAGCGGGGTATTACAATACTGGTGGCACGGAGGAGTAGTCCGAGATTTTCAAACCCTGGGCACGTAATAATAGATTTGTAGACAGTGGGGATACGAGTGTATTAGCAAGGAGAACAACAAGGCGGGATCGCAAGGATATACACGGTGCAATGCTACATTATTGAGATATAACAAAGAAAACTAAAAAGGTGCAGCGTTCGCTGGCCGAGGCGCTGAAATAATGGAAGGAAAGCAGCGATATTCTGCGTCATTGGGTTGTATGAATATGATACAGCGCCAAGGGTGGACCATGGAGCGGGGATGGTACAACAGCCTTGAGTTAGCTTCATGTGCCAAGAGACAAAACAATTGAGTACGTACCAATAGAGCCGCACTGATCCAGCCTAGTCTGGGTTGGCAGTGTCGTCAAGTACATCCATCCGGCCCACAACTGTAGTGCGGTCAACGATAAATGTTGCGTTGCTAGGTGTTGGAGCCTGGTAACAGCCAATCAGACAATCGATGTCGGAGACGTCAATGATTTCGGGGGGGAGGAGCTTTTTGCCCTGGAGTTTGTATTCAATAATGTTTGCGTCGTTGTGTCGTCTCAGGTGGGGTATTGGCAAGACAGCCGCAAGCACAAGAGGGTTGGTGGGTGGTTCAACGCCGGCCGGTTTGCAAACAGCCTGCAGAAAGTTAGTATCGATCACGATAAACAAGTCAACTCGCCCGAATCCTTCCACAGAGTTTTCAACTATCTGAGCGGTGCTACGATCCCAACGCCAGCGGCTTAGATACGTCCAATACTAGCATGGTATAGATTAGCCGTGAAATTTAGAAATAAGAACAAACACTTTCTTTAACATATGATGCATCTCGCAGGAAAGGCATCTTGTCCGGGGAGACTGCACACGCTCGCACCAGATCATGCCCTCTACCGTCGTCTACCTGTTGCATACGCCCCCAGATGACAAAAGAGCGACGCTTCAGCTGATGCTGTATGTCTCGGGAAGGTACGCCAGTAGCACTTGCTATGAAATCGGCAACCTTGGGACAAAGTGTCTCGGTGAGAGTGTTGTACCGCTTGGGCTCCGCAAATACAAGATCTGGGTAACCATCGTATTTTGTGCCCTTAACGATTAAGTCGCGCCGCTCTTCCAGGTTGAGCTCGTCGGCGAGACCATATATGAGCTTTATTTGGCCAAGTTCAGCGATTTTGCGGACTCGCCGGTCAAGGCTTGAGTATGGGAAACGCCGGCTTTTGTGAACACGACTAAGGGACCCGCAGTAGCGCTCCATTGGGAAAGACCAATAGCACCATACGGGTCCCATTGCCTCAATGTCATCGGCAATGTGCAGTAAGGCATGAATGGGCATTGAGCATGCACGGAGACGGGAACGGGTTTTTTGATAGTAAAGGCTAGGTGTAAGGGTGGGGATAGTTGGTTGAGATGGAAGTGGCAGGCAATACATTATATTAGCAATGAGCACCGAAGAGTGTAGAGGATAATATAAACTTACCGTTCAAACTCCTCCACCCATCAAGCAAAGCCCCGTCGAATGAAATCCACCTGGTCCTGTGTAACCGAGTACGAGCAGCATTTGTTAATAAGCCAAACAAGAAAGAGGAAGTGTTGATAGTATTCCTCCTTCTGAAACTTGCAAAGAATCCCAGGACCGATGAGTGTCGCAAAAAGCAGAGTGCTCTCTGCGCTTGACTGGCCGCGGTCCTCATCGAGGTCAGGAACACGACAGCCAAATTTGGCTGGGATAGTATCGCCACTCTTCTTGCATGCTTCGCCAATTGCACGCCAAACAGTTTTGGGGAAAACATAGTCGTCCTTGGGGGAACCAAAAGTGGCCTTTTTGCCTGTGTGCGTCCAAAGGTCGATGAGAGACGGAACGACGTTCTGGAACATCAAATGCATGAAGTCGTGGGGGAAGGAGATAGGGAAATCGAGCGAGGGAACCTCTGCCAACATTGACAAACCATGGATGCCGGTGGATGTTGAGCGCCGAGCATCTTCTGTTGGTGTCTTAGACTGTTCAACATATAGCGCGTCCTTGACATATTGGTAGTGCGTACGAAGCGGGAGATTGAGTGGGTCGTAGTGGGATGGTCCTTTGTCTGGTCCAGCAAACGGACGTGCAAGAGGCGCATAGTGGGTGGTGCCAAGCTTTGTGGGATCTTTGGTCTTCGGTGCACGGATTCCAACAATCTTGCAAGCGCGGCACGGGTATTTTCCGTTATGCCCCTTCATGCACATCAGCTTTGCAACAGCTGGCATATCTCCAAAACAAGCAACCAAGTACGCGCAAAGACAGAATGGACAATCAGTTTTGCCATTGTAAGACGCCACACCATGAGCAAGCTCCTGGAGCTCTTGGACAAATGGGGCAAGGAACAAATTGATCTCCTTTGGCTCAGAGGGCCCGGGGATCACGCCCAGACAAATCAAGTTGTCAAGATGGTACCGGATTGAAGGGGGGAGGTTATAATTGAAAGCTAGGAGTGGCCAGCACGTCTGCTGACGGCTTTTGAAGGGACCGACCCCGTCTGCAGCAAAGCCAAGCGCAATATCGGTTGGTGACGAGAAGTATTGGTGACAGAGCATGTCGCCTCTGATTGTGACGCGACGCTGTTGTAAGCTCTTGTATTGTGCACCATCGAATATGTCGCCATAAATATCTGGACGCGATACATATTGATCCCAATAGCCAAGCGCATGAGCAGTTTTTGGATCACGTTACATCTGGACGAGTTGTGGAATGATTGGCAGATATTGGAATGTACGACGGGGGCGGGCATTCCCAGTGTCGGGATCCAGTGCGTACTGGCCTTCAGCACAGTGATGGCACATGGAAAGTTGTTCATACTTCCCTGTGTAGGCAATACACGAGTTGATACAACAATCGAGATGGATTGGATCAAACCCGCTTAAGAAAGATGCACAACTCCGAGTAATGAACTTGGTTGGAAGAGTACCTAGTTCTTCAGGGAAAGCGCGCGCGAGTTTGCTGAACGCTCGACCGCTGATGTCGGTATCAACTTTATAGTTAAAGGCTTGAACTATACATAGGTTGCTGTAACATAGCTTCAAACCTGAAGGGACTGTGAACAAGCAAGCAATAAAACGGATGGGATATAACATACTTCCTTTTTTGACGAGATCGCCTATCGCCCTCATCTTGAGGATTTGGTTGGTGGTCAACCCTTTAAGCCAAGGCTCTCCTCGTAGTATGGCCTGCATCCTCTTGTCTGGGATCTCTTTGACTGGTCTTGGTCGGGCGTTGGATTCCAAACGGCAGAACAACAAGTTGGGTTGGCGGAGACGCTCGAGCTCGGCATCAACGTCAATGTCGTCATTGGCATTTGTTTGTGCACGCTTGCGTGGCTGGGAGTCAGTGTCAGGAGGCTCCCTGGGACCCTTAGCAGGTCGGCTAGTCTGTCCATGAGAGGATGGAGAACTAGGAGGGGAAGGGGACCTGACCAGAGGTCGAGGTGGAGGAGATCGAGGAAAGTGTTGTCGGTGGTAGTGACGTGGGCCAGGGGGAATAGGGCGCTGGCGGTTGGCCAGTAGATCTCGAATCGACTGCAGGAGGATGGCTCTCCGCCGCGGGCTACCTGGACATCCAATTCGTGCGTGTCGGCGTACTGTCCGAGGGGCAAGGTCCTTGTTGCAGTAGTTGCACCATTGCTTGGACAGGCCTGCCATTGTCTTCAATGCTTGTTAGCACGAACAAAAGCGCAAAAATAAGGATGCATACCAGTTATGAGCGACACAAAGCGAGGTAAGGGCGATGCAACTCAGCGGTCGGGGGTGTAGTTGCATCTGACAGCGGAGTCCCGAGTTCATACTTGTCATTATTGCATGGTTTTTGGGAGAGAATAGCGCACTTACCGTTTCACCTTGGTGTTTGCGCGCATCCAATGAACGGACCGTAAAACAGGGCCCGCCACAGAGAGAAAGCGATCATGGCAGTGTTAGGCCGCTGCGATTGCGGCTCTAACTACCCACAGTTAGCAACCAAAATATCCAAAAGTAAATTACCCATCTTCTAGAGCTGGTAGAGTGTCACCGCGTTGAACAAGAAGCACCGAGTGTTGACTTGCGGTTCCGTAAAGTTGTCGGTGGCGTTGAAGAGCGAGCGAGCGACTTCGTCAGACATGAAACCAATGACATGGCAGTAGTGAAGGTGAGGACGCAAAGGCAAAAATGTTATGTGAGCATCCGCGGAGTCATGGTCCACTGATGTCATAATGCTATGACATCATGCTTGCAGCACGATTGGATGCAAATGATTGGAGGAGCACACCGGATGCAAATTCTCTATTCAGACCCTCCAACCACCGACATGGCATCTGCACTTCCTCAGACGAAGTTTGACAGGTTTGTCTTTGCTTCGGTACTTGCTTCCTTCCCCCTAGGATCACCCAGCACATTCATACCCTGCCCCCACAATGACTCGAAAAAAGACAACATTCAAGCGGGATCTAGCATGGGAAAGCGCAGGCGCGACGACGAGGCGTCCGACTCTGACGAGCCTAGCCTCGAGGAGAAGCTGGCACTCATCACTTCGATACATCGGCAAGAGCAAAAGCGCAAACGCGAAGCAACCGGGTCTTATGATGTGCTCGCTCTCCGTCATACGTTTTTCTTCAGTATAGTTCACTTCCAAAATACTGCTGACGTTGTTTTACCGAGTAGAACAGACGAAAGCGTTGGAGGGCGAGAACCAGGCCTTGGCTTCAGCCCTTGAGGCTGCGGAGGCCAAACTCGCCAAGAAGGTGCCTGTCCCAGCCAATTCTGGTAGCATCAGCTACCTCGCCAACCACAATCCCCACCTCACTTCCCCTCTGCCACCCACAGTCTCTCAGCCCGACGGCCCGCTTATACCTAAACCCAAAAAGTCTGAGTACTCCATGAGGCAACTCCGTGAGGACATTGGTTGTGCAGGGAAAAAGAACAAACGCCATTGGCTTACGATGAGGGTACGTTTCTTTCCTCCCTTCCGACACACGTTCATTCGCTAATAATACCTCAGGCTCACGCTCAAAGCGCTATCTCACACGCTGGTCTTGATTTAAACTACACCTGGCTTGGAAACCAGAAATCGGACTTGGGTTTGGCTATCAATCATGTACGTAATCAGAACGGTTCTCGTGTACGTTTCTGATAAATACCTAGGTGAGCGAAGCAATTCCTGAGCTACGTCGGTTCGATCGCAATTGGGCAGCCAAGTACCTACTTGTCGAAACTTTCAACCATCTCCGCAATTACGCGCAACATGCTGGCAAGCCTAAGAAACGCAAGAAGCGTCATAGCAGCGAAGGTAAGCCTGTCTTTCGCGTGCATTATCAATGTCAATTACTAACCTATTTGCACCAGAGCCCTCCTCCGGAAGTGAAGAGGAGGAGCGCACCCCTGGGAAGAGGGGCCGGTCAGACAAGCAAAATCCAAGTCGAAGAGCAAACACGTTGACGACCAGAATATTGGTGGCGAGCCAAGCGGTGCAATTGATCCTGGCAACATTGAGGCCCAGCGCACTCCCGAGTCCCTCAGCCACGCAAGCGTGATGCAAGATACCGCCCGAAAGGGATCGAAGAAGAGTTGGATGGAGAACGAAGAGGAGATGGATGAGGGGGACAGCTCCCCAACCAACAGTATGGTATTATGACTACTACATGTTAACTAGCTAAACCGCTTATGATAGCAGCGCCCAAAACCGTGCCTAAACCCACCGCGCCTACCGGTGCAGAACAGCAGGCAACCTCAGCGCCGACCCAACGTAAGTATGAATTCTAACTATTCCCGCACGGTGCTGAATACCAAATTTGCTAGGGGCAGCCGATTCACGACCGCGTGTTGACGGGTCGCTTCTGGCTTTGTGGAATGGTAGCGCGTTTCCTACATTCCGGCAACATTTGTTAACAATATACGTCTAGTATCCAAACCAAAACAGAAGACTGCTCCGACCGACCCTCCGCCTCGCAACCTGGACAACCAGTCGTCATCGCCGCATCCCAGCCATCCCAATTTGCCCAAGGCCCATACTTCGCCTGAACCTCACCAGCATGCTCAAAACGTGAAACGCAGGTACAAAGCGACCAATGTGGATACTCGTGCTGCTGCTGCTGCTGCCGCCGCTGCCAGTGGTGGAGTTTCTCCCGTTAGGTCCCCCAAGGAGAATAACAAGCCAACCGAGGAAGAAGGCACAAGCCCGTCACTCGCTAAGGGCAAGAAGAAAAAGTGGGGGCAAGGGAAGGACAAAACCGCAGAGGATGCCCAGGTAGCTGAAGTAGATCCGAAGCCAAAACGTCCCGGCATGACTACCCGACTCGCTTCGAAGCTCACGGCCCCCCATCTGGCTGTCGATTCGGGCAATTCGCGTTCAGGGGGAAATACAAAGAAACCGAGTGCAAAGGGGAAGCTGCGCAGCGATGGTCTGCCGGATCAGCACTCACCGCCTCGAAAGGCAAATAAATCCCTGCCTGTAGCGAACGACGCCGGTACTACGACTGAGGAGGACGGGAAAGGCAGGAGTAGTATTGGCCCTTTGCCAAGTTCAATTGGGAGCTCGTGCCCGCCATCAGAACCGGGCAATAGTAGTGACTAGGATCGTTTGTTTTGTCGTATAACTTCTTGGAATGTGTCGTTTCTTTTTCTATCGTGATTTATGCAGTAGTTCGATCAATCACAACCCGTACTATCGATTTCTGAAACCAGCGTTGGTGGCAGTTTACACACCATGGTGTTAAGAATCAAATATTGCGGGATTTTAAAGCTCAAATGATGGGATGGTTTATTCCAGACTCAAACGGCGTCATCGGCGTCGCACGGGTGTTTAAAACCCACGCACTAAGTTTAGAATCGACACCTACCGCAGATATGCAAAAATGAAGTCACGACATTCAGCGATTCAACACCTGGGATTCTGAATGGGGTCCATCCAGAATCTACCAAAAGTTCGGAAATCTTACAATGCTTTCAGACCGCAAAACAGTGCCGGGGGTGCGAAATGAGTAATTTTGGGTCTTAGAAAAACACAACGTGGTCGGTGAAAAGGGGTGTTGAAATACCGTACGCCCGAAGTGTCAAGAGACGGTGCTGTACCACTGTTGGCACCATGAACATCCCATTGAAGTGCTAGGGTGGTGTCCTTGTCTTGGCAGTTGTGCAGTGTGTCAAGGACTGCGGACCATATGATGGTCTCAACATCCTAGAATTGGTAGCTGCTCCAATTATGTTCAGGCTTATGAAAGAATTCTTGAGGTATTGGATCAATTACATGGGGGAGATTTACTTTGCCAGACAATACTTACCTCAGATGAGTTGACCATGCCAATTGATCTGATTGCAAATGTAGGCTTCTTGATGTGACAGAGTCTAAGAAACAAGGCAAGGATTGTAGTTGAGGATGCCAAACAGAAAGTGTTATGGATACTAACATCTTTACTTCACAGAGTCTGCCCTTGCCAACTTGAATGCGTCTTAAATGAATATTTTCTGATTTTTATCAAATGTGAATGCGCGGATGTGTACAGTTTTATGTCCCCATAAATCGTACTAAATTCTATCTCTTTTGCGCACTTTATTTCACATTTTTAGCTTAAGAACTCGGCAAGATATTCATTAAACAAGTTCAGGCACCGCTTATCATAAGGTATTACTAACATATTCCGCTTATAGCTCAGCGACGGCTGACTCTATCATGCTGATCAATAGCTTGATCGATAGCCACGCTTCGGGCGTATCTTCTCACCGAAGATCGGCCCGATCCCCGGACTCCTCGCCAAGCTCCAGGCCAAGGATCAAACTGATCTGATTGACTGATCAGTTCTGATCTGACTCACACACTGAGTCAATCGACCCAGGAACCCTTAATTAGAAGGCTCTATGACTCACTGAGATGTTGGCTCCAATCCATGTATATAGTTCATATTATTAATATATCAAACAACCAATAGCATACACTGATCCAGTGATGCCACTGATCTACACCCAGTCATTACTCTAAACCATCCTGTATGGGGATAGGGTGATCCCCATATAGCCAGGACTCTCCTTAGAGATCGGTTTGGCATGACTGTCTCTATTAGGCTCACCCAGGCTTCCCTCAGGGTATAAAAGAACCCTGCAGGAGACCCTTGCAGAGCCACCTCCTCTTACTACCCACCTGATCGGTCTTGTGTGCTTTGGTTTGTATTTCTCTTATCTCTTATCTCTTGTGTGATCTACTGTATCTAATAAGTGGGAATCCTAGTACCTGATTAGATACATCTGTGTGATTCTGTATATATAGACTTGTGCTTAAGTTAGCGTATAAATAAGTACCTGCCAGTTGTGGGAATTAAGTACCTATTTGGTGTGAGGAAATATATGCATTAGGCGGACCCCATCCATCCATATTAAGCTATCGCTTAAGTATAGATTAAGTTTAGTAATAGTATAGTCCAAGCGACTAGGGCTGAACTATAATGAGTATATCTAAGGGAACCTGACCGCTGTAGTCTTGCTCTTTATATATTATATCAAGTCAGTTTACACTGTGAAAGGTTAAGACTATCTAAGTGTTACTTGATAATCTCTGAGATCTTATCTTAGCCTTCCTATCAAACTTAGGAAGTATTGTTTACTATTGTAGTACTAACCAACTACATTGCTTAAGCTCCAGATATCCAACTGTACTCCAACCCGTAACAGAAAGCAACTGAAGCCTCTTGCTTTTCAGTGGCAGCGGTTTTTTGGTCCTATGAGGCAGAATTATCTCTTCAGCGATGGGATATTGTGAATCAATTTTAGTAATCTCAATTATACTACAAAGGAAGAACAACTGTAGGAAGCATACCTATATACCCATATAGGGTCCAAGACACTCAGGGTTTGAGGTTAAGCGCGGTGCCTCTAGGAGGGGCTCTGGGGCTGGAAAACGTTGAAACTAGAGATGTCGTGCCAGTCTCTGTCTGCCAGAATTGGCCGGAATTCTGGCGCTTATTCTGGCATATTTCCGGCATGCAGGAGACGGAGATGGAGCCAGAATCAGCTCAGGGGTGCCGGAATTTTGCCAGACTCCGAGGAATTCCGGCGCGTGCAGGAATGCCGGAGTTCCTGCTCTAGCAGCTGCGGAGCAATTTTTAGAATTCATCGCAGCCGCTCTTAGTATACACCATTAAATGCAGAAAAATCACAGCTCTCCAGCGATATACTACACATAAGGTCACAGAATTCTATACGCCACATCGCTGGCTAAAGAAGTTCAGAAAATAATCAGGGGAAAGCGCACTTACAGCCCCTGTTTAATACTTCACCAATCTCTGTCGTAATGAGTATCAATCGATGCGTTTCAGTGAGGGGAATCCAATGGTACTATTCATCGGACATTTGGAACATCCTGCAAGAAGAAATCAGCGAAATAGGGGGGCTCAGCCCCTGAGGAGTGCCACAGGCACTAGTGATTCTAGCCGTGCAAATATCGCTCCCCCATGTTCAATCGGTGTGATACTTCTGTTGAATGCTATATACCAAGAATCAGCTTGTTTGGAGCATTATTAACTGACAAAACAGGGGGTAAAACACTTGCAGGAACATAAATCGCTTACCAGAGGCGATACCGAAACAACCAGGTTGTTTGAGCGAATTCCGATGAGACAGATCGACTCAGCGACCTTAAAAACCGTACTTTAGGTCCCTTGGTGCGTCTCAAATGTGCTGGACCGAGTGTTCTGTCATCACTGACCATGTTTGAGCCTTTGGTATGCAGCACGTGGGTGCATCATGCTTGGTTCACCTCGTTCCAACCCCACTGCCAAGGAGATAACGAACTTTCTGGAGGTTATCAGTGCTCAGGAACTCAATCGCATCACTAGTGAAGCCTGAATCTGCTTGGATACATGTGCATTCGGAGGTGCGCATGTTTATGAATATTTTCTAAGGATACATTGCACTGCGGAAGACGCTGCGGAATTTTCCGGCCTATACATTCTAATGGGGATTTCATCTCCTGAATTGTGCGCATTTAATGAGCCATTGAGCAGTATGTTGTGGTGGGTTTGAAATATGTCAAGTTTTCATTCCCCCTGTTTGAGATGTAAAAGGCGTCGCGCTTCACGCGCGCGGATAATTTATGTTTCACGTTATATATCATTCGGGAGTACTCATCAACGCGCACATTTTGAGCTATAAAACATTACGATCGGAGCATTTTTAGGGATCATCATATGCAGGAACTCCTTCACTCTGGCAGTTCCTGCAACCTTGACGGAATTCTGTACGGAATCCGGCTTACAGCAGACGGAGACAGAGCCGGAGCAGGAATTGAAAAAAAGCGCCAGAATCCGTATGCAGGAGACGGATTCCTGCATATTTCTGGCACAACATCTCTAGTTGAAACACCACTTTTCTCACCCATTCAAGTCGTATCAGAGCATTGAAATCATTCTGAAATAGCTTGTAGTATATAAAGAGGATGTGAGCCCTGCTTAGGTACTAAGAAATGACTAGAATTGTTATGATTTGATGTGAGAAAAATACTATCCTGGTGAATTGTCATCCAATTGATTTGGTCAAGAGCGCATTTGAAGCGCTCATTGTTTGGCACCTTTTCCATTGATACACCCAGCTCCAAGAATCAGGCTTGCGTGCCCCCCCTTTGATCTTTATTGGTGATTACAAATTTGTACACTTTGATCACAGAGGCGTTTCTGTTGGGGATTCAGTGCTGGAATTTCATACAGTGCAACCACATGTGGCGAAACAAAAACTAGGAACAAGAGAGAAAGAAATGCTACTCTCACCATACAAACCACAATGAAATGACTACAATGTGAGTTTGTATATGGGTGTATTTATTGGCAGATGGCTCACAATAAACTAGGCTACAGAATGGATTTTGACCCACACCTACCAGTACATACAGGCTACTCGAACAATATTGAAAACATGTGAGTGTTTAATATGTATGAGGGACAGCAAGCCTGTTTTTAACAATTCATTAGCATTTCTAAGGTTCCGGCCTACTACTCCAGAAAGAGCACAAACTGCCAGTTGAGCAGCTGATCATCAAGACTGTGAGTAGATAAGCCCAGATGCCAGATGCATTCCACAACCACCTATTGCTGGCCCTAGCAACCACGCACCAAATGAGCTTTCTGCTGTACATCAACCACTTGCAGGTCCAAGCAATGCACCAGTCTTGAGTAGTGCTCAGATAGCACAAAGAGCTTGCAGAGCCTGGGAGCATGCTGAAAAGGAGGTGCAACAAGCTGCACAAGCAGCTCCATTGATCCAGGTGAGAAAGTATTAGAGCTGCTGGGGAAATTTTCAACATCCAATAAATTTGGATAATGCTCCTCAAGCACAAGATGGAGGCCAAAGTAGAGGAAGAGGCAGAAGACATGGTAGAGGGCAGGGTGGATGGCAGGGTGGAGGACGGGTTGGAGGACAAGCCCAAGAGAAACCAGTGCCATGTGGTACAGTAAGAGGTAGTCCCAGAGGAAAAGGCAGAGGGAGAGGTCTTATACAGACTCCTCCTTGGCAGGTACCAGACAATGAAGGTAATGGGAATAACCAAGGAGATATAAGTGTGGATTAACAAGTAGAAATGTGGAATCTATTTATGTTTTTATTTTTATTTCAGATTGTTTGATAGGTACCAGCAGAGCAAGGCACCTAGGGTGTAGGGGAGAATGCAGGCCAAGACCAACTTGAAAACCAAGTAAGAGATACTTCCAAATAACATTACATGAAACTAAATACACCAGTGTAATTCGTATGTACCTCCAGGACAGATGGATGATTAGATGAAGGCTTGCAGGCCTGTGCTGCTGCAAAGGAAAAACACATACAAATTGTAGCTCACCTGAGTGCGCAAGGACAACGCAACTTGGACGGGATGGATATAAGCTGCACACATTGCTCAGCATTACACTAGTATGCTGAAAACCAAAAAGGCTCCCATGTGAATCACCCTATATTTGGACTTTGCTGTTGACATGGCAGAGTCAACCTTCCTCTGCCCTTGGTGTCCACCAGCTGAGCTACACCAGCTCTTTGTTGGCTCATACACACACTCCAAAAATTTCTTTGACAACATCTGCCAGTTCAACACGGCTGTTGTGTCATGAGCCAAGCACATGACTTCTTTCTTTTCTCATGGCTTACACGCTTTATAAGCCGCTACTTCCCTGTTTTCCACTTACTAAGACTGATTGGCGTATTAACTAAGCCTCATCATGGATGCTTACTGATCAAGGCTATCTTTAGCACACATACAACCTTCTTGGACTACTTTTAGCTACACCCTATCTTTAGATGCACCCTCTTTCAGACACACACACTATCTTTAGCTCATGTATTCTTGGAACTGTATGCACCATGTACTCATGAGTATAAATACCTGGTGTGCAAGCTGCTCTCAGACCAGCTTGCTGTACCTTGTCAATCTCCCCTCAAGGCTGATAACTACTAAGATACATATAAGAATTAATACTTCAGACTCAACTATCAGTACTAGGTCCTATTAACTTGGGTACTTAGTACATTCTACTTGCAAGCCACGAGTCCTTCACAGTCTCCACTGGAGACAGTTGCCTTTCAAGTCCTACTCGCAAGACAAACAGAGGACTATAGTCCCAAGACTAAGAGGCTTGACGCCCTACACTGAGCCCTCAAAAACACTTCAACTTCACAAAACACATTTGACCCACCACAGGCTGCTGCCACGCATCAGGCTAAGATCTGATGGCGCTACCATGGCATCAAGAATAGAAAGTAAACACCCTCAGAAACAAGGGTTGTGACATGTTGCATTTGCCTCCATGGGGTTTAAGGCCATTGAGGAGCAGCCAGCAGGCCAAGGCCCATACCTTTACGAAATTGGTGAAGAGGTTAACCACAGCTCTAATGATCTGATCTCTCCGCATGGTCAATCACCCACATATGCCCAGATCAACATCCATGACTCTCATGAAGAGGCTGCTCAGCTTGGGATGCAACAACGGGCCAACCCACAGTGCAACCCTGAACTCATGTGCATTCTTACTGCGTTTGTCAACAGTCATCACTGCTATGCAGACATGTAAAAGCGCATTGGGACTGAAATTAGAATTGAAAACACTGTTCAAGTATCTATGGTCATGCGTCAAAACCTCCATGATGAGCCTTAGATCCATAATGACCCTTCCACCAATGAACTTGCACTTATTGCGCCAGACAACACACTTGACTACCATCACATTAGTGTGCGCAAGAGATAGGATCAAGGTTTCCAGCAAATAGAACCCAGCCTATGCATGCCTTCACTATGTCCTACTCTCCATTCTTAGGGAGCAAGGATTCCAGCGTTACATCCCTCACTGAGATCTACCTTGGCCCATATCCCCGACACACCAACAAAGCACAAAACAACGCAGATGACGGTCAAAGTGAAAATGAGGGTGGTGCAGCTGCCTATCCTGCCAACTGTGGCCAGCAGAAATCTGTCTCTCAACTGGAGAACTACACATAATACATGTTTTTCACGGAAAAACAAACTGCAAATGATCACATGCCAGGTGAAGAGAAGACATTTTGTGTCATATTCCGTGCATGGCAGCTGTTTCGCCAGTTGATTGTGGATCTTTGGGCCATCATTGATTAAAGTAAGCTCATATGGTTCAGGATGAATCAGAATGCCATCCAAGCAGATCTCTACTCAGGAGTCATAGATGCACTACACAATGATAATTGTGAGCTTGGGAACTAGATTGGCACCATCCTACCTTCTACCTGTCATGGCAAGGCACAACAAACGATAGAGTCCTATCAAGATGCTCTGGCCATTGCTCACTACCTTGGACCTCCCCAGTTTTTTGTCACTATGATGGCAAACCCCAACTTGCCAGAGATCAGAAATGAGCTGTTACCTGGGCAAACACCTGATGATTGACCCAGTATATGTGTCCAAGTTTTTGAGCTCAAACGCCGAACCTTGCTTGATGATATGACACAAAACCTTGTTCTGGGCCATTGCATGGCTTACATCTACACTGTAGAGTGTCAAAAGCGTTGCGTGCCTCGCATGCATCTCTGAGTTTGGCTGGACAGTGCAAACCATATAGTTGAGGCTGCAGATGTTGCTGAATTCATCAGGGCTAAAATAACTGATCAGATAACTTATCCTGCTTTCTATGAGACAATAACCACCAGCTTGATGCACGGACTGTGTGGTGAGGAGCTCCCAAATATGCAATACTGGGATGGAGCTGAGGCAAAATGCACCAAAAAATTCCCCAAGACCGTTTTGCAAGCACGCCACTATGGTTCAAAATTCATATGCGCAGTACAGGCATCAAAACAATGGCAGACATATTGTCAAGCGCTTTGGTGGGAAAGAGGCTATTCTGGAGAACTGATGGGTAGTGCCCCTATATAGCAGGGCGCTTCAACTGTCACATCAATGTTGAAACTTGCTTAAGCATTACTGGAATCAAATAAATCTTCAGGTATGTGTACAGAGGGCGGGACAGTGCACCAATCTCCTGCATTCAGCATGGTGCTGAGGAGGAACAGCTGGACAAGCAAGATGAGATCAAAAGGCGTTTGGATGCGCGCTGAATCTCTGCATATGAGGCTCTTTGGCGTATCTGCAAGCTGTTGCTTCACAAGGAGGCTCCCAAGGTTCATTGCCTACAAGTTCATTTATAGAACCATGACGTTGTCACATTATAAGACAATGAAATCCTTGCAGATCCAGCTGCAAACTGCTGAGACACAAAGCTTACTTCTTTCTTTAAGCTGACCAACCACCAAAATGCAGCTTTCAAAGCTCTGGCCAACATTATACTCTACCAGGAAATCCCTTGAAAGTTCACCTGGGATCGGATTGTTCAAACTTGGAAGCCACGGAAAAATGCAGGTGGAGCAACTAGTCGCATGCACTTTGCAGGACCAAGTCGTGATGAAAGGTTCTACCTCAGAATCCCTATGACAGCTGCTTGCAGACCAACCTCCTTCAGTAACCTCCGAACCTATGATGGCCAACTTTTTCCTGATTTTAGGTGCTGCGACGTTGCACATGGTCGATTGGCAGATGACCCTGAGTGGTCTGGCTGTCTAACAAAAGCAGCTCACATGCAGACTGGGCGCCAGCTCCGGAAACTATTGGTGCTGATTGTAACTGCATGTGCACCTTGGGATGCAACGCAACTGCGGCTGGACTTCCCGGAACACGTTTGTAATTATCTCAGGCATTTGCTTCAGATACAACCTTGAAGGCTTGAAAATCCAGCTGAAGAACCTGTTTATGACTTTGGAGTGTGCTTGATTGGATGATTGGTGAAGCACACAGGCCTCATCATGCAATGACTAAACCTACAAAAAAACATTGGCCACTGGGAGCAAGATAACCATCAAAAACCATTAATCACCAGGCAAGTACAGCTTCAAGATGATCAGCCACCTGATGTAGCTGAGTTGCATCATAAACAATCAACAACAAACGACTTGCTGCTTTTGACAACATCTGCCACTCTGTTGCGGAGGACCAAGGTTGCAAATTTCTGTTAGATGGTCCTGCAGGCACTGGGGAGACATTCTTATATAAGGCTCTATGCTATCAACATTGCTCTGAGGATAAAATTGTGCTCTATAATGGTTTTTCTGGCATTGCTGCTCTCCTACTTCTGGGAGGCCAAACATCTCACTCTATGTTCAAAATTCCAGTTGAAAACCTTACAGAGGCTAGCAATTGTGATATGTCCAAAACCTCTGATCTAGCTAGCCTAATCCATCAAACAAGTCTCATCATCCGGGGTGAGGTACCAATGCAACATAAACATTGCGCAGAGGCATTTGATCGGACAGCACAAGACATCTGTGATAAACTGGAACAGCCATTTGGTGGAATCACAGTAGTATTTGGTGCGGACGTTTGACAAATCCTACCAGCTGTCCCACTTGGTGAACCGTGCGATATTATTGCAGCTTACCTGAAACGCTCACGGCTTTGGACCAACGTGCAGCAGTTGCATCTGACTCAGAACATGCGACTGCAAGGTGATCCTACTTCAGCAGAGTATGCTGCATGGCCGCTACAGATACGAGAGGGCTCAAGAATTGAAGAAGGTCACTCAAAAGAAGTTGAATTCTTTGCCAACATGTCCGGAGCTGTGCTCAGCTGATTGAAAAGGTGTACCCACATCTTGACATCCCTGGACAAGCAACTAATGAGTAACTACGTGACCGTACCATCCTAGCTGGGTAGAATGATGATGTTTTAATCCTGAACAGTGCAAGCCTTCCAGTTTCAAACTTGACCTTAAACGTAGATGCCCAGTCATGGTACTCGAGAATCTCTGACCATCTTAGGGGGTCTTCGATTGGGAAGCGCAGCGATTGCCTGCCTCGGCAAGAGACTGTTGGAGCTTTGTCTCTTGACAGGCACAGCTGCAGGTCAGTTCAACTGACCTGTATATCAGGATGAAAACATTGGCTAACAGACCATGTACTGTAGGCAAACAATATTAACTCCAAGCGTTGCTGTGCAAACCAAAGAATCTGAGTTTGGTTTTAATCTTAAGCAGTCCCAATTTTCCTTACCAGCAGCCTTTGCAAGGACTCTCGACAAATGACAAGGTCAATCAGTCACTAATGTTGGTTCAGGTTGTAAGCGCGCTATGTTTTCCACGCATGGTTGTATATAGCGATGTCTTGGTGAACTTCTGCTTCCTGCACACATATCTTCAACAACTCTGTCACTCCTGTAACTGAGCATGTTGTATATAGATCTGTGCTACAAAACTAAATATTTTCTGTTGAATGTACATTTTCTGTATTTTCTGTGTCTGAGCTGAATTGAACAAATCACTCCTTATCTAACCAATTGTGTGATGTTAAATGTTATTGAAACTGAGAGCGAAGCATGAAGCAAGCGCGCCGCAGCCACATCTGTGAATACAGCAGTGCGCTTGCGAGCTGCATATTCATAATAGTCATTTCAAATTGGGAACACTCAAAACTCAATATTACTCCTAAGAGAGGTCAATTGTGTTGAAAGGGGAAGTCCAAACGCCAGATGTGCACAACTTTGACACAAGCATCTTGAAGTTCAACAAGTCTAGCTTGCATGGACCAGGTGGGTACGGATGTAAAAGCAGGAATAAGGATGGTTATCCTAATACAAGTAACAACCAGAATAATTAGCCACACTAAGACTGGAAACTCAAGATGAAGGTAATGCCTGAATTTGATGAGGATCCAGATGTGCTGCATGAACAGCTGGACCAGATTCAGCACTCAAATGCTATGGGTCTAGATGAGAACCATAGCTTGACTCAAGCTATTCCATATAGATTCAAAGATGAAGCTCGGCAATGGTCATCTCAATTTCCTGAGGCTCAAATCAAAAATTAAGTACGTCAGGAGCTTGGCCACTCGTATGCAAATTACTCATAACTTTTGTTTGGACTCCTAATTGGATTGCTGCAGCCGGAAACAAAGCTTCCGCAGCCAAGTACAAATAATCAGGTTGTTATAAAGAAACTGCTGTACAGATTGCACTGAGCATAGAGGAACTCATTGACATTTTCAGAATTGGATTGATGTCAATGCGATAGCTGAAGTAGCTAGATCAGCACCCACTCAATTGCCCACCATGCTCATCCATAAAAATTCTGATGACTAGGGTATTCATGTCACAAGAAATAACTGACAAGAAAGAAGACTTGCTACAAGACCAGCCAAAGCATCACAGTTGTTGGCATGTCTCCTCAAACACTGTTAGGGAACTCACGATAGCCATCAAAGCAGAGAGGCATAAGCAACATAGCTACAAGGTTAACGCGTGTGCAAGAGATTCCCAAGGATTCGAATTCAAAGAAAAATAACCTGATAAACTCAAGCAATATAGGCGTCCTTCATTCCTGATGACTTTAATGTCTCCAAGCACAAGAAAGGCATTTCTAAGTTAAGAGAGATGAGAGATCGCATACATTCTGGTAGCAAGGTTCGTTATGACAAAGAATGCAAGAACAATAAGTTCAATGCTAGCAACGTTCAAGTTTACTTTGCACAAGCAACAGAAGAAAACAATCACGGTTTGCAGAACTGGAAGCCAAAGCTCCAGAATCTGAGTCGGAAATGTAGTCTGAAACCTTAGATGAAGAGAAGGATGTACACAGCTCTTCTAACTCCTGTTCTGAGTTGGATTTTAATTGATTCCCAATCTCCTGTAACATACGTAACTAGACACTTGGGAGTTGGTACAGGTTGTAAGAATGGATTAGCAAGGCACAATAGAGATGCTAACAATTAGCTGAAACACATCATTCAACTCAAGTATCACCCAGATATCAAGGTCTTAAACTCCAAAACTTACCCGATGTCATGAGCCAACTCCTGACATGTAGTTTGTATCGCTGTTCCTTTCCCCCTAGCCTGTGTATGCCTTGCATGGTGTTGCCATATATTGATTGTCTTTGCTTTGATTTTTTGTATATCTCCATTGCTTATGCGCTTGTGCTTGCCTGTGCTCACTTGTTCTTTGATTATCTTGCTTGTCTGGCCATGCATTTGTTCCCTCGCTTAGATACTTTGTAATAAGTCCAAAGTGATGATATCCAAATAATTCGTGAAGCATTTCTGGACTTCAGAACGCTCCACCTTGTCAATCTACCCATTTAACACTTGATTGGTTGACTTCAAGACTTGTTCACCACTCACTTCCCTCACAAGTCAACAGGGTATGACACCAGAGGACAAAACTAGTAACTTGAAGCAGGTGATGGATCGCCCTCCTGGAACTCATTTCTGAGGCACCAGACCTACTGTAGCTACGGCTAGAGTCAATTCTGAAAAACCAGCAGAGCTTGCTGTTGACTCAGGCTCTGACATCACACTCATCAGTCACAACTACTGGTCAAGCATGAATAAACCTCCCAAGGAGAGATAAGGTCAGACGATTGATCTAATTTATGTGACTGGTACAATAAGTTCAGCTGGATATTATAGGCCTGTTATTAATCTTCCCTATTAATGATGGACCTGCAGAAATGCATGTAGAAGCCTATGTAATGAAAGAAATGAGAGTACCTATCATCCTAGGAGATGACTTCACGAAATAGCACAGCTTTTCAATTGACAGACTGACCACTCCTGATAGAATCATCTTTGGCTCAACTGAAAAGCCTGCTGCAGTGATCAAATTGGAGCCAGAACCCAGAATAGATGAAGCAGAAATATATTCCGAGTATAACAGACCAGACTTCACATCTAACCTTAAAAGTAGGCCTTCAGAAGGAGAAAATCCGCTAAAAAGAAGAAGCAAAGTAACAGACCAGCAGGAGCCATTCCTGTCAAATTGGAGAAGAATGTATACCTTACACCTGAGTCTCCGACTTGCGTTGCTGTGTAAGTAGACTTCTCTGGAGACCAAGAAGAAGATTTTGTTGAAGAAAGATTAGAATCTCACTTCAATTCTGCTGACTTCTCTGGAACATAAAAATGCATTACAAGTCCTTACAATAAATCTGTACAGATGGCTAATCCCCTCACAAGCAAGTGCATTTACCCAAAGATCATGTGATAAGACATATGCATGACGCTAAGATTGCATTGGATACAGATGATGATCCATTTGAAGGGGCCACTCCAGAAGGAGAAGCGAGAGCGCCTCTGGTTAACTTGCTCAGGCAGGAAGAGAAAGTCCCTCCTCCAACTGAAGAAGAGATTTAACTCCCTGATCAGCCAGAGAGAGGTCCCAAGACGGCTGAACTACCTGATCCTGAGCATGTACCGCAGGATAGGATGTTGTCAGAAATCAATTGGGGGGCAAGAAACTCTTACTCCTCAGCAGAAAAGGGCTTTAGGGAAAGTTGTCCAAGATCATTATAAAGCCTTTGGACTAGATGGACAACTAGGCCAGTATCCTTAAGGCATCGAGACACCTTTGAGATCAGGAATCAAAGAGACATAATTAGCTGGCTATAGAGGGGGTGAAGAAACAGGAAAGGATATTAGAAATCAAGTGCAAGAATGGAAGTGCATAAGGGTGATGTAAGAATCCAAAAGCCCTTGAGGTGCACCGGTCCTTGTAGTATGGAGCCTTGCATGTGTATTGACCATAGGAAGTGTAATACAGTGGTAATCCCTGATGAATATCCTCTACCTGATGCTCAGGATATCCTTCATATCCTTGCAGGAGCTCAACATATATCAACTCTAGATGCATTGACAAGTTTACTCCGCTTACACTTGAGGAAGAATACCAACCTATAGCTGCATTCAGATGTGTTGAAGGACACTTCTGATACAAAAGAATGCCATTCAGATACAGAAATAGACCACCTGAGTACCAAAGAGTATTGTTGAAGACTCTAGCCCTGTTTCTGTGAACTTTTGCAATGGTCCACATCGATGACATTGTTATCTGCGGTGTTGCGACTCGCACAATGGTCACAATGTGTGAAGAGAATATAATGCAGATTTATAGCATTTTCTCCATGGTCGAACATGTTATAATTAAGGTCATGTGACTTCAACGCTTAACCAGATGACATAATTTGCTCCAACAACATCTCTCCCTAGTCTCTGCACAGCCCGTCTTGTAGCCACACTTTCAGTTTGCTAAAGGATTTGACCGCTTGTTCCTCGCATCAAATCCCGTGATGACCTCGAGTCTCCAGACGGTCTGTAACGAAATCTTGGGGCACACACAGGACTCAGCGAAATTTCGATGCTTTGCAGATAACACTATTTGATTAGTGTAGATAGTAATTGAACTGTACACATTGTTTCAATCAAGTCAACCTGAATGGTGCAGGTACTTGCTCTTTGCATCAATCACAACGTTGAATGCATCGGGTTCTTTGTTGGGATCCATGTCTAAACCCTGGGTTTCTTGTAAGGCAGGCGGTTATTAATAATGTATCGAAAGCTAGCAGCTCAATAAAAAGGAGCACACCTTGAAGTTCTGATTTGTCATCGGCATGTCTGCTGTTGTGCACACACAATCCCTGCACTCCAAAACAAAACTATTCAAACGTTTTGATAGTGGAGTTATAGGCTAGCAGAATCAGGTATAGCCATATGTCTCAGTTGATTATGAGGAAGATATACATACCCATCAGCTTTTGAGAACTCAGAACAAGCACATCCTTCACCTGTGGAGCACGATCAGAGAAAAAGCAACTCAGGTCATGAGTATGAATATGATTGTTGCTCAGATGTTTGAGTACCGCCTCGAGGTCTGGCTCTAGGTTTGGTGAGGTGTGGTGGCTTGAGTCATGAGGAGCCAGCGAAGAGTTGACTTGGTCAGCAAGTTCCTGAAGCATCATGATGCAGCTTGAAACGTTTTCAAGCCGCGTTCATGAAACTTTTGCACCACGAGCTTTGTAGACGACCTAATAGGGCGTCAGAAGCAGAGGAATGAAGGGTGTACTATAACACCTTAGTCCAGTGATATGCTCTTGGAGCAAGTCTGTTTCCTGCCCTCCGTTGCTTTTACCTGACATATTGACCAGCATGTTAGAAAGTATTAGCTTGCTGGTGCATGTATTAGATTAGGTATTCTTCTTTAGTAAAGACTTGAATAACTTACCAAAGGGGTTGGGCCATGCTTGACGTGAATTATGGCGAAGTTGCATAAGCTCAGCTGCATATTGACCTTGACCGGCGCCTCTGAGGGAGATGGACCAGAACTTTGATATAAATTTGATTACAGCCATATCTATGCATTTAATCGAAGCCACAAAACTCCAAAAAACAAGAGCACCGCAAATGCACAAAATGTTATTTTGTAGCACGTTGTCTGTGCCTGCTTCTGCAGGCATGGTGTGATGGGTAACAGCCGTCAGAACAGTTGTTTCATTCAATCCCAAGCTTTGTCTTCCTTGATTCCGTTTGGCTGATTTCCAAAGTTGTGCGGAGAGGAGCACGCAGCCTCAATCTGTTGAAGTCAATGTCGTGAGTCTTCATTCTATAGCTCAAAATGTGCGCGTTGATGAGTACTCCCGAATGATATATAACGTGAAACATAAATTATCCGCGCGCGTGAAGCGCGACGCCTTTTACATCTCAAACAGGGGGAATGAAAACTTGACATATTTCAAACCCACCACAACATACTGCTCAATGGCTCATTAAATGCGCACAATTCAGGAGATGAAATCCCCATTAGAATGTATAGGCCGGAAAATTCCGCAGCGTCTTCCGCAGTGCAATGTATCCTTAGAAAATATTCATAAACATGCGCACCTCCGAATGCACATGTATCCAAGCAGATTCAGGCTTCACTAGTGATGCGATTGAGTTCCTGAGCACTGATAACCTCCAGAAAGTTCGTTATCTCCTTGGCAGTGGGGTTGGAACGAGGTGAACCAAGCATGATGCACCCACGTGCTGCATACCAAAGGCTCAAACATGGTCAGTGATGACAGAACACTCGGTCCAGCACATTTGAGACGCACCAAGGGACCTAAAGTACGGTTTTTAAGGTCGCTGAGTCGATCTGTCTCATCGGAATTCGCTCAAACAACCTGGTTGTTTCGGTATCGCCTCTGGTAAGCGATTTATGTTCCTGCAAGTGTTTTACCCCCTGTTTTGTCAGTTAATAATGCTCCAAACAAGCTGATTCTTGGTATATAGCATTCAACAGAAGTATCACACCGATTGAACATGGGGGAGCGATATTTGCACGGCTAGAATCACTAGTGCCTGTGGCACTCCTCAGGGGCTGAGCCCCCCTATTTCGCTGATTTCTTCTTGCAGGATGTTCCAAATGTCCGATGAATAGTACCATTGGATTCCCCTCACTGAAACGCATCGATTGATACTCATTACGACAGAGATTGGTGAAGTATTAAACAGGGGCTGTAAGTGCGCTTTCCCCTGATTATTTTCTGAACTTCTTTAGCCAGCGATGTGGCGTATAGAATTCTGTGACCTTATGTGTAGTATATCGCTGGAGAGCTGTGATTTTTCTGCATTTAATGGTGTATACTAAGAGCGGCTGCGATGAATTCTAAAAATTGCTCCGCAGCTGCTAGAGCAGGAACTCCGGCATTCCTGCACGCGCCGGAATTCCTCGGAGTCTGGCAAAATTCCGGCACCCCTGAGCTGATTCTGGCTCCATCTCCGTCTCCTGCATGCCGGAAATATGCCAGAATAAGCGCCAGAATTCCGGCCAATTCTGGCAGACAGAGACTGGCACGACATCTCTATGTCCGCCACACCAAGCCCAACAGATGCCGCTTTCCTGCAAAGCTCTTGAAGACAAGCAGTATCACTTTTTTTCCCTTTTGAGTCTGGAAACACACTGTCACAAAGCTTGGATATATCAGATTCCAGCAACACTAATTTGTGGAGGGACATGTTGGCTAAATGATGACAAGGGCAAGTACAAGAACAAATGATGTCTCCATGACAAAACCTGGCTCAAAGAGGGAAAGGCTACAATGAATTCGCTTTCCCTGCTCATGTGACCACCATCATACTAGCCCCCTTATGCTACCAATACAATTGAATGAGATATCAGACTGCAAATATATTGGAAGTAAGTACATATGATTCTTGCTACCGAGATGGCCAGCCTATGCCTGATTTGTCTGCCTCAGATTCCACACTGTGTGAGCATCTTGTGGCCAAGATACGTGAGATGACAGGCATGAAGCTCGAGACTTTCAAGTCAAAGTCACGCAGGCTGTCCTAGAAGGTGTTGTGACCCGCACAACGGACACAGAACACAAGGGTAATTTAATACTGATTTATAGCATTTCCTCTAAGGTCGTACATGCTATAAACAAGCTCACGTGACCTCGGCGCTTATTTGCTGAAGAAGCGTTTAGTGTCCGAGAGCTATGAGGAAGGTCACGTGACCTTGGCGCTTAGTTCAGCGCTTATCCAACTCGCTCCTCAAACTTCTCTCCCTTGTAATGAGGAGCGAGGAGCGAGTTGTCACGTGACCAGTCGGTAAGCGCCGGCGCTTAGCTCGGCGCTTATCCAACTCGCTCCTCAAACTTCTCTCCCTTGTAATGAGGAGCGAGGAGCGAGTTGTCACGTGACCCGGGCGCTTAAATCACGTGACCTTCGGACTAAGCGCGGCTCTATAAGATTCAGAGCCGCACAAACCTAAGAGCGAGTTACATAATGTGTAAACAATGTCACATGACCCCCTAACACTATCATCACATACTCAAATGGATCACGTGACCCGTAAACAACTGCGGACTGCGCCACAGCAATGACTCATACCTTCGCACAGGGTATATAAGACGATGAAGCAAAGCTAGGAGCCCTAGTTTGCTTTATCTCATCCACCACCGGACTCGTACATGTAAACTACAGATAGACCACCAAATAAACAAACTACCACACAACAAACGAACGTAGCCACTACTTAAGGACAACAAAGGAGAGAGACAACAGGGTCCTGACATTATAAAGCAAACTTACTACTTAACTAGTGGCGTAACACAAGTATTTTGCACAAATACTAAGGGCTGAGTACAAGGAGATACCGACCAACCTCTGCGTTACATAAGAGAACAATAGGAAACTATGGCGCAGCAGAACACAGGAAGAATAACAAGAGCTATGAGCCAAGCATCAAATGCACCACCACTAACACAACCAACTACTGTACCCCTTTCCGCAGATCCAGCAGACATCACGCTGCCAGGGATGCCTGGAGGAATGCCTCAAGATCAACCACAGATAATACACCCCCGTCCCCAAAGGACTATACATGTCCCAGATAGCGTGCCATCAAATCCCACACGGGATGACTCAGTTGACGAAGTGGATGAAATGACTCGTATATTACAGGAACAAGGGGAGGAAGTCCTCTCGGACCAACAAACACAACCACCCCTTACCTTTGGAGATCAGGAAGGTAACGTAACCCAGCAAGCGCCCGGGGAACAAATCCTGGTGCCCCTAGCAAATAATCCTATATGAACAATTGCAGTTGCATTACAACAAGGACTGTCCACTCTTAAGAGTAATGTCCTAAGGGAGGTACAAAAATCCATTGAAGCAACGGAATCCAACAAAAGACTGATTGAAGCGCAAAGGGAGTTATGCGAAGTAACCCAAGGGGAGGCCACCAAGGCAGTAAACAACGCATATGTGGCGGCAGAAAGGGCTAGCAAGATAGAGCATATCACAAAGAACCTAACCGGGCAAGTAGAAGGACTAGAAGCAACACTCAAGGAGCTAAATCGGACACTGCAAGCTCAAATGGGAGTGAACAATAACTCAAACAATTGGCTCATACATTTGGAAGAATTAGGGGAGACGATAGAACAACGAATCACAGACCTGGTCAACAAACAGGAAGGAAAGCCCGATCAGGGACCCAAACCTCAAAGAACCCCTTATTCTGGAACACAAGGACCGCAAAGAGAACCACAAAACCCTCCATCCAGGTCACGATCACCGTCCCTAGAACCCTTTGCCCATAGGTCATTCCAAAGGGAATCTACGGTTCAGCCAACCGCAAGGCCGGAAAGAAAAGGGAAAGGGGAATCGGAATCGGACCAAGAGGAACCTGAACCAGAGAGACCATCTTTCTTGAATCAAACAACTACAGCTGGAAACACAATTCCCAAGGAAGCCCGAACAAAGAAACCAGAAGCCTTCAACGGTAGGAAAGGCAAGGAAGCGGAAAACTTCATTATGAAAATGGAAATCTACTTCAATGATTACGAAGAAGGGACCTCTGATGACCGAAGGAAGATCACTAACGTACTGATGAACATGTCAAATGGAGATGCCGCAAATTGGGCACAACCATTCCTGCACAAACTATCTTCAAATGAAAGACACCCTACCTTGAAATCTTGGACCAGTTTCAAGAAGTCCTTTTTGGATGACTTCTCAGACCCAGTAAAGAAGGAAAGGGTAATCCGGGAACTAAGCAAGCTTACACAAACAAAAAGCGCACAAGCCTACGTAACCCAATTCAGGACCTTGCAACAAGAAGTAGACTGGAATGAAGAAGCGCTTATGGATCGTTTCAAAGAAGGTCTCAAGCCTGAAGTCAGGAAGGAACTTCTGAGAATTACAATGCTGATGGATGACGAAAAACTCAATCTGGAGGCATTATACAAGGTAGTGTGCAAGCTCGACGACATGATATATGCAAATCAGAAACTCAACCAGCCCAATGCTGGATCTTGGTCATCAACATGGAACCCCTCAAGGGCAAACACACAAGGGAACAAAAATCCAATCAATACTCAGAAGAGTAGGTCCAAAGCCAAACAAACAACAATGGTACGGATACCAAAAGAGGAAAAGGACCAACGCAGGAAAGAAAGGCTCTGCATCAAGTGCGGTAAAGCAGGACACGTCATGAAAGACTGTCGGGGTCAATGGACCTATAACAAAACCAAGGTGCAAGGGAAGGCGAGTACTGAAAAAGAGTCAAATGAGCAGGGTTCCAAATCCGAGTCGGAAAACTAGAAGGGTCAACTGAATCCGTGTCAGAAGACCCAAAGAAAAGGACTCTGACTGATGTATATTACCTTAAGAAGTCAAATAATCAATCCATAATATATACATCAGTCGGAGGAATCATGGAACCAGCCAAAACACTTATTGACTCAGGGTCATCACGTAACTTCATCAATAAGGTTTATGTGAGAGAAAAGAACATACCAACCGCAAAGCTCGCCAACCAGAAGTTGGTAATAGCCATAGATGGCAAAGAAATTGAAGACGTGATATCGGAGAAGACAGAGCTCCAGATTGAAGTAGAAGGTAAAACACTAAAATGTGATCTATATGTGATGCCCCTAGGGGATACAGAGATCATATTAGGCAAAGACTGGCTAGACGAAGCGGAACCAGTCATTGCGTGGAAAGATCTAACCATAACATATAAGGACCACATTTCAGGAAAGGCAGCAACAGAAGAACCAGTGATACCAAAGGAATTTGCAGACTTCCTTGACCTCTTCCAAGAAGAGGGTTTCAGAGAACTACCCCCACACAGAGAAGAGTTTGACTGCGCAATCGACCTAATAGAAGGAGCAGAGCTACCAAAACCGGCCAAGACCTACCCTATGACACCAGCTGAATCGGAAGCTCTGGAGAAATATATAGAGCAAGAACTAAAGGATGGGAAAATACGGAGAAGCCAATCTAGTATGGCAGCACCTTGTTTCTACGTAAATAAGGCAGACGGAGGTCTCAGATTAGTAGTAGACTACCGGAAACTGAATGCCATCACCAAACCATACAGGTTTCCCATGCCAGTACAGACCGAGCTTCTAGAACAGTTAAAAGATGCTAAGATCTTTAGTAAAATGGATATTAGATGGGGATTCACTGAGGGAAGCCAGGGCCTTAACCTAACTACTGGCCGGCCTTTGGAACAAATAGGGTGTCTTGTCAGGCCGTTTTCCTTGTACGACGTCGCCTTTTGCCACCTTCCGGGCCCCGAAGTTCTTTCTATGTGGCCCCTTAAACAGCCACGAGGCCTTCTTGGCCATCAGCAGGCACCGCTGGGACTCAAACTTAGTTTCCGGCATGTTAAGAGATCTAGCGGGTCTTCCAAACAAAGACCACGTGTACTGTGGTTGGCCTCAAGGCCCCGATGGTCATGTATAACAGGAAAATGACAGAACTACCGTACCAACATGATAGTAGCAACGCGAGTAGAAATTAGATGCATATAGGGGTCGGTTGACGTCACCACCTAACTAATTATCGTCCAGATCTTCCCCCTCCTCATCACGAAAGTTGGTGCGTGCCCCATCCCTGCTACAATCGACAATAGCCCACTCGCTGTTGTTGATCTTAACGCGCCCAACTACAGCCTCGATAGTTGCGATGTGGAACAAATTGTCAGAGTCCAACCTACGATAGGTAACTGAGGGCGTTTCGGGATCTGTAGCGTCCACGCCGTTGGTATCCTTGCACAACTCAACGCGTGCTAGAAGAAATGGCTTCCGGATGTCATTCCTGGGTACAGTTCAGTATATATCGGGGGATTGGTGTAGGACGGATCATACTCAATGTCTTCAATAAACTCGATATAATATATATTCATGAGCCGACCATAGTAGACAACCTCGATTGGAACATCGCTTCCCAGTATATCCGAAGCATTTTCGTCGGGGACCAACGTGAGCTAAATTAAAATATATGAACAAGTTGAAAAGGGTAAAAACAATGTAAACTCTCACGCGTACAAACGAGTTATCTCGCGCCCCCATCCTGGACCGTTTTGCTGTGTCGACGGCGCTAACTGTGCGGATTCGGTCGCCATCATCCGCCATACGAAAGCGACCGTAGCTGACCAATGTATCCAAGTCGATGCGGGCTCGAAGATCTTCTGGAGTGAATTGGCGGCCCGCATATGGGACCCTGAAGTACCGGAATAGCAAACCTTTAAGTCGCCTATCAGCCTGCACGTTCCTCCTGACTGGAAGTCCAAGGATGATATTGTTGACTTGGGAGAAGTGTCGGTCAGGAATTAAATGGAACAAGCTGAAATACTCACATGCCGGGTGCATAAACTCATGCTCGGAGAGTCTTTCGCCGCCTTCGTATCTCCACTTGACTGTTGACCTGCCGGGTCGTGGGAGTCCATGTTTGAAGCATACGGCTTGCATCTGTGCTCGCCGGAGAACCCAGTTATCGATCTGTTCTCCCGGTTGAAGTCGATTCTTCACGGCTCGTAAAACAAGTCCACAGAAGCGCTCCGTACCAAATGCCCAGGAGTAACAAGGTGGGCCAATATGCCGAATATAGTGTACGATGTGTAGGAGTGCATGAATTGTCAGTGGGCAGGCGCGGAGACGTTCGTAGTCATGCTGATAATAGTACCTGATGGGCATGTAAGAATATATGATATGAATCGAAGTTATAGCTTACCTCTCGTATTCAGTTACCCATCGTACTACCATTTCTTCAAGTTCGCCGACTTCTTCGCGAGTAATTGAAAGTTTGACTGACCGAAGAACTATCTCTCGCGAGAGTAGATAATGGCTAGAGCATGTTAGTTCTGTGGATTTAAGAGATGTAAAACTGGGGGGCTCACTCGTAGTATGGCTGGTTCAGGCGATCCTTAAGGAGAATCGGCCCCAGGTACTGCCACCAGAATGAATACGCCTCGGCCTTGTATAGGTTCTGGTCTTTCGCGATGTCAGGCAACGTCCCAACAAAGCGATATGGGATCAGTGCCCCAGCCTGTGCTGTCAGCTCGCCGATCTCATCCCATAAACCAGCAGCTAACTCGTAGTTCCCAGTCCCCTGATCAAGCTGCTTAAACTTACCCGTCCAATGAGCAATCATATTGGGGACGAGGTTCTCGAAAAATAGATGCATCAAGTCGTACGGCGCACAAGTGCCAAGGTCGATTGATTTCAGTTGTGCGAAAATCAGCCTCGAGTTGATTCCAAGATCTTGCGCAAGCGCCGCACGACGTGGCCCATCAAGTTCCTCGAGCAAGCGGTAATGTTCGAGGAAGAGGTTGTGGTCACGTGGTAGCAGGAGAGCAGGCGGCAAGCCTTGTGCAGCACCAGGGCGGGTTAGGGGGGTGTAGTAAACGGTCGTTCTTGGGTATCGATACGGAATACCCTGTATGTAGCACGATCGGCAAGGAGATTTCCCGTTGTGCCCTTTCAGAGCTAGCATCTTAGTCACGGCTGGGATATCTCCAATCAAAAGTAGCATAAACGCGCGTAATATAAACTGCACACCCATCCCCTCGTATTCAGGCCCGACCTGTGGAGGAAGCTTCACAGATTCAACACCTTCCTGCAGCACCAAAAGTTCGTCGAGTAGTGGGACTAGGAAGGAATTGAGATCCTTGCACTGTTTCGGTCCAGGAATTACACCGACGCAAATGATGTTTTCGAGGCGCGTTCGGTACCTAGGATGCAGGTTGTAGTTAAACACAATGATGGGCCATGCAGTAGAGAAACCCCGCCTACGGCGCTTGAACATGGAGAACCCGTCGGTTCACACTCCGAGTGCCAAATCCTCCGGGTTGTCGAAAAAGCAATAGTCGCTGTTAGGGTTGACCCGTGTGTTGCGCAATGATCGGTAGTGTTCACCGTCAAACACATCTTCGTACACATTCGGGTCGTAGAGCTCTTCGGCGGTGACCCTATACGAGAGCTGCTCGATCATCTCCCGGCTCCAGAACAAGGCTTGAAGTTGCGGAATTAGGGGGGTGTAGTGAAACGAACGTCGAGGTTGGCCAGAGGGGTGTCGCCTAGGTTCTTTGCAATATGGGCACACGTCCGCGTCAGCGTACTTCCCAAGAAAGCAGATACAGACATTAACGCAGCAGTCAAAGGCAGATATTTTGATTTCGGAAAGATAGCCAAGTCGATGGTGGGCAACGTAACTGCTCGGAAGACCAAGTGCCTCACAAGGACCGAATCGAAGCTCGTCCCAAGTCTGGCGCGACAGGCCAGTGCGAAGATGGATAGCCAGAAATTTGAGCATATTGATGTCCCGCTCTCGCAACCGGGCATCATCTAATGCGACAAGTCAGTGCAGATAACAAGCAGGTGCAGAGAGAGCATACACAGCTCGACGAGCTCCTGTTCGGCTAAATTGCCGAGCTGCTCTTCCATGGCGGCGCGTATCCCGGCCGGTCCCATCTCAAACTCGTAAAAGGGATCAATATCTTCATTGGCCTCAAAGTTTGCGTGGCCGGGTGGAGGGTGCTCGTCGTCCGGGTTGCCATCGATTGGTTCGGGGGGATTAAAGTGGGCATCCTCATCTTCAGATCCATGCTTGCTGCCCTGATCGGGCCAATCGTGAATGTGTAGCAATGGAGGGTTACGGCGTACACCGTGTGCAGGTTCCGGGTCTTTGTAGTACAAGTATCAGCTTGTATTTGAGTTCAATACAAGTCGGGCTAGACGTACCTGGGGGTGGAACTGGCTGGCCGTTGTGGTCGTCCGGTTGACCAGCAAGTAACTCCACCCCTACAACAGATTGGTTGATGAGCATGTGCGAGTTGTAACAAATTTGATCACTTACCTTCAGGCTCCCCAGCGTACAACGCCGCTCCCTCGTTGACCAAACCATCATCCCCATCATCCCAAGCTAGTCCCGCATTGTCCAAGTTCATTTCAACGTCGACACCATTGCCCGGCTCTTCGTCGCTTTCTACCGCATTGTCGCTCCCGGCGCCAATGCCATCTACGTTGTTGCCGTTGCTATCGTTGTTGTCGCTGTTGCCGTCTCCTCGATCGAGCTCGTCAGGACCTTGAAAGCCAGCAAAGATCCGAGCACGATGACGAGCACGTTGCCGTGCTCCAAGTAGTTTGCCGCAGCAGTGGCAAATTTGCCGTTTATTTGGAGGTGGTTCATCGTCAACATCCATGGCGGATGGGCAGAGAGAGTAGGGAGAGGGACATTTTATGACGGAAGTAGACGAGTGCTGGCCAAGGCGCGGTCACGTGGTGATCACTGATCCTCCGCCTATCCCTAGCACTATTCGCGTACCCACTTCCAGCCATCCTGTCTGGACTCAACTCCCTTCGCTCCCTGAGCGATCTTTGTATGCACTCAGTTATCACTGGTATCTAGCTCAGGAGTGCAAATATCATCGCGGTTGCTGGGTCCGTTGACCCGCAGCCAACCAAAAACGTACGTATTTTGGTTGTAATGAGCCATTCTGGGCCCAGGCTAATCTCGCTAACCCATTCACTTCTCATACCCTATCGTTAAATCAACTACCTCGAAGCATGGGCTGACAACGTGTAACCCATATTCTCGGCTCTATCGTCCACCTTGGCCACTCTCACCCACTTGTGTAATTGGCTAAGTACGTACAAAAGTATATACTGACTGACAAGAGCTAACAATGTTTCTTACTCTGTAGTATAAGCTACGCACTTCTATCGATGCGGCAGCATCAAGAATGCCTTGACTCCTTGATCGGAGATCTAGAGAGTTCTCGAGTGCTCAGCCTCGCCTTGCCTCAGCGAGTAGGCGTGGCTGACATCAGGCTATTGATATACTGGTACGTACGTACTTTGCCTCCCGTCTCTCTCTCTTTCCTGATTCCTTTGCATTCCCTCGTCCCCTCGACTTGAGGATGGTGCGATACAAGGTACCTTGTCATCAATGGCTACCTGTACAGGGCAATTCTCGTCCTCGTTTATTGTGAGCTGCTTACACGCTTCCGTTCATACGCCCGCCCTCACTCTCAATAGCCCGACCACGTTGATTCTACAGGAACCGTTGAACACCAAATACAAGCTTGTATACTACACTATCTGCGCTCTACCCCCAACTCAAACTATCCTTATCCCTAGCCGTCACCAACTGCTTGATGACCCTTGGATGCCCTGCCTTGTACCCTCCGTTCCAACGACAAGCCAGACTACTCGTACTTGCACAAGCTTTTCCGCGACCTCTTTGTTCGCAAAGGCTACCAGTACGATTGGTTGATCGACTGGAGTGCCCAGAGGCCAGGCAGCACCAACAACCAATCAAGCCGCCGCAAGGCCGTCGACAAGGAGGGTGGTGAGCCAAAGCCCTCGGATCGGATGTTAGGTGCGAGCTCACCACGTCAATCCTGCACACCACCCTCCCCCCTCCCCATATCTGCTTGGTGCTCAATCGCTATATCCACTCTGCTTTTAGGTGAGTGTAGCTACATCTGGTACTGGGCATACTAAAGCGACTTTTTTAGACTCTTTAAACACCAGTTAACGCCTTTTACCCCGACAAACCCCTATCCCATTGTGCACTGTTGACTCGTCTTCATGCTGTATCATCATACCTGTCATACATTCTGACCGTGTCGTTACACCCTTAACAATTCACATTCGTTACCATACTAGATATACATAAGACTCCCTGAACCATCCAACAAGGTCGGACGTGTTGGCCCAACAGTAAATGTCGGGTGTTGTCACATGCACATGTCGTGTCGTCTCAGATCGCACTCGACCGTTCTTGTTCATCTTGATTATGGTTGACTAGGTTTACGGATTGTGCCGTATCTCATTGGCACTGGTTGGATGAAAAACAGCAGTGTTAAAGTACGTATTATTATATATGTAGAAACCCAACGATCGCGCACTAAAATCCAACCATCTAGATTACTGAGAAGGATTGCGTCGTGTGATTGGTTTACTCACCACGAGGTATGTGAAGATCCATTTAGAACTTTCAGATCTTGGCTTTGTCTGACAACCAACAAGTTATGTACATGGGCTGGATCGGATCGGCCGTCGACCCATAAACCGCGAGTTTACGTTACGCTTTGAGGTAAGTGGATCTGCGGAACTACCAAATCTGTTCGCAATTCTGATGACCTATGATCTGGCTCGCACTCTTCTGGAAAGTTTATTTGAATATGCAAGCAATAACTGCTTGCTGCATGCTTTAGACATGCGGTACACATCATTACCCTGGTGCCCTGTTTCCAGTCGGCGGATAGGTTTTATAGCACGCAAGGTGTGTTGAACTAGCTCATTTGTGTTTGTCTTTTATCCTACCAGGCATATCACTCTATCTCCATCTTGCAAGCTCATGAAACAGACGAACAACCTGGGTAATTTTTCAAAATGCGAGCGTCTACTTCCGACCCAGGCAAAAACGGAGTACGTGAACAATTTGCTTTCTGTTATTTTTGTATTATTCACTTGCCTCAATCCCTAGAGCATTATTGGAAGGCCGCATTAATCGGACCTGTAAGCAAGCAGTCTGTATTGCTCTGATTTTTTTTCGCTCACATATCTTTGAAAGATGACTCTACGTGTGATTGTTCCCCCCCAACAACGAATGTTGGCTCTCACCTTGTCACCCGGCGCCCAGCTTTCGTGCCGCATATCAATCACTTTTATGCAGATTCTCCGCCGTACACCCTCCTTCATCGTGTGTCTGCTGTCAGTTCAGCTTTTTGCGCTATTGGTAGCAACTGCCGGCGTTACAGCGACCTGTGGGCCACAATACGTGTTACCGTCACTCATGCCCACAACCAGGTAGTATACAATTACCCTTTTGATCGGCGTCCGTGGGTGACGATGCACAGACGGGGTCGCTACGTAGAAGCCGAAGATAACACTGAAACCCACTGAGACATTGGTACGATTATTCGCTCAACTTGAATTTTGCACAGCTAACTCGTAGTTTTTCGGGCTTATCCTAGCACATCTTTACTCATCGGCCAACCCGATATCCCCCTTCTCACTTTCCCTGATCATTCATACTGCGTGTTCATGGTTGATCCTCGCAATGTTTTTGCTCAATTCATCGTGTTACGTAGTCCCGTCCTTGTTCAATTCAGTGTTTTTCTGCCAATCACAAATGTAACGTACGAATTCATATGTTTCCAGCCGCAAATTGCTGGCCTAAATACATGCTCAAGACGTACGCAAACTTTAGTTTAGGCAACTACCCCGATCAGTTCGTGTCCAAATTGAGGTTATGACCCACTGTTTTGGCTAGTTCAAACCACTCTTGCCTTAAAGTGCCGCTTCTCTCAGGGTTCACACTTGTCCAGGTTGGCCTTTATCTTGAAACAACCACGGTGTAGTTCGTTTGTCGTCCCACTTGCCCCATAGGACAGCGATGGAAGGGTTCGCCTCTGAACTTGCCATGTTGCAGGCTATTGCCAGCAAGCTCGGTATGTATGATTCAGAATTGTCTGCTGTCAATGCTGATGTTATTGCTAGGCATGTCTCTCGTACCAACCAGCGAGCCTCCTGCCACCCCTTTGGCTGGCAACGTGGCTCCGCCTTATGCCCCGGCTGAGTCTGATACCCCTTCTGTTCTTGAGAAATCTGACAAACTCCCGCCGCTTGTTAAATCAAAAAGCAAGAATTTGGATACGGCTGAGTCCACTCAACCACAGGTGTCGCGTGCACGTCCCAAGCCGCGCTCAGCTTCGGGTCAGGTTTCCCAAGCCTACGTCGATTCTCTGGCCGATGCTGCGGGCACCGTCACTGGTGATACCCAGACCTTTGCAGCACCATCTGACGCTCCAACCAAACCCGACGCTCCAGCTATCAAATCACAGGCCAAATCTCAAGGTGTTGCTTGCACACGTTCCTTATCGGCTCCTATTCGACGCTTGAAGGTTGCTCGTACAACATCCCAGCCATATCCTTGGGCGATGACGGTTGCGGAGAAGACCAGGTTACGGGAGGAGCTAAAAGGAATACGACGTATAGCCCCAGATGGATTCCATGTCAAGTTTGTCCCGGAGCAACCAAAGGGCTCTCCACAACGAGGCAAAGGGTACCAACTCGAGACCACATTTGAGCTGGATCCGGACTCATTCAAGGCAATATGGGTGAGTGCCTATTTACGGAGACTTGGAATAACTAACAGTGGTCTGCTTTCTAAGGACTGCATGCGACATGCAATTTCAAAAATCCCGGGGTCAGATATGTCTCATCGAATGAACAACCAGCAGCCCGGTGTTGTTAAACGAGCTGTTGATATAGTGCGTAAACTAACTTGGCTCTTTACTGAGCTCTGATCTGTTTGGTACGATACGTAGGCTGCCACTGTTTTCCCTGAGCTCGATCAGTACGACGATCTAGGCTACTACATTCTTTGGGACTTTGCCCAAGCTATTCTGAGGAGTTCGGCTAACTGCGCTGAGCAGGCAGAGAAGCGCGGCCCCCGCAAGCCAAGGACCCAAGTACGCAAACCCAAGATCGAGTCTGATTCGGACATCGAGGCTGACGTCAAGACCGACGTCAAGACCAAAGTCAAGACCAAAGTCAAGGCCAAGGTCAATATCAAGGCTGAGGTTGCGGCCAACGACGATTGTCAAGCTAATCGAGCTGTCAATGGGGCCAACAAGGCACGCAACACCTCTCAGCCATCAGTCGATCCGGATCAAATGATGGTAGACTCCATCGACGGTGCCGAGGAGAAGCCACATGACGCTTCCAAACCCCAAGCTAGTACGCAGGACGCTCTAGATCACTTGGTGGGCAACCTCACGGGAATGATAATTAGTAAGCCTATGATTTAGCCAGCCAGATACTTTGATCAAATAGCCTACGGTACAGGTGACGAGGATGCCGATGATATCGGTTCTATGTCAAAATTGCTCCCCGATGATCTTTCAACCGCAGCACCACGTGGCAAGCCTACTTCGCCTCCTTGCCCCATCCAGCGTGCAACGATGCAGTCTCCTACCCACATCTCTCATACAACCTCGACCGCTACTTCAACCGCTTCATCTATGTCTACTTCTACCGCGTTGTCTACCGTTACTTCTGCTCCGGCTGCTACACGTCGGCCACCCGGTACTCCTCGACTCCAGAACGCTTTTACATCTACCATGCTGGATCAGATGGAGAAACTTATGGGTCTTCCGGAAGAAGATCGCGCCCGCTTCTCGTCGATGATCAGCGGTTTCCTGATGGGTAACAGAGCGAGCAGGTCCCCTAACAAGGGAAACGCGGGTTCATCCATGGAGCCTCCCGTGGAGACCGATAGCGAGCCCGAGTTCATCGAGGAGATACTCCCTGTTGAGAGTGACTTGAGCGATGCTCATGTTCCTACTGCTGATATCCCCATGAAGAATGCACCAAAGTGCGGTCAGCCAAACTCGCGTGGGAACGGCAGCAAAGGTGGTCTCCGAGGTGGGGCAAAAGTAGCCGGGGGGTCTTCTAGGTCGAAGAAGGTTGGGGCGGGCATAGAAAGTGATGCAGAGATGGATGGGGTTCAAGAGGATGAGCCTGCCCCGCGCCGCTCTGTGCGCGCTCAGAAGCAGCCAAGCGGACCTGCGGTGAGCTCCACCACTTGTCTTAATCGATCAAACTAACACGGGTGTTGATTTAGAGCGCGTCCAGCGAGAAAACAACGGTGAGATTTGTTTGGTTGGCTTTCCATATTTTAACTGATACATGTGCCTAAGCAGGCTAAACGCGCATCAAAGACAACTTCCAAGAAGTTCGGCGGCAAGACTGGCGCGCCCAAGAAGTGAGCTCGATGGATTCCGGTGCACTCAACGCTGCAAATGGACAGCCTTTTTTCTTTCCTTTTCTATTTCATTTACGACTCCCATCGCTACGATGATGATTTCTGTTTGTTTTTTTTCCAAAGAGTTCGAATGTCGTATGTCTCTGATGTCTTAACGTACCCGCCGAACAATATATACGACCCATTTACCACACACACCAGTGTAGCGTGAGGAGCAACATACACTCAAAATGACACAGAACATGGAGAACAACCCGAAAAGTCCCTATGGGCCAAGTGAACAACCGCCTTGTACAATTAAGCCAAGTACGCAAAGTACTCGTTTGAAAGTCCCAAGGCCAGAAAGCAATACTAACAAGTCCCACGGGGACAAAAAGAGACATTTCGGACTTCTTTATTGACTGTGGAACTAGCGACATGTTTCATGTCCACACATCCGTGGTTTTCGGTTTGTCCACGACAGCCTCTCCGCAAAGGCGCCAATGTCATTTTCTGACAAAGTCCCTGGCGTAGTTAGGTTAAGGCCCGAACTTCCCTCAGTGATTCAATAACATTCGCATTAGAGAAGGTGATGAATGGAAAACCGCGTTCAGAACAAGGTGGGGCACTTACGAAACCCTTGTCATGCCCTTTGGGATAATAAACGGGCCAGCTTACTTCCAAGCCTACGTGAACAATATATTCAAAGACCTCATTGGGGTCAATGTAGTTGTCTACATGGATGATATACTGGTCTTTTCCAGAAATAGAGAAGACCACATAAAACATGTCCGGGAAGTTTTGAAAAGGCTAAGGGCGAACCACTTATTCTTAAAACCGCATAAATGTCACTTTTTCACAACAGAAACCTCTTTCATTGGGATCATCATTTCCCCGGAAGGAATATCCATGGAAAAGGAAAAGGTAAAGGCCATTCTGGAATGGAAAGCCCCAACCACAGTTAAGCAAGTACAGGCATTTCTGGGGCTGGCAGGCTTCTACAGGCGATGGGTAGAAAACTTCAGCACCAAAGCAAAGCCGTTAACCAAACTAACCAGAAAAGGTATCAAATTCAAATGGACAGACAGGGAAGAAAAGGCTTTCCAAGACATCAAGGAAGCCATCACAAAGGAACCGGTACTCATACACCCAAAACCAGACGAACCCTATATCCTGGAAACAGACGCATCAGGAGTGGCCTTAGGAGCGGTCCTAAGCCAGAAAGGAGACGATGGAAGGCTACATCCTATAGCTTACCTATCACAGAGCTTCACCCCACCTCAAAGGAATTACGACACATACGATAAAGAACTACTAGCCATAGTACATGCCTTAGAGCACTGGAGGCTACTACTGGAAGGAACCAAAATACCAATAACAGTATATACCGATCACCGGAACCTCCAATATTGGCAAGAAGCCAAGGTATGGAATAGAAGGCACGCCCGATGGTATTTACTGTTGGCATCATTTAACTACCAGATAGTATATCGACCGGGAAAGATGTCAGAAAAGCCAGATGCGCTATCCAGACGACATGACCATGGGGACATACCAGTAGAACCCCAGATCATGATAGCCCCAGACAAGTTCATAGGCTTCATGGCAGACATCAGCAGCAGTTTCCTGGACGAGGTAAGGGAAGCACAGAAGGAAGATGAAACCATTTGGGTGCTATGGGAAAGCGTTTCCAACAAAGAGGAACTACCACCCTCGGTAAGGAAGGAGTTCAGAAGATATGAAATCAAGAATGGAATACTGGAATATGATGGAAAGATCTATATCCCAGACGACAGGGACCTCAGATTGGAAATACTCCAAAGATTCCATGATTCACCAATTGCAGGACATCAGGGTCACGCCAGAACCCTAGAACTAATATCAAGGGAATACTATTGGCCAGGCATCAAGCCGCAAGTCAACAGATATGTAGACGCTTGCGAAATATGCCAAAGAAGTAAGGGACATAAACAGTCAATACCGCACAAACCGTTACCAATCCCAGAAAAGCCATGGGAAGACATAGCATACGACTTCATAGTAAAATTACCCAAGTCAAACAGGTATGATAGTATCCTGACGGTAATTGACCGATTCTCCAGACAAGCCCACTTCATCCCTTGCCTGGAATCAACAAATGCGGAGGAGCTAGCGGAGATCTTCATCAGGGAGATATGGAAATTACACGGCACCCCAAAGACAACAGTATCTGATTGGGGTCCAACCTTCAACAGCCAATTCCTCCGAGCCCTATACAAAGGACTGAAGATCGAACCTAGATTTTCCACAGCCTACCATCCAGAAACAGATGGAATATCAGAGAGAACAAACCAATGGGTAGAAGGGTTCTTAAGAACCTTCTGCAATTACAGGCAAGACGACTGGACAAAGTGGTTACCAATTGCAGAATTTTGCCATAATAACCACGTAAACTCAGCCACAGGCCAAACAGCCTTTGAAACGGTCTATGGAACAACGCCAAGGTGGAATATGCTAAAAGGAGACCAGGAAGAGAGGAATACATCAGCGGCATACTCCATGAAAGAAAAAATGAAGAAGATCTGGGACGAAGCAAAGGCATCAATGGAGCTCCACAGGACCTTAGAGAAGCCAAGCAAGGAACTCAAGGTTGGAGACAAAGTATGGTTACTACTGACAAACTTGTCATCAAAACGACCGACCAAGAAGCTAGACAATAGGAAAGGGGGACCCTTTACAATCACAGAGAAAATATCATCACACACCTATCATCTGGATCTACCAAAACCATAAGGGTCCACAATGTATTCCACATCAACCTACTGTCACCGGTGACAGAGGACAAGGACTTCCATCGGAAACAAGTAAAGCCCCCGCCAATCATCACCAAAGAAGGAGAAGAGGAATACGAGGTGGACCATGTGGTAAACTGGGAATGGCGGAATGGCAGACTCTACTACCAAATCAGGTGGAAAGGGTATGACCCCATAGAGGACACAGTGGAACGTGCCGAAAAGTTTGCCGAAATGCATGACTTGCTAGCAGACTTACGCAAGCGCTTACCTGGCGCACCAATGCCAAATGACTCGAAGGGCAAGACAAAGAGTAGCAAGCAGAAGGAGGGCAGATCTATAAAACAAGAGGCCAACGAAGGAAAGTAGAGACATCAACACCCCAGTGAACCACCGCATCCCATCCAACGCATACACTTACGGATCACCAATCACCCAAATATGTCGTACCAACCAACCCTAAATCAACGAACCAGACAACACGTAACATTCCAACATCGCCCGCCAACTCTAGCAAAGACTGGAAACAGGTACGCACCCCTGAATGATACCTATGCAGGTGCAGTGCGACGGCAACCCCAAAAGAAGAAGGGAGGGCAACCCTATATTGACAAGGGAAGCCATCAATGGGCGGAGGTCCACTGCTATACAGTAGAGGAAGCGCAGAGGTATGCAGAGAGGGTTCTACCAGGAGCTAACCTACAATACATTCCAAAGAGGGAGCGTAACAACCAAAATTGGATAGGCCCTAATGAATACCTGGATCCAAAAAGGGGCTTGCTAACCTGGTGTCATGGGGGAGCACCCAGGACACAAGGGGCCCTGATGCGGACAAAAATGTACGTAATTGATGGGCTTATAGGGTCGACCGTCGACGCAGTTGCCAAGGCTGCCAAACAAAAAAGAAGGACCAGTAGCCCTGAAGCGGCCAAAGAAGCAGAAATAGGGGACTGGAACGTGGAAGCAAGGGCCCATGCCCTCTTGGAGGACTGGAAGGAGCTGCCAGTGGCACCCTATACGGGACTCCTAGAAGCAACCTTAATGGAGGAAATGTACGTCCTCATCATGAGAAAGGAGGCTAACATGGCAGACTTCAAAAGATGGTTGGAGGTACGGCCCCTGGAGGGTGAGGGAAGGAAGAGCTTGGCCAGCAGCATGGAAACCCTACTAATCAGGGATGAAATTCAGGAAGACATAACGACCACAAAGGCAGACATCGATCAGGAAAGCCACTTCAATTTTGAAGAATGGGAAGGACAGGAGAAAACAAACGAGCTGGAAGAAGCCATGACTGAAGATATGGTTCCCCTGCTTGAGGAATTGGGAACAAACAACGAATAGGCTGTATCACACCCCAGACATAACTTCTTTACTGTAAAAGATCATATTCTACTACGATATAATACAAATTCACCGCCCCTTCCGCTTACGGGAAACAGGCCGGTCATAAGGCTTCTTAACCCTAGAAATCGCAAACACAGGTGCCCTCACAAATTGGGGTCTTGGCACCGACCAAGGAACATCTACCTCGGGAGGATCATCCAGAAGAGCCTGAAATGGATCTGGAGAAGGGGAACGTGGTAGGACTGGGGGAGGTGTGATAGGTCGCTCTTCACGGTAAAGCTGGTCAAGAGCAACCCAACACCGCGCCTCCTCGGAGACGGAGAAATCTGGTAAACATGAGCACGGATGCACGCTGTAAAGCAGCTACGAGAAAAGCATACCAGATTGACCAAAAAAGATCCACTGACCAATGTCCGCCTCAAAGTCGGCAAGCGCATGGTCACACACGATATTGCAGTAGGCACAGTAAAGGTCAGAGGAGGTAAAGGAGCAGGAGCACTCCAGTGGATCGTAGTTAAGAAAGATAAGAGGCATTAGGTTGGACGAACTGTTCTTGCAGAACCTGCCCTTATATAACAAGTACACAACACATGACTCCCATCAAAACAACGTCACGTGATGTTTTCATAATAAACAAACACAGGCAACAACCACGTGACCAAACATCAGACGCACTCAAGGAGGAATCAAAAGAGAGATTCATTTATGAGCAAATTACATAGAATCTATCTTTTACGAACAGCGGAGCGGGTATAAGGTTTTTTCTGTTTCCTGATGGTCTTGGAAGCAGAGGACCGAGTTGGGCGGACACTCCTCCAGGGCGCCTCCCCCTCAGGGAATGAAGACATATAATTGGTTAGAGCCGACAACCCCGACTCAGGGGCGTCCCAGAACTCCTCAGGGGGACTACCCTCCTTGAAGAACTCAGCGAGAGCAGCAGCATGGGCTGCTTCCTCAGCCTCAGAGTGCTCATCTGAAGGATTAAGTAAGCGGAGGGAACACAATAATACACACCACGCTTACCTGAAGCACCCACGATGGTCCAATCGCCGACGCCGGCCTCAAAGTCGGCGAGTGCGGCATCACAAACGGAGTCACAGTACTTGCAATAAAGACTGGTACCAGGGAACCAACAGGTACAGTCCAGGGGATTGTAGTTAAGGGTAATGACACGCATGTTAAAAGAGGACAGGAGATACGGAATTGCCACAAACCACTCTATTCTTAACAATTAAAAGAAGGACCAAACCCATTCAAACAAGTAAATAGTGGAGTCACATGACACGCATACATCACGTGACCAGTAAACAATGGTCACATGACTGAACCAGAAAAAACAACAAACAAGAGCTAGTCACGTGACCTCTAAAGTCACATGACCCTCCGTTATCTCGTTATACCGGAGGGGTCGGAGAGGGGGCACCGACCAGAGTGAAGGAGCGGAGGCCCCGAGCGTTAGCGAGGACAAGGCCGACGCGATGGAACGAAGGAAGGGCACCCCTCGGAGATGCGTCATCACATGACTGGAAAAACAAACACAACGGGTATATCAGGTGGCATCAGGAGAAGGAGCAAGATCAAATCCATGCCCCCATCCCACGCCACACACACTAAACAAACCAAAAATGCCCTCATTCGGAATCGGACTCAGCGGCGCAGCACGGATCCGGGCTGCTCGGGAGGCAGCGCAGCGGCAGGCTTCGCCGTCACCAGCACCATTGGAGGTGAGCGCAGCCCCCGAGCCAAGTTCTTCGCGGCATACGCCGATGGGTCGAGGGTCTGAAGAGCCGACAGGTACCGGGCCGAATGGAAGGTTCAGAGTGCAGTCCAGAGCTGCTTTCCTGACCTGGTCGAAGTTAACGGAGGAGCCCACATCCGGCCTAGTGGCTCAGTAAGGACGCTCCTGGAACACCTCATCTGCAGCACTAAAAGATAACGAGCAGATACGAGGCCTTCTGCCGGAACTGGCCCAACCACTGGGCCACCTTGGCAGTGGTAGAACGGCACGACCCAGAAGAGCCGAATTTTGACCCGGACCGGCCCCTCCATGTCCATGCCCTCACCATCAGCCACGAGCGCAAGGGCGGGTGGAACACCCAGAACGCCCGCTTCTGGGACTTCGAGGGCAACCACCCCAACATCCTGCAAAAGGGCCTGCAGGACGGTCCAGGAGGGAACCCAGCTCGAGAAGCCTTCCATTACCTATGGAAGACGGTGGGGGAAAACGGAGAGGAGGTCGAAGAACTGATGGCGGGAGAGTTGACACTAGAGGCCCTTGAAGGGATCCTGAAGGAAGGACGAAGGGGGAAACGCTCAAGAGAGCAGGCTGACCTGGAGGACGGCGAGGAAATCGTGGGGTCAGCAACAAGGGACGAATTCTACCAGACCTACAAACGGCTGCGCCCCCTCGACATGACCAAGTCATGGAACTCCGTACGGGCATATGCGGAGTTTGCCTACAAGACAGATGCCGGCCTTCTACCGGCAATCCCAGTCAACCTCGAGGCGCCCGAGTACAGGGACCACATAGACCAGGCGGACAGATGGTTCGACCGAGAAGTCCAACCGAAGGGTCCAGGCATGCGCCATCGCATCCTGATGATCGAGGGGGAGACAGGCACTGGGAAGACTGCCTACGCCCGCTCGAAGGGATCGCACAGCCGAATGTGCAACGTATGGAATGTGGCGAACCTGTCGGAGGACGCCGATGTATGGATACTGGACGACATGGTATCCACAAACAGCAAGTACTCCCTCAAAGCCTTGAGCCAATACGAAGCGGACTTCACGGGCCGTTACCAGCGGGTAAAAACGATGAAGGTACGGCCAACAGTGATCCTGGGGAACAGCCGGGCGGCAATTACAAGGTGTTGGTCAGACATAGAGGGAGAGGAAGGGGAGGCGTGGGTAGCAAAGAACGTGGAATGGGTATACTCAGGCGGAAGACCTTTCTTTGTATTCCCATAAAAAGACACCTGGACCCAAAGTAATTATTATTATTGCCTATAACACCACGCTGCGGGGAGTATTCCCTGTGGAACCCTGGTAGCTACCAATCCTATGTAGCGTAAGGGATAGGGGGTCTAGCCTGACTTAAGCAACACCACTGGCTGATTAGTCAGACCGCAGGTTGTCAGTTCGAGTCCAGCGCCCTTATCCCTGTCGATGCATGGGATACCTTCTTTTTATATGGGACAAACAACACGCCTCGAAATCCTCCAAGACGTGACCAAAAGGGGGGATAATGTTGTGACCCGCACAACGGACACAGAACACAAGGGTAATTTAATACTGATTTATAGCATTTCCTCTAAGGTCGTACATGCTATAAACAAGGTCACGTGACCTCGGCGCTTATTTGCTGAATAAGCGTTTAGTGTCCGAGAGCTATGAGGAAGGTCACGTGACCTTGGCGCTTAGTTCGGCGCTTATCCAACTCGCTCCTCAAACTTCTCTCCCTTGTAATGAGGAGCGAGGAGCGAGTTGTCACGTGACCAGTCGGTAAGCGCCGGCGCTTAGCTCGGCGCTTATCCAACTCGCTCCTTAAACTTCTTTCCCTTGTAATGAGGAGCGAGGAGCGAGTTGTCACGTGACCAGTCAGTAAGCGCCAGCGCTTAGCTCGGCGCTTATCCAACTCGCTCCTCAAACTTCTCTCCCTTGTAATGAGGAGCGAGGAGCGAGTTGTCACGTGACCCGGGCGCTTAAATCACGTGACCTTCGGACTAAGCGCGGCTCCATAAGATTCAGAGCCGCACAAACCTAAGAGCGAGTTACATAATGTGTAAACAATGTCACATGACCCCCTAACACTATCATCACATACTCAAATGGATCACGTGACCCGTAAACAACTGCGGACTGCGCCGCAGCAATGACTCATACCTTCGCACAGGGTATATAAGACGATGAAGCAAAGCTAGGAGCCCTAGTTTGCTTTATCTCGTCCACCACCGGACTCGTACGTGTAAACTACAGATAGACCACCAAATAAACAAACTACCACACAACAAACGAACGTAGCCACTACTTAAGGACAACAAAGGAGAGAGACGACAGGGTCCTGACAGAAGGCCGTGATGTTCTTGTTCACACAGGAACAGGTTGGGGAAAAACGCTCATATTTGCAGAGCCACATTTTGTTCTTGAGAACAAGGTTTCCATCGTGATATCCCCATTGATCCTTTTACAGCGTAATCAAGTGAATATAAGCCCAATAGATAGGATGACAGTGTGAGAAACTCACTATTGATATCGGGAGATCAATGCCCTGAATGCGTCTTAGGGCAGTCGCTATCAATAAAGAAACACACCTTGCAGGCAACACTTGGGATGTAAGTTTGAGTTTCTAAGCCAATGCTTCCTGCTGGTTGACTTTACGGTCCCTGATCAACGATCAAATAGAACCTTGCTGCAGGGAAGATCAAGATTGTGCTACTCAGCCCCAAGATGGCTCTGCATAGCAAAAAGGTCCATAAGGTATTTGCCAGCTCTGGCTTCCAAAAAGCCTTGATTGCAATGCATGTCAACAAGGCGCATACCATCTCCTCATGGGGTGAGAACTTCTGGAAGGATTACAAATGTCTGGTCCAGATCCATGCACAATTACCTAAAGGTGTCCCTGCTACTCTAGTCAGTGCTACTCTTCAGCCAAACATCAAGCATGATGCTATGTCCACTCTTGGCTTCCCTTCAGACCCCACTGAATATGCCAACATCAATATTGGCAATGAACAGACTAATGTGTTCATTGGTACACAGGCAATGAGATATCCTGCATCCAGCTTCCTGGATCTTTCCCCATTTGTTGACCCAAATGAAAGCAAGTCCTCAAGGATTCTGAAAACATCATTTATATCAACAATGTCAACAATTTGACACTTGCTGTTATCCAGCTCAACAATTGGCTACATTAATTGTTACAGGATCGAGGCCTGGTTATGCTGGTACACTCTTGGATACCACCTTGGTATTGCAGCAAGGCAATGTTGAGATTTGAACCAGGACAGGTCCACATCTTGTTATGTACAGATGCTGCTGGGATGGTGCGCTGCATATGTTACTATTATGGTGTTGAAGCATTACTGATCGTTCTCAGGGGTGCAATATTGAAGACATCGACGTTGTAGTTGAATACAGCAAATGCTCAACAGGTGAGCTTGAACTAGTGTCAATGATTATGGCAATGAGGTTGTACTGAATGAACTATCTCAGTAGGCAGATTTCTATATTGGATTGGGCGCTGTGCTTGTGGTAAGGAATGGTGTGGCGACAGGTGGATGTTTCATGAGCCATGGGTATGTACCGGTAAAACCAGAGCTGGCCCTCACAGGTGGAGCGCAAATGCAATCCTCTTGTTAAAGATCTAGTGAACAAAGAGACATGTTTAGAGATGTCGTGCCAGAATTTTGCAGGAGACTGTCTCCTGCAGGCGGATTCTGGCGGAAATTTTTGATTCCTGCTCCGGCTCCGTCTCCGGCTGCCAGAAGCCGGATTCCGGGCGGAATTCCGTCAGGGTTGCAGGAACTGCAGGAGTGGAGGAGCTCCTGCTACTGACATTTGCCAAAGGTCCTCCAAACAAGATGTTGTATAGCTCAAAATGTGCGCGCTGCCTTTAGCTATCGAATGGTGTATAACACGCTTCATAGATATGCGCAGGGACGGAATCGCGGGCGTTTTAACGCTCCAGAAAGGGGGGACTGAAAATTGACCCCCCTCCAAACTCACCACAAACAGTTGGTTAGTAGCTCATAAAATGCGCATAATTCCCAGGAGCCGATCCATATTAGGAAGTATATGCTCAAAAAATCAATCAAGCGCAGCGCAGCGCCATCTTTGTGACAAAAATAATCCCCCACATGCGCTCACCATGCTTCTCATTCAAGGAGGCAAAATCAGCCATTTCTAATGCTGCGAATCAATTTCTGGCTATTATTAACCCTTATCAGTATATGTATCTAATTTGTAGAGGGGGCAGAATATGGTTAACTGACTGTGGTGCAGGCAAATGCTGCACACAAACTGCTGAAACAGACCCAGTATAGCTCTGAGACATTTTACCCAACATAACTGGACACTGTAGCCATGCGAAAAGGGGTAATTTGGGTCGCTGAGTTGAGCTGTCTCATGTGATTAAGCTCAAAATGAGTATCCAAGGCTGGAAATGCGCTGAGTACAGTTTCTTGCTCTCAGGGGGCTTCTACCATGTGTTTCACCCACTAATACTGCTTCAAATTAGCTGATTTTTTGTATATAGCATCTCCTCTATGGTTCGCATCCATGGAAACCAGGGGAGCAAGGTTTACACGGCTAGATTCACTAGTGCTTGTGGCGCTGATCAGGGGTTTCCCCCCCTATTTCACTTATATCTTCACATAGGGAGCGCTGGTGACTTAGCAGGTGGTACCATTAGACTCTCCTGGCTTGTGCGCATCGATTCATATACATATGAGTGCTAATTGGCCAACCCTACCAAAGTGTCTACATGGCCGCTTACCCCTGATTATTTCCTGGATGTATTTGGTTAGCGATTGACCCAAAGAATTTTCTTTACCATAAATGTATTATACCATTCGAAAGCGGCGATTTATGCGCATTTTTCTATGTATTTAGATTTGTGCTGCGGTGGGTTTAGAAATTTGCTTCGCAGCTGCCAGTCGCAGGAACTGCCGGATTCCTGCAGGGTGCCAGAATAGACGGTTTCTTGGCCGGAAACTGGCACCCCAAACTGATTCCTGCTCCGTCTCCTGCTCTGGCATGCCGGAATTTTGACGGAGGCGGACCAAGAATTCCGTATTTTTCTGGCAGACAGTCTCTGGCACGACATCTCTAGACATGTTGACAAAAATATCTCAACAATGTCTATGGCAATCCTCCTAGCAGTAAGCTTGATTGCATTTCAGCATTACTCTCACAACTGATGGGAGCTTAGACACTGAAACACGACCTCATGAATGTTGCAACATTTGCAATACAGACTGGGCTAATCAACTGGTTCACTGCAAGACTTCAATAGCACAAGGAGGGCCCCAAGCAGCAGGTGTTTCTGGTGAGTTGGATCTGGAAATGCTTGCTTGCCTAGTCAACTGGCGCAAGACAACGTTCCTGATGGTATTTGGTGAGTCATCAATGTTTGGTAAAGGATTATTCATTAGCACTCCCAAACTTGAGCGCATCTTGCACTGGAGACCAGTACCCTCTATTGCACAGCTTTGAAAGTACCTTGTCAAACAGCATTACATTGACTTGCATCTTGAGTCTATGTGGAACGCTCTCACTGCAGGCGGATTTGCGGTGTCCAACACTTCTAACAACGCACCAACATTGTCTTCAAACCCGTCTAAATCCTCAAGTTCTTGTAACCCCAAATTGGCGCCTAACCCAACTACACATCCTTACAACGCTTACGCCGACTTCTGGTGTACCTATATGCCTGAGCGCAGCTATGAGGTTTGCCAAAACATCATGCTTGAAGATCTCAAGCGGAAATTTGCCGAGGACACAGACTCGCAGACGGAACTTGAGGGCACTCAGCCAATACAGACAGCTCTAAGCTTGCTCAAAATTGTCACCAAAGTGTTGGTGCCTTAACAATAAGACTTTGCCAGACTACTCTTTACATGATAGCATGATGACAGTAGCTCAATACAGCCCTGTTCATCCCACTTAATCTGTTATGGGTACTAACATCTTCTATTCACAGAGTCTGCCCTTGCCTTCTTGAATGTGTTGCTAAATGAATATTTTCTGTTTCATGTGAGTCATAAATGCACGGATTTGTACTGTTTTATGTTTGCATAAATCTTACTAAATCCTATCTCTCTTGCGTACTTCATCTTGTGATTTTATCTTAAGAACTGGGTGAGACATTCATAAAACAAGTTCAGGTATTGCTTATCTTAAGCTATTACAAACATATTCCGCTTATAGCTCAACGACGGCTGACGCTACCAAGCTGATCAATGGCTTGATCGATAGCCTCGGTTTGGAAGCATCTTCTCACCGAAGATCGGCCCGGTCACCGGACTCCTCGCCAAGCTAAAGGCCGAAGATCGAACTGATCTGATTGACTGATCAGTTCTGATCTGACTCACACACTGAGTCAATGGACCCAGCTACCCTCAATTAGAAGGCTCTATGACTCACTGAGATGTTGGCTCCGATCCATGTATATAGTTCTCACTATTAACATATCAAACAACCAATAGCATACACTGATCCAGTGATGCCACCAATCTACACCCAGTCATTACTCTAAACCATCCTGTATGTCACAACCCTTGTTTCTAAGGGTGTTTACTTTCTATTCCTGATGCAACGTTAGCGCCGTCAGATCTTAGCCTGATGTGTGGCAGTTGCCAGTGGTGGGTTGTATTTGTATTCTAAAGTTGAAGTGTTGATGAGGGATTGATGTGCGGTGTCAAGCCTCTTAGTCTTTGTATTATAGTCCTTGGTTTGTCTAGTGAGTAGGACACCAAAGGCACTTGTCTCCAGCAGAGACTGTGAAGGACTCGTGGCTTGCAAGTAGAATGTACTAAGTACCTAAGTTAATAGGACTGAGTACCAATAGGTGAGTCTTAAGTGTAAGTCTTATATGTATCTTAGTAGTTATCACCCTTGAGGGGAGATTGACAAGGCAGAGTAAGCTGGTCTAAGAGCAGCTTGCACACCGAGTATTTATACTCATGGGTACATGGTCTGTGCGTACAGTTCCAAAAATACATCAGCTAAAGCTAGTGTATGTTTCTAAAAGAATGTGCATCTAAAGATAGGGCGCAGCTAAGAATAGTCCAAGAAGACTGTATGCGTGCTACAGATAGCCTTGATCGGTACTCATCCATGTGGAGGCTTATTTAATACACCAATCAGTCTTAGTAAGTGGAAGACAAGGAGATAGTTGCTGATCAGGGTTGTAAGCCACAAGAAAAAGATAGAGGTCATATGCACAGCTCATGACACTGTATGGGGACAGGGTGATCCCCAGATAGCCAGAACTCTCTTTAGGGATTGGTTTGGCATGACTGTCTCTATTCTTGGCTAATACCCAAATATCTAGCTAGCACACACTAGCTTGAACTGTCTAACAATGCTTTTTAGCACTCACTAGATTTGAAGTAGCACAACCTGCAAGTGCAACTGGCATCTTGTCAGCGCTCAGAAGCATTGTTAGACAGTGGGGCCTTATCACATGCTAGCTAGAAATTCAGGGATTGGCTGAGTTTGGCTCACCCAGGCTTCCCTCAGGGTATAAAAGAACCCTGAAGGAGACTCTTGCAGAGCCACCTCCTCTTACTACCCACCTGATCTGTCTTGTGTGCTTTGGTTTGTGTTTCTCTTATCTTTTATCTCCTGTGTGATCTACTGTATCTAGTAAGTGGGAATCCTAGAACCTGATTAGATACATCTGTGTGATTCTGTATATAGTCAGTTTACACTGTGAAAGGTTAAGACTATCTAAGTGTTACCTGATAATCTCTGAGATCTTATATTAGCCTTCTTATTGAATCTAAGAAGTATTGTTTACTATTGGATTACTAACCAACTACATAGCTGAAGCTCCAGATATCCAACTGTACTCCAACCTGTAACACAATTCCATGGCATACATACAATGTCTCAGCCTTTAGCTCAATCATCTGGGCAACCTTTGGTGAGTTCTCAACACGCGCCGCCATCTCCTGTTCCAGTACCCTATTCTCCAACACCTGATGTGGCTGCTCAAGCTCATTGAGCCAAAATTTCCCCTCAATTCCACCAGCCCTCTCCAATTCATGTTCATAGTCTAACACAAATTGGCCAGCCTTGCCTTCCACCATTGTGCTCAATCTTAGTGCAGATTGAATGGCCACACCAGCCACAGCCACCTGCAAAGTTGATTGCAGCCACTACCTACCTCCATATCTGCAAACCTAGAACACACCTATGGCTGCCTCAGACTGTGTCCAGTTCTAAAGGTGATTAGCTTATGTTTTGTCTATTGTTCAATACTGTAATACATGTATACTAAACAGCAATTTAGTAGCTATTTAATTTGATTTTTATGCAACTGAACGCAGCTGCTCTTGACGCTTTGCCCCTGAACCCCCAGGCGGGTGGCCTCAAAATTGGCTAAGTCCCATGTGTGCTCCAAGATTTTGTTACAGATGGTCTGAGAGCTCCAAGGTCACAAGGGGATTGGCACCAGGAACATGTCATGAGCCAGCTCCTGACATGTAGTCTGTATTGCTCATGTTGCCTGCTCCCTTGCCTGTGTACATCTGTGCATTGATCTGTGACGTGTCAACTCTTTTTCCTTTGATGTGTTTTAATTCTCTGTTGCTTATTTGCTTGTACTTGCCTGTGCTTGCTTGTTCATTTCTTGTCTTGCTTGTGTTATGGATACTAACATCTTTACTTAATAGAGTCTGCCCTTGCCTACTCTGAATGCGTCCTAAATGAATATTTTCTGAAGTCTTGCAAATGTGAATGCGCCAATTTGTACAGTTTTATATCTCTATAAATTGTACTAAATTCTATCTCTTCTGCGCACTTTATTTCACATTTTTAGCTTAAGAACTCGGCGAGATATTCATTAAACAAGTTCAGGCATCGCTTATCATAAGGTATTACTAACATATTCCGCTTATAGCTCAGCGACGGCTGACTCTATTATGCTGATCAATAGCTTAATCGATAGCCACGCTTTGGGCGTATCTTCTCACCGAAGATCGGCCCGATCCCCGGACTCCTCGCCGAGCTCCAGGCCGAAGATCGAACTGATCTGATTGACTGATCAGTTCTGATCTGACTCACACACTGAGTCAATGGACCCAGGAACCCTTAATTAGAAGGTACTATGACTCACTGAGATGTTGGCTCTGATCCTTGTATATAGTTCATATTATTAATATATCAAACAACCAATAGCATACACTGATCCAGTGATGCCACCAATCTACACCCAGTCATTACTCTAAACCATCCTGTATGGGGATAGGGTGATCCCCATATAGCCAGAACTCTCCTTAGAGATTGGCTTGGCATGACTGTCTCTATTTGGCTCATCCAGGCTTCCCTCAGGGTATAAAAGAACCCTGCAGGAGACCCTTGCAGAGCCACCTCCTCTTACTACCCACCTGATCGGTCTTGTGTGCTTTGGTTTGTATTTCTCTTATCTCTTATCTCTTGTGTGATCTACTGTATCTAATAAGTGGGAACTCTAGTACCTCATTAGATACAACTGTGTGATTCTGTATATATAGACTTCTGCTTAAGTTAGCGTATAAATAAGTACCTGCCAGTTGTGGGAATTAAGTACCTATTTGGTGTGAGGAAATATATGCATTAGGCGGACCCCATCCATCCATATTAAGCTATCGCTTAAGTATAGATTAAGTTTAGTAATAGTATAGTCCAAGCAACCAGGGCTGAACTATAATAAGTATATCTAAGGGAACCTGACCGCTGTAGTCTTGCTCTTTATATATTATATTAAGTCAGTTTACACTGTGAAAGGTTAGGACTATCTAAGTGTTACTTGATAATCTCTGAGATCTTATATTAGCCTTCCTATTGAATCTAGGAAGTATTGTTTACTATTGGAGTACTAACCAACTACATTGCTTAAGCTCCAGATATCCAACTGTACTCCAACCCGTAACAGCTTGTCTTGCTGTGCAATTGTTCTCTCGCTTAGATACTGTGTAATATCTCCGTAGTAATAGTATTTAAGCAAGTTGTGAAGCGTTCCTGGACTCCAGAACACTTCACCTCGTCAATTCACCCATTTAATACTCAATTGGTTGACTTGAGGATTATTACTCGCTCACCCCCTTCACAAGCTAACAGGTTGTGACATTGTGAAGCGTTCTTACTAGGCTACTGCCTCTACTTGCCGTTCTGGACATTCTACACCCCTATTCCTACCAGCGACACCTCATTCAAGCCTTCAGACAGCTTAAACACGCTCCAGTTTATATCTCCTTTGCACAACACCAGCTCAGCTCAAAATTCGTCTCACTTGCGCTTTTCTACAGGCAACATGGCCACCTCATCACGTTGCACAGCCTCAGTTACAGGCTCTGCGCGTCCATCCCCTCAACTAGGGCATGCACCTCTACCAGATATGGCGCAATCCTTTCTATATGGCTCAGAAGACTGCACAAAATTAGATCATCTTTACAGCTATCTTGTCAGCAATGCAGTCAATGACAGCACCCCACCTGCGTTCCACGGAGCTCTGGAACGCCTACAAAACAATATCTTTGACAAGATACCCGCTGCAGAAACCAGAATCCTCTTGGCAGTAGGCGCAATGCTTCAAGGCACACCAGCACAATCCCCTCACAGGGAGACAACTCCTCAGCATGCCAGCACACCAGTAACAGAGCAAGAAACCCCCAAACCAATGCAGGGTACTGGATCCAATGACCAGGACTTCAGGGTACCTACCAACTTTGGGTCAGACGGTCCCTCAGGCTCACACACGCTGCTCAAGTCAGCACCTGCAGGTGAGGAGGATGACAAGCATCACCTCCACCAGCCAACAAGTCCATTGGATCAAAGCGCGATGGAGTTTGACCCACTTGGAACATCAACTCCTGGCCCAACCAGTTGGGTCACCTTCCAGTAGAGATGTCGTGCGGGTATACCGGCGCGTACCGGCACAGGATTTGCTCGGCGAGTTCGAATCCGTTGAAAAAACTGGATATATGCGCAGAAACAGCCGAGTGGCGCAAAACCGCGCATATATTCAGTTTTTTCAACGGATTCGAACTCGCCGAGCAAATCCGGTGCCGGTACGCGCCGGTATACCCGCACGACATCTCTACCTTCCAGGCTCAGCCCCAAAATTCTCCTGCCAGGACGCTGCAACCAGCCCTGGAGAGCCCAATCCCCAATAGAGGAAGCTCTGCCCAGCCCGCTACATCCTACCCAATTGGTAATGCTGTACTGTGCTGGACTCCAGCGCCAGCACAAGAAACAAAGCAGCAGGAGGAGCTGCGCACTATGGCCAACATTGCCAGCGTTCTCCAGCACGCTTTATCCAGTCCCCTTGAACAGGTTGTGCGTGCAGCATCTCAAACCCCTGGTCCCACAGGAGCAAAGAGCAAAATGCCTGCACCTGAGAAGTACACCAGAAAAAAGGGCAATGCTGCGAAATCATTGATCCTAGATTGCAAAACCTACTTTGTCGCCAACCTCTCCAGCTTCCCCACAGATGACTGCAGGATCATGTACGTCCTCATGAACCTGAAAGAGGGAGTTCCCAAGCAGTGGGGACAATACTACCTCAACAAGCTACTTGCTGGTGACCAGGGCCTGCTTATAGACAGCTGGCAAGCATTTGAGGCCAGGTTCCTGGCCAATTGGTCTGATCCTGCAGCCCTACAATTGGCAGAATGTTGTATCAATGACCTAAAACAGACTGCATCAGCAAGCAACTATGCTACACAGTTCAGGGTCATTGCAGTGTCACAGCCCTTGTTTCTAAGGGTGTTTACTTTCTGTTCTGGATCAACGGTGTTGGCATTGGATCTTAGCCTCATGCATGGCAGCCTCCTGTGGCTGTTCATAGATGTACTCTAAGGTCAAAGCGTCAACTACAGCCCGGTGTAGGGTCTTGAGCCTCTTGTTCTTAGGATTGTAGTCCTTGGCTTGCCTGGCAAGTAGGACATCAAAGGCACCCGTCTCTGGCAGGGACTGTGGATGACTTGTGGCTTGCGTGTTGAATGTACTAAGCACCTAAGTTAATAGGACTGAGTACCAATGGTTGAGTCTTAAGTATATAGGTCTTATCACCCGTGAGGGGAGATTGACAAGGCAGAGCAAGCTGGTCTAAGAGCAGCTTGCGCACCAAGTATTTATACTCATAGGTACATGGTCTGTGCATACAGTTCCAATAATACATGAGCTAAAGATAGTGTGTGTTTCTAAAAGAGGGTGTGTCTAAAAATATTTGGTAACTAAAAATAGTCTAAGAAGACTGTATGCACACTGAAGATAGCCTAGATCAGTAAGCATCCATGAGGAGGCTTAGTTAATATGCCAATCATTCTTAGTAAGAGGAAGAAGCTAGTGGCTTATAAAGCATGCAAGCCACAAGAAAAAGTAGAAGTCATGTGCATGGCTCATGACAATAGTATATCTGTCTGCTTAGTCATCAAGCTAAGCACTGTGCTGAGCTTGATGACTAATCAAGGAGGAAATTTTACATTACTGCAAGATATCTCATATTTCAAATAATTAGTCATCAAGCTCAGCCCCATGCTGAGCTTGCTGACTAAGCAAATAAAGAAAATTCAAAATAAAAAAGGATGTTCCTTTCCCTGATGGTCATATGTGATATTTCCTGCATGATTAGTCAGCAAGGTCAGCACCATGCTGAGCTTGCTGACTAAGCAAATCAAAAAATTCAAAATAAGAAAAAATTGTTCTTTCCCTAGTGGTCATGTGACATGGGGCTGTGCAATCAAACTTTTGCCCTGAACCATCCCCACCAATAAACAACTTTCCTAACCCAGTCCAACACAATGTATAGCACTACTTATGTCACATCTGCTAGTGGAAAGTCACCCTTAAACATACTCTCTGGGTGGTTGCTCTCCCATGAAGTCTCAAAAATGCGGTTTGCCACAAAATTTGCACTCAACCTGGATGCATCTGAACTGATATGGGTTGGCTAAACTAGTACTTAATTAATTGCTTAATCAAATACAATAAACCTGGACCAAACACAGACTTGCAAATAACTATTCAGTATTCTCAGTAAGTACTAAAGCTGCTTAACTACTAGGTAAAGAACAGTGTAAACTGGGTTTCTAGCTCGTAACTATACTTTATAAATCAGAATAAGAGCAATGCTACTATGGCAAGGTTCCCTTGAAGACTGATGGTGTAGGTCTAGTTTGACTGCTTGAGTCAGAAGCTATACTACTCAGTATACTCTTAATCCTTAGATCTTGTAGTGCTGTAGCTCAGTGCTTAACAGAGTCAACTTAAAAGTATATCTGCTACCTCAACTGCTACTTATTTGGAGTTTATCTCAACAAATAAGGAGTGCTATTGGGAGAACAACTTAAGGACTAAAGTTAAGCTAGGTAAGCTTGGTCACACCAGCTAGAACTGTGGAAAATGGAATATATTGAATTGAGCAGGTGAGGGGAGAGGGTCCTCAGGGCCTCCTTATATACCCTGCAGGGGCCTGGGTTGCACAATCAAGAGTATACAACCTTTGGTTGGGGTTGCTGCCCCAATCCTTCTATTCGGGGGGTTCTGTGGGCCTAGGGAGGCAGTTCTAGGGCCATTGGGGCGGAATTTGTTTGGGCAACCAGTCTGTTGGGGCAAAAGAAGATCTGTTGGGGAACCCCAACCCTCGTATATACATCATGTACCATACATGGTAAGAAAGTCCTCGTCAACGCGCATCGAGCGTCGTATAGCGCGCCCCAACCGGATAAACGGCTGGCGAGATATGCCTCCTTCAATATTGGGGCGAATCAAATATTGATGGCGGCGTGCCGGAGCAACGGCTGATGGGAATCGGGCGATTCTCGGTCAGGCGCTGAGGAAGCTCGGCAGCTATCGGCAGAACATTGGATCATGATAAACGGACAAGTATTACATGAGATACAAGTAAAACAAAGAACAGAGCATCACCACCAAATTGACTTAAACTTAAACATTATGTATCTTTATGAGTTTAAGTCCATATGGCTCGATACTATGCGCGTTCGAAAGCTCTCAATGAGCCCTATCTATTCGCATAGGTAGATATGCAAATATAACAAGGGACTAAAGTGAACTGGGAATCACACATAAGTAAAATGAACAAAAATGCAGAATTTATTCCAAAACCAGTTTGAGACTGTAGATTACACTCTGAAACAAAGCTAACAACTTGAATAATGTTCTAATCCAAGACATGACCCCAGGAGGAAATAAGATTGAACCCCATGGGGAAATAAGATTCCACCCCAGGTGTTACGGGTTAGAGTACAATTGGATATCTGGAGCTTAAGCAATGTAGTTGGTTAGTACTCCAATAGTAAACAATACTTCCTAGATTCAATAGGAAGGCTAATATAAGATCTCAGAGATTATCAAGTAACACTTAGATAGTCCTAACCTTTCACAGTGTAAACTGACTTAATATAATATATAAAGAGCAAGACTACAGCGGTCAGGTTCCCTTAGATATACTTATTATAGTTCAGCCCTAGTCGCTTGGACTATACTATTACTAAACTTAATCTATACTTAGCGATAGCTTAATATGGATGGATGGGGTGCGCCTAATGCGTATATTTCCTCACACCAAATAGGTACTTAATTCCCACAACTGGCAGGTACTTATTTATATGCTAACTTAAGCACAAGTCTATGTATATACAGAATCACACAGATGTATCTAATCAGGTACTAGGATTCCCACTTATTAGATACAGTAGATCACACAAGAGATAAGAGATAAGAGAAACACAAACCAAAGCACACAAGACCAATCAGGTGGGTAGTAAGAGGAGGTGGCTCTGCAAGGGTCTCCTGCAGGGTTCTTTTATACCCTGAGGGAAGCCTGGATGAGCCAAATAGAGACAGTCATGCCAAGCCGATCTCTAAGGAGAGTTCTGGCTATATGAGGATCACCCTATCCCCATACAGGATGGTTTAGAGTAATGACTGGGTGTAGATCGGTGGCATCACTGGATCAGTGTATGCTATTGGTTGTTTGATATATTAATAATATGAACTATATACATGGATTGGAGCCAACATCTCAGTGAGTCATAGTACCTTCTAATTAAGGGTTCCTGGGTCCATTGACTCAGTGTGTGAGTCAGATCAGAACTGATCTGCCACTGCTAGACTTAAATCAAGTAAAAGAACAATAAAACTTGACGACAGGAGGTCAAGTTCTTAGGGAAACCCTTCGAACTTGACCCTGCTTATATATTAGACAGAACACAGCCGAGAATACATATACGCAAACTACAATTGGTCTTTCAATATCAAATGAAGACGCGTCAGCGTCTGACAAATGTTCCAGAAAGTTCCATGAGTCACATGATATACAAAGTGTACCAAAATATAATAAAGAAAATATCAGAAAAAGGTATTAATGTCAACGAGGCCTTTTGGCTCGTGACACTACCCCCTCCTCAAGGTCAGGATGACGAATGGAACGGGGATTTTCTCTGTGGAACTTGTGTATCGAGGACAACGCGTTACTTAAATGCTCAAGGGGTTCCCACGTATTTGTTTCTGGGCCATACCCTTTCCATTTAATTAAATATTGTACTTGATTGCGGTGTCGATGCGAGTCAAGGACTTTTTCAACCTCGTATTCCTCTTCTCCTTCCGGTGTGACTACGGCAGGAGGTTGGGGTGGGTCTCGACCAAAAGGATTGTCCTTTTTCAGGGATATGAGAGACGTGTGGAAGGTAGGGTGTACTTTCAACGTATGGGGCAGTTCAAGCTTGAACGCATGGGTCCCCTCTTTCTTCAACACTTTGTATGGTCCAATCCTTTTTGCCAAGAGTTTGGCCACCGGTCGTTCTGTCCTAATGTTCCTGGCGTCCAACCAGACTTTGTCTCCAACGTTGATTTCTTCTGGTACTCTGTGCTTGAGATCATAGTAATGTTTTATTTTCTCATTAGCCAGAGCATCAGAAGATTGGAGTTCCTCCATTCGAGCCCGTAGTTGATTTGCTCGTTCATCAGCATGAGGAACAAATTCGTCCAGTTGTTGACCTACTGAGAACCAAGGATGGAACCCGTAACAGGAATAAAAAGGTGTTTGGTTCGTGGAGGCGTTGACGCTATTATTGTATGCAAATTCAGCCATGGGTAAGATGCCCGCCCAATCGTCCTGTTTGTATGCCACGTAGTGTCGAAGGTACACTTCCACAACTTGATTTAAACGTTCGGCTAGTCCGTCAGTCTGTGGTCTAAAAGCTGTGGACAAGGAAGGTTTAATATCCAATCGTTTGTAGAGTGGTTTTAAGAAAGCCGAGTTAAACTGAGGACCACGATCGGATATGGTTTTGGAAGGGAGACCGTGAAATTTCCATACATAGGTAACGAATAGGTTTGCAACGTCAGCTGCGGAGGCACGCGACGTGGTAGGAATGAAATGCACCATGCGTGACATGCGATCCACAACGGTAAGGATAGCGTCAAACCCTTCTGACTCTGGTAGGCCTGTGATTAAGTCGTAATTTATATGATCCCAGGGTCTCGAGGGTAGTTCGATGGGGTTGAGTAACCCAGGAGGTACTTGGTTAGAGTGTTTGTTCCGTATGCATGATTCACAATTAGAAACGTAGGAATTGACGGATTTCTTGAGCGATTTCCAGTAATATTTTCGATTTATCAACTCCAACGTTCTAAATTGTCCAGGGTGTCCTGCAGCTATATTGTCGTGTCTGCTCGCTAGGATATCCTTCCTGATTGAATTGTTGTTGGGAACGTAGATTTTGTTTTTGAACATCAGGAGTCCGTTGTCCCAGGACCAGTTTTTAACCTTATCGTTCTTTTGGAGAGCCTCTACAATATGATTCAGTCGATCATCTTGTAAATATGCGTCACGAATGCGATCGTTGATGATTTCGTCAGGCTCTATTGCGGCCACAAAGAGGGCAGGATCGAGTAGAGCTCGGCTCTCACCCCCCCCTAAAGGTCGATGTTCATCCTTCCTTGACAAGATGTCTGCTTTTCCATTAATCTTGCCAGGGCGATACTTGAGTTGGAAGTTGAATTCAGACAAGAAACCTGCCCAACGAGCTAGGCGGCCTCTCAAGTCTTTCGTGGCCTTAAAAGGCTCGAGATTTTTGTGGTCCGTGATAATTTGGACCGGGAGAGCGGTTCCTTCCAGCTAGAGATGTCGTGCGGGTATACCGGCGCGTACCGGCACAGGATTTGCTCGGCGAGTTCGAATCCGTTGAAAAAACTGGATATATGCGCAGAAACGGCCGAGTGGCGCAAAACCGCGCATATATTCAGTTTTTTCAACGGATTCGAACTCGCCGAGCAAATCCGGTGCCGGTACGCGCCGGTATACCCGCACGACATCTCTACTTCCAGCAGGTGTCGCCATTCTTTGAGTGCTTTGACAATTGCTAGAAGCTCTTTATGGTAGATGTCATAATTGCGTTCAGCCGGTGTCATGGCTTTGGACAGGAACGCCACAGGGTGAAGTTGGTTGTCTTCCGAGAATTGCGAAAGGATTGCTCCTGTGGCAAAATCCGAGGCATCGCATTCTAAGAAGAATTGCTTGGAAATATCCAGGATAATTAGTACAGGGGCCGAACGAAGTGCTTCTTTGAGTTGTTCGAAAGCAGCGGCACATTTGTTTGTCCATTCCCAAGGATGGTTTTTTCTTGTCAGGCTAAAAAGGGGGGCTGCAATATGCGAATAGTTCTTGATGAAAGTTCTGTAAAAATTGCAAAACCCCACGAACTCCTGTACTTGAACAACTTTGGAGGGTACTGACCAGTCGATGGCTTTGACGACTTTAGCTGGGTCAACTCGTATTCCTTCCGGGGATACAATGAGTCCTAAGTAGTCGATTTCTTCTACGCTAAAGAAACATTTGGCTAGGTTGCAGTACAAGTTGTGTTTTTGGAGTCGGGACAACACTTCCCTGACATGTTGTTCGTGATCCTCCTTGTTTTTGGAGAAGACCAATATATCATCCAGATAAATAATAACATATATATCCAAAATGTCCCTGAAAATGTCGTTCATAAAATGTTGAAAAGTAGCAGGGGCGTTTGTTAAACCAAAAGGCATGACCAGATACTCGAAAAGACCGTAGCGAGTTTTAAAAGCAGTCTTCCATTCGTCGCCCTCTTTGATACGAACTAGATTATAACCCCATTTGAGGTTGAATTTAGAGAATATCTTTGCACCTCGGAGTTTTTCTATAAGGTCGCTGCTCCTTGGTAGGGGATATACATTTTTTACAGTCATGTCATTCAACTTTCGGTAGTCTATACACATCCTTAGGCTCCCATTCTTCTTTTTGACGAATATAACAGGCAATGCCATAGGTGATTTGGAGGGTCGAATGAGACCTGCTTCAAGTTGTTTTGTGACTGTTTTGCGTAATTCTTCGTCTTCTCTCGGTCCTAAGCTATAGATGGGACCGTGACGTGGTACTGCGTCAGGTTTCAAAGTGATTTTGCAATCGTAGGGGCGATGGGGAGGAAGTGGGGATATCTCTTCCTCTGTAAATATTTTAGAGAATTCGGAATATTTTGTAGGGAGTTTGGAAGTAGCGGCAATTTCAAGGTCCGGTTCCCCACTTTTAACAATAGGGGAGATATCAAGGCAGTGTTCCAAACAATAGCGTGAAGAAAAAACGAGTGATTTTTTATCCCAGTCGATGGCTGGGTTGTGGCGTTTAAGCCAGGACATTCCCAAAACTATATCATGATTGCCGACGTTGACTACATAGGCATCTACCTCCTCTTCGTGGTCGAAAATTTTGAGGTTAATGCTACAATAGTGTTCGACTCGTCCAGAATTGATTTCTCTACTGTCAATGACTTTGAGACGGTGGGGTTTGTCCAGCTTTTTTTTAAATAATTGGAAATCTTGAACTATTTTTCCGCAAATAAAAATTGAAGATGCTCCAGAGTCTATCATGGCCCATCCTTGGAAAGGCTTTCCTTGGATTGCCGAACGTTTTTCTAGGGGGTTTTCACACGGCTGCGCACGGAAGAACAAGAGGAATTGGGATTCATTGGTAAGCGACATAATTTCCATATCTGATTCTACATGTGTGGCAGCCGAGAAATTGTCCATATCTTTTAATATTTTGCCCAAAACTGACCCCCTAGCCAGGTTCAGGCGCCGTCTTTTACCAACTCATCATCCGAGTCCGGTTCCTTCACCTCCTCAATCTTTGCTTCGTATCCGGAAATGGGTTTTGAGGGGCAGTCGCGAGCCATGTGACCCTTCCCCTGGCAGTGCAAACAAGTTATTCCCCCCGTCCTTTTTTCACCATCTAATTCCATGGGGCCCGGTCCTTTTCCTTTTGCAAGGCCTGGGGGTGGAGGCGGGACACGGGACGTGCCCGCAGTTGGTTGGTCATCTTTTTTCAACGCCGGAAACGGGACTTGTACTGTAGAGCTCTGGCCAGTCCATTTGACATTTGGAACTACCTGTCCTCTAGAGTTGCGGCCTATCGACTCAATCTTTCCTTTTACAGCACGTCCGTCTGTGCCGATCATGTAAACAGCGTCACCAGAGGATAATTTTTCACGAGTTGGAGCAGTAGTGGTGGCGCGGTTGTTGGATGCAGACGAGTTTTTGTTTTCAAAGATGGATTGGCCCGCGAATTGTTCCAGATGTTGGTCGATGAGGAGAGCACGGTCAACCACCATCTGGCCAGTGGTGGTGTTATCTTTGACATCGAACAATTGCGACAACATAGCCATCTTGATTTCGTCTTTGAGGCCTTCATAGAACATATCTCGCAGAGCCAGGTCATCATAGTTGACATACGCGGCTAGGGATTGGAATTCCGTAACGTAATCTTGAACAGACGATTTCTGCTTGAGAGATTTTAATTTTTTAAGAGCCTTGGTGGCTCGATTGATTTCTCCAAAGCGTTTTTCGAATTCCGCCCAGAACAGGTTAACGTTATGCAGCCAGGGTACCGCTTGCCGAAGTACGTCGTGCTCCATGTGCGGCTCAATCCATTCCGACGCCTTGCCGTCTAAGTATGAGATAATGAAAGCAATCTTGTCGTCGTCCGATATTCCAGGGTAAGTAGCGCGCAAGTACTGCGTGATTGCCACCTTAAACGTGGTGGATTTGTCCTTTTTACCATCGAATTTATCTGGTTTGGCTAGTTTGACTCGAACTGTTGGGGCGGTTGGTTGAGCTACTCGGGTAGAATGGGCTGGTGGTATCGAAGCAACAGGTGGCGGGGGCGGTTGGCGATTTGTGCCTGTTAGCTGAGGGCGTTGGGTAGGAGGAATCGCTTGGATCTGGTCAAAAATAGTCTGGAGATCCGTGTGTAATCTGTTAAAATGGGCCATGTTGAAAGAATTGGCCTGCATGTGATTTTCGATTTGGGTCATACGACCATTTATTTCGTCCCTCCACGACCGAAATTCGTTGATTAGGGTGTTTAACAAAATTAAAGGATTATCGGTCTCGGGTGGGACGGGCGCGACTGGTGTATTTTGCACAAATGTATTGTCGCCCGCTCCATGACCAAATTCAGTCAGACCCGTCAGATGTGGTTGCAATGGGTTCATAATAGGTGGATCAGGTACATAAGATTCGGGAGGTGGCGGGACATAAGACAAATGAGATCCCCACTGAGACATGATTTATTCTGGGTACAAAAGGGGGAGTTCACCGGTCCGTTCGGGTTCTGGATTGTTGTGGAGGATGTATAAACTTGTATAGCGGTCCGGAACGCCTGGGTGAAAAACGTCGAAATAATAGTCTGCAATGACCTCGATGGTTTCGCGAGGGGAGCGATTATGGTGTGCGTGGTTGCAGGTAAAGACCAACTTGTCATAAAATCCTTGTTGGGCTTCCCAAACGTGGTCCGCTCGTCGTTCGAGTGCTTGAATATATCCCTCACGCTCAATTGAGGCGATGGGGTTGCAGTAGAGGACGAGTTTGTAGAGAAATAAGACGGTTTCGAGTAGCTGGTTATACCACAACACTAAATGGGATGAATAGGGTGTTATGCCTCACGCCGGAGGACTTACTAGCTAGAATAAGTTTTGGGTGCTCTTGTAGCCGCCTGGTATACGCAAGAGAGGGAAAATGCAACGTATCCCACGTTGCTGGAAGAGAATAGGAAGATGACCTCCGTTACCCTACTACTTAAGGGCACAGGGTGACCCCACCTCGTGTCAAAGGACGAGATTGGTTAGCCGAAGCTTGTTCGTGTGTGCAGGAGCCTAATTCTTACGAGCTGCCGCGGCCTAGGCCCAGGAAGCGCTCAAGTAAGGTTCGGTGTGCGGGGACACGATAGGGCAACGACCAACGTGTCTGTGGATGGGTGGAGTAGGATTTTTGGAAGGCAATAGGTTTATTAGCTTGAGTTAACGCACACGGCGTATGATACAATGAACTGGGGGTGGTTGGCGACGACAAGCCAGTTACCTGCAGTTCCGTAGAACTTGACCTAGTGCCACTGCTAGACTTAAATCAAGTAAAAGAACAATAAAACTTGACGACAGGAGGTCAAGTTCTTAGGGAAACCCTTCGAACTTGACCCTGCTTATATATTAGACAGAAGACAGCCGAGAATACATATACGCAAACTACAATTGGTCTTTCGATATCAAATGAAGACGCGTCAGCGTCTGACAAATGTTCCAGAAAGTTCCATGAGTCACATGATATAAAAAGTGTACCAAAATATAATAAAGAAAATATCAGGAAAAGGTATTAATGTCGACGAGGCCTTTTGGCTCGTGACGTGATCAGTCAATCAGATCAGTTCGATCTTCGGCCTGGAGCTCGGCGAGGAGTCCGGGGATCGGGCCGATCTTCGGTGAGAAGATACGCCCGAAGCGTGGCTATCGATCAAGCTATTGATCAGCGTGATAGAGTCAGCCGTCGCTGAGCCATAAGCGGAATATGTTAGTAATACCTTATGATAAGCGATGCCTGAACTTGTTTAATGAATATCTCGCCGAGTTCTTAAGCTAAAATCATGAAATAAAGTGCGCAGAAGAGATGGAATTTAGTACAATTTATGGGGACATAAAATTGTACAAATTGGCGCATTCACATTCACAGGAAACTGGAAAATATTCATTTGACACCACATATATGTTGGCAAGGGCAGACTCTATTAAGTAAAGATGTTAGTATCCATAACATAGCCCCCCCAGTCTGGACTTGCAGACTTACTTAGAGGGAATCATAACCTTCCTCTGACTCCCATTCGCCATCTGAGTCAAGAGAGATTACTTCTTGCTCAAGGCCAGGGGGAATGGAGGGAGGAGCAACGACTTCACTGGGGCCATCCTCAGAAGACTACGAGTCCCCTTCCTTGTCCATTTCTTCAAAACGAGCCCTAAGGCGGTTCTGAATCAGAAAGACAGGAACTTCCAGGGAGGACTTGAATTTCTGCAATTCTTCAAGTTCCTGCATGTAGTCTTGGCGCTCTCGGTCATTGATGGCAAAGTAGTAGTGCTGCATCCATTTGATTAGAAAGCGTTTAGGGCCATGAAATAAGGTCCATACCTCATCATTTCCCCACATCTTGGGAACGCCTTCTGGATCTGGCTCCTGCCACCAGGAGGGGCAAGAGGTTCTAGTGTAGTCATCGAATGCCATCTTTCCTTCAATGAAGGCGCAGTGAGGGAAAGGAGGCAAGTTGCCATCCCCAGTGTTTCCTTCATAGTGGACTAGGGCATGCAGGCAGCAAATCATATGCAGGCCCCACATTTGGAGACGAACTACTGCAGCGACTACTTCTGGAAAACTCTCAAAAGGGGCTTGCCAGTCCACCATGCTGAAACCGTTCTCAGGCTCGATGGGGAAGGCGATATTGGCGTCCCTGAAGCGCTTATACAGAGGGCTATCCTCAGTAAAGTCTTCATACTCATCGGCTAGGTCACAAGACCCATCACTACAATAGGAGCCGACTGCATCCCTAACTTGGAGAAGGGCATCTACTAAGGAGTAGGCTGCACCATTCCCCACATACCAACCATTGGGATACCTGCCATGATCTTTGCTGTAGTATATTTCTATCTGATCCCTGAACTTGCGTTCTAGGATGAAGGGACTTGCAGCAAAGTCATACTCCCCTTGGCGCATCTTGGAAGCTAGGCAGGCAAAGTACTTGGTCCATAAAATGGAGTCCATGATAGCCTGGCGCTGAGCCTTGTTAAGAAGCAAAGGAGTAGTCTGCATGGTGAGGATGGTAGTGTAGTAGAGGGCAGAGGATTGTTAGAGAGCTAGAGGGTGTTGAACCGCTGAAGAATGAGAGCGGTTCAAGGGTTGCTTAAATACTTGCAAAGTGCACTCATGGAAATATAGTGGGATATGAAATCTTAGGACTAAGTCAACACCTTGAATGATTCTCAACCAATAATACTAGAGCGATAAGATAAATCTTATTGTTCACACTTGTTTAGATTGAGAACATATAGCATTCGAGCAGTATAGTCTATATTAATACAAGTCCCTTTCATCCATCATCTCCCTGAGGCGCCTTTGTGCAGCCCTAAGACGAGCTGACACTTCCTCAAACTCTCTGGTTTGTTCTTCAACCCTCCTTTCCAGGTCTAGTTCCATTATTCTGAGTTCTCCAGATGACTCTGAAGAAGCAGAATCAGAGTCAGAAGACTCTTCTGGGGCATAGACCGGCGAAGTAGAGATGTCGTGCCAGAGACCGTCTGCCAGAAAAATACGGAATTCTTGCTCCGCCTCCGTCAAAATTCCGGCATGCCAGAGCAGGAGACGGAGCAGGAATCAGTTTGGGGTGCCAGTTTCTGGCCAAGAAACCGTCTATTCTGGCACCCTGCAGGAATCCGGCAGTTCCTGCGACTGGCAGCTGCGAAGCAAATTTCTAAACCCACCGCAGCACAAATCTAAATACATAGCAAAATGCGCATAAATCGCCGCTTTCGAATGGTATAATACATTTATGGTAAAAAAAATTCTTTGGGTTAATCGCTAGCCAAATACATCCAGGAAATAATCAGGGGTAAGCGGCCATGTAGACACTTTGGTAGGGTTGGCCAATTAGCACTCATATGTATATGAATCGATGCGCACAAGCCAGGAGAGTCTAATGGTACCACCTGCTAAGTCACCAGCGCTCCCTATGTGAAGATATCAGTGAAATAGGGGGGGAAACCCCTGATCAGCGCCACAAGCACTAGTGAATCTAGCCGTGTAAACCTTGCTCCCCTGGTTTCTATGGATGCGAACCATAGAGGAGATGCTATATACAAAAAATCAGCTAATTTGAAGCAGTATTAGTGGGTGAAACACATGGTAGAAGCCCCCTGAGAGCAAGAAACTGTACTCAGCGCATTCCCAGCCTTGGACACTCATTTTGAGCTTAATCGCATGAGACAGCTCAGCTCAGCGACCCAAATTACCCCTTTTCGCATGGCTACAGTGTCCAGTTATGTTGGGTAAAATGTCTCAGAGCTGTACTGGGTCTGTTTCAGCAGTTTGTGTGCAGCATTTGCCTGCACCACAGTCAGTTAACCATATTCCGCCCCCTCTACATATTAGATATATATACTGATAAGGGTTAATAATAGCCAGAAATTGATTCGCAGCATTAGAAATGGCTGATTTTGCCTCCTTGAATGAGAAGCATGGTGAGCGCATGTGGGGGATTATTTTTGTCACAAAGATGGCGCTGCGCTGCGCTTGATTGATTTTTTGAGCATATACTTCCTATCATGGATCGGCTCCTGAGAATTATGCGCATTTTATGAGCTACTAACCAACTGTTTGTGGTGAGTTTGGAGGGGGGTCAATTTTCAGTCCCCCCTTTCTGGAGCGTTAAAACGCCCGCGATTCCGTCCCTGCGCATATCTATGAAGCGTGTTATACACCATTCGATAGCTAAAGGCAGCGCGCACATTTTGAGCTATACAAAATCTTGTTTGGAGGACCTTTGGCAAATGTCAGTAGCAGGAGCTCCTCCACTCCTGCAGTTCCTGCAACCCTGACGGAATTCTGCCCGGAATCCGGCTTCTGGCAGCCGGAGACGGAGCCGGAGCAGGAATCAAAAATTTCCGCCAGAATCCGCCTGCAGGAGACAGTCTCCTGCAAAATTCTGGCACGACATCTCTACGGCGAAGGTGGGTATGCAAGTCTAAACAGATCAGCTTTAGATCATGAGTCAAAAGAAGCGGACTTACTGTAGTTCACCAGTCCTAACTACTTCTGGCTCATATTCTTCTTCATCAGAGTCTTGAGAAGACTCTTGGTCTCGATCTTGAGTCAGTCTGTTTGTAGGGTAAACAGGTCAACTTAAGATCTTGACTCAATCGAAGCAACTTACCTGTCCTGACGCTCCAAGTACTCTTCCAAACTGAGCACACTTGGACTCTTTGGGGGAGCCAAAGGGTGTTCAGTGCGACCACCCCATCCTTTCATCAGAACCATATCAAATGGAGTAGGCTCCAAACCTGGTGAAGGAGGAGCTGGCCATCCGATCTCAAAATGAGGGTCATCTTGAGTAGGTTCTGGTGCTTCCACAGGGTAATGGTCGCGGTTGTTGTACCTGGGGTATACAGGCAGAGGGCTGTCAGCAAACAGATGCCTTACTTCTGGGGCCATCTGTCTCCTGAAGATGCAATTGTCCCCTTCAACCCTTTGTCGCTCCCATCTAAGTCCAGAAAGCAGCCTTTCAGCTACATCCCAGAAGGTGGAACCAGTAGGGGTGTCAGGGCGAGTAGGATAGTCTGACATGTTTAGATGGTGAGGTACTACAGAGTAAAGCAGCTTAGAGTAGCATAAAGACGTGTTAATTTCTTATAATGCATGTATTTCATATCTGGTTGCCAATAAGAAGCAAGGTCAAATAACCGAAGTTCTGTTTGGCTCCAAATAGAGTGCGCTCAGCTGTTTATCTCTATAGTATCACATGCTGATGCTCATTTATCTTTCTGATCTGTCTTATCTTTGTAGTTTGATCATTGGTCCCAGGCTCTCAACTGAGATTGAATAGCCTGACTCATTTCTCAGGTTTGATTGGGAGAGATCAAACTTGTACTTTAAATCTATATACAGGAGTACATGACTTAAAGAAGAAATTACAGGATTTCTTGAGATAAGAACTGGATCAGACCAATCACTGAGATCAGTCATCTGGATAAGCTTATCAGAGGAGATCTGCTTACCCAGGTTTGGGTTAGGATCTTATCTTACAGCTGTAGGAAAGATCCTAAGTATTGTTGCCGCTCTCTATTAGGCATCTGGTCTGTATATGCTATAAGTAATTGCTAGAATAATCCAGTAGATTACTTACAGTATGGGTGATCTGGTAAGATAAATACTTCAGAGGGCATTCCTCTGTTGCCTGGTCCTTCATAGGGGCGATAAGACCGCTGCCTAGACACTAAAGCTATGCTGAGGATGTTTGCTGGTGTTACAGCAATGGCGCTCCTCAGCCTAGTTAAGTAAACAAGCCTATAAGGCAGGGAGATAATCACCCAGCCAGTCACTGTGATAGTGCGCTGTCTGTCTGAGTACTCCATGACGACTTGTTGTCCAGGCCAAATCCAGATGAAGTCTTCTCCTAGGCTATATAGGTAGTAGCCCAGGGAACCAGTAAGGATGGCGATAGAGAGGGTAACAAAGATAGCAATGAAAACGTTGGCCATTGTTGGGATAGATGTTCTGTAAGCGAGTAAAACCTAACCATTATATACCTACAAATCTTATTTGTCAGTAAACAAAATAACAAAGAAATCACGTGGTTATTGTGGGAAGGGAAGCACAAGGGTTAAGCCTTCTTAGGGGCTTGTATGCGCTGCTTAAGTTCCCATTCCTTGAGTATCCTGGGAGCATTTGCTAATTGCTGCCTAGATAACCACTCGTTCCATTCAGGAGAGTATCCTACAAACTTGGTTAAGTAACGGCGTTGTTTTCTTTGTCCTTTCTTGACCATCTTCTCATCTACTATTTCTTCAACTTCATATTCAGGTACTTCTTCAAAGTCAGCTCTATTCAGATGCTTCTTAGGACGGCTGTCTCCATCCTTATCCCTATGATAGGGCTCCAAGTGAGCTATGTTCACCACAGGGTGAATCTAGTAGCTTGCAGGGATCCTAAGGCGATAGGTTACATCTGAGAGTTTCTCTGACACTTCAAAGGGTCCATCATACTTCATTTGTAGCTTCCTTCCTTTACCCTTCTAACTCCTAAGTAGGTTCAGAGAGTGAGGATTAAGCATGACTAAGTCGCCTTCTTGTAAATCCAAATAGCTATGGTGTTTGTTGTATTGATCCTCCATGTGAGCTTGCGCTAGTTTCAATGCATCCTGTGCTTGAGAGCAAATGGCTTGCATCATTTCCGCAAAGTTCACAGCTTTGGGGTCTTCAACTGTAGGTCTAGCTATAGATTTACTAGTAGAAGCTAATAAGTCTGAAGGTCGAAGCGGTTCAAAACCTAAAAGTAGATAAGAGGGTGTAAAACCTGTAGATGTATGTTCCATAGTGTTATAAGCAAAACTAAAGTCATTTAAGAGGTCACTCCAATTGTCCATTGAGGGGAAAACAAATGCTCTGAGAGCTTTTTCCAGAGTCTGGTTCATAATCTCACTCTGTCCATCAGCTTGAGGATGATAGGCAGTAGTAAGCGATCTTTGAACTCCTACTAAGGAAGTTAGGTGTTCCCAGAATGCTCCTGTCCATCTAGCATCTCTGTCAGTTATGACTTGCCTGGGAAGACCATACTTAGTCCATATATGCGCATGGAAAAGCTTGGCTGTTTCTTCCTCATTGATACTAGTAGTGCAAGGGATAAAATGCGCAAACTTGGTAACTTTGTCTACTATGGTAAGTATAGCATTATATCCATTGCTTGGAGGGAGATCCATAATGAAATCCATAGTTACTACTTCAAAAGGTTGACTAGGAATTGGAATGGATTTAAGGAATCCTCTTTGACCATGTCGCTTGGGTTTGGCCTTTTGACAAATATCACAAGTGCGCACATATTCCTTAATGACATGTACCATTTTTGGCCAATAGTAGGTAGATGCAACCTTGTTATAGGTTCTGTGATAGCCAGCATGAGCGCCCTCTTGCAAGGTGTCATGGATCTCAGCTACTACTTCCTTTTGTAAGTCTTTAGGAACGCACAACTTGTAATTATCATCTCTGCAGAAGTAAACTAGACCATTTTCTCCAATCCTATACTGTTTGTAAGGTGGATTGATAGGGTCATATTCACCTTGCAGTTTCCTTAGTACATCAGCGAAGTGAGGATCATTCATGTATGCATTATAGAACCTTTTCACTTCTGCTTCACTTATACTAATGTGTAATTCATGGAAACCTGAAGTTGCAAGAGAAACATTAGCTTTGTATTTCGTAGTTCTTACCTTAAACTTATCCAAGGAGACATTGGAAGGTTTCTCCACATTGACCAGTGTATGCATGGCTGACTGTGTTAGCAAGTCCTTCTCAAAGTCTACTCCTACTTCTTTGTATAAGCTCTTGAGACCATCTTCTGTCTCATTATTGAAGGTAAGGGGTGTCGATGTATCTGCTAGCGGTCCATCTTGCCTTGGGATTCTTCTTCTTAACCTAGAAATTGGATCAACATTAGTATGGACTTTACCTGCTCTGTGGACTATTACCAGGTCAGGGAAAGCTGCAATAACTATCCCATAGCCTGATAGTTTCCTGTTGATAGTTTGGTAAGTCTTACTCCATTTAAGGGCAGCATGATCTGATACTACTATAACCTTAGCACCTTCAAGATACATGTGGAACTTGACAAGTCCATCTCTTACACCTAGAGCTTCTCTCTCAGTGGCTGAATATTCTGTTTCAGCATCTTTGAGTATTCTTGACCAATAGCCAATGACACGCTCTAAATGTATCTCAGTTTCATCGAAATTTTCATTCCAAGTATCTTCATAGTCAAAGGTTTCAGTACCATTAGCCCCCCCAGTCAGGATGACCTTTCTGTTGGAGTCAGGAGTGACAAACCTAGGTACTGGCTGTCCTTCCTGATGAGCTTTCTTACATTGATCATAGATCTTGGTACCTTTCAAATCCTTGAGTTTCATAGTTTGAATTTGTTGCAAAATAGCGGCTATTCCAAAGTCACATGCATCAGTATACAGTCTGTAAGGCATTCCTGGAACAGGATATGCTAGTACTGGTGCATTAGCTAGCACTAGCTTTGCTAGTTTGAATGCATGGGCTTCCAATATATCCCATCGCCATTTGGTAGATTTTCTTAACAGGTGGAAAAGCGGAGCTACAATCCAAGTATAATATGGAATATAACTTGAAAAGTAGGTCATCTGTTACGGGTTGGAGTACAGTTGGATATCTGGAGCTTAAGCAATGTAGTTGGTTAGTACTCCAATAGTAAACAATACTTCCTAGATTCAATAGGAAGGCTAATATAAGATCTCAGAGATTATCAAGTAACACTTAGATAGTCTTAACCTTTCACAGTGTAAACTGACTTAATATAATATATAAAGAGCAAGACTACAGCGGTCAGGTTCCCTTAGATATACTTATTATAGTTCAGCCCTAGTCGCTTGGACTATACTATTACTAAACTTAATCTATACTTAAGCGATAGCTTAATATGGATGAATGGGGTGCGCCTAATGCGTATATTTCCTCACACCAAATAGGTACTTAATTCCCACAACTGGCAGGTACTTATTTATACGCCAACTTAAGCACAAGTCTATATACAGAATTACACAAATGTATCTAATCAGGTACTAGGATTCCCACTTATTAGATACAGTAGATCACACAAGAGATAAGAGATAAGAGAAACACAAACCAAAGCACACAAGACCGATCAGGTGGGTAGTAAGAGGAGGTGGCTCTGCAAGGGTCTCCTGCAGGGTTCTTTTATACCCTGAGGGAAGCCTGGATGAGCCAAATAGAGACATTCATGCCAAGCCGATCTCTAAGGAGAGTTCTGGCTATATGGGGATCACCCTATCCCCAAACAGGATGGTTTAGAGTAATGACTGGGTGTAGATCGGTGGCATCACTGGATCAGTGTATGCTATTGGTTGTTTGATATATTAATAATATGAACTATATACATGGATTGGAGCCAACATCTCAGTGAGTCATAGAGCCTTCTAATTAAGGGTAGCTGGGTCCATTGACTCAGTGTGTGAGTCAGATCAGAACTGAGCAGTCAATCAGATCAGTTTGATCTTCGGCCTGGAGCTCGGCGAGGAGTCCGGGGATCGGGCCGACCTTCGGTGAGAAGATACGCCCGAAGCGTGGCTATCGATCAAGCTATTGATCAGCGTGATAGAGTCAGCCGTCGCTGAGCTATAAGCGGAATATGTTAGTAATACCTTATGATAAGCGATGCCTGAACTTGTTTAGTGAATATCTCGCCGAGTTCTTACGCTAAAAATATGAAATAAAGTGCGCAAAGATGATAAAATTTAGTAAGATTTATGGAGACATAGAATTGTACAAATTGGCGCATTCACATTCACAAGAAATTGGAAAATATTCATTTGACACCGCATATATGTTGGCAAGGGCAGACTCTATTAAGTAAAGATGTTAGTATCCATAACATCATCATTCCTAAGAATGTTTGTAAGGTAGGTACATCCTTAGGTTCTTCCAGCTGTAAAATGGCATCAACCTTTTCCTTGTGAGTAGACATTCCTAGCCTGGACACTCTTTGCCCTAAAAGCAATAAGGATTGGTATCCCATGAAGCATTTTGGTGGCGATAGAGTTAGTCCTGAGTCTTCAATTGCTTGTAAGACTTTATCCACATGGTCTCAGTGATCTTCAAAAGTCTTACTGAAGATAACAATGTCATCTATGTAGACCATTGCAATAGTCCATAGGAATGGGGCTAGGATTTTAGACATTACTCTTTGGTATTTAGGCGGTCCATTTCTGTATCCAAAAGGCATTCTCTTAAATCGGAAGTGGCCTTCATCACATCTAAATGCAGTTATAGGTTGGTCCTCCTCCTTTATTGTTAGTTGAGTGAAACCTGCTAACGCATCTAGAGTAGATAAATATTGAGCTCCTTCAAGAGTGTGAAGGATCTCCTGAGGTTTAGGTAGAGGGTATTCATCAGGGATTACTACTGAATTGAGCTTTCTATAGTCAATGCACATGCGAGGTTTACCATTTCTCCATACTACAAGGACTGGTGTGCCCCGAGGGCTTTTAGATTCCTCTATAACCCCTAAGCGCTTCCATTCTTGCACTTGGTTTCTGATAACTTTCCTTGCTTCCTCACTTGGTCTATAGGGAGCCAGTGATATTTCTTTAGTCCCTGGTCTCAAAGGTATCTCTATCTCCTCAGGATAATTGCCTAGTCGTCCATCTAATCCAAAGGCTTTATGATGTTTTAGGACGACCTTTTCTAAAGCCTTTTTCTGCTCAGGAGTAAGAGTATCTCCCCAATTGATTTCTGCTACTAACCTGTCCTTAGGTATATGTTCAGGATCAGGTAGTTCAGCTGTCTTGGGACCTCCCTCTGGCTGCTTAGAGAGTTCAATCTCTTCTTCAGTTGGAGGAGGGACTTTCTCTTCCTTCATGAGCGAATTAATCAGATGCACTCTTGCTTCTCCTTCCAGAATGGCTTCTTTAGATAGATCATCCTCTTTATCCAATGCAATCCTAGGGTCATGCATATATCCTATGACATGGCCTTTGGGTAAATGCACTAGCTTCTGAGAGAAGTGAGCTATCTGTATTGACTTATTCTGGGAAGTAATAATGCAATCTGATGTTCCATAGAAGTCAGCAGAATTGGAGTTAGATTCTAGCCTTCCTTCAATAAAACCTTCTTCTTGATCTTCAGAGAAGTCTACTAGAACAGCAACACGAGTTAGAGACCCAGGTTTAAGGTATACATCCTTCTCTAGTTTGACAGGGATGGCTCCTCCTGGTCTTTTGCTCTGGTTCTTTCTTTTAGCAGATTTCCTTCTTCTGAAGGCTCTTCTTTCAAGGTTAGATTTGAAGTCTGGTCTAGTATATACTCTAAATACATTTCCTGCTTCATCTAATCTGGGTTCTGTTTCCAACTCAATTACATCTGCAGACCTTCCTGTAAAACCAAAGATGATTCTACTAGGAGTAGTCAGTCTGTCGATTGATATTCTGTACTGGTTAGTGAAGTCATTACCTAGGATGATGGGTACTTTCATACCTTTCACTACATAGGCTTCTACCTGCATTTTAACAGGTCCACCCTTAGTAGGGAAGGTTAGTTCTAGTACTACATATCCAGTTATGCTTGTTCTACCAGTCACCTGGATCAAATTGATCTTTTGACCTGATTTCTCCTCAGGAGGTTTCTTCATACTTGACCAAAAGTTATGACTGATGAGAGTAATGTCAGAGCCTGAATCAACAGTAATCTCTGTCAGTCCTTCTTCAGAATTAACTCTAGCCATAGCTACTGTAGGTCTAGTACCTAAGGAATGAGTTCCAGGAGGGCGGTCCATCACCTTTTTCAAGGTAATAGTCTTATCTTCCGGTAAGTCTTGGAGTTTAAGACTTTCATTTCTGGGTAAAACTTGAGTTGAATGGTGTGTGTTAGCCAATTGTTGATTTCCTATAGCGTTAAAATTGTGCCTTGCTAATGCATCCTTAGAATCTGTTCCAACTCCCAAGTCTCTAGTTTTGGGTAATTCAGGAGACTGGGAATCAATTAAAAATCCGACTCAGAAGAAGAATCAGAAGAGCTATCTTCATCCTTCTCCTCATCTGAGGTTTCAGACTTTGTTTCAGACTCATATTCTGCTGCATTGGCTTCATATTCTGCAAACGATGCTTGTTCTTCTTCTGTTGTGCCTGCAAAGTAAACTTGAACATTGTTAGCATTTGACTTGTTGTGCTTGCATTCCTTGTCATAATGCATCTTGCTACCACAGTGTATGCAACCTCTCATTCCTCTAGACTTAGGAGTACCTTTCTTATGCTTGGTGACATTGGAGTCATCAGGGTTAAAAGGACGCCTATATCCCTTGAATTTATCAGATTGCTTTCCTTTGGATTTGAATCCTTTGGAATCCACTGCATGCGCATTGGCCTTGTGACCATGTCTCTTATGCCTTTCAGCCTTGATGGCTTTCATAACTTCTTTAACAGTGTCAGATGAGACATGCCCACTACTGTGATGCTTAGGCCAATCTTGTAGTAAGTCTTCTTGTTCTTTGATCCTAGTAACATAAGTAGCCCAGTCAGCAATTTCCTCATGGTTAACAATAGTGCGCCATTGAGTAGGTGCTGATCTAGCTACTTCAGCTATTACAGTAAGATCATTCCAGATCTCAACCATGTCAATTAGTTTCTTCTTGCGCAATGCAAACCGTACTGGAGTTTCTTTATAATGGCCTGAATCCCTATACTTGGCTGCCAAAGCTTTATTCCTTGCTTCAGTAATCCAAGTAGGAGTCCAAAAGAAACTTATAAGTCGATTGCACAAGAGTTGCCAGTCTGTTGACATTCTTAACCTTTGAGCCTCAGAAAATTGATACCACCACTGTTTAGCTTCATCCTTGAATCTAAATGGAATAGCTTGAGTTAAGCGGTTGTTCTCATTTAGACCCATAGCAATAAAGCGTTGAATTTGGTCCATCCATTCATACAACTCATCTGGATCTCCATCAAATTCAGGTATAACTTCCATCTTAAGCTTCAAGTCTAAGTGTGGTCGATTATTCTGGTTGTTATTGTTATTAGGGCGACCATTCCCATTTCCATTTCCACCTCCATCTCCACCTGGTGGGCCAGGAGGTCCTGGAGGTCCTCTATCCCCTTGGGGACCTTGAACTCCAGCTGGACCTGGATCACCTTGTCTTCCTGGGGGTCCTGGAAACCCTCTAGGTCCTTGAACCCATGGAAATGCTCCATTAGGATCATCAGGAGGACCTGGTGGTCCATTACCTCCACCACCTCCATTTGGAGGATTGGGAGGTCCTTGGCCTCCATTCCCTGCATTAGGATTGTAGGGTGGATTTGGTGGACCATTTCCTTGAGGAGGAATTGGCGGACCTGGCGGGCCTCCCCTGTTTGGATTCCTATAACCTCCTGGACCACTGGGACCCGATGGTCCTGTTGGTAAAGGAGGTCCTTGAGGACGATTAGGAGGAGAGCTAGCTAGGTGCATTTGGTTCCTACTCAAGTTGATGAAATGAGGTTGATATGGATCAAAATTGACTTGAGGTTGTGGTCACACTTCTTCCTGTGGTTGAACTTGAACAGGAAGAATAACTTCTTCAGATCTTTGAGGAGGATTGACTACTAAAGGTTGCATTCCTAAGAATGTGTTACCTTGAGGACTATAGACAGGTTGTCTGCTCGAAGAAGCAACTGGTTCTGTTTGAACAGTAATGACAGGACCAGAAGGTTCTATGAATGCTCTGTGTCTATTATCTTCAGTAGGTCTTCCTGCTGCAGCATCTTCAGAACGATTGGAATTAGAGTTCCTATACCTATCCTTCTTGTAAGGTTCCTGCTCCTCTATCATTTCAATCACTTCTGGATCTGATGATACTTTAGGAGCTGCAAGAATAGGTTTCCTGGAATCTTTCCTAACTGTATCAGTTATTGAATCAATTTTAGAAAATTCAGCAGCTATCCTTAGTCGCCTTATAAGCTCAGTATCTTCAGGATCTTGATCTATCTTAGGTCTCAAGTAATCTTGAAGCTTATGTTTTCCTGAGAGACTTAGCTTCTCAAAAGCGATAGCAAACTGCCATTCTTCTAAAAGTATCCATGACTCAAACTCTTGGTTATGGGTTTCAAACTCATCCTGTTCTTCTGCACCATTAATTACTTCATCTGCAAGCCTATCTGCTTCAGACATCTCTTGATTAACTGATGCAAACCTGGAGCTAACACCTATCCTGAAAGGAGTAGTATTCCTTGGTTCCTCTCCTACTTCCAGCCTTACTCTAGAAGTACTTGCTGCTGGTTCTAGATTGAGGAAAGCGCTGCTGAGTCTCCCTCTAATAGGTTCCCTTGGTTTTGGGTTATCCACTGAATAACGCTTAACCTGAGGTTTCATTACTAAAGGAGAATCATCAGTGGAAGATGAATCTGAATTGTCTGAATCCCTTACTTCCTCTATAGGAGGTAGGGCTATAGGTTCCCTATTCCCCATCCAGAGAGGCTGAACAACTCTTCCAGATTTCCTAGGACCTACTCCCTGGCGCCTTGCAAAGCCTGGCTCAGGAGGAGTAAAAGGTACATCTAATGGGGATGGTAAGGATTCAGTTGGGTTCCTAACTCCTAAAATGCGACTAGCTTCTACATCAGCTACAGATCCTGGAGTGAACATAGGTCTAATGGAAGCGACACCTGGAGTCTTTATAGGAGTAATTTCTCCTAAGACTTCTGGTTTAGCTGGTGAGCTTGTAACTGGACCTATTAAGCTTCTGTTAGAGCGTCTAACTGATACTGCAGAAGTGGAAGCTACTGCAGAAGGTTGAATTGTCCTAGCTGTTGTATTAGCATAAGAGTCATCTACCTGTCTTGTGATATCTTCTACTTCCTCTTCTTCAGCTTGTTCATCTTCTGGATCATTCTCAGGAATGGGTTCTTCAATAAGATCATGTTCAGCTAGTAAAGGGGTGAACTGTTCTCTTCCCTCATGAGAAATGGTCTTAACTGGTGTAAACTTAGGATTAGGAGCTGCTACTTGTTCAGGAGTAGCGGTTCTTGACTGAGAATTTTCCCAGACAATTTCTTCAATTTCTCTAACCTTTCCTTTCCTTCCATCCTGATTCCTTTTATGCTCAATATATACATAAGCAAGGAATCGTTCTACTTCATCTCTAAAAAGAACAGAGGCTATCTCATGTGCTTCTTTAGTGAATCCATAGTATTTCCTGGGTTCAGGATGTGTAGGAATAGGTGGGTGAGGTATGCCATTGCTTGGCGCATAGTGGAGGAATTGGTGTCTAATACCAATTAAACTCATCCTTAAACGTCTATGGAGAGCAAAGTCCAAAAACATTATAGGTTCTTCTGTTGAGTTTAATATCCATTCAGGCCTGAAAGCACATACATCATCCAAGAGGTCAAGAATTTCTTGGAATTGTTCTCTGCAACCTGTAGAAGGATATCTGTTATGAGCATCAATGGGTCGATCCACATTGTAGATCCTTCGACCTATTGCCCTTGCAAGTCTCCTTCTATCAGAGATTTGTTTCTCCAGCCTTGTCCAATTAGTAGATCTAGTAGACACTGTCTGATAGGTAAGCCATCGCTGTTCCCTATCTGTCAATGCGCTATATACTGAACTGGGCAAAGGTGGTATCGGTTGGAATGGTTCTAAGTCCACTGTATCAGTCAGTTCTAGGCCATAGTCTGACTGAGGATGTCTGCCTTCTGGGTCTGAACCAAGTCTAGACTCATAGGTAGATTCCTGCTCAGGTGGCTTAGGATGACTAGTAGTGCGATGCATATAGCTTCCTGGTACATGCACTGACTGTGACGTTGTATCTGCCATAACTTTCCTTCTCCAAAGAAGTATCTTTCTGTACTTATAGAGCTCAATTGTCTTGGCAATAGATGTGTACAGCAATAGCTACTAAATCTTCAAATGGAGTATTTCCGTATGTAAATGAGGAAAAATGAAAGTTGTGTTCAAACTGAAGGGTTTGATTGTATGTGAAGCTTTCAAATCTAACTACAGCTGGTAAGACTATGTTATAGATGGTGCTTCTGTGTCCTACTTCTTCAATGGAAGTGCGATAGGTGGGACTAAAATTAAAGCAAATAATTGTATTTATTGCTGAGCCTATTTGGCTGTATCTGGATGATACAACAACAACCGGATGCAATGAATCAGTTGTATCTAACGATTCAATAGCCCAAGATGTGCTACCTTCAGTCAGGAAGGTGTATGGATAATCTTCGTGGCTAAAATTGAATAAATCGGTTTTGGGCAATGGTATAGCCTAAAAAGGAGTTATTGGTTGTTGAGTTACTTGATAAAGGACCTGGGTCGCTTCACCAATGTTACGGGTTAGAGTACAATTGGATATCTGGAGCTTAAGCAATGTAGTTGGTTAGTACTCCAATAGTAAACAATACTTACTAGATTCAATAGGAAGGCTAATATAAGATCTCAGAGATTATCAAGTAATACTTAGATAGTCCTAACCTTTCACAGTGTAAACTGACTTAATATAATATATAAAGAGCAAGACTACAGCGGTCAGGTTCCCTTAGATATACTTATTATAGTTCAGCCTGAGTCGCTTGGACTATACTATTACTAAACTTAATCAATACTTAAGCAATAGCTTAATATGGATGGATGGGGTCCGCCTAATGCATATATTTCCTCACACCAAATAGGTACTTAATTCCCACAACTGGCAGGTACTTATTTATACGCTAACTTAAGCACAAGTCTATATATACAGAATCACACAGATGTATCTAATCAGGTACTAGGATTCCCACTTATTAGATACAGATAGATCACACAAGAGATAAGAGATAAGAGAAATACAAACCAAAGCACACAAGACCGATCAGGTATGTAGTAAGAGGAGGTGGCTCTGCAAGGGTCTCCTGCAGGGTTCTTTTATACCCTGAGGGAAGCCTGGATGAGCCAAATAGAGACAGTCATGCCAAGCCGATCTCTAAGGAGAGTTCTGGCTATATGGGGATCACCCTATCCCCATACAGGATGGTTTAGAGTAATGACTGGGTGTAGATCGGTGGCATCACTGGATCAGTGTATGCTATTGGTTGTTTGATATATTAATAATATGAACTATATACATGGATTGGAGCCAACATCTCAGTGAGTCATGGTACCTTCTAATTAAGGGTTCCTGGGTCCATTGACTCAGTGTGTGAGTCAGATCAGAACTGATCAGTCAATCAGATCAGTTCGATCTTCGGCCTTGAGCTCGGCCAGGAGTGCGGGGATCGGGCCGATCTTCGGTGTGAAGATGCGCCCGAAGCGTGGCTATCGATCAAGCTATTGATCAGCATGACAGAGTCAGCCGTCGCTGAGCTATAAGCGGAATATGTTAGTAATACCTTATGATAAGCGATGCCTGAACTTGTTTGATGAATATCTTGCCGAATTCTTAAGCTAGAAATATGAAATATAGTGCGCAGAGAAGATAGAATTTAGTACAATTTATGGATACATAAACTGTACAAATTGGCGCATTCACATTCACTAGAAATTGGAAAATATTCATTTAACACCGCATACAAGTTGGCAAGGGCAGACTCTGTTAAGTAAAGATGTTAGTATCCATAACACCTCTGCAGCTACCCAAGTGCTCTGTTCCTGCATTTTGCAGTCATTATCATCAGAGAGAGACTCTTCATGGTTTTGGAAGATTGGTGTTAGGAGGCACATCACAATCAGTGCAGCAAGGTTGTTGACTGGATATGGGGAAGGGTCTCGTACAATGAAAATTTTTCACCATGCATAAATGACCATGCGATGGAGTGTGCACCAGGATGCAGGATGAGTTTCATTGGAGAAGGCTTGCCCATTAACATGCTCCAACTGTTTGCCATGACGGGTGCGCATCAAAGTATGACCTCTGTAGAAATGACCTCCATGGCAAAGAGTGGGACCTGGTGTTAGTACAACATGGACTGTGTTGGGCTACATGACTCTGAAAATAGTACAATTAAGTCAGAAAGGGTTTGGAAGACAGACAAACAAGCTTACAGTGTTGATGCTGTGGGCAGAAATACAGCCTGCCAGTAATAGTCAGGTACCCAGCTGTGATCTTCAGGTGATAGATGTGCCCAAGGATTGTCACCCCAAGGTTTTGAGTGGTTGTGAATATCCTTGGTGCTATCCTTGGGACCAAGACAGAGAAGCCAGATTTTCCCAACACCAGCAATTATGAACACAAATGTTGCATGACCACTTGCATCAACATGGTCAGCACTGATAGCACCACCTCCACCAACTAGGAACCACGATCCCTTTGGGAAGTGATCCCAGGTATATCTCAAGTGGTCTGTTGAGTCAAAGGCAAATCAATTACTTGCAAGTTTCCTGTTGGTAACTGTCAGACTGGTATGTACTAGACCTCATAGACACCCATGTGACAACATGTGGTTTACCAAACAACCTAGTCTTGGATGGGAGATCCAGCAAGTTTATTACACGGCCCTTGGTAGTGTAGATATGCTCAAAAGCCTTCTTCAGAGAGCAGGTGCAAGACACATCCTGCTTATGGCCAATCTCAACTGAGTGTGCTGAGAGATCTATATGAAATGTATTAGATATACTCATATAAAGGCAAAAATTAACACAACAACTACATAAAATACATACCATGAACTCCCACCTCACAATGCTCATCCATCACATTCTTAAATGTGATATGGCCATCCTTGGTGGTATAAAGTGCTGTGTGAGCTTCCAATTGTGTTGGGTCTGCCTCCACAATGATATTATGTTTCTTTAATAGATCACCAAACTCTTCATGCTCAAGTCTGTTTGACTCTTGGTATGTGAGCTGTATTGCAATTGGACAGGTGTCAGGCAGTGAGTCTTGTTGCTGAATAGCCATATCATACACAAGTTTGAATAAGTTCCAGTCATGTTGCTAAAGCAAGGTTCAAACTTGAATCCATGCATAAAAATTATTAAAGCATACCTGCTCCTTGACCTATGGTACTTGAAACACAATATCAACATACTCTTTCTCACTGCTGTTTGTTAAATGAAAGATCCAGATTTTTGCAGCCAAAGTGTAGTCATCCTTATATTCTCATTAGCTTGGTTTGAGCATGTGATCAAAGCTCACTTACTTTATCATATGGATATAGTCCAGCAACATCAGGGAGCTCAGCCTTATGATCTGGCAAGTCAAGAGAGTGGAGCTCATGCTTGTGACCAGCAGAGAGGTGTTCATGTGCCTCTTCCTGCATGAACAAAGGTGGAACAGCTATCTTCTTGGGCCTTGTGCCTAGATTTCAGACAGCAATGTCATTTTATTGTATATTTGTTATAAATGATTTACTTACCTTTGGTAACAGTTTTCCTTGCTGGTGCCTTTGCTGGTACTTTAATTGTGGTTGTTGCTGGCTTGGCTTTCTTGGTTACCTCTGTGCATGATTTGATCAATAGATTGGCAACTTCAACAATCTAATCACAAACCAGGTAAAGCCACATCATCTATTGGGAGGGAGTGCTTGTGTAGCTGGCAAGTTGGGTAGGTAGTCTTGTCTTGGAGAGTATCCTGGGTTTAATTTCTCCTTCAAGTCATGTACTTCTGTATATAGATTTAAAGTACAAGTTTGATCTCTCCAAATCGAACCTCAGAAATGAGTCAGGCTATTCAATCTCAGTTGAGAGCCTTGCACCGATGATCAAACTACAAAGATAAGACAGATCAGAAGATAAATGAGCATCAGCATGTGAAACTATAGAGATAAACAGCTGAGCGCACTCTATTTGGAGCCAAACAGAACTTCGGTCATTTGACTGGACTTCTTATTGGCAACCAGATGTGAAATACATGCATTATAAGAAATTAACACATCTATATGCTACTTTAAGCTGCTGTACTCTGTAGTATCTCACTGTCTAAACATGTCAGACTATCCTACTTGCCCTGATACCCCTACTGGTTCCACCTTCTGGGATGTAGCTGAAAGGCTGCTTTCTGGACTTAGATGGGAGCGACGAAGGGTACAAGGAGAGAATCGCAGCAGAAGGAGGGAGTTCCCCTCCAATTACCAACACCTCTATGTTGACATACCCTTACCCAACTATCCACAATACAATAACCGAGATCACTACCCAATTGAGGCACCTGAGCCAACTCAAGATGAGCCTCACTTTGAGTTTGGATGGCCGGCTCCTCCCTCTCCTGGTTTGGAGCCTACCCCATTTGATAGGGTATTGATGAAAGGTTGGGGTGGACGTACTGAGTACCCTCTGGCTCCCCCAAAGAGTCCTAGTGTGCTCAGTTATGAAGATTACATAGAGCGTCAAGAAGAGTAAGTGCTTCAATTGAGTCAATATCTTAAGCTGATCTGTTTATTGCACAAACAGACTGACTCAAGATCAAGGCCAGGAGTCGCTTCCTGAGCCTGATCATGACTCTGAGGAAGAAGAAGACAAACCAGAAGTAGTTAGGACTGGTATCTTAGAGTAAGTCCGCTTCTTTTGACTCATGATCTTAAGCTGATTTGTTTAGACTTGCATACCCACCTTCGCCGGTCTATGCCCCAGAAGAGTCTTCTGACTCTGAATCTGATTCTTCAGAGTCATCTGGAGAACTTAGAGTGATGGAACTAGACCTGGAAAGGAGGGTTGAAGAACAAGCTAGAGAGTTTGAGGAAGTGTCAGCTCGTCTTAGGGCTGCATGAAGGCGCCTCAGGGAAATGATGGATGAGAGAGACCTGTATTAATGTAGATAGCACTGTCTGAATGCTATGAATTCTTAATCCAAAACAGTGTGAACAATGAGATTAATCTTATCGCTTCAATACTATTGGTTAAGAGTCTTTCAGATGGTCGACTTAATCCTAAGATTTCAAGCTCTGCTATATTTCCATGAGTGTGCTTTACAAGTATTTAAGCAGCCCACAAACCGCTCTCATTCTTCAGCGGTTCAACACCCTCTAGCTCTCTCACCACATCTGCTCTCTACTGTCCTACTATCCTCACCATGCAGACTACCCCTTCGCTTCTTAACAAGGCTCAGCGCCAGGCTATCATGGATTCCATTTTATGGACCAAGTACTTCGCCTGCCTAGCCTCCAAGATGCGCCAAGGGGAGTATGACTTTGCTGCTAGCCCTTATATCCTAGAACGCAAGTTCAGGGATCAAATTGAAATCTACTACAGCAAAGACCATGGCAGGTATCCCAATGGATGGTATGTGGGGGACGGTGCTGCCTATGCTTTGGTAGATGCCCTCCTCCAAGTTAGAGATGCAGTAGGCTCCTATTGTAGCGATGGGTCTTATGACCTCGCCTATGAGCATGAAGACTTTACTGAGGATAGCCCTCTGTACCAGCGCTTCAGGGATGCCAATATTGCCTTCCCCATTGAGCCTGAAAAGGGTTTCAGCATGGTGGACTGGCAAGCCCCTTTTGAGAATTTCCCAGAAGTAGTCGCTGCAGTAGTTCGTCTCCAAATGTGGGGCCTGCATATGATTTGCTGCCTGCATGCCTTGGTCCACTATGAAGGAAACACTGGGGATGGCAACTTGCCTCCTTTCCCTCACTGCGCCTTCATTGAAGGAAAGAAGGCATTCGATGACTACACTAGAACCTCTTGCCCCTCCTGGTGGCAGGAGCCAGATCCAGAAGGCGTTCCCAAGATGTGGGGAAATGATGAGGTATGGACCTTATTTCATGGCCCTAAACGCTTTCTAATCAAATGGATGCAGCACTACTACTTTGCCATCAATGACCGAGAGCGCCAAGACTACATGCAGGAACTTGAAGAATTGCAGAAATTCAAGTCCTCCCTGGAAGTACCTGTCTTTCTGATTCAGAACCGCCTTAGGGCTTGTTTTGAAGAAATGGACAAGGAAGGGAACTTGCAGTCTTCTGAGGAGGGCCCCAGTGAAGTCGTCGCTCCCCCCTCCATCCCTCCTGGCCTTGAGCAAGAAGTAATCTCTCTTGACTCAGATGGCGATTGGGAGTCAGATGAAGGTTATGATTCTCTCTAAGTAAGTCTGCAAGTCCAGACTGGGGGGGCTATGTTATGGATACTAACATCTTTACTTAATAGAGTGTGCCCTTGCCAACATATATGCAGTGTCAAATGAATATTTTCCAATTTCTTGTGAATGTGAATGCGCCAATTTGTACAATTTTATGTCTCCATAAATTGTACTAAATTCTATCATCTTTGCGCACTTTATTTCATATTTTTAGCGTAAGAACTCGGCGAGATATTCACTAAACAAGTTCAGGCATCGCTTATCATAAGGTATTACTAACATATTCCGCTTATAGCTCAGCGACGGCTGACCCTATCACGCTGATCAATAGCTTGATCGATAGCCACGCTTCGGGCGTATCTTCTCACCGAAGATCGGCCCGATCCCCGGACTCCTCGCCGAGCTCCAGGCCGAAGATCGAACTGATCTGATTGACTGCTCAGTTCTGATCTGACTCACACACTGAGTCAATGGACCCAGCTACCCTTAATTAGAAGGCTCTATGACTCACTGAGATGTTGGCTCCAATCCATGTATATAGTTCATATTATTAATATATCAAACAACCAATAGCATACACTGATCCAGTGATGCCACCGATCTACACCCAGTCATTACTCTAAACCATCCTGTTTGGGGATAGGGTGATCCCCATATAGCCAGAACTCTCCTTAGAGATCGGCTTGGCATGACTGTCTCTATTTGGCTCATCCAGGCTTCCCTCAGGGTATAAAAGAACCCTGCAGGAGACCCTTGCAGAGCCACCTCCTCTTACTACATACCTGATCGGTCTTGTGTGCTTTGGTTTGTGTTTCTCTTATCTCTTATCTCTTGTGTGATCTACTGTATCTAATAAGTGGGAATCCTAGTACCTGATTAGATACATTTCTGTGATTCTGTATATAGACTTGTGCTTAAGTTAGCGTATAAATAAGTACCTGCCAGTTGTGGGAATTAAGTACCTATTTGGTGTGAGGAAATATACGCATTAGGCGCACCCCATCCATCCATATTAAGCTATCGCTTAAGTATAGATTAAGTTTAGTAATAGTATAGTCCAAGCGACTAGGGCTGAACTATAATAAGTATATCTAAGGGAACCTGACCGCTGTAGTCTTGCTCTTTATATATTATATTAAGTCAGTTTACACTGTGAAAGGTTAAGACTATCTAAGTGTTACTTGATAATCTCTGAGATCTTATATTAGCCTTCCTATTGAATCTAGGAAGTATTGTTTACTATTGGAGTACTAACCAACTACATTGCTTAAGCTCCAGATATCCAACTGTACTCCAACCCGTAACAGTGTGATTCTGTATATATAGACTTGTGCTTAAAGTTAGCATATAAATAAGTACCTGCCAGTTGTGGGAATTAAGTACCTATTTGGTGTGAGGAAATATACGCATTAGGTGCACCCCATCCATCCATATGAAGCTATCGCTTAAGTATAGATTAAGTTTAGTAATAGTATAGTCCAAGCAACTCGGGCTGAACTATAATAAGTATATCTAAGGGAACCTGACCGCTGTAGTCTTGCTCTTGATATATTATATTAAGTCAGTTTACACTGTGAAAGGTTAAGACTATCTAAGTGCTACTTGATAATCTCTGAGATCTTATATTAGCCTTCCTATTGAATCTAGGAAGTATTGTTTACTATTGGAGTACTAACCAACTACATTGCTTAAGCTCCAGATATCCAACTGTACTCCAACCCGTAACAATTTCTTTGTCTTGTTCCTTGCCTGCTATCATACTCTCTTCTTCTTGCACTTAAATCTGTGACATGTCAATGTTGTTATCCTCTATCATTCTCAATTTACCATTACTTGCTTGCTTATACTTGCTTGTATTTGCCTGTGTTTTTGGGCTACACATATCTTGCTTGCTCTTGCTTATTGTTGCTTATTCACTTGTTGCATGTGTCATACATCCATAGGATTGTATTTAAGCAATATGTGAAGCATTTCTGGCCTCCAGAATGCTTCACCTTATTAGTTCACCTGTTCTACAGCTGGTGTATTCACTTTGAACTTCAAATCCTGTTCACCCCCTCTACAAGTCTACAGGTTGTGACAAAATGGCTCAACTTTTATTGCTTTTGAGCCATTTTTTTCCCTGATGAAGAGTGGGTGGCAACAATAGCCCTGCATATGTCTCTCAGTCAAGCTGTACAAGGTAGTCTCCTACCAAAACAGAGCCTGCAGTTGCAGAATTGATTTGAAGTTCTTGGTACATCAGGAAAACCCCTAGGAAATTATTGATGGAAATAACATGTAATAACAGCAAATAAAACATTTGCAAGGATTTCTGTCCCCCCCCCCTGCCTTTTATTGCCTATTATAAGCTGTTGTGCAGCCTTAATAACAGTGGATTCTAGTGGATAAACCAGGACTATCAGAATAAAGGAATTTGAAATTCTCCAAAAGTCTTCCCAAAATGCTTCTGGGGAGCCAGCCAGGTTTATAAAAAGTGGATTTATGAAATTGCATATAGTCACCTATAATCCATGAAACCCTGGTTTATAAAGAACCAGGTTTTTCCTGATGCCTAGGTAGGTTGAGGGCTTCTTCTTGTACTTTGCACAAAATGAGCACACCAACACATAGCAATTAATCTGACATACCTTTTTAGCATTCTCACAAGGCCCAACCAGCACTTGAGAATTGAGCATATCAATTATAGGGCTTCATTCAGTGTACTGGTCAAATGTGTGGTGGTGCAGTTGTGGGAGAGACAAGGCAATGTGACTTAGAGCATGATTACTTGAGCAAAAAATACCTGAAACACCCAAAGATTGCATTACCTTTCCAAGGTGGATCAAACGCTTGTCTGGGCTTGGCACTATATCATTCATAGTCCATGACTAATTGATAGCTTGCTGAAAGCTTTCCAAGCCTTGTCCGCCCTGAAAAGCCTTCAATAAACTGGGGTGAAGCACTGTGAGTGGCAGGCGTTTTCTGCACCCATTAGTGCCAGTGCTCCTTCACCCGCTCTATCATATGAATTCCTTTGATTTAACAAAAAATTCTAGCTGAGCTGCACACGCATACAAAAATGAGGTGAAGGTAAAACTTTATGGCTGATAACTTAAAAATGAAATTTAACAAGTCCGTAGAGTCCAAGTATACTAATGAATGTTCCCTGTCAGAAAGTCCTGTGATAGAAGGGTGGCCTCTGCACGATCGGAGAGGTACTCAACCAAAACCCGAAACTCTAGTTATGTTAATCGAGTCTACTCAGGGTCTAGTGAGCGCTACTCTCGTGCTACCGAGCGCTACCTACAGACCCGGTAGCCACGTGATGTCTAGTCTAACTAAACTGGAGTTTCGGGTTTTGGTTGAGTAAGCCGGCAGAGGTATGTCGTAGAAGGAAAGGTAGGTTTGGGTGTCACTGGCATTCCAACCTTTGAGGTCGTCAGCGCAATTTATGAGGTAGCTGATTGCACGTCAACCAATAGGCAATCAGCCTAAACTAAGGGAACGTACATTTGTAGTAGCAGGAGAAATACTCTTCCTGTCTACAACAACAACCCAGTGATTGGAAGACATCCTGTGGTAGGACCACCAAGACAAATGGCGATGAGGACAGGTTATCTGCGACAAGCATAAGCCGCTTGCCTACCTTTTGGGTGAGAGCGGTGTTCTCCCCGAGGCAAGCCTTAATTTGTGTAACTTCGCTTCCACCATCCTCCAGCTTGTCCTGAACGCTACGTAGGTCCCGTCGAATGCCTTTCAGTTCGGCTTGAGCACTTTTGAGTTTGCCTTGTGCGCCTTCGAGCCGGGCCTGGACGTCCTTGAGTTCGTCCTGGACGCCCTGAGTTCACCTTTAAGTTCGCTCTTGAAGTGGGAAACATCTTTCTGGAACTCGGCCTTGAAACCAGAAATACCTTTCCTGATATCCGCGAGTTGCTATTCGACGGTCTTCATGTGGGCAATTATCTCCTTCTGCAGCTCGACCACCTGTGACCATAAACCAGCCATAGGACCCATCGCTAAACAATGTTCGAACATGAGCAAATAGCGATACAGAATGCTTGGTTCCTACCAGTGGTAATTGCTGAACGGTATACAAGGAGCTCGCTGAAGAAACATAGGGCGGCATCTCCCTGACCTAAATAATCACGCGGTCTGCGTCTGCCGTAATAATAGACTGGTGCAAGAAATGCAACTGACCTAGCTTATAGTACGCATTGACGGTCACCATGCCCAGTCAAATAGCCCCCACCAGGTTATCGAGCGTCGGATCATTCTGTATATCGCGTAGGCCGGGCAATGTGATCCACGCCGGAAGCATTGGGGCAGGAATGACAAGCATATTGATGCCGCGACTATTGGTTACGCTGTCCTGTAATTGTGCTGACCAAGGCAAGGCAAACTCAGCGCGAAAGAGAAAATGGGGATGTCGAGATGAGGATGTGGACGGGGTTTGTATATGGATGTGGTGGGGACGAAGGAACGTTTCGTGGCCCATACCCCTATTTATCATATGTCAGCAACAGAGGTTGACTGTGCGCTTGCCGCATCAGCGTTAGCAAATACCCCTGCTTTCAGAGCATAATTGGGACTGTTCCTACAGTCCAACTGGCTCCCAGAGCCGACGCCCCGGTATCATTCGTACGAAAACGCGTATGACATTGAAATGTACCATGCAATCGCCGATGCTACCTTAGGGTCTTGGTGGATTGGGAGACGCGAGCGCCGCCTTCAGAGAAACAGGCATGACCGACGCGCGAAATATAAGCACAACCCCAACCATCAGGCTGAGTGGGAACATAACGATAACAGTGAACGTGCAAAAAAGCGGGAAAAAGGTGTACTTGTGCCACACGGGACCAGAGATACATGTCCATGACACCGCGGTAGCTTGTTTCAAGGTGATCAGTGGCATATGTGGCTCTTTCCTGTCGTTGCTATCGGCTGAGCGGACTTTGCTCCGCCCATCGTTTTCTGCCGGATAATATGGAAGCTTGCAAACCGTCTTAATAGATGTTGTCGATCTCGGGAGCGGTGGCGTTTGGCTAAAGTCACCCTTTTGCTTGTCGGAAACGGGCACGCGGAACTAAAATATCGTGATATTCCTCGTACGAAATTATGTAAATGACTGTAAATTGAGAAAGAAAACGATTCGTCATTTTATCGTACAATACGTCGTAAATCCAAGCGTCCATCACAAATAACTCGTCTACTGGCACTCTTCTGGCAACTTGAACCCATCAGTGTGTACTCCTCCGCCCCATGGCGTACCCCCAACCAACGCGGCGTCTTTACCCTGCGAGCGAGATGTCAGTAAAGGCTGGTATCCAGCACTAAACAAACTTACCAGACCGCGAGAGCCGAATCCTTCCCAAAGAAGGCAATAGTTCTCACCGCCGGTGAGGATCTTGTCTGCCTCGATGATTGCATCTCGAGCGTGGAAGAATGTCGGACGGCAGGGCTGGAGTTTCATGCCGGAGATGACGAGCCTTAAGAAGGACATTAGGTAGATGACACGAAATCAGTTTCAGCCACTTACTGAGTGAAGAGAGTGTTGCCGTGCTTCGGAACAAGTGGTTTACCCATGACTTGGGGTCGGTAAAAGTCACCGATAGGGATAGTTCCGTCCTCAAGAGGTTGAGGAGGGAACAAAGTCTCCGAGTAGCCGTGCTTTTCGATAAACTTTTGCGATACAACCCACAGGATCTCGGCCCAAACCTCACCAATGGCATGCTGTTTCAACAAGTAAGCACAAGTTTCGGAGGAAGGTTACATCAACTTACCACACCCCAGTAGCCGGGCTTGTCAAGGGTCTTGTACGTCGAAGGGTTTACGGTCATATTCTAGTAAAACATCTTAGTCAAATACAAGGTGAAACTTCTACTTACTCACCGTCGAATAGACATAGTTGCGAATACCCTTGGCCTGGTTGCTGGCCCAGCTTCCCATCGAAAAGTCGGTATAGTTCTTTGTCGAACGGATAGTCGTGGCAAGGAAATCGCCCCAACCTTCGCCCATGCCACCGCTCTCACCCCAGCCGAGGCAGCCCGAGTTGGCGGGGCCGCCGGTCAGACGTGTCGACAAACCATGAGAGAGCTCGTGAATGACAATGCCGGCCTCGAGGTCACCGTCGCGATAAGGCGTGGCGGTGTTCCAGATGTACATTCGGCAACGTCCGTTTTGGCCATCGGGGGGCTGGAGACTTGTCAGAATTTAATTCCAGCGACCCGGCTACTCCACTTACAGTCATAAAGTTGGCGTTGTTATAGCCGCTGCCGTCCTGGGCGTTGGCGATAACAGCGTCGCCATCACGACCGCCGCGGCCATAGTTGTCCTGTTGGAAGTTGCCTGCAAGCTCGTCGAATCCGTAGCGATAGTACAAGTCGTGAACCATGTTGCTAGTGTAGAAGAGTTGGGTCACGGCGAGATCGATGTAGTCTTTCGGGTTCTTCTCCAACCCCTCCTTGGCACCGTACTTGAAGGTAAAGTCGAGGGACTCTCCACCCTCTGGACGACCGTTGGAGATCCAGTTGTTTCGACCTTCCCAGTTCTCATGCGCAAACACCTGTGCAACAGGTCATCAGCGTGGGATCCTCGAAACCTCACCTAGCACTCACGTTGTTACCCCATGTGGTGGTGAAGTTGAGATACTTGCCGTCCTTCAGCCCCTTGCCTACCCACGCGGGCGAGCCGTGGGGGTTGTTGGCCTTGGAGATGGTGTGCCAGCCGAGAGGCGACGCGACTTGGTCGTACGAGGCCGACTCGACGGAGCGCCTCCCCCACTCGGGATCGTTGATGCCCCACTTCCAGACCTTGTACGAGCCAGCGTCGGTATAATGAACAGGCTTGCCCATGGCGATCTTGGCCTCAAGGGCGTTGAGCTCGGTGCCCGAGCGAGGCATGGGCGAGTCCGAGGCCCAGTCGATAGCAGAGACAATGGTCGAAGGGTCGTTGGCAGAGACATAGGCCTCGTACCAGTTGTCGGCCATCTCGACCTCAAGGCGCCACGTCGCGTGAAGCTCGGTCTGGCCGTCCTCGATCGGTGTTTGGACGTAGACGACCCGGGCCTTGACCGGGTTGACAGCGCCAGGGAGGCCCGAGATGACGGCCGAGGGGTGAGCGTCCTGGCCGACGAGATGATGTTCGTAGGCTACAGACATACGGTCGAGGGTAGCATCGAAATCGCGGGACAGTTCGTCGACAGCCGAGGCATCAGGGTGAGCGGCGATCATAAAGTAAAGAGCGGCGCGGCGGGGATCGTGGGTATCCTTGCGTGAGTCTGCGGTGGCGGCTTCTTGGACGGCAGCGAGCGGACGGGCGCAGTTGTGGGCGTACATGTCCTCGTGGGTCTCGGACAGCTCGGCCAACACAAACTGGGGGTCGCCACCGGCCAGGGACAGCTTCTCGGTGGCAAAGTCGGCGCAGTGAGTGGCGTGCGATGTTGAAGGACGGGCACCCAAGGATGGTGCAGAGCCTCGGAAAAACTGCGACAGTGTCAGCGACAAGCCTTCGTACGACGTGGGACGACCTACCGAGTCACCAAAACTGAGCACACGGCCGTCGCGAATGTTCATGTTGATGTCGCCATCAGCGACCTCGAGGCCGCCAACACGCTGGCGGACATAGACGTGGGTGACGCCAGTGGCCCTGTCGGTGTACGAGTCGTCGCGGATGTAGTAGTCCGAGTCGGTGTACGACTGGAGAAACGCGCGTGCAACGCTGAGCGGGTCGGTGTGGGTGGCCAACGACGACGCGATCTGTGGCTCGGTGACGAAGCGAGCGTGGGGGTGGCGGGCGCCAAAGCCGAGGGACTTGCGGGTGCCGTGGGCGGTGGCCGAGGCCAAGAATGCGATGGAGAGGAGGGCGGCGGCACGAATGGACTTCATCGTGGGCGGGTGCAGGTTGGGGGGGCGGGCCACGGGATTATATCCGGGGCGGTCGGTGGCTGTGCTGGTCGCACGACCATTTGCACTCCTTATCGCGAACGATGTCCCAACGTGGCGGGCTGAGTGGGTGTGCTGTGTTATGGCGTGCATATACTCAGTCGCAACACACTCGCCTATCAACGCTATCCGTGATGGCGCCCCGATTCGACACACTCGGGCTGGCTAGCTCCTCACCGCAGTCACACTGGGCCCGCTCGGTGGACCGTCTGCGCAGCTTCGCCCCACCTATCCTTCTGACTCGAATAGCACCGTCGATCAATCCCGGGATGTCCCTCTCGTCTGCCATTGTCAATTCGGCTACCCATCTCGATCGCCCACCCCCCAGCCGAATCGTCGTACTCTCCAAACTCGATCGATGGCTCCTGATAGCCTGCCTTTTTTGTCGTTTTCATCTGCACTATCTTGTCGTTCCCTGGGATCGTGCTGCCATACTGCTGCCATCAACTGTAAGCCTGTCTCTCCATCGGCATGCCACCCGTTGCTAGTTTGTCACCATACAGGTCGCATAGAGCTTGACCACCTCCTATCTCTGCTCGAATGCCATCGAACTGCGGTTCTTCATTACGAAATACATTCCCACCGGTCCCTGCACTCAACCCCCTATTCCACAAACGGCGAGCGCCATGCGTTCACTTCCAACCGCACATCCTCCATAATCTATCGGCCAACAGTGTGCAGGGTGAGCGTGCAACTTGGCCGACCGTTTTGCCACAGGCGCATACACTCCTCCACCACCTCCACGTGGTCCCCTTTTCGATTGGCCCCAAAACCCCGCACCATAGCAACAAAACCGCTGACGACGCGGCCGGTCATCAAACACGCGCCATGGAAATCCGGCACCCGGGACACGTGAGCTGTCAGGGGACCCCGGACACAGATCATGAAACGTAACGGACCTTATGCTGGTGGCGTTCTCCGTTCGTCACCTGACGCAACAAGGCAAAATGTATGCGCTCAGGTTGTGCCTTTCCTATTGAATGAGTCCAACACGATCTCGAGGCCAAACGGGCGCATGAATGACGCGACTGACGTCGTATGACTGCCGACCACCAGCCGCCGGCGATACGCTGGCGACACCGCAGCCACATATTGAGTCAGCCCAGCCATACGGGGGCTGCGGTCTGAATCGGCCTTGCCTCTAACATGTGGGCAACATAAATATCCTCAGACGAACTGGGGCTGTTTTCTTCATCCGTCAAGGTTCCACCGGTCCGAGTCAGCATTGGAAACGGTCATAGCCTTGACCGGCATAACCCGCGAAAAATCGAACTCGATTCTGCCACTCCAGACAACTCCAGGAGCCTGTAAATAGGTTTGTATGATTCGTGGTAAAAATCGCCAATTTAAGCAGCATAGTTCAACGGCCGCCCCACTCATGTGAATCACGTGAGCTTAAACCTGTGCATCCAGCTCTTTGTGGCTACGTCGGCCTGCTCTAACGCGAACTGGCGTGAAGCGCTATCTATTCGGAAGAGCTCTTCGCGCTCGGCGTGCCGCGTGTGGTAGATTCAAGCAAGTTCTCTGATATTTACGACTTGCCTAAATCGTTTTATCATTGCTCTTGCTTCTGCGGCGCTTTTTTTTTTGTCTGATTGACCATGCGCATTCATACCAACTCGCTGAGTTCTCGCCAAGTGTCTCGGTAGAAGCTCGGACGTCGAGGCATGTGAGGCTTGGCGTTTCAACAGTCGATCCTGATACTGTACTCGCTATGGGTGGGAACTCTATTACAACACTGCGGCAGTCAGGCATGTGGCCATTCGGTTAACTATTGCCGGCGTGATTTATCCCCTGACCTACTCTTTTATCCCCGCCGGATTTTCACCCGATCTCGGATACACCACACTCCTGGATGCGTAAACATTGCTCCTCCATAGCTAGGCTCGGGTTTGATACCAAGGCATGCGGTGCGGTCTACCGCTTAGTCCGCCTAGACCACCACTTGATTCGCGCGTTACCATTACACGCGCGTGATGCCGCCCACTGGCGCGATACATGCGTTCATGTCAAAGAGTCAACTCTTTGCTCAGCATTCCAGAGTCCAGCTCATTAACGTATGGATAAGTGTTCGCTCAATGGTGTTGTCTCTCAGGAACGAGCCTTGGCGCGGAATGGATTGTGCGGGATATAAAACCTTAGTCGTTTGGACTTTCAGACCATCACTCTCGAATACAACTTGCTTGATAGGACATGGGACGTGCTTTATATTCACTTCTACTTGGATCACTACTGGTGCATGTTCATGCGATCCTGAGGCAATACACTCTCGTAGTTACCCACGGGAATGTTGCCGCAGACGGAATCTCTCGCAATGCATGGCTCATCAACGGTGTGCCAATACTTAACTACGAGTCGTGTTATTTTCTCTGATTTGTTTGATAAGGTACCACCCCTGGGCCGTCTATCACAGCTGATGAAGGTGACCAACTCAGCATAAATGTCCTCAACAGAGGCGACGAGCCGATTACAATCCAGTGAGTCCAACGTTAGTTAGGGTCATTGGTTCGTCGCTGACCCTCTGCAGTTGGCATGGGTATGCATATTCTTTCTTCATCTGCACTTTTTGTCTGATCATAGCCCGCTTAAACAGGATCGAGCAGACTGGTACCATGTGGTGCGCTTGATTTGATTCAATCATCACCCACTCATTAACTTGTCGTTGAAGGTCGGATGGCGTTCCTGGTATCACACAGTATCCAATTAGCGTTGGAAAGTCATTCACCTATAACTGGACGGCGACTCAGATGGGTTACTACTGGTACCATTCGCACCACCAGATCCAAGTCGACGATGGCCTGCGTGGTGACATTTACATACGTCCCAAAGCAGACCGTGCAAATCCGTTCGGATACATATCCAGTAATTCTGCTGATATTTCCGCGATGAAGGCCGCGGAAAAGAATCCCTTCAAGCTATTTATATATGATTGGAAGCATAAGACTTCTGTAGAGTATATGAATGAGTAAGTTTCATGTTTCGGTCCCAACCATTTCAATCTCACTCGGGGCCATAGGTGGAAGCGGACGCAAGTCGAGCCGCTTTGTCTGGACAAGTACGTATATTCGTAGTGAGCTTGAAACCCCTGCTAAAATGCGGATCTAGCATCCTAATCAACGGCAAAGGGTTAGTTACATGACCTTGGCTCATGGGATTGCGACTAATATGTCGCGTAGGCAGGTGGTGTGTCCTAGTCGAGCGATACTGGACCCCGTGACACATCCTTTGGTCGGGAAAGCAACAGATAAGGGGCGAGTTACCATTTCAATGCAGTTCTCCGTAATATCGTTGGCTTAACTCTTCCCAATAGATGCGCATATCCGAATAATACTAATGTCTTTCCTTATGGCGGCAACCCAGGAGCCGTTTTGCCCGAGATATTTTATACATGTCACGTAAGCATGAGCTAGCTCCTGCGGTGCTACTGGCTTGTACACATGATTTACTTGTGCAGAACACTACAACCGAGCTTGAAACTTTTCAGGTAAACCCAGCCGCGAAATGGGCGGCTTTCAACGTCGGTAAGCACCTACAATTAATCGAAGCGCCTTTTGGAGTTACCTTCTTCCCTTGGATAGTTAATGCTGCGAGCGTCTGGGATCTTCGAGGTAGGTGACCCGAGCCGCAAATGTGTTACAGTTGATAAATTCTGTTCCAGTTTCGATTGATAATCACACGTTATATACATTTGCCGCGGATGGCTCCTATATTCAGCCTATTCAGTCGGAGGTGAGTTGTTCAAACGCTGCAACAGATGAGGGTTGAGCCGGTCATTCCAGTTTATCGGCGTCCCGATCGGTGAACGCTATACGTTTTTCATTAAGGTCAGTCTGCATATAGGAGCTAAGTTTAATATTGACTCACATTTGGGGCGATCAGCTTGACAAGCCGGTCACAGACTACACCGTGCGCGTTGCAGCTTCGGTCCTTCCCCAGAGATTGAGTGGATATGCGGTTAGGATTTTTTCTCGGGGCGTCCATGCTTTGCTGAGTCAGGTTCTGCATAGGTTCTCCAATACAATACCAAAGCACCCGTTTCAACTAAATGGGATGGAGCCAACACTCCCACCAAGGTGATAAAACGAGCTGTTTATACCACGCCTACGCCCAAGAACCAGTATATGGACTACGCGGGCCAACCTATTGGGTCCGCCCGCGAGGTCGATACATCCCAAATTAAACCATACCCAGCGAATCCTCCACCGAAGCCTGCACCAAGTCAAGTACGTCAATACAAAATGAGCATACATTCAAAATCTAATGTCCGGCAGATAAAAACAATCCGTTTGAATGCTACCCGTACAGCAGAGATGACTTGGTTCTTAAATCAAAAAACTTGGAGCGTAAGTAGGCTTTCAAACCCTTTGTGGGAAATAGATAATCCCAAACCAAAATAGGAGCTGCCTGATTCTGCGATCCCTGTACTGTTCAACATGTCTGCGGCAGACAGCATTGATCCAGCGTTGAAATTCACGACATTTGACGAGGCGAGTGGATCACTCTTTGGCCTTTTTGAAAAAGAGACTAACATGCTCATAGCAATATGTCGATGTGATTATGGTTGTGACGAGCGGTAACCCCGGTATTCACCCTCCTCACCCGTAAGCAATTTCCTAATTTCTAAAACTCTCCTGGAAAATCTTACCGCAAGTCCCCCTCAGAATTCACAAACATGGGGTCAAGGCCTGGTTTCTAGGGTGGGGCTCGGGCGGGTTTCCTTATGATACTGTGGCCGAGGCGGCCGCTGCGGGTATGTAGTAAGCTTGACTGGCGCAGCAACAATTCTAATGGGTACGTCCGTAGGACTGCCGGGTCTGAACCTAGTAGATCCCCAGTACCGTGACACCTTCGTGACCCCTCCCGGCTTGGGTGGTCAGAATTGGATAGCTTTCCGGTTCAAATCGTCCGACCCTGGACCAACTTTCATTCACTGCCATATTGGTATGAAACATTAAGAGTCCAAAATCGTACGAGTATTGAAGTTTACGCTTGTTAGATCCTCACCTCGCGGTCGGGATGGCTGTTCTGCTTATGGTAAATAAGCCACATCCACAGGCGAAATTGACTGCTGACTCCTTCCATAGGAAGGAATTGATAAGTGGCCAATAGTGCCAACGTACTACCTCGGTCAACACTGATAATGTATTATATTGGAGATTTTGAATTTGCCAGGGATTGGTTGTTAATGTGTTTTCTAAACAAATGCACCAGCACTCAAGGATCATCTTTCGGCGGATGCTGCCTATATGACAATTCCCAGCTTGTGGCCTTCTTCGAGACACCCGACCGCCTGAACAAGTCCTTGTCAGTTCTTTTTGACCAGATATACAGATTCTCTTGCAATTCCCATCCCCTGGATACTCATGATCAGTCGTGATCTCGTTTGTGCAGCAGGTCGACGCTATGCCCTACTAATAGTACGTGTAAATTCTTCGGCCATCATGATGCATCAGCGGCATATATGAGATTGAAATATCTTAATGCTTGGCACGGACATCTCGGTCCAAGGAGCTTCTCACGGGAATATCAATAGAAACATTTTTCCCAATGTTTAGAACACTGTGAGTCCGGTGTCTTCGCTGTCAGAAATGAGTCAACATGTCAGATTTAACTTTTCTCCCAGCTGCTCGTCCCCTAGAACTATTGGACACTTTTGCCCGCCGTGTCAAGCGTATTGTTGGCTTAGATACTGATATTAGTAGGTTATGGAGCCCAGCTTTGCTTGGTATTCATGAGTAGTCTATCATGGAAGTCGTTTTGCTCATCTCGCTGCCTTCAGGCTTTTTACAGTACGTCGGACAACGTTGGGGCGCCGTACTTCTCTACAGTTTGGTTAAATTAAACGAACATAACACTCTTCTATTGGCCCCTCGCATATGCGCTTAAGACGTACGTTGGAGTTAGCCGAGAGGTGAGGCTATCCAGCTCAAACCACTTATGATCCAAGCTTTCTTGCGTTGGTGCGTGCCCGAGACTGAATCCACGCACTGGTACCGCATGCCTAACCTTCATCCTAGTCTCACGCCGCCCGGTCTCACTATGTTACCCCGTTCACAGTCATTGTCAATTTCAGCATTCTGGAAATGGGTAAAGGATTTTTTTGTTAGGCCGGCGAGTGCAGTGGGCCACTATAAAAAGGGAGTTACCTCAACAATGCATATCACTCAGCTCAATCCAACTCGTCCAACTCCTCAAGGTAACTCTGGTGCTATTCAAGATGAGGTTCAGCACGGCCCTGCTCTTTACCGCATCATTGGCGGTCGATGTTCATGCCATTTTGCGCCAGTATACTCTCAAGATCACTCACGGCGCGATTGCTCCAGATGGCGTCTCCAGGCGCGCATGGCTTGTGAATGGTGCGCCGGATTGGAATCCACCAAAGCAGATAGTTTTAACGAAGAAGTACAGGTGTAACACTGGGGCCAACCATTGTGGCAGACGAAGGGGACCACCTGAGCATTGCGGTGATCAACAACGGCGATGAGCCTATTACTATTCAGTTAGTAACCTACTTTGCTTCTCTTTGACGCAATCCGCTAACGTCTCACTCGCATTTGACATGGTACAAATCCTCAATATGAAGCTAATAATTACTCGTTTCGATACAGGATTGAACAGTATCAAACTCCTTGGTGTGTAAAATCCCAAACGAACTAGGCGGATTGGGCGGCCACTCGCCCTCGCAGGTCTGACGGAGTTCCCGGGATCACGCAATATCCCATCGCTGTTGGCAAAACCTTCGTCTACAACTACACGGCGACCCAAATGGGATATCATTGGTTTCATTCTCACTACCAGCTCCAAGTTGATGACGGTCTTCCTGGTGACATCTATTTTCGTCCCAAAGCGGACAGGATCAACCCTTTCAGCTTGATCTCGAGTAGTGCAGCCGACATTCCTGCAATGAAGGCAGCTGAGAGGAACCCGAATCGACTTTTTATTTACGACTGGAAAGATAAAATTGCCAACGACTATACGAACGCGTCTGTGCACGTTCAACCCCGCCGAAGAATAATATGCTGATTCAGCACAGGTGGAAGCGCACGCTTGTAGAACCTCTGTGCCTCGACGAGTAAGCTCAAATTCACCGAATCACAGAAAAACCTACTCACCGCGTCCATAGAATATTGATTAATGAAAAGGGGAAGGTCAAAACACTCTCTGTATGACTAGAACATCCAAATTATCTGGATCGAGATCCAAATTAAATGGAATCTGGGCGTACGATCCAAAAAGCGGCCCACCTGATGTTACAAAATGTCATAAAAAATGGGACCGGAACCGAGCCAAAAGCTTCGTCACTGGATGAACTAACCATATTCTGTTGCTCCACCACAATATCCGGGTGGAGCCACTATATAAAATTGAGTAAAACGTCAGCAAAGTGGCCCTTCTGAGGGTCCAGATTATTTGGACGCATACATTGTATAGAGACTTAGAATGTATGCGGGTTGGTGCTCATTTGATGTAGGCAAATTGTCTGCCCGATTCGGGCTATTCTAGATCCAGTGGTTCACCTCACGGTTGGTAAAGCAACTGACAAAGGGTGAGTACGAGGTTCTGGTTGGATCTTGAAATGCGTTGCTGAGACAGATTCAAGCTGTGCTTTCCCCAACAATACCAAAGTTTTTCCTTACGGAGGAGATCCGACTAAAGTACTCCCCGAGATATTTTACACCTGCCAGGTGCGGATATACATTGTTTAAAGTTACGCTAAGAACCTACAAGCAATTGGCCATAGAATACCACTACCGAGCTCAAAGTGTTTCAAGTAAATCCTGCTGCTGCAAAGTTGGCAGCCTTCAACGTCGGTCAGTAAAACCATTTCCCCCACCATTTTGATGTTCTTACTTATTGCTATAAAAGGTCAATGCAGCTAGCATTTGGGATCTCCGAGGTGAGAGCTGTAATGGAGCACTGGATCACTTTTAATCTAACATGGGATACAGTTTCAATCGATAATCACACCTTGTATACATGCGCTGCGGATGGTTCGTATATTCAGCCAATACAGTTAGAGGTAATGTGCTGAAAGTTTAGCCTCGTGCACTACCTTAGTTGGTGGAGTTTCTGCATATTTTATTGGTATTCCAATCGGTGCACGTTTCCAGTTTTTTTTTATATATCAAGGTACGCTATTTACGTTCGCGCATTATTCAATCTTGGCATGACTGAATATCTTGGCTAGCTTGATAAGCCAGCGAAAGACTATACCATCCGCGTTGCTACATCGGTGTTGCCGCAAAGACTCAGCGAATTCGCCGTAAGTGGATCGTCTAAATTTGACTGTGTGCGATGGGGTGTGAAGCCAGGACATAAACAGGTACTCCAATATAACACCAACGCTATGGTTTCTACCAAGCGCGACGTTCCTACAGTGGACGCGCCTATAAAGGTCAAGCATACGGTCTATACTACTCCCCATCCCAGAAAACCATATATCGATTATGCTGGGCAAGCTATCGGATCCGCTCGTGAACTCGATCCGGCTGACATCAAGCCTTTCCCTGCAAACCCGCCTCCAAAACCCGCCCCCAGTCAAGTATGTATCACCCCTAGTCCCCCGCGGCGTCCTATTCATCGGTCTTCAGTTTGTAACTATCCGCCTGAATGCGCAGCGTACCTCCGAGCTTGGTTGGTTCTTGAACAATAAAACTTGGCAGGTAAACCATGCTATGTCTATTCTGGTATACAGACCACTGACAAAAGTGTAGGAGCGTTCTGACTCGGTTGTCCCTATGATGTTCGACCTATCACAGGCAAACACTGTGGATCCTGCGCTCAAGTTTACGACCCTAGACGAGGTAAATTCACGCCGTATGACTGCCATGTTTTCGTCGGAAACCGTAACTAGTAATACGTTGATGTGATTATGGTTGTCACGAGCGGTAATCCTTCATTACATCCACCTCATCCGTGAGTGCTTTCGTACTGTTCAACCAAGATGGAGAATTCCTCACCGGTTTTTAGAATCCACAAGCACGGGGTCAAAGGCTGGTTCCTTGGCTGGGGTTCTGGTGGTTTTCCGTACAATACTGTTGCCGAGGCAGCCGCAGCAGGTGCGATTTAGATTTTTGACCACACCGTGGCAATGACTGAAAGCCGCATACATAGGGTTACCTGGTCTCAACCTGGTGGATCCCCAGTTCTGTGATACCTTCGTGACTCCCCCGGGTCTGGAGGCCAAAACTGGATTGCTTTCCGTTTCAAATCCTCTGACCCAAGTCCCACATTTATGCATTGTCATATTGGTGAGTTGGCACTAAAGAACATTTCCAGCTAATTGCTACTTACACCTACCTCGAAGATCCTCACCTGGCAGTAGGGATGGCAGTTCTCCTGCTGGTGAGACTAATCATAATGCATAAACATCAGACTTGCCTAACTATTTCTCTAGGAGGGGATTGACAAGTGGCCTACTGTTCCCCGATACTACTTGGCTCAGCATTAGTTGGATCACCTGATGTGATGCTCCGAGGAGAAAATGACCGGCTGCGTGCCGGTGCGCTTAAGTGTTCCATTTCCTTTGGGTTATGTCTCCTGTGTGAAGAAAGGTCTGCGAATTCCCCATGTAGAAACCGCAAAAAAACAAATATCAAAGAGTGCTGAGACATCTACTAACTGCTGCTATACCGCAAAAATTGTAGTCGTGAGTGAAAAATAATATTCTGGCCGAAAGAAGTATGCATTCGCTCTACGATATACAATAAGAAGAATCCAACTGCTAGCCAAGGTTGAGATGGTAACACCCCCAGGAGTTCAGACTGGCGACACTAAACGCAAAGCGACATATATCCACTATGCCATTACAAACACTGAGAATACCAATCATTACTATACTTGCAGGTTGAGCCGGAGGCGCAGACCTTCGACCCAGTGTACCCAATACCGCCACACTGACCATACTTTGCGACGGTGGCCACGGAGGGATTCGTAGGTACGGGAGCTGTGGTGGAGCTACGAATAGTAACAGTAGTCATCTTGCTAGTAGGCCGAGCGGAGGAAGCCGGCTTTGTAGTTGTCGCAGGTCTGGTTGTCGTGGCAGGAGCAGGCGGAGTAGTTGAAGGCTTAGACCCAGCGGCCGGGACAGGGCCAATACCAGCACCGGCGACGGCAAAAGATTCTACCGGTCCACCAGGCGAGACATAGGAGGAACCAGGAGTCCCATACACGTTGAAAAGGATACCCGTCCCGCCGGACTTGTAATCAGTCTGGAAGTTGATACCCGAAGACAGCTTAACAGAGCCGGAAGAAACGACTTTGATCTGCATGCATCCCATGTAGAATTGGGCGCCGCGAGCAGGGTTGACAGCAAAATCGGTATCGGCCTCGTGGAGGGCAATGATTTCTGGGCGAATAAGGTACTCGCCAGCAGCAAGGTTGGGAACCGTAATGGAAACAGTGCCCTTGGCAGCAATCAGCTTGTCTGTAGCCTATATGCAACCTCGGTCAATGTTACTTAGCATCAAATAAAAGCTCAAGAAGCATACCCAATTTCCACCAGAGAAGCCCTGGTCAAAAATCTTGTGCCAAACTGCACCTTGACCGTTTGAGGCAGTAGGGGCAACGTATACCAGCACCGGTCCTTGGTGAGTGGGATCGATGATATCATCACGACGGTTGTCGTGTTGCCCTACAGTCAGGTTAGGTGGTACACCATTCGCAGGAGAAAAAAAGAAGGCTCACATTCAAGCGTAAGCACGTCGCCCGCTGAGACCTCGATAGTTTTGGGGACAGGCGAGTTATTGGTATTGCAGATAATGTCGCTAGATTTTACGTTCTTGACTGGGGAGTTGCTGGCTGGCCCCCGAATGTAAGACCCAATACCGGCACCAAGATCCACACCTGGACACACCTCAGCTTACTGGCATGATGTTGATAGTAAAAGGGAGATGGCATACCGTTCTTCCAGGCGTACTGGAATGTCGCGTGGCCATAGACAGCCGATGTGGACGCAAGAGCAGCAGTAACAACTGAGAACTTCATGCCGATTTTTCTAACACGTCAAGTGTGGGTTCGGACTGGATGGGTGAAAAGGCAAGGAATAAGAGAATGTGAAAAGCGAGTGTGTAAGAGCGAAGCCGGACCAGACGGAGACAGAGGAGAGACGACAAAATTTTTGCTTCATCTCAAACGTTTAGCCCCGGTTTTATACTCGAGTTCGCAAGTGTTTGGGACACGGAACTTGTTGTGCTGACTTGGCAACAAGTTCCCCGTAATAAGCGTCAGGGGCAGCTCGCTACGAGCACATATTGCGCGTTTAGAGATTACCTTTAGAAGGCGACGGACCTGGGGAGCCGAGAGTATCTAATTTATGATAGAACCCGACGCGCGATGGGTCGTTATGGATATTCCAAGAATCAGGGATCTTCTCATCACGCGCATCGATGATTAATGACACACCCTCAGCTGGTTACTGCCAAGCGGCGAGTTGCCGATGCCGTCGCGATATTGCGATTGTTTCATTCCGCGCTCAAGTTTAAGTCCAATCATTCCTTTTATTGCGCGAAACAATGATACAGGTGATGATCCTTGAAGATAAATAAAAGAATCTTTTTCTTCCTGGCTCAATGGCGCGTGGCAAGCTGTTGAATAAACACATAAGATGGTGGGTTCAAATGGACCAACACTACACTTACAGCGGCCAAAAGTACGTCATAGTCTTGTTTCGCCGCTAGTAGAAATTGTCGGATCAGAACTAGCCCTGGTGACTCTTAGCTTGATGACGATCTACACACCTTTCAATACAAGCGTTACAAACGCCTTGGCCACCTCGCCTTGCTCCTGCTCCAGTTTTTCAAAACTTTCGGCACTCATTTTCCAAACGACTGAATGGCGTTCTGCAACCACCGTGGCGTTTCTCGGGGTCCCTGACAAGGCCGACAATTCTCCTGCTAATGTCCCTGCTGTCATGGACTTTGCGTGCACGCCACCCATCAGCTCAAGTCTATGGATAATACTAGTAGAGAACCTCACCTCTTGAACAGGGGCACTGTGCGCCGCGAAATCATAATTGGCTTGCAAGACGCCGCTCTCAATCACATAGAGACCATCTGGTGAATCGCCCTGCCGCCAAAGCACTTCACCTGCCTGCAGCTCGACCCGTGCAAAATACGCAGCGAGTTTGGCCATAAGCTCAGGGTCATTGGTATGTGAGGAAAAAGTCTTGATGAGGGAATATGTTGGCTCGCGGGGTGGAGATGGCTCTGAGGATTCTACCACTGCAGGAATCCCGCTTCCGTCGTCTGCTACGCACATTATCAGCATACATGTTGCAAGCAGGTCGCCGACCTCACCATTTGCCATCAACCGTTGTCCCGCATCGACCAAGTGCGAACGGCGAGGCGAGTTCATGTACGAAGCTCCAAAAGCGATGGGCAAACGCTGGGATCGCTCTCTTGGCGCTGGGCGAGCAACCGTCTCGGATTCGGGCTCCTCTTTCCTGGCGCTATTTGCCGCAAACCACGCTCTCAAATACACGTTCTCTGTCCCTGTGAAAGAACATGCACGTCAAGACCCCGCACGACCAAACCAAAAACACAAAACTCACACTCCATAGCCTCGTTCAGTGTCTCAAACACCTCCACTCCAGTCCCACGATCAGCCCACACATCGACTTGTTGCAGCGCTTTGCCAACGGCAGAGTCTGCGCTGACGCCGCATACGATAAGGGTGACGCGCTTGACAGCTAGTAGTCTCTGTACGCGCACAAACGCTTCAGCTGAGGACATGTCTAGCCCGCCTACCAAGGCGAGATCGACGATGAGGAAGCGGATCGGCCGTTTGTTCCAGTTGGCAATATCGATGAGTTGACTGGATTCGAGTTGATTATCGCCCGTGTATGCGCTGAAATAACTATACACACCGGATCGTACTCTCCACATATGTCACACTCCCAAAGAAAATCATTCCCTGGAGTCTCAGGATCGCAGTCTGCTCCAATGCGATTAGCAGGTTGCCGTCTCCCATAGAGCGACACTCACTTGGCACGCAACCTCGCGAATGTACTGTCGGTGTGCGCTGGGTCGCCTTACGGTGGACATGGCCGTATCTCCGTAATACAATGCTCGAATGCACTGCCTTCTCGAATTTTGAATCACAAAGAAGAAACCTGTTCCGCCGAGATCAATATCCCGGCTCTCGAACCAAATATACCATCGACTCACATGCGAGTACGATCCCAAACAACACTCCAATCACAAAATCGTACAACGACTAGACCGATCGTGAGTCTCTATTCGGATACGCTGAGGGCCAAACTTGCCATGCAGAGCATGATAGCTACAATTGTGATATATTCCGATCTGTGGACTGGTTGGTATTATGCATGCGGTCTCGCGAACCCAGACTTGCCTGCTGACGCGATGCCGAGTATCCCAAACACTCTCCTTGACCAAATCGATCCCGAGCACAAAAATCAATGCGCCGACAACCATCACCGCTAGATCCTAATCAGTCATGTGTTGTGGTCGGATGGATATCAACTCACGAATATATCCAATGGGCGCAGTACCGATCCACAAAAGCAAGACACTACTGCAAGCCAGCAAGAACCCGGCATAACGCGTTCCGCCTCCGACACGATAAAACCTATCCAGAACGCATCAGCCTTGTACCCCCTGTCAAAAAATGGAACTCACAATAGGGTGTTGACATAGACGAGATAGTTTGGTGCGACCCCCGCAAATCCAGCGAGCAAGTTGCTGATGCCGTGTGCCGTCAATTCACGATTCGTATCAATGTTGTCTTCGTTTAGCGATACGGCTACCAAGTATTGTTAGCAACCCTCATCTTTCTCTATCCAACCGGCGCACCAAGAGCAGGGACGTTTAGCGGCGGATGCAGCGTGTTGAAAAAGAGCAATGCGAGCTGGGTCGGGATACCCGCCCAAATTGCGGACCAGCTCGTCTTGCCAAAATCTACTCAGAGATTGTAAGCATTCATAGTTTGGCAGGGTAAACAGATGCGAACCAAATTTCGTATAAAACGTATACCAAGGCTCTCTCGATCCCCCCACGTCAAAGACCCAACCCCCGTTCCGGAGCGTATCCATGTCGATGCCAATGATCCCCACGACAATATAAAAGATGATCCCAATCGCAATGAAATCTAACTCTCGGTGAGCGCCTAGTGGATCTGAAACAGACGTAATACTCACAAACAGGAAAAACGAGCTGATGGTGTACCCGATGAGTGATGATCCTTAACAAGACGGCGAGCGCAAAAGCAGGAACCCAGAGTGAAAGATTGTGTGTGTCCATGAAAAACTTGCGAAACGTGGCCATATTGTACTGGAACCCTTCCTCGTCGTTCACCCCAGCGGCCACTTCGAATCTTTACCAAGTTAACGAACCAAATCTGCAAGTGATAACAAACGCTCACCCAGTCTCGATCAAAAACCAGCCGACACCACCGATACACCCGACCAAGATATGCCTCGGAAAGAACCCAATAATAACACCCAAACGGAAAACCCCAAGTAGCAAAAACGTGATGCCTGGGTCAATGTTAGTGCAAGTCGGGATCCCGACAACAAATACTTGCCAGTCAAAATCGAACTCAAACAAAACGCAACCATGGTCGTCGCAACCACCACATCCGGCTTTTCTTCGCCGACGTGGGCCATAATCCCAGAAGTGAGCATATGGAAAAAGGGCTAGACCCGAATCAGACGCTGGCATGGACCCTAGAAATAACTATGATGACCTACCACAACCTCGATCATCATACTCCCATTGGCGCCTTCAAACGCGCTCCCGCCAAAGGTATAGACCATCTGAGAGATAAACGTCCTGTGAAATCGGAACCGAGCATGGTCAGCGCTCGTCCACGTGGGGTGACATCATGATCGACAACGACAAAAAGTTTAAAAATAAAATAGCGCAACACGATGGGATGCCGTAAACGCGCCACAAGATGATATCGAGGCACACGATCCAAAAAGAAGAAGGACGTACGTGACAAAGAACATCGCGACACCGAGTCCGGCAAAGTTGTCGAATATTTCGCCAGCGGGGAAGAGAATCATCTGTGTCGAGTCAGTCTCTGGGCGGGCACGAATCAATGGCAAGACTCACTCCGTATGACACACCATCGAGAACGTTTAATAGCATGCCGAGCAGTACCGCCGGCAAAGTGACCGCGGTAAGAGCCAGCCCGGCCTTGACCGCTCCGGGCGTCGCGAGTTCCTTGGCCCGCGCCACTCCATTCTGGGCCAAGGTGCGGCACGACTTCCAAGTCAAACGACGTTCCGGCGCCGAAGAAGGCGGAAGAGGGAGTGTATCGGGAGAGTTGGTTTGATTCGAGTTGGAAGGGGGAAGGACGACTGCGCCGTAGGACGGCCTGACGTGCGCACCCAGCAAACCAGCACGCTCTCCCTGGACCTGGACACCCTCGGCCCGAATGGTCTCGGCACTCGTCCCAGACTGGTCCGGGGGCGAAGTCGAAGGCTGGCCGGGTAAATGGTTGTCTGCATCCATGGGCGAGCGAGCAGCGTCGTTCCTCTCCGCGTTGGCCGAGCCTTCGCGGCTTTTGTTGCCGGCAATGAGCCTCGAGAGCCCGCTTGGTTTGCCACTGGCGGCGCGTACAGGCGAGATCGAGGTGGACCTGGAAAGCGCCAGGGCGGGACCGGCGGTGGTCACGCCGATTCCGCCTCCGACCGCCTGTTCCTCGTCGAGTTCTTGCATAGGTGCGAGCGTGTCGAGGGGAGCGACGCCCTCACGAGCCTTGCCCAGCGAGGCCCCGAGGAGGTGGGCGGAGGTAGCGATGCGGGGGACCATGGACGAGCTGTCTGCAGACGAGGCGGTGAACATGCTGGACAGGTGGGCCGAAGTGGCGCGAATGCGGTCGGGGGTGTCTGACATGCGCGCCGAGTGCGAGTGGGAAGGCGAGCTATATGTATGGGTAAACGAACCGCGGCGGACGAGTCTTTAGAGCAAAAAGAGAGGGTCAGCACGCCATCGGATGTGAAAGCATATAAATACAAGACCAAGAGAGGCTGAATGTGTGTCCGACATTTCGAAGGGCGGTCAACTGAGCAGGCCCGCAAACCCAATCGCAGCACCCAAATCTGAATGCGAACATGCGGCAGAAACTCACATCGAGGCTGGTCCTGAACTGGCACCTGCTCCAAACGACTGGGGGCCCGGGTCGTCGTCGTCTTCGACAGCCTCGGCGTTGGCTGCGGTCATGGCCATGTTTGGGTGGAGAAAGCCGCGGGTGCGCGAGTAGCTGGACATGAGCGAGTTGGGAATGCTCGAGCGCCGCAGCGACATGGCAGAAATTTATGCGTGATCCTATCAGCCGGGGAAACAGATCAAGGGAACAAGCACGCCCGTCGTCGCAGAGATAAGCCTCGGTCGGACGTAGCGCATCCCCCCGACCGCTCACGTCATCCCAGTCACATGCCATCAATCCCAGTCCAGCCTCTATACAGTCTAAATCCGGCCCAGTGACACGTCCGTGTACAATGCTCCTGCCATGGTGGGAGTGCACCGGTCCACCTGCCGGGATGGTACGCAATGGTGCCCACCGATGACGTCTGATGGTCTCATCACCAGAACTTTCCTTGCCGTTATAGCATTTGTACATGCATTCAATCACATCTCAACTTCTCGTCTGTTCCTGCGCCATTCTCGTACCTTCAAACCATACTCCGCCCTCATTCCATCCTCCCTGTCGAGAAGCGCCCCTACAGAACGTCATACACCATCTTTACGACACCTCGGCCAACGACCGGCTCGCCGCCGAAGAAAAAAACAAGCGGCACACCGTAAAAAAGAGGGGCAGGACCTAAGCGATAATTTTTTTGTCGACACAGCCGATCTTTTTTGGAACAATTGAATATGGTGCCTTTCGAACAAGAAGTCCTCCCCGCCTGGCCTAGACGCATTCCGGCGCGAAAACTCCGTATGCCGGTCAAAAACATATAGGACACGCAAATCTGGAATGCCCTTCATCTCATCCGCTGGCTCATTTCAGGGCAAAGTTCACTGCGCTTTCAAATAGTCCGGTTTCGGTGGAGCGTAGTGGGGCGACCCGTTTGTGCTGGTCCAACACGGCGATTCTTGTTCAACATCTGTGGTCGCCTTCAGATCTCAGCCAGGCGTCCGATCATGAAAATTTGGAAAAGACTATGGCCTCTCAATCCAGAGCCTGATCCCATCTCCGAGTCCAAGGATCTACCCAGGAAAACGATCGTACGCAGAACCAGCCATACAAATCGACATCTGCCACGTAAAGTGTACAAAAGCTGCGACGCGTTTGGCAACCGCATACACCCGGAACCGATCCGCGCCTACCACCATTCAGTCCGAGCATCTCTTCGCTCCGACATCTGTCTCGACATCCATCACTTGCGAGCCAGCAGACCTCCTGCAATAAACTCCAGGCCCTACATCTGGGATTGACCTTTTTCATGCCCGACTTACCTATACCATTCTGGCCAACTGAGCTCGATCCGCGCTCTCTTGTCACGTGTTTGAGCACAGCGTTCCTGACGTCTGGCTGTCGGCCGTTGTTGACTGGCCGTTGGCACACGTGCCACAACTATATGCAGTCGTCATTGCTACTCTCGCGTGTGGTTACCCTCGCTCGTATTTTCCAGATGGGGATAAGTTATGCAAATAGACCCCTGCTACCAACACCCAGTCGCAGCGTAGAAAAGGGTGATACAACATACGTTCAACCATAGTTCGTGCCGGAGAACCCGATTGGAAGGACTATATGCGCACAAGTGTTCAGGCTGAGAGCAATCCTAGGGGTGTCGTTTTCTTGTTTCCCAGGCGAACTCAGCAATCGAGGGACAAAGGCAACTAAAAATGCGCAGTGGCGACCCCTCATTACGAGGGGAGACAGGATCCAGGGATGAAATTAATGGAGAAGCTCAGTTGTGCAGACCAAGATTGATGTCATATCTCGCGTGGTTTAAGCCGCCGGTGTGTATGCGGTCCACTGCATTGAAGAGGCTAATTCGTGCTCAACCAGATTTTTTGTACTCTACTTGAATCAAGACATGAAGAGCTGGCAAGTTGTGATAGCAGTCCAATCATCTGTCTGGGGTCCAGTTGCTTTGCCGTTCGGATCACGTGATAATACCGGTTTCGGCGGGCGTCTCGTCTCTGTCGTCAGGTACCGGGTACTCCGCCATGGAGCAATATCTTGGCCAAAGGCATTTAATCCGCTAGTCCATCTCACTCGCCTTTCTTTTTCTTGCTTTCTCATAAGTAGGGCAACTAAGTTGCAGTGAAATTATATACTATCGTTGGTTGAACGCATACACAGCGCGGCCTGAATGCATTTCGTGTAATCATTTTTTCCTCCAGCACATCAGACCGGCAGATCATCGGGATTATAGATTGTGAGAAACGTGTTCGAGACCAATCAAGGTTTAATATTGCCCGAAGTAACCGATTACCCATCGTGTATACACAAATCAAAGTTACTTTACCACCGCGAAATGAGCTCCTCTATTTTGCATGTCGAACCCCTGTCGCCATGTGCATTCCACGCGATAACTCGCCACCGGGCGTAGCGTATATAAACCATGCTGTTGACCGTACTACTGCCTCAACAAACACATTTCTCTTCTCTTTTCAGACTCGGTTCTGGTTCAGTCTTTCGTCTGTCTCGGCTCTTGCTGCTGCGCATACCACACTCTCTCACTTGCACATTCTCTTCACTTGGCTTTTTTGCCCACTATTCTTTCAAACACTATCCACGCGCGTTTGCTCGACTAAATCATGAAGTTCTTTGCTGTTGCCGCCGCACTCGCCTCGGCCTCAACTGTCTATGGTCATACAAGGATGGCCCAGATCTTCGTCAACGGTCAGTCTCCTCACTTTATCTAACGCATACTCCAGCTAACGTGCAGACACAGGCGTGGCGCAGGGGATGCCTGGCTTTGGCAGTTACATTCGCAACGTCCAAAGCAACTCTCCTGTCAAGGACCTGTCTTCAAAGGACTATATTTGCAATGTTGACGGTGCGGCAGCCCCCAAAACTATCGAAGTTTCGGGAGGCGATGTGATAACCATGCAGTGTATGTCTCGAATCACTGTCTGCTCACATACATAACTTAATGTTCAACACAGGGTTTCACGACTCTCCTCTCGATGACATCATCGACCACACCCACAAGGGTCCGTTGATGGTTTACATTGCTCCAACCTCCTCCAACGGTCAGGGTGCCGTATGGACCAAGATCTTCAACCAGGGATACGAGGGTGACTGGGTAAGTGTCACTGTAATCATCAGACAAATCCAGATACTCAGTCAGGCGCATACAGGCTACCGAAAAGCTCATCGCCGCCAAAGGTTTCCACTCGATCACCCTCCCTGATCTTGCTGCTGGCGAGTACCTGCTTCGCCCCGAGATCGTTGCTTTACACGAGGGCGATACCGACTTCAAGGCCAACAAGGCCCGGGGTGCACAGTACTACATGTCGTGTGCCCAGCTCAAGGTTGTTTCCTCTGGCTCCGTCAAGCTTACCAGTGGCGTCGATCTCAACAAGATCCCCACGACCGATCCTGGTGTTCTCTTCAACTTGTACGGCGGAGGATCCTTCTCTTCGTACACGCCTCCCGGCGGCCCACTCTCTGACATCGCTGTGGCCGGACAGCTTGGTATTGGCCCAGTCCCCTCTGCCGGCTCCAAGCCTACGATCAGCTCAACTTCCGCCGGGCCGTCGGCGTCAGCTGCTCCTAGCATTTCTGTTTCTCCCTCGGGTACCTTCATTCCCACAACCTCCGCTGCTCAATCCAGCGCGACGCCGACCCCTCCTTCGGCCACCAGTGTTGTGCCAACTTCTCGTGCTCCTCTTCCTACCAGCAAGTTCACCACGGTCACGGTCAGGTCTTCCTCCACTGCGGCGCCTACTGCGACTGCATGCCCGACCGCTGAATCTGGCAGCGCGACCGGCACTATCAAGAAGTGGTACCAGTGCGGTGGTATCAACTACCGTGGTTCTACTACCTGCGAGCAGGGCACCACTTGCGTGGTCCAAAACCCCTATTACTCGCAGTGCCTCTAAGTGCCGGGAATCTGAATCTCGGTAACCACTATGCTGTGTAGAACCTTTTTCTTTTCTTTTTTTCGAGTAACCGCAGGCCTGTGTGTTTGTTTGATTTTTGCGGAGCGCATCCGTTCTGCAGTGCGGGACTTGGTGTGCGTCGCTGCGGCGCCTGCGCCCAAGATTTTCTTAACCCTGCATGTAGCGTCGATCGAGACATGGCAATCAGAACTTGAGATCATTTCCCTACAACGAGCATTGTGATACAAAGATCCTTGTGTTTCATGATACAATTGTTGGTTGACTCGCTTGGTCATATCTGTCTTGGCCCCCTGAGATGCCTTGTCACGTGAGTCGATGCCGCTCGGATCTTGGCCATTTCGAGCACAAGCGCAAGTTCTCTGTACCACTCACAAAGCCGACATTACGCTCCAAGCTCGACAATCATGCGCAAGCGATACGAATGAATACTCGGACTGCGGAGCCCAGAGTACGCGGGGCTGCGCTGTCACTTTTATTGATGGATGATGCTCGCCTCCAGGGTGCTTCCGCAACACTTGGCAGACATACGCGAGGATCGATCTTATGAGTAGTCCGCTTACTTCTTGGATATATATATATGCATGACCTCCTCCCTAACTTGGTCAAAACATCTCCCACCAACTCTGTAACGATCCCCGTCCAACATGTTGACCTCTCAAAAATCATCGTTCTTGTTGGTTTCTACATTGGCACTCTCAGATGCTGCGTCTGCATTTTACTCGGTCCCTATTACTCGCGACATGCGAAGTGTCCCGAAGATGCGAAATATAACCGGCAAGGACAAGGCGAGAATGAAGTCGTTTGGGACAACAAGCAACTTGTTGGGCGTTGTCCCGGTTATCAACGAAGACGTATCATATATTGTCCCGGTGTGAGTGGTATGGGTCATGATATAGCGTTCACGGGCTGATTTGACTATACAAAGCACCATCGGGAACCAATCCTTCCGATTGATTGCAGACACGGGCTCTAGTAATACCTGGATAGGGGTGAGTTTTAGGCTGCTTTTGTATTATATCCATAAAAACCAATGCTTTATAGGCAAGTACGCCGTATATGCCCGGACCCGCCTCTGTAAAGGACGGAAGATTCGTCTCCGTTACTTACGGAAGTGGGTCGTTTTCTGGCTCGCAATACAGTGACACGGTCGGTGTCATGAATTTGTAGCGAAGATCGGTAAGAAATTTAACTTTCATTCAGGTCCTTCTTGGGAACATGTCTGTCAAAAATCAGTCAATCTCTGTGGCTAATTACTCAGAGGGGTTCGAGGGAACTGATGGTATGTTATGTGTTGATGTTGGTTACGAAAAACTCATACCGTTTTCAGGTATACTGGGGCTTGGCCCTGAGAAACTGACACAAGGCACGATTACCGGCTCACAGAGTCTCATACCGACCGTACTGCAAACGCTTGAAGCTCAGCAGACAATACAACAGAACGTCCTTGGAGTATATTTTCAACCAATTACTGGGCCTGTGAGTGTAGCATTATCAATGGCTGAGCTTAGACATCCCTAACCCATGGAACCAATAGAATATGACCGAAGCGAACGGAGAGCTGTCGTTTGGTGGTCCTGATCCTTCAAGATACATTGGGGATATAACCTATGCCAATATCACATCCAACTCTCTATATTCTTCCTATTGGGGTATAGATGTGGATCAGGTTTCTTTCGATGGCTCCAATAGTACGATTCTCATACAGGCGGTCTCAGCTATTGTCGACACGGTATGTTGCTAATCATAACAAAAACGTCAACCTGATCCTTTCCCTTGGCTGTAGGGTACTACTCTAACCTATCTTCCCTCTCCGGCCTTGGACGCTTTCTGTACGGCTGCAGATGGCATAATTGATCGTGAAACTACCCTTCCTGTTTTCACTCACCGACCTACGTCAAATCTTACCTTTACCATCTCCAACACAAGATTTACTCTCTCGCCAGATCAGTACTTGGTCCCTGCAGACCAATACGAGATATTTGGTTTGGATTCGACAAGATTCTATGCTTGGCTTGGTGACGGTGGCGGACTCGGGGCTGTCAATTTCATCATTGGACAAAAAGTCTTGGAACATCTCGTAAGTAATTGAATCTCCTTGAGCAAGCGGTTAGGCTTAACAGGCTATTCAGTACTCGGTCTACGATACAACCAATAGCCGAGTTGGACTTGCGTATGCCCTTCCCAAGGGTTCAGCACCTCAGCCTCAGCCTCAGTCCCAAAGCGGCTCTGGTTCCAACTCTAACCCTGGGTCGTCCGCTTCAGCGTCATCCGCATCTCGCACAGTCCTGGATTCCCAGGTATGAGGTTGAGTGGTCTCAGCAGCAAGTCAGCGGCTAATGCATATACCCAGTCAATGGGCCTTTTAATCACCTTTGCTTTTTCTTTGTTACTCTAACCTAAACATAAATGTTTTGTATCGCCAGCTATATGTAGCACCTCCTAAATCTGTATCGTTTGAGCTTGTATTGAACATCCAGTCAACGTAATTTCTTCCAAGACAGCCGTAAACCACGCATGGTCAAACTCCCGCCTGTGTCATGGTTGCGTGCATCTAGAGCGGTGGGAATTTGGGCTCGAAATCCAGTCGCTGTTATTAGATCTGTTTCTGAGATCAAGAACTCTACTAATATGTACCACTTTCGCTGCTTGACAAGTTATGGAGCAATAGGTAGCAGGCCTGCATCCCGTACACATACAGACAACTCGAGTATCTGGAAGCATACCAGTGCCGGCGCAGCGATAGTACGAACATTGGGTTTTTGGGATGTCGAACCCGCAGGCTTTCCCCAGTTTAACCCACATCGAATAGCTAACGTCCACCCATCGTCAGACACGTTCATCCGGTAGTGTTCTTCCATTTATTTGGCGAAAAAAGCTATAAGTCTTTCGCCAGTCTTGTTCTTAGGGCCTGAAGGGTGGCTGAATGGATTCTTCAGGAAGTTTAGCCATAACCAGAATAACTTCTGTGACGTCCGAAAGATCCTTCCATTGGTTGTTCTCGAGGGTCACGGTTCCACCTAGGATTTTATGAGACAAGAATCCATTGATATCCGAGTGAACACACCCTTTTCCACAACAGGTGGAATTTGCTTTAGCAACAAGGGCATCAAGCAAAGTCGGCCCAGCACATCCAGCAAATCCGACTCGATTAGCACCGGAAAGATGGGGAACGATATGACCAGTCGCTGAAACTTGGGCGTATTCGCAATATACAGGCTGAAACTACGAACACACAGTCAGCGGGGCAAGATAGATGATATGATGAGACGTACGGAGTTACCCCTAACAACTGGTAAGTAAAAGGTACGATGTCAATCCACTTCAATCTGCTGCCCTCGGGAACCTTAGAGAGATCGAGCCAAAGTCGAGTAAAACCGGCCTTCAGGAGAGGAAGAGACAGCTCTGGAGCTTTCATAGCTTGGATATCCTAGAATAAAGCCTCCATCAAGTCCGTAGCAAAATCCAACGGGATGGGCTCGGGGCACCCACCGATTCGTTTGGTGGAGTCAGTTTTGCAACGCAACAGGAAACCTCCTGCTCAAGATCTTCGCGGTCTACAAGACCAATCTTTGTTGGGTGATCGGCCCAACTATGAACTTCGAGGTAATGCCGGTAAATGACAAAGTCTTCAGGTGATATGAAAACCAGCGAGTAGCGAATTATGAGCTCTCGTAACTGGTTCATCATAGGCCTATTATATGCGGGATAAGGGTGGGCCGTAAACTATTCAGGTTAGGCTTACGAAGATTCAGGCCCTCCCAGGAATACAATATGCTTCCACAAGAGATGCATGACCAGTGACCATCCGGGTAAGAATACATCTCGAAACGTTTTCATAGTAGGTTTTCGGTATGTCCAGAGATGCCTTAGTAGAAACTGTGCATCGTGGTGAGTAAAACCTCCCAAATTGGTTTGCGATATACTATTCCTCGACTGGTTTGGGCCCAAGTAAACATTCCATGAAGCGCGGCTAGGCCGCGGCTTAGGTTCTGGTTACCCTTGTTGATGGTGTCCGTCATTACTGTGCTTATGAAAGACACCGTAAGGATAGATATATCGCAGGGATATGGTGGCAAGAACCCCCTTTCTTTTTCGATTCTCAAACTATCCAAAAATTTATCGAACCAGTGATATTGGTGGTTGGTCTAAACAAACACAGCGTTGGCGATCGAGAAACAGATTATCTGTAGTGCTAATATACCAGCTTCACGACCCAGGACCTGAGAATCTTTAAGCAGTCGAAGCAAACTGTAGTTTGAACAAAATACTAACCTCTCCTTGTTTCGCTGATTGCTCTAGTATCGATATGCAAGGGGGAATAATTCGGCCAGTTAATAGACGATTTAGGCAAGGCCGGAATTCCGGCCGTGACATTCCGGCCGCCGGGCGCTTAACTTCCGGCCGCGGCCGCATACCACTACAACTATGAGCGGGCATGGCGATTTTCACAGCTAATTTCTAGCCAATATGGTTTTAAAGTCTCTTATAACCATCAAATACCGGTTTCTGCTCTTTTTGAGTCATTTTATCTTCATAAAATCGCTGGGCCCCCCATCTGCCAGACCCCTCGCGCCCCACCGACTGCTGCTGTGATATCCGAATTGACCCACTCCACGAAGCTGCACGGTAGTCGGAGGGGCTACCCAAATGACATATCTGACATTTATATATTGGATTTCGCACTTGGCTAACAACCATATCTAAAACCTGGCCGTCAGAGTCGCACGGCCGGAATTCCGGCCGTGAATGTTCAAATTGGAGTCTGTTGCCACGAGCTGAAAACATAGCCAAAAGATCCAAGACTTTTGTATATCACTACTGTAGTATCTAGCTATAATACATCCAAATCCTGTACGAGACTGTTGAGTCTGCCGGGAGATAACACAAATTCCGGCCGCCAGAGTGCCAAATTACGGCGCTTATCGGCCGGAAAATTGCAAATTCCGGCCTAGCCTAAATTGTCTAATATAGGAAGCTGTTCCGGAAGGTATCGGAGCATCATAATATCCTCTAGTATCTCAAGAGTAACATCCTGGGGTCTGTTCGCGAGAGTTGAGATCGCAGATTTGATTTGGTGTATGGAGGGGGGGTCTATTGGGAGCCTCGAGTGTGCTCTCATAACGGTCAATAACCGGCGCCTGGCCGAAATTCATATGTTTTGCGATTGCTCTTGTATGTCGGTTATACACTGTATAGATATCCAATGGATCGCAAACAATTTAGGGTGAGGAATCTGTTAGGTGACGATGAAAGCGTCCAGATCATCGCCCAATCATGTGACTGATATCGTATTGGGACCTCACCCGAGCTGTCATTACACAACAACCAAAACAAAAGTGGCTCATACATTATACGCTCTTCAAATTTCCGATTCCGAAAGACTAAGTATTCGCCGGGTGGCAGTTCAGCTTGTGTGAATATATCTCTAAAGACCAGTCACTGTTCGTGTTAGTGTATGAGCATGCCAACGAGAATAGCCACTCACTGTGCTTGACATTGAGCGCAACAATAGGGCGAGAGGCACCGAGCGCAAGCGAAACTCATGCCCCAAGGTATACCGGGTCCGGAACAACGTGGATATGTACACTGACCCTGAGGGACCCAGAAACCACAGGCAGAACCAAGTTCGGACCAGAGTGGGTAAATGCAATTAGTGACCCAGCGGCGTAGCCTATGTTCAGGGGTGATTTGGCCATCCAATTGGCATAAAAAGCGATACGTCGCCAGCCACTCGGGATAGAACGGTCTAAACGATGAATGAACTAGATTTTTTGGCAGGCTAGCAGTCGCTTTGATTAGTCGATGTATATTCGCCACATCTTTCCATTTATATCTTGGTTCATCCAGTATTACCATCTCTCCTGCAAATTTCATTCAGTTTGGGCACAGGTTGATTTTGGATATGCCTTACCGTATTCCACACCAGGAGGTACCTCTGATAATAGCAAAGGCGCAAGGCATAAGCGACCGAGTAGGCTAACTAAGTCCGCCTCAAGCGCTATAGCAAGGCCAGGATTGATGTTCTCTCGTCCAGGTTGTTTTGCTTGATGAAGATTGACCCTGGAATGTCAGATGTAAGCGTCATCAAGATGAGAAGGTAATAGGAATCGAAATACTCAGTGATTTTCAGCATGATAAAGGTGAATGGGATAATATCTGTCCATTTTATATTTGCATCTCTTGGAATCTTCTCAAGGTCGAACCAAACCCTAGTGAATCCAGCAATCTGTAGAGGCTGACACAGTGCATATTCTTTTGCCTCATTGACATCGTTGACCATGACTTCCATCAACTCCAGAGCATAGTGTAAGGGAATCTGAGTAGGAGCGCCTGGAAATAAAGGAGGGGGAGCAAGCTTGAGCACAAAGCACGAAACTACCATAGCAAGATCGTCTCTGTCAATAACTCTTGATCGCTTGGGGTCTTTTGCATAATTGCGTAATTCTCGATAATGGCGTTGCATCACAGCATCTTCGTAAGATACGCACACTAGGGAGTAGCGGATCACTATCTCACAGAGCTGCATTGCGAGTACCCTATCTTTTTGTGTTGTCATCGCAAAGATGAGTTTTTGTTGTTGACTCACGGTTCAGGGGTTTCATCCATAAATTCCAAATGTTTCCACAAAATGTGAATGAGGACAGACATTCCTGGCAGGAATACGTCTTGGAATGTTTTCATGAGATATTTTCGATCCCGCCAGAGATGCTTGATGAGAAACTGGGCGTGATACCTATCGAAACCTCCTATCTCTGGAAGGCACACAGGCGTATCGGGCCGAGGTTCACCGTCCTCAAACCCGAATAAGGTATGCGGCGCAGCCAAGCCATGGTTCAAATCTTGGGTACCACGACTCATGATATCGCCCATGTTTATGCTCAACCAAGACACCAGTTGCATAGAAACATCGATCTGTTCATCTGGTAGCATGCCCCTATCGCGTTGCGATTCCAAACTGCGTAAAAATCCTTTTAGCCAGTTGGATCGCACAAGGACAGCGGTCGATATCGAAAAACAAAGTATTTGGAGTGCAAGTACGCTGAGTTCGTCGTCGACAATCTAAAAACCAGTAAGCTGCATTAAACGACACATGCACCCATCAGACGCTTACGTTCCCGCGGTTTGCAGACTGCTGTAATACGACCAAGCAAGCCTGAATAATAGAGCCCTTGAGTATATCAAAATGTTCTGGAAGATAAACAAGTGCCATGATATCCTGGAGACCAAATATAGACGCAGAGCCAGGGCTCCTTTGAAAGTCCTTAATAGCCGTCTTGATTTGATACAGCGAAGGCAGAGTTCTACGTGGAGGCTCCATGGCAAAACTGTACCGATCAATGGAAGGGGCCTCCCCAAAAGTCACTAGATAATCCATTTTGAATCTTTTCGCGAGCCAGAAGATGTTTGATTATGGATTCAAACGAGTAAACCCAGTGGTCGTGTTGGTCAATCCAGAGACGATGAGCGCATCCGGGTGCAGTTCGGATAGCACAGCCACCATATCCGGATGCTCACTAAATCCGGAAGTACTGGGACGTATGTGTTATTCGAGGGAATTTTCATAAGTTTCCCCGGCTTTTGGGTTAAAACGATCGAGGCTGGGAAGCATGCGGTCCTGCACTAGTATTGTACTGTTTCCCGGACCTGGAACGACCGGGTTGACATCTTTTGCTGCAGTCGATTGCTCATTGTTTGAATATATAGAGAACGCTCGCTCGGCGTCAAATAAGGGTTATGAACAATGTCAAGCTTTCAGAGAAGGAAATATACCGCCTCAGAAGACCGTGATTACCTGGCGATGCCAGAAAATCTAATGCGAAGCGAGCAACCCGAGGTCACTACTCGGCCAATCCCCAAATATCTAGCTAGCATACACTAGCTCGAACTGACTAACGATGCTTTTTAGCGCTCACTAGATCCGAAGTAGCACGGCCTACCGGTGCTAACGGCATCTCGTCAGTGCTCAGAAGCATCGTTAGACAGTGGGGCCTTATCGCGTGCTAGCTAGATATTCGGGGATTGGCTGAGTAAGCCAGACTGGAGTCCCAATCCCGAGTACTCCCCCAGAGTAAATAACAGCTGGCAATTTTTCAACAATGATGATCAATCGCTCGAAAATGAAATTACGTTCGAGCTGACATTGCTACCAAACGGACTATCCGATTTAAGAGCGCTACTCTAGATGTTTCCTTCTGCATGCCCAAAAAATCTGGGATTCATGCATGGGACTGGCTCATTCGTCAAGCGTCACATGTAGTACACCGCGGCTAGCCAAAAAAACAAACCCATGGGTTAGAGAAGTGGATGGATGTAAAGGCTACAACATGCATGTAGACCCTCATATATGCGGTGACATTAGTAGAAAGCCTTGCCGATGAGAGCCAATGCTCCACCACGTAATGGCTTGTGTTATAGGCTAGAGACGACGGTTTCAGGCGCAACGGAAGGCAAGGATCCCATGATGCCTGTCAGCAGAATAGGGGAGCGGAGAGTATACTAGGTGGTACTGGGATCATTCACGTATATTAGGTGTCTAGTACCCTAACGCTCAATTTCAAGTCCAACGAAACGAGGACGGTGAGATCAAAAGAATGCGAGGGCGGCCATACGCGTGCACCTCGTCTCTACACAAGGCCAAATAGTCACCATTTTTGTCTGCAGGGTGTGCAATGTTTCCTTCGCAGGCTTCGTCCCACTGTTTTATACCTGGGTCCAAGGAAATGGGCTCAGAGGCCAGGGGTGGGGGTTGCTCAGGACCAGGGAGCTCGTAATGTATGATCCGTACGGCCCATCGTCCAACAGCATCAATCGCGCGACTTGGTAGCGCATATATCGTCAAAAGCCGTCCACCGAGACAAGTCGGTATAATCGTGCACAAAATTCGCCATTGCACAAACTAATCCCATATCTAGCCACTCCAGCCGTAGCCACGACCCTAACGTAGGCCCATTCAGATTTTCTGCGCCGAACCGGGTCTAGATGGTCAAGTGGTTACAGCACACACCCAACCCAAACGCACCCTCTTCGACTCCCAGTCAGGGTTGAGCATGTCCTGTAACTTGTTCATCTTGACCCGTGTTTTCAACTAGCATTGAATATAGATCTTCCCTCACATTCGACAAACGAAATATGTCTCACCACGACAACTTCCCGATTCGTACTCCCTTTCTTCGAACCCCACACCAAATAAGATTAGATAGCGACTTCATTGATACTCGAAAGCAAGTGTAGTGTAGTGTTGTGGTATACATACACTGCGATAGCAAAAAAGAAAGAATAGCCCAGCAAAACCGTAATGGGGGATATAAACGATCATAAATCCTTTTTTCCTTTAGATCTATCCAACTTTTTTTTTTGCCGCCCATCTCACCGTCTATGACTCGCACCTAGACAACCCCCTTCAACAACATGTTCTCCAACCGACACCACTCGGGCACGAGCGCAGCATACGCCGCGAATGCATCCATATCCGCTTCGGCGACCTTGGCCAACCCCAGCAGCGCATCACTCTCCTCGGTTGGAAGCGCATGCACCGACGCACTTCCTTGTCCGTTTTGTCCGTTCCCAGCGGAACCGGTCCCAGGTGGGATCTGAAGATGAAGCGACATGGACGTCGCCGCCGTCGAACCGCTCGGGTTTCTCTCCCGCCCATCATCCTCTTCTTCCTCGTCTTCTTCAACTAGCACGCTATTCCCTAGCCCGCTCCTGCCATACCCTCCACTCGTCGCCAGGGGGAACATGGCGCTGCTTGCCGTGCCCATCCCGCCCAGACCGAGTCCACCAGCGAGCTTCGCCCGGCGCTTCAAAATGCTCTTCACGTCCTCTTCGAAATCGACTCCGCTCCCACTCACAGCCCATCGAGCAAGGTACGCGGCACCCAACGCGGCCCGAGACTCGATCGGTGCTTGTTGTGGCTGACCTGCTGGAGGCTGACCAGGAACGGTCAGGCCGGGCGTGCTCGTCCCGCTCCCTCCGCCAGTCCCAGCACCCATATACCCTCCTACACCAAATCCGAGCGGGGCCCGCGTTGGAGTCATCACGGGCGTGACGGGTGCACCTCGCACGACGACGCTCTTGGGCACCAGCACGCGCGAACCAAACACGTCGGCTGTGATGCTGACGACCGACGCGAATCCAGCAGCGGCTCCGAGCGCAAGTATGCGCGGTGGAAGCGCCTGGGTCGAATAGGGGTCGAATGTATGTGCGAGTGACGTCGCGAGCAACGAGAGTGGGCGGTTCGGCGGCGACGAATCGGACAAGAGAAGAGACATCATACGCGCGTGTCGGACTCGGAGACTCAATAGTTGGGATTCGAGTAAACATCTGCCGAGACGCTTACGTTATTCCAAACACCCCTATCTCGAAATGAAAAAATTAAGCTCACCTAGGGTTTGCTCTCAGATCTCTAAACTCGTTGACTTTGACACCTGTCTCAAACCTGAACACGCCCTTGACGTGATCAAATGGTGGGGCCTCGGGTTGTAACATCCAAAAACTAAATAGCTTGTCGTCCAGTCCGATTGCTCCACCTGGTGGAACGACGCTGACCAGTCGATCGAATGCGGCCCAAGATTTGGTGTACATGTCTCGAACGAGTGCGCGAGGCACATCTCCATTTCGGGAGGCCAAGAGGGAAATGTATGATTTTGGTGTGCAAGGGTGTGGTAGGAGTGTATAGTGCCGAGATCGGGGTGGTGTTGGGATGGAGGAAGGAACGGGTGCGAGCAAGATATCGGATGACCCAAAAGAGAGAATCGAGTCGGGAGTCTGGGATGCAGAGGGCGGGGCAAGGCAAGCAGAGAGGGAGAGGTAGGTCCCAAGATGATCTGAGGTAAATGGCGCAACGGGTGTATCTGTAGGGAGTGAGCTCGTGTGAGACTCTAGAACAAGTCACGTACCCTGAGCGAAGCCGTATTTCTGAACAAAGTAGGGACCGACAGAACCAATGGTGGTCGTTCCAGCAGAGCAGACGTCGCCTAGCATAGACTTTAGCCTCTCGCCTTCTTCCTTTCCAGCGGCAACGAGTTCGAGGACCTGTTCGTCCCATGCGCCTTTTTCAATGTTCCAGAGGCCAGTTGCGACGGCCTCTGCTTCGGCAGCAGGAGCCCATTTGCCTGTGAGGACAGTCGCCAGAAACGCGCTTGCGAGGACGACGCGCGCGGTATGAGTCCAAGCATCGGGATTTCCTTCGCGAATCTTGATCGCCTGGGCAGCAGTCGTCGGACAGGCGGTGCCCACTCTCTGGGCGAGTGCATCCGGCCCGCCAAGCGCCGCCTCGATCGAGCGCGCCTGGGCAGAGGTGGACGTGTCCTGGACGACAGGCGTGTGGACGAGGGCAAGCGTGGATGGCGTGCCGAGCTGGGAGTGCAGCGACTTGGCCGGGTCGAGCTCGGCGAGGTGGGTCTGTGCGGCCGAGGTGCACCATACTGCTGCATGCTGCGCGCATCCACCCACGGCGCGTACCCTACTCAAGTCTATCCCTGTCTTTAGCTTGGCGAGCAGCATGTCTGCACCGTGTCAGCCGAGCACTCCATCACGCCAGACGACATACCGAGGGCCTTCAACCACATCTCCACGCTTGTCGTGTATACATCGCCTGGAGCCGTGAAAAGTCCGCCGCGCGTCTGGAACTCGGGCAGATCCGTGTCAAACTCAACCATACAGGTATGGACAACGTCCAAGGCCTCGTCCACGACGCAGGCCCGGATATTTTCTGTCGCAAGTTCGAGTCCGAGATAGTGCGCCATGCTGTCGTCGGAGAAAATTCAATCGGGCGCACTCTGTTTATGCAAAACGTGGCAGGGTCACGTGTATCACGTGCAGCATCCCCATTCCAGCTATGAATGCGCATCTAGCTTCAGCCAACAGCCAGACCCCCGTACGTAGCCGCCAGGATATGGTAGGAAGTGACTCGTCAAACTAAAGTGTCAAGTCTTGAATGCTTCTGGTCTAGCTGCTTCTGATCTAACCTGTGGCTTATATTACTCCAAGGGATAACACCGCAATCATACATAAACCGCGATAGTCACATCATCAACCACCATCATTTGACTTCGGCTTCTGCAAGCCGTCTCAAAAATGATCCCTTGGCGAATCCCTCGACACAACTATTATCACGTACTAGCCGATGCTGAATGGGGAATCCCTATTGATTATCACCTCAAGTTCCGCCAGAGGCGTGAGCTCAGAAAGTCGTCCGTTGACGAAGTACTTCGTAGCATCAAAATACTTGTTGCTGGTCGATACGATGCCGTATCAGAAGAAGTTCTAGAATCCATGCTTTCCTTGGTCCACTATCCACAACATCTCGGTTTACTCATTGACATCAAGATCACATCAGGTTGGTGGGACCTTATGAGCCAACACGTAAAAAAGTTCCCGGTGAGTGCCCATATTTCCACAGCCTTTTATGCTTGTATAAAATACTTTTATCACGCCGTGCAGATAATGAGCCGATCTTTTGGGTTTCTAATGCTTCAGTTTTATGGACTCTTTCTCAATATCGCAGTTCTTGATTACCATGAAGCCCTGGACGACTTTATTCGCTCATACTCTGACAAGCCCCTTGACCAAGCGCAAGGGGTTCTATCCCCACTAATGCAAAGGAGCACTCAGCTGGTCATTTCCAAAGGAGTCGATCATCAGAGTCTTGTCGACAATCTTGGCCTGACCAATAGCAGCCGCGCCAAGGATCCAGCATTCCTTACCAACATGTGCGATCATAGATTTGGATACTCTATGCGCTTGTTGTCGTATACTTTCACATCTCGTCGAGATTTTCTTCATGCTTACAACCGACAACCAAATATGGGATGGCCGTTAATCCTCGGCATGGTATGTTTGTACCTAAAAGTATGCTCGACATCAGACGCCCCTGAAGAAAACGGCTTGGAGTTCTCGAAAAGGCTTCGAGACTTGCTTTACCGCTGTTACATTGTCTCAAACCCAAGCCAACATCAGCTCATAGCTGGCTTGATCAATATCACCAACGACCTCGCTGGCGCGTCTCGAATCCTCAACAGACCATTTATGAGAGCAGTTGACTCGGAGGACGGCCAAAATATTGGCTGGGCTATGTCGGATCGATATGAAGATGGATCGCATTATGGCAACGTCGAGAGCGCGGAGCTGAAAGATCTGTGCAGCATGTTTGTCTATGCAAATATGACTATGGAGTCTGTCGATGGTTATACCCACTATCATTTCATCTTCGAATCAGCTTTCAAGCGGCTCTGGAGAGAGCTTGATCATTTTTTGCCCTCCAATAACCATAGAACAAGCTTCGATTGTCTTTACGAATATATTGAAATTCACTTTCAAGGCCTCGAGTACGTAAAGGCGTTGTGGTTAGAGCATATATTGACGGCAGATTCGGACTAGGCAACGTATAAAAGCCTATAACCCAAGCGCACATAGTCGTGTATTTTCAGGCACGATGCCTTGGATACTCGGTATTGTTGACTTCGTCAATTTGTTGGGCTGTCTTTTGATACGATTCGTCGTCAACCCACACCAAACAACCAGGAATCTAGGTTAGCAAAGTTCACGTTTCTACTATCGTCATCTGAGTCGGCCCACATGACAGGAGTAATACCTGAGGAGAGTTCCGAGATATTGGCTTATTCAAAAAAGCTTGTAGATTCACTATCGTTTCTAGACGCAGAGTTAGTGGAAGTATACCTTCGCCAATATTATCTTGATTGGTGCAAGGTCTCTGGCCATTTCCAACATATTCAATTGGCATTCCCTACAACAGATTCTGCCCAAAGACACGACCTGGATGGATCTATTGATACTTGGTCTCGGCTGGGCGAAATTGCGGGTTATGGTAAACATGAGACGCACCTTGCATTGGCATGCTCCTATTCTCGGTGTGTAGACATCGAAAAACCTTAAGATCAGATGAGGGCATGTGGAATATGCTACAAAGTGTTCTACTGTAGCGAAAAGTGTCAGAAAATGTGAGTAACGTGGTGCATTTGATTCCCCCGTCGATATTGAGACGGCATCCTTACAAGGACTGGGCGAACGGACCAGTTCCTCATATTAGTATTTGTAGAACTATGTAATCGGCGAAGAATCAACCCAGGGTGAATGCAACAGACCCTTCCACCAGGAATAAAGTTGGCCAAAGGGGTCACTGCGTCTCATGCTGTCCAGCGTTTAAATACTTCGGCGAATCCACTTTTTTCTTTATGAGTCCCCAATTACAAGCTCATAGGTGCCTGTTTTGATAATAGAGATGGAATTAAGGCGAATTTTAGTCAGAGCGATCTCTCCTACCTGTTTGTATTTCTGTACGCACTAGCCGTTCTGCATCAGAACCCGGCCGTTAATGGCTACAACCTCTTTTCTTTTTCTAAAAGAAGGGAAAAAAAAAGGATGGAAATCTCTCCATCTAATCAATTAGACAGCATAATAGGGATTGTGGAAATCGAGAGCTGCTCTCGAGTAAGGAGGGCACAGGTTCACGGCTCAAATCGCACGACAGGTGCCGCCGTGACAATCAGCGTATTGACCGCCGTAAAGTCCTATCAGTGCTTGGTATATTTACCGTCCCCCAGTGCTAATTTCAGAAGCGTCTGTACAGCGCTATGGTTGGGAGAAATGATCTTATCACAAACGCGCCGCTGGGTTCCTTTTGCTTCCGGCTACACGTAAACGCCCGAGGTGGCAAGCACGTGCACGCCGCAGTAGCCACAGGACTCATCGTTTCCGACTTTGACTTTACTACTGATGGTCCGAAATCCTCCACGCCGGCCTGAAGAGACCGACCCTCATCCGGGTTCTGAATGGGGGCTTTTTATTGACGAGTACCTTAAACAACAAGAGTGCTATACTGTGACAAGATACCCTATTGATCAGGTCCTCGCTGCCATCGAGACTTTTGCCACTGGCTCATACTCCTCTCTCTCGCCATTGATTCTCGAGCAGTTAATCTCTGTCCTACACTACCCGGAACATATCCGCCTTCTCCTTAATATAACTATAGCGCCTGCCTGGTGGGACCTCTTGGATCGGGTGGGTGAGTCATGTCCGGTACGTGTAGAACCAAATCTTCCACGAAGACGCCTGAGACAATTCTTTAGCTTCTAAGCCGATCTTTTGGACATTTGATGTTACAAACATACGGACTACTTCTCTCTATCGCTACGCTCAGCCACAACAAGGACCTTGACGATTTCATCCAAACGCATGCCACAAACCTAGACGACGAGTCCGGTGTTCTTACATCAATTGAACTTTACATTGCAAGAATCTTGAACCCAGCGTCATCCGATGAAATTGACGAGAATTACAATCACCTCGCTGCTAAACTTGGCTGGACAGACAAAAACGATGGTCGCGGCCATGTATTCCTAACCAACATGTTCAATCAGGAAGTCAAAAACACCATCTATCTTCTTGGACATCTGAACAAGTCCCGCCGCCACTTTCTGCAAACTTACAATCGACGGCCTACTATCGGCTGGTCAATCATCCTAAGTCTCATGTGCTTGCACCTCAAAGTGTACTCGACGAGGAACCAACCTGAAGAACTATTATCAGGGCTTTCGACTCGATTCAGGGATTTAACGTATCGTTATTACCTCGTATCAGATCCCAGCCAGCATAGACTCATAACTTGCCTGATCGATCTCACCAACAATCTTTCGGATATACGAAATGTTCCGTTCAATCCAGCTCCAGACTTGGAAGATGCAGGCGAAATTGCCACAGCTATCGGGCAGCAGTACCTAGCCCCGGTTGACAACACTAATGTCCGGGGCACAGATCTCGACGACTTATGTCGAATGTTTGTCTTTGCAGACGCAACAATTTGCGGGATCGAATCTTATGATTGCTACCCACACGTATTTCAACCAGCTCTCGAAAGGCTTTGGTATGAGTTGGATTACCTGTATACTCAAACATCCAGCTATGAAAAACTTGCGAGATACGTTATTCTCCACTTTGGACTGTTCGAGTACGTGGGCGTGTCTGCTACAACACAAGCACTGATACAAATACTTCAAGGCGATGTATAGCAGCCGACAAGCTGGAAGTATACGAGCCAGCGTTTTCACACATGATCTCGCTGGGACTCCTGCGTGTCAAACTCATCGACTTGCTAGGGATTGTGCTGATACGCCTAGTCATGAATTTGAATCCACAAGCCCAGGAAACTGGTGTGTATGCTTTGTCTTTGCATGAGCCGTGATTTAATCCCAGACACCAGTGAATCCGGTGCAGATCTCCGGAATCTTATCGCATACGATCAAATTAGTAAACTCGTTCTCATCCATATCCTTTTTCCTTCGCCCATTTGGCGAAGATTTCTATTCAAATTGGTTCAACGTTTCAACTTATTTTACGTCCCTCCAGTGTGGATTATATCCACTGAGTCATATTCAAATGCGGGAATTGAGTGGGTGCGTTGATACATGGTCAAAACTGGGCAACCTCCTAGGTTACTCTGGTCCCAAGATGACTCGGCCAGTCCTCGTCTGCTCCTATCACCGATGCATAGAAGTTAAACAAATCGAACACCAAATGAAAATGTGCTCCTCTTGCTGCAATACATCCTATTGTAGTGCAACGTGCCAGAAGCGGTGAGCCACATTATGTTCATCCGCTGGCTGATAGGGCTAAGAGTCTTCCGCTTTAGGGACTGGATGGATGGACTGCCACCTCACTATGGTATCTGTGGTATTCGTAAGCGGTCGTACGTACGTAATGGTCCATGAAGGGTGCCTGCAGTTCTGGATATAGCATATTGCAGGTTCCCTGTATTATAGCGAACAAAAATGTATCTAGTGCTACACTGGCCTTTATGGCGTACCTAGAAATGAAATCCATCGTCAAGGGAAAACTCTCAGTTATAGGGCTTCATGGGTGTATTGACCAGATCAAGTATCGTACATAGAGCTGGCTATAAACCAGGTATATGTGATGTGGGCCAACTAAAGCTACGTCAAAGACACTGGGAGACCCAGGTCATTATGGAGTGCACATGTGGTAGAGTGCTTCTATCGCTAGGCAGCGTATATGCGCATCAACCCTAGTCACGCGTTCACGAGGACTTTGAGCCTTCCCTCTTCCACATAGATAGATGGACAGTCCTCTTGATTATTTACCTCTATTCTACTCAATCTACTTCGCCTATTATCTCTAGCGCTCACACTTTGCTTGCATACGTATGATTCATGATTCATACGTAATACAATCCTTGCACATACAAACGGACACCCGGGATTTCACCCTCTCGTGAGGTGCATACATAAGCCTAGACATATACAGTAAGCTACATGAGATCTCACAGATATACGTCCGATGTAGGTTCAGATTGCGGATTGTTTGTACTGGATGTTCCCGAGACATATTGTTTATACTTATTGACAAGTGGCCCAACCATAAGAGGGTAGCCACGCCAACTCCACCACCACTTTCATCTCACGATGGACCCCCAGCCTCATGCATCTGGAAATACCGGAATTCGAAGAAACATACACGGAAACCAGCTATATCACAATACACATCCGGACTGGGGTACTCCCATCGATGCATACCTCTGGGCTCGGCGGGGTGGTGACATCCGAAGGCGAACAGCCGACAAAGTTGTTTCAGCCATCCAAGCTTTCAATTCTGGATTTGATGGGTGCTTCAGAGAAAAATCGCTAGAACATATCGTTTCAGTTGTCCACTATCCCCAGCTTCTCCGCCTGCTTATCTCGAATGGTCTCCTAGTTGGTTTGCCAAAATGCGGGAATACACGAAACACTACCCAGTGAGTCGGGTTCTGTTCTCGCCCCAGTTTACATGGTGCTAAATGTGTCTCCCAGCTCTTCGAACGTTCATTCGGCGTTTTGATGGTCCAGGTTTTTGGTCTGGCTAGCATGGCTACATTTCTCGACCAGAACGGTTTACTTGATGAATTCGTGGAATTGAACCCCCCATCGACCAGGAACAGCAGAACGGGAGTTCTAGTTCAGCTAAACATAAGTACAACAGAACCGGCAAACCCTGAGATTCTAGCACAAGGCTGTTCGTTTGCTGAATATTCAAAGAGATTCAGAGGGGCGGTTTCTCTTGCCTCCCAAGGTCAGAACCTGGCTTTCCTCCCCGGCATCGGGGGATTCGAGCTTGGCGTTGCTACTTTCTTGCTCCAAAGTATCTTCAATTCGCGCGACAGCTTTGTCAAATCGTTTTCGCTGGTCACAGAAACGGGTCTGTTTCTGTTTATCTCTATGATAAGACTTCAGCTTCTTCTGCGTGCCAGGGATACAGATGAGCCGCATCAAATGGCCAATACCCTCATAGACCTACTTGATATCACTCACCGATACTTTCTCGTCTCACACCCAAAACAGTATCGGGTAATATCCCTTCTTGTAGTGGGAGTTATGGATGACAAAGACAGTCAAGACCCATTTTGGAATTCGAATCAGATCCTCTCGATTCGAACGACGCTAGCACCATAGCTGTAGCCTATGCACGCCAGCTTTCAGCTCACTTAGACCAAGAAAACACATCTTCTTCGATTGAGCTATTAGACTGGCTTGGCTGGGTAGACGGTATGGTTTATGAATCTAGTGGTCACTCTTTATACACTACATTGCTGGCCGCGCTCCTGGAGCGCCTGTGGAACGAACTGCATTATCTTCAAACTAGCAATAATAACCGTGCCCGTCAAGCAGTTGTTATGCATTGTAGCCGCCAAATCCTGGAATTGATCAGGTCTGTGCCATGTAGTATAAGGGTAAACATGCTCAAATTCTATCTAGCGTCCGACTTGATGAAGATGGAATTATACCAACAGAGCCAAATAGCATACAGGATATCATTTTAAGTCTAAGCCGGTGTGATCTCATCAATTTGATGGGATGCTTGTTGGCCCACACTGAAATTGACGCTAGGCCTGAGGCACTCGAAGAATCTGGTGAGCTGTACTGGCCCTACAACAATACGCGTATAGTCCCTACTGATCTAACCTGCCTGTATGTAGGACATGAATCGGTTTTTGTTTCTGGTATCACCTGCACCACTTCCCGCTTTTTTTCGACGTTTGCGCAACATGCGTACGTGCTGCGCTCGCTATTCGCTCCGTATAAGGGAGACTGGTTCAAAACTATTCACTATCTTCAGCAACGCAAGGCTAGCCTGTTACATACAAATAAAGAGAGCGAATTGCGGCTCCAGAATTGCCAGTCAGCATGGCTGAAATTAGGTCAAACCTTCGGACTTGCCGACAAAAGCTTTGGTGAACCGGTACTGGCTTGCTCTCATACACGCTGCGCACAGTGTTATGATTTCACGTAATTTGATATGAAAGCCTGTGGCGCCTGTTTGGTAGCGGCTTACTGCAGTGAGAACTGCCAACAACGGTGAGCATAAACAGTTAAATTTGAGTAGCTCTGTGGTGCTCATTCCGACACGGCTAACAGAGAATGGTAGTCTGGCTACCATGCGGCTCCCTGTAAAGGTCTTTCAGAGAGTGGGTTATAGGTGACAACCATAACGATATCTCTCTACATATCTTGCGCCGAGTCCTGTTCAACAATCAGCTTCTGATGTCTAAAATAAAGCTTGGATCAAGGCTCTGTATTTAGCTGAAATTTTTGCGTCTGTTTGGATCAAAATGATTCAATGACTTACTATCTGGCGTTCCAAATAGTTCTGCATGTGTTGCGATTCATCCGGCCCTTGTTTGCAGATTGAACATCATTCGTAATAATTTACAATCGGCTTTCACCCGACTATTCATAGGATTTGTTGAAACCTATGTTTTTTTTGTGAGACAAAGGATTTGACTTAGAGAGAAACTGGATCGGATATGTTGTAGTAGCAATCAGGAACAAATATGTCATAATCTCAGCTTTAGTCTGTCTATTATGCCCATCGCACTAGCCCCGCCATCCCGTGCTTTGCAAGCCACACCATGCCAAGTGAACACTCACATCCTCAACTTGAAAATTTTACATGTAGTGTTCCGGTTGATGATTACCTTCGAAAAAACTGTACCGGTCATATTTGCAGGTATCCCGCCGACAAAGTTGTCTCGGCTATCGATACCTTAGCTTGGGACATGCCAGAAAACTGGAGTAACACAGTCCTAGAGGCTTTAATTTCGGTCGTTACTACCCAGAACACCTGGAGCTTCTGAAAACCGATATTTCGCTGGGCTGGCTCGAGACAATGAAAGCATACACCGAAAGACGTCCGGTGAGCGCGCACTATTTGATCGATTGTACCACTCACCATCAAAGATCGGCTCAGGCGTTCAGCAGATCTTTCAGCGTCCTGATGATGCAAGTGTACGGGCTACTCTGCATGGTTGCATTTCTCGATGAGGATGATGAGCTCGAGACTTTCATCGAATGCAGCTTCAGAGCAAGCTTTGGAGAAGCTGGGATATGACCTGAGCTCACAGCCGCCACTGTAACAATGGCCGATGCCAATATTGAAGAACGAGAAATCGACTTTGAAGAATATGCAGGAATGTTCGGGGCAGTGCCTGACAGTGACGATGAGGATGAAAATCCACCACTTTTTGCAGGGTCTGTTGACTTCGAGTTCGATAACGCAAAATTCCTGTTGGATGTGATTTATAAATCTCGCGACAGCTTCCTCGGAGCATCCTCTTTTGCCGCTGGCGTTGGCCTATTTCTGGTTGTTTCCATGATACGACTCCAACTTTGTTACTTTGCGCGACGGGTGTACCTGGCAGATGAGGCTACGAGCAAGCTTATTGACCTACTAGATATTAACCATAGATATTTTCTAATTTCTAGTCCTAAACTCCGCGCCTCGGTGTCTTTTCTTCTAGAAAAGATCCACAGTTATATTAAAGAAACTGGCTCACTTGAGCATCTCCCTCTGGATCTTGTGAATTCGAAAGATACCACGGCGATCTGTTCGGCTTTTTTAAGGCAACTTCTATCTCCCCCACACGACAAAGGGATTATCAATTTCGCCTACCTTTTGGACGCACTCGAATGGGTGGACGGCATGATATATCAATCCGAATCCGACCACTTATATCCACTGTTGGTGGCCGGGTTGTTCGGTCGTTTGTGGGATGAGCTCTTCTTCGGAAAAGCAACTTGCATAAGAGCTGAGCGCCGGATAATAATTATCCACTACAGTAGACGCGCGATGCAATACCTTTGGTACGCGCAACTATTTCAGTTCCATGAGTTATAGGATCTAAGCTTATTATCCAGCGACCGCTTGGACAAAAAAGCACCTACGCCCACACCATCATATGCGATTCCCGATATCATCTTATGTCTCCCTCAGCTTGATTTCGTGAATCTAATGGCCACTCCACTTGTATTCACTGAAACGGAAGCTCGTCTAGATGAGGATGAGGCAGGTAAGTACTTTCATTTGAACAGATCTCTAAAGTCCGATTCTAACCTTGTCCTTCAAGGCTTGAGCGATATATTCGTTTCGGGAAACCCTACCTCCGCCTTCCTTGCGGCACTAGCTCAGCACTCGCGACTGTTTCAATCACGGTTTTCCAACAATTACGATGATTGGTTGAAAATCCTGTGTTATATTCGACAGAATCGAACAAATCCATCAACATTCAGAAACGTCATGACAGGCAGGGCAAAGCGATGCGAATCTGTGTGGCTTCGATTCGGTAAAATCTTTGGATACGAGGATCCTGGTCGAAACCGCCCTGATGTAAGCTGCTCGTATGCACGTTGTATCGATGGTGCTACAACCCGAGACTACGGAATGCTGATATGCGCTGGCTGCCTTGAAGAGGCATAATGCAGCCTAAACTGCCAGCAACTGTGAGTGTCATGCAGTTTGCCTAACATCGACCTCTAACCGTGAGCTGGAAATAGTGACCAGTTATCTCGCGATATCCTTTGCGGAGCAGATCACAAGGCTCTAGTGCACGTGGATGGTGCTAGTACGGCAGGGTGTCGGGCTATTCTGAATCAACTCGCCTGATATCATGCAAAATTGGGTTACCACACGCCCACATTACCTAAGCCTGAAAGTGCTCTGACAACTGGAATCCAAACTTGGGTTATATAGCCGCCTGCTTACTCAAGTATATCACAGTAGTTAATTATGCGTTTTTTGGGAGCTTAAGAATATATACAAGGAATGGTATTGCTCGAATCTTTGGCTCGAAGCTATTGATCCTTGCCCTTCACTTTTTGCCATTTGGGGGGATGTTGATTCAAAAACGGCCAAGGGGGAACGAATGCCTATTCGGGTTGGTAAATGATCATTGCGTCGATATCTTAGGGCAAACTCACCAGCATCACCGCCAAAACGGAAACACCGAACATACCAAAGCATGTTTGTAGAGATTGTGTAGCATATCCGGAGCCGAACGAAACGACCTGAAGTATAATTCAAGGGCACTTTAGTGCAAGAATTGAAGCGATGAGAACAGACCTACTGCTGCCGCAACTAGCGCATATTGAGCAGTTTTTTCCACCAGCTTTTGGCCTTCGAAGTCCTGTTGCGATAAAGGTTGTAAGATATAGTTGAAATATTATAAAATTGATGAGTACAATTTTGCCGTCAACGATAGCCTGGAGTTGAGAAACCATTGTGGTCGTTGTGTTGACGTGGCTACAAGCTAGACGGTAACGCTGCTGTGTAACACCACGTCACGACTTTGTTCATATCAGGAACAAATACGCCGCCCACCAGGTCACTCGCGAACGCCCCCCTGCTAGCGACTGCTCAGCGTCGTTGTCTGTGCACACGAGCTATTCAGAATCTTCGGCGTGCATTCCGATCAAAATTAGATGGACATGGGTCTCATAAACACTTGCTGAACCTGTCAATATAATGCCCTGTAACTCGGAGCTATTTTCAGGTGATCTGGTCGTCCGATTCGGGAGTTTGGCTCACCAGACTAGATGGCCGTGTATCCGTGAGCTCCCACGCCAGACTGCAAATGCACGCTTCATACATGGTCTATCATCGTGGGCGTGCACTATGGATTATTTACTTTGGCAAATGGATGCACCTCATGAAACAGCCGAGTTAGCGAATCAAGCATGCAGGCCTCCGTTCTCTGTAATCAGCTTTTCCCCACATGACCAAGCCGAGGCTTCACGGTCACTACATGAGCTACGGCTGTTACAGTATGTCTCATCTGCTGGGCATCACCTGTTCCCGGGCAGGCAGGTTGGACCGCCAACCAATGTATGTTCTTTGTGGATTTCCTCCGTGATCTAACGCTATCTCCCAACCTCCGCATCTATGTTGGATATGTACGGCAATAAAGATACGAACGGTGACGTAATCTCCCCTCAACTGGATCTCGGGTGCGAGCCATGTTTGGCGGAAGCGAAAAAGAACCCCTATGTATTTCCAATTCATCTATGCAACAAAGTCCCCGTCGAGTTCGGGCGCGGATCAAGCCTAGCCTACCTACTACCACAGTTCACCCAAATCCTTCGGGACCGCTTCTCCCATGAGTGATTCCAAAGCTTGGAACCCCGACGAAAACAACCCAGTCTACGCTCCAGACTATGAAATCGATTCTGAATCCGATGGCACTCTTTTCGACGGGGACACTTGTAGCAGCCATTCCATGAGCACTCTTAATAGCGATGAGATATCTGGTTAGTAAAATTTGTGCCGTTCGTCATATCTTTGCTTGATTGCACGGATTGGGTTAGCCTAGGCGCCTACGTACAAGCTTTTGCGATGTTTTTGGTCAATCAACAGTACTTAATCCTGTGTTTCAGCATTCTGCCCACGTGTGTGACAAGCCGGTACTAACCAACTGGCGCGCCTAGATTATTTTCACTCCATAAACGGGTTCACGTATCGAAACGACGAAAACCTCCCCCTCGTGTTTCCTGTTTTGGCCGAAACAAGCCAGCTGCACAGGCTGTTTCACAGCGTGGTTAGGTTATCCCATGACGGACAAAACATATCACCAGAGGCAAGCAAGCTGTTGCGCCGAGGGATTCCAAATGGAAACCTAAAGGTCCTGGATTTTCCTACCAATTGTGGAACCTGGTACGCATACACATTTTGGTTTTATTATTTCACTCCTTCTATGCCCATCCCCACCCCCAGGGCTCAAGAAATGGCCGAGGCACACCCAGAAGCCATGTTTGTTTCCATTGACATCAAGCCTCTAACTGCCCATACACCACGGGCAAACATCACTTTTGAAGTCTACGATGTCTATGCAGGGATTGCCGAGCCTGACTCGACCTTCGATATCGTCCACGCCAGGCAATGTGTTACTACGGTATGCGGTAGAACCGCTCTTTTGCTCATCAGGGACTAATAGTGTTCTCTATCTGCTCTGAAGACTAAAGACTATAATCTGTTACTCCGAGAGATGCACCGAGTTCTCAAGCCAGGTGGGATCTTGGTTCTTACGGAAATGCCGTTCCAAGCTTACGAAGGCAAGTTTTTTTGGCCTCAACACACCTGGCCTTGGTGTATTTTGCGTCGACCCGCTTGCTTATCTCGCTTCCTCGCCACCCCAGAAAGCGACCCGTTTAAGATTTTGGAATCGTCTCCACGCCGAGCCGCTGCATTAAAACTGGTTCGTAAGGCTTTGACCCACCAAGGCATAGATCTCTCCGTATGGGAAGATATGCCCGCACGACTGAGTCCTAGGCACCCCCATTGGACAGAGGGGCGCACCAATCCAAGACTAGATCAGCCGACAGTACAAGTTGCGAAGGGATTTCACCTCCTCAGTGTTCGTACCCGGCTGGTCCCTACTGGATCCTGGCATCCAGACGATGCTCAGCGGAAGATTGGCGCCTTGGCTCGATTGTTATTTTCATATACATGGAAGTCGCTACTTCCGGTATTCATTATGATGGGTATGAGCCAGGACAAAGCTCAAGCTATCGTCGACGGAGTGCTAGAAGAGGTCAACGGTGGCGAAACAAAAGGTTACTTAAAATGTCACAGGTGGACCGCTAGAAAGCCTCAATCATAAGCACGCGATTTTCAGGGTTTGCGGCAAAACAACGATACACGAGCCATCGATTTATTGTATGTTGAACGATCCCGGAATCTGTACCACATGCGACTTCAGTCCATATGCTTTATCTTCCAGTACTCATGTGCTTTCCCTTGGTATATTCCGTTTATGCTTTCACATGTCTTTCGTACCGCATGTATCGCCGTATGCACAGCGATCTTTCCACATGTACACCTTCTCCTCTCTCTCACGTTGTGTGCTATATAAACGAATACAACATCGCCTCGTCCCTCAGCGACTTTCACATTCATCTTTCTTGCTTCGCAACCACAAGCTCTTCCGCTTTATTCACCGCGTTAAGCTACATTGAAGCAACCATTATTGTTCCGCTTCAACATTGTACATAAGCTAGATAGCACATTTGTGAATCAAAATGGTGTTGAATATTCACGAGTACGACGAGGCCACAGTTCATTTATTAGTCAGATATATTCAAGCATATATGCGACTTGTAGTCTCCGGGTGTAGACTGTTGGTAAAACCCATCCCATCATGTCAACACCAGGATTTTACTAAATGAAGAAAGGGTCAGACATTCGTAAAACCAACTTAAAATAAGATCTCAGTGAAACCCGGGTTATTGCCCCATACGCCCCAAAAGGGCGTCGTATAATAGGGAACCGAATGTTCATCACAGAATTTCGCGATTTGGCCTCTCACTCACATTCTAGATATCTTTCAACCCTCCATGGGTGCTTCATCTTTTCTTGTTCCCTCTGCTGCGCCTTCACCAGCTCCCACCTCCCCGGCTCTACCATCTTCAGCCCTAATCTTGATTTCTCCAGCCCCTCTTCCGCCAGCAAACTTGATCCGCAAAGCCTCGTATCGCTTCCTCTGAACTGCGCTCACGGACGGCCCCAGTTTGACCAGCGCATGAACAAAATCGTCGATTGTGACTTCAAGTCGAGTGTCGCTTGCTTCGGCCGAATCATCCCGCTTTGGGGGAGCTGCGAGAAGCACACTCCTCAGGGCGCCAACTGCGGCCTCCCGTACTAGCGCAGCCAAATCGGCGCCACTGTAGCCATCACATTTGTCGATAGCAAGCTGGGAGATGGCGGCTACCGCCTCGTCGCGAGAATGTACATCCGAGGTGGAAAGTGTTCCAATACGCACACCCCGAATAAGCGTTCGCATAATATCTCCTCGCTCCTCTGGACTCGGCAAATCAACATAGAGCAGTTTGTCCAATCTGAACGCGCAGTTAGTTGGCATGCGTAAATGTATTTATAATTTCACTGACCGCCCAGGACGGCACATGGCTGGATCCAGCATATCCGGCCGGTTCGTCGCTCCGACTACGTAAACTGCACCCCTGGCAGTAAGCCCGTCCAATTCGGTCAATAAGGTGTTGACCACCCTTGCCGAAGATTCCGACTATGCAAATTAGGTTTGTAAGCTGGAAGACGTCATCGCGAGACTCCGAGGAAGTGTAGAAGCATGGAAAACTCCTAAACTCGGCCCGGCGAGGAGGTATGGAGGGAGGAGAACGTAAAGGATTGTAGCGCAGAAATCAAGGCGATTTATAGCCCCGTCAGGGCATCAAGATCGGCCGAGTTAGCCGATAGAGAACGCATGTATGCGATCATCTGTTCGCAACCCTGCAGAAGAAGAACTAGGCCTGCGTTTCGTGGTGTTCTTACGATCGAGGGGGCTAAAACGATGGATATTACATAGCATAAACGAAACGCACCAAACTGTCGTCCCTTCTGGGTACAAGGGCATCCAGCTCGTCGAAGAATACGACACAAGGAGCGGAAGCACGAGCCCGAGTGAATACTTGTCTAACAGCACGTTCAGACTCGCCAACGTACTAGCAAAACCCAGTGTCAGTTACGCAGCTCTTGAAAACGAACACCAAGGGACCTACTTTATTCAACAACTCGGGCCCTTTCACACTGATAAAATTCGCTCCGCTCTCGCCAGCTACAGCTTTTGCCAGCAAAGTCTTTCCGCAACCAGGAGGACCCCAGAGTAATACACCCCGCCCGCCAGTTCCTACCCCAAGGTCGACGAATAGCTCTGGTCTATGCGCACGATTGAGTTTACATCTTCAACTAGATTGAACCTGAATCACCGTCGTATAGGCCAAACCACGGCCATCTCCAACTCTTCTCGAATCCCCTTTAATGCACCAATATCGGCCCAGCTAACGTCTGGCCGGGTAGTGAACCCCTCTCGCGTTGCGCTGGGCTGCATCGTTGCAAGTGCAGCTTGAAAGTCGTCCATGGTGATAGCAATATGGGCAAGTTGGTCGGGAGTAAGAGGGGTCGAACGGAGCAGGGTAGCAAGGGTGGAATTTTGGGGGGTGGGAGTCGGTTCGGCAGAAAATAATTGCTGAGAGTCCGAGGGGATCATGTCCACATCCTCAAGCGTAACAACCGCAGTCTCTGTTTTGCCTTCGGGCCTTTGAGGCTCCGTAGTGGGCTCACCTCCCGCGGGATTGGTTTGAGCTGAGGCGCCAGACGCGAATTCGCCATTAAGCAAGCCCTTGAAGATACGCTTGACAGCAATTACACCAGCAGAGCTCGTCAGACTAGCCAAATCCGCGCCGACATAACCCGGAGTGGCACGGGCTAAGGTGGAGGTATAGTTGCTCGTAGGTCCAGCAAGCCGAAGTTTGTTGAGCAGTGTTGTTAGGATCCTGATGGGTGTCGTAGATTTAGCATCCACCACTTTGTATAAGACAATTAACGATTTGCAGGCAGAAAGTCTGACAAATCAAGAAACTTGACGCACTGCTCGCGACCGGCCTCGTCTGGGACGCCCATGCTAATCTCGTGATCAAATCTCCCCGCCCGCCGGAGTGCTGCGTCGAGAGAGTCTGGTCGGTTGGTAGCTCCAATTACGATAACAGGTTTGTGATCTGTGTATTCCCATGCGAGGTCTAAAATTATGTTAAAACGTAAGTCCGTCGCATGTCGAACAAAGGTTGGTCGATGCTATACCATCCATGCAAGTAAGAAACTGCGCGACAATCCTGCGTTCCATCTCCCGTTGCGCACTCTCCCGTTTCGGAGTGATGGCATCTATTTCATCTATGAATAGGAGACACGGCGCATTTTTCTATCGTTTCGTAAATGCTATGAAGATAAACTAAAGAGCGAAAAGCGGACCTTGGCTTCGTCAAATGTGTCTCGTAGCGTCTTTTCCGATTCTCCCGACATTCCAGAAACAACCGAAGGGGCAGAGATACTAATAAAGGGAACTCCAAGTTCGCCTGCGATGGCATTTGCCAACATGGTTTTACCGCATCCGGGCGGCCCATGCAGCAGCACGCCTCTCGGGGGTTGTACTCCGGTATGCAGATAGACTTCGGGGTGAGAAACCGGCAAAGCAACTAGTTCCAGGAGTTTCTCGACGGCGTCGCCAACCCCTCCAAGGTCTGATAGCCGGGTATTCGGCGGCTCGTGTGAGGCTTTAACGCGTTTGTTGGGAGCATGTGCCGACCGAGACTTGCGCTTTGGGGGGGCAGAGGTCTCTTCTGATGGCGTCGTGGGGCCAGTGGGCGGTGCAGCAACGCCAGGTATTGCGTCACCGTTGAGGTCAATTCTAGATTTTCGCGGGACGTTCCAGGTGCTCTGCATCGACCGGTTGAGTGACATGTGGGCGACGAGGGCAAAATAATCGAGCTGATCACGTGACAGCTCCCGATCTGGTAATTGATCGACGAGGCAGTGTCCCGCTCACGGAGTCAAGGATCTGGTATCACCCGACGAATCTACCTCGCGCCGCTCCTCGGTCAAATCTGTCATCCACACTCCCATTGAATCCCAAGGCTAACCCTCTATGCTCCATCCGGGTGCATGCAAGGCTTAAGCTGTGCTAATAAATTAGGCTCGAGGGGCAACGCAGCAGCTCAACCTGCTTTATCTGTATTACAAAGCGGACAACAAAGACCTGATATACATGTCATGTTTCAATGCCTAAAACCCTTCCAGTGTTGCTTATCTAAACCCAACGTTGAATAAGCAATATTCACAGGGGCGAGCAGATCAAATATGCCTGATATGGTAGCACCTAGATTCTAGACACCAAGCGGACACACAGATGACGAGAGCCAGATACGACAGAAAAGGCTAAAATTAATTCAAAAAATGAGCAATCTGGACAAGGTCGCTCACAATTTGTATTTCTAGAGATACCGATACAGGTGGTTCCGTTATACAAGAATACCGTGGCAAAAGGGTGTGGCCGCAATGCTCGTATTTCTCCTCTCCTGGAACTCACAAGGAAAGATGATCTGCATACTATCGTGTGGGGATACGGGAAAGAACCTGCGTTGGGGTTGCTTGACGACACAGGCTGTGAGGAGTCTAATGATGATGATCCAGCAATTATGTCAAGGTTATCGACAAACAATCCAGCAGCTGAGAAAACCATTCGTCCTGTGCGCATTTACTCGCCCAAGTTTTTTACCAGTAACCAAAAGGCTGGTAAAGACCCAAAAATAGCTTTGGTTCTCCAGCTTCAGACAATGGGAATGGAGCGATGGTTGGTTTACTATAATATGCGACGTTTTTTTTCCCTATCACTCAAACGAATCCTTTGCATACCTATCTTCTCTCGTTATCTACTTCTATCCCAATGAACACTGACGAAAATCCACCTGTGATATACCTCGTCGACGACCAAGGTTCTCCTTACGACTCTGGCGGCGAACACTTCGGACAGCCCGACAACGTAATGTACCCCATGTCCAACTCCAGTCGAGCTACTATGAGTACACTAGGCAGTGATGAAGCTCTCAGTAAGTCTTCACCGTCTATGTTCTGCCTCCTTTCCTTCTGTGTTCGATGCTGATATCACACTATCGATAAGGCTACTTCCGCACGATACAAGGTCATGTATACGAGGCTGATGAGCGTGTACCGATAACTTTTCCAGTGGATTTGGAAAAGGACCGCTTGAACGTCCTCTTCCATACTTTGACCAAGCTCGTTTATAACGGGGCCAACGTCCCCCATGAAGTTGACACTCTACTGCGAGCAAACGGAGTAGACGGTCTTCCAGGAGCTGTTCAAGTCTTGGATCTTGTTACAAATAGTGGTGCTTGGTATGTGCCCCTATTCGATGCGGGTAACACTATGCTAAAAATTTCCCCAAGGGTGCAAGAGATGGCCAGCGCGTATCCAGACGTCTCCTTCGTATCGGTTGATTCAAAACCACTTGTTCCCCATGAACCTCACCGAAAGATTACATTTCAAGTATACGACTTTTATGCGGAAATCAGGAGCCCCACATCCACTTTTGACCTGGTACACATCCATGAGGGAGTGTATGCGGTGAGTATGATACTCGTAGCTATTTCTTTTTAGCCGTGGGGTGACAATAGGCTGATTGATTCACAGACCAAGGACTTCAACCAGATGTTGCGCGAGGCTCACCGAGTACTTAAGCCAGGAGGATTCATATTGATTACGGAGCTTCCCCTAAGCCTGTACGATGGTGCGTACACACCGTTTTTATCGAGCCTTCAATGTAAATTACAACATGGAACCATAAGCGACTACCCCGTCAACCGAGCTCAGTACAGGTTCTCATCAGGCTGAGGCCTCACAACACCTTCGAAACGCACTGGGATTTCAAGGCATAGATATAACCATATGGGATAGCATATCTGCTCGACTTGCTTCAGGTCACCCTATGTGGCAAAGCACGACACCCAGCGGGGAACCTCACCACACATCTCATTCCAGCACAATCGGGAGAGGGTTTCACTCCATTGTTGAAGAGCAGAGGCTTGTCCCTAGCAGTCCATGGTCCTCCGATGAAGACCAACAGTTGATTGGAGGTTTAGCAAGGCTGGCGCTCTATCACTTCTGGAAAGGGGTGATGCCTCTTTTAGCTTTATCCGGTTGGGATCGGACCGAGGCGCAGGCTCTGATCGACGCCGTCCTGGAAGAACATCAAAGCGGCCAGTACAATGTATATGTCAAGTGTTACAGGTGGTATGCGCGTAAGCTCTAGTCGAACCAATTGATTGTACTAGTGTAATACGTACATGTTCTAGCTCAGATATAATTATACCCGTTTGAAAATACTTGCTACGAGCGCTGAAGAACACGCTGTCTTGGGACGCAAGCCGATTGGAGCGAATAATCTAATGTATTATATCACATAAAATGATTCCCTTAGCCCTATGTATCGATTCGCATTGGTTACCAGCGTCCCCAGGAAATACCCGAGCTGGACCATTTCCCAAGTTGTATTTTACCATCTACATTGGCTTGCGACACAAACCAAAGTACAAAAGCGACCTATCGGATGTATTTTCTTGCTGCAATTAGCAGGGAGGCCATAAATGCGCGGAGCCGGCACTAACCCTTATCATGTGGGCACCGCGACGGCTATTGTTTTGTGATCAACCGGGACTGGTACCATCGTGCGCCGGGGTTCACGTTTTTGAGTCCCAGCCACTTTCGCCTACCTACCCACATGTCAACAGCCTGTTGTTGCATTTTCTCTCCTATCCGAGCCCGGCGAGTCGTTCTCGCAGTCCGGGTGCCTGGTCACAGTCGTGCACCCCTGGCGCGCGGACATCCTCCACCCGCACCGAAAGGCAAAAAGTCAGCACAGGGCTGCGCTCCGTGAATTACATGCGCATTTTTATATAGTGTCGTGCTGATTGTAGAAATATCCTCTCACGTCTTTCGAAAGCTCAGATTCTACCTTAGTGCAACCCAATCGCCTGGACCAAAATGTTATTCGTTCACCTGGTATTCCCCGCTATCGAGCCTTAGCTAACAATCCTACTCGAAGCTTGCAGCTTGGATGGCGGTGAGTTTCGATTGCGGAGGCTTCATTTTTCGGCCAAACCATGAAAGTCGAACCATGTACGGCACCCGACCCAAAAGTGGGGACAAACCTGGGTTTGGTTGTCCCATAACCGCCTGTCTTAGTTAAATTCCAACCCTTTTCACCGAAACAAGTTTTCGGGTGGAGTCAGCGCAACTGACCGGGAAGTAGAATACCCAAGCTTTGGCCTGTTCAAGTCCAGTAAAAAATTAGCCTTTTTGATATCTTGCGAAGCTGTGTTGTGACTCGGGGGCACTATGAGGTACATTACATGCTGAGAAAACCCGTTGATGTTAACTTATTGAAGAACGGAATGAAATGTCAGCACTTACTGCACCACTAATGCGAAAGCGCTCATACATACCCCCCGGGTCGGGCTATGATGGTCTAAATCAGCTTATGGGTTATTGTTTCTCCAGTTGGCTAAGGTTAGATGAAGCTTCTGGAACCTCGCTACTCTAACAAGAGAGGCAGGTTGCTTGCTTAGACCCAGTTTGTTTGTTTTCTGGTAAAGGCCAAAAGATTGCTACATAGTACTCGGCCAAACCCTGAAAGTTTAACTAGCGCTAAGCAGCTCCACAGGTCTAAGGATGCTTTTTAGTGCTCGCTAGATGCCAAGTAGCACGCGCTACCAGCGCTACCAGCATCTACTGAGCACTAAAAAGCATCCTTAGACCCTGTGGTGCTACTACGTGCTAGCTAAATAATTGGGTTTTGGCTGAGTAATACAAACTTGGGAAGAGACATGCAGTGCGTTTATGTTGCTTTGAAGCGCGTAAATCGCATTTGTTGGGGGCGAGAACTGTTTGCTTCACTTCCCAGATAGTTTTTAGTCTGGGATGGCCTCCTAGGGGACAATCGATAGGCGTGCTTTAGCTCCAATCAATTACTCCTGATTGTGAATGGAACGTGGGTCTGATTAGTACTAGATCTAATGGAAATCGCTAAAGCACCCATCTCGATTGCCTAACAGAAGGCCGTCCCAGACTCCACCCCCATAAATTCTTCTCACGGGTGAAGTCTGGTTAACCTGACTAGTTAGGTATGGTGCTCGATTCGAGGCACTTCGGACTTGCAAGGTTCTCGTAAGATCTGTAACAAACGTTAAGAAATAAAACAATAATCCTAGTGCACCTTAGCCAAACAGTTGATAAGATGAAACATGTACGATAAGATCTTGGGAACCGACAAGCGGCTATCGAAATCGTACGTGTTCAAGGTAAAACTAAGATACAGGAATAAGACGAAACTACGGGCCTATTTCAAATAGCTATATGCGCAGTCTTTGGGGACACCTATATGTCTCCTGAGCCTACGCAAGTCGCCTCCGCAGTTTCACAAGGCGATGACGAGTCATTCCGGTGAGTTCTTTCGTTTTCTCGCGCATATACGTATGTGCGCTCGAATTTTTTTGATAAACCTTTTATTCTTTTCTCACTCGTTCCGTTAGTTTCTATTTCATTCTCGCGCTGCGCGTGGCTCAATGAATTCTATTTGTGTGAACCTGAGGGCCGTAGCCGGTGGAGGGCCACAGGTATGTCTGGGACGTAGTGTAAGCGCCCAGGGTCTCAGCCAATCCCCGAATATCTAGCTAGCACGTGATACAGCCCCACTCTCTAACGATGCTTCTGAGCGCTGACTAGATGATGGTAGCACTGGTAGCTCGTGCTACTTCGGGTCTAGTGAGTGCTCAAAAGCATCCTTAGACAGTTCGAGCTAGTGTATGCTAGCTAGATATTTGGGGTTTGGCCGAGTCATGCGCTCTTGTACAGCGACACGTGATGCCTAGCCAACCATGTTCGCTCCTCTCCCTTCGCGAACTGGTTAGTGTCGACTCGCCTTCGGCTCGTCTACTTGTCCCGCCCACCCCCCTTTTCACGCTCCAAGAGCCTGATCTGGCCCACCGGCCCGCGAGCCTTTCACACCCGTGTCTCAGCGCCCCGACTTCGTCCTCTCTCCGCCGCTCACCCGGCGTCGGAGGGGACCCCCCCCCCACTCTATGTCGGTTTCAGACTCTTAACGAACATTCCGCCCTGTACATACTCAATTTATTGATAGATATCACCCCACATGACCTATTCGCTTGGACCCCAGCGCGTACATAGCCCCAGAATCTATTTACTGGTTCTGCCACTCAAGGACTCCGGGTTATTTCAAATGATCAAATAAACTCCAGCTTACCATATCTACTGAGTGTGAAACATGCGGCGACGCGTCTTGTTCTCCTTGCGCTTGACCGCGATCACGCCGCGGCGACGCCCGTCGTCGTCGAGCGTGATGTTTCACCTAATGTGCTCATACGTTAGTAAACCATCTTTTGGTCTTACGGTCCCACCCGACCCGTAAGTCGTACTCACGTTTTGGGGATCCGGCCACGCTTGCGTCGCCTCGGCTGCGCTGGCGTTCTCCAAACCACGTTGAAGGGAAGCGATGTTGTTAGGTAGGTTGTGGGACTAATCTCGAGCCTGAGCCTGGCCACTCGGTACCTCTTTCCCATCGCTGCCTTTCACTCTGCAAGGGGACAGAGATGTTCGATCTTGGAAAATCTTGTGCAAGTTTGAAAAGAAGTGACGGCTAAAGTCTCATCCAAAAATGCCCTTGTTTGTTCTCTTTTCTTCAATGGTTTCCTAGGAGTATTCACAAGGAAAAGCCCCGTTTATTGCTTTCTGGTTTGATCGTGAACCAAGCCATATTAAGAGTTAAACTACCCTTCGTAAGCGATAGCGCCGGCTCTTTTATGTCGATCACAGCTTCGCTCTGAGCCTTCGGAGTGAAAAACAACCCCAATGGTCTCCTATAATAGCTCCCAAGCCAAGGTTTCAACGCCCACCACCGATCCCCTCCGAACTTGCTCAACAACATGGAATCATCTGATGAAGCAACCCCAGTGTATATCGTCAGAGACTACGAGTATATCACTATTCAAGCATTCGACGCGGGTGCTGTGTCTGAATCCGATACGGACGGCGTCATGTTCTCAGAATCTAGTGTAAGTTATCACACTATGAGCACCATTGGAACAGACGAAGTCGCAGGTATGTGTTATTTGAGCCCTTGATTACCTATCATCAAACCAACATCCAACATATGGCTGGTCGATGCGCAACTGCTTCTCGACGCGGCGACGACGTGGGGCCAGACTGCGCTGCTTGGTTTCTTCTGATGGTCATAGCGGCATATTCGCCCCACAGATCCTGACAATTTCCGTTTTCCCAGAATATTTCCGTTCGGTTTACGGGTTTACATACAACGCAGATGAGAACATTCCGCTTGTCTGGCCTGCCAACTCGACATCCGAGAAACTCACAATACTCCTTCATCTCATCCTTCGAATCTGCCAAGATGGGATGAATGTACCAACGGGGGCCGATGGGTTATTGCGCGCGGGAGGGGTCGATAGAAAAGGCGCCCCTCGGGTTCTAGATTTGATGACAAACTGTGCAGTATGGTACGCGTGTGACTTCGAGGCAGCAGATTCGTATGTCGTGACACTTTACAGGGTAAACGAGATGGCTAGCATATATGATACCACAAGTTTTCTTTCAATCGATACGAAACCCCTCATTCCTCACACTCCTCATCCCCGAATAGACTATGAAGTGTATGACTTCTATGCCGGCATCGCCGAACCGGACGCCAGCTTTGATATTGTGCATGTGAGGCAAGGGGTAATGGCTGTGGGTCCAAGGACTTCATTGTTCAGAATATGTACTCACGTTCTGACCAAATTATGTTTCAGACGAAAAACTTCAACTTTCTGCTGCGCGAGATGCACCGTGTTCTCAAACGTGGCGGCTATTTGTTGATCGAAGAGCTTCCTGTGCGTGCATACGAAAGCGAGTAATCTACAACGTTATTCACATCAGCCCGACGCTAATAATGTGACTGTTTTCCCGTGCAGCTTCAGATCCATCGCTACTCCTCCGCTCAGCGCCGCGACGAGCGGAGGGCGTCGAGCTCCTGCGGGCCGCCTGGGAGAGGCAAGGGGTTGATACCATGGCCTGGGATGATCTTGTGACTAGGCTGGATCCGGGACACTCGCACTGGAACAACCAACCGCCTGAAGACACCTTAGAACACCAAGGGACCAAACCCGACCATATCGGTTCGATCATTCGAGGGTTTCACAGCATCAGGCTTCGGACCGAGCTGGTCCCGTCTGGGGCGTGGCCGACGGATCCGAAGCAAAAGACGATCGGCACACTCGCTCATTCATTGATTGCACAATGCTGGAGGTGGCTGAAGCCCATGCTACTTTTGATGGGACGAGATGAAGCCCAAGCGGATGCGATGGTCGATGGTATACTTGAGGAGTTTGAGGATGAGAACTTCCGTTCCTATCTGAAATGTCACATGTGGTCTGCAAGAAAGATTTAGCCGAAGTTTGTACTAGCCCCTGGATTCAGTTTACTTTTCGCCCGTCTTACTACATCGAATTAATGACATTCACGATACCTACGATAAGCGGGGTGGGTCATCACGCTCTCGAGGGCGAAACCTCTAGAAGCCGCTAATGTGTGCTTGGGGGTTCTAGAAGAATGAGTCAGTGATCGAGTCAAGTGAGTTTCAATCACGTATGAATCGGAGCAATTTGTAGGCATAAGCGGAGGCCCTCCAGGTCCTCTGGACGCCATCACTTCACTCACTCGCACCCTCTTTTCTCTAACGCTTTATATACCTTACAATATATATTTGATTTCTACAGGACCGCCTGGTACTGCACATGTATACACCAGTGTACTCCCCAGACATTTGAAGTACCTCTCCGAACAATGCAGAGTGGTTCATCAGCAAAAACCACCTGGGATCCCAACCCTTTGAAAGTGGTTTTGGAAAACAGGGTGTTGACCAGAGGTGTTTTGACCTTCCCCACAGATTTTAGCTGGTTTTGACCATCCCCCCAGGATCCCATCAAGTCAAAACCAGTTTGGATCCAGGGGGTGGATTTTGACCAGTCAAAACCCAGTCGGCTTACCATACTAGGAAATAATGTTGCCAAGACTTGCCTTTTTTGGAAGGTGCCCAAAAAGGAAATGAAAAATAATACCATTTTTGTTATTTTCCCAGGATCCTCTTCCCTTTTTGGGCACCTTCCAAAAAAGGCAAGTCTTGGCAACATTATTTCCTAGTATGGTAAGCAGACTGGGTTTTGACTGGTCAAAATCCACCCCCTGGATCCAAACTGGTTTTGACTTGATGGGATCCTGGGGGGATGGTCAAAACCAGCTAAAATCTGTGGGGAAGGTCAAAACACCTCTGGTCAACACCCTGTTTTCCAAAACCACTTTTAAAGGGTTGGGATCCCAGGTGGTTTTTGCTGATGTTGTGCCTCAAGAGTACTGCCAGCTCTACACACGCCCACGCGTCAGGAAACAGTGGAACTTTCATTAAGGTCCAGAATTGTAATTGTCCAGAATTGAGTTACAGTGGGCGACAAATCAAATGGGACACGTGACTCACCTGCAGAAAAGCGGCCGAGGCAGGCGGAAAAGAGAATATGTCATATAAGTGTATTAGTAGAATATATATAAGGATACCTCAGGATAATCTGCGCAAAATCTCAAAGTGATAGACAAGCTCTACAGGAAGACAGTGCTTGAACACTACAGCGGCTGTCCCATTTGTTTTGGAAATTGTCACTCAAACAATTGGACAGGATAAACATGGGCTCAACCCGCCATTCCTCAACCAATTTTCCCAAACAAAGTGCGCAAAACACATCTCGGACGCAACAAGAACATGCTTGCAAAGTATCAGCCTCCCCCGGTTGCTTGCCATGGAGCTGTAAGCCAACTAAGATACTAAGGCTACACCTACACCTACCCCTTATTACACAGCTGTTGGGGTGGTTTAGAGACAATGGGTGGCTTATATGCGCTTTAATACATTAATAATGTACAAAAGTACGCATGAGAACGGATACATAGTGCATACATGGGGATTAGTTGCTGGTAGGGCCCTCCTGGTTGATATCCTATGAGCGTAAATTGACTGTTACGAGCGTAGTAGTACATCTCAAGGGTTGATACTTACATGTAGTATGCAAAGCAGGTATCGAATCCTCCACTCCAATTTTGGTCCGGATTGAGTGTGAGTCTGGAAGTTTATGGACCAAGCAACGCTGGCGGCTTGTTATTCTATAGTAAATCTGGCTTAAAATGGGGATTTCTGTGTTGCCCGGTCCATAACCTTCCAGACTCACACTCAATCCAGACCAAAATTGGAGTGGAGGATTCGATACCTGCTTTGCATACTACATGTAAGTATCAACCCTTGAGATGTACTACTACGCTCGTAACAGTCAATTTACGCTCATAGGATATCAACCAGGAGGGCCCTACCAGCAACTAATCCCCATGTATGCACTATGTATCCGTTCTCATGCGTACTTTTGTACATTATTAATGTATTAAAGCGCATATAAGCCACCCATTGTCTCTAAACCACCCCAACAGCTGTGTAATAAGGGGTAGGTGTAGGTGTAGCCTTAGTATCTTAGTTGGCTTACAGCTCCATGGCAAGCAACCGGGGGAGGCTGATACTTTGCAAGCATGTTCTTGTTGCGTCCGAGATGTGTTTTGCGCACTTTGTTTGGGAAAATTGGTTGAGGAATGGCGGGTTGAGCCCATGTTTATCCTGTCCAATTGTTTGAGTGACAATTTCCAAAACAAATGGGACAGCCGCTGTAGTGTTCAAGCACTGTCTTCCTGTAGAGCTTGTCTATCACTTTGAGATTTTGCGCAGATTATCCTGAGGTATCCTTATATATATTCTACTAATACACTTATATGACATATTCTCTTTTCCGCCTGCCTCGGCCGCTTTTCTGCAGGTGACTCAGCCAATCCCCAAATATCTAGCTAGCGTACACTAGCTTGAACTGTATAACAATGCTTTTGAGCACTCACTAGACCCGAAGTAGCACAGACTACTGGCGCTACCAGCATCTAGTCAGCGCTCAGAAGCATCGTTAGACAGTGGGGCTTTATTGCGTGCTAGCTAGATATTTGGGAATTGGCTGAGGAGTCACATGTCCCATTTGATTTGTCGCCCACTGTAATTACCCTAAATCTTTGTAAATCAATGTAACCCAGTCCTGAAAGTCTCCTAATCGTCCTTATACTCTCTCTACACAAGGTACAACTGCTTGGTAGCCTGTGTATTGTATCATCACGCAGCATACATGCTGGTACTGTCAGGTCACATGACCATAAATCAGGTAAATTGGCCTAAATTGACATAAATTAAGCACCTCAGATCTCAGTTAAGAGGAATTAGCACTAATGAAATAGGGGGGTGTCATGGCCTAGACCATGACCACGATTTTATTATGATTTTTTACAATTTATTTTATTGACTTATGTCAAGTTTTTGATCAAGTTGTGTTTATTCAAATATATGCATGGAATTACTTACATAAAGAAGGTCATGTGACATTGTTGTTGTTTGGTCATTGTTTGCTCAGCGCTTGTATAAAGTCCATTTACTTTGTTATTTGTTCATTACTTGTGCACGCTTACTCACAAGATCACGTGATATTGTTATGTTTACCTTCTGTTTGTGATATTCAGCAGTATTCCTCTTAGCAACTGTAGTCACTTCTTATTGGTCCTGGTATTTGATATGTACAGCCTTGGCCATGAATATATAAGGGAGAGTCTGAGAGCCTTAAGCCTCAGAACTCAACCTCCTGTTCTACCCATCCTCGCCTTCTACCTGCTAGGCTCTGCCAGCAGTCCTTAGCCCAGATCTCTTTAGATCAAGCGCGCCCTTACTTAAACCCTCGCGTCTCATCGCACCATCCCCTTCCTCACTGCGCGTCCACCCTTAGACGTTGCGGTCTGACCTTCGGCCATCATAGCTCATAGGTCCGCCATTGCATCATTAGCGTTTGGCCTTAGTCGTGACGGCGTGGCCTTTACAGGGGGGTAGCAAATCCCCTAAATCCTATAATTGAGCATCATTTGAGTCAATTAGGCTCAATTTGTGTGCTATGTTTTTCCTGACAACAAGCACACCATATGATTGCGGTCAATACCCATTTTGAAGATAACTTACAGGTGCTCAAATTGTGTGCCCATAATAAATCCCAATGAGAAGTATCATCCAGACATTCAGACAAGCATGTCGGCCGAGAATCTAGCATGCAGGAATCCGGCCTTCTGCTGGCGTTCTCCCCGCATATACCAGCGATATGGGCGCCAGCGCGGGTGCGGGAACAGTGTTTTTGCGCCGGATTCCGGGCAGGTAACCGCTAGAACCCGCCCATTAAGCGCCGCTATACCCGCACGTACCTGCAGCGTCGAAACGGGGGAGGGAGATGAGCAAGCCTACGAAGGAGCAAGTGAGCGTCCACAGAAGTCGCCACAATCATATGTGAATAGTGCTAGAAGATATAGAAAAAATCTAGCTTTCTAACCATATAATTATCACAGCCATAGAAAATTATCTCAGAGGGGATTGCAGCTAATCAATGATCAGGAAATTAATATCCTAAAGCGCAGCCAATACTTCAAATGGAAAACTCATCAAAAACACTTGAAACTAGTATCAATAGATGCGCACTGAGCTCCTGAGCCTGTCTGTGTGATTTTCTAAGCCCGGAAACCGGTACATAAGCAGTTATGGGGGATATACAAGGGGCAATACCCCTGAATGCGCCACATGCACTAGTGAAACTAGCTGTGCATCTGTGACTTCCCTAAGTGGGATAGGTGCGAACCATATACTGAAAGATGTATGCAAAAAATCAGAAAGATTGAGTGAGGTTTAAGGGCCTAACAAGTGGAAACATACCCCTAAAAGCAACAATTTTGTATAATCCCCCTTGTACAGCTAGACTGAGTGGTTTTGAGGCGTTTTGAGGCACTTGGGCGCACTCAGCGCACCTGAATACCCTATACTAGATAGGTGAAGTATCTTCATTTATATAGTTATATACATTTTCAGTGCTGGAGTCCAAGGAAACAAGGAGTACATCAGAGAAAACCTGGGTTTTTTATCGCTATGAATAACAGTAAATTTATGCATATTAACCAGTTGTGGGAATTTCTGTCCCCCCCTCTTTTATAGCTGTGAATTAACCTAAATTTACCAAGGGGGGGTCTCAATTTACGTGGATTTATATGGATTTAACCCAGTTTATGAGATTTATGAATTTCAAATTCCTCAAACTTGTTTCCAAAATGGATTTTGAGAGACTTTGTGGGAAAATAAATTTGAGTTTATGAAATTCATATAAATTGCATATAATCCAAGAAATCCTGTTTTATCATTACTCCATATTTTCCTGACGTATAATGCAAACCTGAGGCCATGGTGTGAGTTTGTGTGAATGAAGTGTATCTGTAAGAAGAAGAAGACACTTTTCTAGTGTTTTGAGGGTAGTAGAACATCTTCAAAGCACTAGAAAGAGCTAAATCTCACTGCTCAAGGTCAGGATGAGGGTTGCGCACCAGGGGGATTATTCTGGAGCAAAGAATGTCCAGTGAGCGACGAGCTAGATTTTTCCGAAAAGAACCAAAAGAACCAATGAGAAGCTGAGAATTTTACGCATTTAATGAGCTATTATTTACGTGATTGTGATGGGGTTGAATTTTTGTCCCCCCTTCTCAGCATTTTGACAAGCACCAGATGAGCTCACGAAGTGCCGTAAATAGAACGCACAAACACATTTAAGAGCTCATTCGGAAGCTAAAATCCTTCTGCTCATTATGGTATTTATTGTAACTCAGCTGCGTATGTACTTACATGAGCAATTCCCGCTGCTGCAAGAAAACCCGCAGGGTGCCGGAAAATGCAGGTTACCGGCGGTATACCGGCATTCCAGCTGCAGGTGCGGGTGCGGGTGCAGGAATGGCCAAAATGCGCCAGAATCCGGCTGCGGGTACAAGAATCCAGCAAAATTCTCACCCGACATGTCTGCATTCAGAGCACCGCCAAGGACTTGTGATCTCTGGCAGGTTCATCAGCAAAACCACTTTTTCCGCCGTAGTGGAAATAGTAGAAACCCCACTATTCTTCACTATGTCTCACTATTCTCCACTACGGACGCACTACCCGAATTTTTATTTACTAAGTACTATTACAGGATGAGTCTGCTACTACAGCCACTAAACGAACTAGGACGGATACTATTTTCCTTGAATATCTACTACCTTGCACTATCTTCTCACCCATAACTTGGTCAAGTGCTCATTTGGAAACGTGCCCACTGAATATATCATATGTTCATGAGTATCCGGTCTGGATAACTGGGTCCAGAACTACTCATAGTGATTGAAATAGGCCGCTAGAAAAGGGCATGACATGTTCTGTCAACTGAAATCATCTTACCTGCAATAGATGAAGTTGAGCTGTTTCGGCTTGTGGCTTGGGCGCCACCCATTCCGTTGAAGTGGTTGCTCGACTACAACGTTCAGCGAATGGCGTCCTCTGCATAGGTGCGTGTTGACGCTCGCAATGAGTCTTCGACTCGGGGCTCCTGAGGAAATCGGCATGGACACCGGCGTAGGCGACCTGTATGACTGTCTCACCGATTGATCGTGCACCTTGCTCCCTCCAAGTTACGCGACTTTTTTATCAGTTGATTTTGCGGGGAGCCGGCGGTTGACGGTTGTGGACAATCGAGCTTTCGGGATGTCGTGTGATCCGTGGCAGATATGGTCGATGACTTTCACAGACATTGCTAAAACGAAGTCGGTGCGTCAGTAAGAGTTGACTCACAGTCAGTTCAAATGCAAAGCGCCCAGCGAGGGCATACATGCGGCGCCAGGCCCTCAACCCTGTCACAAACACCCCTGCTGACAACCGATGCCAGCAAGGGCTAAACGCGCGATGCCACATGTGTACCCCCGCAGACCACGTACCGACGCCCCGAATTCACAAACACGCTTGTTATACAAATTTGGTCGGTTATAAGCGTCGGCGAGCGGACTGTGGTGGATCGAGGGCTACTAGACGTGACGGTTGCCCATAGCCATGCCGTTTCCGTTCATTTGCTCGCGCTGGGGCTTGGATTGGATGCTCTTGCCGCACGGAGCGTTTCGGATAAGCGGGAGAATGGGCCGGACTCCTTCGATAAGGAGCATGCGTTGTGTCGGTTCCACGTAGTCCGAAGCGGTTTAATGCACCACGAGTTTAATTGACATTCATTGATTAGACGTAAATGTACGAACCTGGACGCAGTAATTGTCAAACGATTGCGGTGCAAGGGTTTTTCGATCAACATCTTGCGCGTGTTGTGTTCCGCCACGAGGATACACTGTCAACCAATCATCAATGATCAATATAGCGGTGCACATAATGGCGTACCTTTTGATCACGTTCAAACAGAATTTCTGCGCAAAAAGGGCGCATACGTTTCCGACAAATTGTTTGATGACGGCATTGCTATAACGGTTGTCCAAATCGCGAATATATTGGACGACCTAGGAGCCGGGTCAGTAATAATGCATATGAAGCAATCAGAGGGTACCTGCGTAGTTGCCATAGGGGTCCTGAACCAGCTTCAACGCATTGAACGTGTTTCAGTCACAAGCTGGATACTCTGCGAATCGGACGCATGATTGATGCAGCATTACCGAACAAAACATCCGTGACGATGAGTCGCGACCTCTACACAGTGCGCGGTGATGGCATTGTAGATAAACTAACCATCATGTCAGACGATGCCAACGGAAAAATCGACTGCAAACGTACCTGATTGTTCTCTGGAATCAAACAGTTTAAGCATTTCTGGGCGACGTGGCTCCCGTTCAAGTCCCTGAGCAACGTCACGACGTGCATGCTCATCGTCATAATGATCGAGTGTATCTGAACATCATAAGATGATGGATTAGCGGACCGTGTCCAATACAAAGGCTATAGAAACAATATTGGTGTCGCACCCACCCGACATTGAGCCGAAAAAAAGCTGGTTGTTCTCCGCACGGCACGAGTACCATGTATGTTGGGGATAATCAAGGTAGTCTGACTAGCAGACTGTAGGCTAGGCACGATCGCGATGTTAATGTTGGAGTCTTGGCCACCAATAAGGTACGAATCCCAGAAAGGCTAGCATAGACCCATAAACGAATGACCCGGGATCAGTGGTGTTCCGTATGCGAGGTTGCGCGATGGCGTCGCTTGGAAGAGGAGCCCCGGAGAACTGAGGCCATTTGGAAGGTCTAAGTGCGGGATTGATGCGGCCGTTGGGACAAGGACCACGTGGAGAAGTTTGGGAGAGCGGAGCGAGATCAAGTGCTGCGCTCGATGCGGATAGCCTGGAGTAGGAATCAGATTGGAGCAAGGACTTCGAATGGTTTTCGGAAGCCAGAGGCAAAAGGTTTACTGATTCCAGGGCAACAGAGTCAGCACAAATCGATACAGAGCTAATTTAATCTTACTGTGCACGTCTCTGGGCGACTCCTTGTCGAGCTCCTCGTCCAACAAGAAACCAGGATTGAAGCCCTTGGACGGTTGCAAAGCTGTAGGGCCAAAGAAGCCGCCAGCACCGTTCTTCAATATCCCGCCCTGTCCAGTCTGGCCTGTAGTCGAGCTTCCGTCACGGGTCGACAGCCCCTGCAGGTTGATTCCCGGCAAATCGCCGTGTTTGCCAGAGCCGCAGCGCGAGCCAGCCATGCTTTTGGCACCTGAGGTGTGCGTGTGAGAGCCAAACTGGGAGACACTAGGCACGGTGACGGTGTGAGCGTGGGTGGCCGAAGCGTCGGGGGGGCAGGTTGTGTATTCTGCGTCATCCGCATAGCTAACCGACTTGCGCTTCTCAGTTGTGTTGGCCGGACTGTGGAAGGCGCTCTGAGGTGTGCCAAGGCTCACGGCACTGAATAGAAAGCCGTTGCTGAGTCGGCTTCTGAGAGCAAGCCCATGAGAGAGCGCTTGCAGTATTGTTGTCGTGGATTGCGTGGCTACCTGACAACGGCTGGAGGACGCTGTTTGTTCACGGAGGGGTAGTGGGAGCGGACGTGGCAGAATGGTGCTGCAAAGCGCCACCGCCAATGAGAGAGAGCGTGGGATTCATCGGACCGCTTCCGATACCCGGACTGTCCATGAGTTTTTGCCCTTCGAGAGCCTGGTGGTGCTCGAGCATGCGCATTTGTGCATCAAACATCTTGTGCTGTTGCAAGCGCCGGCGTTCATGCTCGAGTCGTGTCTGTTCAATACGCTGAACAATCGGGTGTCAGTCTGGACTCGTTACGCAGAGTAAGAAAAAGACGTACCGAGTTTACATCTGGCTAATTAGCACCCTGTCGCGCCACCTGGTGCACAATCCGAAACCATTGCCAGTGACGTGTAAAAACAGCTGTGAATGCGTGTGCGCACCGAGATTGCAAGACCAAGAAACGCGGGCTTATTTTCCTGAGACATAAACCTCCGGTTACCTAGAGCCAGCCCATATCGACAGAAATCTGTAACTGGAGCACCGCCGAGCCACTCTAAACATCGCTAAGCGCTCCGCCCTCTTAATCCATAACCCCCTGAACAAAGCGGCCCGAACGCTCACACATGCAAAAGAAAACTATATTTATTCTATGAGATACCACAAAGATACGGAGTCAGCAAAAAAATTCCAGGCACAGCCAAAATTTGCGTCAACAAATGCGGAGAACATGGAACGAGACAAGGGCTGAATGTGATAACGGACGGAAGAACATGACAGATTGATTCAAGTGCTTACAACTCCATCGGTATTGTCCCAGTGAGCCTGGCCGCTCATTCCTTCAAGGCCTCACAACGTCCGCATACGGCAAGGGATCCGTGTTCAACATGCGCTCGGCACACAACCTGTGTTGCTGTCCATCTATCTTGAGCTTCCAGACATTGGTGTCGGAGCCTGATTTGGACTCGGTGTAGTACGTAAGAGAGGGTGTCGAGCTTTGAATATGGATTGTTGACATCAGGGGGGTAGAGAGGGCAGGGCTAGCTTTGTCGCGGAGGCTGGATACGGTCGGGTCCTTCCAGATGCTAAAACGTGCATGTACGAAAGTGACTCCGCGCAACGGGCTCGGTATCAGGTTGGCACGCGAAGGGTAGGCGGGCTGAGGTAGAACTACGGCTCTCTGTTCAGGCGAGAGAGGTCCTTTCAAGCCAAATCGCCGGGCCAAGAGCCAAGCCGAGCCCGAGACTGAGCAAGCCTGATGACTCACAGAAGCGGAGCGAGCTAGGTCCACCTGTATAAATAGGTGAGTTGGCTTTGTGGTGGGTCTTCATGTTCGATATACTCACCTGGGTCGCTTCCGCACGGCTCCCGGTCTTTGATGTGACACCCTGAGCAATATGATTATAAGTAGCAAATCACGAGGGTTGGGCGCCAGTTTGGGCGGACTACACAACCGAAAAGGCAGCGAGACTGGGCAGGGGAGCACGACGGGCTCAGCCAGAGTTTACGTCAAGCTTCCGATCGCGGTGTGGATACCCAATGGGGCTTCCGTACAGCCTATCCTCCGGTTCACTGGCCGACTTGGGTGTGTTGTCCATGTACTAAGCTCGTCGTAGCCTGGCTTGGATTCGGTGTAGTACGTGAGCGAGGGTGTCGAACTCGGGTATCGATCATGAGAGGCTGGGCATCGAGCCCGCGGACTGGGGGACGTCGTGGTCATTCAAGTCGGCGAGTGGCATAAGAATTCGAGGGTGTTATGAGAATCGGGGGTAATGCAAGATTTGGGGTACAATAGGAATATGGGGTATTGAAAAAACTAGTGGTGTCGTAGGAGGGGGGTATCGTAAGAGCCGAGGTATCGTGAGAGTCAGGGTACATTGTTGGAGTCGGGGACGCGGTTACTGGGGAGACGACTGATCGTGTTACCCAGTGCCGCCTGCCTGACCCCAGTGTCGAAATAGTTCGTAGAGGAAGTAGCTGGCGAAGATGTTGATGTAAAAACTTGTGCAAATCTGTAGAACATCCGAGTACTGAATCAAGGGGGTTTCTGGCCGAAAGAGACGATACCGAGGTGCGAGGTGACATGTCATTTTGATGCTGGTGAGGGGGACAACGGCGGATACACGAATACCATCTCGGAGAGCGTGAGTCACGGTGTACAATCCAACGTCCGGTTCGGGGACTTGGCTTGGGGAATAAAACTGGTCGACGTAAGCGAGTTTCTCGGCACAAAGGTAGCGGAGACCTTGCGGGAGTTCGAATATTGCTCGAACGCGAGCTGCCGTATATCCTTTTGTGGACATCTCAGCCGAATGCTCTCACAACATGCGGGAAGACGACTTACGATGAATTCCCCCCCTCCGCTCCTTGTCCAATATGAGCACCGTGTCGAATTGTGCAGGCCGGCTAACGCGATCGAACCGGTCAAATTTGGTGGGTTGGGCTCGTATGACATCAATGTGGGGGCCCTCAGAGGGCTTGAAGGGTGGGGGAGAGTGAAAAAGCCGAGCACGAGACCAGCTCTAGACTTTGGATTCGGATGTAACCAGTGTTGGGATCTGTTCTTTGAACGCGGGGCATGTGTTCTTGAGGTATTTGGTGAGGGAGGGCAAGAGCCGGGGCGCGTCGTTGCGTCGTTCGAGGGTGCCAAGCTTGACGCGGGCGTCCGTGGGAGTCTTCGCAACCACGATTTCAGGGTCCGGATGCCAACTCTCGGGTCCCTGATCGGCACGTTCCTCTCGTACCCAACGGCCACCAATATGTTTCTGCGTGTCGCCCAAAAACTCGTCTAAACAAATTGCTAGTTCAGTTCGGATCTTGGCGTCGTTCAGGTCGTCTATATCCTCTTCCTCTTCCTCCTCATCTTCCCATGCATCATCGTTCTCCAACACCTCGGCGTTCGCCTCATGTACCTCGGCCAGTATCTGCGCTAGATTGGCTGTGCTCCCTATCTCGTCTAGGTATTCCTCGTGCATCGCTAGAGCCTCGACTCTCTGAATGTACATAGCCATCTGCTTAATCGCATTTACCCGATTCGACGCCTTGTATCCCATCTTCGCGAAGTCGATGTGTAAGCGCTCCGACGTCTTTGTATTGTACCCGTCCGGCGTCCCGAGCATTCGAATCAACCCGACATAGTGCTGTATCATGTGGATCTTGGGTATTCCATGAAATGCCTCCTTCGTCTGTAATGCACCAAGTGGCCTAAAAACCGATTTGTTTTGATGAAAGGTCCGTAAGCATTGTTCCATCGAATTCAGTTCGCTGTCGGTTAATGCCGACGAATGAGCCAGATACATGAAGTCGAGCAGAGTGCGCGCCGCCGCGACAACTTTTTTGTTTCGATCAGACACTACCGGTAAGAGGATTTTGGCCATTTCTTTCAACTCGCGACCAGTCCACTGAGAAACGCTAGTGATCCCGTTCTTGAAATGGCGCATACCATGGTGTTCCGGCATCGTCGAATGTCGCTTGTCCATAAGCTGCTTCTTCAGAATCTCGGTTACCCATCTGGTAAGATGATCTTTCATCACGCCCTTGTGTAGCTGATGAAGCAGATCTGGTGTCAATAGACAATCGATGCGAATGTGAGGATAATCCCGCCAAAATGGGTCAACGTCAAACAACCCCATCCTCTCAAACTTTGCGTTCCCTCGGACTCAATGTGCGTCCATTGCCTTGGTGACGTCGTTATGTGTTCGCGGGGGCCAATTAGCTAAATCGCCCTTTTGTTTCGGATGGGCAGTACACAGAGGGCAATGAGTCTGCTTGATGCATGCGACTTTGCATTGCTCTGGGAAATCGGCGATATAAGAGGCGAGTAGTGGGTATATGCGCCGGACTCCACCGTCAGCACATGGGACTTCAACACCTGTCCTGGCAGCTTCGGCAAGTGGTTTCACTAGGGCACGCATGCACTGATGGAACAGATGGCGACGCTGTAGTGCGCGCTCCTCCTTGTTCGACTCACAATTTAGTTTAGGGACCGGCAAATATCCTAGGAGAATATTAGCACGTTTCGAGGTCCGCCGTTGAAGGCGTTTCGGCAGGTTTCCAATCGTTATGTAGACCGGATGGGCTTTTTTGTCACCACTGAAATTGGTGAGTTTGGTCTTGTCCGAAGAGATTATAACAGGAATGATTGTTCCAAATTCGTCCTCAATTTCACCCTAGGCACAACTGCTAAATGCATAGGCTATGCATGATTTATCATAACTCACTTGCATCTCCCACATCCAGTCGGCCGTATGGATATCATCCCGTATTTGGTCGGTCATCTCAGGTGACGTCCATTTCTTGATTGGTCTGAACTTCATGAATCTTCCGAGTCGCTTGTTTCGCAGGAGCTGCTTGATGATTTCAAACGCATCTCGCAGCCATAAATCGACGATTTCGACGCCTCGATTGCCTTCAATCGCAAGTGCTTGGACCGTCCAGCCCGCCCCATGAGGTAATTTGTCAATATCAATCATCATTGAACGATTACTATCATAAGGCATATGGTCACGAAGCTATGTATGGTAAGAGTTGTGTATGCGCATCGATTGAGAAACAGGCTCACCCTTTGCAAACGAAAGAGTTTGTTCCGGTAGTTAGCGCTCATGCCAGAGGGCATCAAGAGTTGAGCGAGGTCAAAGCATTGTCGGTCGGACAGCTTCCCTACGTCTGGGTATTTACCCCGACTCATCTCCTTTTCCGTTGCTAGGCAAACGGGTTCTCCAGCAGTCGGTACATGGTATTCTTGGACGTAGACTGTATGCCCGTGCTCATCGGTCTCTTCGCATAGTTCGATCGTTACGCTGCTACTATTAGATCGGTTAGAAGGTGAACATGGCGGATTTTGGTTCTTGGGTAGGAATGCGTCATCAGATTGTATGTCTGCTATTTCATCGTTAAATTCCTCGTCTGAATCCAACATTTCTTGTTGCGATTCAGCCTCGGAGTCTTGGTCTTCACCATAATCACTCAGCACCGCTTCTGCTTCCGCCTCTTCTGGTAATTCCCATTCCATTGGGTCCTCGTGCCACCTCGCGCCCAGTACATCCTCGTTCTCTGCTCTCTCCTCAGCTATGTAACTATTGCCTGCCATCTCAATATCACTGCTCGAACGAGCACTTTGTGATCCAGAAGTGGGAGTGTTAGCGCGACGCCGAGCTCTCGGGGACATGCCTGCCGCCTCAATCAGCCATTGGAGCCATTCCTCCTGAAGCTCCCGGCATTCTTCAATTCTCCGTATATGCTGGGTTATGCCTCTGTGAGTCTTTTTCGAAATTCCACAGTGACAACAATAATATCTCGCCCCACTGGGTCCAGGGGAAGACGGGCCAGCACCTTCGTGTATGTCAACCAGATGGGCAGTGCGGGCCTGTAAGCGGGTAAACTTGGCGGGGCATTGCGGGCATTGGTACTCTTGCATAGTGAGTGAATGCGCTCAGTCGGGGAGTGGGAGTAGTTAGAGTCGTGAGAATAGTGTCAGTAGTAGATAATAGTAGCCTATAGTGAGTGATAACGTCTCGTGACTAGCTCAGGTAAGCAGACGAAACCCTGATGTTGACATCGTCTACCGTTTCAGGTAAAGGGTCCTTAATGATCACTATTACTCGACTTCGACACTCGCACCTGACCATCATGGAGAGTCCCGAAAAACGCGTATCTAAGAAAACGTCAAAGATTGCCAAATGGGGTCCGTGGTATCTATTAAATCTGTCTAAAAGACGCTCACTAACATCATATTTAGATGCGGACAGAGCCAAGTCTCGAGCCAATATCGAAACGCGTGCTCGGAACAAAAACGTTCGAGTAGAGGAGGCAGAACTTGCCGCCTGGGAGGTAGAGGAGGAAGAGGAGGCGGCTGAAGATGTTGTGGAGAGCCCAGTCAAAAAGGCTCCCAAACAAAAGGTAGCGGCAAAGAAAGTGGCCGCGCCACGTTCATCGAGCCCTGCGGAGGACGAAGCTCCAGGTACCGATGAAGGTGAAGATGATTCACCTACTTTCTGTCCGCCCTTTAGCTAATGCTTCATTATGCTCTTTACAGAGGAAGCTCGCAATATTGCCCAAGTCTTGGAAGACAAAGCGAGGTTTATGAAACTTAAATACATGGTCCACGGCCGTGACGGAACGCCCCTTGATCAGCTCGACCTCCTCGACCTCCTGGAACTCGAAAAGCGCTGGGAGGACGGCCCAGCCAAACCTGCGACTGCTCCAACGAAGGGCAAGGGCAAGCTACCGGACGCACAGTCCAAGAAGACGTCGGGTGTTCCCCTCAAGAAGACCGCGTCGAAGACGCCGTCCAAGGTTCGAATTACCAAGCGGTCGGTCTCCAAGGTGCGAGCCATTGTTTTCCGGCCTTCTTTTTCACCTATTCACTCAGCATCTAGGTTTCAGCACTCGACTCTCCGCTCGTTGCCTTCAACAAGGCGAAAGAGCAATCGATGCTTGCCGACTCAACCCCGGTGCCTGCAAAGCGCACTCGAGACGCATCGGTTGATTGGGATTCAGGCGCCCAACGCCCCCGTTTGGACTTTTCCGGTATGTCTGTGAGATATCACTATAGATCTTCATGCTAACTTGTTTTATTCTATTATAGAGAAGCCTAAGGCATCTCGAACCTCAGCACCCACGGCTAGAGATGTCGTGCCAGAAACTGGCTCCCAGAACATGCCAGAATTTCCGGCCCATTTCCGGCATATTCTGGCACTGCCAGTGGCAGTGACAGTGACGGAAACAACCAGTGGTGCCAGATTCCGCCGCAGAATCTGGCATATTCCTGCTACTGGCATGCCAGTATTCTGGCACTCTGGCATCCTGGCATAACCTGCATTACTGGCATTTTCTCCATAACTGGCATCCTCCTTTAGTACTGACAGAGGTTGCCTTCACTCCAATTTTCTCATACAGACTCATGTTATTCACCTCAACATTTTCTCAGGAATCAGTTACACGAGCAGTCAACAAAAACCAGCCAGAATGCTTGCCAAGCGTGCCTGCAATTCCAGCAGGATCATATCCAATAAACTACACATTGAGGAACAGATGAAGAGCACATTTATTGCATAGCAAACTCACAAACAGCACAATAAAGCGTCAAGGACAAAGCTCGCGCAAACCTAGTCAAACAAATAGAGACGGCCGCAGTTCGTGTACAAAATCCAACAAATAGAGTATAAAATGAACAAAACACAGCAACAACAAACAACAAATGACGAGCAAAAAGTTCAAGTTGAGACCCCACCCATCCGCAATATGTTGAACATTATACGAGCACTACCATGGAAATCTATATTAGCAATCGATCGGCTTTGCTCTGTGCACATAACTTACAAGGTAAGCTTGAGTGCGCCAACCGTTCACGAGTGTAGGAGGATAATACAACCAGTAACAGACGCGATCCGAAACAGCTCCGCCCGTTAGCCAATCGAGTTGTATGACAGATAATCACAGCCTACCCAATTGAGTGGATTGAAAGGTCGACCTGTGGGAGCAGATGGCTTGTCAAGCTAGATGAGCGCGTTGGACCACGTCAGCAAATACTGAGCATCATTCCAGTGCATGGAACTCACCGACTAAGCCATGTGTTCGCGCCAACCTGAAACAATGTCCACTGACCTGGAGTCTTCAGGTAGTCAATTCACGTTAGCTGGTTGGCCAAGGGTGTTGGCTAGCGTAACATACCAAATTAGCCTTGTTGCAGGCTGGGTGGGAGGGGGAAACACGGGGTTTGAACTCATTGCATGTAAAGAGCTATATAGAATGGACGAATGTTAGGAGTAGGTCAATACCAAATAGTTCAAACAACGTACCGAGTGATTGTGCTTGGGCAAGCGGGGTGAATGACCGACCTTGCTCGATAGCGACCGCAAATCTGGGTCGACTGGCGGAAATTCGTACGCGTTTCTGTACTGAGCCCAACAATTGGACTCCCAGAGTTTTTGCAGCGGCTCGCGTAGACTGATCGAGTAAAAAAAAACCAAGGGGATGACAGTTGAACAACACCGCACAGGATTTGCTCAAATATCACGCCTTTGCACGAGCGTGAGTTATCCGATAACCTGGAGCCGGACACAACTCACTGGTATGTTGAAAGCAGCAAGCGGCAAGCACCGCTGGTAGCTGCAAATGAAGGACAGTGTTGTGGTCGAACATCCCAGCCGTCCGGGTCACATGACTGACATATTGCAATTTGGCGCTTGAGGGAACGAACAAGATATATTTCGCATTCGGGATGCACAAGAGTAGAAGCCGTAAATAAGACATTATAGAAATATATTTGGTGGATATCAAAAACTAAGTGGAAGCTGCATTAGTCGCCTTCGCCTTTCCAGTCCCATTTTTTGACATCTTTGGCGTGACCAGACATCCGGGCCGCACCAGTCCCGCTTTGTCGTAGGCGCCAAGCGTGGCGGACGCCTGAATCGTGTACGAGCTCAGGCGATGCCGACGCTTGTTGACGGTCAGACCCACGTATGAAAAAAGTCGTTCAACGTCTACACTAGTAGCTAGAATAAAGTTAGCGCGAGACGAGCATCCAGAGCACAGTACGAACCAGGCATGCTCAGGACGTCCAGTGCAAGTTGTGTGAACCCGCCCCACTCATTTCCGGCCACACGTTGGCTATACCACCACGCTAATGGGTTGCAAAGCACAGGGTTGCCGTGCTCGTCAGGAACCGGCGGAACAATCGGTGCTAATGGACTGGGTGAGATTGCTCGCATTAGTTTTGATGCTTAACTCACCATTCACAAAATCACGGACAGGGCATCGAGAGGCGTTAGTGTTGCCTACCTCTTGCCCGTAGAGACGCGATGCAAAGCTCTAGCAAGCTTATTAATATCCTGAAGAGTTCGGTACAAACCAACCTACCGAATATCCAAACTGAGAGACACCGGACGTGGACATAGACGGATCGGCCGGCGCAGAACCCGACTTGTAGTGTCTCTCGTAGAGCGCAACAAGCGCGTCGAGGGCGTTCTCGATCCAATTGGTTCGCCAACCGGACATGCGCATATACTTTGCCCGCATTGATGGATGGCAAACTGTGTGTACAATCGAATCAATAGAATACAAAGCGGGAATGCACACTTACGAATCGCAAAACGATAAACATCAGAAGTGTCTGTTTTGCTGTAGTACTCGTTGAGTTTGCAACGCGCACGATCAGCCGCATGACGTGCGTAAAGAGGCAGTTTGCCGTCCTCGCAAAACTGTCCGAATACATAATCAAGCGAATCAAAGTGAATCGTGACATCTGCTAGCATCGGAACCTCGGAGCGCGACATGACATCTGTTACAACTGTGAAAGTCTACAAATGTAATTAGTGTACAATCTAAGTGCCAATGCAATAAAACTCACACTGAAGAGCCTGTTGAGAACCTGAATATGAACCAGGTCGCCTTCTACAAAGCGATAGTGCCTTTTGATTCTGAGGCGAGGATCGCGTTGAACTTTCAATCTGCGAAACGTTAGTCAGATGTGCAATTGGCTTAGGTTTCAAACACTCACATTGCTGGAAATGTGCGCTCTCCGTCACTCGTCATGTTCCCAGTCGAGTTCCAGCGCGTCTTCTGGTCACGGCGCAGATTGCGTGCGCCCTTAATCTCTAGCTCAATACAAGCGGCCACAAAGGCCTTCTTTGCATAAGGCGAGAACCGAATCTTTTTGGCAAAGTAAGCCAACTAAAGGGAGAGGGTGAGCCGAGTAGTGAAATATAATTTCACACATACCTTCCACAGGGTTGTTCCCGCACGCTGGGCAACAATCGCATCTTCGGATCCCGGAATGATTAGAGGGATGTCATAGTTGTCGACCTCTCGTCCAATGTCGCTAGAGACATCGTCTTGCTCTTCGTTGTCGAGAGCCCAGGACAAAGATGTGCCGTCGTCCTCATCGAAATCGCCAAACCTGGCCTGCAAGTTGTGGATCAGGAAAATTCAAGCAAGGGTCGTCAGGTACGCATACCCCGCCTTCATCTGCTTCTATTTCATCCTCTTCCTCCAACTCTTCTTCCTCTTCGCTGTCGTCGGCGGGGACTGCCTTGCGAAAAGCAGTAGCGACTTGCATTGTCGCTTTTTTTCAGTATTATGTATCAGAAGACCCACGATAGAATACATCACCTGTGCAGCAAGGTTGAGAACATGACAGATGCAGTATATGCGTGATTTCTCTCCTTTGTGCATCTTAAGCTTGCACTTCGCAAGCCGGTTAAGCATTGCCCCATTGTTTGAAGCACCATCGCCGGCCAATCCCCAGAACTAAGATTCTTAAGCAAATGCGGCTCGCGTTTCAAGTGTTCTTACCCGATCCTCTAGACCAAATTTTCGAAGTACAACCATCAACTTCTTGGCAAGATTGTCGCCTGTATGCTCATCGCCGTCAAAGCTGAGTAGAATATCAAAATGAGCGGCTAGTAAACTAAACACCAGGATAATCATACTCACTTCAGGCATTCCAGCACAAAACGCTTAATCTTCAGGCTCGCATCGGTCACTTCTTGGTGAAACAGCACGATGCCGAGATAATCGTGACCGTTGTCCGATGCATACATGTCGAGTGCAATGTGCATGGCACCCCGCACATCCTGTATTTAGTTCAAGGACATTGTGTCATGCTTGGCAGGATGTACCTTACCATTAGATTCGCCCTGATTTGATCCTGCATCGCCTTGTACATCAATTTGATGTCGGCAGCAATTGTTGTGCGATGTGGGCGGTATCGGCGCGCATTGGGATGTAGCAGATTGTCGAGCTGGCGTAATCAATAGCTGTGAGCATATACCTGTGAGTATATGGACGCGTACACGATACGTACATGTGTGTCGTGGATTATACTCATCGGACGCCCGCACCGAGCAATCCAAAGCGCGCTAAATTCCCGAACGTCCCGCTCTGTCATCTTGTCGCCTGAGCCCCTGAACCCGTGCTCGCCAAGCGACGTGTCGTTATTACTCGGCTGCTTGCAGTAGCGATCCTTATGTGTTCGGAAACCCGTAGTATCGGCCGTGCCATCCGCACGTGTAACCTTTTTCCCGCATCTAGACACAAATCAGTGCAACAGTAAAAACATCGGTCCTGAAGACTCACTTGAGACACGTCCAGATATGCCGCATTGGTGGATCACCACTGTTATAGTCAATGACAGGGTCTGAAAACCCGATATATGCGTTGGTTCTGCATGATTTAATCCGACCGATCAATGCGGCTAAGGCAACGTAAGAGAACAGCACATTCAGCGCACATGAGTGAAACAGACTTACCGAGCTCAGCCTCAGGCTCGTTTTCTTGACGTCGGATTTTTGTTTTCCCCCGCCGTGGCACTGTGGCCGCTGATCCGGCCTCAGACGCTCGGCCAGATTCAGAATGACCGTCATATTCGGTTGGCGCCCGCTCTGAGCCGATTGGACTTGATGCGCGGGTACTAGTCTCGTACGGCGTCGCTTTACGAGTCTTGAGTTTGGTGGTGTTTCGCCGGATCACTATCCGCTCGCTCTCTAAAGGAAGGAAGTCAGCTTGAATAGCTACGGAAACAGAGCAAATTGAGGATACCACTGAGCGGACTGGAGGAGTCACGCTGGCGTTTTCTTCCGGTGGTTGGGATCACCGGTCTTCCTCGTTCCTCTGACTATGCATTAGCACGGCTATAGAGATACAAAAGACTCAAAGACTTACCGATCACAATTTCGTCCTCCGAGTCTGATCCCATCACGTGCTCAGTTAGCGATGCAGGAATGAAGTTTGAAAGTAGAGCTAGCCACTGCTCAATGCGTTGACGGTGAGCTTTGGATATGAGCGACATGATACAGGAGAAACTATTTTATACCCGTCCGGGCTGGGTGATGTATCTTGGACGACACCTTTAGTCGGGCATGAGCTGAACAAACGCACGCACGTGACCACTTGTGTGCCTGTTTCGGACGGCTATCCTCCGCACCACACCCTTACACGTATCGACTCATGATTCGCCCACGACTGCACTGAAGCTGCGAGGACAGATGGAATCACTACGGGAGACGGTAAGTTGAGTTGTTCAACCACCGAATAAGGGAGATATTGAAATTCTCTGTTTGTACAAACGTTCTAGAGCGCGGATTTCGAACTTTTTCTTTGCTCGCTAATGCTATCCCCTCTCCATGGCTAGAATCGGATTTTGTTTGCGCGTTTTGGTATGACGGGCATTTTGGAGTTGGCGTCTGGTACTAACTTTATTGGTAGTTACTCGGTCTCTACTCTGCCCCGAGAGCCTCCCGCCCACGTTCCACGGTTCACCCCAACTTTTGAACAAGCGTTTCCCCTTGGCTGCGGCGTCGAACGTAGTATACTAGTCCGGTTTTGGGACGGTGAGCAAATGTTCTGGTGGTTCGCAGTTAGATTGACCTGGGGGCCATGAAGTTGCCATAGACGAAGCCTTGTCTCACAAGCGGCTTGAGCTGGTTGCGACAATCTCATCTAACGGCCTTTTGTCTCACGGGGTGTGTGCCAATGTCGTCAAATGGTCAGTTCACGTGTCAGCCAATGATAACCTTCTAACGTCTACTAGGACGGCTGGGCGAAATGCGACACAAGGAGTTCGATTGAACTAGCCGCCTGGCTACGGCTCTCACTGAGGTATGTTCTCTGCGATGTGCCTGTTGAGCAGAATTAAAGGTTTCATAACACTGGGTTGCTCGTACAGGGATGCCAGTCATTCTAACAACCGACTGACCGATCGACCGACCGACCAGGCCTACGACTCTTGATGAGGTGCGATGCTTATTGTGTTCGGCGAGCAAAGTCAACTGTTTACTCACGATGTAATGTTACGTTTAGACCATTGGAAATGAGGGAATACAAGCCGTCCCAGGAACCAGTTGACCATGCAATGGCTCTCGAGATGGTGCGTCCAGTTTTTTTTTTCTTTTGTTTCACGAGGTCAACCGCTTGCTAACGCTGTAACTTCACATCCAGCTGAATCAGCGTAGAAGTTGCCTGGTGTCGTAACAACCGGCCAGCCAACCAACCTCTTTATGGCTCACCATGGGGTGTGCCATGCTTATGTTGGGCGTCGAGCGAAGCCAACCCTATTGGATGTGAGTGAAAACGGGTGTTCCATACCCAGCCGGCGTGCTCACCTCCGTTTCTAATTGATTGACTGCTCTGGAAATGCTAATCTCTCTTTCCACAGGCTCCAGAGCCAGACTCGGCAATTGGCTCGACAGCGTGAGCAGGATGGCCACCACCAGACGTCGTGGTGGTCATTGACCACCTTGAACGATTTTTATGTTTTTGTCTTGGTTTCCTTTTAATTGAGGTGTACCATATAGCGATTCGGGGACGATGAATCGGGGGGAGGTAGCGCGCCATGCTCCCAGTGTGGATGCGCGGTGTCGTCGCCGGTGCGCTTTGATGCCTCGCGTCTTTACCTCTTCGGCTGGAGCTCGCATAGGATTACTCGCCTTATTTTCCATTTTTCTACAAGCAGGCGCTCTTGTTTCGGTTTTCCCCTATCCATTTCCTACGCGCCCTGTAACTCACTCCACTCGATCCACGACAACCCAGACTTTCTATTGCTTTTGACGATTATTAACACCTGTTCTACTGAACCCCAGCTGATGCGAACACACCCGCCTGCCTCGTTTTACAACGTGACAATTACTCCTAGTCTCGTATCCTTGTTCCATCTTTTTTGTGTGAACGATCGTGTTATTTGTTGTGATGTGCGGGTCGTCAATCAGGTGCGTTTCTCTTATCTTTCTTCAGCATGGTCGACTGTTTATTAACAATATATATGTGTATCCACTGAATGCTTGCAGAGGTCACCAGGCGTTATAGCAATCGACCAACTGGTTATCCTTACTACGGGTCTTGATAAGGTTTGTTCAGCTTATTCTATCTGTTGAGCGAAGTCAACCGTTTGCTGACGATTTGACTTTATATCCAGCTTCGCGTATGAGAGCCAACAACCCATGCCATGGTTCTCAATTAGGTATGTTTCTGTGCACTTCAGCCGTCAAGCGAAGTCAACCGTTTGTTGACACCACGAAGATACTTCTAGCCGATTGGCTGTAATATGGATTAAGGGGTACGGGTGTCTGCGACGGTGTGATCAGTGTGTCCTAACGTCCGATTCACATTAAACTATACTAACATATTGTCTGGCGTGGTTTGCGGTTTGCTGTGGCTGGCGAGTGAGCAAACACATTTTGGGCCTTGAGGAAACTGATTGGCGCTGTTTGAGCAATCAGTTTGTTCATGACTGAACCTTATCTATTTGATTTGCACTATCCTTGGCGTTTTACGACTGTGTTGGATCATTGCAATAGGTGCTGGTTGACATTGTTGCGTGGTAATCATATCTTTTCTGTGTTCTGTGTATGTACAATGTGGAATTTCATCCAAAGTGCGACCAATGAAATTGGCTATATGATCTAATATGATAGTATATGACGGGCTTGGCCAGTGAATGAATCATGGCTTTCTGGTGTATGTAAAACAGCTTCCAAATGCAATCATTGAAATATACATGCACTTGAACTCTGACAAACATACTCACACTGGTATACTGGCATATGGCGGAATTCCGAGGCACAGTTGCTGGCATACTGGCATGGCGTGGAATTCCCGCATACAGTTACTGGCATGCTGGCATATGCCAGAATGCCAGAATTCTGGCACCTGCCAGAATACTGTGCAGTAACTGGCTACTGGCAGCCAGTGACAGTGACAGTAAAGGAAATGGAAAAAGGTGCCAGTTTCTGTCTGCAGGAGACAGAAACTGGCACATTTCTGGCACGACATCTCTACCCACGGCCAAAGCCCTATCTGTCGATAACCCAGCAGCCTCAACAACCACTTCTCATGCCAGTTCCAGGGTGCCGAGCGCCGCCCCGTCTCGCTCGCAATCGACAGCGCCTTCTCACCCGGTTTCTCGAGGCGGACCAGCAGACTTTGATGGTGAAACATTCGACTTAGATCTTGGGTACGACGGAGCCGGCAGCAAAACTGAGCAAGTGCGCACCAGCAAGTTGGTGAAGCAAACGGGCAAGGTTGGTTTGATTCGTAACTTCCTGCGCCCGGCTTTGTATCCTAACATCTCCTTGTCAATAGCAGCCAAAGCCACGCGCAAAGAAGGGAGACATCACGGACCCACAGGAGAAGGCAGCGGTTGACTGTGCCGTTGAAGAAACAGTGGCCCTGCTCGTCCCGGATATGTGTGCAAACACGGATGAAACCAAGGTCAAGATCCGCCAGGGCTGGACGAAGGCTATCAAATGCTTGGAGCTGCCGACGCAGGAGTGGCAGATGACTATGCACAACCTTGCTGTGGTAAGTTCTATCTCAATCTAACAAATCAAACTGGGTTTGGACGCCGCCGTTTCTTAGTGCAAGTTGCTCGTTGGCGGGTTTTGTTCACGTGGTCGTCAGCGTACCATTCAAATCCTTCTTTCTCACTTCGGCCTCGAGCTTTCCCCTGTTCAAAAACCCGATGATGTTAAACTTAAGGCCATAAACCTATTGCCGATAGAGTTCCTTCGTGACGTGAGTGTCCTTGGAGATGCTCGATATGACAAGTACTGATTTCCTTTTTTAGACTGATGCGCCGGGCGAGGACGCTGGCCACTACCAGAGCCCGATCATTGCTCGCGTGATTGCCGCAATTTGGTTTACCAGCACTAAGCCGGTCACGTCCCGTTACCCAGACCTCTTGAATCCTATCCCGGTCGACGTGATAGCGTTTGCCTGTGCATTGGTAAGTGTATCCTTCACTGTCACAGTCACAGCGTTACTCACCAAGAATCAGATGCAGGAGATCTTGAAGCGCTTAGCCAAGGACGGCTTCATTAAGGTCGAGAAGCGAGCGACAACCAAAGAGGCAAAGAGGAAGAAGGAATTAGAAAAGGAGCGTCTCAAGGCGATTGCAAGGGCGATAGGGGTGAAACCGGAGGCCTCTGAAACTCGTGCTGCCGTCGATCCCGTGCGGGAGCTAATGCCTACTCACTACGCCAACCTCGCGACCTTCCAGCAAGTCATGGGGCCCGACTTCGACAAGTACCGGGCCACCTTGTACAAAGATGCTTGGTGAGTTCTACAGTGCTACATGAACGATCGCGACTGTCACAACCCTCGTTTCTAAGGGTGTTTACTTTCTGTTCTGGATGCGACGGCGTCGGCGTCGGATCCTAGCCTGATGCGTGGCAGCCTCCTGTGGCTGTTCGTAGATGTAGTCGAGTGTGGAAGCGTCGATGACAGCCCTGTGTAGGGTATCGAGCCTCTTAGTCTTAGAGGTATAGTCCTCTGCTCGTCTGGCGAGTAGGACGTCGAAGGCACCCGTCTCTTGGAGAGACTGTGATTGACTCGTGGCTTGCAGTGTATTACTAAGTACCTAAGTTAATAGGACCTAGTATCGATAGTTGAGTCTTAAGTGTATAAGTCTTATGTATATCTCTTAGTAGTTATCACCCTTGAGGGGAGATCGACGAGGTAGAGCAAGCTGGTCTTGGAGCAGCTTGCACACCGAGTATTTATACTCATGGGTACATGGTCTGTGCGTACAGTTCCAAGAATACATGAGCTAAAGATAGTACGTGTTTCTAAAAGAAAGTGTGTCTAAAAGTAGAGCGTAGCTAAGAATAGTCCAAGAAGACTGTATGCGTACTACAAATAGCCTTGATCAGTAAGCATCCATGTGGTGCGTGCTAAAGATAGCTTTGATCAGTAAGCATCCATGTGGAGGCTTAGTTAATACGCCAATCAGCCTTACTAAGGAGAAGAAAAGAAGTGAGTGGCTTATACAGCGTGTAAGCCACGAGAAAAAGATAGAGGTCATGTGCGCGGCTCATGACATTACCCCCCTCTTAATGGCGAGTCTTAGGGGACATGAGACGAAGCGAACAAGACAAAAGTTTGTGGAGGATAGATAGAAAAAGGTAAAAGATTACAAATTTTCAAGTCCGTATACAAAGATTGTCCATTAGAAATCGGCAGGCGGGAGATGAGACTTGACATTATGGCTACCATTTGGGGCTTCTGCTCCCCAGACCTCCTCTTTTAGCTTCACCCACTCCTCATCCTCATCTAGAGGTTCCAGTAGGAGATCGGCCATGTCGACCGAGAGATCTTCGTTGCCTTTGTCCCAGGCTCTCTGATCTAGCCAGTCCAGTAGCTCCCTCTTTGACCACCTTTCCTTCTCAGCCAGCTCGACTACTTCTCCAAAGGAGATTTCCTTTAGTACCTCCTGGTAGCTTTTCGAAATGTCGGGTGCCTGACACCACTCTTCGACTACCCTTGCCACAATGGCCATCTTCTGCCCTTTATCGCCCAGCGACCTCATCCATTCCTTCTTCATCTCCTCTATATCGCTCAGACGGAACCACCATTCCGTCGAGTTTTCCACCCACTTGGGCACCGCCTTCTCCTTTCCTTGGTTTTCCCATTCCTCCAGTCGTTTGATGAGGTGGGGGGTGCTGAATTGGTTTATTGATTTTTTAATTAGCCGGTCATTTCGATCTTTGGTCCTGGTATAATCTTCGTACCAGCTCATCTTCTTGACCTTTTGCACCTCCCTCACCAGGTGCTCGACTTCACTCCCCACCCACTCCTCAATTACAAATAATTTGGTGGCCTGCATGGCCTTATCGGACTCCGGCCGAGGCCCCTTGCCGACCCAGTACAGGTTACCCCGTTTAGGGCATTGGAGGGTGTGGGTGGCGAGCCATCTGCAGTTCCACCGCTCGGCCATGGGGATGTAGTCAAGGGTAAGGCCCGGGTCGAGGGACTTGGCGTAGTCGGCGCTTCTAATGAAGCTATCGCAGCGCCTAATGGCGTCTTGGTAGCTATAGAGTCTATCGCCACCATGGCCCCATGTGAGTTTGTGTGATACGCGCTGTTTTCCCCATACTGACTTGGGGGTGTGGTCGACGACGATCCGAGCGTCCCGGGGGTCGTAGCGGACGGTGGTGGCCTTGGCAGACTTGTTGGAGCGGATGGGGGCCATGGTAGTAAAAGGGGTTTTGGAGAGTTTGTGAGCTGAGGCTGGTTGTTTGGTGGAGAGCTGGAGTAGCTGGTGGTGAGGTTTGAGGCTTTTCCTCCCGTTCTTTTATATTCTTTTCCAGGATGTTTGTAATTCTTTGGTAAGGGAGCTTTGGGGTGTCGTTTGAGTAGATCCTCCATGATTTGGGGTAATTCGGCTATTTTTTCAGCCCTTTCCATAGTGTCTTCTATCGGATCATACCCCTTCCACCTGATTTGGTAGTATAGACCGTTCTTCCGTTGTTCCCATGCGACCACATGGTCCACTTCATATTCTTCTTCTCCTTCTTCTGTCACAATTGGGGGTGGTCTTGCTTGACGTCTGTGAAAGTCCTTGTCTTCTGTGAAGGGTGCTAGAAGGTTGATATGGAACACATTGTGTGTCCGCATGGTTTTTGGAAGTTCTAGCCGGTAGACATGTGAGGAGATCTTTTCTGATATGACAAAGGGCCCCAATTTTTTGTTATCTAGCTTCTTCGAGGGTCGCCTCGTGGTGATGTTCTGGCCTACTAGCCATACTTTGTCCCCTACTTTGTATTCGCGTTTTGGGTCACTTTCTTTTGATCTGTAGAATTCCATGGAGGCTATGGCCTCATCCCATATTTCTTGCATAGAGTCTGCCATGTCGGCGGCATTAGGTGCATTGACTTCTAGATCTACAAGATCCCATCTGGGGTGTAGTCCATAGATTGTCTCGAAGGCTGTCTTCCCTGTGGCGGAATTGACTTGGTTGTTATGGCAGAATTCTGCTATTGGTAGCCATCTGACCCAGTCGTCTTGTCTATAATTGCAAAAGCTTCTTAAGAAGCCTTCTAGCCATTGGTTGGTTCTTTCCGTTATTCCATCAGTTTCTGGGTGGAAGGCTGTGGAAAATTTGGGGTTGATACCCAGTTTGGCATAGAGGGCTTTCAAAAATTGTGTATTGAAGATCGGACAGCTGTCTGACACTGTTGTCTTGGGTAATCCATGTAGTTTCCAGACTTCCTTGATGAAAAGGTCGGCTACTCCTTCTGCATTGGTGCTTTCAAGGCAAGGGATGAAATGTGCTTGCCGAGAGAAGCGATCAATTACTACCAGTATACTATCCATGCCTTGTGATTCAGGGAGCTTGACGATGAAATCATATGCAATATCTTCCCAAGGTTTTTGGGGTATTGGTAGAGGCTTTTGGGGTGCGTATTGTTTGTGACCTTTACTCCTTTGACAGATTTCACATGTTTCGACAAATCGGTTGACTTGTTGTTTCATAGCCGGCCAATAGTATCTTCTGGATATGAGTTCCAAAGTCCTGGCTTGTCCCTGATGACCAGCTATTGGGTTGTCATGGTGCATTTCCAAGATGGCTAGTCGTATCTCTTTGTTTTCAGGGATTACTATTCGTCCCTCGTACCATAGGAGATCTTCCTTCCATTCATACTTGTCATATTGTTTCCTAATAGAGGGTGGAAGATCTTCCTTTTTCTTTGTACTCTCGATAAGGGTTGTTAGAGATTCATCATCGCTGATGCTTTCCCTAATCATAGAAATGATGTCGATTTCTATGTTTGCTTTGAAGCCCTTGAATCGTTCGGCATTGATCATGATTTGCTGGGGATTTGGGATGTCTTCGTGGTCATGTCTTCTTGACAGGGCGTCTGGTTTATTGGACATTTTACCGGGCCTGTAATGGATTTCGAAGTTGAAAGAAGCGAGTTCCATATGCCATCTGGCATGCCTTCTGTTGAAGGTTTCTGCGTTCTTCCATCTTTCTAGATTTCGGTGATCGGTGAAGACAGTCACAGGTAATATAGTCCCTTCAAGGTATATGCGCCAATGTTTTAATGATTCCACAATGGCGAGTAGTTCCTTATTGGCGGTATCATAGTTTCTTTGTGCATCGTTGTAGCTTTTTGATAAGTATGCTACTGGATGGAGGTACCCATCTTCACCTCGTTGGCTAAGTATAGCTCCTATGGCTATTCCAGACGCATCGGTTTCCAAGATAAAGGGTTTATCGGGGTCAGGATGTATTAGTACTGGGTCTTGACTGACCCGTTTCTTGATTTCCTCAAAAGCTTGTTGACATTCTTGACTCCATTCAAACCTGGTATCCTTTTTTGTTAGGTCATGTAATGGTCTGGCTATTTTGCTAAATTCGGCTATAAACCTCCTGTAGAAGTTTACAAAGCCAAGGAAAGCCTGGACTTCTTTTATTTTCCTGGGTGCGCCCCACTCCATGATTGCCTTGATTTTCTCTTCTTCCATGGAAATTCCTTCAGGGGTAATTACTAGCCCAAGGAAAATGACCTTCTTGACAAAGAATTCGCATTTGGCTAGTTTGGCGTAGAGATTGTTATCTCTTAGGATTTTGAGTACTTCCTTGACATGTTCTGCGTGGTCTTCCTCTTTCTCTGAAAAGATAAGGATGTCATCCATGTAGACTACTACTGTGACACCTAGCAGATGTCTAAAAATATCGTTCATCATCCTTTGAAGGACTGCTGGAGCGTTCTTGAGTCCAAAGGGCATGACTAGATATTCATATATTCCGTATGCTGTCCTAAAGGCAGTTTTCCATTCATCGCCTTCTTTGATACGGATGTTATTGAATCCCCATCTAAGGTCTAATTTTGAGTAGATCTTGGCATTCTTGACCTGATCGACAAGTTCTACCTGGAGTGGCATGGGGAATTGATCCGGTATGGTGATGTTGTTGATTTTTCGGTAATCTGTTACTAGCCTTAAGGATCCATCCTTCTTTTTGACAAAGAAGCAAGGTGAAGCTATAGGGGATTTGCTAGGTTGGATTTTTCCATCGGCCAGTTCTTGATCAATAAATTCCTTTATTGTTCTGCTTTCGATTGGTGAAAGGGGATATACTTTTGCTGGTTTTGGTAGGTCTGATCCTTCCTCGAAGTCTATGTTGCAATCAAAGGACCGGTGTTCTGGAAGCTTCTTGAAGAGTTCTTCACTGAAGACGTCGATGAATTCCATGAATTCCTCTGGTATAGTAGGTAGATCTTTCCCAGCTTTGGCGGTAAGGGGTCTTCCCTTCCATGAGATTTCTAGGGTTTTCCAATTTATATCTGGGTCTGCTTCTTGTAGCCAATCTAGACCTAAAATCATGTCGGTATCCCCCAGATCCATTACAAAGAAAGTTACATCGAAGGTCCATCCTTCGATTTCTACTTCCAATGTGGTTTTATTTTTTATTTTGTTTGGGAGTTCCTTTCCATCTATGGCGATCACCGTTCGTGGGTTGACTAAGGGTGTTAAAGGAATGTTGTTGTTTTTGGCAAAGTTGATATCTAGGAAGTTTTTTGAGGATCCAGAGTCGACCAGAGTGGAGATGGGGTCCATGATTCCCTTGACCATAGTAAAGATAGATGCAGTTTGTTCGGATTTCTTTAGGTATAATACACGCTTCTTTCTTTTTTGATTCTTGGTCAAGGGTTTATGGGCAGGTACTGACATGGACTCAGCCTGCAGTTCTAGTTTTCCGACTCCGAGTCAGAGGATTTTTCTTCCTCCTTTACTTCTTCAATCTTGGCTTCCTTCCCTTTGACAGCTTGGGGTTCTTGTTGCCATTCCTTGAATTTGCATTCCCTCATCCGGTGCCCTCTTCTTCCGCATTTGATACATCTTCCTTCTTCTCGCCTTTTTTGAATGACCTCTGATGGTACTATTCCCGCTTTGGCTTGGGTTGTTCTTGGTTGGAATTTCTTGTCTTGGTTCCCAGAGGAGCTGTTATCCCTTAGGCTTCTCCCGGTGAATAGGAGGTCGTCTATCCTGATAGAGACTTCCATCCATTTTTCAAGGGAGAATGTAGATGTATCTTGGGTAATGGTCGCCTTTAGGAGTTCCTGTTGGACGTTATTCTTAAGTCCTTTCTTGAAGACATCTATAAAGGCGTGTTCATCCCAATCCAATTCTTGCATAAGGGTACGGAAGGCGGTGACATAGTGTTGTGCTGATCCTGTTTGTTGGAGTTTATGAATGTTTTGAATTGCTCTTTCCTTCTTCATGGGGTCTGAGAAAGCGAGGAGGAAGGCGTTCTTCAGGGCGTTCCAATTTGCAAGGTATTCATGTGGTTCTTCATCGAGGATTTTCCTAAGTAGGGGTTTGGCCCATTTGGCTGCTTCTCCTTCTCCCATGTTAGTGAGGAAGGTGGCCATCTTCCGGTTGTTATCGAAGGCAGTACCATAATCGTTGAAGTAGATCTCCATCTTCATCAGGAAAATTTCAGCCTCCTGTCCTCTTTTCCCATTAAAGGCTTCGGGCTTCTTAGCCCTAGCTCCTTTTGGAATTTCATCCTTGGTCTTTTCTTCCTTCCTATGAGGCCTTGGGTTTCTAGGAGGAGGCGTGTTACCCCTTGATGGAGGTCCCGATGGGGGTCCTGGGGGATTATCCCCTGGGAATAGTCCTTGAGGCCTTTTTGGGGCTTGTGCTCGAGAGGATTCAGCTTCTGGTTCCCATTGATGGTCTTGGTCCATAATATCAATGTTTGAGACCCTTTCTTCTACTACTTGTAGTGTCTCTTGAAGGGTTTCTGTATCGGCCTTGAGTTTCTTAATGGCCTCTTCTTGCTTATTTAGGGCAGCGGATACTTGTTTACCCATAGCCCCCATGGCTACGACAATAGTATCCATTTGTTGACTGAGCTTGTCGATGGCATTCTGGGTTTTTATTTGTTCGTTGACTCCTAATTGAGAGCTGTTTGCTGCTGTCCATGCATTCTGGGCTGCACTCTCTACTTGCTGTCTAATATTGCCGGTGGACACTTCCAGTTTAGAAATGGAATTAGTCATTTGTTGTAGGGTAGTATTGAGTGTTTGTACCCCTGTATCTTGTCGGTTCTCTTGTACCTGTATTTGGGCTGTGATACCTTCAAAGAGTTGATCCTTGATGTCGTCTAGTACCCTGAAGAAAAATCCCAGTGTGGGGTCCCTGGCTGCTGCTCTTCGGATATCTTCTATAGGTCCGTTAAGAAGCCTTTCATATTCGTCTTCATCCCTTTCCACTGGTACTTCTTCAGGTGCAGGTGACGCTGAGTGAGGTCTAGGTGGTGTAGGATTCGCTGGTCTTTGCTCAATCCTAATTTGGGGAGGGGCTTCTATCTGTTCTGGTACTTGTATGGGTCTCTGTGGTATGGGCGCTTCTATGGCATTTGATGCTTGTGATCGGGTTCTTATCCCCGTTAGGGGATGTGCCGAGTATAGGTGTCTTTCCTCTCTTGGAATGTTTGTGGGACCATATCTTCCGGTAGGTATCTCCAAGGGGTTTGGTGCATATGGAGGTACAGGGTCAATTTGGTCTTCTATCCCTGCTGTGGGGTCCATTTGTGCCCTTCTTCTTACGGAAATTATCCTTCCTGGGGATATGCTGGCCCTCGCATTCCAGAAGTGTTCGGGTCCTGTCGTTTGTACTGTTTCTTGTGTTACTACGGGCTCAGTTGTATCTGGGGTTCGCCCTATATCCTCGGAAAGTCGGGATTCCTCGGGATCCGATACTGACTCCACAGTGGTTCTTGGTATAGATCTTCCACCGACGATATCAGCTGCTGTCGCGGTTGACTCATTTGGATTTCCTTCGCCCACTATAATGGTAGATTCAGCCTGGATAGTTTCGTCTGGATCTGCATATGATCCTGGTATGCTCACTCGAGCGTGGATAGCATCGGTTGCTTCTGTAGTCATTTGTAATACTTGTTCCCTTAAAGCGGATAGGGATGTTGCGTTATCTGATCTAGATACCGACGGCCGGTCAGGGTTATCTACCGGTGGCACTAGTGGTTCTCCTTGAGCCGACTGGCTCCTGGTTACTCTTGATGAAGATCGTTGAGACATAGCCACGGATCAGTGTGAAGCTTGCTCTACAATGTCACAACCCTCGTTTCTAAGGGTGTTTACTTTCTGTTCTGGATGCGACGGCGTCGGCGTCGGATCCTAGCCTGATGCGTGGCAGCCTCCTGTGGCTGTTCGTAGATGTAGTCGAGTGTGGAAGCGTCGATGACAGCCCTGTGTAGGGTATCGAGCCTCTTAGTCTTAGAGGTATAGTCCTCTGCTCGTCTGGCGAGTAGGACGTCGAAGGCACCCGTCTCTTGGAGAGACTGTGATTGACTCGTGGCTTGCAGTGTATTACTAAGTACCTAAGTTAATAGGACCTAGTATCGATAGTTGAGTCTTAAGTGTATAAGTCTTATGTATATCTCTTAGTAGTTATCACCCTTGAGGGGAGATCGACGAGGTAGAGCAAGCTGGTCTTGGAGCAGCTTGCACACCGAGTATTTATACTCATGGGTACATGGTCTGTGCGTACAGTTCCAAGAATACATGAGCTAAAGATAGTACGTGTTTCTAAAAGAAAGTGTGTCTAAAAGTAGAGCGTAGCTAAGAATAGTCCAAGAAGACTGTATGCGTACTACAAATAGCCTTGATCAGTAAGCATCCATGTGGTGCGTGCTAAAGATAGCTTTGATCAGTAAGCATCCATGTGGAGGCTTAGTTAATACGCCAATCAGCCTTACTAAGGAGAAGAAAAGAAGTGAGTGGCTTATACAGCGTGTAAGCCACGAGAAAAAGATAGAGGTCATGTGCGCGGCTCATGACAGCGACTGAAAAATTTATCTATTCAGCAAGTGGGCTGGCAAACAAAAGGAGGACTCCGACGATGAGGCAGAGACAGAGACCCGTCCTAGCCCAGGTGTCCTGACGGCGGCCTCATTTGCAGGAGATCTCAGGAATGCCCGAGCCCGACAGTCCGTCCCTCCCATTTCTGGCTCGCACACGCAATCTGTCTCTAGGTCGTTCTCCAAGCAAAAAGCCCGGCCTCAACTGCCATCGAGGCTCTTGGAGCACAAGCAGCAGCCGGATGCAGGTCCGAATACCCGCCGCCCGCCCGGCCACCCTGCAAAGGACCGTGACCAGCCCTCGAGTGCTCCATCAGATGGGCACAACAAAGAAACGACCGGTGGAGGATCTACGGGCGCTTCTGCCAAGAAGCGCGCTCCGGTTGGGATGATTGGGAAGGAGCACCATGGGGATACAAATGGGAATTCCCAGAAAGAAGCCGACGGGGTGCCTCAGGAGTCGTATGACACCAACGAACCTGGCGAGATAGGTCTGAGCGCCCAAAAGCGCAGATCACGCAAGGAACTCACCACCGACGACCAAGGCAACCTGCAGGCTGGGTCAGAATCTGACGACGAGCAACCTGTCAAGAAGCCTAGGCTGAGCAAGAAGCCAACGTACGCTGTCCCTGAACCCGACGACGAGCAAGACGAAAGCGGAGTGGTCTGTTGCCAGGGTGAAGGCGAACAGGAGCCACAAGCACGCGATGGTATGCAAGCCGTCAAACACGCCACTGATGTGGCTCAAAGCCCACCCTCGACCCCTGCAGTACCCGGTATGGCTCGCCCTTCGTCTCCGCTCTCCGAATCTCCCGAATCTCCCAAACTCTCTGAAGCCCTCAAAGCCCCTGAAGCTCCAGAAGCTCCCGAACAGTCGTCCGCTCCCACAAAGCGAGCTACTCGCCAGTCCAGTCAGGCTGCAAAGCAGGTGCCACCGAGTGAGGAGATCATGCTGGCCGCGATGGAAAAGCGGAAACAGCTGGAAGCCGAGAGGCGCAAGCGGGCGGCTCAGAAGAAGCAGGCAGACGAAGCGAACCGGCAAGAGATGGAGCGTCAAGTGAAAGGAGCAGAGCCGGTAAAGCCAAAGGCCCCTGGGAGGCGAAAGGCGAAGCAAGGCAGCAAGTAACGGTTACCCCCGCGATGTCTGCTGCGTGGTAACAATGTCTGTTAGGTACAATACTCTCCATGTTTGGATATCCTTCTCACCACTCAGTCGATTGATCTAGTATCCGTCCGATCCTCCCTTATGCCTGCGTCTATTCTTGGCTCCGAATTTTTTTATCTTTTTTTGTACATCTTGCTAGTACAACTTGCTACGCTGTGATATGCACGACTTGCGTATGATCATTTGTGTATACGGTTATTTTCAATCAATCACAATCCATGATCTCTTTCAAGCAGCAGTACATCAAAAGTAAGATCATACTACACGCGCGATCCGCGCTACTACATGCTTCTGAAGCCACTACACGTGCTATTAAGCGCTATTGCCACTATTTATGTACTACACCGCGCTACAAATGCTAGGTGTCCTATATTTATTACGATGCATCGACTATCCCGTGCTACGATGGTCTATTTCTCAATAAACCTACTACGACGAGTAATATTCTACACTACCTAATTTTGTATACGCTACGGGAATGCGAATCACTATTATCTTGTTTCTTGATCACTATATGCACAGAAAACTCATTAGGAAAGAGTGCTAGACAAGTAACAAAACAACAATGTATCATATATGAGCTGAGGATGATTGGTTAGATGCGCTTTTTCATTACTATTAGGCAGATTTGGTTAATGCAGATGTTACAATTGATAGTGTTGATCTATAGAAACAGCTGTAGCAGCAAGAATAGTAGACAATGACGGACAAAACCCGCTGGAGATAGTGGGCAATAGTGGGAGAATAGCACACTGTAGTACAGCCCCTACTGCATAGCATTGAGCAAACTACTCATGCTATTGGGCCCATTTCAGCTATTTACTACTATATTCGCTGAAATAGTGATGGTAGTGTGATCATGATTTTGCTGATGTTGGGCAGTGCGTACAGTACAGTACTGGCAAGAGAAGAACATTGCTTACATGAAAGCAACAGGCACTTAGTGATGCTTGCAGCTATTCGGTACCTGTGTCACACACTGCATAAGAAATTGTAAGTGGGGATTGGCAACCAAAGGTTGCCATGACTGTGAGTTATGTAAGCAGAATTTGAGCAAAAACTAGTCCGGTTGCCTACATCAGATTGTACAAGCCAATTCACAGTGTAATGTATGTAAGGAGTGCAAGTACCATATACACATCAGAAATGTAAAGGCCACGCCAACACGACTAAGATCAAACACTGATGAGGTGTTGGCGGACCTATGGGTTATAACAGCCAAAGGTCAAACTGCAACGCCTAAAGGTGGATGCGCAGTGACAGAGGGATTGGGTGCGATGAGACGCAAGGTTTAAGTAAGGGCGCACTTGCTATAAAGATAGCTGGGCAAGGTACTACTGGCAGAGCCTGGTAGGTAGACAGTGTGAAGGGATAGAACAGGAGGTTGAGTTCTGAGGCTTAAGGCTCTCAGACTCTCCCTGATATATTCACAGCTGAGGCAGTACATATCAAATACTAGGACAAATAAGAAGTGAGTTGTGCCATGTCACTACAGAATATTCCGGAAAGCATCAACTTGAGTCAACAACAACAACAAGGTCACATGACAGGATGATTAATCTACGCATATATCTGAATAAACAGGACTTGTCCAAAACATAGCAAAAAAGAGAAATATAAAATCGTAGAAAATGCTAATAAAATTGTGCTCATGGTCTAGGCCATGACAAGAAACAACCCCCAGAATTTACTATGTTGAAGAAGCCTAAATTAACCTAAATTAAGCAATTGAGAAAGTGATAGACTCTCCTGATTTAATCACATGAATTGAGGTAAATTAAGGGCAGGGGGTGCTTAATTTACCTAAATTAACATGACTTAACCTCAATTGATGAAATCAGTGAATTTGAAATTCAACAATCCAGCTGGCAAACAACACCTGGGGAGATACAGCAGTGAGTAAACCAAGGGGTATCAGAGAAAAAAATCCTTACCCAAGGTTGGTTTTTGAAAAACTGTTGCTAGCTGTGACCCACCCATCTCCCTCTTGTATCATGTCATAGACTTTACCCCAAATTAGGTATATATTGCATGTGATACTTGTCACAACCCTTGTCTTAAGGGTGTTTACTTTCTATTCTTGATGCAATGGTATTGCCGTTAGATCTTATCCTGATGCATGGCAGCTGCCTGTGGCAGGTCATACATGTATTCTAAAGTTGAAGCGTCAATGAGGGCTCAATGTATGGCGTTGAGCCTCTTAGTCTTTGGATTATAGTCCTCTGCTTGTCTGGAGAGTAGGACATCAAAGGCATCCATCTCCAGCAGAGTGTTACAGGTTGGAGTACAGTTGGATATCTGGAGCTTAAGAAATGTAGTTGGTTAGTACTCCACTAGTAAACAATACTTCCTAGATTCGATAAGAAGGCTAATATAAGATCTCAGAGATTATCAAGTAACGCTTAGATAGTCTTAACCTTTCACAGTGTAAACTGACTTAATATAATATATAAAGAGCAAGACTACTGCGGTCAGGTTCCCTTAGATATACTTATTATAGTTCAGCCCTAGTCGCTTGGACTATACCATTACTAAACTTAATCTATACTTAAGCGATAGCTTAATATGGATGGATGGGGTGCGCCTAATGCGTATATTTCCTCACACCAAATAGGTACTTAATTCCCACAACTGGCAGGTACTTATTTATACGCTAACTTAAGCACAAGTCTATGTATATACAGAATCACACAAATGTATCTAATCAGGTACTAGGATTCCCACTTATTAGATACAGTAGATCACACAAGAGATAAGAGATAAGAGAAATACAAACCAAAGCACACAAGACCGATCGGGTGAGTAGTAATAGGAGGTGGCTCTGCAAGGGTCTCCTGCAGGGTTCTTTTATACCCTGAGGGAAGCCTGGATGAGCCAAATAGAGACAGTCATGCCAAGCCAATCTCTAAGGAGAGTTCTGGCTATATGGGGATCACCCTATCCCCATACAGGATGGTTTAGAGTAATGACTGGGTGTAGATCGGTGGCATCACTGGATCAGTGTATGCTATTGGTTGTTTGATATATTAATAATATGAACTATATACATGGATCGGAGCCAACATCTCAGTGAGTCATAGTACCTTCTAATTAAGGGTTCCTGGGTCCATTGACTCAGTGTGTGAGTCAGATCAGAACTGATCAGTCAATCAGATCAGTTCGATCTTCGGCCTGGAGCTCGGCGAGGAGTCCGGGGATCGGGCCGATCTTCGGTGAGAAGATACGCCCGAAGCGTGGCTATCGATCAAGCTATTGATCAGCATGATAGAGTCAGCCGTCGCTGAGCTATAAGCGGAATATGTTAGTAATACCTTATGATAAGCAATGCCTGAACTTGTTTAATGAATATCTTGCCGAGTTCTTAAGCTAAAAATATGAAATAAAGTGCGCAAAGGAGATAGGATTTCGTACAATTTATGTAGATAATAAAAGGTACAAATCCGCGCATTCACATTTAGCAAAATTCAGAAAATATTCATTTAGGACGCATTCAGAGTAGGCAAGGGCAGACTCTATTAAGTAAAGATGTTAGTATCCATAACACTAAGGGTGTTTACTTTCTATTCTGGATTTGACAACGTCAGCGTCGGATCTTAGCCTGATGCATGGCAGCCTCCTGTGGCTGTTTGTAGATGTAGTCTGAAGTAGAAGCGTCGACAACGGCCCAGTGTAGGGTGTCAAGCCTCTTGGTCTTAGGATTGTAGTCCTCTGCTTGTCTGGCAAGTAGGACGTTGAAGGCACCCGTCTCTAGCGGAGACTCTGAAGGACTTGTGGCTTGCGTGTGGAATGTACTAAGTACCTAAGTTAATAAGACCAAGTACCAATGGTTGAATCTTAAGTATATAAGTCTTATGTGTCTTAGTAGTTATCACCCTTGAGGGGAGATTGACGAGGTAGAGCAAGCTGGTCTTAGAGCAGCTTGCACACCAGGTATTTATACTCATGAGTACATGGTCTGTGCGTACAGTTCCAAAAATACATGAGCTAAAGATAGTGTGTGTTTCTAAAAGAGGGTGATTCAAGAATAGAGCATAGCTAAGAATAGTCCAAGAAGACCGTATGTGCGTTAAAGAAAGCTTGATCAGTAAGCGTCCGTGTGGAGGCTTAGTTAATGCACCAATCAGTCTTACTAAGAGGAATAAAAGAAGTGAGTGGCTTATTAAGCGTGTAAGCCACAAGAAAGGATGAGGGTCATGTGTGCAGCTCATGACATTAAGTGCTAGTGTCACATGACAACTTGCTCCTTGCTCCAAGTTACAAGGGAGAAATGTTGCTGGAGCAAGTTATGTAACCACAGTAAGCGCTGGGATCACGTGATAACTTGCTTCTTGCTCCAAGTTACAAGGGAGAGAAGTTACTTGGAGCAAGTTAAATAATCCTAATAAGCGCCAAGGTCACGTGACCTTGTTTATAGCATATTCGACCTTGGAGAAAATGCTATAAATCTGTATCATATTCCCCTTATGCAATGTGTCCGTTGTCTGGGTCACAACAGTCCTCCAATCTGATTCAGCATTTTGACATAAATAGAATATCTGTAATGTTTTGTGTCTTATTTACACTTGATTACCAGTATTGTCATGAGTTGCACACATGACCTTGCTTTCTAACTTGTGGCTTACACACTTTATAAGCTGCCTACTTCTTTTTTCACTTACTAAGACTGATTGGCGCATTCACTAAGCCTCCATATCATAGCTTACCAATCAAAAGCTATCTTTAGCATGCATACAATCTTCTTGAACTATTCTTAGCTACACTTTATTTTTTGGACACACCTTCTTTTAGAAACATGCTCTACCTTTAGCTCATGTATCCTTGGAACTGTACACACAGAACATCTACTCATGAGCATAAATACTCAGTGCACAAGCTGATCTCAGACCAGCTTGCTCTACCTTGTCAATCTCCCCTCAAGGGTGATAACCACTAAGACATACATAAAGACTTATATGCTAAGACTCAACCATCAGTACTCAGTCCTATTAACTTAGGTACTTAGTACATTCAACTGCAATCCAGAACTCAACCACAGTCTCTGCTGGAGACAGGTACCTTTGACATCCTACTTGCTAGACAAGCAGAGGACTAAAATCCAAAGACTAAGAGGCTCAACACTGCCCATCAAGTACTCATTGACACTTTGACCTGAGAGTACACTTACAACCTGCCACAGGTGGCTGCCATCCATCAGGCTAAGATCCAACGGCACTACTGTTGCATCAAGAATAGAAAATTGTCATGAGCTGTGCACATGACTTCATCTTTTCTCATGGCTTACATGGTTTATAAGCCACCTGATTCTTTTCTTCCACTTACTAAGACTGATTGGCATATTAACTAAGCCTCCACATGAGTGCTTACTGATCAAGGCTATCTTCAGTATGCATACAGTCTTCTTGGACTATTCTTAGCTACACTCTTTCTTTAGATGCACCCTCTTTTAGAAACACACACTATCTTTAGCTCATGTATTCTTGGAACTGTACACACAGACCATGTACTATGAGTATAAATACTTGGTATGCAAGCTGCTCTCAGACCAGCTTGCTCTACCTTGTTGATCTCCCCTCAAGGGTGATAATCACTAAGATACACACAAGACTTATACATTTAAGACTCAACCTTTGGTACCTCTTCCTATTAACTTAGGTACTTAGTACACTTTACCTCCAAGCCACAAGTCCTTCACAGTCTCTGTGTTATGGATACTAACATCTTTACTTAATAGAGTCTGCCCTTGCCTACTCTGAATGCGTCCTAAATGAATATTTTCTGGAATTTTGCTAAATGTGAATGCGCGGATTTGTACCTTTTATTATCTACATAAATTGTACGAAATCCTATCTCCTTTGCGCACTTTATTTCATATTTTTAGCTTAAGAACTCGGCAAGATATTCATTAAACAAGTTCAGGCATTGCTTATCATAAGGTATTACTAACATATTCCGCTTATAGCTCAGCGACGGCTGACTCTATCATGCTGATCAATAGCTTGATCGATAGCCACGCTTCGGGCGTATCTTCTCACCGAAGATCGGCCCGATCCCCGGACTCCTCGCCGAGCTCCAGGCCGAAGATCGAACTGATCTGATTGACTGATCAGTTCTGATCTGACTCACACACTGAGTCAATGGACCCAGGAACCCTTAATTAGAAGGTACTATGACTCACTGAGATGTTGGCTCCGATCCATGTATATAGTTCATATTATTAATATATCAAACAACCAATAGCATACACTGATCCAGTGATGCCACCGATCTACACCCAGTCATTACTCTAAACCATCCTGTATGGGGATAGGGTGATCCCCATATAGCCAGAACTCTCCTTAGAGATTGGCTTGGCATGACTGTCTCTATTTGGCTCATCCAGGCTTCCCTCAGGGTATAAAAGAACCCTGCAGGAGACCCTTGCAGAGCCACCTCCTATTACTACTCACCCGATCGGTCTTGTGTGCTTTGGTTTGTATTTCTCTTATCTCTTATCTCTTGTGTGATCTACTGTATCTAATAAGTGGGAATCCTAGTACCTGATTAGATACATCTGTGTGATTCTGTATATATAGACTTGTGCTTAAATTAGCGTATAAATAAGTACCTGCCAGTTGTGGGAATTAAGTACCTATTTGGTGTGAGGAAATATACGCATTAGGCGCACCCCATCCATCCATATTAAGCTATCGCTTAAGTATAGATTAAGTTTAGTAATGGTATAGTCCAAGCGACTAGGGCTGAACTATACTCAGCCAATCCCCGAATATCTAGCTAGCACGTGATACAGCCCCACTCTCTAACGATGCTTCTGAGCGCTGACTAGATGATGGTAGCACTGGTAGCTCGTGCTACTTCGGGTCTAGTGAGTGCTCAAAAGCATCCTTAGACAGTTCGAGCTAGTGTATGCTAGCTAGATATTTGGGGTTTGGCCGAGTAATAAGTATATCTAAGGGAACCTGACCGCAGTAGTCTTGCTCTTTATATATTATATTAAGTCAGTTTACACTGTGAAAGGTTAAGACTATCTAAGCGTTACTTGATAATCTCTGAGATCTTATATTAGCCTTCTTATCGAATCTAGGAAGTATTGTTTACTATTGGAGTACTAACCAACTACATTTCTTAAGCTCCAGATATCCAACTGTACTCCAACCTGTAACACTTAGAAACAAGGGTTGTGACACTTAAATCATGTGACCCTTAGACAAAGTGTGGCTCTCTAAGATTTGGAGCTGCACAAACCTAAGAGTGAGTGACCTAAACAGTAAATAATGTCACATGACCTCATGACACTAACATGACATGCTCAAATGGATCATGTGACTAGTAAACAAACTGCAGACTGCGCCACAGTCATGACTCACACCCAACCAAGGGTATATAAGACTGTGAAGCAATACTTGGAGCCCATTATCTTGTCCACCACCAGACTCAGATGTGTATACTACAGAACTACCAATAACAGTACAAATAAGATCACTCACAAATGTTGCCACTACTTGAGGATAACAAACAAAGGGAAACAGCAGGGTCCTGACACAAATTTGCCTGGTTCAGCAAACCAGGTTGGTTACATCATGTAACCACCTGGGTTGTGTAATAGTTGCAAATTTACCCAGTTTACCCATGGTAAACTGGGTAAACCAACTCAGCCAAAACCCAATCATCTAGCTAGCACATGGCAGCACCACAGGGTCTAAGGATGCTTTTTAGTGCTCAGTAGATGCTGGTAGCACTGCTCAGAAAAAGTGGTGGCCTGAAATTACATGTAACAACATGTAACTGTGGTGTTGTCACACCTGAAGTTTGTGATGGGTGTAATGGGTGTAATTTCCAGTGGTAACCTGTAATCACACCCATGTTATCACATGTAACAGTGTAATCACATGTGATCTGTGTGTGATTATACCATCACAAAATCCTGGTGTGACAACACCATTGGGTTTTTGCTGAGTGGTAGCGTGTGCTGCTTGGCATCTAGCAAGCACTAAAAAGCATTCTTAGACCTGTGAAGCTACTTAGCGCTAGTTAAATTTTCAGGGTTTGGCCAAGGAGGTAAATACCGGCATGTTTTCCCTGGAGGAAGGCAAACTGGGCAAATTGGCAAATTAGGTGTAATTTGCCTAGATTTGCCTGGCGCCTTTGTCATGAGCCACGTACATGACTTCACTTTTTCTTTCGTCTCGTGGCTTACACGCTGTATAAGCCACCCCTTCTTTTTAACTTCTATCCGTTACTAAGGATGATTGGCGCTTGACTAAGCCTCCACATGATAGCTGACTGATCATAGCTATCTTTAGCGTGTGTTATGGGTTGGCTAAACTAGTACTTAATTAATTGCTTAATTAAATACAATAAAGCTGCACCATACACAGACTTGCAAATAACTATTTAGTATTCTCAGTAAGTACTAAAGCTGCTTAACTACTAGGTAAAGAACAGTGTAAACTGGGTTTCTAGCTTGTAACTATACTTTATAGATCAGAATAAGAGCAATGCTACTATGGCAAGGTTCCCTTGAAGACTGATGGTGTAGGTCTAGTTTGACTGCTTGAGTCAGAAGCTATACTACTCAGTATACTCTTAATCCTTAGATCTTGTAGTGCTGTAGCTCAGTGCTTAATAGAGTCAACTTAAAAGTATATCTGCTACCTCAACTGCTACTTATTTGGAGTTTATCTCAACAAATAAGGAGTACTATTGGGAGAACAACTTAAGGACTAAAGTTAAGCTAAGTAAGCTTGGTCACACCAGTTAGAACTGTGGAAAATGGAATATATTGAATTGAGCAGGTGAGGGGAGAGGGTCCTCAGGGCCTCCTTATATACCCTGCAGGGGCCTGGGTTGCACAATCAAGGGTATACAACCTTTGGTTGGGGTTGCTGCCCCAATCCTTCTATTCAGAAGGTTCTATGGGCCTAGAAAGGCAGTTCTAGGGCCATTGGGGCGGAATTTGTTTGGGCAACCATTCTGTTGGGGCAAAAGAAGATCTGTTGGGGAACCCCAACCCTCGTATATACATTATGTACCATACATGGTTAGAAAGCCCTTGTCAACGCGCATCGAGCGCCGTATAGCGCGCCCCAACCGGATCAACGGCTGGCGAGATATGCCTCCATCAATATTGGGGCGCATCAAATATTGATGGCGGCGCGCCGGAGCAACGGCTGATGGGAATCGGACGATTCTCGGTCAGGCGCTGGAGAAGCTCGGCAGCTATCGGCAGAACGTTGGATCATGATGAACGGACAAGTATTACATGAGATACAAGTAAAACAAAGAACAGAGCATCGCCACCAAATCGACTTAAACTTAAACATTATGTATCTTTATGAGTTTAAGTCCATATGGCTTGATACTATGCGCGTTCGAAAGCTCTCAATGAGCCCTATCTATTCGCATAAGTAGATACGCAAATATAACAAGGGACTAAAGTGAACTGGGAATCACACATAAGTAAAATGAACAAAAATGCAGAATTTATTTCAAAACCAGTTTGAGACTGTAGATTACACTCTGAAACAAAGCTAACAGCTTGAATGATGTTCTAATCCAAGACAGCGTGCATACAGTCTTCTCAAACTATCTTTAGTAACACCCTTGTTTTAGATATACCTTCTTTTAGAAACACGCACTATCTTTAGCTCATGTATTCTTGGAACTGTACGCACAGACCATGTACTCATGGGTATAAATACTCGGTGTGCAAGCTGCTCTCAGACCAGCTTGCTCTACCTTGTTGATCTCCCCTCAAGGGTGATAACTACTAAGAGATATACATAAGACTTATACACTTAAGACTCAACTATCGATACTAGGTCCTATTAGCTTAGGTACTTAGTAATATACTGCAAGCCACGAGTCAATCACAGTCTCTCCAGGAGACGGGTGCCTTCGACGTCCTACTTGCTAGACGAGCAGAGGACTACAATCCCAAGACCAAGAGGCTCGACACCCTACATCGGGCTGTGGTCAACGCTTCAACCTTAGACTACATCTACGAACAGCCACAGGAGGCTGCCACGCATCAGGCCAAGATCCGACGCCGACGCCGTCGCATCAAGAACAGAAAGTAAACACCCTTAGAAACGAGGGTTGTGACATGATATGGGTGCTCAATGAGCATCATGAGTATCAGTCATGTTCTCATTGAGCATAGTGAGCACCACATGAGTTCTCATAAGTCTTCTTCAATACTCACCCACCAGGCTTTATGCACCCATTGAGCACCCAAGATTAGGGGGGGGGTGGCTCAAATGCTCAAGTCACTCATGAGGGCTCATGAGTTCTCAATGAGTAGGGCCCATTTTTGCTGATGCTGGTTTAGGTTGACTGGCTCCTTGGCTTCGTCAGGGTTCAATCACTCGTTCCTTGCAACCAAATCCTTGTGCCTTGGGTCTCCCCAAACCGTCTGTTGGCGAATCTTGGGGCACATGCTTGACTTAGTGAAATTTTGGGGTAGCTCCCCATGGGAGTGTGACTCAGCAAAATTTCCCGCCAGCGCTTGTCGGGTAAGACTTTTTGATTAGCATCAATTGTAATCAAGTCAACAAAAATCAATCAATCAAAGTTGAATGGGTCCATATTGATCCCGCCATTGACGTTATTGACCACAATATCGAACTGGATCTTGTTATGTGACTCTATGAGACATTCATCCTCTCAGTACTGCGATATGGGTAGTGTGTGCTGGCTCGTACCTTGATTTCCGGTGGCATTGCTCGTCGCCCATACCTTCAGGTCCATTCAAATTAAGGTTCTGTCCACCAAACCTGCACTTTTTGAATATATCTGAAGGTGAATCATGGCATTTATGCGGTTGCATGTTGAGTTTGTAAAGCAAGGAAGGTGACTTTTGCTTACTTTGGAGACTCTGCAGGCCTAATGCTAACGCGTCTCAAGCTCGTAGGGTTTAATCAAGGCGGCAGGCAGGATTTTATTTGTGTACTTTGCTTTCTTCTAGCAATTTTGTCACCGCTTGGAAGTCAGCCTGAATGTTTGGCGTTGTATGGTAATCCGAGTTATGAGGGGCGAGTGCGGTGTTGAATTTGGTTGCTAACTCGCATAGCGCAAGACACAAGGCGAGATCTCGCCTAGCCACTTGCGTGCATCAGGGCATTTTGGGTGGGCCACAGAGCCTATTGGAGCCCAGGAACAGGCAGAGGCATCCTCCCCTCTGTCGAGTCTCCCGGAGCCTCTGGGAGACTAGGGGCCTTGTGTGTAAGCAGTGATTTGAAATCGATGAATTTTTGTTTGAAAGTGTCGCATTTGGGACAGTATTGTGCGTTTTTCTTGTTAAATTTTGACGCATTCAACCTTCTTGTTGAACGGATACGGTCCCAGGGGCATGTCGCACCAGCTGACAAATTTTCAGAAAGTTGAAATTTGCACATATAGCACAAATATGAGGCTTTAGACAACGTGTCACCTGACTTTGAGGATTTTCCCCCATGTTGATTGCTCTTCTACCATGCATGTATCTGCCGAGCTATGATCTCCCCCTTGGGTAGTCTATGGCATTTAGTAGGATTTGTGCTGTGTAAAATAATAATTACTGGGTGGATAAAAAGCTGCACATTTTGACAGAATATAAGTACATATTGTTTGTTTGTACCTGGTGCTTCTAACCTCCCAGAGGCTCCAAGAGACTCGACAGAGGGGAGGACGCCTCTGCCTGCTCCTGGGCTCCAATAGGCTCTGTGGCCCACCCGAAGTGCCCTGATGCGGTTTGTTAGAGCCTTGTGCTTTGTAAGAGGGTTGGTCAATCTACGAGAAGTGGGTTCCAGCTTGTAACCAGAACAAATTCACCAAAAATAAGAAAAGAAAGAACTTCAGTAGTCGAGACAATGCTCAGTTTTTCGAAAGCACGCCAAATAAAGCTGGGGATAAGTACGAGTGAAAATGCGGTACGCTCTTTCAGAAACGTGTGACGGAAACCGTATGTCTTGGCAAGTCCCTCAATCAAGTGCATACCAACCTGACACGGGGTAAGTACTTGAGGGTTGAGTCTCTATATGTCCAATTTTAATGCTAATTTTAGATTCCTCAGTACCGCCGTACGAATGCTGTGACTTGTGTGACCCAAACTTGGCTTCCCGATTTATTTGCCACAATTTTCCTCCTTGAAAAGGAGTCCTGAGGGCTTCTAGGGCATCTGGAGAGTCAAATCCTGAGATAATTTCGTGCCTAGTCGCACGGAGGAAGGCGACATTTCCGTCTATCTTTGGCCGGTCGTCCTTGTTTGGTGCATTTATTCTAATCAATGACAGCGAGCTTGAGCGCATATCGCAATGTGTGTCGGTCCCTTCGATCGACCGTCTTCGCTCCTACGTGGGTAAGTGGAGGTATGTTAATACCCAATTATAATCTATATGGGAAGCGCTTCAAACTGGAGGATTGACGAGCGTGAAGACGTCACTACTGTACCAGAGCGTCCACAAGCGGTGCAAATTGGCGCCCAACCTAATGCTATGCGGCCTCACGGCTCCGCCCAAGTATCCGCAACCAACGTTTGGTGGAGGGAAGAGCGAAACTACGAGTTTCACCATAACAGTTCTGAGGATCTACGTCAGCGTTTCGCAGGAAAAACAGTGCCTCAAGCACACGAAGAAACCGTCCAGTCCGCTCGGCCTTCCAAAGATTTGCGCCTCGACAACAATGCTGCGATCCCTCAATTTGCTCCAATCGTACCACCAGCGCAAACTCACTCAAAATGGCACCTTGAGTGACCCAGCCGACTTTTCAGGCTCCTGTACGGCCAGTTGGACGCTGAATCGTGCGTCTCAACGCCCACTCTTGCATAATATCCAATCAAAAAGCCAAAAAGCCAAAAATTGCCCTCCGGGTTTCGTCAAATACACACGCTAACCCAACGCTAGAGCACCCTTCCCCGGTTATGGCCATTAGAGTTCGGCGCTTTGGTATTCGCTGCGCATATACCCCCCTCTCTTACCTCAGAATCCGCGTTTACCTTCGGATTCCCTGTCTCACGATTGCCTTCCGATGATCAGCAAGTTAGGATCCTTGCTTACTCCCCCCTCCGTTCGAAATCATATCGCTAGCCACTAACTTAGCTTTCGCCATTTGTCGTGTCATCTAGCACAAATAAATTTATTCACGATTTATTACAATTTATGTTGCATGCAAGTGAACGGTTAGCGGCATCTCGCACTCGCAGCCCATGGTTGGCGCCTAGTCCCTATGGTAGGCGCTTCGCAGGTCTCCGCGAATTCTCCAAGTCCCGCCTGTGCTCGGAGAATTTTCAACAGACGGTTTGGGGAGTAGCGAGGGAGGGGGATTTGATATTACCCCACCTACCCCAATATCAAATCCCGCCGACCCGACCGAGCGGATGCTCAAACCGTCTGTGGAAGAGACTACCGCAAGAGTATGTCCTGCGAGAGAACGAAGCGCGCTATCTTTTTGATAAGGTTCACAAACCCGACAGGCGGGCACATGTTCGGTACCTTCTCCCTTAATTTAGTATGCCTCCCCCTCGCTCCCTCGGCCTAGCCCAACCTTAGGCCGTTCGCCTCGACCCTGCCTTACGGCATTTGGCCAATCTGTTCGGAGCTTAATGGTCCGGACACTACTTTTCTGCTAAACACAACTCGTTGTCCAATGATTCGGTGCCGGATGCCATTCTGCGCCGGGCACCAGTCAAGCTGAGGCTGCTGCAGACTCAGCCAAAAGCCCAAAATCTGACTAGCACAAACTAGCAGCCCAGCGTCTAAGTATGCCTTTTAGCACTCAGTAGGCCATGGTAGCGCCGGTAGCCCGTGCTACTCGGAGCTAGTGAGTGCTAAAAAGCATATTTAGACGGGTGGAGCTACTTGGCGCTAGTTAGCTTTTCGGCTTTTGGCTGAGGAGAGCTTGGCTCTTAATCCTAAATTGAGAAACACGATTCTCGCAATTGGATGGCAGAGCGATCACACATATGTGTGCGCCGAAAGAAAGGCTTGAAGAGACCCACTGTGTCGATAGACGCATTCGATTCCCGACCATTCTATTCTACCGTGCAAATGCACGATCGCCAAGAATTTGTGTTGATCCCATAATTGAGTGCACCGCCACCGCGGAGCCGATCTTTCAAATTACAAGCACCCGCCAGCGGTATATAGCCACGGCCTGTCGTTGGTCGACCATCACCAAGATTTGCGCGATGGACGGTTATGATGACGATACCCCTGCCTATGTCCCCGACTACGACACAGAATTTGGTTCGGACGACGAATTCATCGATACGGATTCGTCGAGCAATGTGATGAGCACGCTCACCAGCGGCGAAGTGGCAGGTACGCGGTCCTGGTTCTTTTGTTTCTACCGCCGGCTCAAATTAGTCTTTACCGCCGGTCTGGTCTGGTCTGGTGTTCAAATCGCGTGGCTCGATCTCCGCAACGCGCTCGTGTTCTTGTAGAATATTTCCAATCGGTTCACGGATATACCTACACCAGCGACGAGAACATTCCTCTCTTCTTTCCTTTCGTGCCAGACACCATCCGCTTATCCACTCTCTTTCACACGCTCATTCGCTTGAGCCAAGATGGTCAGAATATATCCCCCCAAGCAGCCCAGATCTTGCGGACTGGCGGGGTAGACGCGAGCGCGGGCACGGGTGCACGCGTTTTAGACATGATCACCAATTGCGGTACCTGGTTCGTTTACGTGCCTAATCGAAAAAGGCGACTAGTACTTATCCTCCGGGATCTGCTCCAGGGTGTACGAAATGGCCGAGGAATTTCCGACGGCCACATTTGTTTCGATCGACTTTAAACCTTTACGCCCGTTTGATCCACACCCTAGAATCACGTTCGAAGTGTATGATCTTTACGCCGGGATAGCGGAACCTGATGCTAGTTTTGACGTGGTGAACGCGAGAAACTGTGTTACTGCAGTAAGACAAGACTTTGGCGTGCCATGTTTAGCTTTCTCATTTCAAACTCGTTCACAGACCAAGAACTTCAATTTCTTATTACGAGAGATGCATCGCGTGTTGAAACCCGGCGGGGTGCTTGTGCTCACCGAGATACCGACCCAGGGTTTTGAATGTCAGTGTCCCTAAGCCAATTGTCCCGAACAGAATCCTTACCGCTTGAGCTCTCCCTCCCTCCCTGGCCGCAGGGGACGACACATCAAAAATCCTTCAATCAGCTCCACGTCGCGCACACGGCATTCGTCTATTCCGCTCCGCACTCGAATCTCAAGCCATAGACCTCACAGTCTGGGAAGACCTCGCGTCTCGACTCAAACCCACACACCCGCTCTGGTCCGAACGCACCGTCGATCCCGTAGTCGGGATTGTTGAAACGCCCAGCACGTCAACTACTGACCTGCGAGGATTTCGTACGGTGCGCGAACGGATTCGATTGATTCCTACCGGACCGTGGCACAAGGACGAGGTTCAGCGACACATTGGCTCGCTCGCGCGGTATATATTTACGCATACTTGGCAAGCACTTCTTCCTCTTATGATTATGATGGGTATACCCGAGGCCGAGGCTCAGTCTACTGTGGATGGGATTCTGGAAGAGTTTGCGGACGATGAACTCAGAGGGTATATGAAATCTCATAGGTGGTCGGGCCAAAAGATCTAGGTGTTTATTGTTTTGTTCCATCGTCTGGCTGGATTGGAGTTGCAACTGGCGGTAATGTGTGGTTGATACGGTGCAATCGTAATCTTATTCTGGTATATACTAGATCCTAGTAATGTGCTATGCTCCCTGGCCCAAAATCACAGAATCGTGCTTCCACTCATGATGAAGCAGGCTCAACTAGAAGAGTTTCAGGAACCATCGTTCAGAATAAATTACTCCTTAAATTTAAATGACCTGATGGAATAACATGATAAAATGGTGATTGTGGCTTGGCGCTCTTCTCATGTGTTTTGTAAGCTCTGCTCGGAATAGCAGAGTTAGGAGGGAGCCATCCAACCGAAGACTAAAATCTATCGAATACTATGAAAGATACTGAGTTCAAAATTCTACTGGACCAAAATGTGCGCGTGGAAAGCATTTACTCTAAAAAATTCACTTCAATTCATCTCTACATCTGACATCTCATTTTCTATACTCCTTAGACCGTCCCTTGTGATTTCATGCATCTACATCAAATCGATATCCGATTCAAGGTAGATAGACTTAACTTAATGTCTCTTTGAACTGGCTCGCATTCGGACGGTTTTCTGGTCTAGGTGCCCAGCACCATTCCAGGAGCATTCAAAGCTCTCTGCAAAAACCGACGGGTGTGATTAGGCGTAATCTTGGGTCATGAGATGTATTACAATTAAGGGAAAGATTATGGTATCATTACGCCAAATGGCGCCGGTGTAACGGTGTGATGCGGTGTCATTACACATCATCACGCCATAATCCTTCCCTTCGTTTATTACACCTTCGGTTTTTGCAGAGCTTGTCTCCATGGTCGGAATGTATCGGTATGTGTTCTTTTGGTCTCTCGGGGTGTGTCTTTTTGATTGTCACAGAGTATATCATGGAATGCTTGCTCTGCCCCCACCAAGGGATTTTACCAGTGATCGCTTCCTGAGATGAATGAACCAAAGACAATTGCTTGGATATTGTGAGCAGGGACATACCAATATGGTCTTGCATATTAAATAAGTGAGCTGAGCGGATGAATGACTTGGGTTAAATAAACTTACCATTCCGAGCGCATGCACGTCCGCCTCAAAACTGCAGAATGTTCCCTCCAACAATTCGGGGGCCTTGGCATTCTATCCGCGTTAGTCAACTCGATTCACCCACACAGAAGTTTCTTACCGCCCAACGTGATGAGAGTCTCTCCTTGCTCGATGATTTTGTGAACTGGAGTGTATATTCTTGGAGCTTGGCGTTGCTGAAATTGGCCAGCCTAGCGACGCCACGCTTAGATACAGCACATTTGCCTGTTGGTTCTTGTTGAATAATCACGAGCCCGAGGGATGTTCTCTGATGTATACGCCTTTTAGATCCCCATGGCTCTGCATGACTAGAGCCTCCAAATTATCTGGATCGAGATCCAAATTAAATGGAATCTGGGCGTATGATTCAAAAAGCGGCCCACCTGACGTCACAAAATGTCATAAAAAAGTGGGGCCGGAACCGAGCCAAAAGCTTCGGCACCGGATGAACTAACCATACATCAGCAAAAACCACCTGGGATCCCAACCCTTTAAAAGTGGTTTTGGAAAACAGGGTGTTGACCAGAGTTGTTTTGACCTTCCCCACGGATTTTAGCTGGTTTTGACCACCCCCCAGGATCCCATGGAGTCAAAACCAGTTTGGATCCAGGGGGTGGATTTTGACCAGTCAAAACCCAGTCTGCTTACCATACTAGGAAATAATGTTGCCAAGACTTGCCTTTTTTGGAAGGTGCCCAAAAAGGGAAGAGGATCCTGGGAAAAAAACAAAAATGTTATTATTTTTCATTTCCTTTTTTGGCATCTTCCAAAAAAGGCAAGTCTTGGCAACATTATTTCCTAGTATGGTAAGCAGACTGGGTTTTGACTGGTCAAAATCCACCCCCTGGATCCAAACTGGTTTTGACTCCATGGGATCCTGGGGGGGTGGTCAAAACCAGCTAAAATCTGTGGGGAAGGTCAAAACAACTCTGGTCAACACCCTGTTTTCCAAAACCACTTTCAAAGGGTTGGGATCCCAGGTGGTTTTTGCTGATGCTATTCTGTTGCTCCGCTACAATATCTGGGTGGAGCCACTATATAAAACTGAATAAAACGTCAGCAAAGTGGCGCTTCTGAGGGTCCAAATTATTTGGACGCATATGTTGTATAGAGTGGATCTAATGGATGTAAGAACAAGTGAAGTGCCTATAGTGCTGACATGAATGAAAGGTTCGCTGAACAATTCTTAATTCATGTAAATATAATAAAAATTCCGTCATTTTTGTACTCTTCACTCATACACCGAGTTAGTATGCGCATGTTGTGTGACATGTGAGAAGGAAATACCATGGTACAACGATCCACATCCTAGTGCCGTTCGATTCCCATTCTGCAATCATTCCAATGAAGCCTCGAAACATGGCTAACCCCAGCAATGGTTGTACGTTGGGATGCCGACATTTGAACCATGTGTATAATTCCAGGGCTGCATGCTGTTGATCGGGTGGGTGTTGCCCCTGCCCATAGTAAAGTTAGTTGACATCAAGGTGCTTTGCATTTCGCTCATTTGCCCCATTTTAGAGCCTGATTGTCTTGATTGCAACTTCAGTGCCATCAGTAAATTTGCACCTGTATATGTCGCCGAACCCTCCGGAAGAAATCGGGTGTAGAATTGCATCTTATTTGTTTGCGCAATTCTAATAAAAGAAATGTTTTTCTTCTTAGCTCGAGTCTGCTAGTCTCGTAAGTAAAGTAAATGAGTGAGTGAATTAGGTATGGAATCCGTGTAGATACATGGTAAAGAGCGTAGCTCTTTATACAACTATTAGACGCTTGTCGTTATATTGATTGTAATACATGAGCGATAGTGCAATGCGTGTATGCAAAGCATAGTAGAATGAAAAGATACATGGAATGCAATACCATGCATTTCATTGCTTATCGTCATATCGCAACATCGGGTATTGTGTACCCGTCTTCAGGTCGAGTTGGATCTTCATATCTGGGCAACCTCAAATGCCTAGACTAGAAACGATATCCTCCAGAGTCTGTAGGCGGTCATATTGGCTATTCAATCGTAATGGGGAAAGGCCTAACATGAATCTTTCGGGCTCTGCTTCCATCTCCACTAGTGTCAGCTCTTCGCCTTCATCTCCCATGCCCCAAATCTTGATGGTTCAATCGGCAGATCCTGAAGCGAGGTACTTCCCGTCTGGGAGAAATGCACCTCCGTAAATGCCGCCTTGGTGACTGTGCTTTGAGCCCCCGAACAAAGCACCGGTTTGGGCATCCCAGACTTGTATCAATTTTCCGTACAGCGGCTGCGGTGTATCTACCACTAGGCAAAAAAGATAAACAAGTTATACCCTTGGTGTTCCCAGCAAAGGAGATATCAAGTGAGACTGCGGTTCCAACGTCCCAAATGTGAAAACTGTTGTTGATAGCAGAAGAAGCAATATGACAACCGTCTGGCGAAAAAAGTACTGGGTATACAGCATCCTTATGACCTGTAAATAACCCAATTATTTGCCAGGTAGCCGCGCTATATATTATCACCCTCCCCTTGCTGCAGCTGGCAGCGAGCTTTATAGCATCAGGCGAAAGTGCCATCGAGTGGACCTTTTCCTGGACCATTATTGGGCTACCAGCTGTCTCAATCCTGTGTTGGTATCCCAAAGCCGGATAGTGTAGTTGTCAGCTCCAGATATGAGGAGTTGATCATCGCGAGAAAAGGTCATCATTGACGATTTCGGTGTGTCCACTACCCGGCTCGAACTGTTTTCAGCCGGTCAGTGCTTTCCAGATACAGATTCGGGTATCAAGAGCACTAGTACCGATCATGAGACTGTTGGATGAAAATGCAACACTCGTCACCCATGAATGATATGCGTGTCCTACCAATGAACCAAACAGTGATTTCCCAGTCTGTGTATTGTATACGACCACTGAGTCACAGCAACAAGCTGCGAGACGAATTCCATCGGGTAATATGGCGATCCTCCCGACCCGGCATCAGCTTTCCACGTTGCTATCGGAGATTCCGTTATAAATCTGTGGCCTCCTACAATTGAAACATGTGGGTGAGAAGTGGAATTAAATTATCGGGTGTAAATACAGGTCTGGTTGATTACATTAGTCAGCTTTCATTAGCGCCAGGGCCCTGAGGCTATGTGGCAAGAACGCGATTAGCTCTCGCTGATGCTATGATGCACGCATATGCTGGGTTACTCTACTCTCAGAGAGTCCCAAATAGTCTGATTTTCGTCGTCCGAACTACCAACACCCCCAAGCAAACATATCGGGGGGTGTCTAAGACTTTTTATAGTGTGCCCAAAGTGCAGGCTAACTTTCAGCCTAGTCCTCACGCAAATATAGAGCCACATTGTGGGTGCTTGATATCACTCCTTGGATCCTGGATAATAGAATGATACAGTCGATTTGGGGAGCTATTAATACTCCAAGTGGTCTTGGCTGTTAAGATCTCACCGATGAATTACACATAAAACAATAGAGGTAGGGTAGAAGTACGCTGCCACAAGAAATGATTGCACCACGTGATGGGTGTAACGCTCAACCGCTCGCTGCAGACAAAGCATGGAGATTCGAGCCTCAGAAAAAACAGGATATATTTGTACATAGCACCCCTATATGATGCTATATCCACGCTACCAATTGATAAGAAGATTGGCGAGAGGCCGAGGGGAGATCGTTGGAGAGTGGTGCAATGACTTTGCTGGATGGGCCGGTCCGGGACTCATTGACGCAGTTGCAAGCCGAGATGATGGATAAAAATCTTATTTAAATAAAGTATACTGAGTACCTACCTGAGAATATGCTCGCGCAGTTTCAGACAGATATTGGCGGTGGTTGAGGCTACAGGAAACAAAAGCTACTCCCAACTGAAACCAGTTATATTGCTATAAGCGATGAAGAAAAGAACAACGACTCGCTAATGAAAGTTGTAGATAGACGCAACTATAGTATATGTATGATTTATGCGCCGTCGAAACAGGATAGGACATACCAACATCTCAAGTGCCACACCGCTATGATCTACGGCTAGCCAGTTCTGGCGCATTTAGTGTAGCATGGTACTCTGAGAATACAGTACTTGCCCTTGTGTCCCCCTATGTTTTTCTGTTTCGACGGCGCATAAATCATACATATACTATAGTTGCGTCTATCTACAACTTTCATTAGCGAGTCGTTGTTCTTTTCTTCATCGCTTATAGCAATATAACTGGTTTCAGTTGGGAGTAGCTTTTGTTTCCTGTAGCCTCAACCACCGCCAATATCTGTCTGAAACTGCGCGAGCATATTCTCAGGTAGGTACTCAGTATACTTTATTTAAATAAGATTTTTATCCATCATCTCGGCTTGCAACTGCGTCAATGAGTCCCGGACCGGCCCATCTAGCAAAGTCATTGCACCACTCTCCAACGATCTCCCCTCGGCCTCTCGCCAATCTTCTTATTTGGTGACTGTGGCCCGCAGCGTGCGGAGGCCCACAGCATAGACTTAGCCGCCTAGTAGCGCCGACAAATCACGTGTCCTCTGGTACCTGTTCGTGTACCTCGCTCTCTCCACCATCGCTCGTCGAGAACATCTCGATACTTTTCTTTTAGCTAGTGTTTTGCACCCGCCCACCACTCCGCTCTGACAGCACGTCAGGTTGGCCACCCGACCCGCGAGCCACCCCTCGCGTCTCTGGTGCCCCGGCATCCCCAGTGGCCGCTCCGCGGCCACGGGTCCCCCACCCCCGGTCCTTTCGTGCTTTCCATATTCTCTCTTCTTTCTCATCTCGCCAACGCGTTCTTTTTGTACTTCCTTTTGTATATGCACTATTTTACACAAACCGGCGCGTCCGATAGGCTGAGTCAATTGGTAGCGTGGATATAGCATCATATAGGGGTGCTATGTACAAATATATCCTGTTTTTTCTGAGGCTCGAATCTCCATGCTTTGTCTGCAGCGAGCGGTTGAGCGTTACACCCATCACGTGGTGCAATCATTTTTTGTGGCAGTGCATATACGCAGAATATAGGCGCAGAATACTCCGAATCTAATATATCTGTGGACAAGCAATTTCCGCAAATCCTTACAGAAGAATAGAGCGATAGGGATTTATGAAAACGTAATTTAAAGTAGACGATCCCAATTGTGAGTTTATGTGTTCTTAGCAGCTTTGTTAAGGACGCCAATGAAATAAAATAATATGCAGTCCGCTCGTGGCTATAAGAGACGCATCCTTGTATGCACTGAAGCTATTCCATATCTCGTCGGATGGCTGGCTAAAAATCACATATCAATTTCGTAGAGCGGATCTAAATGTGTACTTTACCTGTATGAGTGGTTCCATAGTTAGGGGCTGTCTGCCTCCGCAGAATGCGGCATACAGTCCAGTCTTAGACTGAAGACACCGAGCTACGGGGGTGCGCCACACTCTTTAACTTAATACGGCCAAGTGCCGCCCGCTCCTCGCCCCAACCGCGAATCGTCGTATTCGAAGGCCCGCCCCTCTGGCGTTTCGTCTTGTTAGCCATCCCTTCTCGATCAACTACCGCCATTCGTTGGCCGCTCGACCCGCAAGTTGGCTCGCGTCTCGGTGCCGTGTTTTTCCTCCAGCCTCTTCTGGTTGGACTGCGGTAATTATTTTCTAAGACATATATTTCTGTTCGCATTTTGTTGGTATTTGCACACCCTTAATGCACATCGCGCTCGTCGATCTCAGTCCGACACATTCATCTCTTCCACGCAGCTACGCGCCTCATTGGCACTCCGAGCGGTCGAAGCCTGAGAGTTCTGCTTTACTACACTGAACTTCAGATTAAATGGCGATTTCGCATGTGGAAGACTAGCGCTTTTGATAGTGACCACGTTCAGTCGTACAATTGCAAATCGAGCCTCCCTCAGTGAATGAATATGAGCGCTGCTCTGCTTCGGACGACCATACCATTGCTTTCGAACGGCTGCCACTCCGCCTAAAATATTAAAGCCCATCACCAAGTGGTTACTTGTCAACACGTCAGGAAAAAGGTGCCGGGCAAATTCGGACAAATTACACCCAATTTGCCCATTTGCCCGGTTTGCTTCCCCCGGGTGAAACAGGCCGTTATTTACCCCGGTTTACCCGATTTGCCATAGGTAAACTGCGTAAAGTTGAGGCTATTACACAGGCTGGGCGGTTACATGATGTAACCGACCCGATTTGCCGAACCGGGGCAAATTTGCCCCGGGGCTTTTTCCTGACGCACCTCAGCCAAAAGCCCAAAATCTGACTAGCATAAACTAGCAGCCCAGCGTCTAAGTATGCTTTTTAGCACTCAGTAGGCCCTGGTAGCGCCGGTAGCCTGTGCTACTGGGAGCTAGTGAGTGCTAAAAAGCATACTTAGACAGGTGGAGCTACTTGACGCTAGTTGGCTTTTGGGCTTTCGGCTCAGACGTAGCAGCAGCGCACATCTCTTAAGATCTATCGTCAAAGTTATTGTTTAGCTAGCGCCTGCGTAGTATGAACTATGCGTCAAGCACATCAGCCAACCAACCCGATGGCGGCGGGACCCAAGCCCTTGGTGGAATCATCAACCGCCGTATGGTACGTACACATGCAGATCAGCTGAAGAAGACATGTTCAATTGACAGTGTAGAGCATCGCCGAGGTTATTGATTGTCTGACCGCTCACGGTTGTAAAAACATAACCGATGAATTAGATCTCGAGTTGTGCGGCGACTACCCTATATCCACCGGCATGTTTGGCGATGTATTCAAGGGGAAGCTTAAGAACGGTACTGAAGTGGCAATCAAGACTATGCGAGTGCTGGCGGATGATGACGAAAAGAACCGGAAGCTTCGCAATGTGAGTGCGGCTTGTGCGACCTCGGGTGTAGATTCCCTTACTACGGGAGTTAGCGTGCTGCTCGAGAACTATATATATGGGCAAAATGCGAACATCCAAATGTGCAGCCGCTGCTAGGGCTAGTCGAATATCGAGATCGTGTTGGTATGGTCTCTGCCTGGGAGCAGAACGGAGACTTGTGTGGTTACATCCCACGTCACCCAGAGGTAAACCGAGGTCAGCTAGTGAGAGTTCAATTGGGACTGGGTATAGGGCGCGGGCGCTAAAATCTTCCCGGTGCATAGGCTATTCAAATCGCTGAAGGGCTTGATTACCTTCATCGGTCGGCCGGAATTGTAGGATATCCTTGCCTAATGTTCAAATCTTGCGGTGCTGATGATTGGCATTTAGGTTCATGGGGATCTTAAAGGGGTGGGTCGTCCCATTTAACTAAGGCCAGCGTGGCCCTGAATTGGTCGACAGACGAATATCCTGATGTCTCATAGCGGTGTCCCTCTTCTCACCGATTTTGACAATGCAACTCGACACCAGAACACTGTCCAGTTTACCAGCATAGCAGGGATAGGACATACCCTGAGATGGGCGGTGAATGTCTAATCTATTAGCACCAAGGCTATGATATTGAGCATATTTTATCTACAGGCTCCGGAATTGATAGTACAGAGAGCTGCACCAAGTATGGAGACAGACATATATGCTTTGGGAATGGTAAGTGGCTTTAGGCTTCATGGGCATTCTGTATTTGATCGACCAATGAAACGATACCTAGACAATATTGGTACGTAGAGAGAATCCGCCCTCCCTTCTGTCACCTTGCTCCAAGGTCACTCACCCTGCCCATAATGCGTCCGAAGGTTTCATCGTGTTTATTTGTATTTAGCTGCTAGCCTCATTGTTCCTTTGTTCGGCAAACATGTGATATTGGCCCACGATCACTCGGCGTCTATACTGTAATTTATAATTCATCTTTGGTGTTGTGGCATTCTAGTACGAGACCAAGCCAATAGAAAAGTACACGAACGCAGTAACTGTCAGAATCGAGCGCTGGGGAAGACAGGATTGACACATCACAGGAAGAACTCAGTGTACTCAGTGTGTCGAAGGTTAACCGTGCACACGGTAGCGCGTTGAATAGCTTAAAGGTACATTCGGGTTAGATGGTCGCGGGAATCCCTCAAAAAATACAACAAAAATCGACAGCAATAAGAGGAAGAATGTCATTTGCCTTGTAACGTTCACGATGTACTAATACTAGCCTGACGAGCTAGCGAACCGGTAAGATTTGGGTCGTGATGCACTGTGTATACACTCACCAGCTTTTCCGTCTCCCAGGCAATCTTCGTCTTGTTGTTCAAGCGCTCTAGTCTCGCTTCTTCGGCCAAAAGCGCATCACAGGGCTGACGCATCAACACCCGCTCATCGAAGTCCTGAAGTAGTTTAATCGTATCTCTACCGAAGCCCCTCGATAGAGCAACGTGCATGCTGAAAAGTTTCAACGGCCCGGATCTTGGAGGAGTCGCAATATCGACCACCACTTTGCCAATGGTCTGAATCGATAGTCAGTGAACGTGCAGGCAAACGAAATCGGAATCTGTCGCCGAGTGGCGCGCAGTGTTTTGCTCTTCCTTTGAGGTATGTCAAAGCGTCGCTCCATGGGGAATATTGGAACTACGCACTCATCTAAACTACCAATCTTCACCGCCTTTGTTCGGTCAAGTCGGATCAGCACGCATTCCGTTGGGTAACAAAGCTGGACCTCGGATCCTTGTTTGATGGCCTCCTCGTCCTCACGGCGGTCAAGAATTAGACCGATCACCACTCCTTGAGAGCCGTTCGCTACATCAAGCTCGGTTTCCACATTTACCGTAACCATTACTTTCATCCCAACCGCTAACTCGACCCAATCAGGCAATCCGTTACAACTGAACTGATCTTTTTTAGACCTGGATCCTTTGCTCAACAACGCGTCCGTTTGTTCGGTGAGAGTAATATAAAGGTTACCACCGGGCATTGGCTGAAACCCAGGCGTCTGGACTGTTCGGTCCTATCCTGGTACTTGCGGCCGAGCATACGAAGTGCATCAAACATCTCAAAGCCCTGTTGTCGCAGGTCACGCCGCACCTCGACCAGGCCGGTATGATGGTTGCCCGTAGCGATACCCCTTATATCAAGATCACACATACGTTGTTCAAGGCCAGCTGAGTTATGCTCCATTCTGCATAGATTGTTTTGACATCGTTTTGTCAGCTACGTGACGGTGCCTCACCTGATGACTGCATCTCAGTCCCTGAGACGGAGGAAGCCAACGCTCAACCAGTCGAGGGTATGTCTTTTGTTGAGAATCATGCTGGTAAAGGCGTCAGCCACTCAAGTAATGAAGCTATCTTAGCGTTGGGAAGATATAGCAGTAAACGATGTAATTAACCCAGTGAAGAACGTAGCTACGAGTACATGGCTTTTATACTACAGAGCATATATCGAGTCATAAGTACTAAGCAATCAAGCGATAGCTAAAACACATCGGAACACAATATAAGCGATACGGATCATATATGCGCAGTCACGGAACATATAGGCAACGCTAATAGGCGGCGCTTAATCGATATCTTCAACATCTTTACTACTGTGAATCAGCCATTCCACAACTGAATCCTTCATATATGAAGTCCTCGATTCGGAGATGCTGTCAAGATTCCGTACGCAGTATTGGTCTGTTCCGGAAGACATGGTCCGTCTGCGCAATGCCATTGTCAGGTCATATCAGGCCAACCCAATCCCAGCTTTCATGGACGGCAACTGTCACCCTATCTTTCCTACCAACTACACTCGCTTCCTACTTGGCTCACTTGTTCGCGTCTACTTTACGGTCTCGCACAAGGTCTTGCGTCGCAAAGCTCCGACTTTGTTTTTCACTGCAACCCGACCAATTGGCTGTGCTGCGGGTCCATACTCCGGTCGACCTTTCTCCCTCCAAGGTTCGCTTTGCTATGAGGTTCCTAATTGATCCTCCCGCCAAAGCTGCTGGCCAGGGTGAGCAGGCCGACGAGCCCACGGCCAGCAAACCGACCAAGCGTCGCCGCGTCAACTAAGTTCTATAAGTGAGTACTAGAGTCACACCAAGTATTGTTTAAGTTCGCTCACCAGAACTTGAGATTACACAAGTTAATCATCTGGAGACGCGTTAACACTGCTATCTTCGGGCGGCCTCCAAGGGATTTCATCAAACTGCTGTTTGCGTCTGATATCTTTCTTGAATCTTCGGTCTTCCAGTAAATTCTACAAGCATTTATTCATCTGTATCCCCCGTCGTGTTTGATTTTAGGTTGGTGACTGAACCCAATCCAACTCGGTGATATCGCTGAGTCTTGCCTGTGGACTGTACTTATAAATGTGGTATCCACCACGATACAAGCCAATCAGATCTGTGAAATAATAGAGTAAGCCGTAATTATATGGCATCACAGAAGCCATTACTAAATTCTGATCACTCGAAAGAAAGTTCTATCCGGTAATCGATGCATTTTATGTAGCTGGAGGATTTGATATCATATCAATCGAACCCCACAAGAGCAAGGTGCCCTGCCCACGCCAGTGGGCATTTCTAGTTCAATGACTGCCAATAATAGGAGGCTATTACTGGAAACGTGCCTTGGGTGGATCTTTCGGAGAGAGATATAATTGGTGTCGTTGTTCAAAAGAAAGAAAAGCCACCACGACCACAGGAACACCTACCAGAAGGTTCGCTGCGTGGAGATGTCATATGGTCTTTACTTGAACGATGTTGGGATCACGAACCTAAAAATAGACCCAATGCAAGGGAGATTATTGAAGTGCGTACCGGGCTCAACCAAGGAGGCTTAAATCGCTCAATTTGACCGAACAGGTCCTCACTGAGGTTAACAGTCCAACACTCACGGTGAGCATTGGATCTAACCGGAAACGGCTAACGACGCCATGTTGTTGATTTGCTTCAGGTGAATACGGAAATTCTGCTCCGTCTGCGCGCACGGGGATGTGCAAACATGACCGATGAGCTGGACTTAACGTTATCCGATGCTTTACCAGTGACTTTCGGCGTATACGTCGACATATACCAAGCAAAACTGAAGAATACTGTGCCGGTTGCCATCAAAACTCCACGTATGAATATTAGAAATGAGAGCAATACCAGTATTCAGGCAAGTACACGATCCCGTCATCCTGACGGCCATTGCCTGACACAACATAGCAAGCCGCACAGGAAATATACACGTGGGTAAAGTGCCAACACCAAAACGTGCATCGGCTTCTGGGGTTAGCCTTGTTTCGGGGTCAAGTTGGAATGATTTCCACATGGGAAGCTAATGGAAACTTGGTCAACTACCTTATAGACAACCCGGAGGCGGATCGTTGCGTTATGGTAAATGCGATAGTTAACACTCTGTCCATATAGCCTCTGACAACAATACATCGTTCATAGAGCGCCCAAGTTGCTGAGGGTCTTACGTACTTACATGAGTCTGGAGTGGTGAGTGGTGTCTTGCGTCCAAGATGAAATGCCAACTCGCATGGTATTAAATTTCTCAACGGATAGATACATGGTGAGCTGAAAGGAGTGTGTATCTCCATCACAGTTTGCTAAATATCATAAATGTCTAAAGCGGTGGATTTAGGCGAATGTTCTGGTCACTGAGGCTGGGGTCCCTCGGCTGACTGATTTCGGTAATGCGACAATACAAGAATATACCCCCCTTTTTAGAGATGAATCATCTGGATTCGCGGTTTCAGTACGCTGGGCGGTATGGGACATTGTGGTACAATATAGTATAACTTGTGTACTTATCACTATTGCAGGCTCCAGAGCTTCTTGAGGGACACCCTCCTAGTTTTGAAGCCGACGTGTGGGCATTGGGGATGGTATGTTCGAGTGTGCGATCCTCTGCCGGAACTGACAAAGCTGCTCCAGACTATATTGGTATATTGCCAAACAATTAGACTAGGCCAACGTTGACCATCTCACTGTTGCAGGAAGCAATTACAGGCAAACCCCCTTTTAACGGTATAAGGCTGGAGATCTCTGTAGCGATGAAAGTAATCAGACACGAGACCCCCGAGCGCCCAGAAGATTGTATTCCTACAAGGTCTAAGCATGGCAACAGACTCTGGACGCTACTAGAATGGTGTTGGGAGTTTGAACCAGGCGAGCGCCCAAGCGCGACAGAAGTGAGAAATCTCGTGAGTTGAATCCCAAGCTATATTTGTGCTCTAATCTCGGTGCAATATGTCGGTAGATGAGAAAGATAACTCAAGATGGTCTTAAACCTAAAGCATGACACGCTCTCTGTGCTCCAGGCTTGAGGGGATCAGTTTTGATCCTGCACCCTAATTTTCTAGTGATATTCAATGAATAGAGTTTGAATTCGTCGACGCGTGCGTTATAAAAAACAAGTTCAAAGCAGTGTTCTCTGCAGCTCAACCGCCCTTTTTTCTTCGTGTACTTCAAGACCCAAGCTAATCAAGCTCGTATTTTGAAGCTATCCGCTTGCGGTAACCCTAGCTCAAAGCCGAGGACAAGATATATGTGAGAGACGATAGCACGATGAAATCAAATCAGATACACGTCTAGAGCGGGTGGTTGTGCCACGACAAGGTAGCGTATCACTAGTTCTCCCAATGTTCGCCTTTGGCTGGCCGTTCGATTGAGAGAAGAGTCGCATTCGGCAAAACCTAAGCCTGGATCAAGATTAATTTAGTTACCACCATGCATCTTGGGCGAGGGAGGACGGTGACTTGTACTATAGTCGGTCCACAAAAAAGACCCTCTATCTATCAGCTTACAAGAAGACGGTTTTTTTCATGAAACAATATGCGATTTTGGGGTGTGCCATCAAGTGAGACTTGATTGAAAACGAAAGGGTGCGCATATATGTCGCGTTAGTTATCGACATGCTCCGCGCGCCTGAACTTCCATTTGGGCACGATCACCCCCTTGCGAGCAGAGGGCCATGCGAAACGTTCGGTAACAGGTTGAATATCTGCACGTGTTTCTTCGTCACTGAGAAGCGGGATATTCGCGTGCCCGTACTAGAGCTAGAACCGACGTATGATGAAACGACCCAGTGGCGTCTATGCTATCCTGCCGGGCACTGTGGATTATCTGAAGCGAGGAAAACTTTATCTTGGACCACTCTATGATCGTGATAGTAGATTTCGATCAGGGGTGTTTACCATGTCTCCCAGCGGCATGGCGATGTCATGACTCGAGGTATGATTTCCACTGATCGACTTGGGTAAAAGGACATGTATGGAGAGGATTGAGCATGGGAAATTGATTTATATAGCAAGGAAGATGTGTTTTACCGCCTAGCCATAGCGCCCACCACACACGATGACTGGTTAGCGCCTAGCGCATAAGTGGTGTCCCTGACCTGCTAAATAGGATGGCGACCTCGTGGGCGATCAAAGCAGCAAGCGCCCACAACCGGGGCTTCGACGTACCGTTCTACTCGCCTCGCATCGAATATGGCATCGTCCAGACCCGACGACCATCGCCATCGCCAGCACACGCACATGATTGGCCTGCCCCCGACCTATCTCAAAAATGCCAACCGCAGACAGGTGACCGACGGCGAGTACGAGGCGTACATGGCCCAGGTCGCAGCGTCCGGCATCCCGTCGAGCACCATGCCCTCGGCCGCCCACTCGGGACCCGGCGAGCGCTTGGAGCAGCACCCGAATGCGTCCAGTCTCAACAGCGCAAATGCACACTATGGCGTGTTTGAGCCCCCCGTCGGCCATCAGACGAGGTCGTACTCGAGCTTTGCACCCCTCCTGGGCGATCCATCTCAGCAGCAGCAGCAGCAGCAGCAGCAGCAACAGGTGCCGGGTGACTTTGTGCCCGGAAACGGCGGTGGGATATTCCAGCGCAACCCAGCCCCCCGTCCGCATCTGCCCGTTAACACCCAGGTCGGTTCTCCCGCTCCCTTATCTCGCCTATTCTCATCCTCTTGCAGCCAATGCCGATGCACAATGTCACTCGGAGCAGCACCACCATGTCCGGCTACTCGGACCCATCCTCATCCGCAAACCTTTCCCCGGTACGTTCGGCTGCACCCGATCCCGGCTTTCATCAGTACGCGTCCCCGCCCGACTATGCACACGGATACGTCTACCCGACGACATCCCACACGCTCGACTATCCGTCCTCGGACCAATACCCGTCCCCTTCGCCCGCACACAACTACATGTCGTCCCCCGAGCAGATACATCATCAGCAGCAGCAGTCGAGGCAAAACACGAATATCTTTACAGCGACGAATCCGACTTATGGATCCAGCCCGACTCGCCCCGGTCCTACGCCGTTTACAAACGGAAACGCGTGGCAGCCGGTCGATATCGGTCCCTCGTCGACCCTTGTCCCAAGTGCAGGCGCCAGCAGCGGTGGATCCAGCGGCGGTGGTGGCGGCGCAAGTGGAGGCCCAGCCCGAGGTCCGTTTTCGGGAGGATCGAGTGGCGGATCGGTGCCCGGCCGTTCCAGCAGTTTTGGAGCAGGAAACGCGAGCCGACCTCATCACCCTAGTCATAACCAGAACCAAAGCCGAAACGGTCTACTCGCCGTACCTCACCCATCTTCAAAACGACAGCGCCGGGAAGAGGTCGACGATGACGACGATGACGACGACGAGGGTGATCAGAGGGGCACACAAGTCCAGGGTGGGGTCAAACGACTGTAAGTCTTTTCTGTTGTCATTATGGCTAGACCGTGGTGGAAAGAGGGGAGATTTCGCGACACCCGCCTCGCGTATATCTATTATACGCTTGCACTTTCGTTATTCCCTCGCCTTTGCCGAACCCACCTCGGCAACCCGCGTCGCTTCGAGAGACCAGACCGGTGATTGCCCCCGCCGTGGCTGTCTGTGTTTCCGGTGGTTCGTACCCCCGGCCGTTTGGCCCTGTTTCTCGATCACCGCGAGTGTATTCGATCCCGTCGAGTGGCCTGATGGAGTGGAGCCCTGGCAATAAAACGTTTATCCATTTATCCATTATTTCACTCGTGGCGGTCATACACAATTCCAATATACTAACATGTTTGATCGTCTTTGTCTTACAGACCGGGAGCATGCAGCAACTGCAAGCGTCTCAAGGTTCGTCCTATTCTCCTCGCTTATCGCCATTCAAAGAAACTAATCGCTCTTTGTGTCTTGCATAATTCAACGAACCTTGTCTCGTCGACGTATCTGGTTTGGTCCAACCCCTGACAAACGGCCTAATTCCCTGCTTCGGCCACTTTCGTATGGGCTCGATTTGGGTCCCCGCGCGCACTTATGGCCTGGCGTGACTCGTGGCGTGATGGATCATCTCGGGGATTGGTGGTTGCGGTGATGGTGATCCATCTCGATTTCACGCCTCGGCTTTCGTTGTGGTGGGATTCACACTGCCCTCGCTCTCCGTCCGACAATGCTCGGGCCGTACACTGCGCCGTTGGACGTCGATTATGATGCGCCACTGTTGCGTTTCGGCCCCGCCCCACAACGGACGTGCATATGCCTTGTTCCTGCTCATCCTGCGCTTTTGTTGGCGGTGGTGCAGATGAAGTGCGTGTTTGGGTCGAACCAGAATATTTGCCAGCGCTGCCAGAACACGAACAAGACGTGTGTGGTTGAAGGACGCAAGCCGAGGCAAGGTCCCAAGTGAGTTGGCTCTGTCGAGAAGAGAGAAGAACGAGGCTGATGGATTGTAGTAAACGTGAATTGTTGATGCGCGAGTTGGCGAACAAGGACCAGATTATCGATTCGCTCTTGCGTCAAGTGCGTATCCCTCTTGCATTTATGAGATTAGTATTCACCTAGACGGCAACCAGATCCACAACCCGGCCATGCGCACACCGATTAATCTCCCACCCAACGTCCCAATTCCACAACAGACGTCCAACGCGCACGAACGCCCGCCAGACAAGGACGTCCTGGCCTGGATCGAGTCGATTCGACAGAACCGTCCGCCGACTCCGACGGGTTCGATCGATACGGGTATGGCTCATCATCGTCGTGCGGCGAGTGAGCCTGTGCTGCCTCCGCCGCCCCCGACCGAGCCGGATGAGGATGCGGTCAGTTTTGGTGGAAGTGCGTCGAATGTGAAACCTGTTCGTTTTATTTTATTTTATTTTTTTGGGAGAGAAGAGTGCTGATAAGATTACCAGAGGCCTGAATCGCCTGAAAACGGTCAACCTCGTTCGCCCATTGAACTTCGTCAAGATAGCGCCGAGCTCGACGACAAACTCCATTCGATCCCGCCACCCAACGCGCCCGTCGGGTTTATCGCCAAGCTCGCGCTCACCACGAACCGGGATAAACGCGGGAGCGACGCGGGTATGACGGGCGAGGCCGAGGAAGAAGACAAATGGGTCGGTGTGGGGAACATGACGTATTTCGAAGCCGGACCGAGCGCGGATCCCGAGTTACGGCGGATCATCATCGAACGACAGATGCCGCCTGAGATTTTGACGCATGGGATTATCAAGCCTGCTGAAGTCGAGGTTTTGTTCAAGATGTGAGTCTATTTTGTAGGATTTTGGGGGCGGGGCTGATTGGGTTTTGGTAGATTTTTCGAGCAGTTGAATGTGAGTTTGTTGTTGAAGATGTGGGAGGAAGGCGCTGATGGGTTTTGTAGCCGTTTGTGGCGATTTTGGATCCGAGTATGCATACGCCTGCGTTTGTCTTTGGCCGATGCCCGTTTTTGTTCACAGCCAGTGCGTCAGTCGTGGTTCAGTCGTTTGAATGTGCTAACCCTCGGCTAGTCTGCGCCATCTCCTCGCGCTACTACCGTAAACGACCCGAGCTCTACACGATCGCCATGCATTTCGCTAAACAATCAGCCGCGACAGCGCTCATCGACGGATGGAAGAGCGTCGAGCTCGTTCAAGCCTACATCCTCATGAGCGTGTATCCCGTCCCCGCGCGGAGGTGGGAGGAGGATCGCACTTGGCTATATTTGGGACTGGCGATCAGGTACACGTCTCTCTGAACGTGATGTGAAAGAACATGGCTCATTGTGATGACAGGATGGCCACCGATTTGAATTTGCATTTACCGTGGCAAGGCAAGGCAACGGGCGAGGCCCACGAGCGCGAGATTTTGAACAGGACGAGGACTTGGTTGATTTGCTTTAATTTGTGCGCATACTTTCCTTTTTTAGCTGGGCGCCTAATCTCTGACGTTGATTGGACAGGGACCGGTCTGGTGCGACCCAGTTTGGGCGGCCGCCTACGATTCGTGAAGATTATATTATTCGCAAGTCGCAAGATTGGTATAAGCGAAGCGAGTACAAGTGAGTTTGATACTTTTTTATACGGGTCGTCAGTCTGACATCCTTGGCAGTTTGACTATGGACGTGCATCTCACGGCATACACTCGCCTCTTGCGAATCGTCGCTCGATTCTTGGCCAATGTGTACTCTGACTCCAACTCTCCGACCGCTTTGAACAAGGTTTGGACATGGTCTTGTGTGTTCTTCTTGAAAAGCTGACATGGCTCGCAGAGCTTGGACTTTATGAGTGTGACAACTGCCTCGGACGAGGAGCTGATGGCCTACGAGAGGGAGACGCAAGAGCAGTTTGAGAAAGAGTCCGATCACAACGGTGCGCTATTTTCACAGGGCAATTAGACGGGATCCCTAACGCCAGCTCAGACTCGGCTTGTGAATACCGGTGCCACCTGTTGCCCTTGTAAGTATCCCAAACTGGTTCATGTGGCACGTGGCTCATACATTTGAAATAGCCTATCCAACTATTCTCGTCTTGTGCGTAATATGCGATGATTGACTTGAAGACAAACCTGATCGGTATCCCATAGGTGATCTTCTCGTTTGGATACCAGCAAGCATTCCAGCGTGGCCTCCAGCACGGCAAAGTGTTTTTCGACAAGGTATGGAAATTTGGAAATCGTGCTAGCTGTCTGCTGAGCGGTTTGTAGTGCTATAAGGCGGCTTCGGAAGTCGTGAGGATTGCGATCGAGGTCCTTGCACCGAGTGGACGATTGAGTGAGTATTTCGAATCAGCTCCAATATTTTATTGCTAAGATTGCCACTAGTGTATGCTCCTGATGGCCATTTCGTCTTTATCAGTTTCGCAGCTGCGTTCCTGCTCAAGGTCCGTTTCTCAGCATTATAACATAACAAAGGCTTATTATGTCCAATAGATGCTACGACCTCAATTTGCCGCGGCTCTAGAGCCTACTCAATCTAGCCGAATCATCCAAATCGTGACACGCTTGGCTGATGTCCTTGCGTCTGACAAGGTTGCCATTGATGATCGACATAGCCCTCGCTTGTACTCGCGATTCTTGAGCGGACTGATCGCTAAACAAAACCAAAACGGAATGGTACTCAGCAAGCCACTCCAACCTGGTCCACAGGGTGGCGCCGGAGCTGCGGGCTCCAGCGGCTCAGTAAGCTCTAAACCTGGAATGGGCGCTCGATCTGTTGGAGGCACGAGTACCAGCGGTACATCCGGTGCTGGTTTGACCTCGAATACGAGCACGAGCGCCAATGCGACCGACGCGGGCATGATTCACGAATCTCCACATACAGCCCCTCTCGAGCTGGCATCCGAGGCCGAGGAAGCACGAGACAAGGTTTCTTCCCCGCCTCGTCCTCGTCGCATGCAGAGTCCACCGATTGTCATTCGGCCCCCGACCATCGATCAGGGCATGCACAACGTGAATCGGCCCGGAGAACTTGCCAGTCCTCTTCGCCAAGGCGCGACCGGCCAGGATCAAACGCTCATGGGCGGCTATGTCACAGTCGAACCAAGTGGCGAAACCATGTCTTCGGTCGAGAGCACGGCTCAAGGGGGCGAGACAACTATCACAGATGCCAGCGGAAATGACATGGAGTATGACAAACACGATATGCTGGCTGCGATGTATGCGCTCCAAGATCCTTCTTGGTACGACAACTTCCTCATGCCCGGCTTCAACGCCAACTTCCGGGACGACGGAAGCAGCTCGTCCAGCGAAATGCGCCAGTGGTATAACATGAATCCAGGTGCAATCATCCCTGGTGGTGGAACAGGCCAGGGGACGATGGGGGCACTCGGCGCTAGCCACGGGTTACAGGGCATGGGGCAAGTTCCCGACCTGTTCGCACCCGGATTGGATTATACCCAAGGCATGATGATGAACGGTCAAGATACGCAAATGGATAACATGATGGATGGGTACGGGTATCGATAATGTTTGATGAAGAATATGCGTTGAATGCTTTACAAGATGATGCTTCGTAATTCTCGGTATACCTTTCGGTTGTTCTTGATGCAGCCTCTACTACGATGTAAATTGAATCGTTAGATTTCTTTTTTGAATACATATTCTGATTGTCTTGACTTTGCTTGCGTGGAGATAGTAGTTTTACTATTCTACTGCTCTTGTCATATTACAGGGGGCCGGAGACTGTGCTACACAATGAATGAAGGCCGAGACGCTGTCTTTTTTCCAACAAAAGTGAACAAAGAAATCATGCGCGTATATGATCCCATACGTTTAACCCACGTATCATTACCCAAACGACGGCTGGTAAATCCAGCGCCATTAGTTTACAGCGAGCGAACCTACCGGCGATCACCCATTGGAATAGTGGCAATGGACTGATGCATTAGTCGCGAAAGCCTGGTACACTAGGGTTAAGAAACCGATTCCATAAGCCGCAAGGTAAAAACGTACTCATGCAAGGCCCATAAATATGGCATGGAAACGACAAGTGAGATCCCAGATTTACAACGGAAATCAGATGAAACGAAGTTACTGAATCATCGCCGTTCTCTGGAGCTCTGAATCCAACTCTTATCCGGAAGAGAGCTTAAAGACATCGGATGATCCAATGGCGTTTATTTTAGATTAAGGAAACACAGGAATTTCGGCGCATACATCATCACAAAAGCCTACTCTTGTGTCACTCAGAGAGCTTGTCATTGATCCAGCACTTTTCATTTATTCTTGTACATGCTTCAAATATCTAATCCCAGTCTTCAAATGGCTTTGACGACATGCCTGGGAGGAATACCAAACCATTGTGGGAACAGCAAGATAGAATCATGGGCAGATTTGATTGATACGTTTTGCCTGTAGCTCACCTTGCAAAATAGGTTGTTGGGATCGTATTTTGTTTTAAGTTTGACCAGCTTCCCATAATTGCTGCCAAAGCGTTTGTGCAGCACCACATCGTTGGAGTTTCTCGCGTCTTCGTCACGGTAGTTTGCATAGCCACCCCCTGCCAGTAACTTTGGCTTGGGTCGGCCCAACGAACAATGCTATTGAGGTTATATGTCTATTACAGTATCTCAGTCAACGGTAGCCTCCGTATACAGATAAAAAACATTCTTACGGGGCTTCGGTGGAAGTATGCCGTAGCATCGCTAGGTACCTTGCTCCATTTTTCAGTACCATAGAACTTCCACATTAAAAAAGACTGGTTTGCTGCAGGGTGATCCTGCATCAACTTGTGCCACACCTCGAAAGTATTTCCCACGAGCTTGAAAGGAATCCCTGTTGAAACCGCTGGGACGAAATGACCTCTTTTGATCCGAGAGTCACCATGCATAGAAGGTATATCCTGAAAACAGGGACATTATAGGCGATCTGGGGAATGTGACCAAAATCACGTACTAGCATACGGTTGGTTTCGAGGTAGGCTAATAGTTGCCTGATCAGCTATTTAAGAAAGAGATTTAGATTACGATCTAATTACAAATAGATCGTGCCTCGTAAGACTCTGGTTCCAGTTTTGTAAATCAGGTGAACCGTTCTTCCCCTTCTTTCGTATCCCCATTGCAGAGCAGATGCATGAGAAGCAAAGGCTGAAAGCACAACATCAGCCCAATTACAACTCGGGTCGAACTACAAGTCAGATTACCTGCTTTGTCGGATCATTGAAGAAAATCAATGCTCCTGTCTCGACTACGTTTCGATCCGCCAACCAGGCATTAACCTTCGTCATTATAGGACCCAGCGCAGTGGGTCGGAATATGAATTCTATAAGCTGGGCTGAATTCATCTGAGAGTCTGTAAGGAGGTTCACACCCATGAGTATGATATATATCTGGTCGCTGGTCATATAGTCCGAACACGAACTCTGTGACCACCCCAAAGTTACTGCCGCCTCCGCGCAAAGCCCATCGCAACTCTGAGACTCAGCCTTGGTCGCTCTTGGTCGGACATGCCGATACATGCGAGCTACATGCGCCGAGCCCAGTTTTCGCGGTGTTGCTGGGGGGGTCGGTTCTCTGCAGGCGGGCGCACACACACGCGCACCTCGTCGTGGGCCTCTGTATAAGGCCAAGGGGTCACGTGAGCTGTCCAACCCGCTCTTCTTTCGGCTCAGTATTCACGATGCTTCCTCCGTAGGCCTCGTCCCGTCGTGTCGCTTCTATTCCTCAGAGGTTGAAACGATATCACCCGAGGCGGTGACAACAGTAGCCCCCATCAGGGTATCAATCACTAGACCATGTTGGCGAGATAGCCGGCCAATGCCGCCCCCTAGAGTGAGTCTCTCAGCCAATCCTCGAATATCTAGCTAGTATACACTAGCCCGAAATGTCTAACGATGCTTTTGAGCACTCACTAGACCCGAAGTAGCACGGACTACCGGCGCTACCGGCACCCAATCAGCGCTCAGAAGCATCGTTAGACAGTGGGGCCTTATCTCGTGCTAGCTAGTGCTAGCTAGATATTCGGGGATTGGCTGAGCTGAGTAATTGAATATTAGATAACTAACAAAGCTTGAAATCGAATTCCTAAGCCGCCTGAAACCCCGCTTTGAGTATGATGCACGATGGTATATAGAAAGCATGGTAAACTCACCAACCCCCGTATCGGTGACAGTCCCCCCTGCTGCTGCCAGGCCTGCGCCGCATCAGATCTCAAACCCCCAAAAGCAGACAAAGTCAACGTACCGTGTGCTTGAACAGCCTCGTTCACATGGTCCCAAAGCGATCCACCACCGACGTATGCCAGCCTTTTATGGGGATCAACTCTGACCGTATGCATGTTTGGCTGCAGGTCAATCACCAGGCCACTTTCGGAGCTCGAAGCTTCTGATGTACTATGAGCTCCACACTAAAGCGTAAACTTCCCTTAGCCCTGATCTAACAGTCGAATTGGAAAATAATAACCTTAACTGCGACGCCGAGCACATTCTGGGACTCATACGGGGGCTGACCTTGGACAAACGCTAAGATTGGAACAACGTCCTGTACGGTTGCTGAACCGGCTACAATAGCTGCCTTTCTTTCAGCGTATTCTGACCATCACTTGATGGAGTATCCAAGCTCCCCGGGTAAGCTAGCCCTGGCAGAGTCAGACAGAGCAGCGCGAATTGAAGCGAAAGCCTGCGGGTCGATGGGATACATGTTATTGAGGTCGGAGGAGGGATCTTACATTGGAATCGTTCGAGTCGATAGTATATATGCACCTGGCTAGCACATAGCTGATAAATAAGGCGAATAATGAGCTCTGCGATGATGAATTGTGCTTCAATACGCTTGGGAAGGTCAGTGATCGGTTAGCTTGGAGTAGCAATATCAATCAAGGATGTAACTGGCTGAGTCTACATAACCTATTGTAGCATGGCCGAATAACTCCAATAGAACGAGCCCCTATTCAGTTGACGTCCGTGCGGTTCGTATTTCCACCTGCAAATACTGGCACACAAGGAGTGTCCTAAACGTGATTTGCGGACGTTTGTCAAGTTGCTGAGAAAGCGTTCGAATGGTGGAACCCCGCGTCACCCCCCGCAATGACGAGGGGAGTACGTTCCTCGGCGATCTCAAAGGTATGATCATAGTCGACCTTGAGGATCGACTGCAACGCGAACCCAAAGCAACCGACGTCTTCACAGCATGGGAGACACAACTGAGTTTCTAAGTGGTTATTATTTAAGTAAGCTGTAAGTGGCCATTTGGTTTGTATATTCGTGTCCTTTCGATAACGCTCTTTTCAACTACAAAATGGTGTCGAATAACCTGTATCACTAAAATGACTATTGAGAAGTGTGGTGACACCATCGCTTTCCTGGAGGATCATAAAACCGGAAAAGTCTGGCCAGAGAGCATATGATCCACTCCCTAAAACCAATTGCACACCTATTTGTCTAATGCGGTACCAGGAGGCCGCGCGATTGTTCCCCCCCTTCCGATCGGGACGCCATCTCGGGATCGACGGCACCCGCCTGCATCCCAGGATCCAACCGACTGATCATCTCACTCCAAGCCAACATATCTTTGTCCGGTTGAGGCTCGGCTGCGGTTGAGACGCTCTCTGAGAGTGACATATCCGACCAAGTGTCTGGCGGTGTATCGGCTTCTAGAACCTGAGTCTAAACGTCCCAATCAGCCCACCAAACAATAAAACAAGTCAAGGATCTCATTCACTTCATGCAAGAGAGCTGCGATAATACTATGCTTGCGTGCCAAATCACGCGCATCCGATTTGTGCCTCCTGTTTATGGCCTGTTATCTTTCGGTTTTCACCCGGACGATAGAGTGGCGTACCCGTGGCAACGACAGCGCGGAACTGCTTCGAAGCACGCTCGATCCCCGTGCCGACATCGCTCGCAAACTTTTCTTCCTGGTTCATATACGCACTTTGTCTGAAAGGCAAGAAGGCCAGGATTACAATGTTGTCGGGAAGCGGGGGGGGGGCGGTAGGGAGAACAGCAGAATCATGATGACCGTGTTTGAGGCATAGCACAGCAGTGCGAAGTATAGTCCACAAATTGACCAAAGGGCAGCCGCAGGAACCGGGATGATCGTCGTTACGCATGTATCCAAGCGCCATAATGTGGCGATCAGTGAAACCATTTCAGCACCATAATATGTCACGGAAGGTTCGCCAAAGTACCAAGAGTCGAATAAAGAAGTTAATGAACCACCGCATGCAGAGATGAGGCAGAAACAAACCCTGCTTCGCCTGCAATCCACGCATGGGTACCGTCTGTTTTTAACGGAAAGAATGTCAACTGGGGGTTGCGTGAAATGAAAATTCTGAGGGAAAATGGTTGAATAAAGGCGACACCCTTCATCAGCACTTGGGCTTATGTTATTCCAACCTGAGCTCGGCCTTGTAGCCACAATCGAAGGTCATTGCAGGGCGAATAAAAGAGAAGAATGATATCAAAGAGGTTCCCGGCGGCGACCGAACATTGAATGCACTCAAGGAACGGATAAAAGCCATCAACAGGATATGTCCAACGCTGATCACCTCATGATTCCAACGAGAGAAACCAGGGAGCAAGCGATGTAAGGTCAAAGTCACTCACTTCTTGTTGAAATGCTGAAACAAAGATTCATCCGTAATATCATCTAGTTCGTCGGTGCCAGTCGGCTGTCTTGGGGCAACTTGCGATGGAGAGCCAAGCGAGGAGATGGCTCCCATTGTCTGAGAGATATTTTGGCCGAGTTATATATAATTAGCCGATGCGAATGGGACACTACCTACTAGACTTATACGGTCCTGATTTGCCATAGTGGGATCAACCCACCGAGCTGGGCTGGGCGATCTACGTTGTTTGGTCGTCTTGATCCAGTCTAGAAGATCCTTGTCCTGTGGGCGGTTAGGAACAGAGAAACTATGCCCAAAGGAAGCACTGGGCTGTGTGGTAATGCAGGAATTATGAAACTGGGGCATCTATATCAGTAGGGCGAAATAGTACATTGTAAAGAGCTTAATACTCACGCGATGCCAAAGATAGTTGATTACTCGATCCCCGCTTGCCAAATTGCGCTCCTTTCTAGTACCACGTTTCGTCATTGTGACATCCTCAAGTTTCAATAAGCTACTTACCTGGATAACTGCTTTGGTTTGGGTTCTTCGAAAACACAAGTTTTGCCCGAGTTTTGGCAACGCTGGCACACGTTCTGGTTTTCTCCAAGGAAGCATTTCATCTGGTGGTTGGCGGTAATTGTTCCAGTAATATGGCGGTGCGCGTGGGGTCGAAAGAGGGATGCCCGATTTGTGAAATGACATATTTCACAACCAGCATTAGACAAATACGCAAACGTTTCGCGAAATGAGCAGTTCAAAGAGGTTTTTAGAAATAAGCGATATGGTCAAGTGTTATAGCTTGAAAGAATGGGGTCAGAAACAGACATGCCTTGAGGCGCCTACAATTCGAGCATTTCCTACACGTAAACCGTCAGAGACAAGTACGGTTAGGACCAAAACGGAAGTTTCAAGAACACAGGACGCGGAAATTATACATGAATGAGGATGCCGCCGTTGCGCGCAGGGGCTGCCTGGGATGGGCGCTCAAGCAGTGGCTCGTCTAGCACCATGAATGAAACAAAGGGAAACTTACAAATTCCGATTTATACCCTCAGCCAGCGAGGTACCTGGATTATCTGAACCCCCACCATTTTGAGCTGTACCCTCAAACGGGCTTGCAAAGTCCATCGGCTGTTGTGGATAGGCGAGCTCGAGTGGGGGCATCGGGTTGTTTACTGAGTGAGAGTAGGACTCGACGGGATGGGTGTTTGGGTGCGGATTCTCGAGTTGCCCCGGATCCACAGCTGGAGGCATCGTTCTCCACGGGAAAGAGGGAAACACTGGGAGCTGTGCAAGATATGCATCAGCATCATCTGTCGGTGGCAGTTGCTGATAATTATCCAAGCCATATGCGGAGGCCGCGTCGGACATAATTATGAGGGAGACAGCGAATGGCAACAAGCCCAGACTCGTTTGGGTGCTTGGGACCTTGATGGTTCTCACGTGCCATCTAGGCGCTTACCATGTAGTAATTGCCAACCTTAGAAAAGCTAGAGCCTTAAACCAAGAACCTTTAGCCTCGTCGTACCTCTAGAATTTTGTCATTTCTGCGTGTGTATGCATGAAAAAACCTCAAGCGCCGCGGCGCCTGATGCTGAGACAGCGATTGTTGCCGACGTCAGTCGTCGGCCAAAAAGTCCAGCACTAGAGTGCGGGATCTTACTCCCGAGGTTCAAGGTAACAGTTAGTTACCAAAAAAGTAAGTAACCGGGGGGTTAGTTACCGGTATGTAAGTTACTGGAGCGTTATATATAATATCTATATACATTTTGTGACCTAATCCCAATCGACATCAGCCACTTTCCGAACAACCTGCTCGTTGTCCAGGTCTTTATCGCCGCCTTGAACCGTTGCCTTGCCCGGCGTCTGGGCAGTGTCAGAAATAAAATCGATCAGTGCCGTAAATTTCAAGTCGATGAACTCCAGGTGATCGTAGGACTGCGATGGCGATTCGGTTTCGGACACATCGTTGTCGATTGAGCGAACCCCAGGTTCCAACCAATCGTCACCTTGTTCGTCGTTCAAAGCCACAGGAATTGCCCCCTCGTTTTTTTTGTTCTTCCCGATTGCGTGATGTCTTTTCGAGCGAGATGTTACGGTACTTGAGCAACGGCCCTCTCTTCTTTGGCCTTTTGACATTGCCGACATACTCATCAATCTGGCAAATATCTAAGTAACACGAAACAGGGTACTACGGCAGTACGCACCAATTGGTGCCACTGTTTCACCTGAATTTGCTCGACCATTGTATTTATATCAGTTCGCGAGCGGAGCTTCGAATATAGAAAAGTCATTCTTGAACCGGTGCGCTCATCATTCATCGAGTTTGGCATAGCTGAAAAGAGCTTGGTAAATATAAACTGAATCAATAGAGGCGATTGTTAGCTGAGCACTTGGAAAAAGCGCAACACATACACCAAGTACTTTTGTATCTGGCCGTGACAAGTGGTCGCTCCAATACTCCAGTACGGTTTGCTGGCCAAGAGCCTGGTCAAACGGGTAGGTGCTACACGCATACTGAACAAGCCGGGTGTCAAGCTCGTTCTTCGCCTGCTGGGTATCCACATATTTTGAAAGTGGGTGCGTAGGTGAACTTTCTGCCAAAGTAAGCTCATTCTTGAGAAGACCCAGCGCCGATTTCCGAATACGCATCCAAGTTGTGTCCGATATATAGCTACTCGGGGACGTGTTGGCAGCGCGCAGAGGGCCACGCGAAGCGGGGAGAACAATAGAAGGGGCCAACGGGTTAGAATTTCGATAAATGCGCATTCCCCGCATACCTGAATCACATTTGAGATGACTTTGGCTACTAACAACGCGACAATGATAACTCACGAGGATCGCCAAACGATGCAAGAATATAAACGTCGTCTGGCGGAGTATTGATTGTTTGGTTGAATCGGTTGTTGATTATTTTGAGCAGTCGCGTCTTCTCTTCGTCTTCGAACGAAGATTCTTGTGCGTTCAGAACATCGTCAGCCATAGCTAATCCAGCCATCCACATGAGGTGATTGTCGGCAATTGTTGCATTCGAAGATTCAAGCCACAAAAGCGGCCGAGCAAAAGGTTCGAGAATGCTGACCATTTTCTTCAAGCCAAATAGAAACAACATTGCGGGCCGTGTAAGCTCTTTCGTGATTCGCCTCACGTCCTATTTAGATCAAACGGTCAATTTAGTTATTCTTTGTGTTCTACAGACATCAGGCTCGTACTTCAGGGGCTGCCTCCAACTCTCCCGCATTGTTCATGCGATAAAGTCCAGGCATACAAGCAATTACAGAGCCTGCACTAATATTAATCGTAGCGAATCGTGTCTTTCCAATACTTTTGAGTCCTGTCAATATACCCAAGGCTTTACAAGCCTCCTTAAGGCGGGACGTGGCGAATGTTGAATGACTGAAATGCTTGATTAGAATTTTCAGCAGCCGGATTGTCTAAAACAGATTTAATAAGAGATGAGGTCTGGAAAATGTAAGCTGCTAACTCACGTCGAAAAACATTTTGTCAGAACATATGTCTTGAATCACGAGGTTGAGCTTGTGACATGGGTCGGCCAGATTTATGATTGTCGGGTACATAGCCACAAAATCTTTGCGAGCCTTTTTCGTAGCATTGGTGTCGTCAGAAGTTACACATTTGATACGCTCTACACCTATCTCGCGTGCAACCTGCGCATATATGCTAATTAGCTGGTGCATTTAGCCTTTTGTGGAGTCTAGCTTACCTCAACAAGAAGCTTAGTCATGTACTCAGAATTATGGGAGCCGTAGTAGACGTCGCCACGCAGTAGGAAACTCTTGCGATCGGAGGTGGAAACATGGACAGTGTACACTGGCTGGCTCCCTTGAGTAAGGCCATCGAATGATATGCTGAGGTTCTGTTGTGTCTGTAAGAAGCGGCGGGCGCTCAGAACGGATTGGTGAGCCTCTGCGGGGATCAAGCTGTCGCGGAGTGTGGTGGAACTCGGGGGAGCGTAATTGGATAGACGAGGATTTATAGCATGGAAAAGCGCCTTCCAGTAGCGAGAGTCCGCAATAGACGGTGGAACACCTGCAGCACAGAGCAAACGGACAATAGCAAGGTTGATACAAGCTGAGTGGTCAAGCTTTCCTTGGTCATGGAATCGAGTAAAGAAGTTTTTTTTGCTAAATTTTTGAATTGTTCTGGCGTTTCAGCTGCAATAGTAGCAGCCGAACCAGGCGGCGGCGGGTCCTAAAAATAGATTTAATATCACATAGGGGGTGGCATATTTCATGGGTACCTCGTGATTGCCTGGTAGATTGCTACCACCTTCAAGCTGATTGTCTCCGCCTAGCCCGTGTCCTGCAGCTCGCTGAGCATAAGCAGCTTCAGCTTCAGCATATAGCTCAGGCTTCCAGTTACGCAGCCAGCGACATCGAACTGTATGGCGGAGAATTCGATCCATCTGTCACTTGGTATTAGCCAGCGCAAAGTCGCACAACGAGCTAGCGATGCATCGGAAACGGTGATTCTTATCAACGCGCGCCTTGTTTTTCACAAAACAACTGATCACTAGACGATCTGCAAGCAGATTGCGGGGTGCACCTCCTTGTAGGTTTCGTGGCGGGGCTGGTTTATTGTCAGAAAAGCGTTCATCAATGGGGTTGGGAATTGCGTCGGGCGATGGACCAGTCTTCTTGACCTTCTTTGCAGGGCGTTTACGAGAAGCTGAAGGTGGCTAAGGAGCAGCAAGAGTTGGAGAAGTTGGCCCGTCGAAGTCATCAGGTGAATGCTCAGAGTCGGAAAGAGTCTCGATTTCAGTCACGGAAATGGACGTATCACTCGTATCAGGGGCCTTGCGCTTAAGATCACCCTCACGGGCTTTCTCGGTCTGTTTGATAGCACGCTTTGGGCGCTGAAACAATGTTAGCAATGAGATGTGTATCCAGAACATCTACTCACCAGTTCACGAGCTGCAGAGACAAAATCTATAAGCCACTTCTGGAGAATAATATCCCCAGGATAACGCTTCAAGAATTTCTCCAGGAGCGGTACAATTGACTCTATACCCTTCCCGCGCTCGATAATCTTCAATCCATCTCGACGATCCCTGAATGCGCGCTCCAAAGCAGTGTTGACAGCGCCAACCACACCGCGTTCTTCAACAAGCTCGGGGTCTGGCACAAACCCCAAAAAGCGCCCATACTTGGATTGGGCAGGTTCAACTACAGGTAATGATTCGGGTAGCGTAGAGAAGAGGGCCGCTAACTCGGTGAGTAGAGCTTCCACCTCGGAAGTAGGCAAGACTCGGACGGGCTCGGCATCAGCCATCCTAACAAAAGGAGCGTTGGGAATCCAGCTCTATGGATTATAAAGACACGCACCTGCGGTTCGGTTGAGCAAAAACGGCAAGGACAGACCAGGGGTACGGATCCACTTTTATATCCGGTTGTGTAAGAGTGGCTTGAATCGTGGTTCTATGCAGTTGAATTTAAAATTTGGTTCTATATAGGAGTTACTTACCCAGACTAAGGCCCTGCATGGGTAACCCGTTCCCGGATTTCACCCGGGCGTAACCTGCACGGACATTGATGGGTCGGGCTCCGGGCATTGATGGACGGGCTGCGCTGGATGACTAAGAAGTCCGGGTGGAACCCGGGTGGGAGTCGGGCACCAGCGCTTAGGCGAATGCCAAGGCAATCCCGCCACTGGCGCGTCTGAAGTCTGCATAGAACGACTCGAGTAAAGGTGTATGCTGAATAAACAAATTAGTGGACCCGAGAAAATGCTAGAATCAGGAGAGTCATATATAAGTCTTCCACTGCGTCGATGGCCGAAGAGGAGACCACGACAGTTGAAGGCTCCATGTCGAGAAATCGAGTGAATATGTTCTTCGTTCGTGTCGAGTGTATACTTTTGTTTCGAGTATTTGTATTTTAAACTTTATATGACATCTAATGCTGGGCTCGCAAAGCGAGCGCATAAATCGGCTACGATTCAACAGCGCTCTAAAGAATTTGTTACACAAATCCCCAATCTCAGCAGCAAGAAGCGTCGAGCCCTGGTTGGGCGGATGGTCAATCGCTGTAATACGGACCTGGATTGCATTCGGAGTCGCGTATACTTTCGGCCTGCTGCGAAGCTACTGACTGGTGATCGGGACTTGTCCGTGAAAAAATATGAGCTCAGCGAGTCGCAGTGGGACTTGGTTGAACAGCTTGCTGAGGAAATCAAGGTAGGCTATCATACCTCAACAAGTAGACTTAAATACTCACAGAACTGTGATGTATGAATAGAAATTCGAGCGACTAACAAAGCTATTCTCGGAAATCGAGCTTCCATCGATTCACCGGGTTGTACCAGCACTACTCAAGCTCCAGGACAAACTTGCAGCATCCGAGCGAAACCAGTCGCTACACCCTTCTTCGAGTAGCTTCTCGACCTGCAATCGAGGTATTTAATAAGTATATGCGCTTGTTTGAAACTTCAGACATATACTGGGTCGCTCTGGGTACGTTGGCGACCTTTACTTTGCGTCGTCTTATTGCTTGTCATGTGAGAAAGTTATGTGCTCCACTTATAAGCTGGAGTGGTTCAAGCGATGCTGAAGTAATGGGAAGCCGAATTGAAACGTCAGCCCCGTTTAGCCAAATTTGTGCTCAGCATCCTCAGTGCACCGGGTATGTACATGAGTTCGTCATTTTTGATAACTCTATCTCACGCTCTTTTCTATCAGCCTCTTCCGTAGATGCCGAGCGGGCGTTCTCCGGTGGGCGGCTAACAATCAACCACCTCTAACTCTCCATGAGTGAGCGTACGTTTGGCGTCAAGATGGCAGTCGGCTCTTGGTATAATACTTCATTGCTTCCGTCTGTTGATACAGCACTATTCTATCTCACTCAAAAGATCAAATTGTAAATATCTACTCTGTAGATTATATTAGTAATAAGTGCCGGGTACCCGGAACCCACCCGCCGCCGCCCGCACCTGTGAGGTCTTTGGCAGGTGGGTCCCGGGCGGTTAGCCGAATTGGCAATACCCATCAAAAGCCTGCGGGTATTGCCCGGGTACACCCATGCAGGGCCTTATACTAGGCTGACAGAAATCAGCAGAATGCGTTACCTCTTCCTTCCGCCTTACTCACCGGATCTCAACCCTGTTGAGCTTGCTTCCTCAGCTATCAAGTCTCGTATTCGTCGAAGTGGTGATCTTGTTCGGCTGGCAATGACAGCGATGGAGGCTGATCAGGAAAACGAAACAAGCCGTTTTACGGCTCCGGTGCGATACCAGCGAGTTTTTCTATTTTCCTGAAGCTTTATATACCGAAATGTTTGCTCAAACGTAGCGATTCCAATGGTATCTCTATCGAGATGATATCTGCACTCTCTGCGGTGTAATGGCCAAATCATTGAACCCTGAAATTAATTATTTTGAAAACGAAAACGTGATCGGCACGAACTTTTGACAAGCGCAGTAATCGAACTACGACCAGCGTTCCCCATTCTAGTTGACTCTGCTGGTCTTGATTACTTTCTTTTTCGTCCCACCCGCCACACGCTTGTGTGCCTTGTTCGTCACACGCGTCTTTGTTCTTTCCAGATGGTGCCACGTCCAGCCGTTGCGATCCCACTCGCAACCTGGGCGGGCCCGGCCTCGCTCTCCCAAACCACCGCGAAAGCCATCTCGGATTGAGCCAGGTTGTGTACGCACATCATTATATTGATCATATTTTCCCTCTATTCTCGCGCGACAACGCCAGCGAACGACCAGGTCGAGTTGAACTTGTATGCGTGAGTCTTGTAAGATCTGCTCGGGTATCTGACTGTGAGCTTCATACAGACTGGGGCGCCCAGGAACGGATGACTGAGACAAGCCCTTAGACCCGTCATTTTTTGATGCGACAATTGTGAGGGGGGGAAAGACCTTGGTAAGCAAGGTGACGAAACACACATCTCTCTTGTAAATCCCGCTTGACTCATGTCAGACCTGACCTGAGTTAAAATCGGTCAAAGCCAACTGGCACGTCCAATGGTCAAGGCCATTGTACCCTTATGAACCCATGATATCAATCCCGTACAGTCAGCCAGGTGTGCATAGCGTTTCCTTCGTGAGATTTGTCGCACTTTTTTTTTTTCTATAATTCTCTCCCACAAGAAAATTTTCCGAATGTAAAAAAAAGACTCTATTTATGCATGTGCTACATGCATATCCACAAGGGATTCATCAGGCGTAACTTGACCCTGATGTCGACATATTTCGAGCTGACACAACTTCTCTGCAACCCATTCGGGCACCTTACGCATCGAGAGTCTCTGAATTTGCCCATTTTGAGTTTATTAGGTTCAAATTAAAATTATGCTGCAAAGTTGTCTTACCTATCCAATCCACAATTTTTTCCGTATATCTCGCGTTAAAATGAGGCAATTGGAAGTTGCCAGACCAGCTCGGACCTTGGGAGGCGAAGGATGCAACTATTGCATGCTGGCTTTGCTCCGCGCCAGTTTCGCCCACGCCTGGGAAAGGTGCCTCATCGCTCATGCTGGCCGTCCAATATGCATATATGGCCTTTTGTCGTATGTTTTCGTCTATTTCTTGGTGCCTAGTACGCTGTTTGCATGTAGAGAAAACATCAGCTGGGGCCGAAATCTGAGAAATAGCGCTGGGAGTCCTTGAAAAAGCAGTCCCAAAAGATCTAGATGACATTGGCTTGGCGATCGTTGTTCCGCTCTGGCACTGCCTCGCAATCAAGGACTTCAAGAAACGTGAATGTAACCAAGGAGTATGCTGATTGTCGATCGCGACTGCATCCGACGCCAAGACATCGGCCAAGCGAGTCACAATCTGAATGATGCGACTGAAGCGAGAAGGCTCGACCAACGATGCACACTGTGGTTTTAAAGCCTGGGGCAGTCGTTAGCATCGGTGGGAGCTATCGTCTGGGAACAAACCTTAAGCAAGAATGTAGCTGAGAAGCTGATACAAGAGAACGTTACGTCGAGTGCGTACACTTGTAGCTAAATGAGACATTGGACGAACCGTATAAACCAGAAGACTTACTGAGTCGCCCACTTGGGGCGAGTACGTCTATCGCGATTCTCATCACTTCTGATGCTGCAACATAGCACTGGGCGGGATTTGTTTCGGATCGAGGTTACCGTCAGGCTAATCTCACCTTATCAAGGATCATTTTGCGATGATTGTAGTTGTGCTGAAGCGAGTGCTGATACTCGAATAAAAAAACTATCTGCAAGATACAAATGAGCGATCCCCTAACTTCGGTGAAAGTGATGAGCGTACAAGGCGTGCGAAGTTTGAGAAGCTGTTTTAGCACTATCAGCGATCCACTACGTGCGCCTGATATAAGTCAGGCTTACAACGGGAGTAAATTGCACCGGTATTCACAAGAATCATCTGTTCTTGAGTTAGAACGATGCATCAAATATCTTGACGAGGTATTTACCATTATGATCAGATTCTGATTCGAAACGTTCATATATCTCCAGCTCGAACTCGTCGAGCTCGTTTGAGACTTTCGCAATGCTGGTTTTATCCTGATCATACAAATTAACTTCGTGTTAGATTAGAAGCATTAAAACAAGTCCCTACCTCGTTCTGTGTCCCCTCTGTCCTCGAACTTGCACTTCTGTGATAGAAAAATCTTGCAAGGATCCGCATAAGGCGTGTATACGCGACCTCATGGATATCGTGTGAAGAACTAGTGACGGTAGTAAATCTTGCGTTTGACTGAAAGTAGAAAGTACCTTACTTGTATTTGCTATGTTTGTACCAAACCTGCGAACTACGCACAACGTCGTCCTCTTGGATTGACCCACATCTTCCAAACCCGATAGAACCCGATTGCTTTCTTTTCCCAGATGATCAGTATTCCAATCCATCAATTACTTTGCCACTCAACTCACATATTGAAGCAAACCAGCCAGGTCCTAGCTCGGTTCAGCATCTCCCACTCAGTGTTCTCACTAGTCAAATTCAACGAATGCCGTGGTGCGTTTAGATTCAAGTCCAAGGCCATCCTAAATACGCAAATAAGCCCTTTGTTCTAGATTACCTACGAACACTAGAGCACCTGATTGCCGTTTTCAGGTGAAAATTGGCACGATCCTTTGCCACCCCGCGAACAGGGACTGGGAACACGGCCATGATTAAAAAAGCCTGAGGGAGATCGTGCGCCGGAGGGACGGAGTCGCACGAGCAGTACTGAGACCGGGAAAGCCCGGCGCTTAACGCGCTGATCACGTGCGAGGCCATCGCGTCCGAGCACGTATTACTTACCACGACGAGCAGGTCGGGCTCGCGTGTCGGCGCGTCCTTTTTTCGTACCCACCCTCGTTTTCTTTCTTCAACTAGACATCCTTTCGATATATACACACAATAATCCCATCCCAACGGGATTCTGGGCACGATGTTCGACCTAGCGGCATGCTGCATTCCCTGCCAACGACGCGCCCCGGAGTTGCGAAGTCGCCGACCAAAATGCAACCTCGCCCGCCCGCACTGCTCCTGGTGCACGAACAACAACGTCCCCGACTGCCATTACGCGGACGATCCCCCCCCAACGCCGCCGCCTCCGCCACCCCCAGGACGCGGCCACTCAGCACCAAGGTCTCCTGCACGCGACCCGCCCTCGCCTCGATCACCACCGCGAACGCCACGACTACCACCCGCCCCGCCCCTTCCACACCATCACCCGCTACCGGCAGGCATCCACAGCCCGCGAGCGCATCGCATCGACCCCGTCGAACCCCGGATGGTCAGAGCCGACGCCTACCCAATGCCATGGCATCACGGAGAGGGCCCGCCCCAACAGTACCAGCAATATCGGGACCCCCCAGCCCCCCTAGCCCCAGCCTTCGACCATCGAGCACAACACGGATACGGCCACAGGAATGTGAACTCGAACCGCGCCACACCTATGCAGGATCCGTTCCGCGGAAGAAACGACCGCGAGTGGGATCGCCACACGCGGGCCCAACGCTTCGAACGTAGCCAATCACCACCTCGCCACCACGCCGACCGAGACCGCGAAATAAGAGGCCGATCCCCCCCGCGCGGATACGACCGTTACCAGCACCCCCCTCCCGACCCGCCATCACCTCGGTTCGACCACTATGCGCAGCCCTGCGACAGACACGAACGCGCACCGCTGGACCCCAGGTATTTCGACGCCGCGCGGCCAGACCAGTACCCACATCATCGGAACCACCGGGACTGGTCCCCGCGAAGAAGATCCCCAGGGAGGCACCGTTCGAGAGACCGCTCGCCAGCCCGCCATGGCCACAGCGACAGGGATAGACGCGAATACGACCCCCCGCGGGGCTCTCGACCAAGGTACGACAATCACCGCGACCGGAACCGAGAGTACGACAGGTCCCGCGAGCGCGATAGAAGAGACCATGACAGGGACGGGTCAAAGCGCAGGCGTCGCAGCCCAAGTGTCGATAGCTCAGGTAAGTGCATAGCCATCTACACATCCTATTCACACCCCACACTGTGGGCGTTCACTTCTTCCCATTCGCACTATTCACAAAACACATGCCTTCGGGCTTCATGCCTCCGGGCCTAATGCCTACGGGCTCCATTCCTATGCCTATCGGGTCTATTATACCAATGCCGTCAGGCTCCATGCCCACGGGCCTAATGCCTTCGGGCTTCATATCCATTCGAAACACCGCGCGACACCACCATCTCACATCGACCGATCAGACTCCCAATCCAGCGACGATCTCTATTCCACCATTCACACCAGAGCCGGACGGATGAGACTGTCACACCCGCACCAACACTATGCCTAACTCCCGTGCCCTCCACCATCTGTTCAGCCTGTTCCCCTGTTACCCTTTCCATACCTTTCCTTCTACGCTCTATGTCCTAATATCAAATTTCTACAATAATATATTTGCTACGCGCCCGAACCAACGCTCACATGCACCGAACACATCAGATTGCGAAGATTTTTACACGAAGAAGAGAGGCCACCTCCACCACCCCGAAATGGTCATTGGGCGCGTTGTAGACGGTTCGCGCACGATCTTCCCACCGGCAATAACCGAGGTAATGGAGAAGGGGTATACCACGTATATTCCACTTGTCTTGCTGCACATCGACTTCCTGCAATCGCCAGAGGCATCCCGATATGCCAGGATAGCCCTCGGTCTTGCCTCAGGTGCCAAGTCAGTTGACCAACTGCCGGATGCCGGTCCTGGTGGAGCCCGTTTCAAACAGGAACAGCAGATGAACTTCGAAGAATGGTTAGACGCATGGGACAACCTCATTTTCCTGATCCGAAAGTACCTGCCGAGGAGGACTTACAAGCGATGGTTAAGACATTGGCGCTTCGTATATACCCACCCCGACCGTCACAAGCACTGGCCCCAAGTTTTACTCTACTGCATTCGCGTGCGTGAAGCTGCCACACAGGAGAGCATCGACCCAGGGACATTCCAGGACCTGATCTACAGCAAAATTGAGAAGGAGGAGCTCTACCGGATTGCACACGGAGAATCATCTGGCCAATACAAAAGCTCCCTCATTGTCCATCCCAAACAACCGAGTTCATCATCGACACAACGTGGCCAATCCTTTCGTGACTCCGATGCAGCCTCCAGTAAAAACCCAAGACATTTGGAAAACCGACGGAATACAGAGGTCGGTGCTGGAAATGTGGCCACATTGGCCACAAGGTCAAGGACTGCTGGGCCAGCAAGCAAGCCAACGGAAAACCAATCATCCCACAACCCTTCGGTAAACATTGGAGGATTGACGGAGAAGGTTTCTGTTACTCCTTCAACCTCCCTGGCGGATGCTCCAACCCCAAACCATGCAAATTCAGCTCCCACCTATGCTCCCTATGCCGATCAACCGAGCACGGAGCACAGACATGCTCTGCCTGATCCCCGTCGGGTATCTACGTTGCTCATCCCCGAAGCATGGGAATCCGAGATACGCGACCTCGGACTCCAGGATGATTTTGGCGACGTTCCAGTTGGTCTTCGCGAAGGGTTCCGGATTGGAGCCAAACACCCCGTATACTCTACTTGCATACCACCTAATCACAGCTCTGCAACCAAACGTCCGGACGTTATAGAAAAACACGTTCAGACAGAATTAGCCGCTGGCCGCTACATTGGTCCTTTCTCGCAACTTAATTTAGAGCATCTTATTGGTCCATTCCAGACAGCCCCGCTAGGTCTTGTTGAGAAATCTTCAGCACCAGGCTCCTTCCGTATTATACAAGATTTTTCTTTCAATCCTGATCCAAAGACACCATCCTCCCTAAACTCTCAAATAAACACAGATGACTTCCCATGCGTATGGGGCTTCTTCGAGGAGGTCTACCAAATCATTGCCGAGGCTCCGGAGGGAACCATGGGAGCAACCTTTGATGTCGATTCCGCTTACCGCCAAATCCCTGTGCACCCAGACGACCAACCACACATTGTTTTTATGTGGGAGGACAAATTTTACATCGACACCCGGGTGCCTTTCGGTGCAGCCAGCTCGAATGGTTTGTTTGCGCGCTGTGGCGATTTAATCATGATATTGTATACCAGGAGAGGCTTTGGCATCGTTGTAAAATGGGTAGATGACTTCTTATTCATACAATTCCCATCGCACGTCCCAATTCCCCCATTTTTCCCGGCTCGTTTCTCAGAACAGGCGGTTTACAACTACGGGCGAAGATTAGGCTGGCAGTGGAAGCCTTCAAAGACACACCCATTCGCTCCCATATTCCGCTACCTTGGTCTAGAATGGAATATCCCAACCCGTTTGGTGCGGATCCCCTGTGAAAAGCGGACAAGATACTTAAAGAGGACCCAGGACTGGATTGACTCTACCCAAGTCACCCTTAAAGATACGGAGATCCTTGTTGGCTCACTTGTACACTGTACCCAAGTCATACCCGATGGAAGACCACATCTGTCAGGCCTTATTCGTTTCCTCACGGCTTTCAACGCACATGGACGCCACAAACTATCTACACGACCACCCAGCCAAGCAGCCAAGGCCGACGCCAAGTGGTGGCTAGATCGCCTAGCAGCCCCCCACGAGGGTTTGGCGATTACATGCCCCCCTCCACCTTTACCCCTCCGCATCCACACTGACGCGTCTACGTCGTTTGGCCTAGGCGCAGTTATTGGCCAAGAGTTTGCATCTTGGAAGCTCACGCCAAGCACTTGGAGGTCGGACAGCCGGGATATAGGATGGGCCGAGGCTATAGCAGTCGAAATGGCGCTACTATGGATCATCAGGCGGGGGATTCGCAACTCAACCGTGCAGATCCACTGTGACAACCAAGGGGTTGTGCTCGGTTGGAAGGCCGGCCGATCACGCAACAAGCAACAGAACATGGTCTTCATCCGGATGGCTGCTGCGGCCATGTCGGCAGGCATTCGCCTCAAGCTAGTTTACATCCCAACAAAGGAGAACCTCGCGGACGCACCCTCTCGTAATGTTTGGCCGGCCGGTCTCACCCGCGCCTTGGACATTCCCCCCATACCTGACTACCTTTCCCACCTGATTTGCTAAGATTCATGTACATTCATTCAATTACATTTTGCTTGTTTGTCCTCCCAGCTAGTATCGCCTTTTTATATATATACACAATATGCACGATTAACCATAAGCAAGCACGCGCTCATGTGCATCACGTGACTGCGTCACCCTCCGCACCTACCCACCAACACGGCACATGCCTCCCATAAGACGCGCCCCATACTTCTCGCACGGCAGACATCATCCTCGGCGGACAGACAGCAATTGCCACTCGAGCTCGCACCCCAAGTCGGCCCAACACGGCCTAAGTCTCGGTCCATTCCACCACCACCCAGGCTGGGGCCCCCCTGCCCCGGCAGCTTGGCCAACCCCATCCCACGACAGATTTGGCCATGCCAAACGGATTCAAGAGGTCCTACACAGTAGTCGAGCCAAAAGGACAACGGACAACTACAACTCAGCCGTCCGATCATTCACGGATTTTTGCCACTCCCACGATTACGTAGCACGGCCAGCATCCGAGTTTGCGCTGTGCGCGTACATTGCTCAACTAGCATCGACAATGGCCGCCTCGTCAATTGCCAATCAGCTATCAGGCATCAAGGCGTGGCACGATTCAGTAAACGCACCTTGGAATGACAGCCCGAGGCTCTACAAGCTCATCCAAGGCGCCAAGAACCTGGCTCCACCAGGCTCCTCAACCCCCGAGAGGAAGCCCGTCACCGTATACATGCTCGAAGTACTGGACTGGACTCTTGACCACTCGAACGACGAGGACTGCGCCATCCTAGCAGTAGCGCTTATCGCGTTCTGGTGTCAATGCCGACTAGGCGAGCTCCTGGGATCTTCCTCGCGCCATTTTGATCCTCGGGTTCTCCCCTCAAGGAGCGCGGTAGGCCCCCAGATATCGACTGAAGGTTCTAGACCACTTCACCTTCCCCGGACCAAGACGCACCAGGTAAAAGGGGAATCGGTCGTCATCACAACCCAATCCTGCCGGGTCGACCCCATCCGAGCGATAAACCGACACCTGAGTCATAGCCAACATCTCCCTCCTACCTGCCACCTCTTCGCCTACCGCCACCCGAATACATCTGGATTCAAAATCCTCACTGCCGAGCGATTCCTATCCCGATGCAACAAGATATGGTCTGCACACGGCTTCAGTAGGATAACCGGCCACTGTTTTCGCATCGGAGGTACAACCGGCTTCCTGAAGGCCGGCGTACCACCCGAGGTGGTCAAGTCCATGGGCCGGTGGGGATCCGACGCTTTCTACAAGTACTGGCGCGACCCTCTGGATATTGCAGTTCGACACGCCGAACAGGTACACATTCCGGCACCGTTTATATCACGCACTGTCGCCACGGCCACGGGTCGTCATCGTTGGCCTGAAATACCGCCTCCTCCCGTTCGGGGGGCTAGCCACACCTTGTGAGGCTAGCGTGTCCGTTTCTCTCCAGCCCGCTCGCGCTCCTGGGCGCCTTCCATGCAGCCGCCCTCCTTCGGCCAGGGCGAGTCACACTCGCGGTCTGGGCTCCGGTCACACCCGCGCGCCTTCGGCGCGCCGGGCGTCCCCCACCCCTACCGGGAGAGCTATTTACGGCGGTTACAGAGACCGCCTTTGCCATATCACAAATGTACTTCACGTCGTTCTAATATATATAACCAGTAATTATGTTTCATATATCAAGCGCAAGCTCCGGCCCCGGTCTCAGTGGGAGATCGTGCGCCGGAGGGACGGAGTCGCACGAGCAGTACTGAGACCGGGAAAGCCCGGCGCTTAACGCGCTGATCACGTGCGAGGCCATCGCGTCCGAGCACGTATTACTTACCACGACGAGCAGGTCGGGCTCGCGTGTCGGCGCGTCCTTTTTTCGTCCCACCCACCATTCCCCTTTCGCATTTCTCTCGTCGCTGTCGTAGCCAGCTCTCACCCACCCAGCCCTGCGAGTCACACTCGCGGTCTGGGCTCCGGTCACACCCGCGCGCCTTCGGCGCGCCGGGCGTCCCCCACCCCTACCGGGAGAGCTATTTACGGCGGTTACAGAGACCGCCTTTGCCATATCACAAATGTACTTCACGTCGTTCTAATATATATAACCAGTAATTATGTTTCATATATCAAGCGCAAGCTCCGGCCCCGGTCTCAGTACGACTTCGACACTCTTCAGACCGTCAGAAAGGATTGCGGTAGCCAAGCTTTCAGCTAAATTCATGATATCCATGCATATTGCACGTCTGTTCTGGTGATATCGTGAGGCAACAGCGCAAACTAAGTGGGGAAGGCAAAGCAATCGTCAATAAAATGCAGCAATCTCAAGGGCAAACCTACTCGCTGTGAACAAGAACGAACACCGCCCGAGGACGAACGTAGGTGTATGCACTTTTGGATCTAGCATTGCTGACCACGTCTGGCATATGATTTGAGCTTTTACTCTGTATAAGCACTGCACGCTTACATTCAATTTATCGAAAAATCTACACGCGAGTGAGCGGACTCCCTGCGTAGTGGAAGACGGGCTCACAATTGAAATAAGACTTCAACATCAGCGGATGCAATAATTCCACGGGTCAAAATCTCGGGCGGTGGCATCTCTTTTGTAGGGGTCTTGCTCAAATGATGTGCCATAACTAGCTGGGCTCTGAAATCTGTTGCCTTCCTTACACCTACCGGTTGGTTTCCCCCCTCAGTCACGCATGTCGTTCCAGCGCAGTTTTGGGGCGGGTTTAATTCCCCATAAGCTTTATGTTTGACGAATGATCCAGTGGGCAAGTTGGATAAGGAGAAACGATTCGATTGATCGCACTGTTCTGCGCTGGTTTGGCACCAATTAATCGATATTTCCAGGTCCCCTGGTTCAGACAAGCTCGGGGCCGCCTACCATTTTCTCGCTGTTAGTATGATGAATTAAGATGACATAAGAGTGCTTACGAAGGAAACTGATGTTGCGTTGTTTTCAGAGTTATTGTTGTTTTCACCTGGCTGTGCAAGGAGTGGATGAGGGGGATCAAACTTCCTCTGAATCTCTGGGTGATCAACGTTCTGAGTAGACGAATTCCAGCTCCTTTTAATCAAATCAATCCACGGGAGCACGCTCCTATCGGGCGATCGGTTGATGCTTTGTGTGAGCCGGGCGGCGGGCCTGTTTGATGGATGGCGAACCAAATTCAGTGTCGCTGGATTCTCAACCTGCATTTTACTCAGCTTTGGTTGATACCCATGATAAAGATGAAATACACTCACTTGACGCACAATTGAATCAATCGAGGAATTATTGTTCGCTACTCTCTGGACAAAGGCTTCCCTACTTTTGACCTCGCGGCAGCACTCGTCGTAGCTTGAGTTATACTCACTTGGTGCTCTGTCTCAATTCGCGCCCTTCAACAATACAGACCTTGTGTAAGTTTTGGCAACGGTTGCATGTAATTTGACCGGCTTGGGAGACGCATTTCATCTGCAGTTACGGTAGTAGAAGTATGAATAAAATTTGAGGCATAAAGTATGGGGTCAAATGTCGCCACCGAGAAGAACATGGGCATATTACGTATTAGATAGGGTGATAGACTGGACAGAAGACGGGGAGGGCGAACCTTGAGACGTCTACAGTTCGTGCAGGCTGCTGATTTGGATCATCAATGCAGAAAAACGTTAGAAAAATCCAGATCAGGTAGAATTTCGCAACCCCCATATTCTCAGTTCCATCCTCCTCAAAATAGCTCGATGTATGCAAAACAACGACCGCCTGATTCAGATGAGCTATGTTACTCACCGTCTGTGTGAGGCACCCTTGGTCATTATATAATTGGAGCCCCTCTTATCTCTCGCCCCTTTTTCTTCAACTGAATTTTGTGGATGTTTTTGGTCGATAAGAGATGCATAAGGCGTTAAGGGCACATGACATTGGTTCTGCACGTGCCCATTGTCAGGATGACTATCGACATCTTCTCGAACAAAACTGCCGATCTCTTGGCATTCTATGAACTCGTTAAAAATCTCCTCTTGCGTTCCGTTAGTACCTCCTCGATGCGGTGTATGGAAGGTTGGAGCGAACGAGGAGATGTTATTGGCCGCATCGAACGCTTTGTCCTGTCTGTTATGGCCGGATCCGGTTTGCCTCACCCCATCTTCGTATTCGGGAATCCTGAATATGCGGGAATGGACATCTGAGTGACACGCGAGCTGATGAGGGTGTCCATGTTCAACTTCACGGTGGGAGCTTTGTGTATTCACGGACCAATCTCGGAAAGGATTTGAATAGTCGGAGGCACCTGGGTGTCTTCGGACTAAGCTATCCTGCGGTGTCAGCGCATGTGCTTGAGTGTAAGGGTGAGATAAGAAGAAGCATATGGATACGACGAACCGGAGCCAAATCTGATGGGCACAGAGAGGCGTGTTGTTTTTGCTGAAATGTCCCGTTGCTATCCCAAGTCACCGAGTTGTACGATACTTGTTGGTCATTGGCCGCCCTTGCTTGGCCTTGTAACCGGTTCCTGGGAAGTTGTTCAAGCCTCGAATGTATATTGTGCTGTATAGCCAAGGGCTTAGGTATCTCAGAGTGCTGTTTCCCGCTACCGAGATCCGCCGTGCCTAAGTCTCGGTCCAGTGGGAACTCCGCTCTGATGGTTGGGACTAGGGCTAGACCGTCCAATGGTTTATTCGAAACCGCTGTCAAAAACAAGTGCGGGACGTCTTCTCCTGAGTGTTGTTGGCCGATAGTTGAGTAGTAGATGGGGGTGGGATCGGCCATTTGGGCCTCGTGCTTGTCTGGTTCAAGGGCGGGCCGTTGTGCTGCAGTGAGGATAATTCGAGTCGGCACTTGAGGGCTCAACATTTGAAGCGTTCACAAGGCTGGTGAGGGATCCTAGGATTAGGGCAGTGTCAAGAGTTTGTTCTAGACCCATACCAAGATCAAGCCGCATTTGGCACGTAACCCTTCGCTCTTGATCTGGGGGAAGCACGAGATCGCGGTGGGCGCTACAGATGGGCGGTAGAAGTACTTGTGGTTGAGTGTTGCCGATCTACAGCAGGGGTGAGTGGCCTGTCTGAGTAATGCGGACATGAGTTTCAAGTCATCATCGCCAGCGATCCATACAACGATTTGGCACCAGGTACTAAATTAACAGGGGAGGCCGAATTCCACGACCTTGGAATTTCGGCGTGTAATGGTGATCGATGCAGGCACGTCGCATACATGAAGGTACATACCGTTCTTGGCGATGTCATTGTGTTGGATAGCGGAGCTATCAAAGCGGGGGCGGCTGTGGGAGATCGCCATGCTCAGGAGTACACGCCCATGTTCACCTTCTGATTTTTCCGGGATCTTTCTCATTGGTGCATCGTGCTTCTCGTGTTCTTGGATAAAGGTTAGTCGTGCACTGGAGCCGGCGGAGGAGCACGAAGTGTACTGACACAGGAAATACACGACGCTTTATATCAGCGCCATCACCACCGGTCCTTACAACATAATCGCTTCTGGGCCCGCGCTTTCCTTCTGACTGCTTCGATAGACAATCTCGCGTGTCACTTATCGTACATTTTTGTCTCACCCACCATTCCTCGAACTGTCGAGTCCGCATGGGCGAGGACCCACGTCTTACGGTCTTGGCCCCGCCTCGACTCGGCGAGCCTTGCCCGCTGCTCGAGATGGCCGGTCACGCCGGCGCGCCTTCCCTGCCCTTACCGATACATCATACAGAACGCCGTTTGTACTCATGTATGCGCTCCTCAAATATATATCTTAAACACCGTTTATGGCTCATATTTAAAACGCGTGAGAGCGCCGGCCCCAGAGTCGGTGGACTGGCTGACCAGTGATGTTATAAGATATATAGTGCTTGATGATATAAAGTCAACGTCAATAAACGGAATGTGCCAATATTGAATTCCGCACTTCGTCAAAGTTGAGCGGCTCTCAGTCAATTCCTAATGATCTCCCACTTAGCAGCCAGTCCTCAAGCAGTATTTCTGTGGTAGTCTGCCGCGGTACTACGCTTCGACCTCTAGTTATGAGTGGTTGGGTTGTTATGAGTTGGTGCGGACTTCATACTTCAATCACAAAACAAAAACGACCATCGAGTCGCATCCTGAGCTTTCAAATAGCGATTCCATCGCAAGCTCTCTATTGAATACAAAGCCCTTCAACGATCTAATTTCTGTACAATGAGCTCAAATACGAAGGGCTGCTAGCACGTACAGAGTCAAAACAAGTGTTTGACTTGCTCTTCCGAACCTATCCTACATCAATTCGCCAAGTTCAGCAGGAAAGACTGAACTGTACAATGACTCCCACGTTCCGATGGAGTTGGCTTACAGGAATCAACAACCACGGTCTATATCCTCGGGTGTAACCGACCTGTCACCTCGATCCAAGCCAGCATCTCCTCGTCTGGCGGAGGTTCAGGTGCATTGGACGCGGTCCCCGAGATCGACATATCCGGCAATGCCTCTACCGATGTCTCGGCTTCTAGAGTCTGAATCTAAAGGACCCAATCAGTCTACCAACAACAACAAGAAACAGGAGCTTCACTCACTTCATGTAAAAGATCTGCAATAACACCATCCTTGCGTACCGACTCGCTCGCATTCAGCCCGTGCCTACTGTTTAACCCACGCTTGCATTCGGTTTCTGTCTTCGGAAGATATAATTACATACCTAGAGCTACCGCAGCGAGGCCTCCAAGGGATACATATTCGATTCTCACGCCGACAACGCTCGCAAACAGCTTCACCTGCTACGTAAACGCACCTTCCCTGAACGTGAGGAAGAGAAGGATACGTATGTCATGGAGCACCGGGTGCGGTGAATTAGGCATGGGAGGCGGAGGAATATTCGAGTGTGGTAATTTGAGTGGCGCGTAGCAGCGCGATTATTTTTTTTTTTCAGAAATTGCCGCAAAAGCATCCACCGAGGCCAGGACCATATCCGTTACGCATGTGGGCATACCCAAACCCATGACATTTGAGGAAAGCATTTCGGTATCACATCGAAGGTCCACCGAAGCGCCGAGTATAGAAAAAGAAATCAATCAATCATTGCATGCGGTGATAGCAAGAGAAGCGGGCGAACATATAATCTTCTACAATTGCTGCATCCTCTTTGTCTGTGCTCATCGCAAAGTATATCAGCTAGGGGCTACAAACAACAGAACATTCTGAGATGAAACAGTCAAAATGCGTAGGTTTCTTTACCGCCATTTGCATTTTAGGTTACCCCAACCTTAGCCGGGCCTCGTCATCCAGAACGAAAGCCCCCCACAGTGTGAAGGAAAGAGGAAAACTGAGAATGACAGTCATGAGAGCTACCGACGATTGTCAAATAATACACGGATTGCTTGGAACCATCAATAGACAAGCTACGAAGCAGGCAAAAGATGTTCGTAGGATATTTCCCGGGTGTCTTAATCCTTCGACGTCCAACGAGAGAGACAAATCCAAAAACATGGTAAAACACCAAGGTCACTTACACCCTAGCGATACCTTGAGACAAGGGCCACTCGGGACTGATTGGTTTATCGGAACTGGTCGCGTACCCCGAAATGTTTTTCAAAGAATAAGGAGCTAGACGGCCGGCCGCATAACTTGGTGTTGTGGACCGAGTTGGGCTCGGCGATTTACCTTGCCTGGATAAATCGATCCAGTGTAGGATATCATCATAATGTGAACATATGGGAACACATCGGACATTTTGCCCAGAGTCAACATCGGTCTGCGCGGTAATCGAGAGGTTATAAAACTAGAAATTACCGATATCAAAAATAGAGCGAAGTAATCAATACATGAGAGCGAATTTAGCACTCACACGATGCCAAAGGTAGTCGATAACTCGATCCTGGCTCGCCATCTCGCGAGTCGCTGGCTTCCGTTTTCTACTATATTTCTATCGTTACAACATCCACAAGTTTTGATCAGCGACTGACCTGGATGGCTCGTTTGGCTTCAGCCCAACAACACAAGTGTTCCCTGTGTCCCGGCAGCGCTGGCACACGTCTTGGTTTTCTCCAAATACGCATTTCATCTGTTGGTTGATGGTAATTGTTGCCAGAGGTTTACGGCGTACGTGGGTATGGGCCGAGGATAGCCGGTGATAGGCATGTGGTGGTTTCATAAATGAGTATCGCCCATGCCGGCCGGTTGAAGGTATCCACCATATTTCAACCCAAATGAGGCCCGATTGGCATCCATAGAAATCGTAAAGGACAACGTATCACGTTGTTATAAGGAGGTACTACGGGGAACGCCAGAATCCGAAGCAGCAGATGCCAATTATGCAGCATAACCGAGAGGAGTTTTGGAAACAAGGGATATGGTCATGTTTTATATTACAAAGGAGCGGTACCGAGGAATAGACTAACCTTGAAACGCCTACAGTGCGTGCAAGGACTGTACACGAACGGGTGAAAATAAGGGCGATTAGGACCAGAAGGTATAGCAAGTTTCGAGAAGAAATAATTGAAATAAACCATGAAAAACAGCAGTCCTGTTGCGAGCTACTAGAGCTCGCACGGGATCGATCCGAAATGGCGACTCGCCCGACCCTCAAACTCGATAGGCGGCCACATGAACACAACAAACTAGCACTCACGGTTGCCAAATTATACGCCAAGGCTGCCGGGTATTGGAGCCAACCTCCGAGCTCTCGCCGTTTTTGGTCACATCGTGTGAGAGGCTTGGAAGACTCGTTTGCTGCTGTTGAAAGGCTGGTTCAAGCGACGTCCGGTTGTTTACTAGCGCGGCATGGGGCGCGATGGAACGGCTGTATGGATTTGGGGGTCCAGCTACACTTGGTTCGGAAGGTGGGAGCAGCGTGTTTCCTGGGGTTTTGCAGGGGGCTAGTGGGGGTTGCTGATTGTCATCCAATGGATATGTTGAGGCAGTATTGAACATAGTCTACTGTTGATAATGAGGTGACGGACAATGGCGAGCGATCTCAGAGGGAACCTGAGGCACAGCTGCTTAGAAATATAAAACGTCGACGATTCAGGTTCGACGACGCTCGGGCGTTTGGTTCCTTGATGATTTCTACGTGCCAACCACTTCTCCGAGCGCTGGGCGCTTAGCATGCTTGGTGGGATCAAACCCGGTGGATGTACAAACTCAGAGTGTACTGATAAATAAAGCCTGTGATACGTCCCTTCGTCATTTTGGGGATCATAATCGGGCTAATTGGAGCTATATAATGAAACAGTTCGATCATAATCTCAAAGTAATGCTGCTGATGAAATTTCGACGGCGGGTACACAAAATGCTGAGCCAAACGAGGCGCAGACTAGCACCACTAACTAGAGTTTCGACATCAATGTCTTTTAATCTGTTTCTTCCTATTGCTGATACGTCAGCCAAGTGCCATTCCCAATTCAAATGACCAAACCAATATCCGTCATCCGCGCCTCGGATCGGTTCATGTATGCGTCACTTCTTACTCGAACCATGCCTCTTGGGATTTAAAGAAAACGTGGGCCACTTCTCGATTTCCACCAGTCTCGGGGAAGTTCGCACAACCGGTTCTTACAGCGAATGGGCAGCTCGGTACTGCGATCAAAACACACAGTATTCCCTCCCGATGTCATCCCATTTAACCTGCCGGCTGAATATATTTGGATTTAATACATGCCACACTAAAGGGGGAAAGTCGTAACACGTTGTGTTGGGCTGGGTGCATGTATCTGTTCTAATGGCCCTAACCGGCATGACTCCTATGTATTGTTATGCCAAGATCTGTATACTAGAGACTGTAATAACCTGAGATGACGATATCGCATCAGCGACGCTCTGAGAGATTGCAAGACTGAAAGGCTTGCCAAATCGGGGTGTTGTAAATAGCCATTAGTAGATCTACTTATTCAGCTGTGTCCGGGATGTAGACCAAACCGCAGAGGTCCCGCCATCGTCCAACTGGTATCCCGTCTTGGAACATGTTTTTTCATCCCAATCGAGTGGATGAATTGAACCAACCACCTCAATCCAGGCTAGCATATCCTCGTCGGGCTGAAACTGCAGTCCGCTACAGCTCTCTTCTGAGATGGGATCGTTGGGTAGAGCACTATCTGAGCAGTTTACTCCGAGTAGCCCGATCTGCAGGTCCTGATCAGCTTAAGCAAATAATCAAACACATTCAAAATACCACAAACCTTGCCTAAAAGAGCCTGGATAACTCGGTCCTTGAGCGTCAATTGAGCCGCAAGTATCTCGCGCTTGCTGCTAGTTTCTTGCTTAGTTCTAGTCTTTCTCTTTGATTGAAAAGCAAAGTCCCACGAACCTAAGGGCTCTTCCGCGGCGACGACTTTGAAAATAGCACGGCCTGGTTAAGTTCTGACAGCGCTCACATACAGTTTGGTCTGTTCCAAATGTACACTTGACCTGGATGTCAGAAAAAGGGGATAAGTATATTGTTAGGAAAATGCAGCACTGTGAATACGGCAGGGTAGACGTAGGAAATGGTGCGGGCGGTATGAAATTCTTGTCCCACTATCACCACGGGAACATCCGCAAGTGTAGCCATGATTAACGCCAACAAAGCTGAGCGGATGATACCTACAACGCCGGTTGACGCCACAGTGCTCCGATCGTATCAAAAAAATACCAAGTATAAAGAAAATACATCGGCACCGCAAGCGTATAAGAGAGCGTACACACACCTTGAGCCGCTTGCAGCCGGTGCATGCCCCAAGTCTGTGCCATTAGTGACAAATAAATAAGTCAGCCATACTTATTCCGGATAAGCCATCAAGCCGAAACCGATATGTAGGAACAGCGAAACATTGTTCTTCATGAATCAAGGACGTTGCCGCTACAATCCCCACATGTCTAGCAGCGGAGGATCATGCGCCTCGGAGGAAGGAGAGCCCAAAAACAACAGCCGCGGGAGCTGCATTTTTGGATAAATAATTACTCCAATCCCATGGGATGGAAGAACCGTGAGATGCATTTCTCCAAGGTTACATCCTCAGCCTGCCAACCAGCCGACCAACAGAACAGGGAAGAACGTCACTGAGATTACTCACAGTCTTCCAGTAGAAACTGGCAGCGATAAACCGTGAGCATCGTCACTTGGCCTGCTAGAACTTGCAGCTTGCTCCGGGACAGCACGCGGTGAAAAATTGGGTGATGCTGTATCGATTATCGTATGAAAGGTCGCATTCGAATTCTGAGTAGACTCACATGATCCTGAAGAGCTGCCGTGACTTATCCATCCAATCCAACTAGGTGTCTTAGATTGCTTAGTTGAATCAACCCAGGCAAGTAAATCTTCATCAGAAGGACGTGCAGCCTCGTCTTGTTTTTGTTCTTTGGATTCTTGGCCTGGGATAGCGCCGGCCGGTATGGTTATGCCCCAGTTGTGAACCTGCACATCCCCGTCAGTGGAAACACAATCAGATAGTAGGACAGGAAAAAGGGAACACCGACCCGATACCATAAATAGCTGATAACACGATCCTTGCTCGCCAATTCGCTCTCCATTAGTTCTCGGTCGCTATCGTGTTTCCTAAGAACCCAAACTACGAATTTCGAGAATCGCGCTCACCTAGGTCCCGTCCTTAACCGAGGCGTCTCAATAACACATTCTTTGTTCGTGTTCTGACAGCGCTGGCAAACACTCTGGTTTTCTCCGAAAACGCATTTCATCTGTGAAGCGAAGTGACGAGTACGTAAGCAGAAGGTCAGAGCAACGTTTTGAGATAAAGCAAAGAGGTGAGTCAATCAACTATATAATGTTATCAGCGGTGGAAATACAGCCGTTCAATTGGCACCAGCGTGTATCCAGGGGAGGCATCTGCACAGTACCAAGGCAAGCAAACTTGAGGAGAAGACAGGCTTCGATCTCCAGTCCTCAGTTTAACTAGACAGGTCATCGGCGAATATCTTGAATTCCAAGATAGAGTGCACGAAGGGACAGCGAAGCAGTAGGCATCGAGTAGAAGAATAAAATTCTACAAAATGTACGAGAAAGCCGACGAACCTTGAGACGCTTACAATTCCTGCAGGGCCTGCGGGCAGTTTATTCAAGAGAATAGTTAGAACCAGTGAGACAATTTCAACACGCAAAATGAGAACAAATTACATGCGCCATACTTTCTCCCTTCATAGCATTATATAGTTTAAATATGCTCTTCTGAGTAGCCCATAGTGATAAACTTGAGATACAGGTAAGAACCTGTCTCTCTCTCCAACTTGGCTTGCTACCGTATATCGCGAGCAAAGTGAAAAAACTCACAAGGATCTGATTCGATTCTCAACATGCACGGTGCTCTGCTTACCCCCCTCGCTCGCTCTGGTGCTGCCTTCCGTTAAGACTGTGGTATCGATTGACCGCTGCCCGTAGGGACGGTTGGACGGAAACCTGTGATCGTCCACTGATGGAGCGTAGGCCACAGTTGTACGGTTGTTTGGGCCGAATACATCCGCGTTATTTTCTGGGTCGCCCTCCACAATCTGCAAATGAGGGACCAGGTTAATGGCGCTTCGCTGGATATCCAGTGATTCTGCCGCTTGAGCGAGATTCGCATCCATGCCACTTGTCGGTGTCAGCATTTGATCGCTGTCCAAAGGGCGTATCGAAGGTAGACGGGACATGACGCGCTCTCATGAGATAGATGAGAAGGGATCAAACTTAGCAAAGGAGACCGGGAGTGCACTATGACTCGACAGTTGGGCGCTTGTTTCCTTAGTAATTGTGCCAATGTCTCCTGTTATGGAAATTACAAGGGACAGCATTGGCGATTGTATGCCTAGGTGGTTCCCATACTTGGTCACCCGGTCCAGCCAATTTTGACCCACCTTAACGATACATGCCTGATTGTTTCTTACTACCACTTCTGTAACCTAGAAACTTGGAATGCCCGACCATCACAGAACTCTTTCGGAGTATGGCTTTAGACGAGCAAGCCTATCGATTGAAAATATCCTCGAAATGAAATACAGCACGCTAAATTACTCCTGTAATCTCATCTCAATCAAATTTATTCTATAATATTTCCGAAAGGGATCGAACCAAGTTAGACATCATTGGTCAATTCAGTCACTTTCGTCGCGAAACCTAGTCTGCCTGCCCCCACACCATCAATTCAAGCTGCCACCATGACGTGTTACGCTTCAGCATGTACGCCAACTTCGATATGACATAGAGTAGATTTCACCTCCTCCGCGCTAGGTCTTGCATCCGGTTCATGAGACAAGTATCGCTCGAGCAACGACCATAGTGTACAGTTGAATGAATTTGTGTGTATATGCACAGATAGGCAGGCCATGGCACCAGCGGCTTCGCATTTGATCAACACTCATCTCCCAGAAACTACTTTGATTGGACCATGGGAATCCAGAAGTCGAAATACTTTGCGATCGCCTGTCATGCATATTCACCTGCCCGAGCCACTGATACGCTGTACGTATCTAAAACACAAAAAACGACTCAGCCCGATTATGGGGAGTCGAGCTCTGCATTGTATCGTACCTAAAAACACAAAGAACCCTGAGCACGATAAGAGCTCATGGCAAATGATAGACACATCCGCTCCAATAAATGTTCTGTAAAAAGATATCGGAATCCATTGATACTTTATATACATTTCGTTGCAAGCTGATTCTCCAATTTCGCTCTGGTGAGGGGGATACGGCTCGCCGAGTAGCTTTGTCACGCCAGGACAACTCCCTGAGGGTCACGCAGGCCTGATATGAATGCCGTCTGCTTTACAGTGGCACGAAATGCTCTGTTCTGATTGTCAAGGAAATGCGTTGGCCCATATTGGGAGACTATAGCAGCTGGTGGTCGTAATAGTATGTTTTGAATCGCATCTTTGCTTAACATGCTTCCATTACGGTAGTCTGATCAAACAGAAATGCCTGCACAGCTCCACAAGTGTGTCGGTCACTGTCACGTGACATTTTATGTAGGGGCGGCAGAACCGCGTCGATCTCCGATTTGTAACAGCGATCTTGACAGGCGGGAGTCCCCGTTAGCAACCACCACCACCGCCATGTCCTCTCCCGCAGTGAGTCCAATGTATTCCTGACGACCGAATACTTATTTACATGCGATTTCAATTTTTAGAATTCTGCGCTCACCCGAGCCACCACCGCCGAAGACTCTCCAGCAGTCGGAACACCCAAGTCATCGACCACGGACCTCCCAGATGTGTCCGGAGTACAATTAGATACCCCGGTGGAGGACGAAGAAGCCACCAGGCGCATGGCCCGTCTGAATTTCTTGCTTGAAAAATCATCCCTCTATGCGAAGATCCTCACAGCTCGGATTAATCAGCAACAAACCGACTCGGCAAACAAGGCCGCAAAAAAAGCGACTCAGCCCGAAAAGCCTGCTCCGGCGGGGGCCAAGACTCGGAAAAGGACCCGCCAATCGGATAGCTATGATATCGCCGAGCATATCGACTCGGGTGCTCTAGAAAAAGCTGCGAAGCGAGCCAAGGGGGATAAGGTGGCGCCAGCACCGGCCTCGGAGGAGCCTGTCCAACACACTATGGAGCAGCCAGCGTTGATCACCGGGGCTACACTCAAGGACTACCAACTAGATGGCGTGCAATGGATAGCGAGTTTGTGGGAAAACGGTCTGAATGGGATTCTTGCTGACGAGATGGGTCTCGGGTGAGTCACAGGCTCTCTCTCATCAAACTCTGCGTTAAACTAACCATGATCGCGATCTATAGGAAGGTCAGTCCTGCCGCAATTGTTCGCTCGTCCGATTTTTCCTGACCTTCTTCATCAGACCCTACAAACGATTTCCTTTCTTGCCCACCTCAAGTCTAAATCAGTGTGGGGCCCCTTTTTGATTGTCTGCCCGCTCAGTGTACTGCACAACTGGATATCCGAGTTCGAGAAGTTTGCCCCTTCGGTTCGTTGTTCGCCTGCCCGAGTATACGAGTGGAGTATTGACGTCATCATTATGTTCTAGATCCCGGTCTGCATGTATCATGGCCCACCGCCTCATCGTGCGGAACTTCGAAAAACAGTACTCAGGCAGCCTACTGCAGTTGGAAAATCGTCGCCAAAGAAGAAAACCAAAGGCCGAAAGAGTGGCAGCGCGAAGAAAAACGGTGAAGACGACTTGCCCGAACAAACGACGGAGGCTTTTCCCATTGTTGTCACCACTTATGACATGGTACGTTCTGATTCTCATGTATAGATGTATTCTTAGTTTAAGTTCTAGGTTATCAAAGACCGCGTTCATTTGGCCAAGTACGCTTGGAAGTACATCGTGGTTGATGAGGGTCACAGGCTAAAAAACGTGAGTGGTTCCAATGTGATCTTGGACGGACCTAATTTGCATTCTCACAGATGAACTGCAAACTTATCCAAGAGTTAAAACAATACTCAAGTGCCAACCGACTGATCTTGACTGGTACACCCCTGCATGTGCGACACTCCAATCCTCTCTATTTCGAATTTGGAACTGATTCAACCGCCCCTAGAATAATCTTGCTGAACTTTGGTCTCTGCTTAACTTTATCCTCCCGGATATTTTCAACGATCTCGACTCGTTCCAGCAATGGTTCAACTTTACCGACGCTACATCCTCAGCTCCATCTTCTCTCGCCTCACACACACCTGCGATTGTTTCGCAACTACACGCCATTTTGAAGCCTTTCTTGCTCAGACGGTTAAAAGTCGACGTGGCGACGAACCTACCACCGAAAAAGGAGTACGTTTTGTTCGCTCCTCTGACGAGAGAGCAAAAGGATCTGTACGAGGCGACACTGAAAAAGCAGATTCACGGCTACTTGATGAAGAAGGCCTTGGATAGTGTCGAGGGGAAAGAAGAACCAGAGGTGAAGGTGGAAGAAGCGGATGAGAAGGATGAGAACGGCCAGCCCAAGCGGAAACTTCGAAAACGGACGAAACCGGTGGCCCCGGCATATCTGCTGGAAGAAGACGACGATGTGTACTTCGATTCTTTGGAGCGAGGGGACTATAACCTACCTGAGGAGACTGAAGAGGAAATCCGAGCTAAAAAGCAAAAAGAGCGCAAAGCCGCGGCTGGTACGTCCCTCTCTTTTTGTATTTTCGGTTAGCTGATTTCGCTCGGCAGCTCGAAGTGTGAACAACATGCATCTCCAAAACGTCGTTATGCAACTTCGGAAGGTTTGCTCACACCCGTATCTCTTTGATTGGCCGGCAGACGAGGATAACGAGCTCATTGTCGACGAAGGCTTGGTCAAGAAGAGCGGTAAAATGCTGTTACTGGAGCGAATGCTGGATGCCTTGCTTGCGCGAGGACACAAGGTCTTGATCTTCTCCCAATTCACAACCATGTTGGATGTGATCGAGGTTTGCGCTGCCATCTTTCCTATTGCATCTTTGCTCATAATTTGTCGTAGGACTGGCTGGTCGAGTTCAAGGGATGGGAGCCTTGCCGAATCGATGGATCTACTCTTCCAGAGGACCGCCGGGAGCAGATGGATCGGTTCAACAAGTCTGGACATGGCCCAGAGGATCCAAAGATCTTTTTGCTCAGTACTCGCGCCGGAGGACTGGGGATCAATCTCGTTGGAGCGGATACTGTCATTTTCTATGACCAAGATTGGGTGCGTCTTTTTGTTGGCTCGATCTCAATCAGACGAATGTTGATTTGTGGGAACAGAACCCACAAATGGATCTCCAAGCTCAGGACCGTGCTCATCGGATTGGACAAACAAAACCAGTGCTGATCTTCCGACTCGTGTGCAAGCACACTGTAGAGACGAAGATTATGCAGTGTGCAGAGGACAAACGGAAGCTCGAGGCTATGGTTATTGCTAAAGGTGGGTTAATCCTTGCTCTCATTCCAGATTCATTTCGCTCACGCCGTTTTGATAGATAAATTCCGAGGATTCCAATCCAAATCAGAATCCATGACCATGGCCCAAGAACTCCTTAAATCCGTCGAGTCCGAAGCGGAACAAATCGATCTAGTCGACCAAGGCGACGAACTGATCACAGACGCGGATATGGAGGTGCTTCTTGATCGTAGGCCCGAGGTGTTCACCCAACGTTCCAAGGGCTGGAGTGGGAAGGAAGGTGGCAAGGGCGCGTTCGAAGTTTATGAGGCGGAGAAGGATGAGGGTAATGATGGTCTTGCGCGGATGATGGGCGAGCAGATCGAATGAGGCGTTTTGATTGGATGATCTACCACATGGATGGAGCAGTATACTATTTCTAATTTTTGTAAACCACGCTTTCGTTAGAGCAGCTTTGTAGATAGTTCGTGTTTTTCTTGCTTTATAGTCATTCATAATTTCGTTACATTGTGCCTATTTTGTCTACTGAGCCCCATACGATGGAGATACGGCTGATTCTCTCGACCGGGTGATGAGCAAAATAACGGATTTTTCGTCCCTTGCGAAGAGTTCTTTGCAATCCGGTATAGTTTACAAACGACTAGATAATCCCCATCAAGTAAATACATTATTGGGGTTACACGGTAAAGAATATCAAATACTCGATCCGGATCGCATCTGGGTTATACACCACAAACTCTAGTTCCCGTGATTCGGCGTTAGGTTTGCCGTAGATCTATAGTTCGATTGCGGTTCATTCGGTAGTCACATTCCACAGTAATACGGACTAACAGAATCATACTCCGCAGGCGGGCGTTGAAACCTTAGGGGATCTGAAGTGTCCATGGGTCGACCTATGATCACTCTACAACTTGAGACAACCTTGATTGAGCTATCAGAAGGAAGAGCCTCGAATGCCCTAAGAGATTTTATCGTCGCTAGTACACCATTGGCATTTCAGACGCATACCTGGTGGAGGAATAGGAAGCGAAAACTTGAGTGCCACAGGAACTTGGAAGGCGTTATTAGACGCAACAATCGAGCTCGCAATCTGAACTTTGTCACTTACCTGGGTTGGCTAGTCTTCATTTCGTATCTCCCAAAGTCGTTTTCGATAGTGTGGCATAAGTAGCAATCCTTATTTTGACAGGTTTTGACGGTTCGACTCCCAATTTGGCAGCTGCTAGTCATGCCATGGTATAGTTGCTTCTCGTTGCCTCGCTTCATGGGCATTCCTGCTTTGTTTTTACGCCCGTGAAATCTCCCCCTGAGCTCAATTTTCGCTCTTCATATTTGCATCAGTTGGAACAACCGGGCTACGGAAGGATTACCCACGCATAATCTTCGAAGCTGGCATAGTCTTTCCCCCTCCATATCAGCCTGGCAATATTAACGACTTTAGGACAACTATTCCTGCTCTCCCAATTTCCTTCGAATTCATCTTTGACTATGGTCGATAAATTAGTGGGAGCTCGCTGTACCAGGTTTGAATCCTCGAGTACCTTCAATATGCTTTGGATGATCCGGGGGAATAATGAAGATGGGGCCGGCCATTGCCGCGGCTGCGCTACAGTTCGATGAGCAAAAGAACGGACTGTTGTAATTCGCTTTTTTCGCGCATAGAACGCATGTATTCGTCGCCCCCCTAGACCACAGGTATTGTGGCTTTATAACAGCAGAATCAGCAGATGTTTGCTACGGACCTATAAGCGAAAAACTCAAAAGCGTCATTGAACATTCAATGTATGAACTGTTGGGTGATACTGAATTCACCTGCTTCCTCGTACCTGTTAATTGATTCCGGTACGCTGAGCATCGCAGGCATGTTAACCGCGTGAGATGTCACGTCACTAGGCGAAACGCTCTGAATGAGTTGATGGCTTATATGCGCTGATTGTTGTCCAAATTTCTGCAATTGCCTTTGTTGGCTTGGGTCAGACGTTCGTTGATATGAATCCGTCACCAGTGGGATTCCACCACAGCTGAAATAAGTATCACGTTCACCGCCCACATGGCTTCCCATTTTCCAAAGCTGGATTTCCTCAAGCTCGATGGTCCCAAGTAAGCTGATCGTCCGAGCAGTCCCAGCGTGCTGTGCCGCTCTTTTATCCAGATGCTCCATACCGAGATAATTGCATGCTGGTGAGCCTAATACGTCATTGTATGAGAAGGCGGATCTAGACCTGGGCCTCCGATACTTCGTGTTCATCAATGTGCAATGAATCTGAATATCCAGCCTTCAGGTAAACCTATCTCGGTATGTGATGGCTCATAGGGTCACGCACATGAGGCGAGCGATTCTCACTTATATATCCCTGGTTTTTGAACTCATTGTAGACAAGATCTACGTCTCGTGAGATCAAGATCGGGTTTGACATCGAAGAATACTGTGTAACACTCACCCATTACCCGCCGCAGTGGCGCGTTGGGCCCTACCCGAGCAGGCCCGATGAATAGCACATGCGCAAGCTGGCCTTCCATGGAATGGCTGTATTCTCGTTGGGTGATATCTATTTTGTCCAAAGCTACACGGAGCTTCTTCCCGTTTAGTATTGCCGTGATCCTACCACCGAGTGATGCGAGAAGTTGCAAGGCGGATTCTACTGTACGCGGCCTGAAACCGGCTGCCACAGCGCATTTATTGGATACTGTCTTCGCGGGCGTTCTCAAAAGTATAATCTACACGTACCGCTAGGAGGCTCATCATCGAGTCCGACAACACCCACAGTAATGTGCAATCGCCAGGGGTTCATGAAAATCGTTTTATCAAGTCCATAAACGTTTGCAGAGTCGGCAAGGAGGCGCCTCTGGAACTCTTCTACGTGCTTTCGTACATGTTCGTTTCTGTACTGATACTCGGTTAGCACTGCCTTAATGAACTGAGTGTGGGCTCGTAGACTTACCACGGGGAAGGCTAGAACTGCGCTGAGGGTTAGCAAAGTGGAGTCGACAAACAATGCGCCAACTGACAGTGCGAGGGTTTTGCGGGTGGTCCGAAGAAAGGGCGATCCATGACGAGGAAGCAGAGGGGAAATCAATTGATGGGAGAGAAGAGACTAACCAGGAGATTAAATACTACAGGGAAACCCTAACCCTCTAAATGGACGCTGCGATATGATATACCTGAAGAGAGTATTATATTTCGTTCGTGGATCTGGGGCAAACACAAGAATTGTATCCTCGTGGCCGTTTGACTGCTTGTTTGATACAGGTATCGCGCTCCACGGCTAGGGTAGTGATGGCTCGCATGATTACCTTGCTCTAAGTAGGGAAGGAAGCGGGTAGTTTACTAGAACAGGTTGCCCGAGCCGGATAGCCGGGTGAGTGTCCGGGTAAGACTCAGCGGCTGTGTGGGGCTGTGCAGGTGTGGCCTGGCCGGGCTGTTGCGAATGAAACACCCACATGGGCTGCATGCAGACAACCGCGCAGACACATCCAGTCGACAGCCTGAAGATACGGTCATGTGTATTGTAGTAGCAGGAAAAAGCAATTGGTGTGCTACGGGGGTAGGACGCCGAGGAATGAGACTCCTCCCCTCCCCATTCTGAAGGGCCAAAACCTCCAAAATTCCGGAGGTACGACGGGGCTAACGATCCTGCCGCCCAATCATTACCAAACCCTAAACGGGTCTTTGGTAGCATGATCACGCTTTGCCCGGCCCTGATCAAGGGCGGTAGTTTGCCACCAACGCCACCAACATCTCGATCACGCCTCGACCACGACAAAATTATACCGGGTCTTTGTACTTGGCCCCCGATCCCCAACTCCACAAAAGGGCAGAATCCATAGCAAGGATGCCACGCCTGTCTCAAGCGGCGACCAACGCGGCTAGCGCGGAGAGCCAGCAGGAAGTCGTCATGGCCGCCGAAGGAATCGAGAATTACGAACTACCCAAAGCGCTGGTAACAAGGATTGCCAAGTCTGCGGTATTTTCTTCTCTATCATCCTGCGCAGGCTATTTGACTAACGATGCAACGTATTGATTTCCCCGGGGGAGTTAGATACCCGAAAATGCCAAGCTCCAAAAAGAGGCTCTACACGCCATGTTGAAGGGTTCGACCGTATTCATAAACTACCTTGGTGGGTGTATAATGATTCCATTTGTTTTGTGGCACTGAAACGGAATATGGATCTATAGCTGCGACGGCGCACGACCTCTCCCGCGCACGAGGTCACAAATCCGTTGGAGCGGCAGATGTAATCAAAGCAATCGAAACGATCGAGTTCAACACAGATGGTTTGCTCAAGTTCTTGGAAGACGACCTTGAAGGTGCGTCCCTCGGTCATGTCTCTTGCTTCTCTCGTTGACAGGATGTGTAGCTTTTCGAGCTGGGACGAAAAAAACTAAGGCCGCAAAGGCTGCGGCACCGGGGGGTCAAGGAAAGGGGAAGCAGAAGGAGACCAACACCGCTACGACTGGCGGACGAAAACTAAAGATTGTTATTGCGCCGATTCGGGATGACGAGGACGGTGAAGGGGGTGAGGTGGTAGAGCAAGAGCAGGAGGTCGAGGAAGAGGATGTTGGGGAGGATGTTGACGAGTTGGAGGACGATGGTGAGATTTTCCTTCTGATCTCCAGCAGTCGTTCTGATCAGTCGTGTGCGCAGTGGACGAAGAACCGGATGAGACAATGGATTATGATACAACAAAAGATACATCAGGCGCAGTCAGCGGCGTGGACGAGTCCTTTAGGTCTGCTGCATGACCCTCTTTTTATTTCCATCGTTTATACATCAGAGGATTCCGGGTGGTCAGAGTTAACTCAATTTCATATGTGATCATGGCCGAACTGATGTTTTCCGGGCTGTAAATGCGCGGGCGCCTAATCTGATGACCAGGATGGTGGTCCGTTATCAATCGGGATTAGCACAGGCACGTGTGAAACGTAGAGCGGGCCTTGGCCTCCACTATTCCTCGAACATAAAACACTAGGATTCAGATTATGTCTAATCTTGAACCGGGAAAATATAAGATTACATGCGTGCATATTAACGTATGTATAGAAGTACGGAATGACTGGCAAATAGCCTGCGGAGAGAGCGTGGATAGCAAAAAGCAGCAGGTACGTTGAAAGAAAGAGTTACGAAAACAGTATTCGTTAATTGAATGTCAGTGGTATGTTCAAAGACTGGGTGGTGGTTACTGCATCAAAAGTTGCTTGAATGGCATGTACCTTGCCGACTCTGGGAAGCCAGACCCGCGCGATGAGAAGGCTATATGGACACTTTGCGGAAGATATCCTACCACATGGAAGATATATCAAGGGAACGAGGACTATAATATGTATATGTAAGTCCACCTTCTACGTCTTTATTTAAGCGAGTCTGAAACACTGAGGCCGGACAGAATTGAGCAGGGAGATAGCGGCCGGGTAGTTGATCTGTTTAGCGCAACTAGCCCCAACAACCCCAAGGTTTGTTCATAAACCAAAATGAACCTAATTATCCAACAATTACTGGTATATTGGTATAGCTTTGCACTTACCCCAAGGGCGATTGGGTCGCTTGGAAAAGGTGGAGGTTCGAACGGCTCAGGTATGTGAGCGGCATTCACAACTTCATCTACTGCATTTGAAATATAAAAATATACGCAAGTGATGATACTGGAGAAGTAGAAATCCAGGCACGAGATCAGTTGATTGGCGAATATAGAGATCAACTTGCCGCTAAAGACGCCGAAGTCGTTCGCCTCCAAAAACAGCTCGAATCCCAAAGCCAGGAGTTGAATCAATTGAAGCGTGAAGCTACGCAGACGTCGGGGGATCGAGGATCTTTTGAAAATCGGTTCTTCGACCTGCTATTACCTGAACTCCGGATGGCGAACAGACGCTACGAGGATGAAACAGCGGCATTAAGGAACAGGCTGGATAGGTTTGAACACCTTGCCTCGCAGGCAAGTATTCCATTGCTATCGTTTCGATTTAAGATTTATTGTTTACGATAAAATTGACTGAAATCAGTTTATGGACCATGGAACACCATTTTCAAACAACATGGCATGAGCAATAATGTATGACCAAGGCATATATTCAACAATACGATCAGCCACAGTGTGTGATGTCCATTTTCATAGAAATGGCATTTGTTTGCTCCAGGGACAACGGGGCCGCTTGAACTCTACATCGGCTCTCGAGGGTGCACCACGTTCGATGGGAGTGAGCTAGGCATTAGAGTGATGAGCCCCGACACTCGCTAATTCGCATTTGTATGACTTGTATGCACCCTTACACTCGTTCGACCTGCGTAAGTGATCATTTTAGGCCCAAGAATCGCAAAGCATACCTATTTTGTATATCATGTTAGTCTACTATCGTATATAGGCATAGCATTCGATTCGAAAATGCCGAGGCACAGTTAAGAACATGCTGCACAAATGGCAGCAAAATTAACCAAGTGGCCATTGGATCGCAATCTTGCTATTTCGCTTGGCTGAATTGGAGCTTGTCGACTAAATTAGTACATATGCATATTGAATATGTTATTAGGTGACTTAAAGAATATATACCAAGATCAGGTTAATGTGGCAGATTATTTGACGGACAGGCTCACCGGGCCCTTACTCTTCGATATCCATCATGATTTTAGGTAAGAATGTGAGTGATGTCTGTACATTCTTGGAGCAAGGTGCCGTGCCTGCGCTGGTGGACATTTTTTGTTTCAGCACATGCTGGAATATCATAGTATATATGGCTGTTTGAGCAGGGGCCGCCCGGTCACTCCTCTAGCCTCCTCCACCTCTACGAGCTATAAACCTCCCCTTTCCCCCGTCTCCACTGTAGCTAGAATATTCCATACAAGGAATACACTTGCTTCTATTATATTCAATGTGTATATCAGCCATCGTATTCACCAGAGGATAGTCCCAATAATGTGTGAAGGACCTATACTTTTCTTACCACCAACTAATGATTGTTGAGACATGAAATAGTGTAAGGGAGCTGGCGGAGATGCACTGCGCATACTCAGCAAATTAATCGCCGGCGCGGCGCCCAGTTTACGTTCCTGCCACGAACGCGCATCCCCTTGCTCTTGTGCGCGATCATATCGTGACAGCACACGACGTGGCGTGTCGGGTTTTCACCCACCAATGTACAACTTATTGGCTGGTTGAGGCCTACCCGACCCGCGAGTCGCTCTCGCGGTTGGGATCCGGCCGCGCTCGCGCCACCTCTGAGGGCGCTAGCCACATGTGGAACCCGACCGATAGGCCGTACTGGCGCCAGCACTCGACCCGTGTTAGGTAGTGTATTTGTTCGTGATCGAGATTTCACACCGCCATGTAGGCAATATAAACTGGGTCTTACCACGGATGCTTCTCGCCGTTGTAAACCCAGAATTCGCCGGAGTTATCCATACTGAGCTGCTCCATAACCTGAAGAATCCCCACAGCACTTTCCGCTGGAGTAATCTGAGCATTCGGACCACCCATATCTGTCTTGATTTAGTGTTAGCTTATTACCAACCAAAGTACTCATTACCACTTTACCTTGACCCACCCAGGATGAACAAGGGCCACAATGATATTTGACGACTGAAGCTCGGCTGCGAGTTTTCTACCAGCCATATTCAGCGCGGCCTGGGTCGAGTGCCATTGGTATCAATTTGGTGCTGAGCAATAAAAAGCCCACATACCTTGCTGATGCCATACGCAGGCGACCTCAGATTCTTTTGGACCGTGATAGAGCCGGCTTCTGAACTAATCAAAGCAAGCTTAGCGGGAGTTGATTTACCCTCTAAAAGAGGCACGAAAGCTTGACATATTCTAAGCGGTCCCAGAACGTTGGTTGCGAAAATATTCGCGACTTCATCGAGATTTCTATAATATTACGGTCAGCCTTGAATCGCATTTATAGTATATTAAACTTACTGGGTAACTAAGGGAGTTGCTTTCATGTTAACCCCAGCGTTGACGATTACAACATCCAGAGCTCCTATGTTTGATCGCACTTCTTCGGCTGCAGACTTTGTGTATACTAAGAGTTCGAGTAGTGAAACGCGCAAAAGGCCTGGAGTATATACCTTGCAGCTCCCCACATCGTTCATATCGAGTTGTACCAGGACCAAACGACCATTGTTAGCTCGGTCATTGAGAAGAGTGTTGAGGTCCCCGAGCTTGGATGGATCACGATAAGTCGCGGCTACTATATGCTCTGGGTTTTGAAGCTAGGTGCTTGATCAATCGAGGGCGAGGATCCACCTAAATATCCTGCTCACTAGTTGATGAGTAAGTTCTAGACCAATGCCCCGATTGGCACCTATAACCAGGAAATGAGTCAAAGTCATGAGGCGTAAGATGTTGTGTCCAAGCGATTCGCTATCTGATCGCGCTGCACTGCCGAATCCGCCGGCGCTCACGTGGTGTCACGAAAGTTCACGAGGCGAAGAGCATAAAACGCACACACACCCTAATAGCGAGCCCTAAGGGCCAATCAGAAGCCCGGAGATCCGCTCTCGGGGGCCTCGGAGCCAATCAAAAGTGCTCGTAAGCACCAGTCAGGTGCTTATCACGAAATCTAACAGTCCCCCATGTTCCAGCCCCTCACTGGTCATGCATATAGTCACGTGACTCGTGTCTCAATCACAACTGATCCCATTGCCTCTATCTTCATAGAGCATGAGCAATCACAAGCGTAGGTGTTGGGACTTTTGTGAAGTTTTGGTATAGCAATAAGGCGAGTATTGTGGCATCTAGGGTGTTTCAAACCATGGATAAACCGACTGCTGGCTGAATTATGGGGTGGGATATTTGACTAGTGCAATATGTGATGTGTTTATCTTTGAAAAACTCGTCTATTAATGTATCAGGGTGGCTTTAATCTCCTATTTTCCCGTGGCCTCGCATAGCCGATGAGGAATTGGGGCTACCTTCCATCCCTTCCAAGTTCCAACGGGCTCTTCAGTGCACACCACTTTTCCCGATTGAAGGTGAGTGCCTTATTCCTAATGTGATCTTCCAGGCCCTCCATTAGCTAGGCCATTATATTAAGTGAGCTACACAACTCTGAGAGTCAAGGATGAAAAAGCGGGAAACCAAACAGCTCACCAAACAGAACAGTCCTGTTTACTCAACCAAGACAAAACGCAGCGGATTGGCAATGCTCTATTTGATGGCTATGATAAACCATACGAGATCTGAGTCCTAATTGCATCGTCCAGCTCGATATTTTATGACGCATATAGTTCAACTCACGAGGCTGTGTGATCATCCGAACCATCTTAGTCAGGCTGTGCGACGCCTTGGCAATTGTCGACTTGGCTCTGGCACTTTATCATGAGTAAACAATGTTCCTCAAAGCAATCTGTCGGTTTTTTCCCATGAGATTCGAGGGGTGAGTATTTCCAGGGGAGGAAATTTAGCTGGAGCTGTATCTATCTCGTTAGTTGGTCGGGAGACGGACTTGCAGTATCACATATGCACTAATGCAGCGTCTCTTGCCAAATTCATCCGATTCGCTGGTTGTTGTTTCTTGTGATTTGTCCATGCCGATCAACCACCGTCGATCGTCAGCACGTCTGCCTACGTTCATTCAAGACGCACATGATCAACGCCGGGCATGAAGTTCACCGAGCAGGCCGATACAGTGCATAAACCTCATACCTGCGACGATTAAGGCACATAAAATTGCTATCATCCCCCCCAATTCAACATGGGTTCATACTTCTCGAAACCTCTGACAGCCGGATCCAACCTCATGGGGCGAGTGGCAATCGTAACCGGTGCCAAGTACGTGTTTAGTCGATTATTCATCAAACCTGGTTATTGAAATACTCGCCATGCTTGTAGTCGTGGTATAGGTCTCTCGACTGCGAAGCAACTGTATCGTCTCGGCGCAACAGTATACATAGGCTCCCGAACCGAAGTTAATGCATTGACAGCGATCGACCAAATTCGCGCCGACATACCTGTGTCTGAAGGTCAACTGGAATGGTTCATTGCGGAGATGGGATCGGTCAAGAAGGCTAAAGAGGCGGCCGAGACATTCCTTCAGAGAGAGAATCAATTAGATATCCTCAGTACGTAATATGAGCCTTATATCTTGATATGATACGCTGAAGTACTCTGTTAATCACTGTGAAAAGGTATCCATGTAAGTTTACATGGGCCACCCATTTATGCTAGTCGTATTACCTGTAAAGCGTGTAAATCCATACATGTAAATTCAACCCATACAAGTAATTTCTGTTCGTCAATTTTTTCGGTGAGGCCGCCTTACAGGTAAATCACGCATACATGTATCTTGGCTAATCATTTACGTGGGTGCCGCCCTTCGACCGGTCTCCTTAGTCATATAGGTCTGCAGGTAAGATCACATACAAGTGATTCTAGTTTCATATGTGCATGGTTACAAACTAATCGCCCTCATCAAATCCATGCTCTTCCTGGTGGAACGCCGCTCAGTGTATACCTTCGCTTTAGTCTGTGATGACCCACTCTCCATTCGGCCTGTCTATTTTCGTCTATATTCGGCCCACGGCGCTCCTCATCGCAGTGATATCGAGCACGAAAGATCAGTCCGTCTTGGTATCCGAGATGAGCCGTGTCGACGCATCGGCGATCGCTCCCTTTGGGTCGGTTACATAGGTTAGGATGGGGGATTCAATGTCAGAACAGGGATCGGCAGGAAGAGCAATAGCAAGAATAAACCTGAGGCAACCGTATCCGGTCTCGAGCATTTTGTCTAGCCGGGTGTTCTGCGCGTTTTTGTCGTATTCAAATGTAGACCATAGCGTGTGTTTAACAATGCGAATGACTAAGACGTTTGACTCACCCGTACAAACGAGGTATCTCGTTTCCCGAAAGCTGAAAGTGGGTTTCGTGCGCATGTAGTCCAAATAAAGTCCCCAAAGTTGTTAATCCAGAGTTTCCCCCACTTTTTGCACTGCTCCGGAAGAAGCTGGATTCATTCATGATGCGAGCGAGCACGGCAAGTGCTAGTTTGCAGAAACGCGGCTACGCAGCGGCAAACTGAGGGGCATCGCAAATCCAGCGAGACAGAGAGCTCGTAGTATGGTATCTGGATCTAGGGCATACCAATAAGAAGAACATAAAAGCGAGGAGTGGTGAGCGGGACTTAGGGCAACAGCGCGTCGGGTCACGTGATCACGCGGATCTGCACGCGCAAGTCCGAGCCCCCCGTCTGCCACCACCTGCTCCTGACCGCCACCTCACCTGCCACTCATACCTGGCGCAAGCATTAGAACAATAAATCAACCGTGAGTCCATTTAGTTTTGTCGTGTTAAATTGCTAACTTGTATCCCTTTCATTCCGCCTTGTCGTCTTCTGATTGCCAGGTTCACGTGTGATGAATGTGAGTCCAGCCAAAATCGACAATTTTGATGAAACTGACCAATCATCAGAAATGTCTTGTTCAAACAACAAAGGCATGCCTAGGATAGCTCCAGAAGAATATGCGTTAGACAAGAAATGGCCGGAGACTCGGGAGACTCAGGGTAAGTCTAAATGATGTATACAATGTTCGTTTTGTGAGCTGACATATTTGCTCTAAAGCTCCTCCAAATTATAATATTGGTGAGTATTCTAGATACTCCATTGAATGTTTATAAACTATTAGTTTTCTGTGGCAAGCAAACTGAGCGCCCGTCTCGACACCAAACGTCCTGACGACGGCAAGGCTGCAAACAACGATCCACATGGCACTAGCATGCAGGGACGCCGGCTTGTGTCATTCCAGCATGAGGAGGGGCCTGGATCTTGTTCGGGCAATGATTCCGAGTGCCCTGCCCCAGCTCAGTGAGTGTTTCCCATAAAACAACTCTATAATATCTCACAGAAAGATTTAGAGTAAATATTGGTCCAAAGATAGAATGCGAGACAAATATGCGACCCGCACCCAACGTTGCATAAACTCCCCGCCATCATCTGAGTCAGTGAAATCCGCATACATTCTGCCTCGTAGGCCACTGACATATTTTTTGCACCAGTCCAACAGGTCAGACGGCACTCCCCACAGCATATCCACCTTCTATGTCCCTGGCTGGCGTTTTCCATCCCCCACTGTGGGTCCTCCTGAGCCACACACGATCACTTAAACCCACCAAGCCCCTCGCTCGCCTCACCCTGCTCAGCTCCCATCCCATACAACTTGTCAGGGAGCATGGAAACCCCAAAGCACAAGGCGATAGACGACGGAGAGGTGCACTCATGCTGTCACCCCACTTACCCACTAACAACAAAGGTAGGCCACAGAGCAACCCTGTCAAAACAAACAAGCGTACCCAAAAATTGTAAGTAGATCATACTCTTACGGCCGCTCTGTACTAACCAATCAAAACATCTCGCCCCTTCCGAGCCGGATCCCGAGCCTGAAAACCCGAATCTACCCGCTTCCCCTATCCCACCAATCAAAACTCCCCTGAACAATAACGACCAAGCGAGCCCAGACGACGTACCAACCGCCAGCCCCTCTCATACGATAATCAACAAGACACCGGGCGAGCAATCCAACGCCGAGTAGAGCGATTCGACGGCAAACAAAACCGTACGTGCCTGGTAACTTGCGGGCTATCTACTATGATTCAGAACGGTCTCTGTATTGTTGACACATCAAAAATCAAGATTGCTCGACCGGCAAAGCAAGTTGCACCGAGCGATCGCCAGCTACGGACGCGCGGCTAGGTCATTCTCCCCAATACCCACTCCCCTTGCGCTCCCCTTTTGCTCGTGATTTTTCAGTTATTAATTTTCATTTTCTCGCCTCGCTCTAGACGATGTGTTACGTATCCCCTATGTAACTTATATAGTAACCCATGTAATGTATGGATCCATGTAAATGAACCGAGTGGATCGATTATAAATGACCCCTTATACTACCCGAGAAAAAATACATGTAGTGCACCTAAAAACACTATAAGACTTACTTGGGTTACCTATGTCGGTGCACGGGGGTAACCCAGGTATCAAAGTGACATTTTGGATACCTGGGTACCCCAGGTAAGTTCCTATATGCTGTTACCTGGGTAATCCCGGTAAGTCTTACTGGTTCGACCCATGTGTGACTTACGTGAGTTTCTTTTCATAGTGTAAGTCCACAACGGCGCGACGTGCGTAGAAAATAGTAATAAATGTGTCTGTCTTATGTAGCAGATCTTCAGTATAGGTGACTACGCGGTCAATGAGGAGGGTATTGAAACTACGATGGCGACCAAGTGAGTGCGATTTTGCCTCTCAAGTCTGGCGTCATTGACGTGCATCCTCGCCAGCCACCTCGGACCTTTTACTTTCACCCAAATGGTGCTGGATTTGATGAAGCAGACGAGCTCCAAACCGGGTTCTGACGTACGCATTGTGGTGGTAAGACTTCACAATTGAGACATTCCGAAAATCGAGACATATAACTGTTTGCCTAGGTATCCTCTGTGGTTCACGCAAACGCAGATGGACACCCGATACAATTCAAGGATGAGGCCGAAATCAGTGTGCCGTTCCCTGCCACCAACTACAATGGATGCTTCAGCAAAAACAGCTGGGTCTACGTAGAGTTTGACTCTACTGTAGATCTACCGTAGGTGTTTGGCTCTACACAGGTCTACAGGTCAGACAAACACTCTACCAAGACTATACCTGAAATCATCAATTCTCCTGATGAGTTGTTCATTAGTATATTGTTTATCTATGGTAACAGCTGATGTTTCTTGGCCAATAACTCAAGGACAAGTGGTAATAAACACCAAATATCTCATGTGCATGAGTGGCTCTACTCAAAAACCGCCGGGTTTGGGAAAGTAATTTGCATTTTTCTCACTCATCTTTGACTCTGATAGACTCATAGTGGTATAGATAGCCTTCTGTAAGCCTAGCGCATCTGCTGACAAATTTTTGCAAATTTGAAATTAATGCATAGAGGTTGATGGTGCCCTGAGTAAGCCAAGACATTCAGGCACCAGTGCTCCTAAGGGAGATGGATGCACCCACCCTCTTTATAGTTAGCCACAGCAGTATATGGGTGGGCTCAGAAAAAAGAGCAAAATTCCAGCTCCCGAACCATATATAAATAATCGGTAGGGAAAAGTTTGCCAGGGAGATCGCAGGCATACAATGTTCAAAAAATATTGAGCAAAAAGCGCACCTATCCTTCACCAGCAAAACTACTTCAAATCCTACACTGAATGATATCATTCGAATCGCACTGGCATACTGAGTCTCATGGTATCATTCATCAGCGCCATAAACCCCTGGACAACGCGTGAAGGGGGGATTACAGGGGCGTTTACCCCTGAAAACGCCACACGCACTAGTGAATGCGACCGTCCAAATGTTGCTCCCCTGCGCAATTTCGGTGCGAGGCATCTCAGGGAGTTTACATACCAAGTTTGAGCAGGTTTGGACGCGTTTAAGGAGCTGAAAGAGGGGAAACATACCCCTAAAAGCGAAGGTTTGGGTTGAAACCCCTATTCTGCAGGAAGGAATGGATTTGAGCTCTTCTGGATGTCACAGATGTGCTCAGAGCGCCTGATTACCCTACTCAGCATGTGTACTTTTCTTTTATCCATTCATCTTCATGTGGTTCAAGTGTGCAGACCCCGAGGGGAGACAGCTTCCACCCAGGTGGATGCTGACCAACTGGTTCACCTCAATGCTGAGTGTCTACAAAGTAGATAAGAAACATTCTGGGGGTTTGAAGAGTCTCTGAATCTATTCGCAGTAGTAGATTCGTCTGATTTGCAGCTGCTGAGGCTGCAACAGGGGGGGAGCGATGCCAAGATCATTATTTCCAAGCAAAAACAGGTGCGTACGGCTTCTATATTCATATATTCAATGGAAGAAAAGCACTACACAGAAGCCACGATTTTTGCGCATTTAATAAGCCCTTGAGCGAACACTCCGGATAACCTTTACATTTTGTCCCCCCTTTTGAGCACTTGTGCCAAACGGCGTTCGGCGAATAAGTCGTCGGACTTTGAGTGAGACATAGCATGTATGGTACCGTTCGAGAGCCAGAATTTTTCTCTATTTTATTCAATTTTTAGGCGCAGGCCTCGTGTATACTATGTACATCAGCCGGACTACAGCGTCGACTTAGCGGCACTCCAGCGCTGCGTGAAATCGGTCATGTGACCCGGGTTGATGTTTGTTGCTCGCAACAACAGAGGTCATGTGACCCACCAACCCGCCCAGAACCACGCGCCGTAAGTGCCCCGCCCCCAGTACTAACAATTCCCAGCGGTGACAAACCCCTTGGCGCCCCTCCACCAACAACCACGCCAGCTCGTGGCAAAGCCGCGTAAGCTGCACCCGCCTCCACGTCACAGCTGCCATCCGGAGTCGCGCAGACGGGAACGCCCTTGGGCGGTCGACGTAAGGCTCGCACACTGACTGTAAAACGGTATGGGTCTCGCCTCAGCCGTCTCATGCGCCGCTGACCAACCTCGACCGGTCGTACGACCGTTCGCCCAACCAACAGGGCTCGCGTGCGGGGGAACGCTATCGTCTACGCGCGCGAGTGTCGCTCGTGCGAGCGGCTGACATTTGTCCTTGCCCGGCGCCGTTGCTGTTCAACGCCGCACCTTGACCGGAGCAGCCGCAACCACACGTACGGCCCTCGCCGCCCATCCGCCTAATGGTGAGTGGCCCACCGACTTGAGCATGAGGCCCGCGCTAATGTATCTGCCGCCAAACCTCAACCAAGCCCCGCCACGTCTGGGCCTGCGCCTAGGAACCAACGGCCGGCGAGTCCCTCCCGGGCACCACACACCAACTTGTGTTGCCCGGCGTACATCGTGCACGCCCCGATACCATCGACGCGCGCAGTCGCTTCGCGGCCGCCTGTGCCACTTCCAGCTGCGCCGTCTCCGCCCGCTGTCATATGGCGGCAAGAGTGAGTGCTATCGCCCTCTCCGCCGTACCCGTCCTTACCACGACCAGTGCTCCTCTCCCGCCCCTGCCTGAATGCAACAACACCGGCGTCTCGCACCCCCGCCCTTGCACCCGCTTGAAGGTGAGTAATCCACGAACGGCGGTCGTTTGCCGTTCGTGGTTCATACTATTCTTATTTGTATCATGTATTTTAGTTTTGTACTTAAGAAATAATGAATATATACTTTATGATATATTTTATATGGATGAACAAAAGAGCCACAAGCTATATACATGAAGCCAATCAACATACTGTAGACTGAACTCTAGAGTAGATACATATGCTACAGTTGAGTCAGGACTCTACCGTAGATCTACGGTAGTATTTTTGGCTCTACGTGAATGGTCACGTACAGACCACCTACAAATGTCTACGTAGATGTTTGTAGTGCCTGATGTTTTTGCTGAAGTGGTCGAACATGATGGCACGTTATGGTTGGTCGTGTCGTCTGATTTATAACGTCTATGAAATTATGCTCTAGGGCGCAGTAAGCTTGCGAGTATGCTATTCGTCACCGAATTACAGCGACGCTTAGATGCCGAGGGGAGCAACATCATTACGCTGAGTTCGGACCCTGGTGCTGTGGCAACCGGTATGTCTTATTGACATCCTAACGTGTTGGATATGGTTTATATGATTCCTACCAGATGGGGCACATACTGTGGTCTCTCGTATTCCAGTCATAGGGGGCTTTCATAACCTGGTTATTGGATCATTTTTTGTTACCCCCGATAACGGAGCGTTGACCAGTTTGTTTGCTGCAACCAATCCTGCGGTTCGAGCTGACCCCGAAAAGTACAAGGGGAAGTACTTGACGCCTTATGACAGGATAACTACACCGTCCAAGCTTGCGCAGGATGGGGAGCTTGCTAAGCGACTATGGGACCTGAGTGAAAAGATTGTAGCGAGCAGGATAGTTTCCTGAATTCAAAACCGTACTATACTATTGGAATAGATGACTCTAAATGACAAAATTTAGAAAGTGCCAGTATAAAGGCAGCCCTGGACGCAATCCGAGGCTGCATCTACTCTGGTCAATACTATGAGGTCGATCGCGCCCGCACACGCAAACCACGCAGAAAATAAGCAGTAGCCAAGCGCCAGAAGCATCGGCGCTTACCAGAACATTCCATAATGACTCGACCAACCCCCGAATACTTTATCTGGCTAGCACGTGATACGGCCCCATTGTCTAATGATGCTTTTGAGCGCTGACTAGATGCCGGTAGCCCCGGCAGCCCGTGCTACTTCCGGTCTAATGAGTACTCAGAAGAAGCGGCGGCCAAATACGAGTACATACTAGATATTGCCACGCAATCCGAATACAATACTAATCCATTCCGTACTGATTCCTGGGCTCCAGCTCTCGATATGACCTAATAAAATACAATCCTAATCTGATACAATACAGCATGATACAATCCTTCAACCGCTGGAGAGATTCATTTGTTATTCGTTTAACTGAGCCCAACACTGAAGTCTCCTTACCGAATGGAATGATTCTCGAATGGTCTGGATTGTCTATGATGTGCATAGGACTTGATATGCTTACTTTGCGAATGGGATTGATGATTCAGTACAATGTGATGTAATACAATACTGGATCAATACGGGCCGATATGATTATCGAGATCCAAAATCAGTACTATGATTAGAGATGTCGTGCCAGAATTTTGCAGGAAACTGTCTCCTGCAGGCGGATTCTGGCGCAAATTTTTGATTCCTGCTCCGGCTCCGTCTCCGGCTGCCAGAAGCCGGATTCCGGGCGGAATTCCGTCAGGGTTGCAGGAACTGCAGGAGTGGAGGAGCTCCTGCTACTGACATTCGTCAAAGGTGCTCCAAATTGAACGTGGTATGGCTCAAAATGTGCGCGCTGCTCTTAGCTATCGAATGGTGTGCAACATGTATCATAGATATGCGCAGGGGGGGAATCGCGGGCGGTTTGATCATCTGGAAAGGGGGGACTAAAATCTGACCCTCCTCTAAACCCATCACAAACACCTGTTTCATAGCTCATAAAATGCGCATAATTCCAAGGAGATGGTTTGTATTAAAAAGTATATGTCTGAAAATTCATTTGAGCGCAGCGCAGCGACATCTTTGTCTCAAAAATAATCCCCCACATGCGCTCACCTTACTTCTCACTCAAGGAGGCAAAATCAGCCATTTCTAGCACTGCGAATCAACTCCTGGCTACTGAAAACCCCTACGAATATGTGTATCTAACTTGTAGAGGGGGTGGAGTATGGCAAACTGAGTGTGGTGCAGGCAAATGCTGCACACAAACTGCTGAAACAGTGTAAGTACAACTCTGGGACGGTTTCTTGAACGTAACAAGGCGCTCTAGCCATGCGAACAGGGGTAATCTGGGTCGCTGAGTAAATCTGTCTCATACGATTTTGCTATAAATGGATATCTGAGGCAGGAGATGCGCTTAGTACTGTTTCCAGCTCTCAGGGGGTCTCTACCTTATGTTTCACCCACTAATACAGCTTCAAATCGGCTGATTTTTGGTATATCGCATCTACCATATGGTTTGCACATATTAACATCAGGGGAGCAAGGTTTGCACAGTTGGATTCACTAGTGCTTGTGGCGCTGATCAGGGGTTTCCCCCCCTATTTTGCTGATATCTTCACATAGGGAGCGCTGGTGACTCAGTGGGCGGTACCATTGAACTCTCCTGGCTTGTACGCATCGTTTGATATATATATCATCATGAATTGGCCAACTCTATCAAGGTGTCTACATGGCCGCTTAACCCTGATTATTTTCTGGATGTATTTGGCTAGCGATTGACCCAGGATATTTTTTCTACCGCATGTGTATAATACTGTTCGAAAGCGGTGAATTTTGCGCATTTTATGGTGTCGTTAGATATACGCTACAGTGGGTTCAAAAATTATCTTCGCAGCTGCCAGTTGCAGGAACTGCCAGATTCCTGCAGGGTGCCAGAATAGACGGATTCTTGGGCGGATACTGGCACCCAAATGTGATTCCTGCTCCGTCTCCTGCTCTGGCATGCCGGAATTTTGACGGAGGCGGAGCAAGAATTCTGTATTCTTCTGGCAGACGGTTTCTGGGGCGACATCTCTAACTATGATAAACCCAATCGGATTTGATAAGATCGTAATCGTATTTGGCCATCCCTACTCAGAAGCATCGTTGGACAGTTCGAGCTAGTGTATGCTAGCTACATGTTCGGGGATTGGCTGAGGAGCTGTTTGACCGATTCACCCGCTCCCGCTCCCCTTAAATCTACACATAATGAGTGCAACTGCACAATAATAAAAAAGGATCCCAAATTTAGTCAACCTATTTTCATCAGAGAAAACCTGGGTTTTTTATCACTATGAATAACAGTAAATTTATGCATATTAACCAGTTGTGGGAATTTCTGTCCCCCCGTCTTTTATAGCTGTGAATTAACCTAAATTTACCAAGGGGGGGTCTGTCATGAGCCGTGCACATGACCCTTATCTTTTTCTCGTGGCTCATACGCTTTATAAGCCACTTACTTCTTTTTCTTCCACTTAGTAAGACTGATTGGCATATCACTAAGCCTCCACATGGATGCTTACTGATCAAAGCTATCTTTAGCGCGCATACGGTCTTCTCGGACTATCCTTAGCTACATCCTATTCTTAATCCACCTTCTTTTAGAAACACGTACTATCTTTAACTCATGTATTCTTGGAACTGTGAGCACAGACCATGTACCCATGAGTATAAATACTTGGTGTGCAAGCTGCTCCTAGACCAGCTTGCTCTACCTCGTCGATCTCCCCTCAAGGGTGATAACTACTAAGAGATACATAAGACTTACATACTTAAGACTCACTATCGGTACTCGGTCCTATTAACTTAGGTACTAAGTACATTTAACTTGCAAGCCACGAGTCCTTCACAGTCTCCGCTGGAGACGGGTGCCTTCGACGTCCTACTCGCTAGACGAGCAGAGGACTATACTCCCAAGACTAAGAGGCTCGACACCCTACACAGGGCTGTCGTCGACGCTTCCACACTCGACTACATCTACGAACAGCCACAGGAGGCTGCCACGCATCAGGCTAAGATCCGACGCCGACACCGTCGTATCCAGAACAGAAAGTAAACACCCTTAGAAACGAGGGTTGTGACATTGTAGAGCAAGCTTCACACTGATCCGTGGCTATGTCTCAACGATCCTCATCAAGAGTAACCAGAAGCCAATCGGCTCAAGGAGAACCACTAGTGCCACCGGTAGATAACCCTGACCGGCCATCGGTATCTAGATCAGACAACGCAACATCCCTATCCGCCTTGAGGGAACAAGTACTACAAATGACTACAGAAGCAACCGATGCTATTCACGCTCGAGTGAGCATACCAGGGTCATACGCAGACCCAGATGAAACTATTCAGGCTGAACCTACCATTATAGTGGGCGAAGGGAACCCAAACGAGTCAACTGCGACAGCAGCTGACATTATTGGTGGAAGATCTATACCAAGAACCACTGTGGAATCAGTGTCAGATCCTGAGGAATCCCGACTCTCCGAAGATATGGGTCGAACCCCAGACGCTACGGAACCCGTAGTATCACAAGAAGAAACAGTACAAACAACAGGACCCAAACACTTTTGGAATGCAAGGGCTAGCATATCCCCAGGAAGAATAATCTCTGTAAGAAGAAGAGTACCAATGGATCCCACGGCAGGGATAGAAGACCAAACTGACCCAGTACCACCTTATGCACCAAACCCTTTGGAATTACCCACTGGGAGGTATGGTCCTACAAACATTCCAAGGGAAGAAAGACACCTATACTCGGCACACCCTCTGACAGGAGTAAGAACCCGGTCTCAGGCATCAAATGCCATTGAAGCGCCCATACCACAAAGACCCATACAAGTAACGGAACAAATAGAAGCTCCTCCCCAAATTAGGATTGAGGAAAGACCAGCAAACCCTACACCACCTAGACCTCACTCGTCATCACCAGCACCTGAAGACGCACCACCAGAAGGGAACAAAGACGAATATGAAAGATTGCTTAACGGACCCATAGAGGACATCAGAAGAGCAGCAGCAAGGGATCCCACATTAGGATTCTTCTTCAGGGTACTAGATGATATCAAGGATCAACTCCTTGAAGGAATCACTGCTCAAATACAGGTACAAGAGAACCGACAGGATACGGGGGTACAAACACTCAACACCACCCTACAACAAATGACCAATTCTATCTCCAAACTGGAAGCGTCCACCGGCAACATTAGGCAGCAAGTAGAGAGTGCAGCCCAGAATGCATGGACGGCAGCAAATAGCTCTCAACTAGGAGTCAACGAACAAATAAAGGCCCAGAATGCCATCGACAAACTCAGCCAACAAATGGATACTATAGTTGTAGCCATGGGAGCTATGGGTAAACAAGTATCTGCCGCCCTGAATAAACAAGAGGAAGCCATCAAGAAACTTAAGACCGATACGGAAACCCTTCAAGAAACATTACAAGTAGTAGAAGAAAGGGTCTCAAATATCGATATCATGGACCAACACCATCAATGGGAACCAGAAGCCGAGTCTTCTAGGGCACAAGCCCCAAAGAGACCCAAGGGACTATTCCCAGGGGATAATCCCCCAGGACCCCCTTCGGGACCGCCATCAAGAGGAAATACACCTCCTCCTAGAATTCCAAAGTCCCCAAAAAAGGAAGAAAAAACCAAAGACGAAATCCCAAAAGGGGCTAGAGCCAAGAAGCCTGAAGCCTTTAATGGGAAAAGAGGACAGGAGGCAGAAATCTTCCTCATGAAAATGGAAATCTACTTCAACGACTATGGTACTGCCTTTGACAACAACCGGAAAATGGCTACCTTCCTTACCAATATGGGAGAAGGAGAAGCAGCCAAATGGGCCAAGCCCCTACTCAGGAAAATCCTTGACGAAGAACCACACGAATACCTTTCAAACTGGAATGCCCTGAAAAATGCCTTCCTTCTCGCCTTCTCAGATCCCATGAAAAAGGAAAGAGCAATTCAGAACATTCATAAACTCCAACAAACAGGATCGGCACAACACTATGTCACTGCCTTCCGCACCCTCATGCAGGAATTAGACTGGGACGAACATGCCTTTATAGATGTCTTTAAAAAGGGCCTCAAGAATAACGTCCAACAGGAACTACTAAAGGCAACCATTACCCAAGATACAGCTACATTCTCCCTAGAGAAATGGATGGAAGTCTCCATTAGGATAGACGACCTTCTATTTACTGGAAGAAGTCTAAGAGATAATGGCCCCTCAGGAAATCAAGACAGGAAATTCCAACCAAGAACGACCAGGGCCAAAGCAGGAATAGTGCCGTCCGAAGTCATCCAAAAGAGAAGAGAAGAAGGAAGATGCATCAAATGTGGAAGAATGGGACATCGCATGAGAGAATGCAAATTCAAGGAATGGCAACAAGAAACTCAAGCTGTCAAAGGAAAGGAAGCAAAGATTGAAGAAGTAAAGGAAGAAGAGAAATCCTCTGACTCGGAGTCGGAAAACTAGAACAGCAGGCTGAGTCCATGTCAGTACCTGCCCAGAAACCCTTGACCAAGAATCAGAAAAGAAAGAAACGTGTATTATACCTAAAGAAATCCGAACAAACTGCGTCTATCTTTACAATGGTCAAGGGAATCATGGACCCCATCCCCACTCTAGTCGACTCTGGATCCTCAAAAAACTTCTTAGATATTAACTTTGCCAAAAACAACAACATTCCTTTGACACCCTTAGTCAACCCATGAACTGTGATCGCCATAGATGGGAAAGAACTTCCAAACAAAATAAAAAATAAAACTACACTGGAAGTAGAAATCGAAGGCTGGACCTTTGATGTAACCTTCTTCGTAATGGACCTAGGGGATACCGACATGATCCTAGGCTTAGATTGGCTACAAGAGGCAGATCCAGATATAAACTGGAAAACCCTAGAAATTTCATGGAAAGGAAGACCCCTTACTGCCAAAGCTGGAAAAGAGATACCCGCTATACCAGAAGAATTCATGGAATTCATCGATGTCTTTAGCGAAGAACTCTTCAAGAAGCTCCCAGAACACCGGTCTTTCGATTGCAACATAGACTTTGTGGAAGGATCAGATCTCCCAAAACCGGCAAAAGTATATCCCCTCTCACCAATCGAAAGCAGAACGATAAAGGAATTTATTGATCAAGAACTGGCTGACGGAAAAATCCGGCCTAGTAAATCCCCTATAGCCTCACCTTGCTTCTTTGTCAAAAAGAAGGATGGATCTTTAAGGCTAGTAACGGATTACCGGAAAATCAACAATATCACTATACCAGATCAATTCCCTATGCCTCTCCAGGTAGAACTTGTCGACCAAGTCAAGAATGCGAAGATCTATTCAAAATTAGACCTTAGATGGGGTTTCAATAACATCCGCATCAAGGAAGGCAATGAATGGAAAACCGCTTTCAGGACAGCTTATGGAATATACGAGTACCTAGTCATGCCCTTTGGACTCAAGAACGCCCCAGCAGTCCTCCAAAGGATGATGAACGATATCTTTAGACACCTCTTAGGTGTCACGGTAGTAGTCTACATGGATGATATCCTTATCTTTTCAGAAAAGGAGGAAAACCATGCAGAACATGTCAAGGAAGTACTCAAAATCCTAAGAGAAAACAATCTCTACGCCAAACTATCCAAATGCGAATTCTTTGTCAAGAAGGTCATTTTCCTGGGGTTAGTAATCACCCCTGAAGGAATCTCCATGGAAGAAGAGAAAATCAAGGCAATCATGGAATGGGGCGCACCTAGGAAAATAAAGGAAGTCCAAGCCTTCCTTGGCTTTGTAAACTTCTACAGAAGGTTTATAGCCGAATTTAGCAAGATTGCTAGACCACTACATGACTTAACAAAAAAAGATACCAAATTTGAATGGACCCAAGAATGCCAACAGGCCTTTGAGGAAATCAAGAAACGGGTCAGCCAAGATCCAGTATTAATACATCCTGATCCCGATAAACCCTTTATTTTGGAAACCGATGCGTCAGGAATAGCCATAGGAGCTATACTTAGCCAACGAGGTGAAGATGGATACCTCCACCCAGTAGCATACTTATCAAAAAGCTATAACGATGCACAAAGAAATTATGATACCGCCAACAAGGAATTACTTGCCATCGTGGAATCATTAAAACATTGGCGCATATACCTTGAAGGGACTATATTACCTGTAACTGTCTTCACCGACCACCGAAATCTAGAAAGATGGAAGAATGCAGAAACCTTCAACCGAAGGCATGCCAGATGGCATATGGAACTTGCTTCTTTCAACTTTGGAATCCACTACAGGCCTGGTAAAATGTCTAATAAACCAGACGCCCTGTCAAGAAGACATGACCATGAGGATATCCCAAATCCCCAGCAAATCATGATCAATGCCGAACGCTTCAAGGGCTTCAAAGCAAACATAGAAATTGACATCATCTCTATGATTAGGGAAGGCCTCAGTGATGACGAATCCCTAACAACCCTTATTGCGAGTACAAAGAAAAAGGAAGACCTTCCACCCTCTATTAGGAAACAATATGACAAATATGAATGGAAAGAAGACCTCCTATGGTATGAAGGACGGATAGTAATCCCTGAGAACAAAGAGATACGACTAGCTATCCTGGAAATGCACCATGACAACCCAATAGCTGGTCATCAAGGACAAGCCAGAACTCTGGAACTCATATCTAGAAGATACTACTGGCCGGCTATGAAACAACAAGTCAACCGATTTGTCGAAACATGTGAAACCTGTCAAAGGAGTAAAGGTCACAAACATTACGCACCCCAAAAACCTTTACCAATACCCCAAAAACCTTGGGAGGACATTGCATATGACTTCATTGTCAAGCTCCCTGAATCACAGGGCATGGATAGTATACTGGTAGTAATTGATCGCTTCTCTCGGCAAGCGCATTTCATCCCTTGCCTTGAAAGCACCAATGCAGAGGGAGTAGCCGACCTTTTCATCAAGGAAGTCTGGAAACTACATGGATTACCCAAGACAACCGTGTCAGACAGAGGGCCGACCTTCAATAGCCAATTTTTGAAAGCCCTCTATGCCAAACTGGGTATCAACCCCAAATTTTCCACAGCCTTCCACCCAGAAACTGATGGAATAACGGAAAGAACCAACCAATGGCTAGAAGGCTTCTTAAGAAGCTTTTGTAATTATAGACAAGACGATTGGGTCAGATGGCTACCAATAGCAGAATTCTGCCATAACAACCAAGTCAATTCCGCCACAGGGAAGACAGCCTTCGAGACAATCTATGGGTTACACCCCAGATGGGATCTTGTAGACCTAGAAGTCAATGCACCTAATGCCGCTGACATGGCGGACTCGATGCAAGAAATATGGGATGAGGCTATAGCCTCCATGGAATTCTACAGATCAAAAGAAAGCGACCCAAAACGTGAATACAAAGTAGGGGACAAAGTATGGCTAGTAGGCCAGAACATCACCACAAGGCGACCCTCAAAGAAGCTAGACAACAAGAAATTAGGGCCCTTTGTCATATCAGAAAAGATTTCCTCACATGCTTACCGGCTAGAACTTCCAAAGACCATGCGGACACACAATGTGTTCCACATCAACCTTCTCACACCCTTCACAGAAGACAAAGACTTTCACAGACGTCAAGCAAGACCACCCCCAATTATGACAGAAGAAGGAGAAGAAGAATACGAAGTGGACCATGTGGTTGCATGGGAACAACGGAAGAACGGCCTGCACTACCAAATCAGGTGGAAGGGGTATGATCCGATAGAAGACACCATGGAAAGGGCTGAAAAAATAGCCGAACCACCCCAAATCATGGAAGATCTACTCAAACGACACCCCAAAGCTCCCTTACCAAAGAACTACAATCTATACAAAGAGAAGTATAAAAGAGTGGGGGGGAAAGCCTCAAACTTCACCACCAGCAGCCTCAGCTTCACTTTCAAACCACCACTCCAATCAACAAACTCTTTTATACCACCTCCTACACAATGGCCCCAGTCCGCAACGTCAAGTCTACCAAGACCACCGGCATCCGCTACAACCCCCGTGACGCCAAGGTCGTCGTCGACCACACCCCCAAGTCAGTATGGGGAAAACAGCGTGTATCACATAAACTCACATGGGGCCATGGCGGCGATAGACTCTATAGCTACCAAGACGCTATCAGGCGCTGCGATAGCTTCATTAGAAGCGCGGACTACGCCAAATCCCTCGACCCTACCCTTACCCTCGACTACATCCCTATGGCCGAGCGGTGGAACTGCCGATGGCTCGCCACCCATACCCTCCAATGCCCTAAACGGGGCAACCTATACTGGGTCGGCAAAGGACCCCGGCCGGAGTCTGATAGGGCCATGCAGGCCACCAAATTATTTGTGATTGAAGAATGGGTGGGGAGTGAGGTCGAGCACCTGGTGAAAGAGGTGCAAAAGGTCAAGAAAATGAGCTGGTATGAAGATTACACCAAAACCAAGGAACAAAACAACCGGCTCACTCGAAAATCAATAAACTCTTTTAGCACCCCCCACCTCATTAGGAGGGTGGAAGAATGGGAGAAGGAAGGGAAGGAGAAGGCGACACCCAAGTGGGTGGAAAACTCAACGGAATGGTGGTTCCGACTGAGTGATATAGAAGAAATGAAGGAGGAGTGGATGAGGTCGATCGGTGACAAGGGTCAAAAAATGGCCATTGTAGCAAAGGCGGTCAAGGACTGGTGCCAAGAACCCGACATCTCGAAAACTTACCAGGAAGTCCTCAAAGAAATCCCCTTTGGGGAAGTCATTGATTTGGTAGAGAAGGAGAGATGGTCAAAGAGGGAACTACTGGACTGGCTGGACCAGAAGGCCTGGGACAAGGGCAATGAGGACCTCTCGGTCGATATGGCTGACCTTCTGCTTGAACCCCTAGAAGAAGATGAGGAGTGGGTGAAACTGAAGGAAGAAGTCTGGGGAGCAGAGGCCCCCAATGGCGACCACAATATCAAATCTCACCTCCCTCCTGCGGACTTCTAAATATGGACATTTGCTGTATACGGACTGAAAAAAAAATTTTTTGTAACTTTTTTTACCTTTCTCAATCTATCCCTCACGAACTCTTTGTCTTGTCCGCTCGTCTCATGTCCCCTAAGACTCGCCTTAAGAGGGGGGTAATGTCATGAGCCGTGCACATGACCCTTATCTTTTTCTCGTGGCTCATACGCTTTATAAGCCACTTACTTCTTTTTCTTCCACTTAGTAAGACTGATTGGCATATCACTAAGCCTCCACATGGATGCTTACTGATCAAAGCTATCTTTAGCGCGCATACGGTCTTCTCGGACTATCCTTAGCTACATCCTATTCTTAATCCACCTTCTTTTAGAAACACGTACTATCTTTAACTCATGTATTCTTGGAACTGTGAGCACAGACCATGTACCCATGAGTATAAATACTTGGTGTGCAAGCTGCTCCTAGACCAGCTTGCTCTACCTCGTCGATCTCCCCTCAAGGGTGATAACTACTAAGAGATACATAAGACTTACATACTTAAGACTCACTATCGGTACTCGGTCCTATTAACTTAGGTACTAAGTACATTTAACTTGCAAGCCACGAGTCCTTCACAGTCTCCGCTGGAGACGGGTGCCTTCGACGTCCTACTCGCTAGACGAGCAGAGGACTATACTCCCAAGACTAAGAGGCTCGACACCCTACACAGGGCTGTCGTCGACGCTTCCACACTCGACTACATCTACGAACAGCCACAGTGTCATGAGCCGTGCACATGACCTCTATCTTTTTTCTCGTGGCTTACACGCTGTATAAGCCACTTACTTCTTTTCTTCTACTTAGTAAGACTGATTGGCGTATCACTAAGCCTCCACATGGATGCTTACTGATCAAAGCTATCTTTAGCGCGCATACGGTCTTCTCGGACTATTCTTAGCTACACCCTATTCTTAATCCACCTTCTTTTAGAAACACATCCTATCTTTAGCTCATGTATTCTTGGAACTGTGAGCACAGACCATGTACCCATGAGTATAAATACTCGGTGTGCAAGCTGCTCCTAGACCAGCTTGCTCTACCTCGTCGATCTCCCCTCAAGGGTGATAACTACTAAGAGATACATATAAGACTTACATACTTAAGACTCAACCATCGATACTAGGTCCTATTAACTTAGGTACTTAGTAATACACTGCAAGCCACGAGTCAATCACAGTCTCTCCAAGAGACGGGTGCCCTCGACGTCCTACTCGCTAGGCGAGCAGAGGACTATACTCCTAAGACTAAGAGGCTCGATACCCTACACAGGGCTGTCATCGACGCTTCCACACTCGACTACATCTACGAACAGCCACAGGAGGCTGCCACGCATCAGGCTAAGATCCGACGCCGACGCCGTCGTATCCAGAACAGAAAGTAAACACCCTTAGAAACGAGGGTTGTGACATTGTAGAGCAAGCTTCACACTGATCCGTGGCTATGTCTCAACGATCTTCATCAAGAGTAACCAGGAGCCAGTCGGCTCAAGGAGAACCGCTAGTGCCACCGGTAGATAACCCTGACCGGCCGTCGGTAGCTAGATCGGACAACGCAACGTCCCTATCTGCTTTAAGGGAACAAGTATTACAGATGACAACAGAAGCAACAGATGCTATCCACGCACGAGTCAGCATACCAGGATCATACGCAGATCCTGATGAAACTATCCAAGCTGAACCTACCATTATAGTGGGTGAAGGAAACCCAAACGAGTCAACTGCAACAGCAGCCGATATTGTCGGGGGAAGATCTATACCACGGACCACTGTAGAATCAGTATCAGACCCCGAGGAATCCCGACTCTCCGAGGATATAGGACGAACCCCAGATACAACTGAGCCTGTAGCAACGCAAGAAGAAACAGTACAAACGACAGGACATGAACCCTTTTGGAATGCAAGGGCCAGCATATCCCCAGGAAGGATAATTTCCGTAAGAAGAAGGGCACAAATTGACCCCACAGCAGGGATAGAAGACCAAATTGATCCTGTACCTCCATATGCACCAAACCCCTTAGAGATACCTGCCGGGAGATATGGTCCCACAAACATTCCAAGAGAGGAAAGACACCTATACTCGGCACACCCCCTGACAGGGATAAGAACCCGATCACAAGCATCGAATAACATAGAAGCGCCCATACCACAGAGACCCATACAAGTACCAGAACAGATAGAAGCCCCTCCCCAAATTAGGATTGAGCAAAGACCAGCGAATCCTACACCACCTAGACCTCACTCAGCATCACCTGCACCTGAAGAAGTACCAGTGGAAAGGGATGAAGACGAATATGAAAGGCTTCTTAATGGACCTATAGAAGATATCCGAAGAGCAGCAGCCAGGGACCCCACACTGGGATTTTTCTTCAGGGTACTAGACGACATCAAGGATCAACTCTTCGAAGGTATCACAGCCCAAATACAGGTACAAGAGAACCGACAAGATACAGGGGTACAAACACTCAATACTACCCTACAACAAATGACTAATTCCATTTCTAAACTGGAAGCGTCCACCGGCAATATTAGGCAGCAAGTAGAGAGTGCAGCCCAGAATGCATGGACAGCAGCAAACAGCTCTCAATTAGGAGTCAACGAACAAATAAAAACCCAGAATGCCATCGACAAGCTCAGTCAACAAATGGATACTATTGTCGTAGCCATGGGGGCTATGGGTAAACAAGTATCCGCTGCCCTAAATAAGCAAGAAGAAGCCATTAAGAAACTCAAGGCCGATACAGAAACCCTTCAAGAGACACTACAAGTAGTAGAAGAAAGGGTCTCAAACATTGATATTATGGACCAAGACCATCAATGGGAACCAGAAGCTGAATCCTCTCGAGCACAAGCCCAAAAAGGCCTCAAGGACTATTCCCAGGGGATAATCCCCCAGGACCCCCATCGGGACCTCCATCAAGGGGTAACACGCCTCCTCCTAGAAACCCAAGGCCTCATAGGAAGGAAGAAAAGACCAAGGACGAAATTCCAAAAGGAGCTAGGGCTAAGAAGCCCGAAGCCTTTAATGGGAAAAGAGGACAGGAGGCTGAGATTTTCCTGATGAAGATGGAGATCTACTTCAACGATTATGGTACTGCCTTCGATAACAACCGGAAGATGGCCACCTTCCTCACTAACATGGGAGAAGGAGAAGCAGCCAAATGGGCCAAACCCCTACTTAGGAAAATCCTCGATGAAGAACCACATGAATACCTTGCAAATTGGAACGCCCTGAAGAACGCCTTCCTCCTCGCTTTCTCAGACCCCATGAAGAAGGAAAGAGCAATTCAAAACATTCATAAACTCCAACAAACAGGATCAGCACAACACTATGTCACCGCCTTCCGTACCCTTATGCAAGAATTGGATTGGGATGAACACGCCTTTATAGATGTCTTCAAGAAAGGACTTAAGAATAACGTCCAACAGGAACTCCTAAAAGCGACCATTACCCAAGATACATCTACATTCTCCCTTGAAAAATGGATGGAAGTCTCTATCAGGATAGACGACCTCCTATTCACCGGGAGAAGCCTAAGGGATAACAGCTCCTCTGGGAACCAAGACAAGAAATTCCAACCAAGAACAACCCAAGCCAAAGCGGGAATAGTACCATCAGAGGTCATTCAAAAAAGGCGAGAAGAAGGAAGATGTATCAAATGCGGAAGAAGAGGGCACCGGATGAGGGAATGCAAATTCAAGGAATGGCAACAAGAACCCCAAGCTGTCAAAGGGAAGGAAGCCAAGATTGAAGAAGTAAAGGAGGAAGAAAAATCCTCTGACTCGGAGTCGGAAAACTAGAACTGCAGGCTGAGTCCATGTCAGTACCTGCCCATAAACCCTTGACCAAGAATCAAAAAAGAAAGAAGCGTGTATTATACCTAAAGAAATCCGAACAAACTGCATCTATCTTTACTATGGTCAAGGGAATCATGGACCCCATCTCCACTCTGGTCGACTCTGGATCCTCAAAAAACTTCCTAGATATCAACTTTGCCAAAAACAACAACATTCCTTTAACACCCTTAGTCAACCCACGAACGGTGATTGCCATAGATGGAAAGGAACTCCCAAACAAAATAAAAAATAAAACCACATTGGAAGTAGAAATCGAAGGATGGACCTTCGATGTAACTTTCTTTGTAATGGATCTGGGGGATACCGACATGATTTTAGGTCTAGATTGGCTACAAGAAGCAGACCCAGATATAAATTGGAAAACCCTAGAAATCTCATGGAAGGGAAGACCCCTTACCGCCAAAGCTGGGAAAGATCTACCTACTATACCAGAGGAATTCATAGAATTCATCGACGTCTTCAGTGAAGAACTCTTCAAGAAGCTTCCAGAACACCGGTCCTTTGATTGCAACATAGACTTCGAGGAAGGATCAGACCTACCAAAACCAGCAAAAGTATATCCCCTTTCACCAATCGAAAGCAGAACAATAAAGGAATTTATTGATCAAGAACTGGCCGATGGAAAAATCCGGCCTAGCAAATCCCCTATAGCTTCACCTTGCTTCTTTGTCAAAAAGAAGGATGGATCCTTAAGGCTAGTAACAGATTACCGAAAAATCAACAACATCACCATACCGGATCAATTCCCCATGCCACTCCAGGTAGAACTTGTCGATCAGGTCAAGAATGCCAAGATCTACTCAAAATTAGACCTTAGATGGGGATTCAATAACATCCGTATCAAAGAAGGCGATGAATGGAAAACTGCCTTTAGGACAGCATACGGAATATATGAATATCTAGTCATGCCCTTTGGACTCAAGAACGCTCCAGCAGTCCTTCAAAGGATGATGAACGATATTTTTAGACATCTGCTAGGTGTCACAGTAGTAGTCTACATGGATGACATCCTTATCTTTTCAGAGAAAGAGGAAGACCACGCAGAACATGTCAAGGAAGTACTCAAAATCCTAAGAGATAACAATCTCTACGCCAAACTAGCCAAATGCGAATTCTTTGTCAAGAAGGTCATTTTCCTTGGGCTAGTAATTACCCCTGAAGGAATTTCCATGGAAGAAGAGAAAATCAAGGCAATCATGGAGTGGGGCGCACCCAGGAAAATAAAAGAAGTCCAGGCTTTCCTTGGCTTTGTAAACTTCTACAGGAGGTTTATAGCCGAATTTAGCAAAATAGCCAGACCATTACATGACCTAACAAAAAAGGATACCAGGTTTGAATGGAGTCAAGAATGTCAACAAGCTTTTGAGGAAATCAAGAAACGGGTCAGTCAAGACCCAGTACTAATACATCCTGACCCCGATAAACCCTTTATCTTGGAAACCGATGCGTCTGGAATAGCCATAGGAGCTATACTTAGCCAACGAGGTGAAGATGGGTACCTCCATCCAGTAGCATACTTATCAAAAAGCTACAACGACGCACAAAGAAACTATGATACCGCCAATAAGGAACTACTCGCCATTGTGGAATCATTAAAACATTGGCGCATATACCTTGAAGGGACTATATTACCTGTGACTGTCTTCACCGATCACCGAAATCTAGAAAGATGGAAGAACGCAGAAACCTTCAACAGAAGGCATGCCAGATGGCATATGGAACTCGCTTCTTTCAACTTCGAAATCCATTACAGGCCCGGTAAAATGTCCAATAAACCAGACGCCCTGTCAAGAAGACATGACCACGAAGACATCCCAAATCCCCAGCAAATCATGATCAATGCCGAACGATTCAAGGGCTTCAAAGCAAACATAGAAATCGACATCATTTCTATGATTAGGGAAAGCATCAGCGATGATGAATCTCTAACAACCCTTATCGAGAGTACAAAGAAAAAGGAAGATCTTCCACCCTCTATTAGGAAACAATATGACAAGTATGAATGGAAGGAAGATCTCCTATGGTACGAGGGACGAATAGTAATCCCTGAAAACAAAGAGATACGACTAGCCATCTTGGAAATGCACCATGACAATCCAATAGCTGGTCATCAGGGACAAGCCAGGACTTTGGAACTCATATCCAGAAGATACTATTGGCCGGCTATGAAACAACAAGTCAACCGATTTGTCGAAACATGTGAAATCTGTCAAAGGAGTAAAGGTCACAAACAATACGCATCCCAAAAGCCTCTACCAATACCCCAAAAACCTTGGGAAGATATTGCATATGATTTCATCGTCAAGCTCCCTGAATCACAAGGCATGGATAGTATACTGGTAGTAATTGATCGCTTCTCTCGGCAAGCACATTTCATCCCTTGCCTTGAAAGCACCAATGCAGAAGGAGTAGCCGACCTTTTCATCAAGGAAGTCTGGAAACTACATGGATTACCCAAGACAACAGTGTCAGACAGAGGGCCGACCTTCAATAGCCAATTTTTGAAAGCCCTCTATGCCAAACTGGGTATCAACCCCAAATTTTCCACAGCCTTCCACCCAGAAACTGATGGAATAACGGAAAGAACCAACCAATGGCTAGAAGGCTTCTTAAGAAGCTTTTGCAATTATAGACAAGACGACTGGGTCAGATGGCTACCAATAGCAGAATTCTGCCATAACAACCAAGTCAATTCCGCCACAGGGAAGACAGCCTTCGAGACAATCTATGGACTACACCCCAGATGGGATCTTGTAGATCTAGAAGTCAATGCACCTAATGCCGCCGACATGGCAGACTCTATGCAAGAAATATGGGATGAGGCCATAGCCTCCATGGAATTCTACAGATCAAAAGAAAGTGACCCAAAACGCGAATACAAAGTAGGGGACAAAGTATGGCTAGTAGGCCAGAACATCACCACGAGGCGACCCTCGAAGAAGCTAGATAACAAAAAATTGGGGCCCTTTGTCATATCAGAAAAGATTTCCTCACATGCCTACCGGCTAGAACTTCCAAAAACCATGCGGACACACAATGTGTTCCATATCAACCTTCTAGCACCCTTCACAGAAGACAAGGACTTTCACAGACGTCAAGCAAGACCACCCCCAATTGTGACAGAAGAAGGAGAAGAAGAATATGAAGTGGACCATGTGGTCGCATGGGAACAACGGAAGAACGGCCTATACTACCAAATCAGGTGGAAGGGGTATGATCCGATAGAAGACACCATGGAAAGGGCTGAAAAAATAGCCGAACTACCCCAAATCATGGAAGATCTACTCAAACGACACCCCAAAGCTCCCTTACCAAAGAACTACAAACCAAACAAAGAGAAGTATAAAAGAGTGGGGGGAAAGCCTCAAACTTCACCACCAGCAGCTCTAGCTCTACTCCCAAATCACTCCCAAAAACAACAAACTCCTTTATACTTCCTCCTCGACCATGGCCCCCACCCGCAACTCCAAGTCCGCCAAGGCCACCAACGTCCGATATGACCCCCGCGATGCCCGGGTCGTCTCAAACCACACCCCCAAGTCAGTATGGGGAAAGCAACGCGTATCACATAAACTCACATGGGGCCACGGCGGCGATAGAATCTACAGCTACCAGGACGCCATTAGGCGATGTGACAGCTTCATTCGAAGCTCGGACTTTGCAAAGTCCCTTGACCCCACCGTATCCCTCGATTACATCCGTATGGGGGAATGATGGGACTGCAAATGGATCGGGACCCACACCCTCAAATGCCCCAAACGGGGTAATCTTTACTGGATTGGAAAGGGACCCCGACCCGAGTCGGACGAGGCCATGCAGGCTACAAAACTATTTGTGATAGAAGAGTGGGTAGGGGACGAAGTCGAGCACTTGGTAAAGGAGGTACAAAAACTGAAGGGAATGAGCTGGTACCGGGATTATACAGAAACGATGAGGGAAAACACGCGGGCCATCAAAAGCTCAATAAACAGCCTTAGTACGCATCACCTCATTAGGAGGTTGGAAGAATGGGAGAAGGAAGGGAAAAGGAAGGCGGTACCGAAATGGGTCGAAGACTCAACGGAATGGTGGTTCCGGTTGAGCGACATAGAAGAAATGAAAGAGGAGTGGATAAGGTCCATCGGCGACAAAGGACAGAAGATGGCCATCGTGGCAAAAGCGGTCGAGGAATGGTGCCAGGCACCCGACATCTCCAAAACCTACCAAGAGGTCCTCAAGGAAATTACCTTTGGGGAAGTCATCGAATTGGCGGAAAAGGAGAAATGGTCAAAGAAGGAATTGCTGGACTGGCTGGACCAGAAAGCCTGGGACAAGGGCAACGAAGACCTCTCGGTGGATATGGCCGACCTCTTACTTGAGCCCCTAGATGAAGATGAGGAATGGGTCAAATTGAAGGAAGAGGTTTGGGGAGCAGAGGCCCCCAATGGTAGCCACAACATCAAGTCCCACCTTCCTCCTGCGGATTTCTAATATGGACATTTGTATACGGACTCAAAAGAATCTTGCTGTAATTGCCTTTACCTTTTTTCAAAAATCTATCCTCCACGAACTTTTGTCTTGTCTGCTCGTCTCATGTCCCCTAAGACTCGCCTTTAAGAGGGGGGTAATGTCATGAGCCGTGCACATGACCTCTATCTTTTTTCTCGTGGCTTACACGCTGTATAAGCCACTTACTTCTTTTCTTCTACTTAGTAAGACTGATTGGCGTATCACTAAGCCTCCACATGGATGCTTACTGATCAAAGCTATCTTTAGCGCGCATACGGTCTTCTCGGACTATTCTTAGCTACACCCTATTCTTAATCCACCTTCTTTTAGAAACACATCCTATCTTTAGCTCATGTATTCTTGGAACTGTGAGCACAGACCATGTACCCATGAGTATAAATACTCGGTGTGCAAGCTGCTCCTAGACCAGCTTGCTCTACCTCGTCGATCTCCCCTCAAGGGTGATAACTACTAAGAGATACATATAAGACTTACATACTTAAGACTCAACCATCGATACTAGGTCCTATTAACTTAGGTACTTAGTAATACACTGCAAGCCACGAGTCAATCACAGTCTCTCCAAGAGACGGGTGCCCTCGACGTCCTACTCGCTAGGCGAGCAGAGGACTATACTCCTAAGACTAAGAGGCTCGATACCCTACACAGGGCTGTCATCGACGCTTCCACACTCGACTACGTCTACGAACAGCCACAGGAGGCTGCCACGCATCAGGCTAGGATCCGACGCCGACGCCGCCGTATCCAGAACAGAAAGTAAACACCCTTAGAAACGAGGGTTGTGACACACAGGAGGCTGCCACGCATCAGGCTAAGATCCGACGCCGACACCGTCGTATCCAGAACAGAAAGTAAACACCCTTAGAAACGAGGGTTGTGACAGGGTCTCAATTTACGTGGATTTATATGGATTTAACCCAGTTTATGAGATTTATGAATTTCAAATTCCTCAAACTTGTTTCCAAAATGGATTTTGAGAGACTTTGTGGGAAAATAAAATTGAGTTTATGAAATTTATATAAATTGCATATAATCCAAGAAATCCTGTTTTATCATTACTCCATATTTTCCTGACGTTGTACATGTAAAAGTGGCTGAGACGAGTTGCTCGGATTTAGGCACGGGTTTCAGGGCCCGACATGGACCTGGAAACGTTAGCCGGGCTATCAAATGAGGAAAATATATAACATCCATTTACTGGAGCCAGGTAGTGGGACCCCACAGCTCACGACACGCGCGGACTCGAAGAAGGGTGGCGTCCATGTGCTTGAGTGCACACATAGGTCGCAGCCTGCGGAGACGTGAGGCGTGATACTCTGCCGCAGATCGATAGAGCCGGACCGATCACGTGCCCTACTATCGACCTTCTTCTCCTCTCCACCACTCTTAGGTAGCATGATACGACAGACAGCGCCGCGCGAATCGCGCGGCCATGGCAAGTGCGTTTTCCATTAGAGGTAAATATACTTATTCCGACTTATATTTGTCCCGCCCACCCTCCGCTACCGACGGACACGGTTTTGCCGCCCGCCCTCGAGCCCCGCTCGCGTGGCTGGCGGCCCGGCCACACATCCTTGAGCCGCCTTCGGCGTCTCTCGGATCCCCCACCACACCGCGTTCTGTGTCCATCGTGTATCGTACTTGCTATCCTCAATATTATATATCTCCCCCCCTATTCCTTAACCAGGCTCGAATTTTTCGATAACAGGCAGAGTTCATGTTTTGATCGGTGGCGAGAGCCGCGTGTAACTGGGCGCTCAGGAATCTGCACACGGCCGCCACAGGTAACTCGGACAAACCACTTGAACAGGAGTCATGCATTATATTCAGCCTGGAACTTATCGGATCTCGAGCGTTCATAGCGGTACATGTATTGGGGTCAAGGACGGGTGGCACGCCGTGTGCTTTCATCATAAAGATGTCAAGGATCAGCAGGTTCGTGCTCTATAAAGTAGACAACATAAGAAAGGTACCAGCTGACCGCTCAAAAGTGGTATGTACAACGCTCCGGAGGAGGGTATCATATCCAGAGCTGCTTGAATGGGGGGTATCTGTCGGCGTCCGAGACGAAGGACCCAACGGATTCCAATGCAACTTGGACACTTTGTGGCCGATACCCAACAACATGGGCAATCTACCAGGAAGCAAGGGACCACGATATGTATATGTGAGTAGAAAACTATGATCTGCGAGCACGAGCCTACAAGTATTACTCGTCAGAATTGAGCAAGGCGATAATGGCCGTGTGATAGACCTTTGGCGGAGGTACAAAGATGACGGAGCCAAAGTATGCTTTATTGATTCGCGCGGTGTATGGGCAACTCTGATATTGTTGCCCAGCTTTGTATGTATCCAAAGGGAGATTGGTCAGCGAATCGAAGATGGAAATTCGAGCGCCTAAGGTCTAAACAACTGCTCTGGTACTGTTCTTGTTTCTGATTTATCGATATCTTTGTCAACAGCGATAACACCGGGGGAATAGATTCCCAGCCACTAGATGGTCGCCTCGAACAGCTGCACAAGTCCGAGATGGCTCTCAAAGACGCTGAGATTGCGTTGCTCAAAGAACAGATAGCGTCCCAAAGTCAAGAGCTGAGTCGAGTCAAACGAGATCTGGTCGAAGAATCCGCACGCCTGTCGGAAGCTCGTCAGACTCTTCGCGATCAGACGTTCGCTTCGTTCCTAGCTGGGATACAGAGGACGAACGAGAGCCCAGCACAAGAAGCTAGGCGGTTTCAGGAGCGGTTGGATGCATTGGAGCAAGTAAGTCAGCGAATGAGTGAGCTGGTTCTGGTATTGAATAGCTGCTCGGTGATTGACGATTATCAACTCCTTCAGGCAATGGCGCTGGGACTACAACTAAAGCACAGCTCGTCCTAGACGATGAAATTTGCAGTGGATATTCTCTGGAATTTGAATAGGTTCCTACTCCACAGGGACCTGAAGGTTTTAATGGTGCCAGGACCGCTCCTTGACATACTTCCAGCATTTCAAACTTGTTGTCATATGAGCCTCAATCTGATTTTGACTGAAAATGAAACTACTGTCATCACTCGACATAAATCCCTACTCAGCCTTGGTCGCTCTCAGTCGGACATGCCACTATATGCGAGATATATGCACCGAGCCCAGCATACGCTGTGTGCTTAGGGGAGTCGGTCCGCTGCAGGCGGAGCGACAAGGTGGCCCGGCCGCCCAGAGTGCGACCGCGGGGATCGCCCCGACAAACGCATTCTGGGCAGCACTGGGCTCGGTTTCATATCAATCAACTTACATTATCGACTGATAAAAGCTAACTCTAACCTAGGGTGGGCGGTGGGCTGAAAAGAACGCGAGGGCGCACACACACGCGCACCTCGTCATGGGTCTCTGTACGAGGCCAAGGGGCCACGTGAGGTGTCCGACCCGCTCTTCTTTCGGCTGAGTATTCACGATGCTTCCTCCACAGGCTTCGTCCCATTATGTCACGGAAACTCATAATGAGTCTAAATTTCGCGAGTTATTACGTAACGTGCGGCTGCAGTACTTATGAAACGGAGGTTCGGGACGACAAGCTCGTGAAGGTGGATACACATTCTGTTGGCACACTGGGAGAGTACCTCTCGCAAGTGTACGGAGCTCCACAACTGGGACTTGGTCGCAAAGTATCTTTGCCAATCACACATTCTTTCAGCTCGCGGCGTGCGTCTCGCGTTCTTCCATTCGGTAATCCTTTCTGTGATTTGCTTCCCCTCTCCCTGTATTTATATTATGCTGTAGCACGTTGAATCCAAAGTCTTCAACTATCTTTCCTGCCAGTGGTGCAAAGTTATTCCGGTATACAAATTGAGATCTCCCGAGGGCCACAAAAACACGCTATGAACGTGTGAGATCCTGCGGCCACAGCTAGCCCTTCATGAGGATCAATGTAGAGGATTATAACTTACGACCGTATGTCTAAGCGAGGCAAGGCGCCACACACTCGCAAGTCGGCATGCATATCGCCCTGAATTCAAATGGCACTTTATTGGCTGATGTCGTGGATAAGGAGCGCGAAATTCACCGATTTAGAACCACGAGGCGATCTGATGTGTAATTCATGATGTGCCGCCCTGTTGGTGGAAATGACTGGCCGCTGTATCGAGTCAGCTTCTTACCTTATTTATGACTATATGTTAGTGCATGTCGTTGGTGTAGTTTTCCAGCTTAGAAGCGCAGCCCGAATACCCCCTATGCGGATACCGTCAAGGCCAGCTACAAACCTAGGTATATGCGGTCGCGGGGCAACCTTCTTCGGCTTATTTATCTTCAAATATTTTTTCCTACTTTTTTATTCGTTATATTTTGTTCCCTGTGACCATATGCTCGGTCTTGCTTCACAATACACGCACGCCAAGCTTTGCTTCATTGCGCAACATTTAGCTACATTTTCTGGAGTACCGTCCGGTTGGCCGTACTGACTGCGTCCGTTCAAGAAATGTGATTGGTTAACTTCAGCGCCGTGTGTAGGTGTGTTCGTAACGTTTCTTTCACGCCATCGCACTCACCCTCTTGATCGTCTCATTTTGACTAGTTTTGCCCGTTATTGCTGTTTCACAATAAGATGGCGCGGCGCTTACAGTTTGATCAAATAAATACCTACAGTTTTGGACTCGCCCCGTACGCAGTTTTAATATTGAGGATACGTGAGTAATACCAAAATGCTCGGATGAGCAAAGCGAATCGACTAACAGAACGAAAATGAGCCTAGACAGAAGGTTGAGATAGAATTCAACCCCTTAAACTTGGAATTATCGAATTTTCTCTTTGTTAGTCGATCCGCCTCGCTCGTGCGATCATTTTGGTACTGCTCACGTATCCTCAATATAAAAAATGCGTGCGAGGCGAGCCCAAAACTATAGGTATTTATTTGATCAAACTGTAAGCGCCGCGCCATCTTATTGTGAAACAGCAATAATTGGATGCGTCAGATTCCCATCTCCCCGTCGTTAATTGGCTCACCTGGTCCGCTAACAATTTCGATACGGGTCTTTCAATATGACTTGTATGCTCATTTATTATTCGAATCTATTTATTGTTGGCACAAATAGACATGAATGTCTCTGCAGGGTTCGTCAGACAGCCTCCATATTTTAGTATACATTAAAATGCCGTACAGTGGTGTATTCAACAGGTATCATATTAGGTCACGCCAGGAGGTGGCCCGGAAGGTTCAATGCGGAGTGGGTTCAACAATATCGTTTTAATTTGAGTATACCCGATGGTCCGTTTGTACCCCGGAGTCCACGGGATTGGATCAAAATTTTGAAGGATTGCTGGCTTAGCTTTGCAAGTAGGGGTGATCTGCTAGATTGCTTCGGATGTTTCAGTGTCGCGGGGTGTCTCGAGTATATACATGTACGAATGTGTAGGGTATATGCAAACAGTGCCCACAGCAGTGCCCACCTCTGGAGGGGCACTGCTGTTCCTGTTGTCTTATTGACTCATTGGCACATATCACAAAATCTGCTTCCGATATATCAAAGGGTAAGCCCCTGATAAACGGGAGGTAAGCAGGCCGTCCTTGGTGTCACCTCTACAGTAAATTAGCTTGCTTTCGGGAGACCATAACTAAGCCAAATTACATCATGGCTACTATTGAACCAGGGACTTACAAGATTACTAGCTTACATACTGGTATTTGTATTGCTCTGAACGATGAGCGCAATCCGGTGTGCCCCAAGCTTAGAGATACCAAGGATCATCACGTTAGTCAATCAGTCGACCTGGGACACAGGCTGAAGAACTACTCGAACACCCATGAGCGGTATGTTCGACGTTTTGGAGCGGGATATCATATACAAAGCTGCGTCAATGGCGCGTATCTTGCTGTCTCTGAAACGAGAAGCGCTGGTAGCAACTCTATCTGGATGCTTTGCGGCAAATATCTTGCTACATGGGCAATTTACCAGGAGAGCGGGGACAATGGCGCGTACATGTGGGTGGATATTAGTATGCCAGGTTACTGCTTACAGAATGTCTCCAGAATTGAGCATGGGGATAATGGTCGGGTTGTGGACCTGTGGCATGGATTAACGGACGACGGCGCAAAAGTAAGAGCGAATTGACTTGTATCGCCGTATAGAAATAGGTGCTCATTGGATTTTATGCCACCATCTTGATTTGTACTTATCCTAAAGGCAATCCGCCGTCGGCTAACAGAAAGTGGAAATTCGAGCGCTTGAGGTCAGTACACCGAGGATATCGTTAGCTAGGTCATTTGAGTGAAGCGATCAGCAGCAACAAAACTGGGGAAACAGAGTCCCAGCCACTAGATGGGCGTCTCGACCGGCTTCATGAGGCCGAGATAGATCTTAAAGACACTGAAATAGCCTTTCTCAAGGAACAGATTGCTTCTCAGAGCCGAGAGCTGAGTCGAGTCAAATGAGAGCTGGTCGAAGAATCCGCACGCCTGTCGGAAGCTCGTCAGACTCTTCGTGATCAGACGCTTAGTTTACTCCTAGCTGGGGTACAGAGGACTATCGAGAGCCAAGCACAGGAAACTAGGCGATTTCAGGAGCGGTTGGACGCGCTTGAGCCAGTGAGTGCGCAAATGAGTGAGCCGGTTCTGGTATTGACTGATTGCTCCATAATTGATTATTCTGATTACCCCAGGCGATGGAGCGGGGGCTGCAACTACGGCACAAAGAGTTCTAGACTCGGACGACCTCTGGAGCAACTTCTTTGGAGGTCCAAGATAGGTTCGTATATGGAGGGATACCAACCTTTCAATCTTACTGGGATGGTCCAATGGTAGATTTATAGGAATGAGGGATCGATCTTGTTCTAATAGACTACCGCATCCTGGCACGGCCCATCCTGATTTTTTCGAGTTTATCAACCTGTGTTTATTATTCTACTTAGTCAGCTAGTAGCTCTGTCCACAGGCCTCGCTTATAGCATCTGGGGTAAACGCGACCGATAGCCATCCGCGATAGCCATTCGTCGTCTAGGACATACGCATAAGCGCCCGTTCAGAAAACAAGCCAATGTGCAGATACGCGGAAATATCATCATCAAGAAAAGTTTCTCGTATGCTGGATAGAATATCTAAAGTGAAAAATTATTTGAAGCAGCCTGAATATGCGCATATTTGGTGTACTATGCGCTTGGGTCGTATGTGAGGCCAGAGGAGATGGGCTGCGCATGCATGCGTTTTCAGTCCTAGATTTGCGCGGTGATAGGCTATAAAACTCACATAGAAGGATCCAATGCCAACATGTCTACCGGAAATGCGTTATGTGAACCGTTCTGTTTGACTTGGGTGTATGTAACCACGATGTAACGTAACGGTAGCCCTCCGGGGATGATCATGCCGCCAGATTGGCTTCGGGAGCGTGTCACGACCTGTCAGCTCCGATCGTCGACGGGCTCTCCTCGCATCGTGCCACGAGGAGCATCCCACCGTAGCCACCCACTGCGCCACCTGCGCTGTCTGCTGGGACCTGTCGAATCGCAACCTCGGTTTATCCGGTCCCAATCGGGCTTTGTCAGTCAGCCTCGTTATCGGCTCTTCTCGTTCCTTCTTTCCATCCATTTCCTGTCTCGACAAAAACTGCGCTGCCAGCGATCCCTCGAACGAGCAGTTGTCCTCTCTGGTAATTTCTCAATAGTCGACCAGTGTATCCTTAGCTTTTGTAAAACGCCCTAAAACACTGGGGCTGGGTAGAATTGAGCAAGGTGATAGTGGCCGGGTGATTGATCTGTTTAGCGCACATAGCCATGTGAATCCCAAGGTATAAGTTTATTCATGAATCCAAGTAAAGCTACTCAGGAAACAAAGTGCTACTACTGTAGCGGCACAGATAGAACGTCGGTCACGGTCACAGAGGTCGCCGACGCGACGTTCAAATTTAAAATTGTCCGTGTCCCGCTGCTGACCGACGCAGCGTGACACCTCAATCCAAATTTGGTAAAGATTAGAAATAGATAATTTTGTAAAAAAAAAATACTAGCTAATCAATAAGACATTGAAGACAAATAACAACGTAGAAATAAGGTTAACTCGGCACTCAGATCTTGGTCCGACGCCTTGAGGACCGTCGTAGAACTGGGTTTGCCCTAGCTAGAATAGAACGAGGTCTTGAAGCGCAAGGGCGGTAAATAGAATCGTCCTCCGACTCAAACTCGGGCTCGTCCTCTATATGAATGGGGCGCATAGCTTCGCTTGCCGTTGCTGCGCGAAGCACAGCAATGGATACCTCGCTAACTGTACACCCCCCGTCGCCATCCTCCTCGTCTCTCATCTCTTCCGGATCCTCTTCCCATCCGTCCTGTAACTGCTCCCCGCCCAAGGTGAACTCGTGATACTTAGCTGCATTTGTCTGACTGAACGACGCAAGCTCCCTCAATGCTGCGCGGCTTGTGAGACTGTCGTAAGACAGATTAAATTCGGTTCCGGGTACAGCGCAGAGAGAAAAGGCCTAAGAAAGGTGTGTATGAATGTCAGAGCTAAAAAGACATCCCAATAATAATAACTCACCTTCTTGACTATCGCTTCATCGTTTATAGCATCGTATCCATCAACTATCCACTGAAGGCTCCGGTTGCGAAGAGTCCGAAGAGTCTGGTCGTTCACAATTTGCTCAGCAAGGACACCGCTCTCGAGAGCATCGAGTGTTTCCTTCATGATGTCGGAGTGCGCTGAGTTTCGAATTGCTAACTTCAAAATACGCTGAAGTCCGACGTCGCATGGTTGAAAAAGCCCCGTACAGTTGGCTGGAATGTAGAGCATAATGATCCAAGAGAAGTTCTCTTTCAGCCAGAGACGAAATAGCAGGGACTTGTGAACGCTCCAGCAGTCAATAAGTAGCACGCAGCGCTGATCGACCGGAAGCGAGTTCGCCTTAATCATCTCCCGGAAATAAGGAGCTAGAGTATGCGAAACCCAATCGCACATAGTAGTAAAGTTAGCCCAGTAGGATTCGGTACCAGAGAACTCAAGCCTGAATCCATGCTTTGTCGCGTCAAGAAAGCCGGAAGATGAACAGTGGGGGAGCGAGCGAGTTGATTTACCAGCATAAATAGCCTGGAAAGGTAGCAGATTTCCGGAGGCTGAAGCAGCAACGAGGAGTGTGAATGCTCGCTTATCATCAGCTCCTATGATGTTAACCTGCCGTGCACCACTTGGATTCCAGGTCTTCCCATCGCCGGGATTAAACAGAACCTGAGTCTGGTCGGCATTGACGATACAAGAGGCAGGAATCACCTCGTCCCGCACGACACAAGCCAGACGAAGGAACGCATGTAAGAGTTCGGTTTTATAGTTGGGGGGAAGTTTCTGTGCAGCCCGAGTACCCTTTCGAACAGACCACCCTCGGTTGTGTGACAAAAAATGACGAACAAACCGCTCAGAGCAGCGAAACGTACGCCCAAAGGCGTCCGGACGGGTGAAAAGCTCAGGCATATGGTGCTTGAGAACTCCGCAGATAAATCCCCGAATCTGTGTAGGACCAAGAGGCATGCCAGCGTTGCGTAAATTGAGCAGCTTGCGCTCAATCATATCGGCAAGATCAGGACGATTGTGCTACAACGTGAGGAAGGTAAATACGAATGGTAAAAGTCTTTGAATATAAAGCAAGCTTACAAAGATACCCGAAGGTTGTTTTGATGTTGTAGGTCGAATTCCAGCCTTAATTGAGCGCTCGTGTGATGTTTTCCATTTGAGCTCATCCGGAAATGCGTGGTCTCGCGATTGGTTGATGCGCTGTGGCCGAAGAGAGCGAAAAAGTTTTGGATCGACCTCCAGAAGTCGATTTATGATGGCCTGAGGCGACCAAGGGTATCCCACATAGATAGCTGCCTTCTCAATCAGCGGCCAAATGAGTGGATGGCACCAGTTGATTCGTTGAGTTGGTTGAGTTGGGGTTTTCAGTCTAGACGAACCCTGCAAGGGTGCCTGTCGAGCGGCGGTTGCATTGGTGGGACTGAACGGTCGCGACAGTGCTGATATCTCATGTTGGATAGCACGATCAACGGCTGAGATTGACTGTGTAGCGCATATAAGTACGTTAAAGAATAGACTAAGACTAGGAAATACTAACCAGAGTATTGTCTTCCTTTCTCTTTGATATTCCAAGCTCTTTCTGCGCAATCCGTTTGCGCTCGCGTTCAGCGCGTTTGCGCATACAATCCTGTATGCGCCTCTCGTTCTACTTCTGTGTGTCAAGCAAGCGCATACGATCAAGCATATCCTGATCCTCTTCCCGCTGCCGAATGGAACGCAGGCGATCCAGCTGACTTCGCTCCTCAGGGGGTACGAGTTTGAACGGGAGAGTCGTTTGAACAAGTTGCCGAGGTGCAGTAGACGGGGGAGGAGTTAAGGAAAAGCTAGCCAAATCGTGCTGAGCTATCTCAAGAGTAGGCTCTGAAAATGGTGTTGACAGTCTTGAATTAGAAGTGCATCCAGAAGACAAACTGTCCTTGAACAACTCTGATGGGATACAGGTGTCGTCAGACATTGAATCGATGTCCACTGTATCGTCTAGGATGTTATCAAGGTCGACAACTAGTGGCAAAGTTTGCTGAACGGTATAAGATCAAGTGAACATATAAAATAGGGGTATATATCACTCACTGCGTGCGAAGGTCTATAAGAGAGCAAGAGTGCCCATCGAAGTCGATGTTCCGATGCCATCGATTGGGACCAAGACGGAAACCCCCCAGAAAGGACAAAATGGGCCATAGAAGAGAGAACCGCTACTCCACAAGAGTGGGAGTCATGCTGCTGTCCAACATCAAATGGGATGGGAGCACGGGAAAGAGAAACACTACGATGGTAAATACAAGATAACCAGCGATTGACAAGGGCGAGTGACTCTCGGGGCACCTCTGCACTAGCTAAACTGAGTGTGTCGACGAAAGAATATGACATGACCGAAAGATCGATGAATAGGAAGGTCCAATGTGATGGTAGATAGACTGGAATCAAGAGAACATTTACAGTGCCTATGCCAATATGAGCATCAAGCTTGAATGGACGCTGGGGGGACCAATTCCCGGAGCGCTCAAAGGTAAATTCAAGAAACCGAAGAAAATATGTGTTAAGGACGCGAACATGGGCCGGTCGCAGCACATGGGAGTCAAGTAGTTGGCACCCAGCATTTATAACCTCATCTGAGAGCCATGCATTGCATAAAATGTCTGGTATCTCGGATGAGCGAAAATGAGCAAAAGCAGGAAGTAGAGCATCGAGTGGAAGTGTAGAAAGTCGACCATACATCTCTAGAGACAGTGCCTTTTGCTCATCGGGCGCAGTGGATAATCAAAGAAGCTGAGCCCTTGCTGATGTCCAAGCACGGCAGTGGACAATGAGAGAGCAAAGTCGAGGCCATAGGTTAAGGAGCCAGAGTGGGAGATAGATGATACGCGACGCATAACGGAGTTTGAATGAGTGTGGACAGCGAACCGTGGAGTCCAACTTTGCAGCTTCAAGCAAACAACGAAGTTGTGCTTCAAGCGCAGCATTTGGGATGGGGAGCGCCAACCAACGGTTATAACAAGTCTCAATTGTGTTGGGATTGCATAGAATTGTCGGAGCAGATGTGGACAGCAATAGTGACGGGGTAGTTGAGAATGGAGGCGCATGAGCGAACCGGGTAATCGCATTATTGACGGAAAGCAATTCCTCAGCAGCGAGGCGCTCTAACACCATGGAGGAGAGATCTGTTGAATAGAAACTTAGCTGAAGACAATGAGCACAATGTACGAGACTCAACTCACCTGGAAAAGACGATGTAGACATGGTAAAAGCAACAGATATGTAAGATGGGCAATAGGCCCTCAAGCATTTTGGTTGACTTTAAGTAGGAAGAGGTGCGAACAGGATTGCAATCTATTACCTGAACAGGCAGACAATGATTGGAATTCTCAATTACTCGTGTAGTGTTTCAATCATGCACAAAAATGGGAAACATGCGCATTTTCCCTCAGTTTTAAGGTACAACCGTAACACACAGAACGATAAAAGTGATGAAGAAATAGCTGGCAATATTTTGAACCGCATATATGCAATCCAGACCCTACATTCACACTCGTAGATTAAGGGGTACCTGCATGGAACGCTAATCCCACCTCCAGCATGAAATCTGAGGCAACCCTACTCGCATCCCATAGGTTTTCTGCTCGCATCCAAGCTCTGAGAACGTGGGGTGTTCGGGTGCCTGTATGCATTTAGCACAGCCACCGACGTTCAGCCGAATACTGTCCTTGTCCCATCGGCGGCCGACGCAGCGTGACATATGTACCAAACATGAGTCAATACTTCTATGCGCCCGGCGCTTTTACATAAGCGACGTTCTATCTATGCCGCTACAGTAATACAAGCTTGTTGTAGCTGTGCATTTACCCCAAGGGCAATTGGCTCGCTTGGAGAAGGTGGAAGTTCGAACGGCTCAGGTCTGTGCGCGATAGTCACAGCGTCATCTACCACATTTAAAACCTAGATATCTATGCTAGCGATGATACTGGGGAAGTAGAAATCCAGGCACGAGATCGGTTGATCAGCGGCTACAAAGATCAACTTGCTGCCAAAGACGCTGAGCTCGCTCGTCTTCAAAAACAGCTTGAATCTCAAACCCAGGAGTTGTATAAATTGAAGTGGGAAGCTATGGCAAGATCTGGTTGCTTATTAGGCAAACGGCTATAATGTATATGATTTAAATAAACCATCATTTTCGCTTGCGCTACAATCATATTCATACTTCTACGATCTAGAGCCTACTATATACCGTTACACGGAACGAGGGTGGAGCGCAATTATTGAGACTGTCTGGGCCATTGCGACTCGGGGCCACCCTCTTCTCGCACGTCCATGATATTATTTAGATAGGCATATGTTGGGCGGCTTCGCCGCCCAATTTAGCGTCATCACGTGTGTCTCGGATGTGTATCTAGCCTCACATGTATACATCCGGTTCTGGGGGGATTTGTCCACTGACCGCCTCACTGCCAATAAAGTCACACAACACTATATGCGTCGTGCTCACTACGCTGCTCTCGGCCCGAAAATAGAGTCAAGCCACTCCCAAAATTGCAGTCATGAAACTTCAGTCACCTCGCTACTGTAAGGTCATCACTGCCGTTAATTACACCGATTTGCAAAAGTATTTTCCAAGCGCCGAACAAAATTTGTTTTTGCGTTTCTGGCCCAACAAGAAAATCGACCGTAACTCAGCCAGTTCGATGGCGAACTTTGAGCTTTATAGCTCAATGCAATTATAGAAGTGATGCAAATCGAACGGTATACGCCACTTCCGCACTGGACCACTCGAGGAAAATGTCCATTTCAGATGCTTTTTTGTCGTTCCCCGACGTAGGGTGTTTCGTGACGACTAGACATCTTCCAAAAGGGCTCTTTTGAAGGTACTAATAAGTCTGAAATCTGAATACTATGCCTCAGAGGGCTCTAAGGGCTTGCACTCGAGGTGACCGTGCCATTGCTTATACCAAACTCCCCTGAAGGCGGTTCATACTTGTACAATGACTATCTCTAGTGGCTCTATAGTACTGTAGCAGCCTACTGTATGAGTCATAAAGTGGAATGATCTTGCACTGTCGAGGAATGGATCGGAAACGCTAAATTCAACGTGTTCTTGTAGAGCGGTCGAATTCGCAAGTGATTGGCACCAATCGACTCGCATCGCTTCCGCAATGACATTGAGCTATGCAGCTTGACTGTCGCCCTCGAACTCGCTGAGTTACGGTCGATTTTCTTGTCGGGCCAAAAGCGCAAAAACAAATTTTGTTCGGCGCTTGGAAAATACTTTTGCAAACGGCTATAATCAGTATTCTGGGTCGGAAAATGTGTAGTACAGAAAATTGTCTCATCACGTGCGTCACTTGAGCGCCCAATTACCTATATCCTCCCATACTGTAGACGCAAGAGTGGAACGTCGGTCACAGGACCCGAAACCCTCAAAATTGATTTTTGACAATTTTAAACTACAATAAAACCTAGCTTACTTTTTGGACTAAGGGTAATAGCGTACAATCACTGGCGCTTTTATTGATTTTGACTCGAAAGACCGCAAACTGAAGGCACTCGGCAAACCCCCGATGTCCGGGTTTTCGGGAGAACATAGTGGGCCCATTTTGAGGTCATAGATGTTGTTTGGTCCCTGTGTCAGCTGTCAAAAACGGGATAGATAGTGTGGAGCACTCCGTCATCGTGTTTTGGCAGTGGAGTGTCGGCACCGACCACGAATTTGAACATCGCTTTTGGGCCTGTTTTAGTACGGGTGATCCTAATCTCGCTCCACTACCAAAAACACTACGTCACGGTGCCATAGAGGCAAGGATCGAGTTTCTTTGCCCCACCCGAAGGTGTCCGAAGTCCTGTGACGATGTTCCACTCTTGCGCCTACAGTAGTGCCCAGAGCGAGGCGGAGCTGAGCGATAAAGGCCAACCCACCACACCCTGTTCAAATTGCACAATAAGAGACGTTCAGGCAGAAAATCGATATCGCATATGATTGTAGCAATGTCAGAGCCGGTTACGGTCACTTCTAGTAACACGGCTTGAATTCTATAAACACGCCCGGCGCTTTGGAGCTTGCCCCTGACGACCATCACCACAGCGCACGGGGTGACTCACCTTTATACTCTACAGCTCTTCCGAGAATCGAAACCAACATATTATTCGTTTATGTTGAACTATCGGTCCGGGATTTTATACTGATTTCTACTACAAATCTGCTTTATTATGTCAAGCGTCCCTAGCAATGCTATTGTCAGGGTTGGATCTATAAGTGCAAGAGGGCTAGGCATGATTGGTTGGATATGGCGCAGCTACTGGGTGGTTCTCAGAGAACAGACGCTGAGCTTTTATAAGAGTGAAGTATGCTTCGGTGATGAATTCTTCTTGGCTCCGACCTAATGCGAAATCTTAGAATTCAGTTTCTTCAGAGGTCGTATGGCTTCGTGATGTCAAGTTAATAGAGCGTACCGATTCAAAGCCCTACTGTCTTCTCATCAAAACAGAGGATAAGAATATATGGCTCAGCATGAGAACTGATGCAGCTTTGTATGCTTGGCAGGTATGCAAGCTCTTTAACATCTTACTCTCGTTGAGCCATGTGGTCCAGGATGAGATATACACAAGGTCACCGCTAATGGGCGCTAGTAATCCGAAGAATTTCAATCACAAGGTTCATGTTGGGTTTGATCCCATTACAAGGTCTCTCACGGTAAGTATCTCTGATAGTGATTTAGGGATTAAGCTAAGCTGAGGAGGGTCGCTAGGGCTTACCAGAGGAATGGCGTATACTGTTGTCCCCTCCCGTCACCCCAAAAAGTCCCTCGCTCCCGACATATGAAAGCCGAGACGCCAAGGTGACTGCGCAGGAAAGCAACCACGAGAAACGAAACGCAAACATCGTAGACCATTCTGGAGCCTCTACAAATCTCATGCAAGGTGGCATGTATCCGATTGAAGCTGACACAACAATGGTTCCGACGCAACACAATACACCAAGTGATAAAATTACAAGCTTCATGGTATCGTTCGTCGACATACACACAGTGTTTTAGCTAGGCTAACCTCAGCCTTACACGCACAGAATATCCAAGAGATTGCATCTTGCTTGGGCGCACATCGATGCGGGAATCTCACCAGTAAACTAGACCGAGCGTCACTTGGAACTTATCCGATTGCGAATGGAGGATTTGGCGATATATACAAGGCAAAACTAGTAGATGGTACCGATGTTGCAATCAAGACAATGAGATTGCTGGTCAGCCACAACAAAGATAACAAACACTTGAAAGTGAGTGAAGCAAGCTCTGGGGAAGGCTTCGTTTGTCTTACATACGCCAGCATACCGCTCAGGAGTTGTACACTTGGTCGAGGTGTCGGCACCCTAATGTCCAGCAGCTACTTGGCCTGGTCGAGTTTCGAGACCAGATTGGCATGGTGTCAACATGGGAGCCGAACGGGAGCCTCGCTGGCTACATCCGACAATACCCAGACGTAGATCGCTGCAAACTTGTACGTCTTACGCTTCATCATCCTGGATTATTGTTAGACTCAATATCACCTCTTCGAACAGAGCGCTCAGATAGCGAATGGTCTCGCTTATTTGCATGACCTTGATATTGTTGGTACCATTATCTGTCCCTTCGCCAACCGTCCGATTAACTGAATGCGCATACTAGATACACGGAGATCTGAAAGCTGTATGTGAGCTGGGTCAATGAACTTCGAGTATACTAATGGTTTTTAGTCAAACGTCTTGATCTCTAAGCACGGGGCGGCGTTATTAGCTGACTTTGGTAACGCAAGCTTAAGGGAATATACATTGCAGTTTACGAGTACCACAACAAAGACCTCTATATCTGTTAGATGGGCGGTAAGAGACCCGTTTATCAGGTGAAAGATGCAGACCGATGGGGCATCACTAGGCTCCAGAAATACTTGATGGGCAAGAAACGCGAAGCCTCTCGGCAGATGTATATGCGCTAGGTATGGTAAGTGAATGATACAACGAATACATATATATTCGGATAACATCCTCATCTTGCCCTCTAGACTATACTTGTAAGTTGCTGTTCGCAAAGTCGCTTTGACCCCAACAACACGCCGGAGATAGGAAACGATTACTGGTAATGCCCCATGGTCTGGAAAAACCGAACAAGCCGTCATGGTGTCCGTGCTGATAAAAAAAACACACCCTGCACGGCCTGAAGTCTTCATACCACGAAATTCTAATCAAGGAGACATCCTATGGGCCACCCTGAAGCAATGCTGGCTTTTTATACCGACAACCCGGTACAGCGCCCGGAAGGTCACGGACAATGTTAGTTGCCATTTGCGAAGGATAGAGATAAGGCGAATTCATCTCCTCCTGTTTTTTAGATTCAAAATATATCTCCAAAAGGGCTTATCGCACAAGATTTACATGTTATGAGTAAGTAGTTTCAACAACGCATTATTCATCGATTTTGTTTATGATGGCGTCACAGTGGCCAATGATGGTTTCTTATGATGTGTTATATATTACCGAGTTTGTATGTCTAGTGTTCGGTTTTCAGCCGTGCGAACACCAAGGTTTAGTTGAGGCCCGTGGGCCCGTTTTTGAGCTTTATGAATTGATGAATGATAGCAAAGCGATTTTCGATATCGTCCCTGGTCGACCATGAACTCGATGATAATTGAGTTGTATCCAAAAGAGAGCAAGCCCGCATGATTGTGAGACTCGGGGGTTGTATGATCGACCATGCTTGCGTGTGCTTGCTGAGGGAGGAATTACAACGAAACCCGACTGCTCAGCCAAAAGCCGAAAAGCTAACTAGCGCCAAGTAGCTCCACCCGTCTAAATATGCTTTTTAGCACTCACTAGCTCCGAGTAGCACGGGCTACCGGCGCTACCAGGGACTACTGAGTGCTAAAAGGCATACTTAGACGCTGGGCTGCTAGTTTGTGCTAGTCAGATTTTGGGCTTTTGGCTGAGTGCGGTGAAGCTAGGGCAACTCTTATGCACTTCATACTCCATTGCCCAAGGTATATTGTTAATAGGCAGCACAGCTTGGACTCGCGTGAAATTGCTTTTCTTTTTGTAAGCAAGGCGATGTCGAAAGACGACTGCGAGAAAGGACGAATCCCCAGTGGGGCCTGGGTGGCGTAAATGCGTTTGAATCTATTTTGGACAGTGGCGGGATCCTTGTGTCCCTGGATCCTCTGCGCACAACCGCCACAGACAATTCGCGAAAGCTATCTGAGTGAAGTAATGCATCCTATTCAGCCCGGAACCTATAAAATCTCGAGTGTTCATAGTGGTGGATGTATTGGTGTCAAGGACGGGTGGCACGCGGTGTGCTTTCACCGCAAAGACGTCAAGGATTAGGAGGTGCGTAGTCTATAAAGTAGACGACTACGAGCTGACCGCTCGAAAGTGGTATGTGCAACGCTCCGGAGGTGGGTACGTTATCCAGAGCTGTTTGAATGGAGGGTATTTGTCGGCGTCCGAGACGAAGGACCCCACGGATTCTAATGCCACTTGGACGCTTTGCGGTCAATACCCAACAACATGGGCAATCTACCAGGAAGCAAGGGACCACGATATGTACATGTGAGTAGAACACTATGATATGCGAGTACGAACCCACAAGTGTTACTCGTCAGAATTGAGCAAGGCGATAATGGTCGTGTGGTAGACTTGTAGCGGGGCTAAAAAGATGACAGAGTCCAAGTACGATTTATTGATTCCCAAAGCGTACGAACAACTCTTTCAACACTGTGGCTCAGCTTTGTATGTATCCGAAAGGCGATTGGTCGGCAAATCAGAGATGGAAATTCGAGCGCCTAAGGTCTGGACAACTGCCCTGATACTGTTCTTGCCGCTGATCTGTATAGTTGTCAACAGCGATAGCACTGGGGAAACGGATTCCTAGCCACTGGATGACCGTCTTGAGCGGATATACAATACTCAAATTGCCCTCAAGGAGGCTGAGATTGAGTTTCTCAAGGAACGGCTTGTTTCTCAAAGCCAAGAGCTAAGTCGAGTGAAGCAAGAGCTAGTGGAAGAGTCGGCACGCTTGTCGGAAGCTAGGCAGACTCTTCGCGATCAGACGTTAGTTTTGTCCCTGGCTGGGGGCAATAGGACGACCGAGAGCCAAGCACAGGAAGCTAGGCGGTTCCAGGAGCGGTTGGATGCGCTTGAGAAAGTAAGTGCGCGAATGAGTGAGCTGCTTCTCTTTTATCAATAGTTTTTCAATGATTGACAATTTTTGTCCTCTTGGGCAATGGAGCGGGAGCTCCAGCTGCGGAACAAATAGAACTAGACGAAGACAGTTGGAGCGACGTGTTTTGAGGCTCGAGATAGGCTCCTACTACTGAGGGATGTCAAGCTTTAAGTTCTATCAGGGCGATCCCATGGCCTATACTTCGATTGTATTTTGAATGTGTTTTGTAGATATAAGCAATCAATCTGGTTCCATCTCACTGGCAATGGATCTTTGCACGGTACATTTCGAAATTTCCGAGGCTATCAAACCGTGTTTACTGTTCTACCAAGCTTATCCATAGTTCAGTCCACAGGCCTAGTTTGAGTATCATTGGGGGTAAAAGTGACAGATGGTAATACTCAATAGCTATCCGTCGTCTTGAATATAAACATAAGCGCTGATTCAGGGAGGAAACCAATATGTACTCATGCGGAAATGTTATCACCAAAGCCCACTTCTCATATCGCGAACAAAATTTAGAGCAACAGAATATCTGAGACCTTCTCAATATGTGCTCATCTGGTGTGCTATGCACTTGGACGACAACTCTGATCTTCTTTTGTGACGTATTATTCAGTCGAATCAGTCATATTATTCACACAAAAGCTGCGATACCAGTGTGTCTGCTGGAAATCCATCAGTCGGATGCATGTAACCACAAGGTAACGTAACGGCGCCTGGGGTCTAGCCCTCCGGGGATGATCACGCCGCCAGATTGGCTTCGGGAGCGTGCCACGACCTGTCAGCTCTGATCGTCGACGGGCTCTCATCGCATCGTGCCACGAGGAGCATCGCACCGTAGCCACCCACTGCGCCACCTGCGCTGTCTGCTGCTGCGACTTGTCGAATCGAAAGACTGGTTTATCCGGTCCCAATCGGGCTTTGTCAGTCAGCCTCGTTATCGGCTCTTCTCGTGCCTTCTTTCCATCCATTTCCTGTCTCGACAAAAACTGCGCTGCCAGCGATCCCTCAAACGAGCAGTTGTCCGCTCTGGTACTTTCTCAATAGTCGACTCGCACCATGGACTATGCACAGATGTACCCCAACCAGCGCCCGGCACAGAACGCGTACTATAACCAGCACCAACAGCAGCAGCAGTACACGGGTCAGGGGTATCCGTATCCTCAGCAGCAGCAGCAGCAGCAGGCCTATGCCGAACCGACGTTGAACTCGTATCAGCAATGGCAACAGCAGCATGCCCAGTATCAACCGCAACCCCCGCGCTACTCTCAATCACCACGCCAGTCCCTCTCCCCACCCTACACAGGCCCGTCCTCGTCAGAGCCCCACATGACCCCGTCACCGCTCTCATCCACCATGGACCATCCGTGGTCAGGAGGCGTCAGCACGCGATGGATCACCCCGAGCCCACTGATCAGCCCCGAATCGGTCGATCCGGTCGTGGGCACCACCACCGCATGGCCGCCATCTGGCGAGTTTACGTTTAAAAATACCATAGCCGGCAACGGCAACATCAGTCCGAGCGGGACCGGAACCTCCACTGGCGATGACAAGGACAACGAGCGCTGGGCGATCGGGACTGCGCGGGGCAAGAAACAGCGGACTGACGAAAAGGAAAAGGCCAGGTCGGGTGCGTGTAGGCATTGCAAACGGCTCAAGGTGTGTCATCTCGTTTGACGTATGCGTTTACCAGTGGGCTAATGATCTATGGCTACTCAGATGAAATGTACATTTGACCCGCCCAATGCTGCGACGTGTCAACGGTGTCGGAGCAGCGGTCAAGATTGTGTCGTCGAGGGCCGAAAGCCAAGAAAGAACTCGGAGTGGGTTTTTCATCTATCCTTTTTCACGCGTTTCCATCTGATCTCATTTCGCTCGCTCCACCCTGCTCCTCACGCCCGTTACCCTCTATAGACCACTCGAGCAACTCTCGGCCCAGATCGAAGACAAGGAAGAAATTATCCAAGGTCTTCTGCGAATTATCCACCCTCCCCAAACAAACGAACATAAACCCGACAGCGCTCAAGTATGGAAATGGATCGAACGAGGCGCTCGTTCGCTTATGCTCCCCCCTTCTGGTATCGAGCCCGAGACGCAACAAGACGGAGAAGAAAACTTGCCGGTCGATTCGACGCCGTTTGGTCTGTTGGCCGATCTCTCCCTCAACGATCGGGAGGATAAGAGTACGGGTAGAGAGAGGAGCGTGAGCAAAGCCGCGGGCGAGGACGGCGAAGTCGGCGTGGCCAACGCCGAGTACTTTAAACCGGGTCCGATGGCGCATCCCGAGTTACGGCGGATCATTGTTGAGAGGCAGATGGTGCCTGAGATTTTGACGTTGGGTGTCGTGACAGAGGACGAGGTTGAGCATTTGTTCCGAATGTGAGTCGGGCTTTGGATTGTGTTTTTTTTTTTGTCTCGGGCAAGTTGACTTTTTTTTTTGCTGTGTAGATTCCACGAACGGATTGACGTGGGTGTGGGTTATGCATAACAGGAGAGGGGTACTGATACGGATTGCTACAGGCTGTGATTGCGATTATTGACCCGGTGATACATACCGTTGCGGGCGTCAAGGCCCGATGTCCGTTTTTGTTCACAGTTAGTGAGTAGTGTGTTTAGCGCGGTTTGGCCACTTGATCTGATGCATCATGTTCATTACCTCTGTCCCTCATCTCTGCCCCTATTTTCCAATCTCCTTTGTTGCCCGTTTACACCCACCCAGTCTGTGCGGTTGCATCCCGATACTGGATCGAGCGTCCCGAACTCTACACTGTGCTCATGCACCATGCAAAGGCCGCAGCTGCCATGGCCATAACCGACGGCTGGAAATCACTCGAAGTGTGTCAAGCGTATCTTCTTTTGAGTGTGTATCCACAGCCGGCGAGGAGTTGGGAAGAGGATCGCGCATGGTTGTTCTTGGGTTGTGCCATCCGGTATGTCCGGTAATTTGATTTCGAGGGTGAAATGCTGACGCGAGATGCAGAATGGCGATGGATTTAAATTTATACAAGCAGGGCGCCAAGACATTTGTGAATGAAGCACATGAACGCGAAGTGCTGAATCGTACGAGGACGTGGTTGATCTGTTTTAACATGTGCGTCATGGTCTCTCGAACCTGGTTACCTTGGCTGATTTGGGAATAGGGACCGTGCACTTGCGACTCGACTTGGTCGACCGACGACCATTCCTGAAGACTATATCGTTCGACATTCGAGGGATTGGTGGCGTCGGTCCAAGTACAACGGTCGACTTGACGTGCATCTGTGTTTCTACACACAGTTGTTACGGACGGTTACTCGGTATTTTAGTTTGATATACTCTGATCCTGAGAGTTTGAGCGGATTCAACGAGGTACGCCCTTGTCTCATCGCATTTGTTTCTATACTGATTTTAGTGTAGAGCACCGAGTTTGGACCGATCACTCGCGCATTTGACGACGAGATGGAGCAGTTTAGGCAGGATGCGGAGCATACGTATTCGACGGCGCCAGATGCAAAACATCCTGCTTGTCAGTATCGGCTTGCTTTGGTATGTGTTTCCTGCTAGTTTGGGTTCTGCCAACTAACTCGGGTCCCGGTAGCTGCCACTGTAAGTCGTGAATGGGTCTATGTAAAAGGGTGGGAAGGGCTAAATCTGGGTCCGCAGGGCGATATCCTACTACCGACTGGTTATGTACTCGTTCGGCCTCGAACACGCGCATCGGTCATCACTGGAGCCTGGCAACATGTTCCTCACTCGAGTGAGTCATGGTGTTGATTTCTTCGCTCTTGAACTGAAGGCTGTGGTAGTCGATCGATACCGCTTCGGAAGTTGTAAGAATAACCAACGAAGATCTCCCGATCTACGATTTCCACCGTTACTCTCCCGATGGCCATTGGATGTGGTCTGTGTTTGGTGAGTTGGCCAAGGTTTGGTATTATTTGGCAATTTGCTAAGCTTGGTCTTGGCATGCAGCCGCGGCATTTTTGATCAAGGTTGGTCCGCATATATACTCCCAATCAAAGTTTATCCTAACCCACCCATCTAGCTTGCGAAACCTCGCTCTAATCAGCCTGGATATCTGACCATGACCCCGGCCCAGCGAGACTCTTCGATGGCGCTCGTTCGCAAATTTATCACGACCCTCGAATACAGCGCAGTCGACAACCGACACGCCCCGGCCCTGTATGCTCGATATCTCAAAAAGATTCTGGGCGAGCCGGGTCATGTCAACGTTACACCGTCACACAGCCCGAATGCGGGGCCACAATCGCCCAAGCCGTCCGACGCGGCTGCATCGCCCATCACTGTCCCTTACGTGACTAGCTCGGGTCTGGTCCCACCTCGGCCGTCGAGCGCGGCTGGGCCCAAAGAGGATGTGCTTGCTGCGATGTACTCGCTGAGCGGAGACTTTTGGGACAACTCGCTATTGCCAGGGACGTGGGGTATAGCTGCGGGTAGTGGTGCTAGGAACTGAGTGCTTTGGTGGAATCTGGGTCGTTGTAGATGTCTGGTTTGCGTTTTCGCCTCTGCTTTTCTTTCACGCTGTGCGACACTTAACTTAGGCTTGGCCTGTCAAAGCAATCGTTGTATATTATTGATCGAGTCGGTTGCAATTTGTACTAAATGTTACTTTTTCAACATGTTTTGGAATGACTGTGTTTCTTAGGCAAACCACCATGAATAACGCGTCGTTCTTGTTTCAATCCGGAAGTCTTGAATAGGCCTACGGTAATAAGGATGAACCAGTGATAAATAACGACACGCTCATAGGCGATTCACCAGTACAAGCCATCATTTACGGGAATTATCTGGCTACCTATTTTTGTGTTTTCAGAGCGTTTTTTAAAATCTGATTTATACGTCTGTCAGGCCCGTCCACACAAAGGTGCATTGGGAAGGAGAAAGAGCCTCCGGATTCTACCAAGCCTCGCGTCTATCATCCCATAAGGCCCACCAACCCCTCGCTGCCCACCAGACGAGCCTACGCCCTCCTGACGTCCAGATCCCCGATCTGTTTCGAGCCCTCCTTCCATGCGACGTGCATCCTTCAAGTTTGAAGAGCTTCTAAATGTGCATATATGTTCAACTGTCGACTACTATTGAAAGTTACACTTTTTTTAAAAAAAAAATCATATATATCATAGTCGTTCTGAGGCCAGGCCTCATGATGCGACTTCTGAGATGTACATGGTGCGGAGTAGGAGAAAATAACTGGGGATGCTACTGTCTCTAAACACTGGGTTCTAAGCTAAGTTAACTATGCTACGGGGCGTTTAAGCGGGAGACTCTAGACAAGCGGCGCTGTTAAAGACCAGAGTCTTTTAATAGCTATGACTTGGCGCGGGGCATGCAGGGAATCGAATGGATACTCTGGAAGGACTGATACTGATATTGATAATATTCGATGGTGTACTAGTACAGGTAGCGCTTATATACAGGTAAATTGACGGGACGCGTATATGCACGGCAGGTAGACTGAGATAACGGAACATTACGAGATCCGAGCGTGAGATCTTCGTCTATCTTCAACAGGCGCGATATGATATTAGCGAAGATAACTAGTGAGACGACCCGTGCGCCGGAAATATTCCAGAAGCGCTGTATAACCGGAACGACCGGAGAAGAGAAACGAGAGAGAAAGGAAATCCCTTCCACGGGAGGTCAGGACGTGCTGTCGAATGACAGTATATTTCGGGCAAAAGAGCACGGAGTGCGAGGCTGTTTCTCTAGCTTCGCTGCAGGCCTGGCAAGTAGGCGAATCGGCAAGGCGGAGGACGCGGAGGTACGCCTGGAGCTGGACGTGCCCAGTGATGGTATGGAAGAGGAGGGTTCCCTGGGATCGGTTTAGGTGCGCTGTGTTTCGGATAAAGTCCCTAGGTTCGACTGCGGGAAGTCTCCCCAGTAGTTTCAGTCTTGTCGGGGTGTTTCTCTAGCCTTGGTAGATGTAGTTCCTGTTTCCTAGTTTCGTCAGATCCTTGGCTATGTGCGCGGTTACGGGTCTCCGGTAGTTCGCTAAGCCATTTGGTACTAGATCGTGCGGGTAGGTTTCTCCCTTGGCGGTGAGTCTGGCCTCTTTGTCGGCTGGAACGTTCCCTACTAAGTTTTTGTGCGCTAGGCACCATTTGAGGCTCAGGCTAATGGAGCCGGCCCTGTCTCTAACTTTCGATAGCAAGTTACGGATCGGTCTCAGCATGGACTTGGGGACACCCGTGGTATGTCCCTCTATGCACGTGATGGCAAGCTGGGAATCGCTACATATGGTTGCGTCTTCAATTTATCTGAGTAGATGCAGCAGGTGCACTGCCAGCCAGATTCCCGCCAGTTCCGCCTCCGTCCCGGTCGCTTAGCTTGACCCCCGTCCAAGCCCTCATTCGCTCGTGGATGCGTAAGAATGCTCCTGCGCCTACCCCTGCATGATTTCTCGCACCGCCCGCATAAACTCTATGTTGGATATCATCCGTGGCTGTGCGCATGTAGTCATGTGATCCATCTCCGAAGTATTTACACGATGCAGTAGAAATTTTATACGAGAGAGAGTTTTCACCTTACCACCATATACATCAGCAAAAACCACCTGGGATCCCAACCATTTAAAAGTGGTTTTGGAAAACAGGGTGTTGACCAGAGGTGCTTTGGCCTTCCCCACAGATTTTAGCTGGTTTTGACCACCCCCTCAGGATCCCATTGAGTCAAAACCAGTTTGGATCCAGGTGGTGGATTTTGACCAGTCAAAACCCAGTCTGCTTACCATACTAGGAAATACTGTTGCCAAGACTTGCCTTTTTGGAAGATGCCAAAAAAGGAAAAAAAATAATAACATTTTTGTTATTTTCCCAGGATCCTCTTCCCTTTTTGGGCACCTTCCAAAAAAGGCAAGTCTTGGCAACATTATTTCCTAGTATGGTAAGCAGACTGGGTTTTGACTGGTCAAAATCCACCCCCTGGATCCAAACTGGTTTTGACTCAATGGGATCCTGAGGGGGTGGTCAAAACCAGCTAAAATCTGTGGGGGAGGCCAAAACACCTCTGGTCAACACCCTGTTTTCCAAAACCACTTTTAAATGGTTGGGATCCCAGGTGGTTTTTGCTGATGTAGCCTGCCCGCTACCTCTCGTTCAACACTCTAGTCCTGGCGTAAGGTTACACTTGACCCCAGAACATTCACCTGACATACCCTTGACTAACCGCTTCTGGGATTCCAGAAGGGATAGATTTCAACTAGAGACTCATGGGACAAAATCAGCCAGGGTTGCGAGCTATTTCCATTCACTCCCCTCGCGTACGGGTGAGTTCGTAGAGTACCAAAGATAATTAAGTCGGAGAGAATTTTGAGCAGAGACAGCTGTAGGGTAAGCAATTAGTGTTTGGATGCCAGTAGTGGACCAAGAGCCACCTATATATTTGATGTGCCTGGTTTTTTCCGAGTCGTAAGGCCATTTGGCTCCGCATATACTACGCCACACAACAAACGGACCCATTTCATGATTCGTCCATTCATTCGAGAATGTAACACAACATACATGAACTTCAATACCACGAATTTGATGAGCATATCCCAAAGCCTTCGGATCCTGAACTCTGAGAATGATTGCTTTTTTACTATATCCTAGAAACAAAGTCCGGAATGAGGCGAGCTGCACCGCTTAATACCCCGCCTATTTTCCTCCTTACTCTAGTCGCAAGACTTGCCTCAGCCAGAAAGTCCAACTTCTGCTGAAACTTCGCGATGCTTTGGTCGATCAACTCTAGCTCTTGTGTCGTATTCGGTTTTCCCTCTAGCCCTTGTCTCCGCAGCTGGAGCATTTGGATTGCAGAGTTCATGTGGCCCGCAAAATTCTTACTAAGCGATAATCCGTTGAAGTCATCGACCAGCGAGCGGATCGTCTCTTGGGCTTCTTCGGCTTTGCTGTTTATTTCGATGATCTTCTGTTGGGTAGCAGCTTTTGTAGCCTATAAACGCTCTTGCTCGCTGGTCGCGGTTTCGAGCTTCTGCTTTGTGGATGGATTCATCTCGCGGTTCTTCAGTACGTTGATGTGGTTATAGTGGCGATGATCTTTGGCCTTGTGGCCGCAAACCTCGCATTCTAATGTGCTACCGTCTTGTGTGAGCAGGGTCCATAACCCACCAAACGCTTGGCAGTGACGGCCGAGCTCGGATGCCGAGTCATGGAACTCAAGGCGACAAGGGGCATGGCAGTTGCTGAAGCATCCCCCGGCAATGCATATAGTATTGACTTCATCCGACCCTTGCCGATCCCAGACTGGGCTGGTCTCTTGTTCGACAAACTCTTCGAGCGCTTCCTTGGCCTACAAATTCCATCGATTAGTAACTCAACCGAGATTGATGTATGTCGGCTTACGTGCTTGTTGTTCTCGAGCTTTGCGATAAGATTCTGATACTCGGTACGTTGTGTGGATAGATTGGTCAGGAATGTGAGTGTGGCTTCAAGTTGGGCCTCGATGTTTGAGGAGATTCGATATAGCCGATCGATCTCATGGGTGGGCTGGACTTTTCGCTCATCGAGCCAGTCCATCCATCCTGTGAGCGTCTCAACTGAGTCATCGTAGTAGTTTTGGAGTTGCCTTTTCATCTTCCTAACCCGAGTGTGATCGTCCATTACTGCGCTAGCCGCTCGATAATCTTTTAGCATCGCCAGGGGGTTCTGAATCAACCAGCGCTTGGACTGTCGGAGTTCCTCCGGGAGGCTATCCACCTGAAAATTCAAGCTAAGATCGTCCGAATTGGTAAAAACAAACCCGATGTTATCGAGAATCGAGTGTGGAAACATGGTAGTTATAACACGTAGTGTATAGTCAGTGGCGGCTGCCAGGCGTTCAACGCTGCCGTTTGCGAGAATGATCACAGCGTCAAGGGTTTCAATATGTTCTTGGATCGCCTTGTTTATATTAGCCTTGTGCTTGTTGTCCTGTTCTATCCCGCGAGTGTCAGCCAGTCTTGGGGTATCTAGCAGTCGTATTGTCGCTCCTTCCCGTGTGGTGATGGTATACATGTTCGACTTCGTAGTCTGACTCTCCTTCTTACTAAGGCCCGACTCTCCGTCGGCATTATGGACCTCCTCGAGTTCAAATAGTCCGTTACCCCGAAAAAGGTTAATTATGAGCTCCATGAACGAGGTTTTCCCAAAACCAGTCTCGCCAACGAGAAGAATAGTGATAGACTTCTTGTGGGGTTCCCGAAGGATGCTCCTACGCGAGTAGCAAACCGGACATATCAATAATTATATTTACGGTTGCATATAAATACTCACGGCTTTCGTTGATCGACATCTTCCGAGAAGTCTTCTTCATAAGGTGCCATATTGCTAGGCCTAACGTCCTGCTGCAAAGCTGTAAATCACTACCACCGAATAATTGAAAAAATCAACCACTGTATCAATGTGTTCGACTCCAATAACGTGCATTTCGAATTATCTTTTGGTAGCTGAGTATGATTCGTGAAGGAACGCCGCAGACAAAATGGAGCATTTATATGGCTCAGTTAGCAATCTATCGAGCCGGGCTGCCACCACCCCAAATCTTGCATTTGCGCCAGTTAAGCTGGGCCGCTTTGCGTATCGCCATTTTGAGCATCCCGGACTAAGCAACATGCTACAGGGACGCAGTTATTCACGCCGGAAGTATGTTCCGCAGTTGCGTACAGCCTTCTCGGATATCTCAATTATCACTGCGGCGGCAACGAAGCTGCCTCGTTGAGCGTACCCCTACTCTCTATGACGTGAACAGACATATCTCAGTGTCAGGATTTCTCCCATCAGAAAAGGTGCGCAGGGGGTGGTTGAGCAAATGTGGATAGAACGGCTCCACGAGCTTTCAATTTCGCTGAGATTACCAGAGTGCTGTGATGCGAACGTTCCCTACTTCGGCTTAGGACTGTTAGTTCATTTAGATAAACGAATTTTCAGAGTTTCAATATTGTGACCCTCATGTATATTTAGTATAATGCTAAGGCGGACTCTATAGAAACCCGCTTTTCCAAAGGCCATGTTTATACGTCTATCTATGGTAATCTTGGCGACATCCTTACATACCTGTACCAGTTGAGAAACGCACAGGAATCCTGTTAGGTACAGAATGGGCAGCTCAGATACCGCTCCACGAGGCAGATACGCCGCTGCAGCAATGTTCTAGCGTGAACTGAGATGATCGCATATCGTGAAGCGTATGAATCGAAATGATGAACTACATCCCTGGGGCACGTTGTATGGCAGTAACTGTTCAGATTTTTGCCACTTGCTTGAAGTCTAAAACTGGTGTTGCTGCAGTCATACCTGATCGACGTGCGTGCGAAAATATGAGATGTCTGTTGAACGAAAGGTAGCGGGCAGACTACATGGTGGTAAGGTAAGAACTCTCTCTCGGTGTAAGATTTCTGCTACGATGTGTAAATACAAGGATTCCGATCACATGACTATATGCGCACATCCGAGTTTGATATCTCAACAATGTCCACCGCGTGATAATAGTCAAACAACATACGTCATATATATCTGGCAACACGGTGTAATCAAGGTTCGATTGTTGCTACCAACGCTCCATGTCGGATGATGTCTAACCCATCAGACGAGATAAGAGCCATGGAGATGATATATATATAGTAGATAAGCCAAGCATTTAACAACATTACCCGATAAAAAAATTACATACCCATGTTGTGTATCTCAGTCTTCGGTCGTTCCGTGTGCCCATAGAGGTGACGACAAGGTACGAGGGAAGAATACGCCGGGTCGGGATCGACGCCGACGCGCATATGTTAGTGGCGGAGACGTGGAGGATGAATAGAGCGACATAAATATGTGAGGGGGGGGGGGAACTGCCGCTGCCCAACCGTATAATGTCAGGGGTAAACTGGAGCGTCAAGACGCGAGCGAACTCGTGGGCGGCGGCGGTGGTCGTCGATCGAAAAGGGATGGTGGGTAGGACGAAAAGACGGAAGGGTGCGGTATGCGTCTCCGAAAGTGACGAGTCGAGGCTGAGGAATAGGAGTAAGGGACCAGTGGTCGTAACTGGGACGTGACGCGCTCCTGTGGCACAGTTCCGTTCGGACTGCCCCGGAGCGCAACTCCTGTTTTGTGGACACGATCACGTGTCGTGGCCACCCTCACTCTCGATCGTAGGGTCTCGAGCGTCGCGCCTCTGCACACCTGTACTTTTTGAGTTCTGGGTAGCTTGATGCTGCCGCAAGCTTAGAATAAGCCGGCGGCAACATCAAACATAATATACAATTTCTGAATGAAGAAGTCTAGAAAACATGGGTAAACAAAGCTACAGGAAGAGGGGCCGAGAGCGGCGCAGACGGGGTGAGCACATCGAGAACAAAGCTACATGTTAAAGCGGAAACAGGATACAAAGTTTAAGACAAAAAAGAGGAACAGGTATCTTTTTGAAAGTATTAGGAGTGAGGAACGATGCGAAAGAAAAGAAAGTACACGGGTAGAGAACGGTGCTGGGGGGATCAACAAGCGAGGAAGGAGGGGAAAGGGGCAGGCGCTGCAGCATAGTATGACATACATACCACAGGCACCATGACTTCCGGCTAATCTGTGCTATTACAAAACTCACATCACGTTGGGACTAACCCGAGTTCGGTCTACATTCCCGCCGCGCTAAGAGCAGCAGCTGAGTGTAGTAGTCCGCTCTCGCGGCAATCATCCCGATATGATGCCAGTTCTGTACAAGCATGTAAGCCGGCTTCGGCGAACCAGTCGCTCGAGCTACGGCACTTCACGTCAGTCATGCTTTGCATTTTCAGAGATGAACTCACACGTTTCCCCTCCTATCCAGCTTTCATCGACGCCCCAACACTAGTTCTGTCCCTCAACCCCAAGCGAGTAAAAGCTCGCGTCGGGTACCTCCTCGATGTACCCTTCCTGGACCTCGGAGTCAGACTCAGACATGAACCATGTCTGACTCCAGAAGGACTCGGCTAAAAATCAAGGATAAGCAACACAATCGCACATATTATGACCGGAAAACTTACGCCCAATACAGAGCTCATCGACCTTGGTGGAGATCATCGAGCCGTCCGACAGTTTCAGGACATCGAAAACTGTCGTAGCACGAGTGACCTCGACTCCTACCACCATCAGCTCGTCGCTGCATTCGCACTCCAGGAACCGCAGCCTGTCCCCAACGTCCGTCCAACCGCGCTGCTCCAACCCCAGACGGTCGTCGTGGTTTCCCGATACAACCCACTCGGACAAGTACTCCAGTGTGTCGCCCTCCAGTGGCTCGGCTTTGACCGTCAGCCGATACCCGTAGTGAACGACAGCAAGGGCGATGGGATCAGGGTCGTCCGAGGGCTCACTATAGGCGAACCACCCATAGTTGAAGTAGCCGTAGTGGACCCTCAGCGGCAGTATCACCATGAGAAAGAACCCGACCACCGTAGCGAGTGCGTCGAACCAGCTCATGCCGTACAACGCTCTGGAACGAAGTTTCCAGAGGTAGAACCGTGTCCAGGCATGATTCAAACGATCCAGCCAGATTTTGATTTCGCCCGGGAGATTCTCGAGAACGGCGCGCAGTTCTTGAAGACGCGAGCGGAGGAAACGCAGGTCAGGTACACGGGATTTGTCGAGGGTCGTGGAGACCAGAGGGGAGGTGGTGAGAGGAGCCGCCTGGTCCGTGTCCTCGTGCGCGTACGCCCCGTGTTTATGCCAGGCATGAGCGGGACACTTGGTACCCGTTTGTTACTGAAATTTCTGATGGCCAAAACGCGCGCATGTTCTTGATTTATCATTCACAATCTGCGTATTTCGTTACCCTGTGTGGGAAAACGGGGCCGCTAATATAGCGCGAAATTCCCCATTGAGGTCAATCATGTTTTCGGCTTTTGCACTCACGCAAACCTCAAAATGTGCGGTTTTCCAAGCCCCAAAACAGTACTCCTGGCGCGAATGCGAAAAATCTGAAATTTCCCCATATAATGGGAGTACAGTGGGGAGTGGGTTGGGCCGGTCGATCCGCGCTCGTAGTGAACGTCCTGGTCGGGATCAGACACAAGCCCTCAGCCGGGCTTGGCGGAGGGGATGGTAGAGCAGTAGGAGGGGGTGGTAGAGTCAGAAAAGCCAGTGGTAGAGTCGCAGGAGCCAGATCCAGGGTGACACGACGCTTGGCCCGGTAGTACGGCATGCAATAAATGCCCCTCACTTCGTACACTGCCCAGAACGCCAAAAGCGTCACTCGGGAGTATATTATCGCTATATATGCGTCAGCAATTGGCATATCAATCGGGTTGAGAAGCAAAGACTCACGAGGACGGGCTTCACAAGCAGCATACATGACTTTCTGCTTCGTCCGAACGACTCGATCCGAAAGTTTTGAGATTCCAGTGACGAGGTATGAGTGGCCGGGTTTCGAGACGGATGTGGACTTGGATTGCGGCCATAATGTCGCCAAGTGACGGACCAGTGACGACCCGAAACGGCTGCCGAGGCCGATGGAGGATGAGTTGGAAGTAGAGTGATGGTTGGGTTGGGCGAAGACTCCGAAGGAGTGGACCCGGTCGTCGCCAGCAAGAATTACAGCGCTGTAGACGGATTTTTTTTCGTTAGCGGTCGTCTCGGACTAGACCATGGTCAAGACACTCACCCAGCCGGGAGTTGGGCGAAAAGAGCAATGAGCATGATGCTCAAGAAGCTCGGTAGGTTGGTGAAAGCAATCATAGCGCTAAGTCGTAAAAGTACGCGGTCAATCTGAGGTCGTCGTTGGGTAGAAATGGAGAGAGCGGCCAAGTGGGGACGGCGGGATTTTATAGGTGGGAAGCGGACTGGGCAGGCGTGAAGACCGAGCTGGCCCAAGAAAAACTTGGAATAAAAGACCTATGAGCCTAGACTAGAGATACGGCAAGCGTCACGGGATCTGGCGACTAGGATCTACACACAATGCTAAGTACGTTAATTTGGGTTAAAAATGATTTGACTCCATAGAATGAGCAGGATAGATCTCACGACGTGGCAGCGATGAGTGATATTTCGATTTTTATGGTGGTTTTATGGCACAATGCCAGATTTTTGGGAAATGGAGTTAACGCTATTGCCGGCTCTAGACCCCCGAAGGCTTCCGAGTGACCTTGTTGGGCCGTTCTTTAAGAAGGTTCGGACCAATGGCAAAGATAAGGTGTGTTATCTACAATGTTCAATAGGCTCGTATCTGACGTGCCTTGTACACACGGCAAGGCTACGAAGCTCAACGAGCAAAGGTATAACCTCTGGCTCCTCTTAGCTTTTAAATCTAACGGGAAAGAAAAAATATGATTATTGGCAAATTATCGAACATCGAGTTAGAGCTTGCAGTCTACAGAGCACTCGTGAGCAGAGTGCCGTCCCCGGTGATGAAGTTAACTATAAGACATTGCGTCGAGCCAGAATACAGATATCGTCGTGCTACTGAGAGAACCAGATAATATAGTTTATAATGGCAACAAGCGAAGCCGGTTCCACTGTCTGAGCTTAGCACGAGCCCCAGCGACGAATACGATTTAGGTTACGTCACTCCCAGCTACAGGCCAAGTCAGTTATTATGTTTCTTGCACGAGGTTGTGAGTGCGACGGCGCGATGACGAAACAGAACATGGCGGTCGCAAGGAGGAAACCTCAAAACCGGATACATTCACGTGATAAAACCAGGTCGGGCGGCTCCGCCGGCCAACGGTGTACTCCGATGCATACCACAGCGAGGCGCTTTGTTACACACCCTTATATCTACTTGATCTCCCACTAAGAGCACCGAGCAATGCCAGTAGTCAAAGTCAGGTGAGCTCGAATAATTATTCACGAAGGGTTTTTAATTCCAATACGTGTACGCGTTGAGATTGAAAGTTTCGGTTGAATATGATTTTCATAGTCTTATGGGAGATAGGTGTCATACCCGAGCCAGTAAGCATCTAAATAGAAAATGATATCACTTACTTGACGTTGTCCATAGCTCAGCCAATTGGAGTCCCCAGCTGGAACTTCTGCACCTTGATTCAGAAACGCCCCAGGACGGCGCTTAGGTGTTACGTCACATTTTGGCTGCCAAGTCTCCCACTAGCCACCACGATACGCATGCGGATTGGCTTGCTGCTCTGGCTTTCGGCTCTGCTCAATGTCCTGGGTCCGGAGGAACCCGAGGCTAGTATCATCGGCTGACATAAAGAACTCGTCGGCGTACCCGTCACTCACTCAATAAAAACGGTCCCCACTTTCATTCGATTCGGCCCGGTTTCTCCAGTCAAGAAAACCGGAATCGCTATCCTGACGACAAGTAATATACTATCAGTCATGAATACGAGTCAAACTGTGATTTTGGGACGATTACGGTTCTCCGCCCTGGCCAGTAGCCTGACTTTTGACGTGTATCTAGTTTAGCTCAAATCAGGAGGGCCGCTGCAAGAGAAAACTCATCGAGCTAGTAAGCCATCATGCCACGAAAATATGTTGGAAACCAGGGATTAACTAGTGCTCTTTGGCAGTAACAGCCGCCACCTCTAGACCTAGGCACGCGCATGTTCGACCATTCGAGTAACTGGAGCACTCATATGGGAACGGCGACGACACAGCCTAACTCTCGGCCGACTATTAGAACTGCTTGATTTCGGCCTAGAAATTGTATTTGGACGTGACCTGAAGAACATCAATGCGTATGTCCTCACTACTACGTACACGATTACCCGCCTCGAGGGCGGATCATGGCCGTGGACGACCAACGAGATCCGGCTCGTGTGTATTTGTACATACATTTATTCTATCTAACCCCACACAGTATTCTCATCGCGAGTATCATTCTGACCGACTCACCGTCGCCACTGTCGATCTCGTTAAATCCAGTGCTCTCCAAAATCAATCCAAGACGTCGTGACTCGTGCACAGCCCCCAAATATCAACTTTCGCGCCCAGGATGGTGCCGATAGTCAAGGAATGAGTGTAGGATTCATGTTCCTCTTTGACGCGTACGAGCACAGGGTTATCACTCATGTGCGTATTTCGGCACCTTACCTCGCTCAGCTCTCAATTATTGCTGTTTCACAATAAGATGGCGCGGCGCTTACAGTTTGATCAAATAAATACCTACAGTTTTAGACTCGCCCCGTACGCCGTTTTAATATTGAGGATACGTGAGTAATACTAAAATGCTCGGATGAGCAAAGCGAATCGACTAACAGAACGAAAATGAGCCTAGACAGAAGGTTGAGATAGCATTCAACCCCTTAAACTTGGAATTATCGAATTTTCTCTTTGTTAGTCGATCCGCCTCGCTCGTGGGATCATTTCGGTACTGCTCACGTATCCTCAATATCAAAAATGCGTGCGAGGCGAGCCCAAAACTGTAGGTATTTATTTGATCAAACTGTAAGCGCCGCGCCATCTTATTGTGAAACAGCAATAATTCACACCGAATATTGTAGTGCGCTTTCGATGCGTTGGCTAATCCATGCTCAATTCAGCGCTGTTTTTTCATCGTCGCATCAACTGGATCCATGCAGCTCTTGCAACGAAAGGAACTCGAATGGACCCGTGACATGGCTATTACGAACATCAAATTCGCTAGCATGCTAGTGGACTTCGCGGAACACAAGATCGTGTCCGAGTCGGGAGCTTCGGAGTATAGTGGGTTTGGAGAGAGGCTTGTGGCGTATATGGCTGCGGCTCAGGTATGTCCAATATCTCGGTACCGAATGCGCCTCATCGACTTATCTATGAACGATGGGACCTTTGTCAGCTTATTGTTCTATACTCGAAAGGATCATCCACTAAGTTATACCCTGCTATCCCTCTGTCCGCTCGTCCTCGCTACTGGACGCGGTAATCTTCTTGGAGTCAATGCCGCGTCCGATGTAGTCTTATGGCACAGGATCGTGGCTGTCAGCTCCGGTGGCCCGGCGAACGCTGCGTCTTTCAAGCTGTTTGTGACTGAGATTTCAGTCGAAGGACCAAATCCTGAGATGATGCTTGTTGTGGAGCGCTCTACCCGTAGAGTGGGAAGTTGGGAGCTGACCATCGTTTGGCTGAGTAGTCCAGCTACCGTTGCATACTGCTTCGAAGACTTGGCCGTGGAACTTATTGGAGCTGCTCGTGGACATAAATTTCGAATTATGGTGTCCGTGACGCGTTCTTTGTTCCTAGAGACTCTAGAGTGTTTGGCATTGTGACTATTGATTGAAGCGTACATCGTCTTTTACCGGATCCCTCAATCTTGAGACATGTGTCAATATGTTATCAGATCGGCATATACCCTCCAAGCTTATCCATGCTCAATAAACTACAGGGATAGGCCTTCAGCCTCTTGCGCATTGTTTTAGATCCCAGCTGTACTGTTATTCTCTTTGATCAACGCCGGTCATTTCATCATGGCCGAAACGTGGAAAAACGTGTTTACATAGTTGGCCACCTCCCCAACATAACCACTGCTTCGTCCCAGAAAGCAAGCGCTTGGACCCGGAAGATAGACGAACGCGATGCAACCTGGAGGCCCGGGATATGTATATCTATGCTACATGGAGACATGGCGTCCGGGCGCCTGTTTTATTTCCGGGTCGGGTTGAAGACCACTGGACTGGCCACAAGGCGGAACGTTCGTGCGGTGTTCGGACGCCAAGATCCCGCCTGCGGCTGCGACGCTCCGCACACGCACGACTACTTGGCATACCGGCGCCGGCTCATTCCTCCCATGCTGTGCTCTCAGGGACGATCGAGCGCCCATTGAGACAATCGCCGAGGTGTGCATATGCAGGCATGATTCACCAGTATAAAAAACTACAGGCCCAAGGACTCGACCAGCATCATCCCTGTGGTTCGTCCTCACCCGCAGGGCCGTACACTCTCAGTTCTTTCCGCTTTCGTCATGTCTACGCACATTGTTCAATCCGGCGATGTTCTTCTCATCCCCGCCCAGGGTCTCACCGCTGTCACTGTCGAATGGCGGCAGAACTTGTCCAACAAGAAATCCAGCTACCACACCGGCATGGTTAATGTGAAAGACAAAGGTGAGCGCGGTCAGCGAGTGTAAGACCTATAAATAGCCTTATTCATTGACTGTTTTGCGTCTACTCGCACAGTCGGCAGTGGGCAAGTGCCAATCTTCGTCCAGTCCGAGTGGTACCAGGATGCAGGTCATATGTCCGGGGTTTCCACAAAAGGTCAGTGGCGCACGCTACTCATACAGCGCATACATTGAACTTAACTCGGCTTGCAACTTTTTTTTTCGCCAGCGGGTGACTGCTATGAACTCAGGATCGGTCGTGAGGCGCGCTACGGCCAGAAAAATGGACAGGGTGTACCACGATACGTCTCGCAATCCTTTCCAGGTAAGCAGCCAAAAATACCTGCCTCCCGCTCTCCGGGGCTGTAGCTCACGTCGGCCACCGTCGCCAGCATCGTTTCGTCAAGTCAGCACTGCTCTCAATGGCTACCGACCAGGTCAGAAAGGTCGCCGAGGAGCTCAAAGTCCCACGCGCCGAAGACGCAATCAGTTTGAGCGAAAGTTTGTTCGGAGATCCTCTCCGCGCTTTTTGAGGTGTTTCCCTGCCGTCGGAGGGCCGGTTGATCTATAATGTCTTGTGTTTGATCGTCTCTGGTTTTTTGCCTTGTCGTTTTCTTATTTGGATAAATCGTCTGGCTGTACCTGTAGCAGCTCTCCGCATGTATGCGCCGCCCTCGCATGCGACCACTTGTTCGCGGCATCTTAATATACCAATTTTACATCGTAAGGAGCTTTTTTTGTGTGGCAATGATTCCAATAGTTTGCACAGTACCATTCAACCTCATTGCACTAATAGATACATTTAGCCACAGACCTCAAAATCACCTGCCCACTTGCCCTGGTATACCCCGGCTCCACCCTAGTGCAACATTCAAACTCTCGGTAAAGACTAGGTTCCTGAGCTCGATGTACCCACCTGCGTCGGAGAGTGGAACTCGCACAGTGACCGGCTCAAGGGCTGGGTCGCATAGTCGCTCCGAAAGCGGTTACTCGCAAGGCAGGTCGGATGGTGGTTTTTCACAGGAGAGGGCGGAGACTGCTACCCAAGGACGCTCTGAAGGCGGGTTTAGTCAAGGATCAAGCGTATATGGTCGTCGCTCTGCGACTTACCAGGGGTCCGAAGCGTATACCCAAGGTACTACTACCTATGTTCAAGGCTCGGGCACCTACACCCAAGGATCAGATACCTACAAGCCCGTGACAAGCACCTACACCGATGATACCTATACCCAAGGCTCCGATACGTACACCCAAGGTTCGCGCACCGAGTCGCCTCCTCCCCCGCCTGTCCCGCCCAAGTCCCCTACGACGCCCCGTGCCACGCGTACGCAGCGTTCCGAAACTCCTGTGATGCCAACCACCTCCAAGACACCGAATCCCCTCCCCGAAGACAAGTTTGCAGATTGGCAAGACAGGACCCCTCAGGCCGGCGAGAAGATACCATATTCGAATACCATGCTGTTGACGCCGAAGACCATTGGATCGTCGATGACACCCAGGACGCAGGTACGTGAACTCACACCGTTGTTGTATTCGGTTGCTGATTTAGTTTTATAGGCGGGTATGATGACCCCAAGGACGCCAGGAGGACGACTAGGAAAAGCATTGAGCGAGGCATCGACTGCCGCGACGAGCGCAGAGGGATTGATGCGCCAGCGTATGAGCCGAGAGATCGTGAACAGTGTGCCTGTTCCGAGCGAGAGCGAAGCAATCGTACTCGGACACAACGGGCCAGACGTGAGTTTGTTTGGCGCGTAAGATCGTCGGCGCTTACTGATTTGATACTTGACCACCACAGCTGATTCAAATCAATGCGCTACAGTATCTCAACATGCACGTCCCGCCGCCGTTTGAGTGGCTTTGCACCCAGGTCGTGTTGTATCCAAACGTCTTGATCTTGGATTGGATTGCACCGACTGGTGGTCGTGGTGTTGTTACTATCGACTTGGTTAACTGCACGGAAGTTCAAAGCGCGCCATCGCCTTCTCACCCGAGTGCACGAGATGACGTGGGAAGTGTTGCTGTAACACTGGAGAGCCCTGAGTTGGCAGAGACATTGTGCCCATTCCAATAGTTGTATACCGATGGGGTTGGGAGACTGGGGACTGATACTGCCAGGGAGCGTGTCCGTTAGGTTGGCGCTATTTGGTGAGTAACTCTAGTGGTTGATTAGTGAACAAAAGTAACCCCTTGTGTAGGGAGGTGTTGGCTACAATTGCGTGTACGCCGGTACAAGCTGTGACTAAGCGTTCGGCTTCTCCATCCAGGTCGTCGTTCCAACGTTTGTTCAAGACAAGTGAGATGTCCAAGTTCACAATTGACCAAACGGAGCCACGCACTAGTAGCCGGACCGCTGCTCCTGGTACCGCCAGAGTCGTCTCTCTCTAGCGTTGCACAATGGTATTAGGCATGTCACTTCAGTATTTAAAATAATGTATGTAGTAGCGATGAATTACGGGTGATACCAGAGTAATGAGATGTAATGACCAAGGACTACCAGAAAAAATATGGTTGTATTGGTGGAATTGATCGGGTATCAGTTTGTCTAGTACCCAATCACTGTGATTTCAAGACCTCTCAAGACGCTCCAAGACGTCCCAAGACGTCTATGGGTGCCTGAATATCACATGGCCAGTTCCTAAGCTCTGAGGGAATACCTCCATGTCGGACAGGACGTTGCAATGAGTTCATTAATGGTTGAGAGACATATCAGGCTGCACCACATGCCAAGGAAGACGGCCAATCAACCAGCCTATCTACTCAAATCACTATAAGCCTTTTCCATCTTAACGCCTATATTGAACACTCTTGATCTACAAGTCACTTCCTGGAAGTACTTTCAGTCACTGGGAAGCAAAATACAATTTTGCTGATGTGGGAGCATGTCCTTTGCTCCAGCGAGCCACGGTGTTTATTTTTATGTATTTATTTTGAACCGGGCATTTTTGCAGTCGATCGATACCGCTTCGGAAGTTGTGCGAATTACCAATGAAAAGCTCTCCACCCACCCACACATAAGCCCCACCCCGCCTGTCATTGTGGCCTCCAGGGGTGGCCACCAGCCCGCGAGTCTTCCTCGCGCCTCGCTGTCCGGGCTTCCCCTCAGCGTGGAGTTTTGAATGATCCCGCTCCAAATTCTTCCGGGGTGGCAGCCGATTGATATTTATGATACCTGGCCAGCTAGTTTATGCGTCTATACGATTTCAGATTCGCGATGAAGGTTATATAAGATACTGTAGATCTCGCCAGAACCATGGTTCTTTAAATAACATGCCAGATGACACGGTTCCCGCCTTCAGGTTCAGATTCTTGCCATGGGCCGGGGGGATTTTGAGGCTCAAGGTATTCGTCTCACACATTCACTTACAACGCGTCCCCTGGAGCGCCGCAGCATGCGCTGGTACCTGGATGCCGACTGAAGAAGACTATAATTTCCCAAATGAACTATAGCATAGAGAACGAGCGAAACGAGGAGGGCAAGGTCAATATGAGCGATAGTACTCTGCATAATTTAGCTGAGAACCGTGCTTTGACTGCCCAGGTGTTCCAGCTGGTTTATGATATTTTCTAGCGTGGGACGTTCGAATGGATCCTCTTGCCAACACTCCTTCATTACCTTCCACACTCCATGCGGCACACGATTGTCACCAAGGCTTAGCCACTCTTCCTGTGCGGGATATCCGCCCCTCAGCTGAAGGGACATTGCCCTATGAACGTTTCCATCTCGATCCCAAGGCATTAATCCCATTTGTATCTTAAGTCGACTTAGCGTAACAATAATTGCACCTGGATAGCACATTACCTCAAGTAGACAACAGCCAAAGGCCCAAACGTCCGATTCAGTGGTTCTAACGCTCTCCTCCTCCATGAGTTCAGGACTATCCCATGGAGTAGAACCTTCTTGATCTTTTGGTCCATCGTAGCAAGAACAATTAATGATAGACGAGCCGAAGTCGCATATTTTTGGTACTATTCCTTGGACGTCTACAAGCACATTGGACTTCGGGGAATTCAGCTGAGGTTCTCGTTCCGTGAAATTCATTGCGTACTGCTTTAAGGTCGCCGTGAACAACCGACTGCTCGTGAATGTGCCTTAGGCCGCGTGCGACACCAATAACCTGTGGAGGAACTGTAAGAAATCGCGACCGGGTTTTGGGATCGACACCCTCACAAAATTAAATCTCTTGGCCCAGTCGTTTATGCCTGGATCGTCGTTTCGCAAGAACTGTAACAGGCAAGCTCTGGTTATAGCTCATTGATTTAGCTAAAATTACGAACCTCGCTAAGATCGCCATTAACACAGTAGTCAGAAACAGTACCCTTGGGCATATAACAGGGCTTGTATTCGTTTGCTGGAGCTGTACCAATGAATGTGGCGATGTTTGGGTGTGGGCTAAGTAATCTCCACGTCATTAACTCGTTTTCAATCAACCGCTGGCAGTGTATGATTTTAGTATGAACTAGATACAAAAAGACAATGGCATACCTCATCGCTGCCCCTAGCTACGATAAATCCTTTCATCGCAACCTGTCAGGACGGTTGAGCAAGTGTCAAGGTTTGTGCATTGGTTGGCGAACCTCCCCGGTAAACTCAGATGCTTCTATGGTACCACTAAGCCAGACCTTTATGAAACGATCTATCCTTACCGCCTAAATCTGACTTACCAGATCACATCTCCGCGGTTTTGAAAGAACATTTTCGTGACAGTGCGGAAGCGGCATGAGCTGAACGTAATGACAGGGTAGTTTGAAAAGTCGTGTCCGCAACTCGACATGACATCAAGCTGAATGTTCTCTTCTTCCTTGGTTGCTAGAACTGTTGTCATAGAGGGTCTCATACTTGGCTGAAGCCACGATGGCCGGATTTGATCGGCGCCAGGCCCGCGGAAATGTGTAAATTTAGTTGCGTCCACCAGTCCATGCATTTCCCGACTGTGCACTACAAGTTGGAAAAGTCCTGCTATTATTGCATGAGCTTGAACTAGCCGTAAAAAGGAGAAATCAAGGTAGAGAAAACCCAACCAACGGCGTAGTGAGCTATCTATATTAGGAGTGGCTGATCGATCCTAGTGATAGGTTGATAGGTGGTTGCTTGCCCTCGGATCACTTTGGAGTTCTTTCGATAATGTTTAGAAGTCTTTTTCATCTCGGGAGCTCGCTGGTCCGTCTGTTGAAGCGTAACGGGAGAGGTCGCTTCAATGGAACTTAACACAGTGAATCAAGCGGCTGAGCTTGTAGTTGCGAGTCAATAAAGACGAGTGTGAAAGTCGCTGAGGGACGAGGCGACGATGTATTCGTTTATATAGCATACAACGGGAGAGATAGAAGAAACCTTACATGTGGAAAGATCGCTGTGCATATGGCGATACATGCGGTAAGAAAGACATGTGAAAGCATAAACGGAATATACCAAGAGAAAGCACATGGATTGAAGTCGCATGTGATACAGATTCCGGGATCGTTCAACACTCCCCCTAAAACGAGCATTTAGTCCTTAAGAGAAACAAACGAGGACTCGAGGTCCTGCGCTAAAAGCGCATGAGGAAAAGATTGGCCAAACGCATCAGCGTGGCGACGTTCGTGGATACCCAGGAACGAGTTGGCAAGATACCAGTGTTGATTGTAATTGAGCGCCTTCGTGAATGCGTCGGCGAGGTTTTCTTTCGATGGAATGAACGAAACCGTAATCGTCTTCTTGTTGACTTCGTCACGAACAAAGTTGTAGGGCACGTCGATGTGTTTCGTGCGCGGTTTGTTGGTAGGATTGTGAGCGGATTCGATAGCGGCTTGGTTATCGCATAAAATCGGTGAGGGCACAGCGGACGAATATTTTATGCCAATGTCATCGAGAAATTGTCTGATAGCGATGAGTTCTCTCGCAGTATGATGACAGCCAACGGTCTCGGCTTCCATAGTCGATAGAGCGACGGAGTTCTGTCGTTTCGAGAGCCAGCAGACGGCAGCACCAGCAAGAATAATAACACAGCCAGAGATGGACTTTCGAAGGTGCTGAGTCGCGAAGTCAGAATCGGAGTATGCGACTTCATAGAATGGTTTATTGCCGTCATAGGTGAGACCTATTTTAGCCGTAGTAGCCAGGTATCGATGAATGCGTTTCATAACGGTAATATGATGAGTACCATAGCTGTTCGAGAAGCGAGCTAGGAGTCCGACAGGGAAAGCGATATCGGGACGAACGCAGCGAGTAACCCAGAATAATCGACCAAGTTGTGTAATATATGGATAATCAATCTTGTCGGTTGAGGGTTCAAGTGCAGGCATCGTGTTCGACATTGGAGTATAAGCAGGCGAAGCGTCCTCGAGATCGGCGAGTTTGACAATCGACTTGATGTACGATTCCATAGTAAGCGACAAAGTACGACGGGAGCGATCACGAGAAACGGCGATACCAAGGAAAAGACGGGTTTCGCCCAGATCTTTGCAATCGAAGAGATTGAGGATTTCGCGTTTGATTTGTTCGATGTGACCACGCGTGCAGCAGATAACAAAGTCGTCGACATAGCAGATAATAATAGAAAAGACGCCGTCTTTTGTGCGAGTGAAGATCGAGACGTCCTTGGCGCATGGACGGTAGCCAATAGCAGTATACTTTCCATTACGGAATAATTCCCAGAGGTGGCCGGCTTGGTGTGAACCGTAGAGCGCCTGTTTGACAAGCATGATTTTTGGACCACCCTTCCCATATCCTTCAGGGAATTCAACATATTGGGGAATATCCATCGGTGCGTGAGTATATGCGCCAGTAACATCGACCATGTGGCAGTCTAGGTCGGCATAAGCAACGAGAGCGAAGACGATTCGAATATAGACAAGATCGGGCGTGTTTGAAAAACAATCGTTATATGTAAGGCCAGCGATCTGTCGATTTCCGTGCAAGACGAGACGGGCTTTGAGGCGGAGTTCTTTGCCATCAGCATCGCGTTTGAGTTTGAGTACTGGGCCAGATGTGAGAATCTGCGCGCCACGCGGTACGTCACTACGATTGATAACTTCATAGACCTTCTGTTTCTTGAGTTGTGCAAACTCGGCATCGAGTGCAGCAATCCATTCGTCACGGCGATCGGATTTCAAAGCTTCGGACCATTTTGGTGAGTCCGAATCGACGAGGTGCGGCTCAGATAGCGAAGAGAAGTGTTTAGCAGCCCAAGCGGTATAACAGTGTAGTTCGTCGTCACGGCTAGTGTCTAAAGCAAGAAAGCAGGCTTGAACATTGTCAGGTAGGTTCGCTCGATCGGCAGAATGACCAAAAGATGATACGTCGACTAGATATACTTCGTCGGGATCGCGTATGAACTGGCTAGTGCGATCGTGCAAGCTGTTGAGTGCTTGAAACCATAGTACGCGTTCTGGCTTCGATTGTTGATTGAGACGAAAGTGTTCGAAGGGTGTAGAATCGCCTTTAGCTTGTTTTCGAGTAGTACGACGATTATCACCAGGAACGAGGCGATCAGAGGGTTCGGATGATTTGGAAGGTGCAGGAGCAGGCCGATGGGTATGATCAGATCGACTAGTGGGCAGTTTCGGCGACGACTCAGCAGGGATAGGGGCAGGAGCAGGTTGAGATGAGGTAGAAGGCTCCCCCTGAGACTGAGTAGACAGGTCTTCGTGCTGAGTGGATATATGCTGATGCTTCAGGGCGTCGGGACCGTGTCCCATCTCCCCCTCACTTGGTGCGAAGACCTGGATCCATTTGTCGTTGGACAGACTGTCTGGTTCGGTAGAAACGGTCAAAGGGGCCGGAGAATCAAAAGATGTTGGATCGGGGAGGTGGCGGGGAAAATAAACGTTTCTAGACGTGCGAATAGCGCGATCGGGCCATGCGAGGTAGCGCCAGACTCCCCCTGAGTTCCTATCGATGCCAGTAAAGATGGCGCGACGAGTCTTGGCTTCAATTTTTGAGTGGGGTTTCGATTGGATAAGAACATGACAAGTAGAACCGAATAGTTGGAAGTAAGACATGTCGATCGGCTTGTTGAACATTTCGATTTGAGGGATACGCCACTGGCCATGGATCTTGTGAGGCATGTTGTTAGCGATCATATTCGCGTAGGAGACGGCTTCCTGCCATAAGAAAAGTTTTCCGCGAGTATTCGAGTGACCATGTATCATCGCTCGAGAGCGTTCGGCAAGAGTACGATGGGCGCGCTCGGCGGGACCATTTTGTTGCGACGAGTAAGGAGCAGTAGTAGTGATTTCAGTGCCAGTTTTGTCACAGAATTCGCTGTCAGGACCCTGTCGTCTCTCTCCTTTGTTGTCCTTAAGTAGTGGCTACGTTCGTTTGTTGTGTGGTAGTTTGTTTATTTGGTGGTCTATCTGTAGTTTACACGTACGAGTCCGGTGGTGGACGAGATAAAGCAAACTAGGGCTCCTAGCTTTGCTTCATCGTCTTATATACCCTGTGCGAGGGTATGAGTCATTGCTGCGGCGCAGTCCGCAGTTGTTTACTGGTCACATGACCTGTTTGAGTATGTGATGATAGTGTTAGGGGGTCATGTGACATTGTTTACACATTATGTAACTCGCTCTTAGGTTTGTGCGGCTCCGAATCTTATAGAGCCGCGCTGAGTCCGAAGGTCACGTGATTTAAGCGCCCGGATCACGTGACTACTCGCTCCTCGCTCCTCATTACAAGGGAGAGAAGTTTGAGGAGCGAGTTGGATAAGCGCCGAGCTAAGCGCCGGCGCTTACCGACTGGTCACGTGACAACTCGCTCCTCGCTCCTCATTACAAGGGAGAGAAGTTTGAGGAGCGAGTTGGATAAGCGCCGAACTAAGCGCCGAACTAAGCGCCGGCGCTTACCCGCTGGTCACGTGATAACCCGCTCCTCGCTCCTCATTACAAGAGAGAGAAGTTTGAGGAGCGAGTTGGATAAGCGCCGAGCTAAGCGCCGGCGCTTACCGACTGGTCACGTGACAACTCGCTCCTCGCTCCTCATTACAAGGGAGAGAAGTTTGAGGAGCGAGTTGGGTAAGCGCCGAGCTAAGCGCCAAGGTCACGTGACCTTCTTCGTAGCTCTCGGATACCAAACGCTTATTCAGCAAATAAGCGCCGAGGTCACGTGACCTTGTTTATAGCATGTACGACCTTGGAGAAAATGCTATAAATCAGTATTAAATTACCCTTGTGTTCTGTGTCCGTTGTGCGGGTCACAACATTATCCCCCCTTTTGGTCACGTCTTGGAGGATTTCGAGGCGTGTTGTTTGTCCCATATAAAAAGGTATCCCATGCATTGACAGGGATAAGGGCGCTGGACTCGAACTGACAACCTGCGGTCTGACTAATCAGCCGGTGGTGTTGCTTAAGTCAGGCTAGACCCCTTATCCCTTACGCTACATAGGATTGGTAGCTACCAGGGTTCCACAGGGAATACTCCCCGCAGCGTGGTGTTATAGGCAATAATAATAATAATTACTTAGGGTCTAGGTGTCTTTTTATGGGAATACAAAGAAAGGTCTTCCGCCCGAGTATACCCATTCCACGTTCTTTGCTACCCACGCCTCCCCTTCCTCTCCCTCTATGTCTGACCAACACCTTGTAATTGCCGCCCGGCTGTTCCCAAGGATCACTGTTGGCCGTACCTTCATCGTTTTTACCCGCTGGTAACGGCCCGTGAAGTCCGCTTCGTATTGGCTCAGGGCTTTGAGGGAGTACTTGCCGTTTGTGGATACCATGTCGTCCAGTATCCATACATCGGCGTCCTCCGACAGGTTCGCCACATTCCATACGTTGCACATTCGGCTGTGCGATCCCTTCGAACGGGCGTAGGCGGTCTTCCCAGTGCCTGTCTCCCCCTCGATCACCAGGATGCGATGGCGCATGCCTGGACCCTTTGGCCGGACTTCTTGGTCGAACCATCTGTCTGCCTGGTCTATGTGGTCCCTGTACTCGGGCGCCTCGAGGTTGACTGGGATTGCCGGTAGAAGGCCGGCATCTGTTTTGTAGGCAAACTCCGCATATGCCCGTATGGAATTCCATGACTTGGTCATATCGAGGGGGCGCAGCCGTTTGTAGGCCTGGTAGAACTCCTCCCTAGTTGCCGACCCCACGATCTCTTCTCCATCCTCCAAGTCGGCCTGCTCCCTTGAGCGCTTCCCTCTCCGGCCTTCCGTCAAAATCCCTTCCAGGGCCTCCAGGGTCAGTTCCCCGGCCATTAGTTCTTCGACCTCCTCCCCATTTTCCCCCACTGTCTTCCACAGGTAATGGAAGGCGTCCCGTGCCGGGTTCCCTCCTGGACCATCTTGGAGACCCTTCTGCAGGATGTTGGGATGGTTGCCTTCGAAGTCCCAGAACCGGGCATTCTGGGTGTTCCATCCGCCCTTGCGTTCTTGGCTGATGGTAAGGGCATGGACATGGAGGGGCCGGTCCGGGTCGAAATTGGGCTCTTGTGGATCGTGCCGTTCTACTACTGCCAAGGTGGCCCAGTGGTTGGGCCGGTTCCGGCAGAAGGCCTCGTATCTGCGCATTATTTTTAGCCTGGCGGATAAGGTGTTCCGGGAGTTTCCTTACCGAGCCACTAGGCCAGACATGGGTTCCTCCGCTAACTTCGACCAGGTCAGGAAAGCAGCTCTGGACTGCACTCTGAACCTTCCATTCGGCCCGGTACCTGTCGGCTCTTCGGACTCTCGACCCATCGGCGTATGCCGCGAAGAACTTGGCCCGGGGGCTGTGCTTACTTCCGATGGTGCTGGTGACGGCGAGGCTTGCCGCTGTGCTGCCTCGCGAGCCGCTCGGATCCGTGCTGCGCCGCTGAGTCCGATTCCGAATGAGGGCATCTTTGGTTTGTCTAGTGAGTGTGGTGTCACAACCCTCGTTTCTAAGGGTGTTTACTTTCTGTTCTGGATACGACGACGTCGGCGTCGGATCCTAGCCTGATGCGTGGCAGACTCCTGTGGCTGTTCGTAGATGTAGTCGAGTGTGGAAGCGTCGATGACAGCCCTGTGTAGGGTATCGAGCCTCTTAGTCTTAGCGGTATAGTCCTCTGCTCGTCTAGCGAGTAGGACGTCGAAGGCACCCGTCTCTTGGAGAGACTGTGATTGACTCGTGGCTTGCAGTGTATTACTAAGTACCTAAGCTAATAGGACCTAGTATCGATAGTTGAGTCTTAAGTGTACAAGTCTTATGTATATCTCTTAGTAGTTATCACCCTTGAGGGGAGATCGACGAGGTAGAGCAAGCTGGTCTTAGAGCAGCTTGCACACCGAGTATTTATACTCATGGGTACATGGTCTGTGCGTACAGTTCCAATAATACATGAGCTAAAGATAGTACGTGTTTCTAAAAGAGTGTGTGTCTAAAAGTAGAGCGTAGCTAAGAATAGTCCAGGAAGACTGTATGCGTGCCACGAATAGCCTTGATCAGTAAGCATTCATGTGGTGCGTGCTAAAGATAGCTTCGATCAGTAAGCGTCCATGTGGAGGCTTAGTTAATACGCCAATCAGCCTTACTAAGGGGAAGAAAGAAGTGAGTGGCTTATACAGCGTGTAAGCCACAAGAAAAGATAGAGGTCATGTGCGTGGCTCATGACATTACCCCCCTCTTAATGGCGAGTTTTAGGGGACATGAAACGAGCAAGCAAGACAAAAGTTCGTGGAGGATAAATTGAAAAGTAAAGGATTACAAGAAATTTCTTTTTGAGTCCGTAAACATGTCCGTAATTTAGAATTCCTCTGTGTCCTTAGGGTGGTATACCCCGGCTCCATTAGGGGCCTCGGCTCCCCAGACTTCTTCCTTCAGCTTGACCCATTCTTCGTCTTCATCCAGGGGTTCGAGAAGGAGGTCGGCCATGTCGACCGAAAGGTCTTCATTGCCTTTGTCCCAGGCCCTCTGATCCAGCCAGTCCAGTAGCTCCCTCTTTGACCACCTTTCCTTCTCGGCTAGCTCGACTACTTCCCCGAAGGATATTTCCTTCAGGACCTCCTGATAGCTCTTTGAGATGTCAGGTGCCTGGCACCACTCTTCGACTACCCTTGCTACAATGGCCATCTTCTGACCCTTATCGCCTATCGCCCCCATCCACTCCTTCTTCATCTCCTCTATGTCACTCAGACGGAACCACCACTCCGTCGAGTTTTCCACCCATTTGGGCACCGCCTTCTCCTTTCCTTGGTTCTCCCATTCTTCCAGTCGCTTGATGAGGTGGGGGGTGCTGAATTGGTTTATCGATTTTTTAATTAGCCGGTCATTTCGATCTTTGGTCCTGGTATAATCTTCGTACCAGCTCATCTTCTTGACTTTTTGCACCTCCTTCACCAGGTGCTCGACGTCACTCCCCACCCACTCTTCAATCACAAATAGTTTGGTGGCCTGCATGGCCCTATCGGACTCCGGCCGGGGCCCCTTGCCGACCCAGTACAGGTTGCCCCGTTTAGGGCATTGGAGGGTATGGGTGGCAAGCCACCTGCAGTTCCACCGCTCGGCCATGGGGATATAGTCGAGGGTAAGGCCCGGATCGAGGGACTTGGCGTAGTCGGCGCTTCTAATGAAGCTGTCGCAGCGCCTAATGGCGTCTTGGTAGCTATACAGTCTATCGCCGCCATGGCCCCATGTGAGTTTGTGTGACACGCGTTGTTTTCCCCATACTGACTTGGGGGTGTGGTCGACGACGACCCGAGCGTCGCGGGGATCGTAGCGGACGGTGGTGGCCTTGGCAGATTTGTTGGAGCGGATGGGGGCCATGGTAGAAAAAAGGGATTTGGAGAGTTTGTAAGTTGAGATTGGTTGTCTGGTGGAGAGCTGGAGTAGCTGGTGGTGAGGTTTGAGGCTTTTCCTTCCGTCCTTTTATATTCGTTTCCAGGATGTTTGTAATTCTTTGGTACTGGGGCTTTGGGGTGACGTTTGAGTAGATCTTCCATGATTTGGGGCAGTTCGGCTATTTTTTCAGCCCTTTCCATGGTGTCTTCTATTGGATCATACCCTTTCCACCTAATTTGGTAATATAAGCCATTTTTCCGTTGTTCCCATGCGACCACATGGTCCACTTCATATTCTTCTTCTCCTTCTTCTGTCACAATTGGGGGTGGTCTTGCTTGACGTCTGTGAAAGTCCTTGTCTTCTGTGAAAGGTGAGAGGAGATTGATGTGGAACACATTGTGTGTCCGCATGGTTTTTGGAAGTTCTAGGCGGTAGGCGTGTGAAGAAATCTTTTCTGATATGACAAAGGGCCCCAATTTTTTGTTATCTAGCTTCTTCGAGGGTCGCCTCGTGGTGATGTTCTGGCCTACTAGCCATACTCTGTCCCCTACTTTGTATTCGCGTTTTGGGTCGCTTTCTTTTGATCTGTAGAATTCCATGGAGGCTATGGCCTCATCCCATATTTCCTGCATAGAGTCCGCCATGTCGGCGGCATTAGGTGCATTGACTTCCAGATCTACAAGATCCCATCTGGGGTGTAATCCATAGATTGTCTCGAAGGCTGTCTTTCCTGTGGCGGAATTGACTTGGTTGTTATGGCAGAATTCTGCTATTGGTAGCCATCTGACCCAATCGTCTTGTCTATAATTGCAAAAGCTTCTTAAGAAGCCTTCTAGCCATTGGTTGGTTCTTTCCGTTATTCCATCAGTTTCTGGGTGGAAGGCTGTGGAAAATTTGGGGTTGATACCCAGTTTGGCATAGAGGGCTTTCAAAAATTGGCTATTGAAGGTCGGCCCTCTGTCTGACACGGTTGTCTTGGGTAATCCATGTAGTTTCCAGACTTCTTTGATGAAAAGGTCTGCTACTCCCTCTGCATTGGTGCTTTCAAGGCAAGGGATGAAATGCGCTTGCCGGGAGAAGCGATCGATTACTACCAGTATACTATCCATGCCTTGTGATTCAGGGAGCTTGACGATGAAGTCATATGCGATGTCCTCCCAAGGTTTTTGGGGTATTGGTAAAGGTTTTTGGGGTGCGTAATGTTTGTGACCTTTACTCCTTTGACAGATTTCACATGTTTCGACAAATCTGTTGACTTGTTGTTTCATAGCCGGCCAGTAGTATCTTCTGGATATGAGTTCCAAAGTTCTGGCTTGTCCTTGATGACCAGCTATTGGGTTGTCATGGTGCATTTCCAGGATGGCCAGTCGTATCTCTTTGTTCTCAGGGATTACTATCCGTCCTTCGTACCATAGGAGGTTTTCCTTCCATTCATATTTGTCATATTGTTTCCTAATAGAGGGTGGAAGGTCTTCCTTTTTCTTTGTACTCGCAATAAGGGTTGTTAGGGATTCATCGTCGCTGAGGCTTTCCCTAATCATAGAAATGATGTCGATTTCTATGTTTGCTTTGAAGCCCTTGAATCGTTCGGCATTGATCATGATTTGCTGGGGATTTGGGATATCCTCATGGTCATGTCTTCTTGACAGGGCGTCTGGTTTATTGGACATTTTTCCGGGCCTGTAATGGATTTCGAAGTTGAAAGAAGCGAGTTCCATATGCCATCTGGCATGCCTTCTATTGAAGGTTTCTGCGTTCTTCCATCTTTCTAAATTTCGGTGATCGGTGAAGACAGTTACCGGTAATATAGTCCCTTCAAGGTATATGCGCCAATGTTTTAATGATTCCACGATAGCAAGTAGTTCCTTGTTGGCGGTATCATAGTTTCTTTGTGCGTCGTTGTAGCTTTTTGATAAGTATGCTACTGGATGGAGATACCCATCTTCACCTCGTTGGCTAAGTATAGCTCCTATGGCTATTCCAGACGCGTCGGTTTCCAAGATAAAGGGTTTATCGGGGTCAGGATGTATTAGTACTGGGTCTTGACTGACCCGTTTCTTGATTTCCTCAAAAGCTTGTTGGCATTCTTGACTCCATTCAAACCTGGTATCCTTTTTTGTTAGGTCATGTAAGGGTCTGGCTATCTTGCTAAATTCGGCTATAAACCTCCTGTAGAAATTTACAAAGCCAAGGAAAGCCTGGACTTCCTTTATTTTCCTGGGTGCGCCCCATTCCATGATTGCCTTGATTTTCTCTTCTTCCATGGAAATTCCTTCAGGGGTGATTACTAACCCAAGAAAAATGACCTTCTTGACAAAGAATTCGCATTTGGCTAGTTTGGCGTAGAGATTGTTATCTCTTAGGATTTTGAGTACTTCTTTGACATGTTCTGCATGGTCTTCCTCTTTCTCTGAAAAGATAAGGATGTCATCCATGTAGACTACTACTGTGACACCTAGCAGATGTCTAAAAATATCGTTCATCATTCTTTGAAGGACTGCTGGGGCGTTCTTGAGTCCGAAGGGCATGACTAGATATTCATATATTCCATATGCTGTCCTAAAGGCAGTTTTCCATTCATCGCCTTCTTTGATACGGATGTTATTGAATCCCCATCTAAGGTCTAATTTTGAGTAGATCTTGGCATTCTTGACTTGATCGACAAGTTCTACCTGGAGTGGCATGGGGAATTGATCTGGTATAGTGATGTTGTTGATTTTTCGGTAATCTGTTACTAGCCTTAAGGATCCATCCTTCTTTTTGACAAAGAAGCAAGGTGAAGCTATAGGGGATTTGCTAGGCCGGATTTTTCCATCGGCCAGTTCTTGATCAATAAATTCCTTTATCGTTCTGCTTTCTATTGGTGAAAGGGGGTATACTTTTGCTGGTTTTGGTAGGTCTGATCCTTCCACGAAGTCTATGTTGCAATCAAAGGACCGGTGTTCTGGGAGCTTCTTGAAGAGTTCTTCACTGAAGACATCAGTGAATTCCATGAATTCCTCTGGTATAATGGGTAGATCTTTTCCAGCTTTGGCGGTAAGGGGTCTTCCCTTCCATGAGATTTCTAGGGTTTTCCAATTTATATCTGGGTCTGCCTCTTGTAGCCAATCTAGACCTAAAATCATGTCGGTATCCCCCAGATCCATTACAAAGAAAGTTACGTCGAAGGTCCATCCTTCGATTTCTACTTCCAATGTGATCTTATTTTTTATTTTGTTTGGGAGTTCCTTTCCATCTATGGCGATCACAGTTCGTGGGTTGACTAAGGGTGTTAAAGGAATGTTGTTGTTTTTGGCAAAGTTGATATCTAGGAAGTTTTTTGAGGATCCGGAGTCGACCAGAGTGGAGATGGGGTCCATGATTCCTTTGACCATAGTAAAGATAGATGCAGTTTGTTCGGATTTCTTTAGGTATAATACACGCTTCTTTCTTTTCTGATTCTTGGTCAAGGGTTTCTGGGCAGGTACTGACATGGACTCAGCCTGCAGATCTAGTTTTCCGACTCCGAGTCAGAGGATTTTTCCTCCTCCTTTACTTCTTCAATCTTGGCTTCCTTCCCTTTGACAGCTTGGGGTTCTTGTTGCCATTCCTTGAATTTGCATTCCCTCATCCGGTGCCCTCTTCTTCCGCATTTGATACATCTTCCTTCTTCTCGCCTTTTTTGAATGACCTCTGATGGTACTATTCCCGCCTTGGCTTGGGTTGTTCTTGGTTGGAATTTCTTGTCTTGGTTCCCAGAGGAGCTGTTATCCCTTAGGCTTCTCCCGGTGAATAGGAGGTCGTCTATCCTGATAGAGACTTCCATCCATTTTTCAAGGGAGAATGTAGATGTATCTTGGGTAATGGTCGCCTTTAGGAGTTCCTGTTGGACGTTATTCTTAAGTCCTTTCTTGAAGACATCTATAAAGGCGTGTTCATCCCAATCCAATTCTTGCATAAGGGTACGGAAGGCGGTGACATAGTGTTGTGCTGATCCTGTTTGTTGGAGTTTATGAATGTTTTGAATTGCTCTTTCCTTCTTCATGGGGTCTGAGAAAGCGAGGAGGAAGGCGTTCTTCAGGGCGTTCCAATTTGCAAGGTATTCATGTGGTTCTTCATCAAGGATTTTCCTAAGTAGGGGTTTGGCCCATTTGGCTGCTTCTCCTTCTCCCATGTTAGTGAGAAAGGTGGCCATCTTCCGGTTGTTATCAAAGGCAGTACCATAATCGTTGAAGTAGATCTCCATCTTCATCAGGAAAATCTCAGCCTCCTGTCCTCTTTTCCCATTAAAGGCTTCGGGCTTCTTAGCCCTAGCTCCTTTTGGAATTTCGTCCTTGGTCTTTTCTTCCTTCCTATGAGGCCTTGGGTTTCTAGGAGGAGGCGTGTTACCCCTTGATGGAGGTCCCGATGGGGGTCCTGGGGGATTATCCCCTGGGAATAGTCCTTGAGGCCTTTTTGGGGCTTGTGCTCGAGAGGATTCAGCTTCTGGTTCCCATTGATGGTCTTGGTCCATAATATCAATGTTTGAGACCCTTTCTTCTACTACTTGTAGTGTCTCTTGAAGGGTTTCTGTATCGGCCTTGAGTTTCTTAATGGCTTCTTCTTGCTTATTTAGGGCAGCGGATACTTGTTTACCCATAGCCCCCATGGCTACGACAATAGTATCCATTTGTTGACTGAGCTTGTCGATGGCATTCTGGTTTTTATTTGTTCGTTGACTCCTAATTGAGAGCTGTTTGCTGCTGTCCATGCATTCTGGGCTGCACTCTCTACTTGCTGCCTAATATTGCCGGTGGTCGCTTCCAGTTTGGAAATGGAATTAGTCATTTGTTGTAGGGTAGTATTGAGTGTTTGTACCCCTGTATCTTGTCGGTTCTCTTGTACCTGTATTTGGGCTGTGATACCTTCAAAGAGTTGATCCTTGATGTCGTCTAGTACCCTGAAGAAAAATCCCAGTGTGGGGTCCCTGGCTGCTGCTCTTCGGATATCTTCTATAGGTCCGTTAAGAAGCCTTTCATATTCGTCTTCATCCCTTTCCACTGGTACTTCTTCAGGTGCAGGTGACGCTGAGTGAGGTCTAGGTGGTGTAGGATTCGCTGGTCTCTGCTCAATCCTAATTTGGGGAGGGGTTTCTATCTGTTCTGGTACTTGTATGGGTCTCTGTGGTATGGGCGCTTCTATGGCATTCGATGCTTGTGATCGGGTTCTTATCCCCGTTAGGGGATGTGCCGAGTATAGGTGTCTTTCCTCTCTTGGAATGTTTGTGGGACCATATCTTCCGGTAGGTATCTCCAAGGGGTTTGGTGCATATGGAGGTACAGGGTCGATTTGGTCTTCTATCCCTGCTGTGGGGTCCATTTGTGCCCTTCTTCTCACGGAGATTATCCTTCCTGGGGATATGCTGGCCCTCGCATTCCAGAAGTGTTCAGGTCCTGTTGTTTGTACTGTTTCTTGTGTTACTACGGGCTCAGTTGTGTCTGGGGTTCGCCCTATATCCTCGGAAAGTCGGGATTCCTCGGGATCCGATACTGACTCCACAGTGGTTCTTGGTATAGATCTTCCACCGACGATATCAGCTGCTGTCGCGGTTGACTCATTTGGATTTCCTTCGCCCACTATAATGGTAGGTTCAGCCTGGATAGTTTCGTCTGGATCTGCATATGATCCTGGTATGCTCACTCGAGCGTGGATAGCATCGGTTGCTTCTGTAGTCATTTGTAATACTTGTTCCCTTAAAGCGGATAGGGATGTTGCGTTATCTGATCTAGATACCGACGGCCGGTCAGGGTTATCTACCGGTGGCACTAGTGGTTCTCCTTGAGCCGATTGGCTCCTGGTTACTCTTGATGAAGATCGTTGAGACATAGCCACGGATCAGTGTGAAGCTTGCTCTACAATGTCACAACCCTCGTTTCTAAGGGTGTTTACTTTCTGTTCTGGATACGACGACGTCGGCGTCGGATCCTAGCCTGATGCGTGGCAGACTCCTGTGGCTGTTCGTAGATGTAGTCGAGTGTGGAAGCGTCGATGACAGCCCTGTGTAGGGTATCGAGCCTCTTAGTCTTAGCGGTATAGTCCTCTGCTCGTCTAGCGAGTAGGACGTCGAAGGCACCCGTCTCTTGGAGAGACTGTGATTGACTCGTGGCTTGCAGTGTATTACTAAGTACCTAAGCTAATAGGACCTAGTATCGATAGTTGAGTCTTAAGTGTACAAGTCTTATGTATATCTCTTAGTAGTTATCACCCTTGAGGGGAGATCGACGAGGTAGAGCAAGCTGGTCTTAGAGCAGCTTGCACACCGAGTATTTATACTCATGAGTACATGGTCTGTGCGTACAGTTCCAATAATACATGAGCTAAAGATAGTACGTGTTTCTAAAAGAGTGTGTGTCTAAAAGTAGAGCGTAGCTAAGAATAGTCCAGGAAGACTGTATGCGTGCCACGAATAGCCTTGATCAGTAAGCATTCATGTGGTGCGTGCTAAAGATAGCTTCGATCAGTAAGCGTCCATGTGGAGGCTTAGTTAATACGCCAATCAGCCTTACTAAGGGGAAGAAAGAAGTGAGTGGCTTATACAGCGTGTAAGCCACAAGAAAAGATAGAGGTCATGTGCGTGGCTCATGACATGTGGCGTGGGATGGGGGCATGGATTTGATCTCGCTCATTCTCCTGATGCCACCTGATATATCCGTTGTGTTTGTTTTTCTAGTCACGTGATGACGCATCTCCGAGGGGTGCCCTTCCTTCGTTCCATCGCGTCGGCCTTGTCCTCGCTAACGCTCGGGGCCTCCGCTCCTTCACTCCGGTCGGTGCCCCCTCTCCGACCCCTCCGGTATAACGAGATAACGGAGGGTCATGTGACTTTAGAGGTCACGTGACCGGCTCTTGTTTGTTGTTTTTTCCCTTGCTCAGTCATGTGACTTTAGAGGTCACGTGACTGGCTCTTGTTTGTTGTTTTTCCCTCGCTCAGTCATGTGACCATTGTTTTACTGGTCACGTGATGTATGTGTGTCATGTGACTCCACTATTTACTTGTTTGAATGGGTTTGGTCCCTCTTTTAATGTGTTAAAAATAGAGTGACTTGCGGCAATTCCATATCTCCAGTCCTCCTTTATCATGCGTGTCATCACTCTTAACTACGATCCGCTGGACTGTACCTGTTGGTTTCCTGGTACCAGCCTTTATTGCGAGTACTGTGACTCTGTTTGTGATGCTGCACTCGCCGACTTTGAGGCCGGTGTCGGCGATTGGACCATTGTGGGTGCTTCAGGTAAGCGTGGTGTGTCTCATTGTGTTCCCTCCGCTTATCTTTGTCCTTCAGACAAGCACTCCGAGGCTGAGGAAGCGGCCCATGCTGCTGCCCTTGCCGAGTTCTTCGAAGAGGGTAGTCCTCCTGAGGAGTTCTGGGATACCCCTGAGTCGGGGTCGTCGGCTCTGACCAATTATATGTCCTCATTCCCTGAGGGGGAGGCGCCCTGGAGGAGTGTCCGCCCGTCTCGGTCTTCTGCTTCCAAGACCAATAGGAAGCAAAAAAAGCCTTATACCCGCTCTACCGTTCGTAAAAGATAGATTTCGTGTAATTTCTCTAGAAATAAATCTCTCTTTTGGTTTTCCCTTGAGTGTATCCGATGTTTAATCACGTGACTGTCGACTCTGTTTGTTTACTGTGCGACGCATTCGTCACGTGATGTTGTTTTGATGGGCGCGTGTTGTAAGTTGTCATATAAGGGCAGGTTCCGCAAGATCTGTTTGTCCCACCCAATGCCTCTTATCTTTCACAACTACGATCCCTTGGAGTGTTCTTGCTCCTCCATCTCCTCTGAGCTCTACTGCGCCTACTGCAATATTGTGTGCGACCATGCGCTTTTTGACTTTGAGGCGGACATTGGTCAGTGGGTCTTTTTCGGTCGATCTGGTATGTTTTTTTCGCGGCTGCTTTACAGTGTGTGTTTATGCCTATGTTTTCCAGATTTCTCCGTCTTCGAGGAGGCGCGGTGTTGGGTTGCCCTTGACCAGCTTTTCCGTGACGAGCGCCCTATCACACCTCCCCCAGTCCCACCACGTACCCCTTCTCCAGATCCGTTTCAGGGTCTTCTGGACGATTCTGTTGAGGTAGATGTCCTTTGGTCAGTGCCAAGGCCCCGATTTGTGCGGGCACCTGTGTTTGCAGCTCCTAAGGGCAAGAAACCTTACGACCGGCCTGTTTCCCGTAAGCGGAAGAGGTGGTGAATCTGTATTATATCGTAGTAGAATATGATTTTTTACAGTCGAGACATTATTTCTGGAGCGCGTGAGATAGTCTATTCATTACGTGTCTCCAATTCTTCCAGCAGGGGAACCATATCTTCAGTCATGGCTTCCTCCAGCTCGTTTGTTTTTCCCTGCTTTTCCCACTCTTCAAAATCGAAGTGGCTTTCCTGATCGATGTCCGCCTTCGTGGTCGTTACATCTTCTTGAATTTCATCCCTGATTATCAGGGTTTCCATGCTGCTGGCCAAGCTCTTCCTTCCGTCACCCTCCGGAGGTCGTACCTCCAACCATCTTTTGAAGTCTGCCATGTTAGCCTCCTTTCTCATGATGAGGACGTACATTTCCTCCATTAAGGTTGCTTCTAGGAGTCCCGCATAGGGTGCCGCTGGTAGCTCCTTCCAGTCCTCCAAGAGGGCATGGGCCCTTGCTTCCACGTTCCAGTCCCCTATTTCTGCTTCTTTTGCCGCTTCAGGGCTACTGGTCCTTCTTTTTTGTTTGGCAGCTTTGGCAACTGCGTCGACGGTCGACCCTATAAGCCCATCAATTACGTACATTTTTGTCCGCATCAGGGCCCCTCGTGTCCTGGGTGCTCCCCCGTGACACCAGGTTAGCAAGCCCCTTTTTGGATCCAGGTATTCGTTAGGGCCTATCCAATTTTGGTCGTTACGCTCCCTCTTTGGGATGTATTGTAGGTTAGCTCCTGGTAGAACCCTTTCTGCATACCTCTGCGCTTCCTCTACTGTATAGCAGTGGACCTCCGCCCATTGATGGCTTCCCTTGTCAATATAGGGTTGCCCCCCCTTCTTCTTTTGGGGTTGCCGTCGCACTGCCCCTGCATAGGTATCATTCAGGGGTGCGTACCTGTTTCCAGTTTTCGCTAGAGTTGGCGGGCGGTGTTGGAATGTTACGTGTTGTCTGGTTCGTTGGTTTAGGGTTGGTTGGTACGACATATTTGGGTAATTGGTGATTTGTAAGTGTATGCGTTGGATGGGATGCGGTGGTTCACTGGGGTGTTGATGTCTCTATTTTCCTTCGTTGGCTTCTTGTTTTATAGATCTGCCCTTCTTCTGCTTGTTACTCTTTGTCTTGCTCTCCGAGTCATTCGGCATTGGTGCTCCAGGTAAGCGCTTGCGTAAGTCTGCTAGCAAGTCATGCATTTCGGCAAACTTTTCGGCACGTTCCATTGTGTCCTCTATGGGGTCATACCCCTTCCACCTGATTTGGTAGTAGAGTCTGCCATTCCGCCATTCCCAGTTTACCACATGGTCCACCTCGTATTCCTCTTCTCCTTCTTCGGTGATGATTGGCGGGGGCTTTACTTGTTTCCGATGGAAGTCCTTGTCCTCTGTCACCGGTGACAGTAGGTTGATGTGGAATACATTGTGGACCCTTATGGTTTTTGGTAGATCCAGGCGATAGGCGTGTGATGATATTTTCTCTGTGATTGTAAAGGGTCCCCCTTTCCTATTGTCTAGCTTCTTGGTTGGACGTTTTGATGACAAGTTTGTCAGTAGTAACCATACTTTGTCTCCAACCTTGAGTTCCTTGCTCGGCTTCTCTAGGGTTCTGTGGAGCTCCATTGATGCCTTTGCTTCGTCCCAGATCTTCTTCATTTTTTCTTTCATGGAGTATGCTGCTGGTGTATCCCTCTCTTCCTGGTCCCCTTTTAGCATATTCCACCTTGGCGTTGTTCCATAGACCGTTTCAAAGGCTGTTTGGCCTGTGGCTGAGTTTACGTGGTTATTATGGCAAAATTCTGCAATTGGTAACCACTTTGTCCAGTCGTCTTGCCTGTAATTGCAGAAGGTTCTTAAGAACCCTTCTACCCATTGGTTTGTTCTCTCTGATATTCCATCTGTTTCCGGATGGTAGGCTGTGGAAAATCTAGGTTCGATCTTCAGTCCTTTGTATAGGGCTCGGAGGAATTGGCTATTGAAGGTTGGACCCCGATCAGATACTGTTGTCTTTGGGGTGCCGTGTAATTTCCACACCTCCCGGATGAAGATCTCTGCCAGTTCCTCTGCATTTGTTGATTCCAGGCAAGGGATGAAGTGGGCTTGTCTGGAGAATCGGTCAATTACCGTCAGTATACTATCATACCCGTTTGACTTGGGTAATTTTACTATGAAGTCGTATGCTATGTCCTCCCATGGCTTTTCTGGGATTGGTAACGGTTTGTGCGGTATTGACTGTTTATGTCCCTTACTTCTTTGGCATATTTCGCAAGTGTCTACATATCTGTTGACTTGCGCCTTGATACCTGGCCAGTAGTATTCCCTTGATATTAGTTCTAGGGTTCTGGCGTGACCCTGATGTCCTGCAATTGGTGAATCGTGGAATCTTTGGAGTATTTCTAATCTGAGGTCCCTGTCGTCTGGGATATAGATCTTTCCATCATATTCCAGTATTCCGTTCTTGATGTCGTATCTTCTGAACTCCTTCCTTACCAAGGGTGGTAGTTCCTCTTTGTTGGAGACGCTTTCCCATAGTACCCGGATGGTTTCATCTTCCTTCTGTGCTTCTCTTACCTCGTCCAGGAAACTGCTGCTGATGTCTGCCATGAAGCCTATGAACTTGTCTGGTGCTATCATGATCTGGGGTTCTATTGGTATGTCCCCATGGTCATGTCGTCTGGATAGCGCATCTGGCTTTTCTGACATCTTTCCCGGTCGATATACTATCTGGTAGTTAAATGATGCCAACAGTAAATACCATCGCGCGTGCCTTCTATTCCATACCTTGGCTTCTTGCCAATATTGGAGGTTCCGGTGATCGGTATATACTGTTATTGGTATTTTGGTTCCTTCCAGCAGTAGCCTCCAGTGCTCTAAGGCATGTACTATAGCTAGTAGTTCTTTATCGTATGTGTCGTAATTCCTTTGAGGTGGTGTGAAGCTCTGTGATAGGTAAGCTATAGGATGTAGCCTTCCATCGTCTCCTTTCTGGCTTAGGACTGCTCCTAAGGCCACTCCTGATGCGTCTGTTTCCAGGATATAGGGTTCGTCTGGTCTCGGGTGTATAAGTACCGGTTCCTTTGTGATGGCTTCCTTGATGTCCTGGAAGGCCTTCTCTTCTCTGTCAGTCCATTTGAATTTAATACCCTTTCTGGTTAGCTCGGTTAGCGGTTTTGCTTTGGTGCTGAAGTTTTCTACCCATCGCCTGTAGAAGCCTGCCAACCCCAGGAATGCCTGTACTTGCTTAACTGTAGTTGGGGCTTTCCATTCCAGAATGGCCTTTACCTTCTCCTTTTCCATGGATATTCCTTCCGGGGAAATGACAATTCCAATGAAAGAGGTTTCTGTTGTGAAAAAATGACATTTGTGCGGTTTCAAGAATAGGTGGTTCGCCCTTAGCCTTTTCAAAACTTCCCGTACGTGTTTTACGTGGTCTTCTCTGTTTCTGGAAAAGACCAGTATGTCATCCATGTAGACAACTACATTGACCCCAATGAGGTCTTTGAATATATCGTTCACATAGGCTTGGAAGTAAGCTGGGCCGTTTATTATCCCAAAGGGCATGACAAGGGTTTCGTAAGTGCCCCACCTTGTTCTAAAGGCGGTTTTCCATTCATCACCTTCTCTAATGCGGATGTTATTGAATCCCCATCTAATATCCATTTTAGTAAAGATTTTAGCATCTTTTAACTGTTCTAGAAGCTCGGTCTGTACTGGCATGGGAAACCTGTATGGTTTGGTGATGGCATTCAGTTTCCGGTAGTCTACTACCAATCTGAGACCTCCGTCTGCCTTATTTACGTAGAAGCAGGGTGCCGCCATACTAGATTGGCTTCTCCGTATTTTCCCATCCTTTAGTTCTTGCTCTATGTATTTCTCCAGAGCTTCCGATTCAGCTGGTGTCATAGGATAGGTCTTGGCCGGTTTTGGTAGCTCTGCTCCTTCTATTAGGTCGATTGCGCAGTCAAACTCTTCTCTGTGTGGGGGTAGTTCCCTAAAACCTTCTTCTTGGAAGAGGTCAAGGAAATCTGCAAATTCCTTTGGTATCACTGGTTCTTCTGTTGCTGCCTTTCCTGAAATGTGGTCCCTATATGTTATGGTTAGATCTTTCCACGCAATGACTGGTTCTGCTTCGTCTAGCCAGTCTTTGCCTAATATGATCTCTGTATCCCCTAGGGGCATCACATATAGATCACATTTTAGGGTTTTACCTTCTACTTCAATCTGGAGCTCTGTCTTTTCCGATATCACGTCTTCAATTTCTTTGCCATCTATGGCTATTACCGACTTCTTGTTGGCGAGCTTTGTGGTTGGTATGTTCTTTTCTCTCACATAATCCTTGTCAATGAAGTTACGTGATGACCCTGAGTCAATGAGTGTTTTGGCTGGTTCCATGATTCCTCCGACTGATGTATATATTATGGATTGATTATTTGACTTCTTAAGGTAATATACATCAGTCGGAGTCCTTTTCTTTGGGTCTTCTGACACGGATTCAGTTGACCCTTCTAGTTTTCCGACTCGGATTCGGAACCCTGCTCATTTGACTCTTTTTCAGTACTCGCCTTCCCTTGCACCTTGGTTTTGTTATAGGTCCATTGACCCCGACAGTCTTTCATGACGTGTCCTGCTTTACCGCACTTGATGCAGAGCCTTTCTTTCCTGCGTCGGTCCTTTTCCTCTTTTGGTATCCGTACCATTGTTGTTTGTTTAGCTTCGGACCTATTCTTCTGAGTATTGATTGGATTTTTGTTCCCTTGTGTATTTGCCCTTGAGGGGTTCCATGTTGATGACCAAGATCCAGCATTGGGCTGGTTAAGTTTCTGATTTGCATATATCATGTCATCGAGCTTGCACACTACCTTGTATAATGCCTCCAGATTGAGTTTTTCGTCATCCATCAGCATTGTAATTCTCAGAAGTTCCTTCCTGACTTCAGGCTTGAGACCTTCTTTGAAACGATCCATAAGCGCTTCTTCATTCCAGTCTACTTCTTGTTGTAAGGTCCTGAATTGGGTTACGTAGGCTTGTGCGCTTTTTGTTTGTGTAAGCTTGCTTAGTTCCCGGATGGCTCTTTCCTTCTTTACTGGGTCTGAGAAGTCATCCAAAAAGGACTTTTTGAAACTGGTCCAAGATTTCAAGGTAGGGTGTCTTTCATTTGAAGATAGTTTGTGCAGGAACGGTTGCGCCCAATTTGCGGCATCTCCGTTTGACATGTTCATCAGTACGTTAGTAATCTTCCTTCGGTCATCAAAGGTCCCTTCTTCGTAATCATTGAAGTAGATTTCCATTTTCATAATGAAATTTTCCGCTTCTTTGCCTTTCTTACCGTTGAAGGCCTCTGGTTTCTTTGTTCGGGCTTCCTTGGGAATTGTGTTTCCAGCTGTAGTTGTTTGATTCAAGAAAGATGGTCTCTCTGGTTCAGGTTCCTCTTGGTCCGATTCCGATTCCTCTTTCCCTTTTCTTTCCGGCCTTGCGGTTGGCTGAACCGTAGATTCCCTTTGGAATGACCTATGGGCGAAGGGTTCTAGGGACGGTGATCGTGACCTGGATGGGGGGTTTTGTGGTTCTCTTTGCGGTCCTTGTGTTCCAGAATAAGGGGTTCTTTGAGGTTTGGGTCCCTGATCGGGTTTTCCTTCTTGTTTGTTGACCAGGTCTGTGATTCGTTGTTCTATCGTCTCCCCTAATTCTTCCAAATGTATGAGCCGATCGTTTGAGTTATTGTTCACTCCCATTTGAGCTTGCAGTGTCTGGTTTAGCTCCTTGAGTGTTGCTTCCAGGCCTTCTACTTGCCCGGTTAGGTTCTTTGTGATGTGCTCTATCTTGCTAGCCCTTTCTGCCGCCACATATGCGTTGTTTACTGCCTTGGTGGCCTCCCCTTGGGTTACTTCGCATAACTCCCTTTGCGCTTCAATCAGTCTTTTGTTGGATTCTGTTGCTTCAATAGACTTTTGTACCTCCCTTAGGACATTACTCTTAAGAGTGGACAGTCCTTGTTGTAATGCAACTGCAATAGTTCGTATAGGGTTATTTGCTAGGGGCACCAGGATTCGTTCCCCAGGCGCTTGCTGGGTTACGTTACCTTCCTGATCTCCAAAGCTAAGGGGTGGTTGTGTTTGTTGGTCCGAGAGGACTTCTTCCCCTTGTTCCTGTAATATAAGAGTCATTTCATCCACTTCGTCAACTGAGTCATCCCGTGTGGGGATTGAGGGTGCGCTATCTGGGATATGGATAGTCCATTGGGGACGGGGGTGTATTATCTGTGGTTGATCTTGAGGCATTCCTCCAGGCATCCCTGGCAGCGTGATGTCTGCTGGATCTGCGGAAAGGGGTACAGTAGTTGGTTGTGTCAGTGGTGGTGCGTTTGATGCTCGGCTCATAGCTCTTGTTATTCTTCCTGTGTTCTGCTGCGCCATAGTTTCCTATTGTTCTCTTATGTAACGCAGAGGTTGGTCGGTATCTCCTTGTACTCGGCCCTTAGTATTTGTGCGAAATACTTGTGTTACGCCACTAGTTAAGTAGTAAGTTTGCTTTATAATGTCAGGACCCTGTCGTCTCTCTCCTTTGTTGTCCTTAAGTAGTGGCTACGTTCGTTTGTTGTGTGGTAGTTTGTTTATTTGGTGGTCTATCTGTAGTTTACACGTACGAGTCCGGTGGTGGACGAGATAAAGCAAACTAGGGCTCCTAGCTTTGCTTCATCGTCTTATATACCCTGTGCGAGGGTATGAGTCATTGCTGCGGCGCAGTCCGCAGTTGTTTACTGGTCACATGACCTGTTTGAGTATGTGATGATAGTGTTAGGGGGTCATGTGACATTGTTTACACATTATGTAACTCGCTCTTAGGTTTGTGCGGCTCCGAATCTTATAGAGCCGCGCTGAGTCCGAAGGTCACGTGATTTAAGCGCCCGGATCACGTGACTACTCGCTCCTCGCTCCTCATTACAAGGGAGAGAAGTTTGAGGAGCGAGTTGGATAAGCGCCGAGCTAAGCGCCGGCGCTTACCGACTGGTCACGTGACAACTCGCTCCTCGCTCCTCATTACAAGGGAGAGAAGTTTGAGGAGCGAGTTGGATAAGCGCCGAACTAAGCGCCGAACTAAGCGCCGGCGCTTACCCGCTGGTCACGTGATAACCCGCTCCTCGCTCCTCATTACAAGAGAGAGAAGTTTGAGGAGCGAGTTGGATAAGCGCCGAGCTAAGCGCCGGCGCTTACCGACTGGTCACGTGACAACTCGCTCCTCGCTCCTCATTACAAGGGAGAGAAGTTTGAGGAGCGAGTTGGGTAAGCGCCGAGCTAAGCGCCAAGGTCACGTGACCTTCTTCGTAGCTCTCGGATACCAAACGCTTATTCAGCAAATAAGCGCCGAGGTCACGTGACCTTGTTTATAGCATGTACGACCTTGGAGAAAATGCTATAAATCAGTATTAAATTACCCTTGTGTTCTGTGTCCGTTGTGCGGGTCACAACATTCGCGCAAACGGCTGTTGATGAGTTCCTTGCCATTATCGAAGTGTATGCGCTTGATTTCTCGACCCTTTTGAGTACGGATGAAGTTGGCAAGTGCGATATAGCGATCTACGGCTTCGCTTTTCTGACGCATAAAGTGGACGAAAGTGAAACGAGTAGCAGCGTCGACAAAAACGATATAGTAGCGATTGCCTTGGATGGAATTGATTGAAGCCGGTCCCCAGACATCAGAGTAGAACAAGTCGGTGATTTCGCGAGGAGATTCAATAGTGACATTGCCAAAGGGTCTAGCGTGAGCTTTGCCTTGCACACAGCCTAGGCAGTCAAAATCAGGACTCAAAGTGATAGAGTCGGTCTTGGCTATATCTAGACCACGAGCAAGGTTGCTGTTCTTGAGTCTAAGGATATTGCGAGGGTCTGTATGCGCGAGTATGATATGCCAGTCACGAAGAGTACGAGTTAAATAAGCGTGTTGGCCAGGGTCTGTAGTGGCCATCAAGTACCATGAGTTTCCAGTGCGTCGTTCGCCTATCTTCTTAGCCAGAGCAAACAAAGACTGAATGTTAGGGCCAGTTTCGTCAAAGAAAGCAATAGAGTCCCTGACTACATGCATAGTGTGCTGAGGGTACTCGTCGGTCCAGGTAGATAGTGATAGTAGGTTGACCGGAGAGTCCTCGACAAGAGCAACGTTGGTAAATAAAACACGTCCATCGGGACGGCCATAGACAGGTTTCTTGTTGACGATTTGAGGGACTCGAGCATGGGTGTACAGAGTGATTTCTCCAAAACCAGAGATATTGGCATTTCCGCCGACACCTTGAATAGTCACTGACATAGGAATAAAATTCGCAAGATGCTCGCGGCGATTGGTCACGTGGCACGAAGCGCCAGAGTCAATAATCCATGCGTCGTCCAAGCCTATTCCAAACTGAGTGAGATTCTGGATAGTAAAAGAGAAATGTTGGAAGTTCTCGGTGAAATAGCGCCTGATGCACAAGGGCAAGCTTTCAAGGCTCGGTAAAGGCGGATTGGGCAGGGAGATCAACTCTCGAGAAGACGACGAGGCAATAAGCTCGGTATATGCGCTAGGAGATGGTGTAGGCTCAGGTTCCACAGGCAGAGTATTACTAGCCGAGTTGAAGCGAAAAGAAAAGGCAAATTCAGACGAAGAAGCAAAATTGGCGTGCTCGCCATCGTTTGCATTGTTCGGTTGGTCGTCTCGGCGCTGATTATTGTTGTTGCCATTGTTATTGTTATTCCCTTGCCGGTTATTACGACCTCCGTTGTTCCTTCGATTGTTTCCACGTCCACGGGCAGCACCTCTGTTGTTGTTGTTGTTCCTTCCGCCTTTGAATCCGCCACCTCCAGCTTTTCGGCAATCCTTCTTCTTGTGACCAGGTATGCCACAGTTATAGCAAATAATTTCGATGATAGCAGAGGCGTGTCTAGACGGAGTGGATCGGCGGTTTCCCGGGACTTGGCGGTTGCGAGCAAAGAAAGATTTTTCGCCAGGAAGAGATTTGCGACGATGGTATTCGGCGAGCAGGCGAGACTGTACATCAATAGACATTTTGGAACCGTCGGTGTCGCCAGATTCGGGTCGCTGGGGAATAATAGAAACAAGAAGTTGCCACGATTTGGGCAGAGAAACGAGAAGTTGTCGAACAAACTCGATTTCTTTCAGCTGGTTGGATGATTCAGCTAGGAGCGCTATATTGAGACCGTTGAAAATTTTGCGCAGCTCCTTGATGTGAGATTCAAGATCGTCACCCTCATTCATACGAAGGGAAGTAAAGCGATTTCGCAGCATGGTCATAGCAGCGATGCCAAGAGATTGGTATTGGTTCTTGAGGACGGTCCATGCGTTTGTAGCGGAATCGGCTCGAGCAACGTGAATCATCGGTCCTGTGTCGACACGACGACGCAAGGCGCCAAGTGCGGCCTTATTCTTCTTGTCCCAGGCAGTTTGAGGATCGCCAGCAGTTGAGGGACGTGTGGAGGTGCCACTGACAATATCCCAGACATCAACGTCTTGGAACATGTCCTCCATTTGAATACGCCAGACTTGATAATCGTCCTGGCCTTGTAGCTTGGCAATAGAGTAGTTCCTGTCGGCGATAATAACGGTTGGGGTCGACATAGTGAGCACAGGAACGGTAACGGTAGTAGCAGCAGCGGGAACGACGATAGGAGCGATAGAAGGCTCAGTGGGTGATGGAAGACCAAGTTGTGCGAACTCTAGAAGGTAGAGTCGGTCCTGATAAGATAGACGGTGGACCTCGGAGCGTGTATGCGCGGATAGGAGCTGTTCGTAAAGCTCGAACTGGTGGGCAGCGAAATGATATTCGGTAGTGCCTAACTGGAGCGAGAGGACCTGGTCCTGTAAATCGAGCTCAACAGTATCTAGGGACGATGCGTCGGATGGAGTAGGAGGTAACGGGACCTCAAAAGCGGCCGGGTTAAGGTTAAAATCGGCAAAGTCGTCAGTAACGCCTGTAGCGTTGAGAATATCTTGAACGAGTCGATCGGACGACGTAGGAGACGGACAGGGCGACTGGGCAGGCGTAGAAAGCTGCCGGTTTGACAGGATGGGCAACGACAAGCTCAACAAAGCTCGGGGCTCATAACCTGTTGAAGCGTAACGGGAGAGGTCGCTTCAATGGAACTTAACACAGTGAATCAAGCGGCTGAGCTTGTAGTTGCGAGTCAATAAAGACGAGTGTGAAAGTCGCTGAGGGACGAGGCGACGATGTATTTGTTTATATAGCATACAACGGGAGAGATAGAAGAAACCTTACATGTGGAAAGATCGCTGTGCATATGGCGATACATGCGGTAAGAAAGACATGTGAAAGCATAAACGGAATATACCAAGAGAAAGCACATGGATTGAAGTCGCATGTGATACAGATTCCGGGATCGTTCAACACTCCCCGACGCATACAACCCACTTCCTGAGCTTGAACACAACTGCATCCGTTCAGCTAAGTTTCCTGTAAACTTGAATTGTTCACCGGCGGAAAGCTTTGGCCATAGCTCCAATCCGACATACACTGGGTCAAGTAATAACCCCAGCACTTTATCTCTGGGTGGATCGGCAAGCGGGTTAGTGGCCGAGGGGTTGAGAACCGTCAGTGTGAGCTATACAGAGGATCCCGGCGATGATGAGTGCGCCCCAAACGAACATCCGGTATTTCAGAGGCCTCAAGCTGTCCTTCCTAGCCCAGAAAATGAAGAACAGGAGATAAACAATGAAGAGAACGGAACTAGGGGCCTGGGGCTACAGAGGCCTTCACATAGACTGTGAGCAGCGTACTAGTTCAAATCACAAAGGACATCATCTGGGCTCCTTGCCCACAGTCACTTTCGAAACGGCACCGAGGAGTCCGCTGTACTCTATTGCATTTTGACTCTGACCCCTATAAATCCAATTGCTCTTCTGACATTTCGCGGGTGTGGTTTAGGCTAGGAGCTTGTAGCAAATGCAGGAGCCTCAAGGTTTGTTTTTCGGCTATGTCTACGACGTCATTCAATGAACTAATTTCCTGACTTGAATTTATATCTTTGCTCCGGTATTTATTGAATACGATGTTTGGGCATCGCAATACCTAACTAGATGAAATGTGTTTTTGAGAAAGGCCAAAGAAATTGCCAGCGCTGCCAGAAACTGAACAAGGCGTGTTTTATTTGCAGGTATAAACCAAGGCAGAGTGCTAAGTAAGTGATTGGATTATTGAGAAGGGAATCTGACATTAGTTGGGCAGTGCGACTAAATCCATGCGCGAGCGAGGTAGTTGCCCCGAAATCGTCGCTCGTCGTCTTCAAGTCAGCCATCATCATTTCTGCTTTCGTTGACGCTGATTCGCGCGTTATTATAGATTCAAAAGCCGAAATTCTGTAACTCTCTGGAAATCACGCCAATCTTGCATGTCCGGCAACCCGTGCAAAACATCGAACACTTACCTGACAAAAGCGTACTTCCGTGGATAGGAATGATTAAGCGGACATGGCCTATTTCTCACAACGAGAGCGATGAGACTCATCAAGAATTATATCATAACCCCGCTCTTCCCCGTCCGATTTCAAACAATGATTCTCCCGGCTTCCCGCTTAGGGGATCGAAACCTCGCCTGGTCAGTATGCCTTTAAATTAATCTTAAAGAGATACCCATAGAATGTGATTACAGGGTAACGAACTTTCGCTGAATGCCTGCAATCAACCTAACCATTCTTACCAACCCGGAGTCAAGCTCGGTCGGAAACCCGAATCCATCTCAATCAGTGATGGACCCGTCAAGTTTATCGATACGCTAGCATCGGCAGCAGGGCCAGAATGGTCTATATTTCATACTGGAATGACGGGGCCAAATAATGGGGAAGATGGTCGTGCGGCAACACAGAACATAATTGGTCCTTCAGTAGAGTCACGTACGGACAGCGAATTTACGAAGACGTCCTGCAAGGGGAAACGTGCGCCAGAAATCTTGAAGTATCAAATAATCACAGCTAATGAGGCGGTTATATTATTCAATATGTGAGCGGGTACCCTCGGCACTAATGTACGGCTGACTTGTTAGCAGATTCTTTGATCAATTGAACGTTAGTGTACATGTATTGAATGCGTTAAAGCTGCTAATAAAGCCGCAGGCTACCGCTGCCATCCTCGATCCAAAAGTACACACAACTACGTTTGTACTTGCGCGGTGCCCCTTTCTATTCACGACTAGTATTTTTACTTCCCCCAAGTTTGTTGAGCGTATTTTGACAATGCCGCTCGCATTTTTCCTACAGTTTACGCTATCGCCTCACGCTACTACCGTGAAAGGCTCGAACTTTATGCACTCGCAAAAGATTTTGCGCAGAAGGCAGCTGCCTCAACAATCGCTCACGGACGAAAGAGCATTGAAATCATTCAAGCATTCCTCATTTTGAGCGTTTTTCCAGTCTCTTTTCAGAGCGAAGGGGGAAATGGCCCTCGAGTGTACCTGGAATTGGCGAACAGGTGTGTCCAGATTATTGAGCACAACGAGTCGCGGGGCTCATGGTATTCAGGATGGCAAGGGATCTGAAACTACACCTGCCACATAGCGCTGGCTCAAATAGCCAGTACAACGAATGGGAGAGGCTGAACCAAGCTAGGACCTGGTGGATCTGCTTCAACTTGTGAGCCTAGTAATAAGAAGCTTTCAGAAACCAGTGTCCTGAATAATGAGACAAAGGTATCAATGTCACTTCACTGAAAATGGGCAACAGGCAACTCTAGAGGCTAATATCATCAGCGATTCACAGGAATGGTACAGAGATAGCAGATATAAGTAAAGCATTTCTTACAATTGATTGATCTTAGGCTGATAGGAATATCCAGGTCGCCGTTAGACGTACATTTGATGGCATATACCCGCCTCACGTGTGTCGTTTCTTCTCTCTCCAGCGGCGGGGAATCCTATGTTGCTTCAACGAGCTCGCCTGATCAGGTTTGTTACTTTTCAGATAAATTTAATACGATTTTGATCTCGCACAAGCTGGACATTGCCAGCATAGCAGCTGCCTTGAACAAACTTGATACATTCGAGAACGAAATGCGTGAGCACTTTGAAAAAGTGTCGGATCAGAACAGTATGAGGTTTAATAATAGCTTCCATATACCACCATGCACTTACTCAGGAATAGATTTCGCCTGTAGATATAGATGTCATTTGCTACCACTGTAAGTATGATGGCGATACGGGACATTGTGTTACTGATGAATTTGAATAGTATGTCAAACTTCACGCGTCTTGTGTGTAGTCTGTGACTGTCCCAGGCATATTTAGTTTACTCACGTATTGCAGGTGGTATTTCTAGGGGGTTACGAAAAATTATTTTCACGCGAACCGCAGTGTGGAGGTTTTCTGCTGGACAAGGTACGAGCAGTCTGGAGATAGCTCAGACGCAGAATTGACATGGTGCAGTCCTACCAAGCGGCTTTAGAAGTTATCAAAATTGCGATGGATGTACTAGCCCCAAGTGGGCGACTGAGTGAGCCTTGCAGCTAGTGTGTTCTAGTCCAATTCTGATTTGAGACTAGGATATGTGCCAGATCGCATTTTCGCTATCATTGGCTTCTCAGCTGTATTCTTGCTCATGGTCTGCTAATACACAAGTGTTAATATCGGAGCTGACAGGTTCTCTCTAGACTTTTACATCTCCGCTTATGACTTTGTTTCAACTTGCTGAACCAAGTCAGGTTATCCAGACCATATCTCGTTTGATAAATGTTTTAGCATCAAGCGGGGTTGCCGTTGACGACTACCATAGCCCTCGCGTATATTCGAGAGTGCTCGCTGATCTCATGGAAAGGCGGAACCAAAGCGGGATGGCATTGCCTGGCTCGCTGGGACCAATAATCCCCCAGCTTCCTCGACAAGCAGTCTTAGGAAACGGTTCTTGGGTTCAAATGGTGTCAGCTGTTTATTCGTCCGGCACTTGTCAGACCACGGAAAATGAAGCAGCCCATAGTCGAGGCGAGACGGCTGCGGAAGGCTACATGGCAAGGGATACAAGCTGGAATGGGGTGGCTTCAACCCCAAGGGGCGTTAGCGTGGAGTACGATGGTTGCGTATTCTTGGGGCCGGTGTTATGGGTTGGCTAAACTAGTACTTAATTAATTGCTTAATTAAATACAATAAAGCTGCACCATACACAGACTTGCAAATAACTATTTAGTATTCTCAGTAAGTACTAAAGCTGCTTAACTACTAGGTAAAGAACAGTGTAAACTGGGTTTCTAGCTTGTAACTATACTTATAGATCAGAATAAGAGCAATGCTACTATGGCAAGGTTCCCTTGTAGACTGATGGTGTAGGTCTAGTTTGACTGCTTGAGTCAGAAGCTATACTACTCAGTATACTCTTAATCCTTAGATCTTGTAGTGCTGTAGCTCAGTGCTTAATAGAGTCAACTTAAAAGTATATCTGCTACCTCAACTGCTACTTATTTGGAGTTTATCTCAACAAATAAGGAGTGCTATTGGGAGAACAACTTAAGGACTAAAGTTAAGCTAAGTAAGCTTGGTCACACCAGTTAGAACTGTGGAAAATGGAATATATTGAATTGAGCAGGTGAGGGGAGAGGGTCCTCAGGGCCTCCTTATATACCCTGCAGGGGCCTGGGTTGCACAATCAAGGGTATACAACCATTGGTTGGGGTTGCTGCCCCAATCCTTCTATTCAGAAGGTTCTATGGGCCTAGAAAGGCAGTTCTAGGGCCATTGGGGCGGAATTTGTTTGGACAACCAGTCTGTTGGGGCAAAAGAAGATCTGTTGGGGAACCCCAACCCTCGTATATACATTATGTACCATACATGGTTAGAAAGCCCTTGTCAACGCGCATCGAGCGCCGTATAGCGCGCCCCAACCGGATAAACGGCTGGCGAGATATGCCTCCATCAATATTGGGGCGCATCAAATATTGATGGCGGCGCGCCGGAGCAACGGCTGATGGGAATCGAACAATTCTCGGTCAGGCGCTGAAGAAGCTCGGCAGCTATCGGCAGAACGTTAGAATATGATGAACGGACAAGTATTACATGAGATACAAGTAAAACAAAGAACAGAGCATCGCCACCAAATCGACTTAAACTTAAACATTATGTATCTTTATGAGTTTGAGTCCATATGGCTTGATACTATGCGCGTTCGAAAGCTCTCAATGAGCCCTATCTATTCGCATAAGTAGATATGCAAATATAACAAGGGATTAAAGTGAACTGGGAATCACACATAAGTAAAATGAACAAAAATGCAGAATTTATTCCAAAACCAGTTTGAGACTGTAGATTACACTCTGAAACAAAGCTAACAACTTGAATAATGTTCTAATCCAAGACAGCCGGATACCCTACAAGATCCAAATGGTCTCGATGGATTCCCAATCTCGTTTCGATGATGGTTATCTGCTGTTATTGGTATTCATTGATTAGTGTTTACTAAGCTTTTATACATTATTATTGCTGTTTGCAAAAGTACTTGCTGCAAGCGCCGAAAATGTTGCCGATTCAGATTTTGTGAGAATCGGAATCAATGTACTTGCACCAAGCGGACGTTTTAGTACAATTTAAGTAAATGCGGATATCAGATTTCCAAAAGTCCCGCCAGTGCATACCCTTGATGGTCAAGTGGTCATCCATCAGCTTTGCGACCCCATTCTTGCTTAAGGTCGGTGTGTAAGCCATGTCATACATATATGAAAGGGGCCCAATAGTTCTCATAGATGCTCCGAACTCAATTCACTGCTGCCCTACAGTCGGTCAATCTAACTGGATTATGCGATTTGAGCGACGCTGCCGCTTGCTTATTATTAAGCAAGCGGCTGTCATGAGCCGTGCACATGACCCTTATCTTTTTCTCATGGCTCATACGCTTTACAAGCCACTTACTTCTTTTTCTTCCACTTAGTAAGACTGATTGGCATATCACTAAGCCTCCACATGGATGCTTACTGATCAAAGCTATCTTTAGCGCGCATACGGTCTTCTTGGACTATTCTTAGCTACGCTCTACTTTTAGACACACACTCTTTTAGAAACACGTACTATCTTTAGCTCATGTATTATTGAAACTGTACGCACAGACCATGTACCCATGAGTATAAATACTCGGTGTGCAAGCTGCTCCAAGACCAGCTTGCTCTACCTCGTCGATCTCCCCTCAAGGGTGATAACTACTAAAAGATACATATAAGACTTACCTACTTAAGACTCAACCATCGATACTAGGTCCTATTAACTTAGGTACTTAGTAATACACCGCAAGCCACGAGTCAATCACAGTCTCTCCAAGAGACGGGTGCCTTCGACGTCCTACTTGCTAGGCAAGCAGAGGACTATACTCCTAAGACTAAGAGGCTCGATACCCTACACAGGGCTGTCATCGACGCTTCTACACTCGACTACATCTACGAACAGCCACAGGAGGCTGCCACGCATCAGGCTAGGATCCGACGCAGACGCCGCCGTATCCAGAACAGAAAGTAAACACCCTTAGAAACGAGGGTTGTGACATTGTAGAGCAAGCTTCACACTGATCCGTGGCTATGTCTCAACGATCTTCATCAAGAGTAACCAGGAGCCAGTCGGCTCAAGGAGAACCGCTAGTGCCACCGGTAGATAACCCTGACCGGCCGTCGGTAGCTAGATCGGACAACGCAACGTCCCTATCTGCTTTAAGGGAACAAGTATTACAGATGACAACAGAAGCAACAGATGCTATCCACGCACGAGTCAGCATACCAGGATCATACGCAGATCCTGATGAAACTATCCAAGCTGAACCTACCATTATAGTGGGTGAAGGAAACCCAAACGAGTCAACTGCAACAGCAGCCGATATTGTCGGGGGAAGATCTATACCACGGACCACTGTAGAATCAGTATCAGACCCCGAGGAATCCCGACTCTCCGAGGATATAGGACGAACCCCAGATACAACTGAGCCTGTAGCAACACAAGAAGAAACAGTACAAACGACAGGACATGAACCCTTTTGGAATGCAAGGGCCAGCATATCCCCAGGAAGGATAATTTCCGTAAGAAGAAGGGCACAAATTGACCCCACAGCAGGGATAGAAGACCAAATCGACCCTGTACCTCCATATGCACCAAACCCCTTAGAGATACCTGCCGGGAGATATGGTCCCACAAACATTCCAAGAGAGGAAAGACACCTATACTCGGCACACCCCCTGACAGGGATAAGAACCCGATCACAAGCATCGAATGCCATCGAAGCGCCCATACCACAGAGACCCATACAAGTAACGGAACAGATAGAAGCCCCTCCCCAAATTAGGATCGAGCAGAGACCAGCGAATCCTACACCTCACTCAGCGTCACCTGCACCTGAAGAAGTACCAGGGGAAAGAAATGAAGACGAATATGAAAGGCTTCTTAATGGACCTATAGAAGATATCCGAAGAGCAGCAGCAAGGGACCCCACACTGGGATTCTTCTTCAGGGTACTAGACGACATCAAGGACCAACTTCTTGAAGGGATTACAGCCCAAATACAGGTACAAGAGAACCGACAGGATACAGGAGTACAAACACTCAATACCACCCTACAACAAATGACTAATTCCATTTCCAAAATGGAAGCATCCACTGTCAACATTAGGCAGCAAGTAGAGAGTGCAGCCCAGAACGCATGGACGGCAGCAAACAGCTCTCAATTAGGAGTCAATGAACAAATAAAGACTCAGAACGCCATCGACAAACTCAGCCAACAAATGGATACTATTGTCGTAGCCATGGGGGCTATGGGTAAACAAGTATCCGCTGCCCTAAATAAACAAGAAGAAGCTATTAAGAAACTCAAGGCCGACACAGAAACCCTTCAAGAAACACTACAAGTAGTAGAAGAAAGGGTCTCAAACATCGATATCATGGACCAAGACCACCAATGGGAACCAGAAGCTGAATCCTCTCGAGCACAAGTCCCAAAAAGGCCTCAAGGACTATTCCCGGGGATAATCCCCCAGGACCCCCATCGGGACCTCCATCAAGGGGAAATACACCCCCTCCTAGAACCCCAAAGCCTCATAGAAAGGAAGGAGGTACCAAAGACGAAATCCCAAAAGGAGCTAGAGCCAAGAAACCTGAGGCATTCAATGGGAAAAGAGGACAAGCAGCGGAAATTTTCCTCATGAAAATGGAAATCTACTTCAATGATTACGGTACTGCCTTTGACAACAATCGGAAAATGGCTACCTTCCTCACCAACATGGGAGAAGGAGAAGCAGCCAAATGGGCCAAACCCCTACTCAGGAAAATCCTCGACGAAGAACCACACGAATACCTTGCAAATTGGAATGCTTTGAAGAACGCTTTCCTCCTTGCCTTTTCGGACCCCATGAAAAAGGAAAGAGCAATTCAAAATATTCACAAACTCCAACAAACAGGATCAGCACAACACTATGTCACTGCCTTCCGCACCCTTATGCAGGAATTAGACTGGGACGAACATGCCTTCATAGATGTCTTCAAGAAAGGACTTAAGAATAATGTCCAACAAGAACTTCTAAAGGCAACCATCACCCAGGATACATCTACATTCTCCCTAGAAAAATGGATGGAAGTCTCTATTAGAATAGATGATCTTCTATTCACTGGAAGAAGTCTAAGAGATAACGGCTCCTCAGGAAATCAAGACAGGAAATTCCAACCAAAGACAACCCAAGCCAAAGTAGGAATAGTGCCGTCTGAAGTCATCCAAAAGAGGAGAGAAGAAGGGAGATGCATCAAATGTGGAAGAAGGGGACACCGCATGCGAGAATGCAAATTCAAGGAATGGCAACAAGAACCCCAAGCTATCAAAGGAAAAAAAGCAAAGATTGAAGAAGTAAAGGAAGAGGAGAAATCCTCTGACTCGGAGTCGGAAAACTAGAACAGCAGGCTGAGTCCATGTCAGTACCTGCCCAGAAACCCTTGACCAAGAATCAGAAAAGAAAGAAGCGTGTATTATACCTAAAGAAATCCGAACAAACTGCATCTATCTTTACAATGGTCAAGGGAATCATGGACCCTATCCCCACTCTAGTCAACTCTGGATCTTCAAAAAACTTCCTAGACATCAACTTTGCACAAAACAACAAGATTCCCCTAATACCCCTAGTCAATCCACGAACGGTAATCGCTATAGACGGTAAAGAACTACCGAACAAAATAAAGAATAAAGCAACCCTAGAAGTGGAAATCGAAGGATGGACCTTTGACATAACCTTCTTTGTGATGGATTTAGGAGACACTGATATGATCCTAGGGCTGGATTGGCTACAAGAAGCTGATCCAGACATAAACTGGAAGACCCTAGAAATTTCATGGAAAGGAAGGCCCATCACTGCCAAAGCCGGAAAGGATCTACCTACTATACCAGAAGAATTCATGGAATTCATTGACGTCTTTAGCGAAGAACTCTTCAAGAAGCTCCCAGAACATCGGTCCTTCGACTGTAACATAGACTTCGCGGAAGGATCAGATCTCCCAAAACCAGCAAAAGTATATCCCCTCTCGCCAATCGAGAGCAGAACGATAAAGGAATTCATTGATCAAGAATTGGCCGACGGAAAAATCCGGCCCAGTAAATCCCCTATAGCCTCACCTTGCTTCTTTGTCAAAAAGAAGGATGGATCTCTACGGCTAGTAACAGATTACCGAAAAATCAACAATATCACTATACCAGATCAATTTCCTATGCCTCTCCAGGTGGAACTTGTCGACCAAGTCAAGAATGCGAAGATCTATTCAAAATTAGACCTTAGATGGGGATTCAATAACATCCGTATCAAGGAAGGCGATGAATGGAAAACTGCTTTCAGGACAGCTTATGGAATATACGAATACTTAGTCATGCCCTTTGGACTCAAGAACGCTCCCGCCGTCCTCCAAAGAATGATGAACGACATCTTCAGACACCTTCTAGGTGTCACAGTGGTAGTCTACATGGATGATATCCTTATCTTTTCAGAAAAGGAGGAAGACCATGCAGAACACGTCAAAGAAGTACTCAAAATCCTAAGAGAAAACAATCTCTACGCCAAACTATCCAAATGCGAATTCTTTGTCAAGAAGGTCATTTTCCTTGGGTTGGTAATTACCCCTGAAGGAATTTCCATGGAAGAAGAGAAAATCAAGGCAATCATGGAATGGAGCGCACCTAGGAAAATAAAGGAAGTCCAAGCCTTCCTTGGCTTTGTAAACTTCTACAGAAGGTTTATAGCCGAATTTAGCAAGATTGCTAGACCACTACATGACTTAACGAAAAAGGATACCAAATTTGAATGGACCCAAGAATGCCAACAAGCCTTCGAGGAAATCAAGAAACGTGTCAGCCAAGATCCAGTATTAATACATCCCGACCCCGATAAACCCTTTATTTTGGAAACCGATGCATCAGGAATAGCCATAGGAGCTATACTTAGCCAACGAGGTGAAGATGGATACCTCCACCCAGTAGCATACTTATCAAAAAGCTACAACGATGCACAAAGAAACTATGATACCGCCAACAAGGAATTACTTGCCATTGTGGAATCATTAAAACATTGGCGCATATACCTTGAAGGGACTATATTACCGGTGACTGTCTTCACCGACCACCGAAATCTAGAAAGATGGAAGAATGCAGAAACCTTCAACAGAAGGCATGCCAGATGGCATATGGAACTTGCTTCTTTCAACTTTGAAATCCACTACAGGCCTGGTAAAATGTCTAATAAACCAGACGCCCTGTCAAGAAGACATGACCATGAGGATATCCCAAATCCCCAGCAAATCATGATCAATGCTGAATGCTTCAAGGGCTTCAAAGCAAACATAGAAATTGACATCATTTCTATGATTAGGGAAAGCCTCAGCGATGATGAATCTCTAACAACCCTTATCGAGAGTACAAAGAAAAAGGAAGACCTTCCACCTTCTATTAGGAAACAATATGACAAATACAAATGGAAAGAAGACCTCTTATGGTACGAGGGACGAATAGTAATCCCTGAAAACAAAGAGATACGACTAGCCATTCTAGAAATGCACCATGACAACCCAATAGCTGGCCATCAGGGACAAGCCAGAACTTTGGAACTCATCTCTAGAAGATACTATTGGCCGGCTATGAAACAACAAGTCAACCGCTTTGTCGAAACATGTGAAATCTGTCAAAGGAGTAAAGGCCACAAACAATACGCACCCCAAAAACCTCTACCAATACCCCAAAAACCTTGGGAAGACATCGCATATGACTTCATTGTCAAGCTCCCTGAATCACAGGGCATGGATAGTATACTGGTAGTAATCGATCGCTTCTCTCGGCAAGCGCATTTCATCCCTTGCCTTGAAAGCACCAATGCAGAGGGAGTAGCCAACCTTTTCATCAAGGAAGTCTGGAAATTACATGGATTACCCAAGACAACCGTGTCAGACAGAGGGCCGACCTTCAATAGCCAATTTTTGAAAGCCCTCTATGCCAAACTGGGTATCAACCCCAAATTTTCCACAGCCTTCCATCCAGAAACTGATGGAATAACGGAAAGAACCAACCAATGGCTAGAAGGCTTCTTAAGAAGCTTTTGCAATTATAGACAAGACGATTGGGTCAGATGGCTACCAATAGCAGAATTCTGCCATAACAACCAAGTCAATTCCGCCACAGGGAAGACAGCCTTCGAGACAATCTATGGACTACACCCCAGATGGGATCTTGTAGACCTAGAAGTCAATGCACCTAATGCCGCTGACATGACGGACTCGATGCAAGAAATATGGGATGAGGCTATAGCCTCCATGGAATTCTACAGATCAAAAGAAAGCGACCCAAAACGTGAATACAAAGTGGGGGACAAAGTATGGCTAGCAGGCCAGAACATCACCACAAGGCGACCCTCAAAGAAGCTAGACAACAAGAAATTAGGGCCCTTTGTCATATCAGAAAAGATTTCCTCACATGCTTACCGGCTAGAACTTCCAAAGACCATGCGGACACACAATGTGTTCCACATCAACCTTCTCACACCCTTCACAGAAGACAAAGACTTTCACAGACGTCAAGCAAGACCACCCCCGATTATGACAGAAGAAGGAGAAGAAGAATACGAAGTGGACCATGTGGTCGCATGGGAACAACGGAAGAACGGCCTGTACTACCAAATCAGGTGGAAGGGGTATGATCCGATAGAAGACACCATGGAAAGGGCTGAAAAAATAGCCGAACTACCCCAAATCATGGAAGATCTACTCAAACGACACCCCAAAGCTCCCTTACCAAAGAACTACAATCTATACAAAGAGAAGTATAAAAGAGTGGGGGGGAAAGCCTCAAACTTCACCACCAGCAGCCTCAGCTTCACTTCCAAACCACCACTCCAATCAACAAACTCTTTTATACCACCTCCTACACAATGGCCCCAGTCCGCAACGTCAAGTCTGCCAAGACCACCGGCATCCGCTATGACCCCCGTGACGCCAAGGTCGTCGTCGACCACACCCCCAAGTCAGTATGGGGAAAACAGCGTGTATCACATAAACTCACATGGGGCCATGGCGGTGATAGACTCTATAGCTACCAAGACGCTATCAGGCGCTGCGATAGCTTCATTAGAAGCGCGGACTACGCCAAATCCCTCGACCCTACCCTTACCCTCGACTACATCCCTATGGCCGAGCGGTGGAACTGCCGATGGCTTGCCACCCATACCCTCCAATGCCCTAAACGGGGCAACCTATACTGGGTCGGCAAAGGACCCCGGCCGGAGTCTGATAGGGCCATGCAGGCCACCAAATTATTTGTGATTGAAGAATGGGTGGGGAGTGAGGTCGAGCACCTGGTGAAGGAGGTGCAAAAGGTCAAGAAAATGAGCTGGTATGAAGATTACACCAAAACCAAGGAACAAAACAACCGGCTCACTCGAAAATCAATAAACTCTTTTAGCACCCCCCACCTCATTAGGAGGCTAGAAGAATGGGAGAAGGAAGGGAAGGAGAAGGCGACACCCAAGTGGGTGGAAAACTCAACGGAATGGTGGTTCCGACTGAGTGATATAGAAGAAATGAAGGAGGAGTGGATGAGGTCGATCGGTGACAAGGGTCAAAAAATGGCCATTGTAGCAAGGGCGGTCAAGGACTGGTGCCAAGAACCCGACATCTCGAAAACTTACCAGGAAGTCCTCAAAGAAATCCCCTTTGGGGAAGTCATTGACTTGGTAGAGAAGGAGAGATGGTCAAAGAGGGAACTACTGGACTGGCTGGACCAGAAGGCCTGGGACAAGGGCAATGAGGACCTCTCGGTCGATATGGCTGACCTTCTGCTTGAACCCCTAGAAGAAGATGAGGAGTGGGTGAAACTGAAGGAAGAAGTCTGGGGAGCAGAGGCCCCCAATGGCGACCACAATATCAAATCTCACCTCCCTCCTGCGGACTTCTAAATATGGACATTTGCTGTATACGGACTCAAAAAATTTTTTGTAACTTTTTTTACCTTTCTCAATCTATCCCTCACGAACTCTTTGTCTTGTCCGCTCGTCTCATGTCCCCTAAGACTCGCCTTAAGAGGGGGGTAATGTCATGAGCCGTGCACATGACCCTTATCTTTTTCTCATGGCTCATACGCTTTACAAGCCACTTACTTCTTTTTCTTCCACTTAGTAAGACTGATTGGCATATCACTAAGCCTCCACATGGATGCTTACTGATCAAAGCTATCTTTAGCGCGCATACGGTCTTCTTGGACTATTCTTAGCTACTGTCACAACCCTTGTTTCTAAGGGTGTTTACTTTCTGTTCTGGATACGACGGCGTCGACGTCGGATCTTAGCCTGATGCGTGGCAGCCTCCTGTGGCTGTTCGTAGATGTAGTCGAGTGTGGAAGCGTCGACGACAGCCCTGTGTAGGGTGTCGAGCCTCTTAGTCTTAGGAGTATAGTCCTCTGCTCGTCTAGCGAGTAGGACGTCGAAGGCACCCGTCTCCAGCGGAGACTGTGAAGGACTCGTGGCTTGCAAGTTAAATGTACTTAGTACCTAAGTTAATAGGACCGAGTACCGATAGTGAGTCTTAAGTATGTAAGTCTTATGTATCTTTTAGTAGTTATCACCCTTGAGGGGAGATCGACGAGGTAGAGCAAGCTGGTCTTGGAGCAGCTTGCACACCGAGTATTTATACTCATGGGTACATGGTCTGTGCGTACAGTTCCAATAATACATGAGCTAAAGATAGTACGTGTTTCTAAAAGAGTGTGTGTCTAAAAGTAGAGCGTAGCTAAGAATAGTCCAAGAAGACTGTATGCGTGCTACAAATAGCCTTGATCAGTAAGCATCCATGTGGTGCGTGCTAAAGATAGTTTTGATCAGTAAGCGTCCATGTGGAGGCTTAGTTAATACGCCAATCAGCCTTACTAAGGGGAAGAAAAGAAGTGAGTGGCTTATACAGCGTGTAAGCCACAAGAAAAGATAGAGGTCATGTGCGCGGCTCATGACATTACCCCCCTCTTAATGGCGAGTTTTAGGGGACATGAAACGAGCAAGCAAGACAAAAAGTTCGTGGAGGATGAATTGAAAAAGTAAAGGATTACACAAAAAATTTCTTTTGAGTCCGTAAAAATGTCCATAATTTTAGAATTCCTCAGTGTCCTTAGGGTGGTATACTCCGGCGCCATTAGGGGCCTCGGCTCCCCAGACTTCTTCCTTCAGCTTGACCCACTCTTCGTCTTCATCTAGGGGTTCGAGAAGGAGGTCGGCCATGTCGACCGAAAGGTCTTCATTGCCTTTGTCCCAGGCCCTCTGATCCAGCCAGTCCAGTAGCTCCCTCTTTGACCACCTTTCCTTCTCAGCTAGCTCGACTACTTCCCCGAAGGATATTTCCTTCAGGACCTCCTGGTAGCTTTTTGAGATGTCAGGTGCCTGGCACCACTCTTCGACTACCCTTGCTACGATGGCCATCTTCTGACCCTTGTCGCCCAGCGACATCATCCATTCCTTCTTCATGTCCTCTATATCGCTTAGGCGGAACCACCATTCCGTCGAATTTTCTACCCACTTGGGTATTGCCTTCTCCTTCCCTTCCTTCTCCCATTCTTCTAGCCTCCTAATGAGGTGGGGGGTGCTAAAAGAGTTTATTGATTTTCAAGTGAGCCGGTTGTTTTGTTCCTTGGTTTTGGTGTAGTCCTCATACCAGCTCATTTTCTTGACCTTCTGCACCTCCTTCACTAGGTGCTCGACCTCATTCCCCACCCATTCTTCAATTACAAATAGTTTGGTGGCCTGCATGGCCCTATCGGACTCCGGCCGGGGCCCCTTGCCGACCCAGTACAGGTTGCCCCGTTTAGGGCATTGGAGGGTGTGGGTGGCGAGCCACCTGCAGTTCCACCGCTCGGCCATGGGGATATAGTCGAGGGTAAGGCCCGGGTCGAGGGACTTGGCGTAGTCGGCGCTTCTAATGAAGCTGTCGCAGCGCCTAATGGCGTCTTGGTAGCTATACAGTCTATCGCCACCATGGCCCCATGTGAGTTTGTGTGATACGCGCTGTTTTCCCCATACTGACTTGGGGGTGTGGTCGACGACGACCCGAGCGTCACGGGGATCGTAGCGGACGGTGGTGGCCTTGGCAGACTTGTTGGAGCGGATGGGGGCCATGGTAGTGAAAAGGGATTTGGAGAGTTTGTGAGTTGGGATTGGTTGTTCGGTGGAGAGCTGGAGTAGCTGGTGGTGAGGTTTGAGGCTTTTCCTTCCGTTCTTTTATATTCTTTTCCAGGATGTTTGTAATTCTTTGGCACTGGGGCTTTGGGATGTCGTTTGAGTAGATCCTCCATGACTTGGGGCAGTTCGGCTATTTTTTCAGCCCTTTCCATGGTATCTTCTATCGGATCATACCCCTTCCATCTGATTTGGTAGTATAGGCCGTTTTTCCGTTGTTCCCATGCGACCACATGGTCCACTTCATATTCTTCTTCCCCTTCTTCTGTTACAATTGGGGGTGGTCTTGCTTGACGTCTGTGAAAGTCTTTGTCTTCTGTGAAGGGTGCGAGAAGGTTGATGTGGAACACATTGTGTGTCCGCATGGTTTTTGGAAGTTCTAGCCGGTAAGCGTGTGAGGAAATCTTTTCTGATATGACAAAGGGCCCTAATTTCTTGTTGTCTAGCTTCTTTGAGGGGCGCCTCGTGGTGATGTTCTGGCCCACTAGCCATACTTTGTCCCCTACTTTGTATTCGCGTTTTGGGTCACTTTCTTTTGATCTGTAGAATTCCATGGAAGCTATGACCTCGTCCCATATTTCTTGCATAGAGTCCGCCATGTCGGCGGCATTAGGTGCGTTGACTTCCAGATCTACAAGATCCCATCTGGGGTGTAGACCATAGATTGTCTCAAAGGCTGTCTTCCCTGTGGCGGAATTGACTTGGTTGTTATGGCAGAATTCTGCTATTGGTAGCCATCTGACCCAATCGTCTTGTCTATAATTGCAAAAGCTTCTTAAGAAGCCTTCTAGCCATTGGTTGGTCCTTTCCGTTATTCCATCAGTTTCAGGGTGGAAGGCCGTGGAAAATTTGGGGTTGATACCCAGTTTGGTATAGAGGGCTTTCAAGAATTGGCTATTGAAGGTCGGCCCTCTGTCTGACACAGTTGTCTTGGGTAATCCATGTAGTTTCCAGACTTCCTTGATGAAAAGGTCCGCTACTCCTTCTGCATTGGTGCTTTCAAGGCAAGGGATGAAATGTGCTTGCCGAGAGAAGCGATCAATTACTACCAGTATACTATCCATGCCCTGTGATTCAGGGAGCTTGACAATGAAGTCATATGCGATGTCCTCCCAAGGTTTTTGGGGTATTGGTAAAGGTTTTTGGGGTGTGTAATGTTTGTGACCTTTACTCCTTTGACAGATTTCACATGTTTCGACAAATCTGTTGACTTGTTGTTTCATTGCCGGCCAGTAGTATCTTCTGGATATGAGTTCCAAAGTTCTGGCTTGTCCTTGATGACCCGCTATTGGGTTGTCATGGTGCATTTCCAGGATGGCTAGTCGTATCTCTTTGTTCTCAGGGATTACTATCCGTCCTTCGTACCATAGGAGATCTTCCTTCCATGCATACTTGTCATATTGTTTCCTAATAGAGGGTGGAAGATCTTCCTTTTTCTTTGTACTCTCGATAAGGGTCGTTAGGGATTCATCATCGCTGAGGCTCTCCCTAATCATAGAAATGATGTCGATTTCTATGTTTGCTTTGAAGCCCTTGAATCGTTCGGCATTGATCATGATTTGCTGGGGATTTGGGATATCCTCATGGTCATGTCTTCTTGAAAGGGCGTCTGGTTTATTAGACATTTTACCGGGCCTGTAATGGATTTCAAAGTTGAAAGAAGCGAGTTCCATATGCCATCTGGCATGCCTTCTGTTGAAGGTTTCTGCGTTCTTCCATCTTTCTAGATTTCGGTGATCGGTGAAGACAGTCACAGGTAATATAGTCCCTTCAAGGTATATGCGCCAATGTTTTAATGATTCCACAATAGCGAGTAGTTCCTTGTTGGCGGTATCATAGTTTCTTTGTGCGTCGTTGTAGCTTTTTGATAAGTATGCTACTGGATGGAGGTATCCATCTTCACCTCGTTGGCTAAGTATAGCTCCTATGGCTATTCCAGACGCATCGGTTTCCAAGATAAAGGGTTTATCGGAGTTAGGATGTATTAGTACTGGGTCTTGACTGACCCGTTTCTTGATTTCCTCAAAAGCTTGTTGGCACTCCTGATTCCATTCAAATCTGGTGTCCTTCTTTGTTAGGTCGTGTAATGGTCTGGCTATCTTGCTGAATTCGGCTATGAACCTCCTGTAGAAGTTTACAAAGCCAAGGAAGGCCTGGACTTCCTTTATTTTCCTGGGTGCGCCCCAATCCATGATTGCTTTAATTTTTTCTTCTTCCATGGAAATTCCTTCAGGGGTAATTACCAACCCAAGAAAGATGACCCTCTTGACAAAGAATTCGCATTTGGATAGTTTGGCGTAAAGGTTGTTTTCTCTTAGAATCTTGAGTACTTCTTTGACGTGTTTTGCATGGTCCTCTTCCTTTTCTGAAAAGATGAGGATATCATCCATGTAGACTACTACTGTGACACCTAAAAGGTGTCTAAAGATGTCGTTCATCATTCTTTGGAGGACTGCTGGGGCGTTCTTGAGTCCAAAGGGCATGACTAGATACTCATATATTCCATATGCTGTCCTGAAAGCGGTTTTCCATTCATCACCTTCTTTGATACGGATGTTATTGAATCCCCATCTAAGGTCTAATTTTGAATAGATCTTAGCCTTCTTGACCTGGTCGACAAGTTCCACTTGGAGGGGCATAGGAAATTGATCTGGTATAGTGATGTTGTTGATCTTCCGGTAATCCGTCACTAGCCTTAAGGATCCATCCTTCTTTTTGACAAAGAAGCAAGGTGAGGCTATAGGGGATTTGCTAGGCCGGATTTTTCCGTCGGCCAATTCTTGATCAATGAATTCCTTTATCGTTCTGCTTTCAATTGGTGAAAGGGGATATACTTTTGCCGGTTTTGGGAGATCTGATCCTTCCTCAAAGTCGATGTTGCAATCGAAGGACCGATGTTCTGGGAGCTTCTTGAAGAGTTCTTCGCTGAAGACGTCGATGAATTCCATGAATTCTTCTGGTATGGTAGGTAGATCTTTTCCGGCTTTGGCGGTGATGGGCCTTCCTTTCCATGAAATTTCTAGGGTCTTCCAATTTATGTCCGGGTCGGCTTCTTGTAGCCAGTCTAGCCCTAGGATCATATCGGTGTCTCCTAGATCCATTACAAAGAAGGTTATGTCAAAGGTCCATCCTTCGATTTCCACTTCTAGGGTCGCTTTATTCTTTATTTTGTTTGGTAGTTCTTTACCGTCTATGGCGATTACCGTTCGTGGATTGACTAGGGGTATCAGCGGAATTTTGTTGTTTTGGGCAAAGTTGATGTCTAGGAAGTTTTTTGAAGATCCAGAGTCGACCAGAGTGGGGATAGGGTCCATGATTCCCTTGACCATTGTAAAGATAGACGCAGTTTGTTCGGATTTCTTTAGGTATAATACACGTTTCTTTCTTTTCTGATTCTTGGTCAAGGGTTTCTGGGCAGGTACTGACATGGACTCAGCCTGCTGTTCTAGTTTTCCGACTCCGAGTCAGAGGATTTCTCTTCTTCCTTTACTTCTTCGATCTTTGCTTCCTTTCCTTTGACAGCTTGAGTTTCTTGTTGCCATTCCTTGAATTTGCATTCTCTCATACGGTGTCCTCTTCTTCCGCATTTGATGCATCTCCCTTCTTCTCTTCTTTTTTGGATGACTTCGGACGGCACTATTCCTGCTTTGGCTTGGGTTGTTCTTGGTTGGAATTTCCTTTCTTGATTTCCTGAGGAGCCATTATCTCTTAGACTTCTTCCAGTGAATAGAAGATCGTCTATCCTAATAGAGACTTCCATCCATTTTTCTAAGGAGAATGTAGATGTATCTTGGGTAATAGTTGCCTTTAGGAGTTCCTGTTGGACGTTATTCTTAAGGCCTTTCTTGAAGACATCTATGAAGGCATGTTCGTCCCAATCTAATTCCTGCATAAGGGTGCGGAAGGCGGTTACATAGTGTTGTGCTGATCCTGTTTGTTGAAGTTTATGAATGTTCTGAATCGCCCTTTCCTTTTTCATGGGATCTGAGAAGGCGAGAAGGAAGGCGTTCTTTAAAGCATTCCAGTTTGCAAGGTATTCGTGTGGTTCTTCATCAAGGATTTTCCTGAGTAGGGGTTTGGCCCATTTGGCTGCTTCTCCTTCTCCCATGTTAGTGAGGAAGGTGGCCATCTTCCGGTTGTTGTCAAAGGCAGTACCGTAATCGTTGAAGTAGATTTCCATTTTCATGAGGAAGATTTCCGCTTCTGGTCCTCTTTTCCCATTAAATGCCTCAGGCTTTTTGGCTCTAGCTCCCTTTGGGATTTCGTCTTTGGTACTTCCTTCCTTTTTTGGAGGTTTTGGGGGTCGGAGAGGAGGTGTATTTCCCCTTGATGGGGGTCCCGATGGAGGTCCTGGGGGATTATCCCCTGGGAATAGTCCTTGAGGCCTTTTTGGGACTTGTGCCCGAGAAGACTCGGCTTCTGGTTCCCATTGATGGTGTTGGTCCATGATATCAGTGTTTGAGATCCTTTCTTCTACTACTTGTAGTGTTTCTTGAAGGGTTTCTGTGTCGGCCTTAAGTTTCTTAATGGCTTCCTCTTGTTTATTCAGGGCAGCGGATACTTGTTTACCCATAGCTCCCATGGCCACGACTATGGTGTCCATTTGTTGACTGAGTTTGTCGATAGCGTTTTGAGTTTTTATTTGTTCATTGACTCCCAATTGGGAGCTGTTTGCAGCTGTCCATGCGTTCTGGGCTGCACTTTCTACTTGCTGCCTAATGTTGCCGGTGGATGCTTCCAGTTTGGAGATGGAATTAGTCATTTGTTGTAGAGTGGTATTGAGCGTTTGTACCCCCGTATCTTGTCTGTTCTCTTGCACCTGTATTTGAGCTGTGATCCCTTCAAGAAGTTGATCCTTGATATCGTCTAGCACCCTGAAGAAGAATCCTAATGTGGGATCCCTTGCCGCTGCTCTTCGGATGTCTTCTATGGGTCCGTTCAGCAGTCTTTCGTATTCGTCCCCTTCTGGTGGTACTTCTTCAGGTGCTGGTGATGACGAGTGGGGTCTAGGTGGTGTAGGGTTTGCTGGTCTTTCCTCAATTCTGATCTGGGGAGGAGCTTCTATTTGTTCCGTTACTTGTATGGGTCTTTGTGGTATGGGTGCTTCTATGGCATTTGATGCCTGCGATCGGGTTCTTACCCCTGTCAGGGGATGTGCCGAGTATAGGTGTCTTTCTTCTCTTGGGATGTTCGTGGGACCATATCTCCCAGTGGGTAATTCCAAGGGATTTGGTGCGTATGGTGGTACTGGGTCGATCTGGTCTTCTATCCCTGCTGTGGGATCGACTGGTACTCTTCTTCTTACGGAGATTATTCCTCTTGGGGATATGCTAGCCCTCGCATTCCAAAAGTGTTCCGGTCCTGTTGTTTGTGCTGTTTCTACTTGTGTTGCTACGGGTTCAGTTGTATCTGGGGTTCGTCCTATATCCTCGGAGAGTCTGGATTCATCGGGGTCTGATACTGATTCCACAGTGGTTCGTGGTATAGATCTTCCACCAATGATATCGGCTGCTGTTGCAGTTGACTCGTTTGGATTTCCTTCACCCACAATAATGGTAGGTTCAGCTTGGATGGTTTCGTCAGGATCCGCGTATGATCCTGGTATGCTGACCCGTGCGTGGATAGCATCGGTTGCTTCCGTTGTCATCTGTAATACTTGTTCCCTTAAAGCAGATAGGGATGTTGCGTTGTCTGATCTAGCTACCGACGGCCGGTCAGGGTTATCTACCGGTGGCACTAGTGGTTCTCCTTGAGCCGACTGGCTCCTGGTTACTCTTGATGAAGATCGTTGAGACATAGCCACGGATCAGTGTGAAGCTTGCTCTACAATGTCACAACCCTTGTTTCTAAGGGTGTTTACTTTCTGTTCTGGATACGACGGCGTCGACGTCGGATCTTAGCCTGATGCGTGGCAGCCTCCTGTGGCTGTTCGTAGATGTAGTCGAGTGTGGAAGCGTCGACGACAGCCCTGTGTAGGGTGTCGAGCCTCTTAGTCTTAGGAGTATAGTCCTCTGCTCGTCTAGCGAGTAGGACGTCGAAGGCACCCGTCTCCAGCGGAGACTGTGAAGGACTCGTGGCTTGCAAGTTAAATGTACTTAGTACCTAAGTTAATAGGACCGAGTACCGATAGTGAGTCTTAAGTATGTAAGTCTTATGTATCTTTTAGTAGTTATCACCCTTGAGGGGAGATCGACGAGGTAGAGCAAGCTGGTCTTGGAGCAGCTTGCACACCGAGTATTTATACTCATGGGTACATGGTCTGTGCGTACAGTTCCAATAATACATGAGCTAAAGATAGTACGTGTTTCTAAAAGAGTGTGTGTCTAAAAGTAGAGCGTAGCTAAGAATAGTCCAAGAAGACTGTATGCGTGCTACAAATAGCCTTGATCAGTAAGCATCCATGTGGTGCGTGCTAAAGATAGTTTTGATCAGTAAGCGTCCATGTGGAGGCTTAGTTAATACGCCAATCAGCCTTACTAAGGGGAAGAAAAGAAGTGAGTGGCTTATACAGCGTGTAAGCCACAAGAAAAGATAGAGGTCATGTGCGCGGCTCATGACAGCTACGCTCTACTTTTAGACACACACTCTTTTAGAAACACGTACTATCTTTAGCTCATGTATTATTGAAACTGTACGCACAGACCATGTACCCATGAGTATAAATACTCGGTGTGCAAGCTGCTCCAAGACCAGCTTGCTCTACCTCGTCGATCTCCCCTCAAGGGTGATAACTACTAAAAGATACATATAAGACTTACCTACTTAAGACTCAACCATCGATACTAGGTCCTATTAACTTAGGTACTTAGTAATACACCGCAAGCCACGAGTCAATCACAGTCTCTCCAAGAGACGGGTGCCTTCGACGTCCTACTTGCTAGGCAAGCAGAGGACTATACTCCTAAGACTAAGAGGCTCGATACCCTACACAGGGCTGTCATCGACGCTTCTACACTCGACTACATCTACGAACAGCCACAGGAGGCTGCCACGCATCAGGCTAGGATCCGACGCAGACGCCGCCGTATCCAGAACAGAAAGTAAACACCCTTAGAAACGAGGGTTGTGACAGCGGCAGCATCAAACGGGAAATGAAATTAATAGAAGATGTAAAAGGAAACATGGGCGAAGAAGGCTACAGGGCGGAGTTAGAGGAACTAAGGTAGGACGAGCACATGAAGAACGAAGCTACAGTTGAAAGCGGAAACGCACGATCGAATTGAATCGAGAAACAAACGGGAACCGGGTTTTTTTTAGTAACAAAAAAAGAAGAAGAAAAAAAGATACTACTAAGGGCGAGGAACGAGGCAACGAAAAAGAATTATAAGCGCAAAGAAAAGTGTGAGGGGGATCATATAGAGAGGAAGGAGGAGAAAGGGGAAGGGCGACGCGGTATGGTTTGACACACATACCGCAGTTGCCACAACGTTAGGCTAATCTACGCTATCAGAAAACTCACATCACATCGGAACTCGCCCGAGTTTGGTCTACATTCCCGTCGCGCTAATAGCAGCAGCTGGGTATGGTAGACCTCCCTTGCGACCAGGCTCCCGATGTGGCGCCTCTTCTGTGCAAGCATGTAAGCCAGCTTCGGCGAACCAGTCGCTCGAGCTACAGCACCTCGGGTTAGTTGCGCTTCGCCCATTCATACATACGTTCGAGTGAGCTCACACATTTCTCCTCCTATCACTCCATGATCGGCGCTCCAGCACTAGTTGTGCGCTCCAAGCCCGAGCGAGTGAAAACTCACGTCAGGCACCTCCTCGATGAATCCCTCCTGGACCTCGGAGACAGAATCAGACATAAGCCATGTCTGACTCCAAAAGGTATCGGCTAAAGTTCAAGGTGAGTGATACGATTACAAGTATCACAATCGAAAAACTTACGTCCAGCACACAACTCATCGACCTTGCTGGGGATAGTTGTCCCATCCGAAAGCACCAGGACGTCGAAAGCCGTCGTGACGCGAGTAACCTCGACCCCTACCACCATCAACTCGTCGGTGCATACGCTCTGCAACCAGCGCAGTCGGTCGCCGACGTCGGTCCATCCGCGCTTCTCCAGGTCGTGACGGTCGTCGTGGTTGCCCGATACGACCCACTCGGACGTGTAGTCCAGCGACTCACTCTCGAGTGGCTCGGCTTTGACTCTCAGCCAATACGAGTAATGGATGACAGTCAAAGCGATGGGGTCGGAGTCGTCGTCCGAGGGCTCAGTGAAGGCGAACCACCCGTAGTTGAAGTAGCCGTAGTGAACCCTAAGCGGCATTATCACACCGAGGAAGAACAGCAAGACAAGAGCGAGTGGGTCCACTGTGCTCATGCCGTACAAGGCTCTAGAACAGAGACGCCAGATTTGGAAGCGCACCCAGACGCGACCAACGCAATCCCGCCAGTGTTTGATTGTGGCTAGAGCGTTGCCGAGAATGGCGCAGAGCTCTTGAAGGCGGGACGGGCGGCAGTGCGTGTCGGGTTCGAGGGATTCGTCGACAGCTACAGGGGCTAGAGGGGACGGGGAGGGAGTAGTCGCTTCTTCGGCGTCTTCGTACGCATACATGCCGTGTTTGCGCCAGGCGTGTGCAGGGATGGGCTCGGCTGGTCGATCTGCGCTCGTGGTAGAGGTTCTACTCGGGATCAGACACAGTCCCTCGGTCGGGGTTGGGGGCGGAGGAGGTGATAGGGCCGGAAAAGGGGTGGCACGATGCTTGGCCCGGTAGTACGCCATGCAGTACATGCCCCTCGTTTCGTAAACCGCCCAGAACGCTAAAAGCGTCACTCTCGAATATATAATGGCTATATATGCGTCAGCAATCGGCATATCAATCAGGACCGAACAAGTACTCACGCGGGCGTGCTTCACAGGCAGCATACATGACAGCCTGCTTCGTCCGAACGACTCGATCCGAGAGTCTCGATATTCCGGTTGCAAAGTACGAAAAGCCGGGTTGGGTAATAGAGACGGAGTTGGCTTGCGGCCATAAAGGCGCCAAATGACGGACCAGTGATGATCCGAAACGGCTGCCGAGGCCGACAGAGGTCGAGGAGTTGGGAGTGGCGGGAAGGTTGAGTTGGGCGGACACTCCGAAGGAGTGGTCCCGGGCGTCGTTAGCAAGTATAGCAGCGCTGTGGAAGGGTTTTCAGGTTAGCGGTCGTCTGCGACTAGACCATGGTCAAGAAGCTCACCCAGCCGGGAGTTGAGTGAACAAGGCAACGAGCATGATGCTCAAGAAGCTCGGTAGGGTGGTGAAAGTAATCATAGCGGTAAGTCGTAAAAGTACGCGGTCAATCTGAGGTCGTCGTTGGGAAAAGATGGGAGGAGCGGTCAAGCGGGGACGGTGGGATTTTATAGGCGGAAAACGGACTGGGCAGGTGTGAAGACCGAGCTGGCCCAAAGAAAAAGTCGAATAGAAAGACCTATGAGCCTAGACTAGAGATACGGCAACAGTCACGGGATCCGGCAACTGCGATCCACACAACACTCCCGGCATGGTAGTTGTTGGGTTAGAGGCGGTGTTTTCAATATCCTGAGATACACGAATCTCAGAAAACGATAATCATGAGTGATATCTCATGTATCATGGTGGTGTTGTGCGACGATGCTGGATTTTCCGAAAACGGAGTTCACGCTATCGCCGGCTCTAGACCTCCAAAGGCCCGATGCCCAAGTCTATATGTTGGGCCGTTCGGGAAGAAAGTTCGGAGCAACGGCAAAGATAAGGGGAGTGCTACGCACATGTCATGTTGGATAAGCTTATATCTGACGTACCATGTATATCCCTCCCGCCACGAAGTTGGACAAAACAAGGTAAAATTTCTGGCCTGTCTCCACGCTGATACCTAGCAGAGAGGAGCAGTCTTGAGTTTCAGCAGATTACCGGGCATTGAGTTAGAATTTGATGAAGAATGAAGCTCTGTGATGGTGAATATAGTTCTGTTCCGAGCAATATAAACCAAAAGCAATAAGACACCTTATTGAAAAAGAATCCACAGGTCGTCATGCTGATTAGAGAACTAGAATGCTGCTAAAACGTACTCCCTATGGAGGCAGTGCTTCTCAGCAAAAACTGTTGGTGTTGTCACACCAGGGGGTGTGTAATGGTGCAATTACATGTTAATTCCATGTCATTACACCATTACATGTGATAACACTGGTGTAATTTGCTGTTATTACCTGGTATTACACCCAATTACATCATTACACACCCCCTGGTGTGACATCACCATAACATGTGTTATCCCACCCAACATTTTTTGCTGAGTTGACTTGGACGACATGCGATCGGTTTGCCTGTTACTATTTTGAGACAACGTCGCCCACAGATAAGGACCAAGCCATGAGTTTCGTTTGATGTAGGAGGTTGTGAGTGTGAGGGCGCGACGACGAAGCAGAACATGACAGTCACTGGCAGGAAACCCCAAAATCGGATACATGCACGTGATGATACCGAATCAGGCGGCACCGCCGTCCAACAGGACTGGTCGATGTACGTCAAAGTAAAGCGTATTAGCTCACGTTTTTATGTACTTGAGCTCGAATAGCTATCGACGAAAGGCTATTTCCAGGAGGCGTACTTGTTTGGATAGACTAAAGTATGCTTCGGTTGAATCTACGTCTCGAGTCGTAGCAGCACAGGGTCCACATACCCTAAACGCGCTAGCAGGCGTATAAATATACTTAGGTATGCAAGTGCTTCACTTGCTTCGTAGCTCAACCTATGGGATCCTGGCCCGCTTCAAGTCTCCACGTGGTGGATCCAGAAACGCCCCAGGTCGGCGCTTATGTGTTACGTCACACTTTGGCTGGCAGCTCTCCCACTAGCCACCACGATGCGCGTGCGGATTGGCTTGGTGCTCTGGCTTCCCGCTCTGCTCAATGTTCTCGGTCTAGAGGAATCTGAAGCTGGTGTCATCGACTGGCACAAGGAGCTAGTCGGCGTGCCTCTCACCCACTCGATTCAAACGGTTCCCGCTTTCATTCGATCCGACCCCGCTTCTCCAGTCAAGAAAACCGGAATTGCTGTCGTCACGAAAAGTAATGTACTATCAGTAATCAACCCCGGGTCGACCGGTAATATTGGTACGTCTACCCCCCTCTGCTCTTCTCACCGGTCTGACTTGTGACGTGTTTTTAGTTTGGCGACGTGTATTCGATAAATCTGAAGGGCCGATTCTGCAATACAAAACTCACCGAGATGGTTAGTTTTTGTGCATTAAAAAGGTTCGAAATCAGGTTCTAACTCCTATCATTCGGTAGCAATGGCCACTATCTCTGGACCAGGAGGCGCGCATGTCCGACTGTTCGAGGCGTTTACTGGAGCACTTCTATGGGAACGACAACTACACAGCCCAAACCTCGGCCGACTATTAGAACCACCTGAAATCGGCGTAGACGTTGCATTCGGACGCGACCTGAAAGACATTGACGCGTACGTCCTCACCAACGCGCACACGGTCACGCGTCTCGAAGGCCGATCAGGAAAAACAGTATGGTCTTGGACAACCACTGATATCAGGCTCGTCTCTATCCGTACATCCATTCAGCGCATCTAACTCCCACCCAGCATTCTCATTTCACGTATCATTCTGACCGACTCCCACGTCATCACTGTCGGCCTGCTCAAATCCGGTTCTCTCTACGGCATCAACATCATCACTCTGGACCGCACAACGGGCTCCATAGTCTCCGAAAAACGACTCCCGTCACGTATCACACGTGGCCTGCAAGACGTCCTCGTCCTCTCCACTCGAGACACCCGCACACCGGCAATCGCATGGTTCGATCAACCAGCCGGGACACTTCGATCCGTTACGCTCGACATGCCCGACGAGTTCCAGTACCGGTTCTTGTCCACCAACGTGTCGTTTACCGAGGTCCATGAGGTTGGGCTGAGCGACCATGGCTTGTTTATCGCTGACACGCACGGTGGGCCGTCGTGGGTGATTGGAATGGAGAGTTCTGGGTTGAAACAAGTGTGGGAATTCTCGGATGTGGTGAGTGGGTCGTTGTCACTGGGCTAGTTCTGTGTGCTTAGACTTTTTGATAGTCGCCTGCATCGAAAGCCGAAACGCCATCGTCGTTTAGTGGAGGGACTGATCGTGAAGGACATCCGTACATTGCTCGCCTTTTCTGGTCTCATTCAACTGGAGTACGTCACGGTCTATTTTTTCCTGATGTCTTGGATAACTGATTTTCTCAATCGACGTGTAGCTCGCAAATGTTCACTTTTTCGTCCCGCATGCTGCCGATGGTCAAGGAATGAGTGCCGGATTCATGTTCCCCTTTGACACGTATGAGCATGGTGTCATCACCCATGTGCGTCTTTCCAATACTTTACTCTTTCGACTCTCAACTTACACACATTGCCTGTTGTAGTGCGCTTTCGACGCGTTCATGGCCAACCCATACTCGATTCAGCATCGGCTGTTTATCGTCACATCGACTGGAGCCGTCCAACTCTGGCAACGAGAGGAACTCCAATGGACGCGCGACGAGGCGCTTACGGATATCAAGATGGCTAGCCTTGTGGATTTACCTGAACGCAAGATCGTGTCCGAATTAGGAGCTTCAGAACATCGTGGGTTTGGAGAGAGACTTGTAGCGCATATGGTTGCTGCTCAGGTGTGTTCAATGTTCCGATATCGAATGCACGTCGTCGACTTATCTATGGACCATAGGACCTTCCTCAGTTCATTGTCCAATTCGCTAAACGATTTGCTACTGGCTCCTACCCCTCTGTGTCTCCGTCCGACTCGAAGGTACTTGAGCGAGACGCGTTTGGGTTCCGGAAAATGCTCGTCGTCGCGACTGGGCACGGTACTCTTCTCGGAGTCGATACTGCGACTGGCACGGTTGTATGGCGCAGGATCGTGGGTATCAGCTCTGGTGGACCCCCAGATGTCGTGCCGTTCAAGCTGTTCTTGGTCAAGAGTTCAGTGGAAGGACCTGATCCCGAGATGGTGCTTGTTGCAGAGCGCACATTTAGGGGCAAGGTTTGTCCAACTTATCTGTCGGTAGATCGAGAACATCTGACGATTTTTTGATAGAGTACTCCAGCTACGGTTGTATATCGCTTCGAGGTCTTGACTGGAGAGCTGATTGGAGCTGCGCGTGGATATAAAATGTCGGATTACGGCGTTCGCGAAGCGTTCTTGGTTCCTGGAGAGCCTGGCGTCGTTGGTGTTGTGACCACGGATGGAAAGGTACGTTATCTTTTGCCTATTGCCCTGATTCTAGCGCCTGTACTGATATATGTTTAGATTGGGGTTTACCCTCAAAGCTCGTCCGCGCTTAACAAACTTCAGGCAAAGGCGTCCAGTCTCTACCTTGCGCTTCCTCTCGGGTCCGAGCTGCACGGCTACACTCTTCGCACCGACGCAGGTCATCTCAGCACGACTGAAACATGGAAAAAGGCGTTTACACATCCTGCGACTTCCCCCGACACGATCACGGCCTCGCTCTCGTTGGTGCATCGTCCAGTTGAGCCCGTTGCGTCATACGGAAGAGTACTCGGGGACCGTGCCACCCTCTATAAATACCTTTCTCCACATGCGGCAGTCGTCCTTGGTTCCGACTGCGCGGTTCGAGTTGTGGATCTCGTGTCTGGTTCGATTGTGTATGACTCGGGAGCGCTCAACCCGGAGGCTGCGACTTGCGAGGTCCCAAAGGTGGCGTTTGCCGAGAACTGGCTGGTGTATGCCTATGAGACTAGTGGGAACGGAGTGGACAAGGGAACTCAGGTGGTATCTGTCGAGCTCTACGAGGGACAAGGTCAAGATGACAAGACGAGCAGGTATGTAACTCTATGTTGATGTGTTTGGCATGGTGGAGGCTTACGTACGCGGCGCTTAGTCCCGACGTGTCCAGCTTTACGGAGTCGAGCTCGCGAGTACATGCGGTCCAGCAGTCGTTCTTGTTCCCCTTCCCGGTGGTCGCTCTCGGGACGACGGTAACAAAGTTTGGAATCTCCACCAAGGGGTTATTGTGTGCGTTTCTTTACCCGATAATTGTGGGTATATGCGCTTACATTTATATCAGTGGCGACTTCCAAGAACCAGGTGTACAATTTGCACAGGCGCATGCTTGATCCTCGTCGACCCATGCAAAAGCCCAACGCGCAGGAGCAAGAAGAGATGCTCGTGCAGTACGATGCTATTCTTCCGGCGGACACCAGGAGGATAATCACGCATAAAAACCAAGTAGGTCTCCACTGGGTTTCATGAGCTTCATCGCTTATCTCGCGCCATAGGTCCTTGGCATTGAAAATATCATCACTTCATCGACCTTGCTGGAGTCCACGTCTTGTGTACTCGTGTATGGACTCGACTTGTTCCATACACGAGTGACACCTTCGGGGACGTTTGATTTGTTGGGTGCGGGATTCAATAAGGTGCAGTTGGTATTGACGATCGTTGGTCTGAGTGTTGCTATTGCGATTGTTCGACCGCTTGTGGCGAGAAAACAGCTGCATGCAAAATGGTATTCGTAGAGCCTAGGATGTAGAATAGGGTAATAGTATTTATTTTAAGACATTATTGCTTGGGATATACTTAGATTCAAATACAACAACATTGCCTCGCATATCAAGAGGGGGTTTGGCACGTTTATGCTACAGGATGAGCAGCAGGCACTCAGTTGGGTGGATATCGAGCTTCCCGCCGCCCGGCTTCAATTGACAAGTGCCCGGCGCGAGCAGCTTCTGGGTCATAGAGCGTACTTGGATCAAACGGCTTAATATCGATATTACCCGATGCGTTCATGCGGGCCCGGCGCTCTCGGATTATCTTCAGCGCAGACGCCTTGAGTCGGTATTGGATCCAGCTGTAGAACATGAGAATCATTTTCAGGTAAGAAGGAAAGGGGCGTACTGCATGGCTATCACTGTTATCACAATTGTCACCACCAGTATTACTGTCGATAAGATCTTGTCTACCTTGGATGGGCGTCCTTCTGCTGCCTCTTTGGCCAGTACTTTGAGGAAATGTCGGTAATGCATCTTTTTCAGTCGCAAGCTGTACTTACCCCCAATATATACACCTGCCAGTTGGAGCGGGAGAGAGAGGACCAAGGTAATGATGAACATCCAAAAGCTGATGCCACAGACGGAGAATAGCGCCGTAACAACTGTCAAAAAGCTTAAACCCGGTACATGTGACGATAATGTCAGAGAACTCACTATGCGTTGGGAATGCGCTATACCGTGCAACGAGTGCAACAGGGAACCCTCCTTCGCGAATCACCCGTGCCAAGGCACCGAGGCGAGGATTTCCTCCTGACCCACGCTCCATCTTTTCAGCACGGGAACGAAGGCAAGAGCGGAACAGGAAAAATGTGATGCTTTCACCGATAATTGTACCGGCTAAATCAATGATTGAGCCACCAACTTGGACCCGCTGTTCAAGCTTACATACCACAGACAATAAGGAAACCTGTCCCAAGTCCATAGGATATCCCGCACAACACATGCACTATTTCGGCCCCAAACAGCTGGTTGGGGCCCTGGTGAGTATAATAAAATAGACTGGCGGATACCTTGGCTTACAGGAGGAATGGACAGAACTGTAAGGATGCAGATTGGGATAAGCCAACCACCAGGCGTTTTTCGAACCCACCCCGCAGCAGGGAGAAGCGCTTTAACAATTTTGTCCTGAAAGACGCCAACAAGCACTGTGATTGTGAGGATGAAGAGCAACACGGCGAAGCCAACTGAATAGTGAACACTATGTGAGCATCCCACCATTCCCGGATTCAGGGAGCATAAAGTTTACTCACTCAAGAAACTTTGGTCTTTCCAGCTATCTTTACGAAACATTTTGCTCAGAATTCCATCGTACTCTTTGAGCTCTTCCTTCTCGGAAGGAGTCGGGGAGCTGGCGCGTTTGATGTTTTGACTAGTGAGAGAGGCCGAGTCATGGTCTCGAAAACTCGGCTGAGCGGAATATGAATAGTTTTGACCGTGTGGGAGTGAAAGTGTGGTCGAAGAGGCTCCCTGGTGCTGGTGCGTGGTCATTGTAGAGATGATAACGGAATAGTGAAGATGAGGGTTGAACCTATCGACATCCACGATATATACGTGCTCGGACGAGTAAGTTTTTGCAGAATGTCACCCGAGTTGTTCGGAGCCACAGTCACAGGAATAATACAGTGATACATGCGATGATCGGCGACTGAGGTTAAGGCAGTGAACCAAGGCTATTTTTGCCGTAGAATCCTCGGCGTGTATATTTAGGCACCAATGGCTGTGCTCGGTTCTGATTGGTCTCGTTTAGTTCCGAGCACGAACATATACTGTAATGCAAAACGTAATTTACGGTCTGCTCGCGCATAGTACGCAAGCAAACACAAGATGTGCACAGTGCAACTGGCGCCAATTCGAATCATACACGAGCGACAGTTGCAATCTTCTGTGACTATTCATGGCTATATGCAGAAATACTTTGAAAGTCTCATGGAGTCGCAAGCGCACTATCTATGTCCATTTGAAGCACAGGCGCCTTACGATTAGATGGTATCATCAGGATGCGTCTTGATAAGCGGATGTAAAACGATTTCCTGTTTGGCTTCTGGATCGGGAGGCCAAGCCACGGATCACTAGATGAAAGCTAGAAGAACCATTGGTATGCCACGTAGGTTTCGACTACTATACGCGCGCGGGAGAAGCCTTTACTCTTATATATATCATCTACGACTGTGTAGTCTCTAGTCTCGCCCTCGAGTCGGCCGTATCCAGTTCAAAAGACGTCATATTTCATTTGAGGGACTCGCGCCACATGTCACCAACTACATTTACCACGAACACTCAGCCACAATGTACTCGGAGACTTGTCCGGGCTACTCAGCTTCTTAAGGAAGCCTTCGAGTCTCTGCTTCATTGTGGGGAAGCAAGAGACGCTCCCTTAGTTATGCTCGCTCGCACCCAGCACATTCTAAAGGCAATTGATCCCATTGTCCACCAAGCAGACGAACAAGATCTGCAGGATGAAATAAGAAAAGTCAACGAGTGAGTTAAATGGCTTGATCGCTTGGGCAATAGGCACTAGCTGGCTCTGTAGGTTGTGCGAGAAAACCAGTCGATTGATGAAGTTGATTGCCACAAAGTCATTTGCAGAACGTCTAGTAGACGAAGCACAAGACTCACAAGATCTTGAAGCTACAAATTTGAGTTTCAGCGGGATTCTACGTATGTTTGGCGCTAGCACAGAGCCGGCAATTATGGAGGATGTTATGAGTGGCGCATCCGCTCATCAAAATGACCAACACAAGTAAGTAAAAATCCTAGGCCACGAGGCTTGTTTCCATCCTTTGACGGTTTTCTCAGCATAACGGAGAAGATAAAACGGTTGCGGGCTAATGATAGAGCCCTTTGTGAGGAATTTGGTGTAACAAGTCCGGCAGTCGCATCGGCCATGGCGCACCGGTGTGAGCAGATGCTAGATCGAATCGGACCTCATGGCTCATCGCGTACACGAGTTTTTATTGAACACAGTAAGAAGCTGTTTGAATCCATGTCATGCTTTGACTCTACGCAACAGTGAGCTAAATTCACTCATTTTACTCATTGTACTTGCGTTCAAAAATCAACTCCGCCTGAAGTATACAAGACGGCACACCAGCAGGTCTTGAGAGCAGCCAAATCTCTACGGAAAATCACACAACAGAATCACCCGCTCAACTTCAAGGTGCTTCAATGTACGTGATGTATGATGGAGAGGCGCCACTGAATCCTGCTCGGGTGAGCACCACCAAATCCTTGACGTTTCAAGTTTTTAAATACATCATCAAAACGATCCGCAGATCTTGTTGCCCGCCTCGCCGTCTCCTGAAGGCTTAAAAGAGGAAGACGGCGATCTAATGGATACAATAAAGCCTATAATTTCCAGCGTAACGGTACATGTATTTCTCGTCCAGTGATAGCATTGAGGTCCTCAACATTCCATAAAATGAACATCCAGACTATTCCTGAAGTCATATCATACCTGGAAGCACGGGGCTGCCTTGACATAACTCAGACACTGGATGTGAACTCTTGTGATCAGTATCCTACGTCTATAGGTGGTTTTGGTGACGTGTATCGAGCTCGGCTAACGAATGGCACCTTCGTGGCCGTCAAAATAATACGGCTTGAATTGGATCATGCTCGGGAGGATAAGAAGTACATCAAGGTTCGCCTAGAGCCTAATCAATTTTCAAAGAGCTAACGATACCGTGATAGCACGCCGTCAGGGAGCTGTATACCTGGTCCAAGTGTCAGCACAGGCATATACAAAAGCTACTCGGACTTGCGTATTTCAAAAATCAGCTGGGGATGGTGTCTGTTTGGCAAGCGAAAGGAAATTTAAGCGAGTACATTCGCCACAGGCCACAAATAGAGCGTCATCGACTGGTGCGCTCTACCCGTCCTTATTTTGATGTATCGACATAACAGTGATTTCCTATTAGAGCGCTCAGGTTGCGGAAGGTTTATCTTATCTTCACCAGAAAGGGGTAGTAGGTGATTGTTCATTAGTCGCTTCAACTTGATATTAACAGCAAGCGGAGATTCATGGCGATCTCAAAGCAGTGCGTATGTTCCTTTTTTACATGATTCCAATGAGTCCTCATGCTTCTGTAGTCCAATGTTTTAGTGTCGGAAGAGGGCGTGCCCCTACTGGCTGATTTTGGCAATGCCATCCTTCACCAGTACACACTAAAGTTTACAAATACTTCCCCCAAGTCTGCAATTTCGATTCGATGGGCTGTAAGTCCTGTAGCTGTATATATATCAGCGGGTAAACTTTTTGACTGATGCGAATATGTAGGCACCAGAACTAATGAACGATACTGAAGGTACATACACGGCTGAGGCGGATGTGTACGCCTTGGGTATGGTGAGTTTCTACCTTAAGATTTTTGGGGCCTCATTCTTATTGAGACATTGGGGAATAGACGATTCTGGTACGTGTCCATACCTTGAAGATGGCTCAGGGTGACGAGATTCCAGTTCAGGAAACTATAACAGGGAAGGTTCCGTGGAAAGAATCGCCGGATGTGGCTATAATGATGTCTGTAGTTGTAAAGAAGGAGCACCCTAAGCGTCCCGAGAGTCAGATTCCATACAACACGTATGGTAACCAGATGTGGTCGCTTTTAACATGGTCCTGGGCGTATCAACCTGAAGACCGGCCCCGAGCTGAACAAGTAACAAATGAGGTAGGAGAAGTTAAATAAGTTAGTTAAATCTATCTGAATAGATGTAGCTGTGGGCAATCACGCTCGATCAATAAGGGCTTGTTCCTTATATGCTTGTAGTGTTTTCCGTGTACATTTATGCACCCGTCAACGTGATACTGGCTATGAAACACTCTGTAGCTGATGTTAATGTAGAGCTTATCTGACCCGCTTCATCAAGTGGTGGACGCATTTAATCATCGTAAAGAATCATCCTTGGCAGGTTTTGGATTAGATGCGTTTGTTGGATCTGTTTTGGCGCTCTTATTGCGACATGAACCCTTGGTGAATCCCAATGGGCAATCGTTAATTTTCATTTGCATGACGTCTCGTCATAAGATCGATCACTAGGAGCGTTATACACCCGATAATAAATAACCAAAAAGCAAAAACAGGGCAAAAAAATCCACGTAGCGCACAGAAAACAGGTTTTGCGGACTAAAGTTTCTGGACTACTCATGCGCACTCTTCTCGAATCTGGTATCCGTTAGTGTGCTTGTCCATATCTCAAGGGCCGCCACCGTGGAGTTTTGCATCCCTACCCTAAAGTCAAATGCCTGCACGGTCGATTGGTAAGCGATTTATACAGTCTGCGCAAGAGCAAACAACTCACAAGTCTACGTGAGCTAAAGGCCTTCCAAAGGAGGCAGAAGTTTTCTCCCTCGGTCAGGACCCAATCCGCCTGTATAATGGCATCTCGGGAATCGAATATTGATGGGCGACAAGGTGCGAGTTTCATACTCGACACGACCAATCTGTAGTATCCCGGCGTGAACACCACGAAGGAATCGGATACGCTTATAGGCACTGAACCATGAGCGTGTTCCCATGTTTAGGAACCAGTGGCTTCCCAGGCTGAGTTGAACGCTAAAAGTCTCCGACAGAAGTGATGTCGTCCCCGAACAGTTGAGGAGGGAAAAGAGTTGGTGAGCGACCATGGACCTTTATCATCTCTTGCAACACAACCTAGAGTATTTCTGCCTAAACCTCGCCGACTCCGTGCTGTGTTACGTCAGTGAGACAACCATGACCCAGGAATAAATCTACGTACCAAATTCCAAAATTTGACTTCATTGAGAGTCTCATAAGTAGATGGATTGACCGTAGCATTCTATGTATATCACTGTACACTGTAGATATTCTGAATTTCAGTGTCGGATTCTTAAAATCTCACATTTGCGCCGCAAGCACGTTTATTCCAAACTTGATTGAGCTCGGAAAACCCGATCCACTAGTGTTGGAAGGAGCGTACGGTGCTACAATGTTCTCGGTCCGTAACTTCCGAACTGTCAGTCGAGGTACACAATTGGACATATGATGTTCGAGGCGCATGCTGTACCCCAACAAAACACCACTTCCCTTTGCGATATTTCATTGTAACATAGCCATTAGAATCGATGATAAGCTGGTTATATTACACTCCACTGTGAGCAAGGAAATAGCTCTACAAAAAGACTTAGGTCATGTACCAACAATTTGATCCATCTGAACGGACGATCTTGTTTGTGATCAAGGAAACTTACATATACGAAACAAGGTCCAGTGATAGCAAAAAAAAAAGAAAAACGAGCACTTCTTACCTTTCGGGCAAAAATGTCAGTGTACTAGGGTATGTTGAGAACTGGGCGAGTAAATGGAGTTCGGGGGCGGTGCCGTTGCGAGTGTCGCGCGTTGCACGGAGCCAAAGAGGTAGTGGGCGGGTGATTGGCCGGGACTCGCGCGCGGCCGCTCATGATGACGCACCTGCGACGTAGAGCGACTAAGCGCTGATCAAAGGTTATTCGCTTACTTTAAACCGTCTTTTTCTCTAACCACAGCCACCCGATCTACCTGAAAACTGTATCATTCGATGCGCGACAGCAGCGCGCATCGAATGGTGCTACCTACTAGCTCATGAGGTGAGCAATCCGGTCAAGTAGCTTACTCTTGCACAGCCAGCTCACCCGCGGATTCAAACGCTCCACCGCAGATCAAGTTGACTTCGTGCGCTCCACCACCTTGCTCCCACTCGCACATTGCCCTTTCCGTCAAATCGCAACATTAACAACGTAGTTCCTATGTAGATAGTTTAAGTGTTGAGCCGGAGCCAGCTTTGGAGGGTTGCTCTTTTCGGTGCTCTCGATATCGGTATGTGTGGGTCGCGTGGCCTCGTAGTTGGCTTGAAGGTGAGCCATACCATCCTTCATGACTCGCCTCTCGTGTTTACGGCTGACTCGCTTTGCACCCCAGAAAGGGTTCTTATAATTTATTCTATGGGATACGCTGAAGCACTTGGTGGTAAGCACCAACTTCGTGCATTCGGTTGACTATCGCCCGCTGAAACACCACAGACGCTGATACCGTGGTGCTCGATTGACAGAACGAGGGCTTAAAAGAAAGGTAACTGGGGTTCTGCCGTAGCTCTGGGCTATCACGCTGAAGAATCAATGATGTCGATGCTTCTCGTGTCATTCGCTGGCTCGACCAAATGATTCGCGTTTGACTCGCTGTAGACTGCATGCATGACCAAGACTGTAGTATACAATCCCATTTTGTACCAGCCTGTAATATACCTTTTGTATATGAGAATAACCAACCAGTGGTCGCATATTTAGTATTGTGGTTCCTATATTTCAATGTCCAAGCTGCGACCAAGAGCACGTGAGTGTATTTAAAATCGCACCAGGAGGGCTATATAATTCAGTGACAGTAATGCGTAAATGACAACTGAGCAATGCCGTTTTCTTACGCCCAGAATGTTGGAATCGGTCGTTCAAAAGTGCGTTATTTCCAAATCCCTTCACCACCGAAAACAGGACTTACAGTGCTCAATCCCATATTTATAGCTTGCAAATCCCAAAACCCCAGACGTGAATCTCGATCTTGAAATTCAGCACCCAGAGAGTGTCAAGTGGTAAGAGCTCAACGCTGATTCACCGCATATATTCAAAGACTCACCGTGGAATATGGATAGTAGTTGAATCCATTAGTGCTATTGGTTACCCGACTTCCGGTAGTAAGTTCATTAGCATTGGCTTCTTGGGACATGCTCCTGATGACCAAGGCGACGAAATCAACCCAACCTCCGCCCAACCGCCCACTCTCGCCCTAGCCCAGGCAACCTGAATTGCTAGGGCCTCCAGCTAAACGAGCAGAGAGTCCGTGCGATAGCCCATGGATCACACTTTCAGAATCGAGAGAACCATCACGATAAGGAGTGGCGGTGTTCCGGATATACAGGCGGCAGCGCGGGCTTTGACCGTCTGGCGGCTGCGGACTTGTCAGAATGTACGTTTCCCCAGAGGGTTGAAATATATTTACCGTCATGAAGCTGGCGGTGTTATAGTAGCTACCATCCTGAACGCTCGCAATGATAGCATCGCGACCACGGCTGCCTCGGCCGTAGTTGTCTTGTTGAAAGTTCCCGGCAATTTCGTCGAAACCATATCGGTGGAATAAAGCGGAGAACATGTTGGTGGTGTAGAATAGTTGAGTCACGGAGAGATCCACGTATTCCTTTGGGTGTTCCTGGATTCCGTTCTTTACTCCGTACTTGAACCCGAAATCCAGTGGCCACCTTCAGGACGTCGGTTACCGATCCAGTTCTGAAGACCCTCCCAGTTTTCTTGCGCAAATACCTCTGCAAATTATTAGCGCGTATCAAATAAAAGAATAAGGAAACGTACGTTGTTTCTCTACGTAGTCGTAAAGTTCAAATATATATCACCGGAGACCCATTTCGGTGACCCTTCGGGGTTATTGGCGCGAGAGACAGCGTGCCACCCAAATGGCGAAGCAAGTCGATCATATAAAGGAGATTCGACCGTTCGTTCACCTGATTCTGGATCGTTGATTCCCCATTTCCAGACCTGGTACGAGCCGGTCTTGGTACGTGCAGCTGACCAGCCCATTCCGATCCCAGTCTCGAGCGTGCTGAGCTGACCGTCGGGACAAGGAGGAGGCGAATCGGCTGCCCAGTCGACGACCGAGACTATGACCGAAGGTTCATTGACCGACATGTATGCTTCGTACCAGTTGTCGGCCATCTCGATTTCCAGGCGCCATGTAGCGGGAAGTTCGCCGTTGCCGTCTTCGGTAGGAATTTGAAGGTACACGACACGCACTTTGACAGGATTTAGAGCATCTGGAAGTCCCGAAACCATAAACGATGCGCGAAGGTCTTGGTCGAGTTCGTGGGCCAGGTGTATGCCATGGCATACGGCCTCAAATTCACTTGCCAGGGCATCGACTACTGATTCGTCCGGGTGAGGGGTTACCATGAAATTGAGGGCGGCCCGCCGAAGTTCGTCACAGGTGCTGCAAGAGTCCCTCGTGATTGCGGCCTTGACAGCGGCAAGCGGCTGAGCGCATACCCGCATATATGCTTCGTCCCGCGTTCGAGCATTATCGGAAAACGTAATCTGGGCGCTAGCGTGTGCCGCGGCTTCGAAGACATGTTCCAAATATCCGCAGTAGGTCGCGTGTGACACCACCAGACGAGAAGAGATAGACTGCGGGGACCCCCTAAAGAATTAATTTACAATTTATTAACGAGCTTAACACAACAATATGAAACATGCTGAGTCTTCGAAACTCAATATTTGCCCGTCGCGGATGTTGAGATTAATATCTCCGTCAGCAACCTCGAAACCATTTATGTGTTGGCGGACATAGACATGCGTAATACCGGTATTTGCATTAGTGAAAGAATCATTATAAATAAAGTACTCCGAGTCGGTGTAGGAACGCAAAAACGCACGAGCGACGTCAAAGGGGTCAGCGCTTGCCACGGCTGATGTGCCATGTGGCTTAGTGACGAATCGAGTAGTAGGTCGTGAACTGGAGGGACTTGTGCGTCAAGTGACTAGTGGCCAGTGGCCAGGGACAGAAACACGGCCAACAATATCAGTACGCGGAGGGGCTTCATCACTAAGGGAGCAGGCGTGGTCGATAACCAGAGACTGTGTCGATCACAGGGCTGCATCATGCGAAGGGATGCTGACTGGATGGCGTGGGTTGAGACAAAGCGCTCATGTTATGTCAGCGGGATATCTTGGTGCCGGAAAGACAAGACGGCTTGAGAGTATTGGATATACGGGCATGGTACATCAGCACTCGACCAATCGTTGTAGCCGGACCGCTAAAGAGGACAAAGAAGGTCGCTCTTGAGGATCCAGCTGCCAGCAATCTATCATCATACCCCAAACCTTTTGTAGCACCTCGTCATCTCCCAAGTTGAGAGAAGCTTTTTGAGCCGGGTAGCCACCCTTGATCTGACGGTTCATCACTACTCTCAGGTTTCCTTTTGGGTCCCATGGTAGAGTATTCATTTGCACCTTATGAACCATATGATCAGTTGATGCATTATACTCATCGAGTGAATACTAACCTCTAATGCTACACAGCCGAAAGCCCAAACGTCCGACTCTCGAGTTCTGGTAGAGGTTTCATCTTTCCATAGTTCTGGACTCTCCCATGCGGTACCTTTCACTCGATATAAACACGAGTTGAAGGCTAGACTTGCCATCCACCGAGGAGAATACCCTTGGTCTTCTTCTTTCCTAGAAGATGCATTCTCAAGCTAGTCGAGCATCATCATAGCCTGCTGGCGCTACTCACCGGAGGCGCGTCCTATTGTTTCGGAAATCCAAGAGACAGTGAACCGATTGCTCACTGAGATTCATTCTACCAGCTTTAGCCCCGATCTTAACAACAGATCTCCGGAGGATATCCAAGAGCTGGGCTCCAGGATAGAATCTATGAAGGTTACCAGCGGCAGTATGGGCTCCTCACTTCATAGCCCGCCAGGAGAGCATCCTGGATTCTATAGGGCTATAGATCTTATAGAAGAGTTATCACCCCCAATCACTGGCGAACTTGGAGATATACTTCTTGGTAGCCCAAGTCTAGCGCTTCTTGCTACGCAACACGTAAAAGTGACTGAGTTAAATGCAGCGATCAGTAGATTGAATGCGGCGGTTAAAGCACCCGAGCAGCTCACGCGTCGATCCCAGAGACTTGCTAAGCTTGGCTCATTGCTTCGCCTGCGCTATCAGCATCATTCTGAGCAATCTGATATCGCAGCGGCGATTGACTACCTCAATCAAGCGTTTGAACTCACGCCCAAGAATGATCCGAACATGGTTATATATGCAGATTGCCTTGTAGATTCATTATACGCTCGTTATGAACGAACTGGAAATATAATAAACATCAATAGAGCGATTGATGTTTTGAATCAAGCAGTACAGAGCGTCTTAACTGAAAGCCGCAAACTCTGGATCTGCCTGACCCGCCTTGGCCTGTTGTTTCTCACACGTCACACACAGACCGAAAGCTTCGAGGATGCTGATATGGGGACCGATTATCTGAGACAGGCGTTGGTGCATTGCCCCGAAAACAATCCCAGGAGGCATGTGATATTCAAGGGCCTTGGGGAGTTATACCGATCTCGCTTCGATCACTCAAGCAAGCTCGACGACCTCGAAGCGTCGATCGTTTACCACCAAATGTTATTGAAATGTCTCCCCGACCAAAGTGTTTCCCGGGGCTTGTGTCTGAGCGACTGTGGAAAGCTGTACTACAGAAGGTCCAAGGAACTACAAGGAGCTCCTTATTCTATGGCAGAGGCTTCATACTTTGCAAGGGCAATCCCCTTACTGAATGCTTCGCCCAGATTACAAATGGTGTCCTATGACGAATGGACTGAAATTCTCTTCGAAATGAATGATTCTGCACCACTTGAGGCTTTCGATCAGGCGATGAAAGTCGTGCAACAAGCAGCCAGTCTGGGGTGTGTCACTGTGCAGCAGCGCAGAAGTATGACAAGGCTCCTTATAGATCCACCTTGGCGGCTGCCGCAGCAATCGAGCTTGGTAAATATAGTCTGGCATTGAAATGGCTCGAACAATCTAGAAGTCTTGCTTTCATTGATCCCGCAAAGATGAGTCAAGAGCGGGTAATGCTTCAAAATTTGCATCCAGGTCTAGCAGCGGATTTGGAAGAGGTCTTGTCCCATTTAGATGATGCCACGCATTTACGTTCTCTCTGGGATGGTTTCACCCAAGGCTCAACTGAAACACATGACACCCAAAAGGAAATTCGAGGGCTCATCCAGCGACGAGACCAACTATTGCGCCAAATCTGGGGACTCCCCGGCTTCGAACAGTTCGGTCGCCCACTTCCTGCGCACAGGATCACTGAGCGTGTTCGACGTGGTATTGTCGTGGTTCTCAATGAAGGAGCTGGGCGCTTGGACGCTCTCATCGTACAGGCGGAACGGATGGTCGTCGAACATGTACGGCTAAAGCCACTCACCCCAAGGGCTGGGTCTACTACCGCAGACGGCTCATGGATCAGCCCATATCCTAGTAATAGCGTGCACACATACAGGGGTGTGTCGTACCGCAGAGCGAATATTTCGTGGAGATCGCAGCTGCTTGAGCTCTGGTTACATATCGCTAAACCGATACTCGAGTTCCTAGGAATTAATGTGAGCGAATTGGTTCCGTAAGAACTCCAACCACACTCACGCACTTGCAACTTGTAGCAAGTACGACCGATTGATGAACTACCACATATAAGGTGGTGCAGTACCGACCCCGTCATTTCTTCACTTATCCACGCAGCAGGGGACTATACTGACCCTCGAACAATCCTATCTAATTTCGCGATATCGTCGTACATTCCATATATTGGCTCGTTAAGCCAAACGAACCACAACAGTCAACGTTTCTCCGGTTTCCTAGCAGTGGACTGCTCGCCCGATCCGAGCTACATGTCCATGCTAGATGAAATCAAAAAACGTTTCCAGGACCTTCCATGTACTCGGTTAGATTATGAACTCGCTCGAGTTGGTCCTGTGCTAGCCAGCATGGAGACGCATAGTTGGGTCCATATTCGGAGCCGTATTTCTGCAGCCGTTGCCGAACCGTCAAAATGTGGATTGTTACTAAACGACAAACCTCTTGCACTAACGAGTTTGTCTTCGCTCCGCATGGAGAACGCTCAGCTCGCCTTCTTTTCCCCGTATGGAATCCTAGAAACTCGGGCGGAGACCCATCATGCTATGCGGTGTGCGTTGGAGCTGCTGGTGGCAGGTTATGCAAACGTCATCTCTACAGGAGGGGCGACTGACCCTGAGGACAATATATTGGTTGCAGAGGCGGTATATGCTTTTTTGTTGAAGGATGGTGTACCCGACAGCCGGAAGGCGGCCAAAGCGGTTCATATGGCTGTCAAAGCTCTGCAGGAGAAGGTGGGTGCCGAAAGATTTGACCGCTGGGTTCCTTATCTTCACCTCGGAGGATGAAACACAGTTGGAGGACGGATGCTTTGAATATTCCGGGTTTGTAAGCACTCCTTTGCATGTCCTACGTGTGTTCGGGTGGCAATATCCAAATATGATTCCAAGAATGGGTATACAGTTCCTTCCATATGGCTCCTGGATCCAAAATAGTGAAAACTAGACTTGAAAGTCATATTTGAGGCTGACGCTGGTGTCGGATACCCGCCGGACATATATGCGCATATCACGTTTCTTTGGTGGTGGAGCCGCCCGATACGGGTAATACCCAAAGTCACTGCACGCCCGTTTCATGCACCGAATTCCCATTTTGACCAGAAAACTCGCATTCTCGAGCATGGGTTTTATTTTCGTACATTTAATCAGTTCTACAAGTAAGTTCCAAAGCGAGTAAACAAGTCGTCTACATACTTTTACCTTTCATCGGGTTGCGCAAAAATATGAAAATCCTGAGCCATGTTAGTGGCCCCATATCAGAGCTATACGTTCTGTAATGCACCGCGTGCTGGCGCATTTACTCAGCATGACCACGATTCACTCATAGAAAAAATAGCTTTCAAGTGAGTGGCCTCAGACACGCATGCGTTGTAACTTGTATACTGTACCACCACCCTAGATCGAGACATTCAGCCTCCATGCGTTGCCGAAATCACGATCCTGTGCCAACATGGCTCGCATTCGTCTTTCCAGAAGCCCGCCGCTCCACAGGCGGGTGACAGATCCGGCAACTTATCCAGTCATGGCTGCCTCGTCATGACGCCGGGATCACGTGCGGGTATTTGGACCGAGATGAGTGAGTGGTCCATTCTTAGCCCATTCTTTATCCCACACTCGACGGCGTGCTCTCACACGACTTGACACTTTACGACCACCACCCCACACCGTCGCTCCCCATCTGGTCGACGCGGACGACGGCGGCCGAGAGCGGGTGAGCGAGATCGCCACCGACGTCATTGGCAAATCGGCGGGACGACTAATTGAGTTTGCAGCACGTCAAATAGGCTCTGGGTGTTCGCGCCCCACCCCATCATCCATCTAATTACCCCCCTCTCCCCATGATGCAAGCAGACAACCGTCTGCTCACGAATCTCATCAAGTGCGAAAAGGAACACCACTCGGCTCTGCTTGCGCTCCTCGTTCGCTCGCACACGTCGCTCGCTGCGCTTTCGGCCTATGCGTCGACGGCCGCGCCGCCAGTTGCCCAGGCTCTGTTGGGTATGTGCTTTCTGTGCTGGTTGATGTGGTGTTGACGTGTTGGCAGGCTGTATACAAGCTTTTGCCGCCGCCGATGAAGGGCTTCGCGGATACGCTGCTGCACTCGAAGGATGGAAGGAAGAACTAAAGGAAGTCAAGCGGGTCGAGGACGAAGTCAAGACGGTCATGCGTGACAAGGAACTGCTGTACGTCCTGCTATCTCTGTTCTTTTCCCAGCTTACACGATACACAGCGTCGGCCGCCTGATCAAAGCATCGAAACAAAAGATCCCAACATCCTCTCTCCAAGCAGGCCCGGCACCGATACCCAACGCATCCTATCTCTCGCCCGCATCGCCATCTTCCTCGTCCTTTTCCCTCCCCAACACGTCCCAGCCCTATGGAGGCTACACACCTACACCCCATGCGACGCAACACATCAACTCTAAGCTCGCGCTCGCTCAGCGAGAACTCCACGCGTGTGAAGCACACTTGGCCGGGAAAGAAGCGGAACTGGCCGAAGTCCGTCGAAGCGCAATGACCGAAGGCATGGCGAGACGCTGTCGGGCCATGGCGGATGTCGGACTCGTGTGGCGCGAGCGAGGTGATCAGGGACTTGGAGCGTTGGAGCAGTTGGGCCGGGAGAATGCCGGTGGTATGTTTTTTTTTTCTTTTGTTCAGCCGAGTCGAGGTGGTTTGCGAACTGATGACTTCGGTACAGCTCCGCCGCCGCCTCCGCCGCACACTTACAACCCGCCTCGGCGTTCGGGGTCTTATTCGTCTCATTCGGGCTCATCGCTTTCTCCCTCGCATTCGGCTTCTCAGTATCTCCCGCGTTCACAATCGCCGTTTGGGCTTCCTCGTTCGACGTCGCCGTTTCATACCGGTCAAGGAACCTATCAAACGCTCGGTGGAGGATATCAACACTCTCATGCACTCCCTGCTCTTCCGGAACGAGACAGCTGGCACGCTGAACGACCGGCTACGTATCACCAAGGCTCAGACGACCGTCGATATGATGAACGTGACCGACGGCCGATGTCGATGGTGTTGGCCGATGACCATCGGATTCCGACCGAAGACCGCCAACGACCTGTATCGAGTCTCGAGTTGCGGTTGACCGAGCCTGTTGCGTTGGATATCCCCCCGCCGCACTCGATTGGTGATCATGATCATGTGGATTTTGTTCTTCTCGGTCGACCGGTTAGTTCCATGGGACACCATACGGGCGGAAGCGGGAGTGGTCAGAATAGTCGATGGGGAGATGATAGTTCGAGCGATGGCGAGGGACCCGATTACCAAGTGGTCGAAAACGAGCCTTGGACACAGGGTGGATCGGGTGTCGGGGGTGAAGATGTCGATCCGGAGATTTTGAAAGCGGTGGAAAAGATGGGCATGGTCCCGCCTCCCAAACCTCGTGCTGTACGTGCGCGCATTCATGATGCTCTTTTGCTAGAAATTGTTGATTCTGACGGTGTAGAAAAAACAGCCTCCGACGCCGCCTGCGACTGCCTCTCCGACGAGCTCACCCAACCATCTCCCGGATGTGCGTGTGATTGAAGCGACGCCGCAGAAACCTGATCGGGAAAAGAGACGCAAGAAGAAGAAGGATGGCGCGTTGTTGACGGATAAAGGGAAGAGTGTGAGGAGTGTTCCTCCGCCGGCACCGATTCCTGTGCCGGGCGCGCCCAAGCCGAGTCCGGCGCCGACGAGTACGGCTGCTGCACCGATTCCTGGAGCGAGGCCGATGTCTATGGCGACTGTGCCGGTGCCGGCGCCGATGCCCACTCCAACTGCTGCGGCTGTATCCTCACCTCGTGTGGCGTCTCCTGCTCCAGCTTCTGCCCGTGTGGCGTCTCCTGCGCCAGCTGTTATGTCCACGTCTACGACGACTGCGCCCGCACCCCAACCTGTGCACGCCGTTGCTCCGTCTGTTTCACCCCCACGACCCGTATCGCCTGAACTCGAGGACGCCACGCTGACTCTCGGCGCTCCGACGGTTGACGTCAGCGTGACTGGGTTGGGCAGAGATAAAGCTGTTGCTGGGGTTGGGCCAGACCTTGCTCTAGACTCGGAATCTGAACTCGATCAGTCTTCACATGCTCGTGGTCTCGAATCGGACTCCATTCGTCATCTTGAATCGGACGCCGCTCATCATCTCGAATCGGACTCGTGTCGTAATATTGAATCAGAAACCACTCGTCATCATCCGGATTTGGAGCCCACTTCCGGCCCGGAAATAGAGACAACGCCTAAACCCGAATTAGCACCCATTCGACTTGCAGACGACAACGACGACCTCGATTCGGCGTTTGATAACGAGACTGAGCCGACTGTGGCTGTTCTGGATACGCCTCGAGCCAAACCGGTTCCTGTTTCGCTGGACACGCCTAAAGCCAGTGCACAGCAACTCGGGCTCGAAACTCCCAAGGCGGCTCCGATGGCGACGTTGACTTCGCCTGTTGCGTCTTCGACGCCTCGTTCGGCGGTCAAGCCCCCTGCTCCTGTCCGTGTGCCGACGCCCGTGTCGAACAAGGCCAAGAAATCTCAGCATCGGATGACATCGTCGACGACGGATCCGCTCGTTCGAAACCCGACGCATTCCCGGTCTGCGAGCAAAGGCGCGGTGGAGAGCGCCAGCGAGACGGAGAAAAAGACGAAAAAGAAAAAGAAGACGAGGCCGACGCCCGCGCGCGAACCGAGTGCCGAGGACCGCGCGGATCTGGCGGCGATGCTGAGGGACTCGGACGGATCGGCGCCGCATGTGCATTTCCCGGCTCCGGGTGGAGGGATGTACGTCCCCACTGCGCCACCTGTACCGAAACCATCGGGCGGGATGTATTTGCCTTCGACTGGCGGTGGAGCGGGGACGACGCGTTCGGACGTGGGACCCGCGAGGAGCAACCATTTTGATCTTGTCCCGCCTTCGCCGGTGACGTCGGCTGGCCGTGGACGGTCTGGGTCGGGTTCGACTGGGTTCTTTGGACGTGTTGCTGGTCTTTTTGGGCGCAAGAAGAATTCGGGGGATAGTTTTGGTCGGGATGCGGGTGCTGCTTGGAAGACGCGTACGGATGCTCATATTCGTGGGAGGACTGAAGATTCGTCCGACGATGATCGAATGCCGGCCAACCTCGTTACTGTGACCAACGTCCATACTCCGTCTGGCCGATTGGGCGCAGTGGACAATCATCCTCCGGGTTCGCCCAAACCTGGCGTCGGCCGCCGACTGACCAAGGCTGATCGAGGCCAGACTCTGCGTGTCGGTCCACCCCCCGAGTCGCCCAAACGGACTCGCAAGGCCTCGTTGACGGATCGAGACGAACGATTCGAGCCGGCGACTTCACCCAAATCCAAGAAGACCAAGGGCAAAAAGGCGGGTTCCCAGTCGGTTGACGGTGGTGGATTGAGTCGCAAGGGCAGTCTGAAGAGCACGATCAGCGAGCCTGTCGAGTCTGGACGCGGTTCGTCCGATTTCGGGGGTCGAGGTGGAAGGAAAAAGGCGGCGGGAGCGGCGAATCTGATGGCCCTTGTCGAGGATCCGGGTTCGAGCGTTGCATTGGCTCCACCGTCTGTGATTGGAGCTCGTCGATCCGACTCGCCTGCAAGAGCTCAGTCGCCCCAGTCCTTGTTGAGCGTCCCTCCGACCAGAGCTGTTTCTCCCACGTCGACCGCTGCACCTAAGCCTGTTCGTGCGACCTCGCCTATGCCTCTGAAGAGCGCCTTGCGTCGTACCCCGTCTCCGATGCCTCAGGGTCCCCCTCCAGCCCCGATCCAAGTCGCTTCTCCAACTCTTGTCGCACCCTCCCCGGTCATAGCTTCCGCCTCTCCCAGGAATAGCATTGCCGAAAGCGTGTACGAGACTGGCGAAGAAGACTTTGACGACGCGAGTGATGGAGAGGGCGGAAAGAGCGACGTGACCGCCGCCGGACGAGGTCCCTCGCCTGTCCCTCCCACTCCTACCCTTCCGACCTCTCCTGGAGCAGCTCTTGCAGCATTCAAATCGACCGTGACGGCTCCTCTGTCTGATACTGCTGCGTCGGTGTCGACTGCTGGGCCTTATTCTGCCAATGGCACCCAACCCGCTCGTCGCAAGAGCGTGAGGATTAATCCGGACCCGCCCGAGATGAGTGCCACGCCAGACGGCACACCCGCGGTTGAATTGGACGAGGAACCCAAATGGGAGAACAAGAAGTCGAGCTCTGGTGGGTGGTCGTCGAGGATTGGACGAGGCTGGGAAGATAGCAGTGAAGAGAGCGGAGAAGATGAAGAATACGAGCGAGTGAGAAAGGCGTTGGAGTCGAGTTATAAGCATATGGATGCTGTGAGCGGTGTTCAGGCAAGGGGCAAGGAGAAGAGCCGTCGTTGATTTTTGGATTGGATTGAAAGTTTCTAATAATTCTGTTTCCCTGTTCCTTCTTTTTTGGTGGAGTATACTCGACCTAATTGTGTTTATTTTCGATTTCTTTTTGGAGTGTTCGCTATTTGTTTCGTAGTCATATATGCCTTTTATGGAAATACTTTACACTCGTTTTCGTCTTTTTATGTCTATTCGTCTTGGTACTCATATTGATGAATTCTTCTATGATAAGGTGGAAATATATGCTATTGGATTGTCGAGACAGTGACCGGGCCAGAAAATAGAAATAGAACGAGCCAGGGAGAGGGAGCGTGAGGTGAGGTTAGGGTGTGGGTACATGTTGACGAAGGGTAGGAACAAGGAAATTGAATGACAAGGACCTCACGCTCCGCCAACCTATCGAGTGGCGCATCAGTGGTGGTAAAAATTTGATGGCATGGTACATACCTGCTCTAGCTGAGCATCGATCTCATCGTCGTCGACCATTTCATGCTACAAACCCCGTCAGACCAAACTGTTAAAGGTCTGGACCAAACCAAGCGCTCACCATTTTGGGTGTATCCTCAGCGCGCAGCCGTTCACCGTTGTAGACGAAGCGGAAAGTCCCTAAGAAGCATGTCAGTTGCAGATTCAAAAGTTTTGGAGCCCTATGCTAGTCGTATAGAATCGTGGCGTACCAGGTGCTTTCCGGAATTGTTGCTATCCCTTGGATATTGGTTATTGCAGACACCACCCAGCTCTCAAAAACTCACATGCGCTTGCTCAAACGCGCCCTTAAGGGGTTTCGTTCGCGGTACCTTGATCTGGAAGGCTAAATATAGGTTATATGAGGATACGTGTTGCGGGATTAGTATAGGAAAATGCGCACAAGGACCTTCTTGACTTCGGATAGTCAGGGTGACTTTGTCCGACTTGGAGGCTGGGGTGGACGAAGCGTCTGCGGCGCTAGCAGTAAAATCGGGGACCTCATCTACTCCGGTGTCGTCTTGGGTGTTCATGTTCTCATCCTCTTCTCCCTTTGAATGCTGTAAGTATTTACACAGTTGAGCAGGGGAATAGGAACTGACCGCTGGATAGGCTGTTATAACTCCACCGTCAGGGATCTCGTGCTGCAGTGGTGTGAGGGTAGAATATAGAGTCGAATCAGAACAAGTACCATTTTGGGGGTATGTTCAGCATCAAGAAGCACGCCATTGTACTTGAATGTCAGGGCGTCTATGAATGGAGAGATTAGATGGGACCCCGGGAGCCAAACGCGCCAAGCGTACCTGGGGTGGTACCAAACCGTTGCTACAAAATCCATTAAAATCCAAAGACGCGTATATCGGGGTCTAGGTTCAGGACTTACTGCAGCGGCCACGAAAACCTTGCGAAACTGAGACACTTTTTTGACCGCCACTTTCACGTCGGCTAAATGGCCATAAGTACAATGTAAACATAGGAAAATGGAGTTTGCTTACGCGCCGCAGCCTTGGAATGCGTGATCGTAAGTTGCATTTTTCCATCCTGGGTCGCCGGAGCCTGCGAAGAATCGGCCATGGTGGTGGAGGTCGAGTGCAAGGACGAGTCTGGATCAAAACTACGTAATCACAACATCACGTGAGTCTTGCGCGCGCAATTTGATTCACCACCATGACTTTTGTGCAGTAAGTGTTGTCTTGAATCTTTGCTCTCCGTTGACCAAGATCTAGAGTCGGCCCGCTCTCGGCATTCACGTCTCATACTCGATATCTTCTGACTCTGCGCTCCAAGTCTCGACCCGATGACTATCACTCACTGATCTTGTTTCGGCTGTCCGCTGTAGCTCCTGATAAGCCTCAGCTCTATGCTATGGAGTCTACTTGCCCGCATCTTGGTGCGGACTTGTCTCACGCAGAACTGGAATTAGATCAACCTGACATGGAAGAGATGACTGCGGCTGTCGTGTGTCCTTGGCATCGTTACGATTTTGACTTGCGTACTGGCGAAAGCTCTCATGGGCTTAATGCATGCACCTATGCTGTCCAAGTGAGAGACCGAGATGTTTGGGTAGCTACACCTGATGAAGGCCTCTGGGAAGTTGTAGAAAAACGGCCGGTCTCCGAGGGTAAGAAGGCTGGTCGTCTGGGACACACGGAAACCTGTAACCGGTGGTATTCTAGATTTTGCGGAAGCAAAGAATACCGCAGCTCCAGTACTTCCCTCTTTCTACGAGAATGCAAGAGAGGAATTACCAAATCCTGAGAACCTGTCATTACCAGACGACGAGCCAGAGCCGCGGACCCTCATGGAATGGGCTTGTCGTATCCTCAAGACGGCGAATCCTGAACGAAAAGTGAATACGTTTGAATCGGGCTACGTGTTCTATGAGGACTTACTGGAGTGGTCAGGTTGCGCTTACTCGACGTGCGGCAGCTGCCTGGCGAACCGGCAAGGTTACATCTACTGGCCAAAAGAAATCAGATATCCCATCCCCGCCCGATGTTCCACCACGAGAAAACATGACCACGGTTCAACCGGGCAAAGTCGGCAAACGAGGGAAAGCAGGGAGCGAGCGAAGTCGCATCGCCATAATTCACGCGCTAGCAAATATTGAGCAGTGGGCGTACGTGTCTAGTGTGATAGAACTATCATTTTGCACCTCATATTTGCTCGTAGAATCGACTTGGCGTAAGTGATCACTCGACGACGCAGGCGATACAACATTAAGCCTTTGTAGTTGGGATATAATTGCTCGATTCGGTAGCATCAAGATCGCTGGCGAACCCCTACCACCACAATTCTTCACAGACTGGGTGAAAGTAGCCGAGGATGAGTCTAAGTACGCATACATATGCAGACAACGTCATGATATCCTACTCAACACTATCCAATCACTAGGCACTTTTCCCTCCTCTCGGCCAGGCTTGTCCAACTCGGCACATATTACGGCTCCCAAGCCGTCCACGCCGGCCTATGGGAATCCGCGACTCGCACCGCCCACTCACTCTCCGCTCGCTTGTGCATAATTCATCTGGTCCACGAGGCACGAGGTTTGGATGTCAATCCGACCACGATCGAAAAGTTTAGGGTGGCCGGAGACTCGGAGAGTGTCAAAGTGCTGGAGATTATCCACTGGGATGAGGTCACCGTGAGTTCTGTGCGACTCTGTCGGACAATGAGGTTTGTCTAACACGTGCTGATAAGCATGTCACCGCTGGCCACAGGTGGTTTACATGGGTATGCGCTCGGCTCGGTCTGGATCCCGTTGAGACCTTTCGAAGTGAAGTCAAAATGCATTTCTCAGGAGCACTCAAGGTCGGTCTGAACCTACCACATGAGGCTAAGCCATACTAAGGTAGCTTCTAGGGACCATTCAATACGAAGGATAGAGCACGAGCGGGTATGGGGCCCGAATTTTATGAAGATTTGCGGGGAGAAGCCGCAGACTGGGAAGATCCCAAGGCAAAAAAAGAAAAGATTTCAAATTCACTTCCACCGATCGAGGCTGCGATAGTTAAACCTGGAGAAAATGTCGGGGCGGACGGAGGGGTTGTAATTGGGTATTAGAACATCCATGTGCCATTAATCGGTCAATAATTCTAGTCGAGAGTCAGGCGGTATCAACTACTCAGATTTTTAAGAAGGGCTGCGCCCTTGCACTTTATGTTGCATTTGGAATCTGCGTGAAGTGATCCGGAACACGGTTCAATGGTGGAAACGCTTATTCCGACTGATATGTTCCCTGATAATGGACATGCAGGATTTTAGGCAGCGTTTTTGATACGTGATAGCTATGAAACCAATGAAATGTGATCGGATGGTTTATGCTATCTATAGAGCTGGGCCAGAAGGATTTCAACTCAGCCACCAACCCCCATCGGCGCATATGGTTTGTCCTACAATAATTAAAATCAACGATTTCAATAATCAAGCAAGTCACGACGAGACATCTTTAGCGTACCAGTTACATACGAAGCTCCGTCAGACGCGAGAAAGCTAACCACCGCGGCCGCTTCTTCGCAGGTTCCCGACCGCTTTAATCCTGTCTTACTGGTTGCCTTATTTGTTACACAATATCAGAATGTGGATATTCAGGAGTCTCGAATAGTACCTCGTCCTGAAATTCTCTGACTTCTTGGACTACCCTCGCAGCGGTTGCTATGATATGTCGGCACGATGAGTAAGTCCCCCCCAAACTGCTGTCTGTCCGACGTACCCATTTCAGTAGCTATAACCCCAGGAGCGCATGCATTGACGGTGATGTTGTGCTGGCCCCACTCGAGTGCTGCAGTTTGGGTAATTGCACGGATCGCAAATTTGGAGGTCGCATAGGATAAGCCTGCCGCGACCGCTAGAATACATCACATACTATTATATGTTTGCGTCTACGCAGAGGTATTAGACTTACATCTCAGCCCTACTACGCTCGTCATGCCAATTATCCTTCCTCCACTTCCTTGTTTGATCATCTGAGTAGCAGCAGCCCTGTAGCAGTACAGTGTCCCTTTACAGTTAACTGCCATGGTCTGGTCGAACAGGTCTTCGGATACTGTAGATCACGCATGAAAACTGATCTTTAAATCCTCGCGATAAGCAATCTTACGTTCCAGGATGGGTTCTGGTTTGAGAAGAACCCCAGCGTTGGCCACCATCTATCAGGGAGTCATGGGTGCATGAAGATAGGTCGTAGTTGGGAGAGCAACGAACAATATCCAGATGTCCGAGTGCGTCAACAGTGCTTTGGACCATTTCTCGCACTTGACTCTCCTTTGACACATCGGCGATAACCACGATCGAACGACGTCCCAATGCTTGAATCTCTTTGGCCAACTGATCAAGGTCATCCTGCTTTCTCGCCAGCCCGTTAACAGCTACATCGTGGCCATCGGCCGCAAGGCCTGCTCCTTTGTCCTCAAACCTGAAAGTTTCAGCATGAAATAACGCTACATACGAAGAGCAATATATCTTCCTATCCCTAATGCTTCACAGTCACTCTTATCCTCGGCGTAGGCTCAATTAGTCCTTACCTCGAGCAGCTCCAGTAACAATCGCCACCTTGGTCATCTTCTATTATAGGGGTCGCCTTTGTGCAATCAGGTGAATGAAGAGTACAGACAACGAGGGGTGAATGCCAAGTTCATGTTGCGATTGATAAATTTATAGGCTGCCTAGCAGTGCGTAATAGTCCAGGTGTAGCAGGTTTGTTCGTGGTTGGTGAAGACTAGAACATATCCTCTTCCGACTGTAGCCCTCGGTCAAAAGCCGACACTCTGCCCAAGCTGGAGTCCCCAGCTCAGGGTCTAGTCAGTGCTGCTGTCTACAGGCTTGGCAGACAGGTGATAGCGATCGATTATGCAACAGTAGCTGTGCTTGATAAACCCTGCGATAGCAATTCCAACCCACGTAGAGTTTCGGCTTTTGGCCGAGAGGCTCGTTCGTGAGACGGGCTCAGCTGCCGATGCCCGTTCGGAGTTATAAGCAACAACGTGGTTCGTATTTAACTTCTATGTAATAAGGTTCTTCGGGGCGGATGAATCACCGTAACCTTCTACCTCAGCACCATGCACAGAGCTTGAGCTGATATGTTTGCAGGTCTTGAATGGCTTCTTTGATCGATGAGATCTGCATTTTAGACAAACCAACTGAGCGAAATGCTGACGTCCAAACAATGCCCCTTGACATACCTTCACTCTTAGGATCTACAGGGTCGCAAATCTGCTCTCCGAAACTATCGTTCGGTGATACTATCCGATCTACTCGCGCTTACGAGCATTTGGTACCTTCATGCCTGATATTTACCATCTCAAATAATATGAAACCCGTCAAGCTATGCGTCTGGAATTTCGAGACGAAGCCTGGGGAGCTTACTCAAGCAATACTGGCGACCGGAAAACGCAGATATCGCTTAGTGATCCCTCCCCCTAACATATGACTGCGATGCTACAGACGTATCGATATCTCTCGCCCACTACGTCGCATGAGCGTTCTCTGTGGGAGTCATCTGGCCTATTTTTTAGGATAGGCACCTAAAAAAATAGGCAGGTCAGTTTTGTGTTCAGTGTGTGTAAGCTGGGATATCAGAGTGTCTCAGCAAGAAATATCATTTCTGACTCAAGCAAGTTGACAGAACTGCTCAATTCAGCAGTAATTGAGAGATATTGTGAATAGCATAAAATAGGCTGATAATCTCTATTTAAATAAGCAAAAACCAATCAAAAGGTACCACCTAGCCTTCACCTATTTTTTAGACCTCTCCTTCCCAAAAAGGAAATGTACAAGATTTGGCCAAGAGGAGGCCTTAGCCCTGAAAGTACCAAAACTTCAATCAGAACTTGATTCCAACATGAATTGATTGAGAAACAAGCAAAACAGTCCACACAACTTGAAAAGAATCGCGTCTCCAAACAAAAAACATGAATTTCTCTGCGGTTTACTTAACAATTTCCAATCTGATTGAGCTTACATAACTTTTGGACCAGTCTGCAACTTTCATGAATTTGAAATTGCACAGCATATGATGTCATATATTTGACTGATTGGATCAATTTCCTTATCTAGCCATTAATTCTTTTTCCCTTGTGCACCAAATGGACCATATGCTATAAAGTACCCCTGGGCATGATGTCCAGGCCGCACACAGGGGCAGAGGGAGGGGCATGTGTGGTGGACCCTGTTATGGGTTGGCTAAACTAGTACTTAATTAATTGCTTAATTAAATACAATAAAGCTGCACCATACACAGACTTGCAAATAACTATTTAGTATTCTCAGTAAGTACTAAAGCTGCTTAACTACTAGGTAAAGAACAGTGTAAACTGGGTTTCTAGCTTGTAACTATACTTTATAGATCAGAATAAGAGCAATGCTACTATGGCAAGGTTCCCTTGTAGACTGATGGTGTAGGTCTAGTTTGACTGCTTGTGTCATGAGCCGCGCACATGACCTCTATCTTTTCTCGTGGCTTACACGCTGTATAAGCCACTCACTTCTTTTCTTCCCCTTAGTAAGACTGATTGGCGTATTAACTAAGCCTCCACATGGATGCTTACTGATCAAAGCTATCTTTAGCACGCACCACATGGATGCTTACTGATCAAGGCTATTTGTAGCACGCATACAGTCTTCTCGGACTATTCTTAGCCACGCTCTTCTTTTAGACACACACTCTTTTAGAAACATGTACTATCTTTAGCTCATGTATTATTGGAACTGTACGCACAGACCATGTACCCATGAGTATAAATACTCGGTGTGCAAGCTGCTCCAAGACCAGCTTGCTCTACCTCGTCAATCTCCCCTCAAGGGTGATAACTACTAAGAGATACACACCAGACTTACATACTTAAGACTCAACCATCGATACTAGGTCCTATTAACTTAGGTACTTAGTAATACACTGCAAGCCACGAGTCAATCACAGTCTCTCCAGGAGACGGGTGCCTTCGACGTCCTACTCGCTAGACGAGCAGAGGACTATACTCCTAAGACTAAGAGGCTCGACACCCTACACCGGGCTGTCGTCGACGCTTCGACTTTAGACTACATCTACGAACAGCCACAGGAGGCTGCCACGCATCAGGCTAGGATCCGACGCCGACGCCGTCGCATCCAGAACAGAAAGTAAACGCCCTTAGAAACGAGGGTTGTGACAGCTTGAGTCAGAAGCTATACTACTCAGTATACTCTTAATCCTTAGATCTTGTAGTGCTGTAGCTCAGTGCTTAATAGAGTCAACTTAAAAGTATATCTGCTACCTCAACTGCTACTTATTTGGAGTTTATCTCAACAAATAAGGAGTACTATTGGGAGAACAACTTAAGGACTAAAGTTAAGCTAAGTAAGCTTGGTCACACCAGTTAGAACTGTGGAAAATGGAATATATTGAATTGAGCAGGTGAGGGGAGAGGGTCCTCAGGGCCTCCTTATATACCCTGCAGGGGCCTGGGTTGCACAATCAAGGGTATACAACCTTTGGTTGGGGTTGCTGCCCCAATCCTTCTATTCAGAAGGTTCTATGGGCCTAGAAAGGCAGTTCTAGGGCCATTGGGGCGGAATTTGTTTGGGCAACCAGTCTGTTGGGGCAAAAGAAGATCTGTTGGGGAACCCCAACCCTCGTATATACATTATGTACCATACATGGTTAGAAAGCCCTTGTCAACGCGCATCGAGCGCCGTATAGCGCGCCCCAACCGGATGAACGGCTGGCGAGATATGCCTCCATCAATATTGGGGCGCATCAAGTATTGATGGCGGCGCGCCGGAGCAACGGCTGATGGGAATCGTGCGATTCTCGGTCAGGCGCTGGAGAAGCTCGGCGGCTATCGGCAGAACGTTAGATCATGATGAACGGACAAGTATTACATGAGATACAAGTAAAACAAAGAACAGAGCATCGCCACCAAATGGACTTAAACTTAAACATTATGTATCTTTATGAGTTTGAGTCCATATGGCTTGATACTATGCGCGTTCGAAAGCTCTCAATGAGCCCTATCTATTCGCATAAGTAGATATGCAAATATAACAAGGGATTAAAGTGAACTGGGAATCACACATAAGTAAAATGAACAAAAATGCAGAATTTATTCCAAAACCAGTTTGAGACTGTAGATTACACTCTGAAACAAAGCTAACAACTTGAATAATGTTCTAATCCAAGACAGACCCAGGGCAAGGCAGAACTTTGCAGCAGTGGAGCAGAGTGACAAGGTGCCTTGTGACATGACCATTTTGATGTCACATGTTTGTCCATCTGATGTCACAACTCATATATTGCCTAATTCAGACAAAACTTAATCACTTGCCTTATTTGGAATTTACCTGTTTATTATTGTACTTGTTCAGTGGCAGTAGTTTACATTTGTAGCTTCATACAGTATTATATGTTATTCTTGCTGGTAATTGTGTGCAAACTCTCTCTGGTATGGCATTTAAAACATGTACAAAATATCTATAAAAATAGGCAGAAACAACTCAAAAGGTACCACCTAGTACTAATACCTATCTCTATAGGCTATAATAATGAGTCAATAATGCCTATTATTTGCAAACAGATGCTCTATAAAACAAGCAACTTTCACCTATTGTGGACACCTAATAAATAGGTATTTTGGGTTGCACAGAGGTTACTGTAGTATTTATTTTCATCCCCCCCCCTCTATTCTTGTTCTGGACGGTTTCACTCCATTCGCTGATATTATTAGACTATAACCAGGGCCCGACAGGTCATGCCCGCGCCTGGAGTGTGGTTTACATCAGTGCTGCCGTCTGCATGCCTCCAAAACCTAACATAACGGCGGCAATCACATTGTTCATAAATAAACTTACTACACACGCTTTTGTACGAGTGCTACCGAAATCATCAGCTCTAGGAGTCAGTATAAGAACTACACTGCTCCCATCCAGTTGAACAAGATGACTTCAGCACATTTTCATATCCAAATGTTTATTTCGATGTACATATTAAGTTCCTTCAGCCTGGAAAATTTCAGCTCAGCCACATCCCTCCATCGACGCTGATTGTTTGCCCTGGATTCCCAAACTTAACGAATGGAACATTCTTATATCACAATATAATACACACATACCGGTAACATACGAAGCTCCACTGGAGCTCAGAAAGCTGATGAATGATGCAACTTCCTCAGGTTTCCCGAGCCGTTGCAATCCCGTAGATTTGATTCCCTGGTAATTTTGCTGAATGAGAAAGCAACTTTTTCATGAGCTATCAACCGTACCTCATCTTGAAGTTTCTTGACATCTGGTACCGCTCTAGCGGCTACAGCTAATATAAGGTAATGATGATATGGTTTGGCTCAGTTTTTGGTCTTTCGACATACCCATGTCAGTTTCTATAACCCCCGGGGCACAGCAGTTGACGGTTATGTTATATTGACCCCATTCCAGGGCTGCAGTCTGCGTTATTGCCCTAACAGCGAATTTCGAAGTTGCATAGGCTACGTTATCTCTAACCCCTAGAAACCAGTGTGCGATGATGAGTTCTGTATTGATTCGTTATCAAACGACTTATACCTTTCAATCCTAAAATACTTGACATCCCAATGATTCGCCCCCCACGTCCTTGTTTTATCATCTGGGCTGCAGCTGCTCTATAACAATACAAGGTTCCCTTGCAGTTGATAGCCATGGTCTTGTCGAAGGTATCTTCAGACACTATGATAAACACGTTAGATTATACCTTGCATCAGGACAATTGTGCTACACTCTAATATGGACTCCGATCCCATTAAGACGCCAGCGTTGGCCACCATCTATGGGTTTCTTAGCCAATGCCATATTCTTGAACAAACTACGAACAATATCCAAGCCTCCAAGTGTGTCAACTGTCTTCTGGACCATCTCTTGCACTTCGTTCTCCTTAGATACATCCGCAGCGATCGTGATCGACCTTTGACCCAGAGCTTCGATCTCTCTAACCAATTGATCCAGATCGTTTTGTTTTCTGGCCAGTCCACTGACCGCCACATCAATACCATCGGCTGCCAACCCTGTTCTCATAGTCCTTAGCACTGCAACGACTAGAAACGATACGAAAAGCGAAAGACGTACTGAGCGCAATTGATCTCCCCAGCCCTACGCCCTTCAATACTAGCATAGTTTGCATTGCAATACTGTTCTCACCTCGCGCAGCACCCGTTACGATTGCGACTCGAGCCATATTCCAAAATAGGTGTAGTTGGTGGTTGAAGGTGACAGTCGCAATTACGCAACGCGTCTTTTAGACGGTACTGGGCAATAGGACATCGGCAACTCGGTGCGTCTTTCCGATGCGAATCGAGCGACAGGTGTACTAGCCATCTATAACAAGCGCAAATATGTAATCCGATATCATATACTTTTTGAAATAGGCTGATAAGCCTCAAACCATGTTGACTAAAATGGAAACCGAAGGTATACTTGCTTCCGGGCATATTCAGTTTAGGATGTGTGCAGATGACTATTTATAACAATTTCAGGCTGAATCGAAGGCAATGAGAAACAGGGGTATGCGAATTCTTTACTTATAGTATGCGCTGATATAGAGATAAGTCAGAGGACAAGCTAGGGGGATAGATTGGTGAAATCGAGTCCCAAGGCTAGTTGATTTCTATTTGGCACTTCTTCGGCCGTTTGCTCATACTTTCTATGAGAAGAGTGGAATGAGACCACATGTTCCGGGTAGTGGCTGACTGTGAAGTCTGAGACTTGCCTTTTTGAATCGAATCGAAGGATACTGGAGCAAACGAATTAGGAAACGACTTGAGTATTCATAATCGCACTAATTGGAAAATAGATAAGTATGTTTCCAACAAATTCAGGTTTCTGGGAGGTTATCTTCAAGACGCCGCGCGATGCTGATTCTTTGCGCGATGGAATGGGCGCCTTTTAAGACTCTTGCTTCATTCAAACAGTACGCCTGAGGTTATATTATACATGAGCGAAAAGGATTCGGTTATCTCTCAAATTATGCAGCACGCTCCGCCCGATGTCGACCTACCCACAGAACCAAGACACATAACTTGACAGGGTCATGCTGTGTACATGTCGAACAGCCCCGTAGGATGCTGCAACCTCATAAAACGATTACAATCTTATACCTTTGTTGATTCGAACTCGCGTTGTTCAGTCGCGTAAGCGACTCGTACGGCCAACTTAGGAGGACGGTATCCGTGGCGAATTTCCACTCAACCATAGGTTAGGCTCCAATGTCCAACCTAGCACACATGCCATATCGCTCCTCGGATGCCGTAAACTGCTCTGTGAAAACCTCCGTGTTCCCAAAAATCACTGACGGCACCTGCGCGCTAAATCACGCCCAAGAGACAGACTAGACGCCGGATGGATCGTAACACTCTAGGTTCTCGGGTGCTACGTAGAGAGTCCTGGTTGCATATATTCGATACCAATATGTATGACCAACGAACGATTTCGGAAATTTCAAGTGCTGATCGGTCTGGTCCATGTAGAATGGCGATATCGACCCTTTTCAAAGCTTGAGTCTACTTCTATTTTAGCCATGATTACCAGACAGAAGGCATGCAATATACGCGTATTGCCAGGTTTAATAGTTTCTTCGTCTCCTTTGGAGCTGAGTTATCCCAGTCTTGCTCAGAGAAAGTTTCCCGTGTGAGTCTAATATTCTGTTCTGGCAATGTTTTCTCATTGCATCTTTGAAAACCTGTTGGTCTCGTCTATGTTAGACCTCTAATCTAAAAGATACCTTTGGTCCTGGTAGACAGGAGTATCCATGTACTGATGGTTCCTCGAATAATCAAGTATATGCGCTCGAACTTGCGTGTTTGCTGCACTAGTATGTGGCATGATGTCATGTGTTCCCCACCAATACATGCCTCTGTGTTGAATCCCAGTATGGAATATCGAATGTACTAGAATAGTGTAGCAATCGCATGACTCGCATATATGTACTAGATACCTACAGAATGTTCTAGGAGATACTAGAAAGACTGAAATACATGTATATAAGGAGCGCATGCAGGCTCCGTAGGTACTCATCCCCGTTGTTAATATCATATCGATTCTATCGTCTTAAGCACACTGCGCTACGCGCATTTATTGCGTGACTATATTCAGCATCGGTTTCAACACTCTGGGCGGATATGTTGAGACGCAGTCTCAAGTAGTGGGTCGTGCGTCCGGAGTTTCCGTGTGTTTGTCTCCCCTAGACATAAGGCCACATCGAACTATGCTGCGAGGCAACTTTGACACGTTCCAGGGCTTGAAGCTCTGTTGGTCGAGCCAAAGAGGTACCAGCGTGAATCGCTCGCTTTGCGGGCTGGTCTGAGCCGAGCGGAAGAATTGTGTAAAGGCAGAACGCCCAACGTGTAGTATGTCAGTCGCAGCATTCTTGTGAATCGATTCGGTCGAGCCGATATAGGGCGGACACGCGGACGGTTCCTTGTAGGTCGGAGCGGCCGTGTGGATATGCTGGAAGTCAGGCGCTTGCTGCGCATTCATGTCCAAAATTTCTGCCCCTGAAGCGTCGTATCTCTTCAGCCTGTTTGTAGAGCTAATAATTCCGGTAGGATAAGGGTGCTATGCATAGGCCGCAAAAACAAAAAAGCTGGGCAAGTGGGAGCGAGCTTTGCGTTGCATACGGGCCCCGAGCCCCGTGAAACACGCCAGTCAAACAGCTTCCTGGATGATTTAGAAAATTTTGTGGTTGGGCGGCAAGGTTTGCGGCCGCGTTGTCGCGCATGGACACGCCCTTTGTAGGACAGTCCACCGGCAATCCACAAACGGAAACCCGTTGGCAGTCGAGCCTGCGGAATCTTGACAGAGTATCGTGACCGTCCGAAGTTGGAAGAAAGATGCGCGGTTTCAAATAGGCCAAGACTTGCTTCGTTCCCCCAACAACGCGTGCCCCGCCCATCGCACCAATAATGCCCGTCTTCAAAATCGTGATTCCGGCATGCGAAAGCAGCAGAGACTCCTCGCTTTTGGCTTTCGTTTTGCTTGCAGAGTATGCCTGCTACACGCTATAGCCGACTCTTCACGCGCGTGAACAAGGTCGTGCTATCCGGTGCGAGGTATGTCACATACAATTGTCGTACATCGACTGGTAGCTCATGTAACGTTACCAGCCACTTCACTTCAGATAGCCCTTCCGCTTGCTCATCTCGCTCACTAGGACAGTTTCTGTCCTTGCAATCGCGAAGCAAGCGTACGCCGCCACGGGGTTTAAATTATCGCAAGTCTATCCATCTCCCCCATTTGTGTTGCATTAAACTCACTCAAATTATACACAGTTGAAGTTCTCAGCCGTGCTATTGTGCAGTCCACCCTTGCGATCTCACAGAAGACTCTTGAGGATAAAATGGATGTTGAATCGTCTGATCCAGAGCCATTTCTCACGGGTAAGCACCATCAAGTTTGAAAATATTGTGTTCGACTAACTTGCCGTCTTTCAGATAACGCTGAAAAATATGACGATGTTTCCGCGCCGACCTCATCAACAATGGACAACCAGACGACGGGCCGGTGTATACCTGTACCCAATTCCACGATGCTCCCAGGCAAACTTTCGCTCAAGCTATCCCTCGATGCCCCGATGCCCTCCCACGTTCCGCCCGACACCACCTTCTTGCCCGGCAGAGACCAACTCCGCGCCTGTTCCACACTGGAGGCAGTTCCAGAAGAGGATGATAACTCGGTTTTGGTCGAACCTCGTGCTCCTTTTTCGCGAACTCAGCAACATCAATGCGAGAGTCCCACACAAGAGACATGGCGCATGTCTGCCGTGGCTGATATCCAGCAACTAGGGGATATCTTCCCAGATGCTAATCAAATTAGGCGATCTTCTGACATCCCGATCTCTATTCCATTCACGGTTAACGACTCTGGCACTCGACCATACACAGTCGACGACACCAGCCGAAAAATCTTGATCATGGGAAGTAACTATACGCGAGGTGTCCGCAGAACATTTACTGTTTGTTCAAACATAACTCTCCTTGGCCCCACCAGTGACAAAGAGTATCTCAAGGACTCGTTTGCCCGGCGAGGATTCTCGACTCACTCTTTTGTCAACGACGAGTTTGATAGGGATCAGGCGCTCGACAAATTGGCTGGATTCCTTCAAACTGCTCGACCTGGGGACATCCGCGCTATCGTTTTCACTGGTCACGCAGCTCACGATATGCTCATCCCTCCCAACTGCCCCACACCAGAAATAGGGATCTCTTCTGCGGACTGGGAACGAACGATTCGGGACAATGCTCAGTCAGGCGTGGTTGTTTTGTCGATTTTCGCGACCTGTTACTCTGGAAGTTTTATGCAACAGCCTATCGATCTACGGAACCTGAATTCAGACATCAAAGACCACGCTCCCGACAGTACTGCTGAAGCTTCTGGCCCTATTCTGATTACCTTTTCCTCGGCTTCCGCATCTCAAATATCATACGAGTCCTCTGTTGCGCATGATGATCTAGGACGAGTGGGCGATCACTTTTTGTACGCTCTCGACCAGGCAGCACGTTCTCCCCATGTTCGCACCTGGGCTGGGTTCATCGACTCTATGGAGTATCATTTACAACAGGCACGCAAGACCTGTTCGAATATCGCGGCGTATGAAGGGGCCGAATCATCTGAGGCTTGGATAGCAAACAGTCCACAGACACCCGTGCTCACTTTCTCTCATCCCTTCGTAAGTGTTGTTTTGTCCCTACAATGATTCGATATTCATATTCATCATGTCTCAACCTCCCAGCAGTTCAAGAGTCTGTTTTCCGACCGATTCTCGAAGTCCTTGAACTCCACTGAGGTCAGGCTATAAAAAATATAGTGCCTTTTTACAAAGCTGCTTTCCTAGTGAAGCATAATTCCCAAATGCCTTAGATTTTTTCTTTCCCATACTAGATTGTGATCCAGTATTCAATTCTTATATACCCACCATTTTCTAGATGATTCAATGCGCCTTTATTTTATCGTTCATTTGATTTTTCGCACATCCGCACCTACCCCCTTATTTATCTGATCTTCCCTTGATCATTTTCATTATTATCTATACCCACATCATATACTCAGTCATAATCGCTCTCAGCGTATTCATTTACAGCTATTTTATCATATATTTGACTATTGCTGCGCTTTGATGCTTCGATAACCCACCACTCTCCTATACCACCAATCCCGGATGAACTGTATCCTTCGAATTTCATGTGTTTTGATGTACCCCATGTAGGTATATATACGAGCCAAACCTTGTAGCGCCATAGAGGCTTCAGTGGTTGAATCGAAAAGTTTGACCGTGTTGAAGTACATCCTCTTGTTTTTTGTCCCATCTCTAATTGCAGTCAAGGATTGACCGTTAGGCATATGCTCGTGTCTACCAAACCCAAAAGTCCACAACATACCCCCGCTGAAAGGTGAGCCGTGGCCCACCAAGTATTGTTGACCGCCAGACTACCTAATTGGAGACTGGACTCGCTCGAGTCAATCCCCACCTAGAATAAAGCATAAAAGGGAAGGGTGAAATGAGAAGATTGATACTAAAGTCCTTGCCTTGTGAAAAGCGAGATTTTCAATTGTCTTATTTTGCTACACGATACCCATCTTCGAGTGATGAGAGGGGTGTGGCCTTAAAGTAAGGTGGTGTCCCTAATGTCGCCAAATGAAACCCGCTTGTAAATTGCCTATGGGTTTGTGAATTTACCCATAAACGCAAATCACTCTAACGAAGCTGTATACGAACGCATATAGCGAGCGTGCGTTGCATATTTGCCAGTGGTTATATCACAAGTATGAGATAACGGACACCAAAATAATTCCATCTAACTTGTACAAAGCAAAGTTCCTTTGGGGCCTGTATGCCTAACTAGCTTCAACGAGCGCCAGCAACTGATCATAGTCCCCACTCTTTTTGCACATCTCGTGAAACACCCCTTGCTCTTTCTTTAATAGGTTGGCTGGTGTATCAAACTCAACAACCTTGCCGGCACTCAGGACCAAGATGCGGTCGTTATCTATCTATGCGTCAGCCGACTATGCTTCTCACTTTGGAGAACCCCTACCAATGACAGTCCGCAAACGGTGCGCAATCGTAATAAGTATGCTTTGGCTGAACTCCTCACGGATAGTTGATTGGATCCTGGTTCGACTTATTTAGTGCTGAGCCTCGTCGCCCCATTAATTACTTACTTGACATCGGTTTCGAAATCCACCTGAGAGTAGCCCTCAGTAGCGGAAAAAGACACGAACAAATAGAATGCTCACTGAAGCTGTAGACTCGTCCATAACAACGATGTTAGATTTACGAAGTAGACTGCAAGTGTCGGATTAGCGCTTATTAAGTTCTGCATTACACGGAACTTACGCTCGTGCCATAGATAATAATTGACGCTGTCCTTGACTAAAGTTGTTGCCTCCTTCGCTCACATTTTTTTCCAGGGTGAAGACGGTTATTCCAGTACCATTACCCCGGGTGGTAACCGACACTGGGTTCTCGGCCGCCAGAGCTTGCTTGCTAGTGCCAGCGGCCACACCCTCTTGTTCCGCTTGCGACTGAACTTGTTCTTCAGCGCCAGGGACCACGGATGTGAGCAGCGCATCCTGGATAGATTCAGCGCGACTGGCAACCGTAGATAGATTAGGAGTATTTCCAGAGGGCAAATGGACCCTCTGCAGGGCCTGGATACACTCGGCGTCGGTATACTCGTTGAAAGGATCCTACGACACAAATGAGGATATGTCACTACACGCAAAAGAGATAGTGATATACCAAATTATCGCGAATAGTGCCTTTAAACAACACCGGGTCTTGAGGAATCAACGTAAGTCGAGAACGCTAAGGCCAAATTCAATCTACTGATTCGTTGACACCCCGTTCCCGCTTACCAGGTCATCCAGGCCGATTGTAGTGATATCTGAGGTAGCTATAGGTTAGATTATCATGTCGAGGAGCCAAGGTAATCGATGTGCATACCGATACCATCGAGCAGGATTTTCCCCGCGGTTGGATCCACGAACCTGAACAACGCGAGAGCCAACGTTGACTTGCCACTAAATATAGATTTGGTCAAAGCTGCGATAGATAAACATATTATACACTTACGATCCCGTGCGCCCTACGATGCCGATTTTCTCGGACGGCTACAATATATTGCTTAGCGAAATACAAATCGTGACGATGTCACACAAACCTTGGTTGCAAATGATACGCCATTCAAAACAGGTTCTAACTCTAGCGCGTACTTGAGAACGAGATTATCTACCACTAATGTGCCGGTAGTTGCTGATGGCCATGCCGCGGGTGGGCGGCCAGAATTGATGATAGCAGGGGGTTCCGATGGCAGATCAAGGTATTCTTGGATACGCTCCACTGAGTTTACTGGCATAGCCTAGTTAGTTGACGCTAGCGTGGGTGATAAGGGTGCCTACAAGACTGTTCGAGCTCTGTCCAGAATCTCAAGGCCCAGTACAACTATAACCCCTGCAATCAGGGCACGCATACACCTTTATGATATGCAGGAGAACTTACCCCTTGAACAAACGTTTGGGCTTGGGTTACCACAATACCAGTCAGTCCAGCGCTGGCCCCAGCCTGTATTGATCCAACGGTGGCAATCAAGATCGAAATGGCTCCAAGCGTGTCGAACCGGACCAATAGCCAGCGGTTACACATCCAGTAGTAGTGTGTCGCCGCCTGGGAGAGGTCTAACCGCTTATACATGTTATTCAAGAAATCCCGTTCGAGGCCGAAGGCGCGTACTGCCGAGGGTGTGAATCGAGATACACTGGTGGGTCATGTCAGACCAACTTACCAGTAACAATGCCGTTGATCAACTCTCCAAATCCGGAAATAATCGGTGAGCGAGTGTTTGATTCGATTCGGCGCAAGTCCCGCGACGCTGTGACATAGCCATTGGAGAACCAGACATGGAGATAGGCGATTATGACAGCGGGGATGATGAAATATGGAACCGCATATGCGATAGTCGCCACAGAGATCGTCAGCGCGAGTATCTGCGTAAGAACCTGGATCATGTAGCTTTGAAGTCCTGTTGGGAGAATGATAAACGGTCAAGCCTTAGTTGATGTGATACAACGTACCACCGTCAATCATATCGATATCTGCAACGTTCGAAGTATGAGTATAGCAAATCAAAATAGAGTTCATGTCACTAGCCTTTGCTATATTCGGGGAGTAATGAATGAGTGCTGGTTAAAAAACTTTCAAGTTGCTAACATCACGTACCTAAACCTATTCAGAATCCGACCAGATGGGGTTGTGTCGAAGAACCGGGTTGGCGAGCGGATCACCGATCTTAGCATCCTTTCATACAGAGTGCGCGACGCACGCAATGTCGACCAAATAGTCGGAACTTGGCCAAGTACGCTGACAAGAGAGACAGTGGCCTCTGAAACATCGCACTGGTTGAGTAGCTAGCTCACGGGATGACCTGTAGACTTACGGAGCGCGATATACACCAAGAGATACGGGACGACATTTTGGGTGGCCGAAGGGAACCCGAAATCATACCAATGAGCGCCTGGAGTCCTAGGTTCGTAACTCTCACTCCAGTCTGTAATATTATGTCGGCATGCATGCGCTAGGAGATTCAATCACCGAGTCACTTACGCTTAAACCAAAACTTCTGTGCCAATTGTACTGCCAAAAGAAATGATGAGGGAATATAACCGAATTGGGAAAAATTAGACACACTGATTTGGTCCAAAGCCAAGAGCAAAACCAAAAGTGCAAACAACCAATACGAGGCGGCCGACAAATACGTCATATAAACTTGGGTTGTGACCGACCCGCTGCATACTCATCAGCAAACATACCACAGCATCGACCCGAGGCAAAAACCTACGTGCTCTTTTTTTCGTCCTCGACCAGTTTCCTCGCCAACTTCTTCTCGTCCTTCTTGTCTGCCTCTTTTTGATTTTCCTGTCCGTGGGGCTCCTCGTCTGAGGTGACTTGCTTCTCACTAGTAACCGGTAGCATGCCACTCTCCCGCACGGTTTCAACAACTCCCTGAGCCTCGATCCTGCCTTCTTTAATACGGACGACCCATCCCGCAGCTGGTAAAACAAGGTCGACATGGTGGGTAATCAGCACGACAGTACGATGCTTCATCAAAGGTCCCAAAAGACACCGGCTGACGAGATGTTCGGCGGTGTGCGAGTCGACGGCTAAGAACCCAACAAATTCAGAGGAATTCCATATAGGACTAGAGGATAACTTGCCTGAAAGGATATCGTCGAGCAAAACAACCTTGTTGTGCGCATACACAGCCCTTGCAAGCGCAACCCGAGCCTTTTGTCCCCCCGAAAGTGATACTCCCTTCTCCCCAATTTCCTGCCGCACAGATTTCAGCTCCTCGTGAAGAAGAAAGAGAATTATGGACACACGGTTTCATCTCCATCCTCGAAAACCAAAAGATCTGGACGTAGAGCACATGCCTCGATCGTAGCCTCGTATCGTTCCTTCTCAAATGGCGATCCGAAAAGTCTGTGAAATAGCATGTTATCAGGACTTTGATACACAGGTATTAGAGAAGCTGACATATTATCCTTGATCGATTCTACCGAAACGGGAGGACGGTCAACCTCCAAACACAGCCGGCGGTCGTCAAATCACTCACTGTGTTCCAACCAGGGCCGTTGCGCACAGTAACTGATACCCATTCTAAGCCCGGTTTTCGGGTCAACCCGCGTCGGCTCTTTGGGCAAGTACACTTCTCCTTCAAGGCAGTCCATTTCGCCTAGGATCGCAGCCAACACTACCCAAAATTGCGGTTAATATACGTATCTACAACCCTGCTGATGAAATGAAACATACGAGATGATTTTCCAGATCCCGTCGGTCCAAACACGACGCTCAACACGCCTTCTGGGAACAGTACGCTTACATCCGACAACTCGAACGGCCGCTCTTCGTCTTCGAGTTGAGGTTCCTGGATCGTCACTTCTGGCATTGGCTTCCTCAGTCTCAAGAGAACTAAAAATCGCCCCCAGAGACTTTTTTTCTTCGGGGCAGCAGGTTTTTTCGGTTGTAGTTGGGCAGAAGAAGTGGGCCATCTGAATCGACCGTTGGCGCACCCCAGGCGGCTATCTATACCAACATGAGGCGGAGAAATATCCTTTTTGAGGGATGAAACAAAGTCCGGAACGTCGTCCTCGTTGAGATACTTGTCAATCCGATCGATTGAGACAAGCGTACGAATGGAGCTATCCAGACAGGACACGGTCAATTTACCTTCAAAGATAAGATAACCTAGACGTACGAGGCCACCGTGATCGGCAAAACACCCAAACTCTGGCTCAAAATTTCCAAAATCCTCAAAGCAGGAAAAGCAATTTCGACTCCCAACTCCCGTTTAGCAACAAGCGTGAAACAGCTGAAACCGATCGCAGCGACCATAACAGGACCTTGAGCCCAGACCAACTCCATGAAAAAGTTGGTGATCTTCAGTTTCCAAAGCCACCCGAGCTCGGCTTCACGAAACGCGAGCACGCGAGACGTCCAACGAGATTCCCAAGCCGAGAATTTGATGAACTTGATCGACGAGATGGCTTCGTTGAGCGCCCGAATGCGGATGTCTCGAGCTGCGGAGACCGATTTTTGGAGTGTGTTGGTTCGGCGGACGAGGTAGTCGTTGATCGGAAGAGTGAGGATCAGGGCAATATATCCGGCAAACGCGACCCATCCCATCAGGTTATAGAGAAGCACGCAAGCGAGAATAGCGCTGACGGGGGCGTCGTAGATGAACTAGCGTGCAAAGATGCCATCAATATGAAGGAATACAGATACGAGTTGATACTCACTTGACCAAAGGTAACAAATCTAGCGACCCATTCCGCGTCTGCGGCGATCAAGCTAACGATCTTTCCCGCATCCGCTCCTTCGTTATCCTGTCCCATTTTGGAAACAGAACCAAGCACGTCCTTTCTCCTCAGCGCCTTTTCATACACGCTCGCGACGAGTTCGGCTTTGATCCTAACTGAGGCTCTACGCCCAAAATAGAGATGCTGCAAAGCGGCCTGAGACTTGAGAAGTTGGCAAACACACGCGGCTAGCGCGAACAGGTATGCATCTGAGGGTTGAAGGGGCCGAGTGGAGATGGGACGAGAGCCAGAGGTAGCGACGTCGACTGCATAGGTCGCATAAGAGTCAATTATCGAAAGCGGGGAAGCAGAGGGCGAGTTGGGAGTAAGCGCTCGGAGTATGAGATTGAGGAAGACGGGTGGCGCAAAGTCCAGAACAGCGCACGCGAACTAAACAAGCGCAAACATATCAACGTCATTTTCCTAACTTGGTTTAAACGGGATTTACTTACGGTTAATATCATATCCAGGAACATATCCCTCCCGTTTGCCACGAGCAACCTCCTCAAAAGCGAGGGGCGTCTGTGATTTCTTTTATCAGTTTTTGCCTCTTTTAGGATTTTCCATTGATACACACTTGAGTTGCAAGAATTGTCTCATTAGCACTTTGGTACGCATTTCTCGGCTCAATTGCCACACATCTCTTTCCTCGAGCGCTTTGTTTGCTCCAATTGAAATCATGGGGCCAACCCAAGAGAACGTCATCCATTCAAGAAGAGTGCAATAGTCTTCCAATGCGGGGTGACGGCCCTGTTCAAATTGAGTTTCGTGAATCAGAATCAAATGCCAGGTTTTTGGTTTGAGGCTTGGCGTACCTCGGCGTCAAGCTCCGGCTTTCCGGCAACACGCAACGGCATTGTGACAATTGCCATGATTCCGATCAGCGCCATCGTCACGTTTATAACATAGGCCACGCTCCGCCAGTCGCTATACAACACAACACATCCGGCCAAAAACTGCACGGTGTACAAAGTAAACAAATCATAGTATGGCACACAACTCGGAGCCAACAGTGGGCGTAACCCAGCGTAGACCCATGACACGACCGAAATCGAGGATGTCACAACTTGGAAGGTGGGCACTTGGCCGGCGGCGTGGAAGACCAGGATTGCGGTCGAACTGGCGATCTCGAGAAGAGCGATGGATACCAAAAGAAGTTGGCGCCAGGTTTTCGGTTTCGGTTGATGGGCGGTCGGGGACAACAGCCCAGTCTGCTCAGTCGGCGGGCGATCTGCATCCGGGACCGCAGCCGACACGGGTTTTGTTTTGTCTTCGGCTTCGACAGCTTCGACAGTCTCTTGGGCTATTCAAACGAGATTTCTTTAGCTTTTCTTTTGCTCTTTTTTTCTTTTTTTTGGTACGGAAACGCACAAACGAATTCGTGGAATATAGGCAATTTGGGTGCACGGAGGCCGAGTATGCGTATGAGTGCGACTACCAACACAAGCGCTGGGACACCAGTCTCCAACGTCGTGAGGAGTACACACTTTATTGACGCTTTACACGTCTCTATATCTGACATTTCCAACTTTGGGGGCGGTCAAACGTTTGGCCAGTTATCTGAGGGGATGTCCGCTTTTATTCTTGAGCTATGTCTGATACATCCGAGCGGATCGGATGCGGATCCGCGAGAGCATGTGCTCGTGTCACTATCTTGAGTGGTTCCACGCCGGGTTTCTCGGTCGACCTACCATATCCGAGTATCACCTCGTGTTTTCTCCTTCGATTTGTGTGATGGGTCGGTGTGCCGGCCTCGGCTGTTACTCTTCACATTTTCTCTTCACACGGTACTCTCACGACTCCCTTCTGGGGATGATCGATATGGCGATCTTCCATTGTGCACAGCCAGTCTCGACCTCCTGTCGCTTCGAGGAGACGATATAGCAAATTTTCTGTCGCGTTGCTCGGTAACCTCGTAAATTGACTGGGCAACCATGGAGTGACACGGTGCAAACACCTTATACAAAGTTTGAGAAACCAAGCCGAGCAATTCATTCAATCATCGAAAATGGAAAGGCATGAATAGCGTGGCTGTCGTGGATCATCGCCAAGCCAGATCAACCCAGCCTAAGACTTTCATGCACAGATTCGCAACCAACGCCAACGTCCTATATCAAGGTGTGTGGCCGAGATATCAACGCCTCAGCTCCCGGGCAGAAGGTGAGTATCGCCGCACTTTCGTTGGGAGCCATTTTGTGGAATTGCAGGTACGGGTGATTGGTTATGGGCCGCCACCTTGATTCATCAACAAAAATTGAATAAAAAGTAGGCAACAACTCCAAGTTTTCAGCCAGCCTGAAGATGACGGGTGATAAACTGAGATTTTCAAATAAAAATAAACATACACAGACTAATCTTCAGATACGAGAGCCTCGCAGAGCTCGCTATACCAATTGCTTCATGTGTATCGACCTCGCACTTCTCATTTTCTTCCAGGTTAGGGTGCCATTTGCTTGTGCATTAAATAAGAGATCATGCAAGCAGTACATGGAGGATCCAGCACATTAGGCGCGATAAAATGAGACACTAACCTGGTTTAGCGGGTGATGAACAACTCGGGCATGAAAAAAAGTCATACATAAACACGTAAACACGTTGGCACGTTGGCCATATTGTACTTGACATCGGTAGAGCTTAATCCTATTTCGTGCGGAGCCCACCTTAATGGTCTCATGCGCCATGGATTCCGGCGCATACAATCATATCTTGATCTCTACTTTGAGTGCTGGACCGCTTCTACCTCCTGGTCTTATGGTAGCGGATCACTCAGCAGGCCTTGGCATGGCTCCATGGACAGTTGAGTAGTGAGGCTACTGAACTAGTGACGTAAATCGTGTCTGTTAATCGCTGCTTGGCAGCCGTATATCCTTCGGCATCAATGGGATCTTCGCTTGACGCCTGCTCGAGTTAAGTTCTTGGCCTGCTCATACTCTTGGCCACTACGAAGAAGTAAAACACAACGCCGTCGAACGCCACTGACGAATGCGTCGTTCACTTGAACCGGCTGCCTCACCACGGACATCGGGCTTTCCACCCCTTCCTTGCTTCGGGCGCCTGTTTTGCAGATGAAAGATACGGTCAGGTGAATGAGGCCACACCCCAACCCGCAAGTCGTATAGGGTATTTAATCACCCCAGCTCGAGTCTACGGCCACCACATTTAAACCTCCCCAATCTCTGAACACTTGTCCACCTACCCGTCTTTACATAACTGCGTACCCGTAGCATGTCAGCCCTTTTCATGCCAGAGATTCCTCAAGGCGTAGCCACTGCGCGACTCGCCACACTTTTCAGCGCCCTTCGCGGCGAACCTGGGACGCTGACCTGGGACGGAAGTAATCTTGTTGGCACCTTCGTTGTGAACGAAAGGACCTATAAACTACAGTCCAAGGCGCTTTTGCCCAATTTTGCGCCTTTCAGTGTCCGCGCAACTCTGGAATACGACTCGATCAGCGATTTAAATGGTGACGACCAGCTCGAGATTCAACTTGGTTCGGATCGTGAAATATTCCTTGTCGGGCGAAATGGCCTCAGAATCAAAGGAGTGATGGATTCTTCCCCATGGAGAATGAGTGCTGGTTCAGGGCGGTGGAGCTGCTCGTAAATTGGTGAGCGGGTTGCTCTTTCCGGTTACGACGGGCGTTGAATAACGAATTATCTAAATTGAGGTATTTTCTTAGTCGCTTTGAATACCTGAAGCCAGTGCATATGCGCCGTATAGGGAAGTTTGAACTTCGTGATTAGTGAAAGTCGTCATTTCTAGCAATTTAATCCTATCCCTTCAGAGGTCCATCAAATGGCTGAGTGTTGCGGGGGCCATCTACGTGTAAGCCAGGCTGTCTGTTCCTGTCAGCCTATATATTGGGCTCCTACCACCCGCCTATCTCATGTTTTCGGGACAGTCATAAGCGAATCCCAACAATGTCCTTCGGCGGAACATTCAAAAACTAATTTACATATTTATGACCGTGTACTACAAAAACTAATTGCCTTTGTTCTTGTCATAATTGGCTCCCCAAAACGCCCATACCGAGGTTGCACTAAGATCTTGATGTCCGTCTTCCCCTACCTTGATCTCCTCGTTTGGCCCGTTTTCGATCACATACCGCTTCATTCCTAGAGTCACCTTAATTGAAGGGCTTCCTGGTTTGTACTTCTCTAGCTGACTTGACTTGGACTTAATGAGTGATAGAATATTCTTGGCTGCAACTTCACCCTAGTGAAAGATAAGGCGAGTGATGTAGGTAACGGTTTTTACGAACCTGAAACCACGCGGTGTGCCCAGCCTTAATCGCACCAAAGGCATCTGCGGCATCTCCAATCGCAAATATATGCGATAGGTCCTGATCTCCCTCCCGAATCACCATCTGGCCACCGCCTTGCTCTCGGGATACAGCCAATTGTAGAGTTGAAGAAACTCGAACCAAGCCGGTCCGTGGGTCTACTACGTCAGGCGCAAATGACCCAATGAGATCCGTGTTTGGATATTGTCCCGTGCATAGAAGCTAGATGGAAGCCGTTGGTTGATGGTTAGCCTCGTAAAATGAGAAGACATACGACCAAATCCGCAGCAATCACTCTACCAGAGACGGTTCGCACAACTCTCTCACCGTTCTCATTGTATTCAGTATTCTCTGGGAGGGTTGTGCGTATGTCAAGACGTTGGCCTAGTAGCATATTGACACCGAGATCGGACATCGTTTTATTAACTTATTTCATCTTGTCAGTGGGTCACAATATACCCCGGATAATGACTCACTCTCGTCGTGCATCCTTACCGAGAACCTGGGTAAAAGCCGTTCCCTTGAATGGAGCAATGTCACGCTTTTTGATGGATATAACTCCTTTAGATCCGTTGCAAATTCTGTTATTCGCTCAGTTCCATATGAATGCCACCAAATTCAAGAAACTCACGAATACCTAAAGCTCCCCCTCCAACAACTAGTACACTACGGACACTCTCAAGTCGCCTTTGTGCCTTCTTGAGCCACTCGATCCCAGCCTGCTTTGTCCCAAGTTGGCGAAGACCAAATGGTTGAGGGACTGATTGTGAATTGAACAGCTTTCCAGGCGTTATGGGCTCATCGAAAACGCTACTAGCGGCCCAGAGATCGATTGGAGCAGGCAAACGTGCCCCCAGGGCGTATATCGCATACTCGAAATCTAATACCTCCTCACCCTGCCCATTCCCTTCTTCGTATTCGGCGGGCATATAGGCCACACTATTTCGCTGGAGGCGCGTAATGGTGCCGTGTACGACGACATGACGGCTGGGTTGGTTGTCTGAGCCAAAGAGTCCTACATAAGGTACGACTGTAGACGTCAAGTAAGCCTGAAGTCGAAGCTGTTAGTACAATGCTGAAAAAACTCACAGGCCTTGTCTTCGTGCCCAGCAACCACGGCATATCGAGGGAGAACATATAAATCTATTTTGAATTGGACTCAATACCTGTTGGAATCATTTACACACAACCATTTTTCACTCACGGTTTGCATGGCTGCACGTATATTAGTTTCAGATGTAGTGTTTAGTAAGCCGAGGAGCGCACCTGTTCCTTTCGAGCACAACTAACCGATAGTTATTTGGAAGTCCACTTGCAAGTATCTTAATGGCTCCCGCACCTGGTTGATCTCAGCATCAGTAGCGGTATTTATGAGGAAGACAAGGATAGGCTAAACTTACCGCCATAGGATGCGCCCATAACCATTACGTTTTTCATCGCAACGATATTGAGGACCAGGTTGAATCAGATAAAAATAGCCGTGAAAATAGCTCTTATGAAGAGTACTCTGAGGGGTAGATGAGGGGAAGATAAGGACGTAGGCTTGCCATTTATACTGTACTGGATGAAATGAAAGAAAATGGCGTATCGTACCATCTTATCTGATAATCATGCGGTGTGGATTTGTGTGGTCAAGCTTGGTCTGATATGCCACGCCGATTTGATTCGGCCGACGGTATTTCATTTGGAGGCAGTGATACTTTCAACTCGTACAATCTTTTGGTTTCGGGTGGTTCTGATACTTTTGGTTGGATACCGAGTTTCACTGAAAACCAGACCATGCCGAAGCGCAAGAAATTTAAAACGTTCGTCCCACGGTTTGATGGGTAGTTGCCAAAATAGATCAGAAGCCATCAATGGTTGAATCCCCGTAGCGGTGAGATGGCCAGCTGGTCAGACGTTCGCTGGCCAGATATCGGATACTTGCTTTTGATCCGTTATCTGACCTACTGCTGTGAATTCGATTTCCCGCAGGCTAGATTTTGGCCAGTTGTAGGTCAGAGTTTTCAGCATATCCCCTGAGACAATGCCATGTTCTTCGGTGTTATGTGTACTATCTGTGCTCACATATGTTTGAGAAAGGCTGCCAGTGAAGCAGGTATGCCAGCCACTGGGAATTACCGAAAATTTGCACCGCTTACATTGCTTCCAGGTTCACACACGGTTTCGACCCGGTTCAGGCGAGGCAGTAGCAAACAGGACACTTTAATCGCGCAAAATATAGCGTTTTATGAATATGAGCGCCTGGTTCCAATCTGGATGGATGTATGCGTGAGCCAATCCACTAAGCATGCGATGGTGGAGAGCCAAAGTGAGTTTGCGTCACTCAGAAGTAGTTCCTGAGCGTCTGACCAGTATCCGACCTTCTGTGGAGAGGGTATCTCCCTTCCACAGATGACCGGACGCGGTTAGGTATGGTCAAACGGAGGTACCTAACCAGACCCCCTCGAGTCGACTTTGATAGGGTGAGGTGCGTTTCCGTGGAATAGTCTAGCATCCGGGCAACCGGCCAACAATTATGTGACCAACTGGCGATCTCACCGCTACAGGGATTCGACCAACCCTTCTGTACATGGAAAGTCAACGTCGTGCAAAATTCTCTTATCACTTGATGTCTGCACAGGGAAATATCCATCTTATCCTTTGGTCCGCGACTGGTAATCATCTACGGCGCTTGTATGCGTGCAGGGTGTAATCGAAAATATATAATTTCGTGCACGCGTAATCTACATAACAACTAAGACCGTCCAAACCGGAGGGAGTGGGGAACCCGGAGCGAAGCGACGGGGAGACCGGGGCGCCGAGACGCGAGCGAACTCGCGGGTCGGGTGGCCAAATGGACGGCTTTAGTCGTACAATGGGATGGAGGGCGGGAAAAAACGAGAAAACAGAGGTGAGGCAAAACGCGAGCAAGCTATCGTGGCCGAACCGCAGGAACCGAACGCACGTGATGGTAGGGTGGAGGACGAGCGCCTCGTGATTACCGGCGGGCCTGCGGATAAGACTGGGCTGTATGCCTCCGCAAGCTGCGGCATACAGCCCCTATCCTTCTCGTTTCTACCGCTACCATACGGCGTCGAATACACGTGCCCTTGCTTGCTCATGTCGATCGTCGCCTGGGAAGAACACGTTGGCACCCCTCATCTTTGCCTTCTGCTTTCAGCCCCACACACATGGCCCGATGAGCTCCAAGAATAGTAATGAAGTAGCGCATGCGAGTGCAATAACGGTGATTAGCAACCCCTTTGCTCTTGTTTCAGCATCGTCTAGTTTGGACTGCAGTGCGTTTGAACCATTCAGTCAGGTTCGTTGAGTTCGACCCGGATCCCGCGCTTGACGCAAATGCTTTGAGTGTACTACGAGTGATACCGTGACCAGGGAACAAGGCTTAATTGGTCTGCAGAGCCGGGTTTATATCTGCTAAATTGTGAGGCGCGGAGCGCTCTCACGTGAACGCACAGCCTCCTGGCTGTGCCATCTTATCTTTCTCTACTCGATACGGTCTGATATCGTTTCTATTTCACATCGGTCCCTTATGGTCTCTCTCCGCATGTATATAAGCGACTCGATTGTACCCTCGTCCTGTATCTACATTGCTCTCGAACACGAGTACTTGGCTAGTCATACGCTTTCTCCTAAGCCCCGACATCGCCAAACCACTCGTCGACGATAGCTCGGTCCACGGACCTTACATGAATATCCTCGAGATAAATGAATAACGCTTACACCGCAGAATTGATCCTGCGTTGGCAGTGTTTTGTTGATGAAGTAGTTTCGTATTCTTGCGCAGGGAGGTTTCCGGGCAAGCTAGTTACAACAAACTTAGCTCAACTACGAAGGTAGAGAACTATCAATTGACTGTACCTAGTTACAACAAGCTACAGGTACGATGAGCAATAGAAAAGATGAAAGAAATAAGAGAAAACTATACCTTAGCTCAACTACGAAGGTAGAGAACTAAGGAGAGAAAATTTACCACGAGGGCGAATGAAATACAAGAAAGAGCAAACAAATACAAACACATCGCATGCATGTACGCATATGATTGTAATTCCAACACGTATGATTGATATCGCACTAAAATAAATTGTTCAACAGGCGGATATAAGTTAGAAATAGTTTCATACTCACCAGGAAGAATGCATAGCCGTCGAGCCGTGCTATCGATACCAACGGAGCAAAGTTAGTGTGGCGCACAGACCACAAAAAACCAGGAGTATACCCCATAATCATCTTGTTCTAACAGTATAGCCAAATCCTTCAGCGCGTCGGCTACAGTTTTCGCAAAAATAAAGGGTGTGATGGGATCGGCTTCGTTGCCTACAATTCAACGGGAATCAACATGTATGCGCCACAGCCTACCAACTCATATGGGCTCGACATTGCCAACTACTACTAGGAGCGATGGCATACTTGCATGGTCAAGATGTGGTAAGAAAAGTGTAAAGCAAGCAAGGTGAACAGTCTGATTCACAACGTGCGGAGATCCATGGTGATTTAAAAGGAGTGACTATCCTAACTCCAGTTATCTTGACTCTAATACCTCGCTAGGCAAACATACTCGCGTCCAAGCATGGGGAGCTAAAATTAACTGATTTCGGCCTTTCAATGGATAGCTTCCCGCAAGATCTAAAGCTAAGCTAGGCTAAACTTATCGGTTCTAGAGTCTGGATGACGTCACCTTTTACTGATGTCTGATTACTCCATTTTGTAATGGCGCCACCTTTAGAATAGCTTAGTTTAGGTTAGCTCCATGTTTAGACGTTGCGGGAAGCTATCCAATAACTCAGCATCCGCAATTGGAATTTTTTGACACTGATATGAGCGCTGGGATACTAAGATGGCAGGTATGGTTTACAGTCTTGAAGAATTGACCAGTTCTTGATCAAGCAAATCTTTTGGAGGCTCTGGAGCTTTTGAGTGGAAAAGGACAGATGTCGAAGGAGGCTATTGAACGAGATCATGCGCTCCCGGTATTCCAGCGCATGTAGTCCGTTCTTCGACATTGGATTGTACTTTTCTCCGTTCGATATGTATATAAAGACTAGCTCTACATGGGAGAAATATGATCATTGTATCATAGTCTTATCATCCTTTCCAATAGCTTTTACTTATCATCCCGTACTTCCACTGCATTCATGCTTGTAGAATTGCGTCTTATTTGTTTGCGCAATTATAATAAAAGAAATGTTTTGCTTCTTAGCTCGAGTCTGCTAGTCTCGTAAGTGAGTAAATGAGTGAATGAGTTAGGTATGGAATCGCTCTAGGATTGGCGTTCGAATCGGTGTCGATACATGGTAAAGAGTGTTGCTCTTTATACGAATATTAGACGCTTGTCGTTACATCGATTGTAATACATGAGTGATAGTGCAATACGTATATGCAAAGCATAGTAGAATGAAATGCCAGACCATGCATTTCAGTGCTTATGGTCATATCGCAACAATGCTAATATTAGCTAATTAGAGACTTTTGTCTTTAACAGAGGCAGATATCTATGCGATAGATATGGTAGGTTCATACAATACAAGATAAATAATATAAACTTATACATTAGTAAAGACTATGCTGGTGGGTAGTTCAGTCCACAAAAGGTAGCAGTCAAAAAGGAACATGATGCAGGAAATCGTAACCGGAGAACCACCGTATCATAACCTCGACTTAAGCATCGTTAAAAACATCATAGCAATTGCTGAAAGAGGCCTTCGACCTGACCGTCCAATAGAACTCCAGGGGTCGAACAATTGGCTTGGTACCTACTTTTGGTATATACTCGCGGCGTGTTGGTCAGAGACACCTTGGTCACGTCCAACTGCGCACGAAATTGCTTTAGAAGTAAGTAGATTCGCGGTACCATAAAACTCAAACAACCAATGACGGGTCCCATATGAATGTCATTTTGTCTGGCGAGCGGTCGGTTCTGGGTGGGTGGAGATGACAGTCCGCAAGGATTTGGTTGTGAAGTATGCTGAACTGTCCTATCCTGTCTTTTGACTGTATATCTTGATGTTTTGAGTATTTAAACATCTTCTGAAAGCCCGCGCCGAGTGAGAGAATACAATGGGGTCAGTCGAGGTGGCTGATACCAGGTTTTTGTCGCCGCATGACCCGCCAACTTGCCACGCCAGTGTATGCTGCATATGCGTTGTTCGCTAATTGTAGTTGCTGCGTTCACATCATCATTCAGCTCTCCTAACGGATATGAGTTGGATTATAGAACTGCAATACCCCCCCCCCCCGCGGACTGCTGGAGGGTAGCGGTATGATACAAACACTCAATTCATCACCAATAAATACTGATTCAGTGCTGGTCGAGGATCTGACTCTCCCCGCTGAGGTGATGTATTATATCATATTATCTATTAGATAGGTGGTCCTGGGCAATCACGGAAGCCGCAAAGCCCCATCTTGAAGTAGAATGCTTTTGAACCTCACAAAGGTGCCGCACCTACGTTGTCATATGAATGTTTTTAGCGAATTCAACATGTTTGCGGGGTTCTATCTAATTGATGACCATTCTAATAATGAATATGGGTGTTGGGTTCTCCTTATAGCGGTAAACGTTGCGAGCCCTTTCTCACAATCACAAAATACGGATGAAGCCGGAAACGGATCAAACCGGAGTAGGTGACTATCGCAATGCACACCATATCATGGCCCACTCGTACCACCACGGCTCGGGTCACGATACTAAATTCTAGTTAATACGTGTCTAGCCCTAACTTTCAAGTATTAGAAATATCTATTTCACTATATCGAATAGAATAGGATCGCAGCAACGCTTGTTCCCTGTTCGCTTCATGAATTTTCAAGAATCCGATCCCGCGGTTGCAATATTGTCTTGTCTATACAATTTATACAAGCATAAATTACTAGCCCGGAGCCGAGAAGAGTAAATTTCTATCGACAGTCCGGATGAGGTGCCAACTGAGAGTCAGAATAGAACTAGCGAAACGGCTGTTAGCCGAGTAGCTATTTTCAGTGCTGGTCTTGCTGGACTACGCGCAGCTATGCTTCTGAACGAGATTTATCATGGTCTCGACATCGACATAATCGAAGCTAACGAACGAGTCGGGGGCGCATTTATACACACAATTTTGGTGGCCAGAGCTCCGGAGATTCTAATCTACCCTCAAGCTCGCCGAACTATTTTGTGAGTGGCAATGAGTGGAGTATACGAGACCACTAACAGTAACAGGATGTGGGCGCTGTGCAATTTTCTTACGCTCCAGTTATGAAGCCGTTGTTCGAGCTTTTGGATCGGCTAGACATTAAAGTCTCTCCATTCATTATGTCGACCGGTCAAAACTGGCTCTCTCATAACGGAATCGGCATTCGAAAGGCAGAACTAGTAGATGAATCAGCGTGGGCTAAGGATCCCTTTAGGGTTAGCCATAGGAATGGAGGAAAGATCCCAGCTGGCCACTGGGACGATAAAAGTCCCTCGTCTCTTTTAGCCGAGGCGATTCAACCATTTGTGGACGAACTATTGTCGAACCCCGATAAAGCTCTAGACCACATGCTTGAAACCCTCCAAAACCACTCAGGTAGAACATACATGATAGCAAAAATAGGGTATCCGCCAGAGCTGGTCGACTGGATCGAGACTATGACCGTTGGAGGTGGTTGGTTTGATCGGGACTTTATGTGAGCCTCACTATGTGGATTGGAGGACTTGTTCGCTTAGCACCAGATAAAGATAAACTATACTTGAAGAAATAGCCTTCTACTTCGACATTCAGATGTCTTCAAGGGGTATTGAGTGGAGAGGTGTCGAGTACGTCATCTCACTTATAGGAGTGAATCTTGGCAATTATAGTGGTCCATTTACAGTGGCGGAGCATACCAGATTCCTTTAAGAATGGTGGACTGGCTAAGCAAACATGCTCCAAACACACAGTTGTTCCTGAATCACAAGGTCACATCGATCAATTTTGATCAAAAATATTCGAAATTCACGCTATCCGGAGCCTTTGTTGTTAGATCCCTTTCTCAAAATGAGTACTCCCACGTCATTTCTGCAGTACCCCCAAATTGTTTGCGCATGATCAACCTGGAGTCATGTGGGCTCGACCAATCTCAGCGAGAAGCCATCAATCGGTTCTTCATGGGCCCAGGGAGCAAGGTTGGGATGAAGTTCGAAACGGCGTGGTGGACCGAACCCAGGATTGACATCGATGGTGGCCAAAGCGCCACTGATCGTAACGCCAGACAAATCATATGCCCTTCAGTTAAAAAACATGATTGCACAGTTCTGACCGCCAGCTACGATTGGTGTAAGTGCTAGTCGTTATGAGTAGATTATGGCTCACACACATCATAGCGCCTTATTCGGCTACTTTAAGAAAAATGATTCGTAGGCCCGGGTCTCGTGAGGAGGAGCATCTGAAGGGCTTGCTACTCAAGGATCTCGATTACCTTCATGATGTGCCGCTACCTCGTCTGGAGAGCGAGTTTCGGTCAATGTATGCGTACGATTGGGACCAGGATCAGTCAGCTTTAGGTGGGTACTGGAATTCAGTCATCCTAATTGACAGATTGAATCATTAGATTGAGAATTTGTGCGAAGGCGCATTCGGTTTCTTTAGACCAGCAATGTTTCGCGAGACGTGTCAACATCTGACAAGGCCGGTGGCGGGCGGGCGCTTACACTTCATTAGTGACACGCTAAGCTCTAAGCATGAGTACGTAACCTGTAAACTGGCTAGTGTCCAAATCTGATTGCGTATATCAGTTGGTTTGTGGGAGCACTCGATAGCGCTGCAAGACCGGTATCCGGTTTCCCTAAGTGAAACGCGCAAACCATGACATTACTTCTTGATCCTTGAGCGTATGCTCCTTTGATTTCTTCGCCCGACAGAAGACATGGATAGTGTAATAAACTTGTTATACTTCTAGGAAGTGAATTTCTTACCGAAAGTCAAGCGTAGCTGTGATATTCTTGGAAGATCTCAGACTGATAATTGCCGCATTGCTGCGAGATTTGAGCTTACGGCAGATCCATCATAAAGAAACCATGTTTAGTCCTCATGTAATTATGAGAAATGGCCGGCAGAAAGAGTGCGGGGTAAACTGGGTTTTGCGTTGTTGATTAGCCGGTGGCCCAAAGCGTCGAATGTTTGCCAACGAGGTATTGCTTAGTCAGCGTTGGTGCCGGAGCCTCCATTCCATGACCACCACCCCCACAATGGTTACTCGCCCTTGCATTCCAGGGATGTAGGCCAAAAATTTTGGAGATCCAAGATATACCTCTGTGGGTTTAATTTCTACTACAGCTATTGTCTTCTATTCCGCCTACTAATACCGACTTAAGGAAGGGCCTGGAATCCCCAACTCCTCGAGCAGTCTGCGAGCAAAGACCTGTCTAGAGCTAAACAATGCCAGGATGCATTAAGGCTCATATGGAAACACATTCGATTATTGACTGAGATCTCAACAGCCGGCACCTGGACGAGATTCTATACCCACCGCGATTGGTCTCGCCGTTATTTCATTGCGCCAAAGCGAAATTCTTTCTAAATGTGCTCTGGCCTTCTTGTGGGACTCGGAAACATTCTTCGCATGCTGTTGATCATTCTACACAATGTGTTGAGAATAAATATTCTCAATGGCTTCTCCCTTAGCATGTATGCAGTGGAAGAATAAAATGCGTCATAAACTGAAAGACTGAATAAAGTACTGGTGTAATTCACTGATGATAAAACCGATGTATATACAGCTAGAAAGCGACTGTATTTATACATATTCGCTAGAATAAGCGAGTCGGCAGGATCCTGCAGTCGCAAGCGAACTGCGATGATCCGGCTAAGCGAACGGATCTCCAACACAATGTATATTCGTGGGGAAAGTACTACTGGCTCTCTTCATTACGTTTGCTGCGCCATGTGAGTCTCTACTCCCGATGGCCCAGAGTGTGCGTCCCCGTGAACACACAGAGCAAGATCCCACGATGGCTTGAGCCAAATCCTTCGAATTCGTTCTACCATGAGGCACATTTATAGGCAATTCCTCAGGGAACCGAAGTCTTTCCTATTTCTGTGTAACTGATTCCTCGAGCCCTCCATGTATGAACACATGACTAACCACTCGTTCTGTACATGTGGACAGCTGTCACCCCCGGCCTCTCATATACCAACTCTAACCTATCCGTTTAATTTGATACTAGTAACCCAGCTTGGGATCTGTGCTCTTTTAGTGGATCTTACGTTAGCGCAGAACTTGACTATGTGATATGTTGTATTTATCATGGAGTGCAACACCGAGACATCCGTGCCATATCAAAATGGACATGACTAATGTGCTCGTTCAATATCACTTGGCCCTAAGCAAATGCCTCCAACTTGAAGTTTCTGCTTTAGCCATTTCGATCATATCTGACAAAGGACTACCTGAATCTTGCGTCTTACTGAACCGAGCTTATTATGCTCTCCTACTGAGGTCTTCGTAACGTGTTTGCCTAGAATTCTTCACCCGTACACAACCGGTAGTCTTCCGCAGGACTTTGGGGTTGACTCCACACGTTTGTCGGAGAGGTCCATAATGAGACTGATGAAACTCGGACGCCGAGGCGGCATTGGGCCTTCTAGGCGCGAACTCCGCGTATCCGAATGCAACTTGGCTGGGCGAGCGGGATGAACGACTCATCACGCCGCGGAATGAGTGGTTTTTGTTCGAGATAACTTTAATTGCAGTGTAATTTCACTGTGTAGTAGTAATGAGATGCTTCCTTAACCACTTACATTCGCAAAATGGTGTCGAGAGACAGAAATCATTGTTTGGCTGGTCCAAAGCGAGTCCCGGTCACATACCGCGACGGCCCAGGACCCCTAAGACTCTAGATTCGTTTTGCAAACCCCGGCAAATAGACGGGACGTAAGAACGTCCTCCGTGTGTTCCCGCCACCACGTCCGGGAGTCCCGCAGACTTCTTATATGCTTCTTGAACATCCCCTGTCTTCCCAACCCTTTATTGCATCGATAAGTGACTTCGAGCAAACCGGAATTTGAGTGAACCCGCCCCTCGCTGGACGTGGATATGTCGATGTGGGGTGAGTCATGAAATTCCAACAGACTTCCCGCGATATGACAATACAGATTTCGCGTTTTTTGATGCCGCGGCATGGCTGCTGTTTGCAGTGTTCCACCTTTTGCCAGTCGTATGGGGGCGAATGGTCGCGTGGTCGGGCGCTAGAAAGGTGGAGCGCATGGTGAGTGCCTCTGCACGGGCGAACAATGGATATACTTACAACCCCCTCCTGTGCACTGGTCGTCTATTGCTTAGTTAGTAATCCAAGGCAATCAACATTACATGTTTACCACTATCAAGTGTCCTCGTTTAGACAGAGATCTACGAGCGAAGCGCATAGAAGCCTCATGCCTGGGGAACCAACTATTTGATCTCGGTTTCAGCCTGCCGCCCAGCTTCTCGCTGATGCAGTATAAAAAGGGGCTGGAAGTAATTATGGCCACACGGGTTTATTGCTATGCTTTCCTTGACTCTCTCCCTGCTCGCGGTCGCCGCGTCGGCATCAGCCCGAAGTCCGTATGACATCCCCAAGTCCGAGTGGGATACATTGAACTCGACTGTCGGCGGTCGATTGGCTTTTGGCGTTCCGTTTGCCAGGTCTTGCTTCCAAGACGTGGGCCCAAATGTCACTACCGGAGGACCGGATTGCGCAACTGTCCAAGCCAACTATGGAGTAAATAGTGAGTCGAGCTTGGGCCATTTGCTTGGAGAAGAGGTTCTAACGTAGTGTGCAGCATTCCGTGTTAATCAGTTTGGTTCTATGATGCGGGTAAGTCGGTTGAGGGCAACCTGAACAAGTGTTTGACATGAACCATCGCTAGACGCAATGGGAGACATGCCAAAAGACAAACCAGGGCTGTCTAATCGACTCGGACAATCCCCAAGATTCAGCGGCATTTTCTCCTCCTAAAGTCTGCCATCAAGGCAGTATTGCACCTTACTATGTGAGCCTGTCCTTTTTGTTTTCAACGTATAACATTCTTATACCTACGATTCATCTCCGCTCTTGATTTCGTCTTTCAACGCCGCAAAACGCCTCTCGTTATTCAGATCTCCGTCAAAGAACCCAATGATGTGACCCAAGCCTTTGCGTTTTCGAACCGAACCGGTGTACCACTTTCCATCAAGAACACTGGTGTAAGATCTCTATTCAACCACCTCCTTTGCCGCTAACCATTCAGTATGACCCCATAGCACGACTTTGCAGGGAAGAGTTCGGGGCCAGGAACCCTAGCCCTCTGGGTGAGTCTGGTTTGGAATCTAAGCCAAGAGCGGAGCTGATGCTGATCTCGAAATCAGACACGCAATATGCAAGACGTACGATCTTTACCTTGCGTTTTCCATCGTTTATGCTCACGTTTAGTTGCAGATCAAATACGATGCCTCGTTTGTTCCTGATGGATGCTCCATCCCCGGCACTCCTGCCGTTACCAACGGGGTAAGCTCCAACCTCGCTCTGTGACTCATTCAAGCTGTACTCAACCCATTTGTGGCAATCAGGCAGGTGTAGATCTGGAGGCCATTTACAACTTTGCGGAAGCAAACAAGATTACATTCGTTGGAGGATCAGCAAAGACGGTCGGAGTCACCGGGTGGCTTTTGGTTCGTTCATTCTTCACCGGTTCACAGGCATCATTGGTCCCTAACTATGTCTCACGTTGCTCCAGGGTGGTGGTCATTCAGTCCTTTCAAACAGCTATGGTCTCGGCGTCGATCGAGTGCTACAGTTTAAAGTTGTGACCCCTGATGGTCAATATCGTACCGCCAACGCGTGCCAGAATCAGGATCTGTTTTGGGCCTTGCGAGGCGGTGGCGGTGGAACCTTTGGAGTCGTGATGGAGATCACGAGCGAAGTAATCCCCAACCCGCTCTCCATTGTCGTGAGTACGCCGTGATGTGGGCTTTACCTGCTACTAACCCAGGTTGGTAGAGCCTTCAATGGAATTTTGACCCACAATTGCTCAACGTCACAACTCTTTTTGGAGTAGCGGTCAACAGCTCGCTTCAGTGGGTCCAGGACGGTTGGGGAGGATACATCGTCGCTACCACTTCTATCCTTGCCAACCCCAAGCTCAACGCTGCCGAGGCCGCCGCCAACCTCAAGCCCTTGACTGATTATCTTAAAGCCTCCGGTGCGCAGTTCGAGTGGAAGCAATACGAAAGCTTTTGGCCCCTCTTCGATGCCATTCAAGCTGTACCCGTTCCGGTCGGGGTCAACGGCGCGGTGTCTTCTCGGTTGGTTCCAAAGAGTTGTTTTTCGAATATCTTATCCAGGAGTATTTTGTTTCCGGCAATTCTGAGCACAGTAGTGGCTGCTTCTGGCCAAGCTGCGTTGTTCATGACTACTCCGTTCAATTACGCTGCCAAGGCCGGCGCTACAAGTGTCACTCCAGTATGGAGGGAGGCCGTTTGGCACGTGGTTACAACTATTCATTGGGATTGGGACGCAAGCGCGGCGAGGGCTAAGCTGGGCTACACCACTGCTAGCGCTGCAGTGACTCCGCTTCGTGCGTTGACTCTCGGCGGCGGTGCTTACTTGGTCAGTCGTTTTTACTATATGGTTGGATTCGCGTCGATGCTGACGTGGTATGGGCATAGAATGAGGCAGATACCTATGAACCATCCTGGGAGAACTCGTTCTGGGGCGAGTCCAACTACAAGCAATTATTGGCCACCAAGAAGAAGTATGATCCGGACTCTTTGTTGGATTGCTGGCATTGTGGTACGTGATCTCTGTTCCTCTGTTTGTGTCTATCGCCCCATCTGATCACTTTCATATAAATCAGTCGGTTCGAAAGGGAAAAGCTCCCAGACCGAATCATGCTATTACTAGGGCAAGCGAACGACTGGCCACCGGCGGGTTTAATGTATATGAGCTCTGTAATAGTTCAGCGGTATTTCAATTAAGATTTTATTCCTATTCACACTATTCCGAATCGCTGTGATATTACGGTCCGTGCAGACTAAACCAAACGTATGGTTATATCAGTCCTTCCTCCCGGCGAATTTACGGGGAGGGATATACCGCCGAGGCTGAAAAAGTATGGCCCACGACAGTCGAGCAAGAAATATCGTGGATAGATACACTAAATGGTCAAATATTCACATCTTCGTTCTCGGTTCGATCCATGATTGGTTTTACGTAGACCTTAATCCTTCTTGTGTTACTGCGGTTCGCAAAAGTTCGTGCCGATCGAAAAATAAACGCCGATACGTCGAAAAGAGTATCAATTCGAGATTTCGCGAACAGCGATAGCCATCAAAAATGTATATATTGATTCTGAATCGCAAAATTAATGCGAAAATTTCTATATATATATCTTCCCGATAGGTCAACTTTCAGCTGTATGCTTCACTTAGGGGGATCTACCCCTGAGAACATACCGCCAAAGATAACTACAGTGTTACCCGCGATGATGGATCGGTTTGGTCTCATGAATAAGCGGGGGTCATGCAGGATCTCGAGATTTGATCATATGAAATGCATTCTATTTGGTCATACACGAGATTTTATATACGACCCAGATTGGAAAGTATCTGCCGTAGGTTCGAGAGCGAAGCCAAATGAAGCGGATCAAGTGAGCCCAAGTGTGGAAGAAAGGTCAAAACTGCTTCCAGTGATGCGAAGGCCCCGCTTTGAGCCTGAAATGTACTACCGCCGGACGAAACCTTGCTTGTGATTTTAGCATTATCGTCGTATATGAATTGACCAGTTCTACATGGCCTATTTATTCACTGAAGTCATGGATAAATCTTGCAATTACGCTAGTTGATCGAATGTATGCGAGAAAAATCGTGTTCACAGACCGGGAATGAGGATACAAGAGTGGAAGTGTAGGCCTGATTGCACGCAGACCGCTTATTTTGCATAATATCTCATTTCCCTAGCTAATTATACAACATTACGAAGTATGTGGGCAATACACGGAGGGCGGACATCGGGTGCGGACTATTTCGGTTGGGTCTTAGTCAGCATATGCATCAGCGGGGGTTATGCATGATTGCCAGTATCCATCATCGGGGGTAACACTGGATAGCTTCCCACAAGATCTAAAGCTAAGCTAGGCTAAACTCATCGGTTCTAAAGTCTGGATGACGTCACCTTTTACTAATGTCTGATTACTCTATTTTGTAATGGCGCCACCTTTGGAATAGCTTAGTTTAGGTTAGCTCCATGTTTAGATGTTGCGGGAAGCTATCCATTTCTGAATAACAGACAACAAAGTGCTACAGAAAGTGCAAACTCATTGGCACCGAGTAGAAACCAAAATAGTCAAAAACTGCTCCAAAGGTACCACCTAAAATTCGCATATGCTTTGGGCTATTTTACATACTCGAATGATTGAGTTCATGTTGTCCAAAAGCTTTTAAAAAGCGTTATTTCTGACCAAACCGAATACCTAAAAAAAATAGGCAATCTCACCTGCCCAGAGTGGTCGATGTTTGAGACAACTGCAGCGTGTATTCTTGCAGAATACCATTCCCAAGATCGGTCAGCTGAGCTACTCCATCCATCGATGCCAGTATGTTTACGTATAACTCTGACTCAGTCGACCAACATTGAGGAGCAACGGATCAGTTACGTACTCCTTTTAGATCTCCATGGACCTGTCGAGTGTTTATAGTCGGTCAGTTCGTTTCAATCACCATTGGCGATGAAGGAACAACTCACTATTCCCGCCTCAGAGACCTGCATGCTCTCTCGACAAATCACATTTGTTATTTAGGTATATCCTAGCCAAGTTATCCTGTGCCGTACTATCTTACAACGGTCCGATTCGAGGTGGCGATCTAGGTACTCGGGTGGATTCCCGTTTCTTTCCCAGGCAGCCAACATGCCAATCTGTCTACGGAACACCACCAACCCGAGTAGCGATCGCACATTTATATATATACTCATGTAGTTTAACGACGTGCGGAGGCTTGGCCTCATGGTGCGACTACATAATATACAACCGCAACTAGAGAAGAAATAAACAACGGGGAAACAGAGGAGAGGAGGGTAGCTAAGCACAGCTGGAACTAACAAGGACAAATTTAAGCATATGGGCAGAAACAGTGGGGCTCAAGCAGAGCGAGAGGGACAAGAGAGAGGAGAGGAGAGAGAGAGTCTGTGCATGGCTGTCGGACAAAGTCCTCGAAGCGGCGGGAATGTCTCACAAGATCCAGCAGAGCAGAGAGGCCTGGGCGGGTGGAAAGGAGGACGGAGAGCCTGAGGTAATCTAGTCCCCGCGCGGTCAGTACATGCTGCCTGATGAAAACCTACTTCGGGCATGTAAGCACGAAGTGGGTGACCGACTCCGGAGCGTCGCCGCAGGCCGAGCAGATCGGCGAATTGACGAGGCATAGAGTGCGAAGGTGTCTGTTCAGTTGGACATGTCCTGTCAAAATTCTGAAGAGGAGGGCTATCTGGGAACGCCCGAGGTGTGCGGCGAGGCCTAGGAAATTTTCTGGGATAATATCCGGGTAACGTGCGAGGAGCTTGGAGCCTGTCTCCGACTTTGCCCATCCCGACCTCGCGAATGTGCGACTGTCTTCCTTGGTCAGGAGCTTGACAAAGTGTCTTTCGATGCTGGGTTTGTAGCTGGTCAATGTTGAACGAGAGGTAGCGGGCAGGCTACATGGTGGTAAGGTAAGAACTCTCTCTCAGTGTAAATTTCTGCTACGATGTGTAAATACAAGGATTCCGATCCCATGACTACATGCGCACATCCGAGTTTGATATCTCAACAGTCAAAGCCTTGGGGGCTAGGTCCGGTTGGAAGATTTTCTCCTGGGTGGCCGCTACCACCTCCCGCTCCCCCAGGGAATTACCTGGGACTCCGTTATGGGCAGGGCAGCACATGAGTTCGAGTTTAAGACAGTCCGGCCGTGCTCGGATGGTCCTCATGCGCGATTGCACGGAGTCCAGGAGGGACTTGGGCGCACCGTGCGTCAAGCCTTCTACACAGGCTATGGCGAGCTGTGAGTCGCAGAAAATTGCGATTGCACAATTGGATGTTGACACTTTGACCACGTGTAGACCTCGCGTGCCGCACGCTGAGTATCGTTAGTGTGAGAGTTTGGTACGTTAGTCATTTAACAGCTCACCTTGAGTGACTTTTGGTTCTGCTCACTCGGACCGGCATATATGCGCATGGTCTTGATCACGACCTCTTGACCGTCATTAAGTTTGGAACGATATATGTCCCCGAACCCGCCTTGGGAGAACGGGGCATCGTCTACTGTACTCCGATCAAGTTTATCAGACATATCAATGCAGCCCCAGGCGCTAAGACATGATACAATATCTTGAAGACTCTAGGGAGGGTGTGAATGAAGCTAGTGCTCATGTCGATGGATGATAGGCCTAGATCTTACTGTGGTACTAGTGATTTCTATGTCTGGCCTAATTTCACTAGTCCTTGACCTAACCCGATCATCTCGAACAGTGGGGGGCGCGTGCCAAAGCTTAATAGCCTGGTCTTCAGAATCAGACACAAGAAAGCGGCTGTCTGGGGTGAACACGACTCCGGTCACCCAGTGTCCATGGCCGGATAGTGGATCACCACGAGTTTCTGTTGCGATATGACAATAGGCGACAAATGGCACGATTATGCATTCCACGCGCCATTCATACTACGATGCTTTGCATACATGCATTGCACTATCGCTCATGTATTACAATCGATGTAACGACAAGCGTCTAATAGTTGTATAAAGAGCTACGCTCTTTACCATGTATCTACACGGATTCCATACCTAATTCACTCACTCATTTACTTTACTTACGAGACTAGCAGACTCGAGCTAAGAAGCAAAACATTTCTTTTATTAGAATTGCGCAAACAAATAAGACGCAATTCTACAGGTTATGAGCCCCGATTGACCTGCTAAATAGCTCTACGCTAATGGATTATTGCTGACACGGTTCAGCATATACACTCGTACTATGGAATTCACCCGGACTAGCGTCTGAGACGTAGCCCGACAACCTTGCCAAGTACTCTACCTGATGAACCTTGCTTAGTCGACCACTTGTTGTTTCTTAAACTTGCAGCTGAGGCCATAGAGGCCTAGACCCGGACCGAAGTCTCGTCCGATGAACTGGATCACCCGAGCACGTTTGCTCGATGCCGGCATTAGTCATTGCCGAAGCCCATGAGTTGGGAGCGCTGCATGCGCCTACCTGCGGTGACGATCGCAGAAGACGGCTAGAAACGCCGTGTTATAATCACACAGAAGATCTACAAGCTACTCGTACATTGTAGCTTGCTGCACAGCGCAGACAGGCGCTAGTTGGCAGAAAGGCCGTCGTTGCCTAGTTCTGGACCGGAATTGTCCGAAGGATTCGATCTTCAAGAGCACGTCTTGCTCAAAAGACGACAGTAGGTTACACTGTTGCATGGAGCGCTGTTATGCGCATATATAGGTGATTATTACTATAGTTAAACGGTTGGATACACCGTACTAGGAAGACATCCGGAAGATCTAGTAGCTACTGCACTCGTAGCTCACCGCTGTATCGCGCTAGATAGCAGCATAGGCCGTCGCTTGCCTATTTAGGACCGTTATGATCGGTTGGAACAGATCTTGAAGGAGCACATTCGCTCAGGCCGGCATTACGCTCTGCCGCATGCCTACCGGAAGCGCTGATATGCGCAGAACTGGCGATGACGATCGCAGTTAAAGACGGCTCGATACGCCGCATTACCCGAGGATCCACTAGCTGATAACTAACCGCTGCACCACGCTGATGAGCGCTGAAACGTCGACGCTAAATCTTGGCTGAAAAGAAAATCCGAGGTAGAGCCTCGAAGATCCTACTGGATATGTTACGTCCGAATTGCTTATGCGACACGAGCCTGGAGGAGCTCATTTGACATGTTTACGTTGTATCGGACGACTTGCCCGACTAGTTCAGACATTGGGGAGAGCCCCTACACGATTATTTTAGCAGTTTTTGAAGCTCCATATCGACACCCGATCGATATTTTTACCCCGCCCGACATCTTGTTCCAATAATGTCCTCCCCGACCCGCAAATTTATATTTTTCTTTGGAAAATGTCCACTCTGTGCACGTCAAGACTATTGCGCAGCGTGAGGGGGAGATAGAAAGGAGACAGAGGAAGATAAGGAAGATATAAACGAGATCTAGGATACGAAGGATCTAAGTTATCGACGCATATACCTTATCTGGAACGCTTCTCAAGCCCAGGAATATAGGCGACTGCATATGTTACTCTTATCCAAACTTGTTGGTCTGTGACCAAAAGGACAGCATCTAGGACTACTTGTTGTTATACAAAGCTTCTAATGTCGCCAACCTGCGACATCCACCAATTTTACCCGACCCGACGTTATGTTTCACCAACGTCCTTCCCACCCTGTTTATTTCGATCACATCGGTTGCAGGTTCAGCACCGAGTGAGGGGGAGATTTTTGGTATTCGTTCACGAAGCTTGTCATTATCGAATAACGACGCATACATTCGCTCATGCAATGCGTACACTCGGCACCAAACCCTGCCGAAAGTTCTATATCTAGATTGCTTAGCCTCCAGTTGAAGGAGAAGATATCGTTCATTACGAACGTGGTCAGGAACCACATCGACCACTTTACGCAATCCTCTAGTCTTACATCGATAATCATCACCACTAGTCAACCGTGGATCTGAATCATCATGAGTACGCAGACATATCGACGTCATACACCCAAGAGAAAACATCCCATTGACACATCGCAAGATTTTATTGTCCAACCGAAGACGATCAAGCCAAAGTATTAGCTGGTAGGAACATGATCGTTACACACATAGTTGAATCATCCGGTTGAGGGGGAGTGTTGCGATATGACAATAGGCGACAAATGGCACGATTATGCATTCCACGCGCCATTCATACTACGATGCTTTGCATACATGCATTGCACTATCGCTCATGTATTACAATCGATGTAACGACAAGCGTCTAATAGTTGTATAAAGAGCTACGCTCTTTACCATGTATCTACACGGATTCCATACCTAATTCACTCACTCATTTACTTTACTTACGAGACTAGCAGACTCGAGCTAAGAAGCAAAACATTTCTTTTATTAGAATTGCGCAAACAAATAAGACGCAATTCTACAGTTTCTCTAGTCTCCACATCCCATATAAGTATAGTCCTGTCCTCCGATCCAGAAGCGATGTACTGGCCATTTGGTGAGAAGGCAATCGAATGGATGTAGCTGGTGTGTCCCCGAAGTGGACCACCCATGGCATGACCTGTACTAGCATCCCAGATGCGTGCTGTTCGATCTGCAGAAACAGAAGCCAAACAGCGACCATTGGAGGAGAACACAATCGTCAGAACGTTGCCGCTATGACCCTTGCACTGACGAAGCAGAGCACGCGTTGCAGTGCTATATATCTTGATTGTGCAATCATAGCATGCAGCCGCAATGGTCATACCATCGAGCGACACGGCTAATGAGTATACCTCGCTTCCGGTCTCGATCTCTTGCCTAATCGGTTGTCTGGTAAGTAAATCCCAAAAGCGGATGCTGCGGTGACCCGATACAGATATGAGGATATGGCCCTCGGGCATAAAGGTGACAGAGTAGACTCGGTAAGTATGCCCTTCAAGCGGTCCCAATACAGCGTCACCCGTGCTTGTATTCCAGATGCGTATAGTTTTGTCGTTTAGAGGCAAAAATATCTCTACAAGGTGAAACGGGTGATGAGCGGATTTCATGGCTGTGTCCTTTTAATGGACCTAGTTTGCATCTAGTGCGAATATCTCATGTAAAGACTCTATTGCTGTACCTAGCTACAATATGGATACCGTTCGGCGTAATTGCTAATACGTGGGCGGGACCGTTATTCTTGAGGGTTTGTACTGGACTCGCCATCTGTGTGTCATGAAGTTAGGCACGTTCGTTCGAGGGAGGCTATGGTTGATGCGCTGATGGGGCGACGCGCGAACTAGCTACTGATTAGCTAAACTAAACGAATGACATACCTACTGATCTTGCTGTATATATTGCTAGGTCTCGCTGCTAGATCTGTAGCTCCGAGTAAAGACGAACAGGAGTTTCTGGCACTAGTATCAACTGATTACTAATGCTACTAGGTAGAGTCGTCGAAAAAAATGCGTAGATATGGGCATTCTGCCGGACGGAGGCACATTTTATTTATCATAATGCATTATGTAATGCTGGTGGGGCCTCATAACCATGACATCGCCAAACAAGAATGTGACTCTCGCACACGTGTTGTAATATAAAATGAGGATCCGGGAAGTCAGACCTTCCAGACCGGATTTTGATTCCATCTACCTCAATAGAGCTTGTGAAGAAGAGGACTACTGTACTAGGAATCCCCTATATGCACCTAAACACACGCACACCAGATATGCAGAAATCGTGAGCGAGTGACATCCAGAACATATACAAATACACATATGAAAGCAATATCACTCCACATCCCCTCTAATCAGCACGCTTCTCCACATCCCTCTCCTTCTTTGGTTCATCCAGCGACTCTTCATCTCGATCATGATGTCCATTCTCGGCGTCCACTTCGGGGTGCTCAACAATGTTCGATGGGGCTTCTTCCTCGGGAGGGATAATCAGGTTGAGTACAACCGCAACGATGCCGGCAATCAAGACTAGACATCGGACAGTAAGCAAACTGAAAGATGTCAAAGGAACCTGAAAATACGCACAGGGTGTGCTAAGCACAATTGTGATCGAGTCAAACAAGCCTTGAAGACCCGAGTTGGCGTTGACGCCATCGAACAAATGGGTGTACCTATGATCTTTCGTGAACAAGCTTTATTAATTGGGGCATGCATCGGACATACCACTCTGGGACAAGCAGGTCACCCATTCCAAACGATAATGCAGCAGCGAGAATGAATCGATCTCGTCGCTGCCACTTGATGGTCGACAACACACGAATACCGGAGACCATGACAGACGCGAAAAGGAATGTCGTTACACCGCCGAGCTAATCAAAGATACTCAGGATTCATTTCCAATGTTGAGGATGATATATTACTTACGACAGAATTGGGAACTAGAATTGATTGATAGTCAGTCTCAGCGCATTCATAAACTGAAATCACACTCACTGCTCAAGAATACACCCGAGATCTTGCCTAATACACCAAAGAAGATCAAGAACCCACAGCACCATCGTCCAGCACCCCGATTAGCACATCGTGTGATCGCAATCTATCAACATTCATCAACCTCCATCCCTCTCTAAACAAATCGAAGCGAACTCACCACTCCATTATTCTGTGCAAAAATCGACAATGGCGTAACCGTGAACAGTGCAGAGATGAACCCGCCGAGACCGTCCGCCTACGGTTCCCCGCACATGAGCCTCGATCCATGAATCGAGAGAGATGGGGAAGCTTACCAAGACACCACCCTGGATTCGACTATCAAACATTTCTCCATCGACTTCGACACGCGAGACTTCGGCACTGGCTGTGATGTCTCCAATAGCTTCCATCGCAAGCGATACTAACCGGTTTGTTAATATTGTAGGTGAGTATAAGGATGTCTAGGGGACAAACCATAGACGGCCAACATGGGCAGAATCGCGGGTGGGTAGACTCGAATCTTGAACGTGTGGACCCAGAGGAACGTGATAGCAGGCGACTTTTTAATCTGGCTCGCATCCATGTAACTATTCTCTTCCATCAGCGCCTATCCATGATATTAATCCGAAAGGGACATACCCAGCAGCACCTGCGACAATGCATCCGACCAACAGCCCACAAATGATACTGGCATTTTTGAGGAAAGGAGATCCAAAGAGCTCGACGAGGACAATGGTGATGAACGATAGGAAGCCGAGACCGATGAATTCGGGCGAGCCCCAAGGAAGAGGGCGTCTACTCGGCTGTGATGAGGACACGGGAAAGGAACGAGGATAAACGATACACACTTGGCAAAGATAGTTGGACAGAGCTGGAAGATACCAGTCTCGGGGCGGCTGTGACAGTCGTTGGATCCTCCACCCCAGTTGAGAACTCCAGATTCGCCAATCCTGTCGAGGCGAGCAACGATTAGAGGCACGAACGAGGGGGCAGGGATGTGACGTACAGGGAAGCACCAATAAGAAGGATAACAGTACCGGTAACAATCGGCGGGAAGATCTTTTTCAACTTTTTGGGTGGGACAAATGCCATGCCCATTTCGAGGAACGAGCAAATCAACGATGTTCCTATTTAAGTGCATTAAGAGCGGTGGCCGACCTCCGGACGATGCCCACGTACCGAGCAACATGCCATAAGCGTCAGGGCACGCTCCCTTAGTCACGGTTCCGTCGGCGTTGGTCGTGCTAGGACATGTGCCGTTCTTGTACAAACTGTTGAAAATCTGGTCGAAAATGTTAGAACGGTTCCAGTCAAACGATAAACCAGGCGTACCGAGAAACCGGTCGAGAGGGTGGCAAAAGACGTTCCGACGACTGTGATCAGCCCCGTGCCGAGATGGTAACTCCTCCACAAATGGATGCGGGACATTTGAACGAGAGAAAGAATCCCACAGCCGATCAACGAGGCGCTGATCTATTAGAAGAACGTCATTGAAAGGAAGCGAAAAAGAGGGGGCTAAATACCATATAAGATTGCATATCGGCAGGGAGGTTAAGGGCCGAGGAAAAGATGATGGGTGGTGTGATGAGACCGGCGAGCATGGCTAGGGCGTGTTGGAATCTGGAGTGCCGGTTAGAATATGAATCACGTTCAAAGAAGAAAGCCATACCCGCAGACCATAGCAAGAAGAATCGGCAGCTCGGCATCCAGGGCATAGAACTGAGGTGCACGAGTTGACTTTTTCTTTCCAAACGGCAAGCCCGGGGTGCAGCTATAACCCAAGAGTCAAGATCGACTACGCCCAAGCGACCGAAGATACCCACAGCCAGGCAAAGTCGTAATCTCCCAACCAGCCGTCTCGGGTGGTAAGCTTCTTTCCATAGCGCTTGATGCCTCTGAACCGGTCGGTCGAAGGCGGGTCGGTCGCCCGGGGTTGCTGATCCACCAGAGACATGAGTGCTGATCGGGGGCAGGGGAGAGGGAATGCGAACTCCACGAAGAGAATGCGACGTGATCAAGGCTATTTATCGGTTGGAATCCACCGTTGAGCGCAGAGCCGATGGCCGATGGAGTGCTGTCAACAAACCCGCGGAGCAGCGAATCAGAGCCAAGCGAGGCCAGAGATAAGGGATTAGCTAAGCGCAGAGATACGGGATTGGGCGACCGGGTCCTCGAGAACGCTTCGGATTGGAAGATAGCACTGGGAAAAGCGCTAAACTACGCACGTGGTGTAACCCGTGCGTTACCACAAGTAACACATGGCCGACTCACAACCAACGCCAACCAGCGCCCCGAAGCTTCACCAACGCACCACCCACTCATGAGTCGTCTACACATGTGACACAAATTTTAAGGACATGTATATAGATTTATGATGTAATTCATTCCAATTACCCGCCACCAGATCGACCTCACCCTGCTCCTATTGAGCCTTTTGAATCATCAATCTGGATTCGAGTATTCTTTGCTTTCAGTATGGCTGGAGGTCGGTCTAAAGCCAAGCTTGTCTTAGCCCGGGACATAGAACACCACTGCACATGTATCTCGTACAAGTGCTCTTTGCGCCCCGAGGGCCACAAGAAGGTCAAACAGAAGGCGTACAACGAGCATAAACGTGCCGATGAGTTCTTAAAACTTCGTCAATCCGATGTCCGGCGCGGCCCCTCGTCCCGATCAATACCACCTGCCAGAATAGTCCCAGATATACCGGCTGTTGGTAAGCTGATATCCATCGGTCACTCATAAGATATTCTAATGAGCTGTCCTGTGGGTGCGCACACCGTAATAGACGATGAGCGCCTCGCCTTTCCCCAGACGAGCGAACACACCAACAACAATACAGAGATATCGGAGGACATAATTCACCCGGACCCTTTGATGCGATCCCGTTCATCCTCTTTCGGCTCTGAAAATGATAATAACGACTTCCTGGAGCCCCTCTCTGAAGCAAATCACACTCCACCTTCGCCCAGCTCTCTGAGGAATCCCTCGTCACAGCACTCCCGCCCCTCTTCACCAGTGGCTGGCAATGCACAATCAAGCGATAGCAATTCTGCGGTCATCCTTGAGCCTGGAGACACACCTGATATGTTTGAGCGCCCTACCTTTGTCAAGGAGCATAGATCTATTCGCTTGACTTATATCAAAGTTGCTGCGCTCCATATCGTACACCATCAGGACGTTTTGGCATCCAATCTTGACCTCAAGATTTCGTTGGACTGTCTTTGGGAGACTGGCCTGGATATACCCCGCAATCCAAAGCCAGCAACTACGCTCGATACTGTTTTACGCCGCTTGAATCTTCACGTCGATAAATTCCTACGACGACAGCCAGTATGTTCCGAGTGTTACCAACGGTTCACCTTTAATGAAATAGCTCTGGCGGAGGTCAATAAATGCTACCGTACTGGCTGCTCTGGAATCTTTTGGCGTATCAAAGATGGACAGCGTCACCCTGTGAAATGCATAGTTTATACCCGACTTGTTGCTGCGTTGCGTCGATTCATGCTTCGACCCGAGTTTGTTAAGTCTTTGTTTCTTGGACGCGAGGCTCATGATCTAGAACATAAGGATGGTGTACTTCACGATGTCTGCTGCGGCTCTGCTTGGCTCGAAAACCGCCTTGGCCTAAAGCGCTTTTGGCGTCCCAGTGGATATGCTATAGATCGTACAACGGATGGCAGTCCTGTCGATTCAACTACGCGCACAGTATCTCTAAAATACGGTCTTTTGGCTGCAGTAAATATCGATTGGTTTGGCATCACCGAGAAATACTCCGTTGGAGCGGTCTATATCTGTTTTCTTAACCTGCATCGATCAGTTCGATACCGACCAGAAAATAGTATCCTTGCTTGTGTTATTCCAGGACCGGGTGAACCAAGCCTGGAAGAGCTCAACCAAGTCCTCGATCCCTTGGTGGAAGAACTTCAAACATTATACGATGGTGTGTACTCGGTATCATGAGATATTCAGGTACTGATGCATTTTATTTAGGTGTAGAAATGACAGTATGTGAAGGCGACACAACCAAGACGGAAAAAGTCCATCTCTCCGTCCTCATGACCAACAACGACTCGCCAGCGCGTGCAAAATCAACTGGCCGTGCTGGGCATGCGCATCACTCAAGCTTCTGCGAATGCGAATGTACGCACAAGGATATCAATACCGAATATGGGTACAATATTGATGGTAAGTCATTGTGTTGACTTCTATCCATCTGCTAACTACATGTCTCAGCTCATAAATACATGGACGAAGAGGAAGCGCTGCGACTAGCAAGAAACTCGCTGGATGCGCCAAATAATAGGGAGCGCCAGCGTATTGCTGATGAGTACGGGATGCGCTGGAGTTCGTTCAACCACTTACCACAATGGAAGCCATATAAGAACGCTCCCGTCGACCTCATGCACAACTTATACTTAGGTAGACTATCATGGCTGAACCTGGCCTGTATACTGAATATCCATGTGTTGTAGGCATCGTCAAAGCTATATGGTTCCTTTTAATCCACACTTACTACTTCTCAGCCTCGCAGCGGCGGGAGTTTGATTTGTTCATGGATTCCGTTGAATGGCCAAGTGGGATAGGTCGACTCCCCAAAAATGTAAGCAAGTCAACTATGCACTCACAGTCTAATTGATTATCCCGGCCCATCTTTGAATATTATAGCTAGCAACAAAGGGGGGCCTGCGAAAAGCAGACGAGTTTCGACGCCTGGTCACAATCCTCCCAATGGCACTCTGGTCCGTATGGAAGGATCCCAACGACTTGATTCCGGACAAGGCAGAGCCCATTCCAGAGAGTTCTGATTATACAGAAGACCATATTCGATCTCGTAAGAAAATCTTTGACCTGATTGTTCTGCTTTCTGCCGCCTCAAGAATACTTGCGTCTTGGTCGATTACACTGGAGGATGTCAACCATGGAATGCGACTACTACAGCGATACTGTCAAGGCCTACTTCGACTTGGAGTACATCTTCAACCGAATCATCACTTTTCCATGCACTACGAGCGCTGTTTTCGACTCTACGGCCCAGCATATGCTTGGTGGTTGTTTGCCTTCGAACGGTTCAACGGTATACTGGAGAAGGTACCTATAAACCGTCACCCAGAGGATTATGAGACAATATTGTGTCGATTCTGGACACGGGTACAGCGCATTTTTGAATGGGTAAGCGAATTGTTCAACTTCAGCGGTGTTATTAACTTGATTTGGTTAGAAAGAATCAATGCCAGCAGATGCAAGCGAGCGTGAGCGAAATGCAATCAACGAACTCTGTCGATCCGTTGGGAACCGAGGGACTACACTAGCAGTGGATGCAATGCTAGCTCGAGAAACCACTTATACCACCGGTAAACATTCTATCCGGCACGTCAACCTACACTCTCTTCCGCTTGAAGGACTTTACTACTTGATGCTCGAATTTGCGCGTACATGCTGGCCTGACTTAAGACTTACAAGCGATGTCGAGCCAGTACCAGGTGGATACCCATTCCTATATGACAAGGCCGCCGAGACACTGCCATTCGTTTATCGGAACGGGATCAAGTTTGGATGTGCAACCGCTACACGAACAAAAGCCGACAGATTTGCATTTGTCAGGTTTGGCCAATCGCTTGTTCCCTGTAGGATTGAGTATCTATTTCGACTCACGGTGGAAAAGAAAGAACCTAGACTTTGTGCGGTTGTGGCTCAGATGATGGCAGACAACAATATCCCACTTATGCCTTGGGACGAGTAGTAAGTACCTATTCAGACGCTTAGAGCCAACCCTCATTGTTCGTTTTAATTTAGTGCAGAACAGCTTGGAGCATATACAGCATATGCCAAACAGTTTTTGCCGTTTCAGGTTGTTTCTATTGAACAAATTGTTTCTCCTATGGCGTTATGTCAATTGAAAGCTCGAGCGCAGAGCTATCCTCATCAAACACTTAGTTTATGGGTTGCTATTCTTTATGATAGGGTGAGTGTTTTAGTGAGCTCTGACGTTAATGATCTATAGCTTCGGTTAGACTGGAAGCGAGGCCAACGACGATTACAGTTACAACGATGAGGGCGAGGATGGTGGGTTGACATGATCACGACTATTTCTTATTTCACCACATTAAGGAAGCTGCCCCAGATTCCGGCGTGCCAGATTTGCCAGAATCTGGCGCAAAAATCCGTAAAATTCCGGCAATGCAGGTGCCAGTGCCAGTGCCAGTTTCAGCTTGAACCTGTCAGAATCTGGCAAGGATTCTGGCAGATCTGGCATACCTGCATTCTGGCAAAATCTGGCAATCCTGCAGACCTGGAGTTCAGCACAGGCTATGTGAGTAGGTACTCAGGCTACACCATTAAATGCGCAAAATCCTGAAGAGTCTGGATGTATGCTTGCAGTGATAATTGGCTCAAGACTCATGGGGATCGACTGGGATTACTGTGCAAAAAATAATGCTGAGAATGCGCAGACTCTCTGTCACACTAAATGTGCCTCTGAACGTGAGGATATATATATCAATCAATGCGCGCTGTCCATGCGAGTCGAATGAGCATACTCACATGCTCAGGAGAGTCCTCTACATAGAGCTACAAGCGATTATAGGGGCAAAAATCCCTGATCAGCGCCACAGACACTAGTGAAACCAGTCGTGCAAGCATCGCTCCCCTGTGTGAATATGGTGCAATACACCTATAAGATGCAACAGCCAAAGTTTCAGCTCGATTGGAGGGGTTTCAAGGGATGAAATGGCCCCAAAACACCCCTGAAACAGGAACCCCCCTTGGACATCCTTGTACATGCTTTCCCATGCAGATTCAGGTGATTCTGAGAACACTAGCATGTTCAGCGAGGTCAATTGCCCCTCTCCTAATGTCTGTGGCTGCCTGAAACAGTGGGAGATCATTCATTCATTTTCACTCAGTCAAGTCAGTATGTTCCAGTACAACCACCAAGGGGTGAGGCTGGTTCACAGTGATGTAAGACAACTGCCAGGAAGTTACATATGCTAGTAGGGGTTTCTGGACCTCAGGAAAACAGTGGGCTCACTCGAATAAGCTGAATCTCCTGTTTAAGGCAAGTTTGTGCATCTGCTCACTTTTGGGAGTATTTTCTGGGGACTAATCAGCTGCGATATCAGTCAGTTCAGAATTTTGAGAGTATTCAGTGGTACTATTGAGAAGCCAGGAATTTTGCGCATTTAACAAGCTACTTATGAAAAGGTTGTGGCAGGTTTTATGTGCTATTGGTTGATGACCCATTATCTTGATAACAATGAATCCGTTGCAAAATGGCGAATACGTTAGTATGACATATGTGTGGTATATGGTTAAGAAGCGCTGATTTTTGCGCATTTAATGAGCTGTCAATCAGTTGGCTAAGTGTAGTTTTGGGGTCACTCATTGCCGGAATTCTGGCATTCCTGCAAAATCCTGCACAATGCCAGGTTTGCCAGATTTCCGCCGGAATTCCGGCATTCCGGCAGCAGGTGCCAGTGCCAGTGCCAGATATGCAAAAAAGCGCCAGATTCCGGCTGCAGGTGCCAGAATCTGGCAAAATTCTGGCACATCTTCCTTACACCACATGCAATATCTTACACAATGTACGTCGTTTACTCGCAAGGTGAGTGAACCAGCAATTTAGTCTGTCTGGTTGTACTGAAAATGACTACTAATATTACAGCGAATAAGCTTAAAGCGAGCAAAGTATTGTTAAAACAAGTCAGCGGGGATCCAAGTGCGAGTCCGCAGAGTCGTCCAACTCCCAGTATTGGTCGTAGGTTGCATTGCCAAGTTCCAGTTTCAATTTCTTTTCACGATCCTCCAGTTTGAGTCGAGCCTGTTGTCCCTGTGTGCTTGGCCCTGCAATGACCTGTGTGTTCTCAGGTGCTTTGCGCTTCTTCGATGTTCCCGCAGGTACCTCTGTCGCATCGTTTTCGAGTACTCGACCTGACTCAATCCACTTTGGGTTCTTAGCTAGAATTTCCGGGTCGATCTGCCAGCGAAACATGCGATTGGCCCAAGTTATGTTTCGTCGAGGCGATCCAGGGCGGTCCGGACCACGAACAACAGGCATAGGTGCCTTCTTGGGCGGGTTTGGGTCGACAACCGCATCGATTGCGGACTTGCAGGCCTTTAGCTGTACACTGGTGAGACCCGACAATTCTTGCAATCCCAAATTAACAAGCTTACATCTTTTGAAGCGAACCACCATTCTCGAGCAACCAATTTTCCTGTCTTTCGCGGCTCATGACCATTGACCGATTCAACCTCGTAGTCATCCTCAGACTGGGCACCTACGGTGAGTATTGTATCATAGCTGGAATCCAAATATTTTGCAGCCTCTCCCTTAAGACCTGGTCGCTTGCGGGCACGTACATCACGTTTCTTGAGCGTTACGGAAATTGGTGTAAGCTTGGATTCATTCAGTTAATACATGCTATGAGGCACTCACCGATTTCTGGAAGCTCTGCCGGGTGGCTGTAGACATTGATGCGAGCTCAGCGGTTTTTGCGGCAATTTCCTCAGCTGATAGGGGCTCAGGATTGGGTTGTACCACTGGGGGCGGAGGGACAAGCTCGCCAGATTCCGTACGGTTCTTGGTTGGGATGGCGCTTCCCTTCATAGCCGCTCGGTACGTACGTTGCTCATACTTGAACTTCTTGATAATCCTCTCCATTAGGTGGTCGTCTCCAATGACCTTGAGATAAGGCTCGGCTCCTGGCACACGATGAGCTCCAATGTTTCGGACCGCATCACGCCAGCGAGTCATGAGAGGCTCGTTAGTTGCAGAGTCGTGATTTTCTTCAAAATTGAGGCGCATAAAGTTGTCTCGAGTGCCATCTGGCTTCGTTGAGTGCGGCCAATCATCGTGGTCCTCGGGTACGTGTGGATAATGCCGATCAGCGATGTTGTTGAAGCTATTGACCCGATATAGACTATACAGCGTACTTGCCACAGCATCCTGCACCGCAAGATATCGCAAGACGTGAGTATCCACAACTATCCACTCACAAACATACAACTCACCTTTAATTCATCGGCATCTCGAGCTGCAAGCGAACGAACCGTAGCCGCCTGCGCTTCTGTAGCAAGCTCCACAGTAGCAGGGCCCGACGTTGCCACAGGGCCTCCGTATTGTGCCTCATCCACCCCTATCGCTGGGTCGCTGTTGTATGACTTGATGGTGAGTCCAGGAGCAATTTGCTTGATATCGGCTTGAGCAACGTCTACCCGGCTTGACTCGTAAGAGATCTTCTTGTGGATGATCTTAAGATCCAGCTCTAGGGAAGATTTATACGCCTCAAGCGCTTCGATACGCTTCGCATAATCCTCGTTGGCCCGAGCAAGTCGAATATTAGAGTCTCGGAGGCTCTTGATTTCGGACTCGGCTTGTGAGATAGAATGCGTAAGTCTTTCGATATCGTCCTTTTGAAGTCGCTCCAGAGTGTCTAAACGCTGCTTGAAGGACTCTATGCTTCGATTCTGCGCCAGGGCGGCTTGGCGGCTCGCTGAGGGAGCGCTCATGACGGTTGGAAGCTAACATGCAAACAGTTAGAATTCTGTGGTACGTGAAGCATTATACAGACAATGATCTTATGCTGATGAGGTACTGTCACAGCATGTAATAGCGTAGGCTACTCAGACTGGACTCCGGCGCACAACATTTGGCCAATGCATTTAATGTGACCATTGCTTTGCTTTGCCGCTGTTGGTTCAGAACTGAGATAGCAAATAAGCTCACATATGAATGTTGCGATCAGAGAGTGTATGGTTTGGAATATATAATGTTCGATTGATGTATAGCTGTGGATGAGAGTAGAATACAGGAAATAGGGGCGAAAGGCTCGGATGTGTCAAGGTCACGTGAGATGCGTAACCCGTGAGTCGGGCGTGCGTATTTAGATCCCAACGCAAGTCCGACGCAAATTCACGACGCACGTGAGTCACTTGTGCGTTACTCTTGCGTATTTTGTACCAACGCAAACCTAACGCACGTTGAGTTAGCCAGCGCTTTTCCCAGTGTAGACGAGGCCAGGCACATCTCTCTATCGGTCGTGTCCGGTATCATCGCGGTGTGGGGCGACTGGGAAGACGCGGACGCTCAGGTACCGACATCAGGCCAAGCTGAATCCGTTATCTCCACCAGCAGGCAAACAACACGCGCCAATTCGAGTCCGAGGAGGTGGCGGGAGACAAAGCACCACGTAGCCACGTGACGAACGGGGTACCCGCTGTGTGACGGCGTTTGCCCCGCTCTGGGACCTTCCTCGAAACTTGATCCCGCCCTGCAAACGCCGAAAACTTTGTTCGCGTCCTCGCTGATAGCCTTCGCCCTCGGAATGAGCGTGCCGTGCCGCGGACCGAGCTGCGCATTCACCACGACTCTCACATTGCTGCACATTGGATCGCATCGAGTAAGCCTGGGCACTACTCTCGCCGAGCCGAAATCTCGTTCGGTCGGTCTTTCGGGCTATGATTACCACCTTGGTCTGGAGCTGATTTTTGTAGCTACCTTGCGGTGTGGCAGTATTCGAAATCAACTAAACATTCTCGCTCGGTGATCTGCTGTCCGGTCGAGTGCAAGGTCTATTACTTTCTTCAAGCCTCCAATCTAGTCTCGTGTCTTACGGCCTAATTCCCATCCCTCGTTTCGGAACCGTGCTCTGGAAGCCTGCTGTGCCCATGCACGCTCTTTTGTTTACACTAGGAAACAATTTGATGTCCTAGGCGTATGTGGATCTCGCGGCTATGAGATCGTGAAATAGCTCTCGAGGGATCCGAGTCCTACTACTTCGGTTCGAACTCTCCGACAATTATGAATCAGTGGTCAATCTTATATATTACATCGATCCGATAAAAATACGACCCAGACATCGAGCCATTCTCTTACAGTCACTTGTCATGCCACGAGTCCTCTTTCCCCATTCTCCCACAGATGTCAGCATGTTTACCCAACCACACGATCAAGCCTATCCATATCCGCCCCACTTTTCCACCAATCCCAAATAAACGTCGCAGACCGATCCTGTAAATTGCGCAAAAAGTCGAGATAGATGATATGCCGAATGATCGGATGGATGTCCACACTCTTCCTCAGACACGCGAGGAGACAGCGGGATGGATCGTATGCCACCCGGCCGGTAAAATGGATACCATACTCGTCACTCTCGATCAAAACCAGTGGAACAATATCGCCATTGGACGACAAGAGTCCGACACCTAGAGTTTTCTCGATCTGTGAATCGTAGCTCTTGGTGCATTTAGGTTTCTTACCCACGACCGGACAGCCGTCGCTCCCAGGAACAAGACTGGTTCCCGCCGCTTATTGGCTCAAAACAACTAATTGGGAGGACAGGCCCCACTCACCGGCGGTACAACATCAATTCAAGCTCCTCGACCGCCTTGGGACCGCTGTCTGCAAACTTGCAGCACGCTCTTGAGGCTTCCGGAGAATTGTTGTACATTTTCAATGGCTGTGTTGATAGTTCAAAATACAGTGGCTTTTCGTAATACTTTGATTCTTGGCAAAATGTCGAAAACCAAATCAGTCGTGACAGATTCGAGGCACTGGTTCGAACGGATAACATGCCTGATTCGATGATTGTATGCCGTGAAAAACCAGGTCCTGTAAACTTTATTACCCCTGCACAATGGTTTCGAGACCGTCCGAGCCACCTACTCGGTTTGGAAAATCGAAGTTTAAAGAACTGCATCCAAGCGCTAAAGGCAAAGCATCCGTGGCGAGATATCATGGCCCCCATTTTGGTCAGTGGGTCGCAACGATATAAATCGAGGTGCAAACTGAGTGCGATGATTGAGGAGAAAAGGTGCAACCCGGTGGGGATCGTTGGTTTTTTTACCTGACCGCAGTTGTTTATGCAGAATCGAGTTAGGGACCAGACTCGACGTCCCCGCATGTTAACGGAGCGCACACTTGGTTGTCGATTATAGATGGACGAGGTAACGGGGTAGGCATAGCCCAAGATAGCGGTTTGATCTGCGTACTCTACTCTCATCGCGTTCGAGATGCTAAAATATCACGGTTCAATATTGCGGGTAATAGCTATCTACCTTTCGTACCGCTCATTAAGATCTCAATATTATTACTGCACCCGTCGCACTGGCTTTCTGCTTTCCTGTCTAACTCTTCCCAATCGATCCATCAAAGAAATCCTTTTTTGTCTTCCTTTTTGGTCCGTTTTACAACAGACACAGTCGGTTCTCCAAAGGGATGCGTCAGCCCACCCCCTTTTCTAACATACCGCTTTGATTCTTTATCAGCGACCTGGAATCTCGCGCCAGCGCCACCAAACAAGCCATGACCGCTGTGGGGGCGAACCGCCGGGTGAGTTAGTGATTGCGAAGTATGTTGAGATATCAAATGTGGCTGTGCGCATATAGTCATGTGATCGATTCCCGAGGTATTTACACGATACAGTAGAATTTGTATACGAGGGAGAGTTTTCACTTTACCACCATGTAGCCTGCCCGCTACCTCTCTTTTAACAAAGAATGCTTTGTGAAACAATCTTGAAGTCGAACTACGCGTATCTAGTGTATAAAGTAAGCATCTCGGTTCCCTATACATTCCGGCCACCTTGTTGTTGCATGGGCTCGACACTACCCCTGCAGGCACGTTTGTGTGCTACAGACTTCATTTCTGGGGTATCCGGCTACAAAAAATACACAGCAGCGGCCTCTTTGCACTGACGAGGCGGTGGGCTCAGGACTCAGCAGAATGAGGTTATGAACGTGCGATGTGCAGCTCGTAATTTGTTAGCAAAAAGTGAAGTGTGAGGTCGAGAGCACGGCCGCACCACCGAGAAGAAAGAGACGATGACGGTCGGGGGAGGAACACCCCGAACCGGATGCATACATGCAGAACTATATACACATCCGAGACACAGGTGATAAGCCCTACGTCAGGAAAAACCCCAGTGGCAAATTAGCCCCGGTGACGCAAACCCGGCCGGTTACACGCCGTAACCGCCAGGGCTGTGCAATGCACACCAATTTACCTCCATATGCCCGGTTTGCCGTGGGTAAACCGGGCAAATAACAGTACATATTCCGGGGGGGAAAGCAAACCGGGCATAAGGGCAATTTGCCAGCAATTTGCCGTAATTTGCTCCGGGGCTTTTTCCTGACGTCCGCCGCCCAACATATAGGGTCTTTTTTGCTGGCAGAGTTGTAGACTAAAAGTCGTTAAGAATCTCACACGTGGCCTGTCAGCTGAAATCCGTCCCATCCAACGATGGGTCCAATAAATACAGAATTGGGGAGGGGAGAGGAAGATGCATACAGGCATTACATTCCTGGGTCTATTGCGTACGTACCCAAGCGAGTCCTCAAGCCCACAGCGCACAAATATGCAATTTCGATTAGCACCCCGCCAGTCCAGGTGTCCACAGTGGGCCCATTCATTAATAGCATGGTATCTCTGTGGGCTACCGCGGCTATATTTGACAACAGGTGCCATTTTCACTAGCTCCTTGCAAACGTTTTGATTGCCCGCTTCTCTAAATAAGCAACCGCAAGCAACCAGTTTTTGAATAGAACAAGCATCTACAAGTTCTTGAAGCGAAGTCATGTTGAACATTCTTTCGTGCAAAATAAGTGTGTCTATGCTGATCGGGCATTGGGTGCACTGTGGTAACCGATTTCGCATCCTCCAGAAAATCATAAGAACGGCCCAAACCTAGAATGCTGAGATTGATAGAGCGAGCGAATAGTTCTGCCAGCAAGCGTGTGAATGAAAGTAGTTTGAAGTTCTCGTGCGGTCGGGTCAGTGTAATTCGACGGTTGATAGTACCTGAAACGGTCAACATCTCATAGGTTTCTGTTGAGGACGATTAACTAATCAACCGAATAGCCGTTCTTACCGCTGATTGATAGCCAGCCACTTTAGGCAGTTCTGTTTGTATCGCTTGTATGCCGCCCACATCTATATAGCATGTATAGCTGTATCGCTTGTAGACTGTTCTCATATATTTCTATCTACTGTACATCGCCTCTATGGACGCTACTACTTGTATATAAACTGTAGTACATGAGTCTTGTACTGTACCGGTCTCTGCTACGAATACTATCTATTTACCGGGTAGATACAAGTCTTCCTAAGCTTGAAGAAGCTAAGGGATCGAACCGATCGATTCCCATTACAACAGTTTCTGAACAGAACAGCAGTCTCGGACCCGCAAGAAAGCGACGGCACTCGGAGGCCTACCGCATGCCACACTGTCTATCCCATCAAGTATCTAAAATGCTCATGAATTGATATGCAGGGTCAGACAGCGGCATGCGTAAAAACACATCCTGAATCACACTTGAGCGAATTCGCTCTATAATTAATTTTAAAGCCAGCTCCTAAGCCTGTCCGACCCACCACCCGGTCCCTACCCGAGACTATTGCCACTGACCTATCAGCCGATCGATCCTGTCCATATCCCCCCCGCTCCTCCACCAGTCCCAGATAAACCCCGCCGACTGGTTTTGCAAATTACGAAGAAAGTCGAGGTAGATTATGTGTCGCACGACTGATTGGAATTGGGTGCTGTTTCGGAGACAGACGAGGAAGCACTGGAACGGATCGTGTGCGAGTCGACCGGTGAAACGAATTCCGTGTTCGTCGCTTTCGATCAGAACGAGGGGCGTAACCTCGCCCGAGGACCGCGGTCGAACACTTACTCCTACGCAGGCCGTCAGCAAGTGGGTTGGCGACAACGAAAGCAGAGCGAGGCTCACCCACAACGAGATCGCCACCCTTCCCTGGAACCTACCCAATCGGACAAGCATTGGTACCAAAATCCGGAGGCAGTCGCCGAACACGACTCACTGGCAATGGAGTGATAAATCCGCTGCTTCGAACCAGAGCGGCCTCCCATCCCCAAACTCGCAGCTGGCCCTAGACGCGTCTGAGCACTTGCTGTATTCTTTCATGCATTGGGTGGCAGGTTCAAAGTACAGACGTTTTTCGAGGTCTTTGGTTTCGTGGAGAAACACTAAATGCGGATTGGCTCGTTTGGATCCAGGCCGTGCTGGGAGCGGATGACGTACTAGGCTCGATCAGCTCACCGCCTGACGGGTTGTGTGCCGTTGGCTCGATATGGGCCGGTCGAGATCGAGGTCATATCGTTTTGCTACTCACTTGGGCAGTGCGACGGTGTCCTCCAAACACGGCGCAAGCAGGGCCAGAACTTGTGGCGAGACCCGATAGGACCCATCGTCTGGTTTGTCTGTCGCGGTCGAGTGCACGGCCAGCGATGGACAGCGGCGTAAGCGAGGGATGTGGAGCGCGTGGGGGGAGATGCGCAAGGACAGTTGACTGTTGTTCGCCTTGACAGAGCCCCGGATTCTTTGTATTGACAACACGAGGGAGCTGTCATCGCGTCGCTGGAGCGCAGCCTCGGCCATTGATTGTGGTAAACAGAGGGCAAGGTGCACGTAATTTGGCCTAAATCAGGAAGTTCAACCTACGCACGCGCTCCGCAAAAGGAACCTGGCCATGGGATGTCCCACTGATGTCCCTCGCGGCGTGAGCTTATCGAATTGAATAGTGATCCGTCAACACGAGGCCGGCCTCTTGACCTCCAGGATCTGGGGTCTGTTCATGTGTCCTAGCCGCATGTTTGCGCCACAGGTCGCCTGCCACACGAGTCAACCCACTCTGGACCACAATTACGAGGCAATATTTCCCTAAGGCGTTGTATTTATTGATTAGCTTGGTGTGCGTGTGGTAGAGCTTGGTCACTTCCATCGGCTAGAGATAATACTGCCGCTGACTGTTGAAGATCACACGCTCGGATCTCGTGATGATCCGATGGCTCAGTTCACTTGCCGCGCATATACGCGTCCTCTCTCTTGTCTCATGCGAAATGTATATATAAAGCATAGTGTCTATCGTACAATATCATCGGTTCAGTTGTTCTATCGCTTCCCTGCATGCCCCGCGCTAAGTCAATAGCTATTAAAGACTGTTGTCTTTAACACTGACCATAGCCACTAGCTCTCCTTAGGACTTATGTAAGTCTCAACACAATTTCATTTACAACACAGACATGACTCGAATTTAGGACACAAATGTTGTTCACTCAGAATATGGAACGAGCCTCCACTGCTGCCCGGGTTGGCCATTTTGGCCTTCGAGCCGGATCTGTGTTGGGTAGCATCAGACAACGAACACATAGATATCGTTCCATTGCTGGCTTACCGGTGCAAAATCGTCCTGGCCGAGCACAGTCCAACACTTGTCTGTGTTGGGGATTTTGAATCTGAGAGAGACGGTTCAGCGCAATGGTCGCTCGTGTTTGAGACTAGCCGAGACTGACACAAAGGTGCCGGGCTCACTGGCTGGGTTGACCGACCATTCAACCGGCTTTGCTCCGTATGGCATCAACCTCACATTCTGGATAGATCAGGGATTAAATGTCCTGCAGCACACTTTGAGTGGAACCACCTACGTTATCTTGGTCATATCCAACCCACAGGTCGTGAGTCTGGAGAGTGTACTTGTCTCCTCCGACATCCTTCACTTGAAAAAAGTCCTATTGCAGCAATGGTCAGCGCAACGTCTAAACAAGCAAACGTAATAGATGGACCTTTATAAACTCACGAACGCTTCTTAGCGGTGCGGGAAATGGTGGGTAAACGGGGGGGACCGGTCCGGTTCCAACGAAATGCGCTTCGTCTGCGACGGACTGGATAAAATAGCGGCCAGGCCTGATGGACATGCTGGATTGAGTGGAGATTGCAGTGGAGGCTATCCGAAAGGGATGAGGGCTTGTGTCGAAAGCTGTCCTTCAGAGCTGGTTTTTATAGGTCATATCACTGTTTGCTGCTGTATCCTCGAGTGCTAGGGAATATGTCCTGATGATCCTTGACACTATCGGACGACGTGTACAGGATGTGGCTGATCAAGGGATTTGGGGACGCCAAGATGAAATGGCGCACCTTGCATTGATCTTGGGGTGTCGGGGCGGCCTCCGTGGAACTATTAAGTTGGGCGAATAGGATGGATCGCTCGAGCGGCACCACACGGACAGAATAGAGGTTTTTCCTTGTTGCGGATGTGCTTGAATGAGTGTGAACTCGGGGTACTCCGCGTGTCCCTCGATCCGCGTGTGTCAATCTAGTACCGGCACTGTATAGAAACATGGCCAGAGCGCAGGAGCACTGCACGAGTGCAGGATTGGCGAGAAAACATGCTCCTGATCCAATTCCATACGCATACATGCCACTTTTTTCAGATTGATATCTTGGGGGTCTACCTACTGTAAGCCGTACTTCAACCGAACAGGCGATCTGGATGACGTTCGGGGGTGTTGTTGCCTGAGCTCTCGGCCTCCGATTGTAATGCAAGGCAGTGCGTAGCAGGGCGCGTGGTGATCGAAACCTGAGCGCCACCTATCTATCAGATTCATCGATATTGACCGTTTGGACTTCCGATCAGATGACAAGCTTCTAATCGGTCCGTATAGAGTTCAATGTGCACTTTTGGTATTTGCGCTCACAGCTCACAATTTTTCATGGGGCGCACTGGCATGGGCCGATTATTGCAGCAAATATATCGAAATTTCTACGAAGCCACATCACTAAATCGTCTTTCCAAAAAACGGCTCTGGGAAACGTAGGTAAACCTTAGTACTTACGGTGAGTCGTTGCTGAAAACAACCATCTACCTAGCGTGGGGCACAGCGGGAGACCTGGTTTATGAAACAGTGGGAAGAGCCTTACGAAGAAACACTGTTCACACCCAGTGAAAAGCAGAGCAGGTGTGACTGCTCATGCGGCCCTTTGGCCTCATACAGAAGCCTACGACGAGGTGTACATGTGTGTCCGCTCTTGCGTTCTCGCCCGCCCTAAGTTAGGTTCGAAGGAGACAAGCTAATAAAGCCAGCTATTTGATATGATACCGAGTCCGGTGCCTCCAAGAATACGTTCGTGGGGGCAATTCCCACTGTCGTACTCAAGGCGGCCTCGCCACTGGTTGAACGTCCTGCAGCGGACAGACTCCCCCATCACACTACAAAACGAGGCTCGGTGCATAGATATATCATACGTTGGGATGTCTGACCTAGAGCGGCTAAGGCCGGGTAGGGAAAACTGCGTAGTGGCAAAAAATCGGCAAGCGCTTACGGTCAATTGAATTTCGCAAAAGGCTTTCAGAGTATGTATACTAGTGTTATGGTATGGGTTAGGGCCTGCCACTCAACTTAAACGCCCGATCATCGACACAAGGCGGCTCTGCCGCCTTACCAGGCTGCGAGGTGGGTGCGTATCTCCCTTGTTGGAATGTTTACAGGAACCGCTCGCGGCTCCTGACGTTTGCGCCAATACGGCCTACCAGATGGGTCAGCATCCAGCAAGGTTGAGAACAGTGGAATAGGCCGATTTGTATTGTGAAAAAATGAGCTTCTTAACTAGAGCCGTTAGGGTCGTATGAGAGTGTGTATTCGACAGTAGATGAGAATACAAGCGAGCGATGAAACCAGAGGGTAGAGCGAAGCTACTTTACACAAGCCAGAGATAATAATTGGTACTACAATCGTGATACATGTGCGAAATAAAATCTCCACAAATAGCTATTGAAATCGTGCATGTTTAAGGTTAAATTACGATGCGGGAATGAGACGAGATACAGACCTATCTACACCAACTATATGCGCAGTCCTAGTTTTTCAAGTCTGAACCTCAGAGCTCCTCCAAATCAAAATCAAACCAGGAGAAGCTTCCGTCAAAGGCTCACGGCCAAAACCAAGGATAAGCACTCACGCCGTCCATTTGTACGATATGCCTCTGTAAGATGTAGACGATCTGAAACTCCGCTTAAAACTACCTTTCTGACGCAACGTACCTAAATCGGTCTCTATAAGCGTCCCGAAACTATCTGAACCGGACGATTAGATAGGCCGTTTTTGGTACGCTTCTGGTCGGTCTCTTGGGAAGTCGGAGTAACTGGGATGACACATATCAGCTTGTGGTATGTTTCCGGCCGAATATCACAAGGTCTTTCCTGAATGACCTTTCGCACCTTTATCTGGCATAGTGACCTCGCGCGTATAATCAAACACCCATCGACATGTAGCAGCATCTATTTTATTTAGATCGTCGACGCGTGTCCAAACCTTATGCTAGTCGATCAATTTCATCTCTAGGGGTAGCGTAGTGTGTCGTAGATTGGTGTCTGGGCGATTCAACACTTCTTGGAACTATTGGGATGGCGATCACTTGGTACCCGTTTGTTACTGAAATTTCTGATGGCCAAAACGCGCGCATGTTCTTGATTTATCATTCACGATCTGCGTATTTCGTTACCCTGTGTAGGAAAACGGGGCCGCTAATATAGCGCGAAATTCCCCATTGAGGTCAATCATGTTTTCGGCTTTTGCACTCACGCAAACCTCAAAATGTGCGGTTTTCCAAGCCCCAAAACAGTACTCCTGGCGCGAATGCGAAAAATCTGAAATTTCCCCATATAATGGGAGTACAGTGGATCCCATCATAACTTTCGGTGTGTCTTCGCACCCCTTAGAGGTAGCTAGTCTCGTCGATGCGCCCGCTGGGGCTTTATAATACTATATAATTCACCTCTAAGATCTGTTGCAAAGCAGCTGACGACTTCCTCGTAAATTCCATCAATTCTAAACCTGAAATCTACTACTCGAAGGGCTATACACACACCGTGGGCAACCATTAGGCAGACAGACCCACTGTCCCAGGAGCTTTGTCCCGCCTAACCTATTGCTGTATTGACTGGATGTCTAAAATAACCGCTTGGGGTTGCCCCCTGCGGCCAGAGCTCATGTATAAGTTGTACAGCGGACTTATAATCAAATGGGACACGTGACGCTCCCGCAGCAAAACGGCCGCAACGGGCGGGGGAGAGAAGATGTCGGAGGCATGTATTAGTATAATATAAAGTTCTACTTTCTCAAAGACAGCATAAAAATTCTCAGATCGACAGACTGACTCTGTGGCAAGATAGCACTTGGACAGTGTTGAAATATCAAACTCGGATGTGCGCATATAGTCATGTGATCGGAATCCTTGTATTTACACATCGTAGCAGAGATTTTACACTGAAAGAGTGTTCTTACCTTACCACCAGGTAGCCTGCACGCTAGCTCTCGTTCAACAGACAGCACAAATGGCTGTCCTGTTTGTTTTGATGATTGGCGCTTGAACGTTCAGGCGCTGTAAATGTGCGTTTAATTCTCCATTTCTCGACCGATTTTGCTGAAACAAACTGCGCGAATGTTATTTTAGGCACGATGATAGCATAATAGCAAAGTCTCAGCTCGTTCTAAGCTCTTACCACGGAGTTATAGGCAAGCCGAGATACCAGAGTACGCCCTCCCCTACCCCAGATTACATGACTACTGTGGGAGCGCAGCGAGGATATATGAGCTATATGAGACTCTAAGAAGCATTATGTATTTATATGGAGAATTTGTGGCTGGTGCATGGCGCATACAGGAAGGTATTCATTGATAGCAATACTGGTTCGAATGGATAGATGGGATGCTATAGCATCTACGCTTGGCGCATAGGAAACATGAGATGAGTCCCTAAGCAATTTGATAGCATATAGTGACTATATGTGTACATTTAGCCATCAGTGCATGACGAGTCCCCTTTCTCCCGAATTGCGTCATTTGTTCCCCATCTTAAGCGCTCAAAAGGACTTCAAAGTAACGGCCATGGCGTCACCATACACATCACGAACTTGGGCTCCGGCTGATATCGCGATATAGTACCATATATTTTGCATCTACCCCTATATGACAGATCAGCCGTGTTTTGGTATATCAGTGACTGATCAGTGATTGGTGGTTTTTGCTGGTCTGATGTTTTTTGCCGGTCTGCCGGATTTCACCCGTCTGATGAATACCAACAGGCTGTTCAAAGGATATATGTCTCATATCAACCCGTATGACAATACGACCGTTCTTGGCAATTCGATTTGATACTGCGGCTACTTTCTGACACTGTTCGGTAGTTCTCGAATAGCACTCATTTCATTTCATTGGTATTGTACAAGATTGACAGGCGACAGTGTTTAGTTCTGTGTATAGAAAGCGGACGAGATAAGCGACTGTTGACAGTCGAAACACCAAAACCCGAATCAAGTTGAATTAGGTGTATGCGCGCGCGCCTGAGAAGCTTGTGTTAGGGCGTTGGCACGACAAACATGTGAAACCAGAACTCACATCGTGCAAAAACTATCGGCCTGACTGCCCAAGGAGAAACGGGTGAGTAACGGTGAGAAAAAAGGGTGTAACTACGTACAAGTTCGTTGCACCGGGAAGCCGCCGAGTCTGACTCGTGGATACCTCACATCACGTGACCATGGGCCGCGCCCAAGTTTTCGCCCAACTACTGTGCGCAGTGTGTCCCATCCTCACGGTGCACAGTGAGATGGAGCGAGCACAAGATACAGCCAAAAATATAAGACCGACCGTTTAATGCAGCGTTATATAGGCGAGAATTACGACAGAAATGTTAACTTACGGGCTGTCAGTTGAGTACAAGTCCAAGAAGTTACGGGAGGGGGACTGTTAAGGCCATCGAATATTCGCTATGCAATCGGCCCTAGCTTTATAGATACTTCAACACAGTGGAGGTGCTAGCGCCTCGATTGACAGGTGATGTTTCAGTCCCTTGGTTCCATGCGGCCCACTAAGCGGCTCTTGTTGTATGTGCCTGAGCTATTTTTCACTTGACCGAGGACAAGCCGGAGTCTCATTCACCGTGTATACTTGGTACTAGATGATCTCTAACCCTTCTTTGGTAGTCGAGGTATGCTGAAAGTTGAGCGAAATTAAATTTACGCCTCATCTTTACCCAATGGTGGTGTTAGAATGTGTCCATTGGCATAGGGCTTCTAATATACATGTAATATAGCAGTCGGATTACCTCTATAATACTTGCGTGGGTCAGACGCTATCTGGTCTGCCTGATGAATCGCCTATATTCTAGAATCTGACATGCCGATTTTTACCGACCTTCGCCAGGGTGGTTGTCAAATATATATGTCAACCACCCCCGATCAGAGCTGATCAATTGTATTTCACCTATATTTCACCATCAGCCACAGCCCAAGTTCGTGATGCAGTATACAGCACTATTCTATTTCAACTACTCCCTTATATATCTTGCACATATCCCCTCGGTAATGTAAGATTTGATTTATGCTGTCAAACCACCAACAATCGCTCACTAGGTTCTACGGCTCTTACACCCCCAGACGGTCATCATTTCAACCGTTACTGTTGAACGAGATCACGCGCTGTCCGATATTTCAGCGCATGCACTTGTATTTCCGATGATTCTCATATCTATCTCCGTATTTGATGTACATAAACCGTGTACTACTGTGTAGTCTACTCATGATCTTCGTACCAATCCACTATCATTCATCAAGTAGCATACAAGCAGAGGGGGCGAGCATGAACAACCGCTTCCCAACGCTTTGAAGCCACCTGACATGGCCAGCAGACCGTAAGTTTCTGAGCCACAGCTTTCGACCCACAAGAAAGGCTTGAACCGCACGACACAATTCGGAGGCCCACATTACCCCCGCTGCCTATTCCATCAAGTCTCCAAAATGCTCATGAATTGGTATGCAGATTCAGACAGTGGCATGCGTAAAAATACATCATGAATCATACTCGAGCGAATTCGCTTAATGACTAATTTTAAGGCCATCTCCTACGCCTCTCAAACACACGACCCGGTCCCCGCCCGAGGCTATTGCCACTGTCCTATCAGCCGATCGATCCTATCCATATCTGCCCCACTCCTCCACCAGTCCCAGATAAACGTCGCTGACCGGTTTTGCAAGTTCCGGAGAAAGTCGAGGTAAATAATGTGACGCACGACCGGGTGGAGTTGGGTGCTATTTCGAAGACAGGCGAAGAAACATTGAGACGGATCGTGTGCAAGTCGACCAGTAAAGTGAATGCCGTATTCGTCGCTTTCGATCAGAACAAGGGGCGTAATCTCTCCCGAGGACCGTGATCGAACGCCCACTCCTACGCACGCTGTCAGCAATTGGGTTAGCGAGAAGGAAAGGAAAGCGAGGCTCACCCACAACGAGGTCGTCATCGTTCCCGGGAACCTGCCTAATCAATCAAAGATTGGTACCGAACAACCGGATACCGGTCGCCGAACACGACTCACCGGCGATACAGCATTAAGTCCACCGCCTCGACCTCTAGCGGCCCCCGGTCCACAAACTCGCAGCTCGCCCTGGATGCCTCTGGGCATTTGCTGTACTCTTTTATGCGTTGGGTGGCAGGTTCAAAGTACAAAGGTTTTTCCGAGATTTTTGACTCGTGGAGAAACGCTAAACGCGGATTGGCTCGTTTAGGTCTAGACCGTGTTGGGAACAGATGACGTACCGGGTTCGACCAGTGTGCTGTGGGACGCGTTATGCTCTGCAAGCTCGATATGAGCTGGTGGAGATTGAGGACGACGATACCGTTTGCCACTTACTCGAGTTGTAGAGCGGTTTCTTCAAGAAGCGGCGCACGCAGGACCAGAGCTTGTGGCGAGACAAAACGGCACCCATCGTTTGGTTTGCTCGTCGCAGTCGAGTAGATAGTGTCTGTAGACGTAAAGGCAGCGTGGGGAGAGCGTGGGGGAGCGGCGCAAGGACAACCGGGCATTACTCGCCTTATACAACCATCGAATTTTTCAATACATAAAATGAAGCAAGGAAGCTGTCATTGGTGCTCACCCCAGCGCAGCCTCGATCATCGATTGGGGTAATCATAGGGTAAGGTGTGACTTGTTCGGATCGGTAAAACGTGTTTTCGCGTAATTTCGCCCAAACACGGAAGGCGAACCTACGCAGGCGTTCCATATATGGTGTTTGTTCGGTGGATGTCCCTTGCGAGATGTGATGAGTCCTATTGAATAGTGATCCGTCAACACGAGGCACGTCTGCTGACCCGCCAGGTCCCCGGCTCGGCCCATGTCCGCTTCGGTACACCCTTGCGCCACACCACTTGCTGCGTCCACCTGGCAATCCAGAACGTGTTGGTGGTATTTTTAACTCTGCTATCGCTTCCATAGGAGAGTGGGGATTTAGGTCGAGATCCCGCCGGCTGTCAAACATGGTGCGGAGTGAGAGACTCGATTTAGTGTAGATGAGTAATATAGTTAGGCGCTAGCCACGCGAGTGGTCTCGTCGTTCGCGCTCACAAAGGATATGTTGAAATGAGTAGGTATCACACTGTATTCAATTATACTCGGATAGTTATCCAGATTTATAGTTGCGGCTGGCTAGTCATAAGATGATTGCTCACGGCTGATGATGGTCATCGAGGTCTGTCCCCAAGTGGGACCTTCGGTAAGAACATAGTCGCACTTGAGAGCTACCTGTTTGTCGCAGCATATGTTTAGCGAGTATATGCGTGGAAACCATAGACCTTTCTATGCCTTCTGATTGGCGGATTCCAATCTCTTGACACTTCGGGTGTACGGTATTTCAACACCCCTTTTCAACGATTGAATCATGCTTTTTCAGAACTCAAAAATTATCATTTCACGACCTTGGTACTGCATTGGAGCCTGAGAGCGCTATGAGATTTCCGAACCTTTGGTCGATTCTGGGTGGGACCGCATTCAATACCGCAGGTGTTGAATCGTCAGATTCTGTGGCTTTATTTTTGCATACCTACAACAGGGGTTGATTCTTAACTCGGTGCAGGAAATTTCAGTATCTATGTAACGCCTGCCGACGCAATTTTAGTGGGGAATAACAGAGCCCAACCATTCAAAATTCACAATCTTGCGTCTTCACTTATTGACACGGCAGCGTGTAAATCAGGCGTTGAGAATCGAGAGCAGGGGCTGATGTTCATCAAGATTGCATACACCACGACAGAAGGAAAAACAAGACATTCCAAGACGTTATGGAGTTAAAACACGACCCTATTCGTTGCTATTGTCCGATTCCGACGGCAGGCGTGAACTTGCGGTTAAGGTGGCAAAGGGCCAACGCCGCTACTACCTTTCTCATCATCATCGGTCGTCGTTCTGGCGTCGTTCACTACTGTTGGGGGCTTACTTGTCTTTCAAAGCCGTGAGTGCCGATTAGGCATACCAACGCCGCTCGGCTTAGCGTTAAGGCGCGGCTTACCCTTGCCCTCTCCTAAGCGTGAGTCACCCGAACCAACCTTAACCTCTTGCTTGTTGGTGAGCCTCGAGGCGAGTCGGGCTGTTATGCCCGGATATTTTGGTTGAACTTACGTTTATTCGGTGATGAGGTGGCCGGCTTTTGACGGATGGAGTGGGCTTGGGTACGGGTTTGGACGCGGGTTTGGTCACGGCTTTCATGGACAGGCTAGCGGGACGACAGATTGAAGTGGTGATAACATACTGTTAGTCAGAGAATCCTGCTTTTCGTCCATGTCATCCTAGAACCATGGTCTCAATATTCAAGTTACGGGTAGCTATCTCAGATCGAGAAGGGACGTGCACAGACGCAAGTCGTAAATCAAGTGAGAATCGATACGATCCACTCCGTGCCAACAAAGCAATATGAGGGGCGGACAGGTGACATGTCGGTGGTGGTAGAGTTGGAGCCGAGCGATTACACCTGAGCCTTGTTCGATTGGTGATGTCATGCAATGACACATGGTGTGGAGCATCAACCCATTATGTCATGTGACTTTTTGCCTTCTCAGCGTGTCCATGTCACCCTAGCCACCGCGTTCGACACCAGTAGTGTTGAATGTAATAAAGCGCAGTGAAATAAAACACTTAAAATACAAGTGTATTCTACGAGTGACTATAAGACATGAGCAGCAAGACCTTTATATACAATACAAGTTCGCATATACGTAACCGAGATAGCGCAAGCGCATACAAGCGAGTACAGGCGAGTGTAGATCCGAATACGCGATACAGGCGTAAGAGCCGACGACACGAGTGAGCATACAATCAAGAGTACGAATGAAAGATCCGTGTCACCGTAACGTAACGCGCATAAGCGCCGACGCACTTGTCATCTCCAACAAGTAGCCTACGCGCAACTCGTTCTTAATAAACCTCAAGGCTTGACGAGGTTTTTAATGAAGTGGGGTTCACCAATCCCATCTCGCTGTGGTAGGTGTCTATTACTGGAAGAGTGTGGCTCACAGTGCGCGGAGACACACATAGCCGCCCAGGAGCGCCGGCAGTCACGTGTTGGCGTTGGCTTTGCCTTGCGTTATCCACCACTGCTAGTGGTGGGTACTCTCGATTGGATCTCTGACTAGCTGTCTTCTTGCACCCGCCCGTCTCACCACTCTGACAGCACGATAGATTGCCCCCCCCCCCCCCGACCCGAGAGCCGTCCCTCGCGTCTCTGGTGCCCTGGCATTCCGGCCACGGGTCCCCCAAACCCGTCAGTCCTTTCATGCTTTCACTCAAGTTTCCTTTCCCATCCTTTACATCCCTACTTCTCGTATCGTGTACCTACAATACCAGTGCGCGGTTCGCAATTCAGTATACTATTCATTAACCTCTCCTTTCCCTCTGTTAGCGATGCGACAAAAGGCTGAGTGTTATTTCCCTGTGGCAGTTAGCGCGCCGCCATAAATAGTAGACGTTGGCCTTGAGCATACTTTGTGGCGAACAAGTATTACGCCTTGAACTATTGTTGTGACGGGCAGGTTTCTCGCTGCTGTGCATACGAGTCAAATACAATCACAGGAAATATAACTCACATTTGTCTTAAATCAAAAGGTGAGATAAAAATACAGACTCGGCATCGAGATCTAATATGGAATCAAGTCATGGGCCGCTTTATTACCACTTTTATACCGGTACCCACCCACGTACCTATCCGAGTTAATGGCGTTATGTTGTTTTCGCATATAGGCTTCACTGCGCGGGACATGAACTTCTCGCGTGTAATATAACAACTACTCGAAACCGACACTGCTCAGTTTAAGGTGAGTTATTCTTGACACGGCAGCTTCCTGTTCGCGTCCTAGCACTCTTGTTTTCAATGTCTGTTTTCTCGTACTTGGAGTGTGTCGATCTGCACTGCAGCCCGCGGAGGTCGCAGATCGAATACTTGATCGCGCGAGACCGTGCCTTACACATGATCGAGCATACATATAGCACGGCCCTACGCGCCATGGCCACATCTCTCTCTCTCTCCCCCCCTACCCTCCACGCGCCCTTCCGCCAGCAACACAGCTGAAGCCCCCCTCTTCCTACACCTTCGTTACCCCTACTCCGTGTTCCCACTTCCCGACGCTCACGATATTTCATCCTTTCTTTTCTTTCGTTTGCCGCCCACCCACCCATTGGATCCAGCCTACAGATGCTAAATGCTCTCTTGTATCGGTAGTTTTGGCCACCCACCCGAGCTTGCTCGGTTGGCTCGACCCCGGCTGCACCATCTGGGCCTGCTTCGCGCCTTCGGCGCTGCTCCCGGGTTCCCCACACACAAATAGCCGGTACTACCGCCCCTTGTACATTCTATACATAATACTACCATTTATCCTGCACACAGCACGGCAGCCAAGCCCAAGTACGCTTTAATTCTTCTTGAATTAGTGACTCTGGCCATGGAATTCGGTCGTGTGTAACTTGGTACATAATTCTAAAATTCCGAACCGTTGGTATATTTGAGTGCCTCATGTCTGTTCCGTATTGGCTTAGTAGAAATTTTAACATGCAACGGGTTCGGGAAAACAGTACCAAAAGAAAAAGTTTACTATTTTAATAGCAAAGTTCTAAATTTCAGTACATCTCCTGTGTACAGAGGAAGTAGGTCGGTAGTCCAAATACCGACATATAGCATGTGTCACGATGCGATGCTATCCGGTACCGTGTGGCTCCAGACTCATACCTATACTCTACCCTTTGTTATGGCTAGACAGAGTACGCAATCGGGCGATACAATAATTTCTGGTATGACTCGCTATCCGTCATCTCGGCAAACCCCCGATGTTCGGGTTTTTCGGAGAACATAGTGGGCCCATTTTGAGGTCAAAGATGTTATTTGGTCCCTGTGTCAGCTGTCAAAAACGGGACAGATGGTGTGGAGCACTCCGTCATCGTGTTTTGGCAGTGGAGTGTCGGCGCCGACCGCGAATTTGAGCATCGCATTTGGGCCTGTTTTAGTATAGGTGACCCTAATCTCGCTCCACTGTCAAAAAACAGTACGTCATGGTGCCATAGAGCATACCTATGAACGGTTAAACTTGAAATCGAGTTTATTTCGTCGCATCAGATCCCTTCACGCGCTCACTGTGCATTTGTGCTAGCTCAGCCTCGAGAGGGGAAGGGCAGGGGGGAGGGGAGTGCCCTACATACGCTCTATAAATCACATTGATGATCCAATACGACTTGGATATATTTTACGATTGATATACCAAAATAAACTCAAGCTGAATGGTGTGTATTGATATAGGTTTGGTGAGGCTCGATCTTATTATATCGGTGCTTAGGCAACCTCAGCCGCAATTCGCTGGCTGGACAAGCTCCTGCCAAGTTGTTCACGCAACATCAGGGAACATGACTTCGGTATGTCCATGTTCTTACCTACAGCTAACCCAGTGCCATGTGGATAGATAGCGGTTTGTTCAAGCTAACCAGGCAAGTTTCTGGTAGTATTAGTATATCTCATGGTACAGCAACACACTCTTTGTAGACTTGAGAAGCATGCTCCGCTCCCTGCATCAGGTGTTCAACACTATCGCGATTAGTGCTGGTAGTTTCATTTCGCTTCTTCGCATCCCTATAGCAGATAAACGTTGGAAGCTATGTAGCCAATCGGTCAATCGTATGATCAGTACTGAGAGTATTCTCACGTAGAGCTGTGATATAAATCGGGCCATTTTGTATTTCCTGATTATGGTGCGACGAATCATAAGCAAGTTCACGTACGTCGGTAAACGCTTCATTAATGGAGCTTCCTCATTGTAAAATTTATAACAAGAATGCTCTTATAAGTCTTCTCGTTTGACAATCCGTCGAAGATGGGAGAAAGTGTAGGTCTTGCGCCAATCGAGCGAATACATCACGCAGTGAAGTTTGGGCTTCACAATATGTGAAAATGGTGAGACAAATCACTTTGGGGCGGGATTGAGTCAACTGACCACTTTAAGCAATTCTTCGTGTTTCATGATTTTTGGGACCGGCATATTGCGCTGGGAGCAGTGCTTGTGGAGGGGCGTTTTAGACATAGGTGCTATGGGGGGAGGGTGTTATAGAGCAATGATGCGCCAAAACGTGGGCCTCTACAATAAGTCTTACTATAATAGGCTTGAATTAGATCGATGCGAGAACATATTATCAATTGAACTAGTCAGACTGCTTGCTACCATTTATTGCGGTTTTCAAAAGTCGGAGCCGATCAAAAAGTAACCGCCGAAAAGTCGAAAACGGTATTTCGAGGATACTTTGACAGCGGGAGCAGCTTTCAGAAATGTAAGTACATAGCTGTGATCCCCTAGCTCGCACGAGTAGTTCCACCTAAATATCTCAACAATTTCATCATATGCAACTTTATACGTACCCGAAGGGGGTGTTTTGAATTATGTGAAACAACCGGGACGCGTATCGAAACCTGTGAGCGGGAGTAGGTAGATATGTATCTTATGTATGAGTGTACGAAGTGTCTCTGTGGTAGCTTGTATTTTCAGCGAATGGTGTACCAATCATGCAGAATCAACCGAAGGTTCGGATAGTATACAGGTCATTGACAGACCATTATGAGAGTTCTCGGAAAGATACTTCGTACACTCATACATAAGATACATATCTACCTACTCCCGCTCACAGGTTTCGATACGCGTCCCGGTTGTTTCACATAATTCAAAACACCCCCTTCGGGTACGTATAAAGTTGCATATGATGAAATTGTTGAGATATTTAGGTGGAACTACTCGTGCGAGCTAGGGGATCACAGCTATGTACTTACATTTCTGAAAGCTGCTCCCGCTGTCAAAGTATCCTCGAAATACCGTTTTCGACTTTTCGGTGGTTACTTTTTGATCGGCTCCGACTTTTGAAAATCGCAATAATCGAGTTAATCACTAACACGCGGCGGGAGAAACACCTCCTGTTGAGGGAAGCAATCACGCATCGGATCTGATAGCTAAGCACACATGCTCTAATCTGAATGATTCAAACCGCGCCACAGTGCACCTCGTTGGTGACAGGCGTGTGATATTCCACTATATTACTCCTTTCTTGCGACCGATACACAAGATAAGGGGGTGGTTTGTTTGGCTCGAGGCACGAGCGCTAAGAGTCGATCAAAGACGCTCGAACCAAACTCGCATGCTGGAGAAAATACTGGGATTCTGAATCGGTCATCATGCATATGCGGTCACAGTTAGGAGAAAAATAGTTTGCGCGACAGCAGGCGCTGCCACCTTGACATGGTGACGAAAGGCAGCCATCAAGTCGTCGCGCGTCCATCACGTGCCGTTCTCCCAGAGCCTTGCGTTTCCCGCACATACTGTCCGCGTGCTAATTATGACTATATGTCTTGTCACGAATCGCCGCGGTTGTGGTTTGACCCTGGCTTATTACGTCACGAAAACTTGCTCGTAGCTAGCAACTTACCGACTTGTCACACTGGTTGGTAGATAAAGGAATTAGAGAAGCAGAATTTGCTCTGTGAAATGTTGAGTCTATGCGCTTGATTCCCGCTCCCTGTATAACTAAATCCGTCCTCTCTCTCAATAATGTGCGCAGGAAGTCGACCTCGAATATCGCAAGGAAGCAAAATCGGTGGTCTAACGTAAATTGATTGTAAAATATGGCCAAGAGTAGCTATGCGTTCGCATCTGTATACACCCTAGGCTTGAGATTGGCTTGTGCGGATGTCACGGCATTGGGACTCAGCGTATCTATCAAAACACATAGTTCACCTACGGTAGGGGCCCACAGGTGTTGAACGAGGGGTATCGGGCAGGCTATATGGTGGTAAGGTAAGAACTCTCTCTCGGTGTAAAATTTCTGCTACGATGTGTAAATACAAGGATTCCGATCACATGACTATATGCGCACATCCGAGTTTGATATCTCAACAATAGGTACCCATATTAGTGTCCTCAATATGTTGAATCATAATACGGTTCGGCCATGAATATGATACGCATCCAAATCAATAACTTGAATAATGATTCAATTGGTGATTAATTCATTCTAAAAGACTCCACTAAGTACGTGAGTTTCAGCAATGCATATAGTGTCTTTTGCGCCCCCGATAGCACGATGCGCCTCGCGCGTCAGGTATACAGTGTGACAGTGGCTGCCCTTATGGACTGAGCAGTAAACTTTCTAATATTAGTATACGCCGAGCAGCCGACACATAGTAGCCTTAAAAAAGAACCACCTTGTGGACGTGATGGCTTGGTGCCTAAGTTCGCATATCCTGTGCTCCATACCCACGTGGCTTACTTCAGGAAAATGTGACCGTGGTCACGAGCCTCGCCTTCCTCGTGCGGGCTAGATTTCGTAATATGCACACGGCTGATGCTCACGAGCGCTCACGATTGATCCTGAGGGCCCCAGAGAAGGGATCTTCGGGCTTCTGATTGGCCCTTAGGGCTCGCTATTGGGGGGTATGTGCATGTTGTGCTCATCGTCTTGTGAGCGTTCGTGACACCACGTGAGCCCCGGCGGATTTGGCAGTGTAGCACAAAGTGGCAATGATCGAAGCATTTATGCTCATCACCCTTTGACCATCACCCAAGCGTTCTTACAATCCTCCCATAAAGTGCGCTCCTAGCCCGATGAGTTCACCGCCGCTTGTGTCTCCGGCCGGGAATCGCTGGGCGGTTGTGTTGTCAAACCGTGCAGTTAAGGAATTGCGACGCCTCGAACGAGATCAAAATGCGCTAGAGATCATCCACAAGAAGATAAAGTAAGTGGGTTAAATCTTGTTTGCGACTTGCTTCTGACTCCTATCCCAGGGAGCTCTCGCTAGGTTTGTTCTCTTCAGACAACCATCGGTGTCTCCAAGGAACCATGCAACATATTCCAATATACCGAGCCCGGGCGGCAAATAATTTACGAATCGTTTATCAAGTTGACATGTCTCCCGATCCTAGCGGGATGGTGAGTCTCGTTTGTTGACTGTTTCATGGTTTATTCTGTGCTTATTTGCCGTGATCTCAGTTCGATCACCAAGGTGGGTATGATTGCCTCTAGTATCACTGGTTTTGAATTCGAAGTATCTTGTTTATAACATCATCGAATTTTTGACAGTGATCAAGATCTTCAGAGTTGCACCTCGTGCTCAGGTCGATTATGGGTTCTGGGTTAAAGTCTCAATCCGTCTCAAGCGAGTGAACCCGCAATATCAGGATCGGTAGGTATAACTCCTGTTGCTGCTCCTTGCCTATATATCATTCTGTAGGTGTGCGTTTCGTTTGGCTGGAGGATCAAGCGACAAACTCCGCCCTGCAATGTTTCCACACTCGGAATACGGGCTAGGAACATCAAACCAAGACTATGGATCCCTACTGAATGATCTCACCCCGGAAGAAAACGACGAGGTACCGTACTGGACTACTCAACCATGAAATATTTCACAGCTTAAAACATATATCGCGCATTATAGATCCAGGAGATAACGTAGGTTTCTTTGTTGGCATCGAGTTCGACTCCTGAGTATGGCTTACACTGGAACAGAATGGAGCGGTTTGCTCCCTTAAATAAGTCGCTATATAACGGTTCGTATTCATGCCTTGGCGTATCATGCCCTTTCAGAAAGTTCATCAATCATATACAGCAATTGCTGCGGACTTGGATATGGCATTTCCTATGGTGCTAGAGTGGGCTCTCATTCCCGGAGTTTCTCCCTTCTCTCTTATATCTTATTTGACCAGCGAACATGAGCGCAAAATTGTTAATCATAGTGGCTCTAGCATAGTCATAGGTCGAAGCGGTACTGGTATGTTTGATTAGTCATGTATAAATGTCATGTAGCTCATGTTCTCGTCATTTTCAAGGCAAAACGACCGCGCTAATATACAAGATGCGCCTCGTCGATCAAGCAAATGCCACCCAAAGTAACCACCAGGCTGTCCGACAGCTTTTCGTCACGCGTTCTCGAGTGTTGGCACAGCACGTGGAAGCCACATATCAAGGGCTCGTCGACTTCACGAACATTGCTTTCAAGTCGCCCCAGGAGCTTAAAGCAATTGCTAAACAATCTCGTGAGGACCCGGATAGAGCACTTGTGGAATTTGATAGTGAGATCGACCTACGCGACGATCTCCCAGACCGATTTAGCGGTCTTCAAGATACTCACTTCCCTCTTTTTATATCTTTCGAAAAGGTATAGATATATGATCTCTTTGTTGGTTGTTTGAGCTAACTGGTGCATTCAATGTGCTAGCTATGCGACTTGCTGGAAGCCGACATCCGTTATACCATACCTGGCCGAATTGGATCACTTGCATCAAGGAATTTAATAGGATTCGAGTGAGAGCCAACAAGCATGGTTCCAAACGTATGCTGACTTTTACATTTAGGGACTTCCTGCACAGCTATTGGCCATCTTACCGGATGTTGGCACAATCTCTTGAACCTAACCTTGTTTACTCGGAAATCATTGGCGTTATTAAGGGGTCTCAGGCAGCGTTTGAGTCCAAAGAGGGTTATTTAACTCGAGAACAATATGTCAATGCGCTTAGTCGGCGCCAGTTTCCATTGCTTGCCCATGTCCGCGACAAAGTATATTCAATATACGAGGCTTATACCAAACATAAAACCAGTCGGCATGAAACTGATGCAGCAGATAGGTGAGAGTGCTATAGTCTCACCATCTATCAATACCCTTCCAGCTTACGCGAACTGTTAGGGCCCGCCTTATATTACAACATCTTGCACAGACCATTGGCGAATCGAAAGTTGATTACCTGTAAGAGATTTTTATCGTTTGCTATAGTATTCTCTCACAATTAATGTACCATAGATACGTCGATGAGGTTCAAGATAACCTTATGATTGATATACACAGTTTGTCTTCCCGAGATCAAAAGCGAAACCAACTAATAGTTTATACATAGTGCTTCGAAGTTTGGCTAAAAATACGGAAAATATGTACTGGAGTGGGGATAGCGCACAGACTGTCGTAGCTGGAAGTGCCTTTCGCATCAACGACTTGAAAGCTTTCAGTTACCGAGACCAGGCGAGTAATTATGCTTTACCCATAGCATTTGCCAATTTCTCTTCAGAATAATCCTTCAATCGTTCACCAGTCACGAAAAGCGAATGCGCAGTTCACATTGTTTGAATTGAATGTGAACTTCCGAAGTCTTTCCGGAATTGTTCATTTTGCCAGCCATCTCGTCCAGTCGATTCACAGATTGTTTCCGGAGTCTATTGACACTATGGAAACCGAAAAGGCTAAACATTATGGCGACCCGCCAATCATGTTTACTGATATCCGAAATGAGTCCGGATATTTTGAGAATTTTCTACTCGGCTCCAGGTATCAATGTATGTTGCTTGTCTCATCGAGCCGCCTAACAAATTATCAGTGCTAGCAACCGAATTATCTTTGGAGCCCAACAGGCCATTCTTGTTCGAAATACTGCGGCGGCGGAAGAGTTAGACTCCAGACTGCAAGGATTATGCAATGTATTACCGATCATGGATAGCAAAGGTACGATTAAATGCCTCAGGATACATTTCCGTTCTGTTAAACTCGCATATAGGACTAGAATTTGATGATGTTCTTATTTATAATTTCTTCTCCCAATCACCTGCCTCCACTAGTGCCTGGGAGCATCTTCTGGGCGCTGTGCGAAATAACCAAAGTCCTCCCCCAGTACTCTGTTCAGAACTAAAGCTTTTGTACGTTGCGGCTACAAGGGCTCGCCGTCGGTGCTGGATATGGGACTCTGGAGATATTGCTTCCCGACTTAAGGTATAGATGAATTATTCCTAATCGTCATTATGAATCTCATGTTTTCATGTAGGACTTGTGGGGTCCCGCTGGCCTCGTTAAGGTTGAACTTGCTGCGAACATGATCGGGCGTTTGTCTGGTGAGACCAAGAAAATTATCACCTGTGCGACGGAAATAATTCTATGATATTAGTTACGTCTAATCAGGATCAATGGGTATCTAAGGGGCGCGAGTTCTTCTCCCACAGACTTTATAAACTCGCTGCAGCCTGCTTTCGTCAAGCCAATCAACCAAATCAAGCAAAGCTCTCAACAGCATACCACCTCATGACGCGAGCCAAACTGAAACGTTTGAGGGGCGACAACGATGCGATACGCGCCGAATTGATCGCTGCGGCTGTAGAATTGGAGAATTGTGCTATGCAAGCTGCAATCAGCAGCAAAAAAAACATTCACTATCATGCCGCGACCTGCTACGAGTTGGCTCAAGAGTGGAATAGGGCTTCTGCAGCCTTTGTAAACGCCGGGCGTTATACACACGGGGTCCAGATTCTATTCAATGCTCGAGACTTTATCAACGGAGCAAAGGCTCTAGTCAACAATCGTCAGAACGTTGAATCAAGTCTATTTGAAGTATTACGGGAGCAGGCACGCTCCCACTTCTTCAATCGTCACGAGTATCGGTGAGTTTCAATTCGTGCTATGTCCTTTGGATAAATATTTGACTCGGATATTTGGTTTCACAGACAGCTTAACCCACTTTTTGACTCGGTCGATGACAAGGTTTCTTATGCACGAAATCATAACTATAGGAGTCAGCTAAAACACATACTAAACGAACATCAGAAGTACGATGAATTGGCTGAAGAGTACCTCAAGGAACAGAATCTGGAGCACGGCGTTAAGAACCTTGTTCTAGCTTATCGACACCATCGCAATGGCTTAAGCGTTACGCGCGCTGTGGATTTATCCCTGCAGTATATTGAGTCTGTCGTGCTGTTTGAAGGCGTCCAACGGAAAACACCACATGATCTTTGTAAATCTCTGATTCAGATGATTCATCCTTTCGCAAGACAGGTGGATTCTGAATCTTGTCATATGGTAAATTTGTCTTTTACTCAAGGGGTAGGTTAGGTTACTGAGTCTAAAATCAAGGTTGACCTGCTTTATGGTACTTTGGTGGCTGGTCAAGTTGACTTCCAAGTTATGAACTCTATGAGTAACGAAGGCTCCGCTCCCCAGCGCTTTAGGCGTATGCTGGCTCGCTATCTCTTTATAAAAGATAATGTGTGGCTTCAAGATGATTCCCCAGATATGGTCCTTGCGTACCTTGATGCTTGGGCAAAACTGATCGATGAAATTCTCAGCTTAAGTACTTCTAACGCCAGCGACTCGGAGGTAGCCCAGAAGCTCCTAGGTTTCTCCCCTAATGGATCCAAGGGAAAGAAAAAAACGGTCAAATATACCGTGTTCGAATGCTCTATCCTGCATCAGCCAGTCCAAGGAATGCTTGACGACGATGATGAAGATGGAATCTCTGCGGCATATATCAACCAGTTCTTGCGCGAGGAGCTCCCAAAGCGGCTAATTCGCCTGGTGGAAGTTTTGAATACGAACGCTCTCCGCTCCCCATGGGTTCAGCCTCGTAGATTTAGCACTAGCCCTCTGTCATCAGCTTTGTATCGATCCAATCCAGCAGGGGTACTCACATCCAATGATTACCTTGGGTCGAAACTGCAGGTTTTGTGCAAGATAATTGAGGTTCTCGACATGACTAAGACCAGCTTAGGTCGTGGGTTCAGTGATCTTACCGTTTCCGGCCAGTCGTGGTTATACCAGGCATTCGCTCTCCTATTCTCAGCGACTGGAGAAGTTCAGTCCCTCTCGGTGATCAGTACACTTCCCACTCGAGCCTTAACCTCAAAGTGCCTATCAGACTGGTTGCGCCGTGATCAAAATGTGCTCCGCAGGTCCAAGGCCGCAACATCGTCTGTATCACACGGCTTGGTCCACATGCTCCTTCGATCGGGGATATATCATGAACTCCTTCGTCCGCATTCAGAGCCCCTCGCCGCTATCAGTACCTGTCAGGACAGTCTGTTTGAGGCTGAGGTTATATATCCTTTGCAGCAGCTTTTGTTTAGCGTTGATTCAAGTCGTTTTAGCGGAGCCACTAAGCTGCTTGAGTGAGTGAGGATCGCATTAGGCACTTGAATGCTTCCTAATGCAACAGATTAGTCACATCATAAGCCAGGTCAACCAGACCGACGCCAACGCCATCGTACATTTGGTAGAATTACTATCACGAGATACTGCCATCCACGCCAAAGGGCATGCAGATTTTGAGGGGTTACTGGCACCTTTTTCATGGCTGATGGCTCTAGCGCATCGATACCATGATATATACAGTCCAGGAAGTAACGCCCACTTGCCCGAGCTATTATTACTCATAAAAGAACTCTCATTAAAACTTCGCTTCGGATCGTCTGGTATCTTGAATCAAGCTTTGTTGAATCCACACGTTCTCTGACGCACTCAAACTCCATCAGGTCTGTGTCAGGTTGGCGGCAAGTGGGCTCTCCCGGCTCAAATAGACTTGCTTAATCTTCGCCTGTGAGTTTAAATTCCTTTTGGTTTTGCGGCTTTGTTTGACCGCCTGTTCCATAGGTGCTGGAGCATTGCTATAAGTACGCATTGGGTAGTGAAATTTGTGAGACGTATTGGCTTATATGGTGCGCAGTTGTTGGAACCCTAGAAACGGAAGATCCCAACATGGGTCTTGCGCTTCAAACCCTGCAAGATCTAACTGATGACGAGATACCGCCTGAATACCAACGTCGAAATTCGACTTCCACCGCCCTTTACCACGAGTAGGTCAGGATGAACTAATAGTGTACCCGCTGATTATGAGCGTTTCAGGTTTTCAAAATCCACAGGCAAGGTTTCTACCTTACGTATCTTATGTGAAACGTTTCGCCACGAAAGTTTGGCATTGGTGTTGAGATACGCTGGCCAAAGCCACCCTGCTGGTAGTTTTCCAGGGGTTCGCAAAATCATTTGCTATGATTCTTCTGATATTGTCCATACTTTGAAGCGATTGGTTCGGGGCAATCCCGTCGAGCCCCCAGATGATGAATCTGAATCGGAACAGGACCACGAGTATGAGGGGTCATACATTGATCATGAAGACTATGATTCCCGTGACCCGGAACAGTTCTTCGAGCGTTACCCCTCTGAATCGGACGATGGTGAACACGAAAGCAATTACTCCCGAGGCTGGGGGAGGGATTGGCTTGCACACGCAGGAGAATATTAAAGAACCAGGCTTCTCGGGGCGACATGCAGTAATCATAGTTTCCACTTAAAATGCCGTCCTATACTAGAAAACAATTGATCTCTATGAATTCTAAGACTATGATATGCTAGATGACCTCTTATCTATGCGATACTTGAGCCCGTACACATATTCCAGCCCGTTAGAATTAACAAAAGAGACAAACAGCAGACCTTGCGTACCCCTTGTGCAAATCTTCTTTCTCTTTATTCCGCATTGCCGCTTGCACTTTGAATTTCGGTACCCTGTTCATCGCTAACAGCGTGACGCTTTCGCCATAGTTCGAGGCCGCGGCGGAAAACGTTCCAATTCAATCCATCTCGGACGTGTTGCATTGTTACACCTTGGAAGAGGCCACTATGAACGAGTTAAACATAAGTTTATGCTTGTGGCGTACCTAAGGATTCAACATCTTTGTTCCTCATCTCATCGTCGAAGAACAACTATGGGATTATCAGCGTTACGGAACAGGCAACTACCAGCGTATCCGGAGTTGAGCAGCACGATACATACCATCTCTTCGTATGGGATGCCTGTCTTCTTGTGCAATGCTTTAAAATGCCTGATTTTGGAACCTGTGGAAATGGAGTTATGGCTCTAGGAGCAGTTGCTCGTTTTTCTGAACCAACCGGGATATATTTCTAGAGTGTCGAAAAAATCGATTGCTTTCTTTGTACCGTTCGATGACGATGGCGGAGCTGGAAGCAGCAGTAGGGTAAGAAGCTGTCGCGCCCTGTATTGATCGAACAAGGGCATGATCAGCTGACTGAGCGAATTCAGAGTGAGAAGCTTTCACTCTTCGGTTGCGGAGGTTCGTGAGCACGCAGCGATATGACAATCTTCGTCAACGAGGTGCTGCAAGATTTGGGGGACATCCTTATAGAACGATATCGGAGTTTTGTATCTTCAAATAGTTTGAATAAGATCCAAGCACGGGAATAAGAAGAAAAAAGTACTTTACCTATCAGTTGCCTGATTTACACTATTCCCATCTCTCTTGAACGGAGCTAGGTAAAACACCCATACGTCATGAATACCGGCGCCAAAGGTCACGTAAGATTAGACGAACGAGAGACATGCGTGTCGACCCAGAAATCCCATAAGGTGTAGTCTAGGTCGAAGGCTACAAGCTGAGGCATACGTTCGTTCCTCAAGTCGGTCATCGCGATGTGGTCGCCGAAAGGGTCATGATAGTGGCTTATGAATCAGGGGGCAAGAGCACTAGGCGGTCACGTGCTGGAACATTTTCAAAGGAGTACTGGACTAGGTTTATAATAATTTTATTATCCCAGGCCCTAGAGCCTGACGCCCTTTGAGATGATTCCAAGAGGTCTATTTCCATCTTCTAGTACATATTATCATTCGCCTTCCTCCAAGTCAACGATCCAATCCACCGCTTCAGTTTTGCTTGCATCTGTCTCCACAGCATCTGGTTGGGGCCCTCCCAGCGTGATTGAATCGTCTGTTTCTCCTTGTACCGGCTGTCACATCTCAAAGTCCGTGAATTAAATTTCAGAAATTTCACCTTTCGAGCGGACGTAAAATTTGAGGAACAATGCACTAGTCCACCACCGATGGTTATCCAAATCGTTGTGCCTGCTAGCTTTGATACATTCGTCAAACCACGCTCTTGAAGAGAACCAGTTGATAGATTCGTCCAAAGTGTGAGACTGATTCAAGGTGAGTACTTTGGCGAACAGTTTGACATGTCCTTTTTTCATGCGAGCATGGTGACGAAGGTCTGTAAGCCCAGGATCGCCCTTGGAGCCAACTAAATGTTGTGCTGGAAACGTCTGATTCATAATTTCGATAGCTGGAGCATGTGGGCCCCATCTGGCCTCGACAGACTCCTACCAATCGGCCAGGTTTAATTTGGATATAGATAGATGACGAGCATCAAACGCACCTGTTCGGGAAGACAATAGAAATCCAGTGGACATTGATATGCATAACAGTACGAGTCTGTAAATGGACAATCGGGTCCTAAAACAATGGCCGGATAATCAGCAAGCAGTGAATCCTCGTTGGGCGGTATCAGGGCGCGAATACCCTGTGATGTATTGAGTTTAGTGGACCGCGTGATTGCGATGGCCTGGAGCCAATACAGTTACTTTTCCTCGTCAAATTTCAGCCTAGTGATGACCGCGGGCCGCGGAACTGTCGCCCATTCAGGACGATCGAATTGAGAACCTTGAATGAAGGATTTTGCGTGGCCCACTCGAGCAGAGTATCCTTCCACGGCTACTGGTGCCATCAGCTTGACCAGAACGATTTGGCCGACTTTGACAGGAGGATCTTGTCGAGCAACCGATTCTAAGCGAGGCAATTATACGTTTAGAAGTCTGCGGCGACATGGGATGTAGTTCAATAATCTCTCACCAGTGGAAGCTTTCTCGTGTTTAGCATAGACCGCGTTCCGATTCACGCGGCTAAACCCGATCGCGCCAAGCCAGATATTTTGGACGTTCCTCTATGGACAGCGCCCGAGAGTGATCTACCAGTTCTCCAATCTCGGGGGAAAGTCCTACAGAGCGGGTTGACCCGTTGTGCTTTTGCTTTTGTGCACAGACCTGCCGGTAACTGCCAAGGTGAGTCCTATGGCGGGTGTCATGAGTCCGGGGAAGGTTGCCCAGAAGCAGCCAGATGAGTGTATATGCGAGTGATTCCAGGTCGTCGCGCCATGTCAGCTTTACTACAAAATTGAGGATTAGTAAAAAAAAAAATGATAAGAAAAAGGCTGTTCTCTCACTGTTTGACCTCTGTTCTAGATTCTTGTGGGCAGTCAGGCTCGCATACGGCAATGTTCCAAGTACCCATTCGACTTTTTGTCGCAAGTGTGATCGCGGAGTAATTCAATCGAGATCTGATACGCAGAGCAAAAGTCGATCAAACAGACTTGGGTTGATCCATATTGTCGAAGCACGATACTATCGTGTTTGATATCTCGATGAGCTAGTCCGTTGTTCGAGATATGTTCAAGGGCTCCGGGCTACGCATTATCTTCCAATCTGAAACAAGTTCAATAAAGGTAAAGAGAAAAACCATTTGGTTCGCGATGTCGAGAACATCTCCAGCAGCCAAAGGTCCATTCTCGGCCACCGAGACTCTTGCACAAAAGTTCCGTCGAAATCATCTCGAAATGCTCGATCCGCCCATACGCATATACCTGAGGAATGGCATGATGTCCAGCAAGAAGCTTGAGGGTCCGTGAATCATGCTGTAGCAGCGGTGGTTTGAGTCGTAGAGATGCTCGAGCCTGCTCGAGTGCTACAACTCTGCCAGTGTGAACTTTGGTTGCTCGAAAGACCCGTCCCTCATTCCAAATTCGTAAGCTTGGAGACCGAAATGAAATATTGGGGCGTACCTCTCCACCTGCTCCGAGCTCCTCTCCTTTGCAAAGTTTGATTTCGGCCATGGGAGTAGACCAGGTCTAGTTGGGTGCACGGACCACGTGTGTGGCCGAATTGGCGGGTGGGTGGATTAAGCGCCAGTTCCAGCTTTGTAGGATCAAACTCTGGACCTTGGTTGAGAGCGACGGCGGCCGGTATGATTTCTAGAATGAGAGCAAAAGAGATATCCAAAGCTTTGGCCTAGGGATTTGCCGGTGGTGTGGTTTTCATCCTGTGCATTTTCATCACGGCTGAAATGGGCTGTGATAGGAGAAGATCTAGATATATGGTGTAGTCAGGGCGAGCTCTCAGCCTGGAAATAGCTCAGCAATAACAAATGTAGGCGTCATTTGACATGATGAATCTGCCGGTATGTGCCGCAAGACTATGCCTTGTTGGACTGGACGATCGAGGTACCGGCGGAGAGTGCTGGATATAGGATAGAATGTGGCGATGATCAAACTGCCCAAGACTGAAACTTGGAGGTTTGGGAGATAACAGCCTCACGTGAATCCACAACGGCAAAGCACCCCCCCGCAGAGAGCCTGATAGAGGTCTTTCCCCTGTGTTCTGATGGTCGAGTCGTTTATTACCCCAGACATGGGATCGAGTTCGATGCGGGGTCGAACCGACTTGTGTTCTGATAAGCTCGATCGATTGGGTCGGGATCGGTTGGGAGGTCCAATCGAGTGGAGGCTGATCCGAGACAGGCTGAGGACCTGGGAACGGCTCGGCGCTTCCGCAGGCGGGGCCTTCTCACCCGAGACAGTCATTGTGGGAACAGATGAGACTGCACGCTTCATATCGGCCTTTCTGATCTGCGATAACGGAGCGGTTCTGATGTGCGAAAAAGGCGGGGGAGCGCCCGTTTGTTTGTCCCACGCGCGGTCACGTGCAGCGTTGGAAATGGGGATCGTCGCGCCAAACTCAACCACGACGACATGCCGGCCGACATCATCTAGGGCGAGGCATCTGGCGGGCAACACTGCTCTCACGCCGGGCATGATACACTGCTCTATTTGCATTATCCTGGAAAGCGTCCCACGACAGAGAACGCACCATGTCCTGCAGGATTGTGCGCGAAGTCCGATGCAGCCTATGGGAGCACACGCACTCTCGTTCCCACGATCCGATTCTCACGGGCCACCCAGTTCTTAAGCTGCCGATCTGGATCATCAGTGCCCCATACGACCATGGCTCCCTCTCGCCGCAACTCCGAGTCTTTCCAGACCGTCGACACTGCTGCCATCGGCAAGCCCCCGCCAAAGGAGCAGCGCAAGCACAAGCGTTCTGCCACAGGTAACCATCTAGCCAGTCTGTATCCCTTGGCTTGACCTCGAATAGGGTACATCCCGACGGCCGAGGGCGGCAAGGAAGTATGGCCCCGCGGTGACGAAAAGACCTGGAAGGCAGGCATCCGCAGCGTCGACTCGGACGTCAAAGAGATCGCTGCCCATATCGTCAACCATGTCCAGACCACGATCGCCCGCCAAGCCTACAATCTCGATGACGTACGTCCATCACCCGCGTGCATTTCAAAAGTCTTGCTCATGTCCCCTCCAGCAAGGAGCGTACCAAGCCGTCGCGCATGCCGTCCGCGATGATCTCATTGTCAACGTGCGTGTCTTTTTTTTTTGCGATGACAACTATGACTGACCGTGTCGACAGTGGAACGACACCCAAATGCACTACACCCGCAAAGCCCCCAAGCGCGCCTACTACCTCTCTCTCGAGTGGCTCATGGGTCGTGCGCTCGACAATGCCCTCCTCAACCTGGGTCTCAAGGACAAGTTCCGGGATGCGACCAACAAGCTCGGATTCGTGAGAATAGTCATCTCGCCGCACGTGATCGTATCTGATCTCCTCTTGTTTCGCGTGGCCAGAACCTCGAGGACTTGATCGTGCAGGAACGCGATGCCGGTCTCGGCAACGGTGGTCTCGGCCGTCTCGCTGCGTGCTATGTCGATTCGTCGGCTTCGCAGGAGCTTCCGTTCTGGGGTTACGGCTTGCGGTATCGTTATGGCATCTTCCAGCAGCTCATCGCGGCTGACGGATCTCAGCTCGAGGCGTGAGTCAGTCATGTTTTGGTCACGTTTCGTACTGATTTGGTCCGGATAGTCCCGATCCATGGCTCAACAATGCCAACGCCTGGGAAATTCCTCGCTACGACGTGACCTACGACGTTCGGTTCTACGGTCAGGCTGAGCGCATTGGCAACACTGGACGTGCCGTCTGGAGCGGTGGACAAGAAGTCGTTGCAGTGGCGTATGATGTTCCCATCCCAGGTTATGCTACCAAGAATACCAACAGTGAGTGTCTTTTTCACTTATCATTTATCATGATCTAATCATGACTAGACCTCCGTCTGTGGGACGCTCGCGGAAAGTCTGGGTTCGATCTACAGTCGTTCAACGCAGGTGATTACGAAAAGGCCGTCGAGACCTCGAACAGCGCCGAGAACATTACCCGTGTCCTGTACCCGAACGACAACCACATGGTCGGCAAGGAACTTCGTCTCAAGCAACAGTATTTCTGGTGTGGTATGTGCAGTTCCATTCCAGTCCATCTTGGCTTGCGGTCTTATGAAGCTATGGATAGCCGCCTCTCTTGCCGATATCATGCGCCGATTCAAGAACCTCGACAAGCCAATCACCGAGTTCCCGGATTATGTTGCCATCCAGCTCAACGACGTGCGCCTTTCCTCTATCTCTTTCTAACACGTTATTGACACGAAGTCTAGACCCACCCGACGCTCGCCATCCCGGAACTCATGCGCATCCTTGTCGACGAAGAAGAGGTCGCTTGGGACACTGCCTGGGAGATCACCTCCAAGACTTTCGGCTACACCAACCACACTGTCCTTCCCGAAGCGCTCGAAAAGTGGGCTGTCCCGCTGTTGCAGCACTTGTTGCCGAGGCACATGCAAATCATTTTCGATCTCAACTTTTGGTTCCTCAAGCAAGTCGAGAAGAAATTCCCCGGCGACAAGGAAAAGATCGAGAGGCTGTCGCTCATCCAAGGTTTGTTATGCGGTCTATCATCAATTCGTCATGCTCATGTGCAATGATAGAGGGCTACCCACAACACATCCGCATGGCCAACCTCGCTGTCATCGGTTCGAAAAAGGTCAACGGTGTTGCCGAGCTCCACTCGGAACTCGTTCGCACAACCATCCTAAAGGACTTTGTGGACTACTACGGCCCAGACAAGGTACGTTTAATTAAATTGATCGGTCGATCGATCAACGCTTATAATGTAATTTATCCCAGTTTGGCAACGTTACCAACGGTATCACCCCTCGCCGCTGGCTGGATCAGTGCAACCCTGCCCTCTCGTACGTCATTCATTATCACCATTTACGTATCCATTCCAATTGCCGAGCAGGAACCTCATCACCGAGACTCTCGGCGGCGAAAAGTCCGCATGGCTCAAGGATCTCTACAAGCTCAAGGGACTGCTCAAACACGCCGACAATCCCGAGTTCCAGGCCAAGTGGACCGCAGCCAAGCAGAAGAACAAGGAACGTCTGGCTCACTACGCGCGTGAGACTCTCGGTGTCGAGGTTGACACCAAGAGTTTGTTCGATGTGCAAATCAAGGTCTGTCTCCCTGTTTGTCCGGTCAAGAGCTGGAGACTGATTAAAACATCCAGCGTATCCACGAATACAAACGTCAGACCATGAACATTTGTGGGGTAATCTACCGTTACCTCCGATTGAAGTCTATGACTCCCGAAGAACGCAAGAACGTTCAAGCCAGGACGCACATCTTTGGTGGCAAGGCCGCCCCGGGTTACTACATGGCCAAGCTCGTACGTTCTTTCATCTATCGTGAGTTTCCTGGGATTCTGATTGATGGATTCGCAGACGATTCGCTTGATCGTCAACGTCGCCAAGGTGATCAACAACGACCCAGACATCAAGGGTCTGATGACCGTCATCTTCTGCCCCGATTACTGTGAGTCGTGGACGATAGATTAAAATAAGCATGCTGATGGGAACGACTAGCCGTGTCCTTGGCCGAGATCTTGATCCCCGCGGCCGACATTTCAGAGCATATTTCGACCGCCGGTACTGAGGCTGCTGGTACTTCGAACATGAAGTTCTGTTTGAACGGTGGTCTGTTGCTGGGCACGGTCGATGGTGCAAACATTGAGATTGCCGAGGAGGCCGGCGAGGAAAAGTGAGTCGATCGTCTTCCTCTCTCGGTCGCAACTGATCAAATTTGTTTAGTGGTGTGTTTACCGAGCGTCGGGCTCGAAATTGAGACTAACCGGTTTGTAGTGTTCTTCTTTGGTCATCTTACCCCCGCCGTCGAGGATCTGCGCTACCAGCATGCGTACCATCCCGTCCCGGTCGAGCAAAAGTCGCCGGCGCTCGCTTCGGTCTTGGATGAGGTCTCGAATGGCCGATTTGGCGACGGCAACGTTTACGAGCCTCTGTTGAACACTGTTCGCCAGAGCGATTACTATCTCATCACCGTGCGTTTTCCTGCTCCGATTTCGGCATGAATGCTAACATCTTGTGGGGCCTGTAGGAGGACTTTGATTCTTGTATGCGTTTATTTATGATTAGCGTGAGAAACATGACTGATATTCGATTTAGATATCGCATGCCAGAACATGGTTGACGAGGCCTACAAGGACAAGGCTGCCTGGGCTAAGAAGTCGATTGCGACTGTTGCTAACGTGCGTTGTGTTCGTTATCAGCCAACGTATCATGCTCACCATATGCTTTCGATACAGATGGGCAAGTTCTCGTCCGATCGTGCCATCTTGGATTATGCCGAGTCGTACTGGAACGTCGAGCCACTGAAGGCATAAGATTCCGATGTAGAAAAAACCAAAAGCTCGTGTTGATAGGGATTATTGTTGGCCATTTGTTATACAGTTGAAATCAAGTTGAATTTTACCTTGAAACCGGCTTCAATAGTTGCTCAGCATGTTCCGAAGAGAAAAGGAGTGGAAACGAGCCATGTACATGATTTCGATTTGGGGATGGCTGGTTGCATTACAATTTTCGAAGAACATGAGAATATAACAAACCAGTATTGCCCCATACATTGGCTTTCGAGCCACGGTTTTCTGCGAAGAACAAGAGAACCATCTGTGAGTCTGCGCTCGCTCCTCATGATTTGCATTCCCATCGATAGTTAGCCGCGCTGTATGCTAGATAATGATATGATCCTGTTCGGTTTGTTAAAGGGTGAATACCTCAGTGCGTGCCTTTGAGGTGAGCATTCAGCTTCGTGCCGTGTCTCGATTCAGATCAATAGGCGTAATTCTATGCCTGTATTCTCCTAGTTTTCACGTGGAAATAAATGCATACATGCGGCCTCTCTAGCTGTCATTCTTGATTCCATGCACAAATCACTGAACAACATCCTGGAGGGCGTGGTCCAAGCGAAAACCTCATCTGCATGTCCCCCACTCGTTCTTAACAAATCAGGACAATAAAATAAGACTTAAATCCACCCCATATCTCAAGCATGCGAGCTACCCAACGACCAAGAATTTTTTTCAAAAGGCCTGGGACCTATCAAACAAAATAGAGTTACCTCAACCAAAATGATATGGCATTACGCAAACTGATACAACCATTACCGCATGCCTCTCGTGCGCTCTCCCGGGTATGTTCTTGGGATTGATACCAACAACTCCGTTATATAGCTATTTTTCCACTCGAAACGTATACAAATTCGATAATTGTGGAAATGTCCCCCTGTAAGATATTTGCGTGCGCCATCATATATCTTGAACGCAACGTTGGAGAAATTGTAAACGCCACCAAATGACAGTAACTTTGCTTCTTGCGTAAGATCATAATTATGGTCTGCCTTGAATCATGATAATCCAGTGAGACTTGCCGCATAGAAAATATATTGTTTGTCAATTTTACTAAAGTACAACTTGATTTTTCATTTCAGACAGCGGTCATTCCGCTGATCGAGGGCAATAGGCTATAGCTGAACATCAATGCCCAAAACCTCGCCGTACCATTGAATTTCCAACTCCAAGGCCTGCTTAATAGTGTCCGCCCTTCGCCAGCCATGTCCTTCTCCATCAAATAAGACGTATTTAACTTTACCGCCGTTGTCCTTGATCTTCTGCTCCATCAGTTCCGCTTGGTTCGGAGGCACCACGGCATCGACAGAGCCTTGCAGGATCTTTCGTGGGTCCTTTTAGTCTTCATACCAATCCCGAGACAACAAATATCGAGCGTACCAATAACGGCGCGGTAATCTTCTCAGCATGAAACGCGGGCGAGCGATCTTTGTATACGTCTGGGATTTCTGCCATGCTTCCTCCCATAAGTTTATGGAGATATTGGCTTTCAAACTTATGAGTTTCCTGTTCGAGGGCTGCGAGATCGGAAACCCCATATGATCTGGACGATAATCAGCTAAAGGCACACAAATGCGAGACCGTTATAAGACTCACGAGGTACCAGTTGCGTACACTTTTGAAGCCGCGACCAAGGCGCAGAGAACTGTGAAACCGCCTAAAAAAGAGGTTACAGTGACTCAGCGCATAGCTAAGCGCATGAAATTCGGACATACCTGCAGAACCCCCGCGGATGGCAACTCGCTTCGGATCAACTAGCCCTGCCTTTCCCAACTCGTACACAGACGATACACAATCTTCTACGTCGGCGATTCCCCATTTTCCCGCAAGACGCTCGCTATATGCTATGGTTAAGTTGAGACTGCCTGCGAAACCAACGAAAAAACATACCGGTACGCCCTTCCGTAGCCAGAAGATCCACCATAATTTACGTCAACCCTATAGCGAGACCTTCTTAATCAAGGGGATGGAACTGCGTACGTCTTTACATACCAAGCCCACCCGCGACTCGTCCAGTACTGCGTCAGCCACTTAAGACCAGGTGGGACCTTGGACGTTGGGCCACCATGGACGTTGACAACACATGGTGGCTTCTCATTCTCTGGGCCAGTGTAGTCCTTATTTTTTGGCGCATAAAAGATCACATGCAATGGCTTTTTGACAATTCCCTCTCCAACTTCAAAGGTTTTGGGTTCCCCCTTTGAAAAGGCGAAATCTTGCAAGGCAGGGGTAGACAATGCGCTAGTTGTTTCCTTCAAAATAGAATACTTGGGTTTTCCAAGCAACAGCGAAACTTGGATTAGGGCTGCGGGACGATCGTCACCTGTGCCAACAAATACAGCGGTAGCACCAGCTCCATCCCCATCGAGTGGCAAGGCCCTAAGGTGGGAGGTGGAAACGTAGGGACTCGAGATGAACGAATAACGTTTTCCAAATAGGTCGACCACGAGAAAGCCGCTTTGGCCGGAAACTGACCCTGGGACGAGTATGGTATCCTCCCGCAGAATAGCATAGTTGGAGTTATCCAGAGACCAGGCAGGTTCGGCAAAATCCTCCTCGATAGGCTCTCCCAAGCCAAGTTGCGTACTCCCACTATTGAAATCGTGGACGTAGTGATTGTAGAACCCAGTCTTGTCAGAAACAAATATAAGCTTAGTAGGCGATGACCAATCTGGTTGTGTGATGGAGTTTGTTTCACGAGAGCCGGCGATCAGAGTTGGCGAGCCCTTGATCGAAATCGAATCGGAAGTAATACTCAGTTCGGCTGCATACAGTTCTGAGCCCTCCCATGGCATATCGGGGTGCCACCTGCCAACGGATGTTATTGTTGCTGACACGCGGAGTACACAGAATCACTTACCATTGCACCCAACTGAGCCGTTGTCCATCGGGACTAAACCGACCGAACGCATAGAAGTCGGCGCCTTCAGCAATTGTTTTGAAATTCTTGGCCTGTATGTCGATCAAGACAAGCGTGTTGACCACATCAGCGGGTGCGGGATTCGTATGATCCTCCAAAATGGCGATGACGAGATGAGGAAGCGTAGGATGGAACCGGAATTCGCCGAAGCGAAGGTTTGAGTTATCTGTACCAGGATTAGCCGCCAATAATTTAGATATCTTTCAAAACAACTCGTACCTGGTGTGGCCGGCTTGGGTTCCTCCCAGCCGTCGCTCGATTTTGCGCAGACATATACACGCTTCGTGGTCCAATCGGTAAAAAGAGCAGTGTCCTTGTAGACCACGGCAGCAGACCCGCCATATTCGTGGACGCCGGTGCGAGCATTCCATTCTGAGCCAAAAACATCCTTACCGCTGTCGGTGTGGACGAGTACGCGGCGGCCGCGCTCGTGAGGCCGGTCCTCCACATGATAAAGTGTGCCTGTCGCAGCATCTACAATGACTTCCGCTATCGAGATCGTCTATGCATACACACACGATATAATTTAGGATAATGGGTAGAGGGTTTCATGAGTACCTTTTCGGTGATGACATCAGTGGTCAGAGGCGACCTCCAACTTCCGAAAGGCGCAACGGCTGGAGGCATTGGCGCACAATATAACAAAGAATTTAGGAGATCAAAAGGCAAGCAGATAGTGGTTGACAAACGAGATTGTACACTCGCGGGATTCGCACGGGCGCATCCTGATTGTCCCACATGGCGGTGATGAACAGGGTCACGTGGGAGTGATGTCATTCTTGACCGCCACCAGTTTTAGTACGAAGGCTAAGCTTGGACGTCGCACTACCCCGAGCTGCCCCAAGCTGTTCTGCGACTGCCAGCGAAGCAGTCATTTTTTGATAGACTCGTGGTGCTCGAAACCTCTCAGGGACAAACTGAAACACCCCAACTGCATAAGGTACCGCGCGTAGCGATCGCACTTCTTGTGGGTATACGCTAGTTCAGCTACACATGGATAGCATCCAGCCTATAAATTTCTTCCTCCAATTACTGTGGTTTTAGAGCGGGGGCAACCTCCAGCAGCTTTGATCGGTTCAGCCTCAAGCGGCTCTAAGACGTAAGATAGTACTACGATATCGTAACAAGGGAAACTCCGGAAGATGATGTTACCTAGACTATGATTCCCCTACACCCTGAGGGGATTCGTACCTTGCTCTATTGACCATCCGAGGCAGGTAGGGGGTCCGATGGGTCAATGACGGTCTAATCCTTGCTGAATAACGCGCTCGAACAGATATAACAGATTTTATTGAGACCTAACATGAGATAAACTTGTCACCAAACGCTCAGCCACAAGATAGAAACTCGAGTAGGCGTCAAAGGAAGGCTCATCAGAGGGTCTAGAAGGTCTGGTTAATGAAGCAACTTCCAGGCCAAATATCGGAAATATGGGGTTCGGTAACGAGCGGGACCAACACTGCTATCCAACGTGTGTATTTTGCATCAAGAGCAAGGCAGCCATTAAATAGACAATCGCAAGCCTTATTCTCCCAGGCTTTGCTGCCCGTCCAGTAAAAACTAGTTCAGCTAAACTCAAGTATTCTCATGAAGTACCGAGACGTAGAGGTTTACAAGAGTAGACGTCAGAGCATAGGACTGGTGAGAGGAATCTGAGTAAAGTAGCGTGTTAGCTTTGGGTCTGGCGCATCGCTGAGTTTCACTTTCGAAGATGCATGAGGCAAGATGGATGACAAGTGGCTTCAAATGACGTTTTATAACCGTACAAGTATAAATAGGTGAACGACAGTTCAGTAAACTTCATTAGCACAGCTTCGGATACCCTGAATTCACTGGCCTCGTTTTTAGACGGACAAGGCATAGTTCAACATGACAATTAGGACCAAGAGGGTAATAGTCCGTACCGTACATAGCGTCGAAAAGGAGTAGCTCAGATGCTGGGATGTGGGTAGGATGAGGTCGTCTGAGGTAAGGTGGGTACAAGGTCACGTTGCCAGCCGTTGAACCTGTTGGTGGATGGGGGTTCGAACTATCCCGGTCTAGGAACAAACTTATGACACACAGCATGACTAATCCGCCGCTGTGGCCCAAATCTAGGCGCATATACTAGTAAGCTTTTAAGATTGTTTTGCGCCCCCGAGTCACTATTATACACAACATGTCAAGCGGCTTTTGCGCCATGTCTTGGATACGGCAATCAACGGCGATTTCTCAAGGAAAAGATACAGATGCGCGATGTAAAGAGTGGTCTTCGAGCACGTGAATCAGAATAGGCTATTACCCAAGGGAAACCAAACTCACCATGCACCACTAGGCGTCCTTAGAATGCACGGATTCTCTCCTGTAAGGGGCGCCGTGCTCACTCTCGGGGGCTGCAACCTTGGCTACTGATTCAGCATCGATATGAGGCTGCTCTGTAGCTTCCCGCGTGCTCCTGTTGAAGGTAACTCCCACCCTTGAAACTAGCACATTGATGCCGCTGAAGTGAACAAGGCCCACGGTAATCCCGAATGCGATACATCCCAAGAAGAAAAATCCCATATCGTCCTGACTCATCCCCACAAGAACCGCCGCGCTAAACTGTAGACCTATTGACCTTGCTAGATGCGCGTCGTCATCGTCAAGTGCAGGGAAACGTATGAAGTCTAGCTCAAGGCCCAACAGACAGATTGAAGCGGACAACACATGAACGCCCCCGATGATACGACCGATAGAGAGGTGAGCGAGGGCAGACAACATCATAAGAACGCCCAGGATGACGATATACAGCGAGGCGAGGAGACGGATGAGGCCAACAAGAACCTTGACCGGGCGGGCCCCTTTGCTTTCTCCAAGTGTTCGAGACATTATGTATGCGAGCGATACTAGTAATATATATGAAACAATCCGCTTAGTAGCTGGAAAATGAACGAGCAGGCTTACCGTGCTGCTTGGTTGGTTGGTTGGTTGGTTGGGAGTGACTGTAATTATCTAGATGGGAAAGCGGTGGGGAGCGACTTTTTTATATTCCTAAATATTAGAGGGTGGCTAACCTGGCCAGCAATAAGCACACGTATGGACACGTACATATTGCGCTTTTGCTGTCCTCTTTGGTGCTTCGATTCCTTGATTATGATAGCAGTCCGGTTTGTTCAAGAAACTCTAAGCCGACTCAAAATCCCAACTTCACCAGGTTTATGTGAGCCTGGAAGCTAGACAGAGCCAACATACGTAGTCAGGCGTCTGCGTTAAGCTACTTTCAAATTCCGATCATTATTTACATTGAAGTGGTTAGAGAACGTCCATGCCCCCATGAGTGTACTCGAACATCTAACTCACTTCCCTGTGATAGTATTACTTGCGAGGCGACAGTCTCCAAAACAGATCGGATATCGGAGTGTAGATCGTATTTATCAAGTGTCTGGGCGAGGCTTCGGTGCTGAGTGGTGTCGTGTCAGGGGGATGTACGGCTGTGACATCACGGGCTCCGATTGGAAATTCCAACATGGCTGGGCGCTTGACCCAGCAGCAGAATCAAACCGCCATGGCGGCCAAGTCTAAAGCAAAGTATGGCATTTGTTCTTCGCTCTAGAACCGCTCAAGACTAATCACATTTTATGGTAGGACAATTCTGGTAAAGCTTGTTTCTACAGCTCAAACTGGATATTTCTATTCCACGACTCGCCCTAGGTTGGGGGAAAAATTGATTCGAATGAAGTACGACCCCAAAGGTGCGTCATCAGGCTTGTTGATCGCGGCATTTGCTTTGCTGATACTTCTGCTTGCTCTCTGGCTCTCATCGTAGTGAAACAACATGTATTGTTCACCGAGGCCAAAATGAAGTGATGTTGGACACACTCATTCACCACTATTTGCCCCCTGTCCAGGTCTTTTAGTCGATATTGATGTGATCTTCACCTGCCAATTTGATGAGGTTGCCATTCGGACCTCTGAGGCGGAGTGTGTTGTTCGCTTTTCTGCTCGGTTTCGCTAGAACGCGCTTCATAGTCGTGATACTGGAACTCGAGTTACCCCCGCACTAGCAGCAGTTTCAAAATTGAACGAATCTTTAATCTTTCGACAGACGGAGTGGGGACTTTGAATATGGAACACACATCCCCGATCCGTACCTAGGGCGCTCGTTTCACGCTCGTCGAACCATTTTGAGTGACAGCATTAAAACCACGTTTTTCATGACGGCCCGCCACGCAGCACCATGTGGCGACTCGCTTCAATTAAATGCATCCACCAAGATAGGGGCTCTCTATATCTCCTTCGGCGTTCATTCTCTAACGTGATACAGTGATTTGGCGTTGGCGCCATGATCCATTGATGCAAGCAGCAATGGCCGGGGACAGGTCGAGGGTTTGGGGCGCACAGTCCCCTGTCGTCCTGCACTTTCACTCAAAGGCACTATCCAATTTATTTCATTCACGTGGAGTTATGGTGCACTGTGTATCGCAAAATCTGCTGCACGTCAGAGCTTGGAGCGACTCAGGTCACTCGGGCTACGTGTAGTGGCCCATCCTGTAATGTTAGTTCAGCTAACTTGCGAACCGATAATCGAGTCCCACGTGGAAGATATATATGAGTGACCGGGGTTGGTACCTCCGGACGGCTGTGCCAAACCCAGAATTTGTATGATGCCAACCCGACCTTAACCTTGGGGTACACTCATATAGAGCATAGGGCCAAAGAGTCTGTGCTTAGGTACTTCCACAGCTGAAGCTTGCAATCACGTCTTCGGTACCGGCGTCGCTAAGGGAATATCTCAGGGTCCAGGAGACATAGGCGGCCATGCTCATGAATTCATATTGGGCGCCTGGTTCTGGTGTGAAGATGTTGCTTGTTCGAGAACTGTAGCGTCGGACATCCTGGTGGGTTCTGTGGCCCCACCGGGAGATTTCGACCGCCATATCTTGCAATTAAGTCTGAGATGAATTAAATGGCGGATGCTGGCCGTTTCAGCCATCTGTCATGATGAACCATGTTTCTTGTTCTGACAACCTTATCAAATAGTTTAACAACGACACATACGATTCAGATTGCCCTAATTACATTAAATATCTTGTGGGTGATCGATATTCGTGACGTCTGGCCGGGAATGTGTTCCTTCCCGTCGACCCGGGATAATTAATTTGCCTAGACCCTACTGGTCGCGACAGGAAGCCCGTCGCCATTCAGCCAGTGACAACAACCACGTTACCTTCAATAGGCAGCACAGCAGCCTGTCAACCGTAGGCCGCCTCACACGTGAGCCGAAGTTCCGTCGCGACTGGCCTGTCACAGTTGCCAGTGACACCGATTGAGCATCAGCAACACAATGCACCAGGTGATTGGAGATCGGGACAGAACGATGTCTGGACTACAAGTTTAGCAGGCGGTGTATTATTTCCGCTGATCTCGTATAGTGGATACGAGGCTCGTTACGGTCTCTATGGGTTCTAGAATGACCCCGCGGACATGAAAATCAGGCGCTCGTTGCGCCTCACTGGTTTCGTCTCTCCTTCACCCACCAAGTCGTTCTGCCGCCGGACAACCCAAAAGGCCCCGACTACTGACGACCCAAGGCCCGCCCGCTCTTTGCTTTGTTCTTTCTAGTTAATGTATCAGCGCCACGCTCCCCTATTATGGTAAACAGCGCCCCGTACTCCTCTACCTAATCGTAATTTGGCAGCAGGATCTGCGCGATTTAACTCGTAAAAGCGTCTCATCAACATTATCAAACGAGTTTCCTCGCGCGTGCCTTGTGCTTCTCTCGACTCGCATTCAGCACTTGTATTTGCCCTAACCACGTTTTAACTCATATATCAACGTAATCGCCACTCGAGCACCCCCCTAAATATCCGGCCTCCTTGGGTATCCTATGTCGAATCGCTCTTCTACATCTCCACGACCTCAATCGTCTTCCCAGTCGTTACCTATCAATCATCAGTCCTCTGCGAGCTTACCGCGGCATACGGTCACCACACCTTCCATGATCCAAGTCGCACGTCCGTCCCTCGCGCCATCATCAAGCTTCGGCTTTGCTTCTTCTCAATATCCGTCGCACGTATCGCACTATATACCACCTTCGCCCCCCTATCCTACACAAACGTTTAGTCCTCCGACTGTTGCGCACCAGTCTACACCGCCACCTGACATCATGCGCACTTTTGAGCGGGGACGAGGTGTCAAGCGAAGGAGGAGCGAGGACAAATCAGCCGACGAGGACGAGCGTCAAGCCTCTCCGAGCGGCTCAGAGACTGACGGTAACCAGGACCAGCCCGTTCTCCCTGCTCCGAAGAAGAGGACACGCACCCTCATGACGCCCGACCAGCTCACAGCCCTGCATCGATTACTGGCCATGGTGAGCACTCGTTCCGCGAAGGAGGTCCAGAATATTTACTAATTTCACCGGCCGATAAGACACGTTTCCCGACCACAGAGCAGAGGGAACAATGTGGGCGAGAGATTGGCCTTAGCGCACGCCGCGTTCAGGTAAGATCCCTACCATGCGTTCAACATAGGGCTTGTAGCTGACAATATTAATGGTTTCCCAGGTATGGTTTCAAGTAAGTTTCAGACTTCGCACCCGATGGAAACGCATATGTCTTATCCACGCCGCCACAGAACCAAAGACAGAAATCAAAGGCACAACAACAAGCGGCATCTCAAGCCGGGAGCTCCCGAGGTCATGCTCTTGCATCACGGTCGTCTGGTCCATACCAAGTCTTCTCATACGACTCGTTGCGTTACGACCCCCCTGTCCGACCATACACGTCGCCATACCCATATCCGGTTCAAGAGTACTACCACGCTCATCCGGTAGCCCCGCCCCCTCGTCGCTCTTCTCGGCTAGGTCATCATCGTCGGGATTCTTCAAGTTTGTCTTATCCGGCGCCCCCGACAAGTGCGCCTCACGATCAACTCCCTAGAAGCTACCTTCCCGCCTCTTATGCCATGGATGAGGTCGAGTTCTCTCATTCTCCAGTATCTCGCTATGAGCAGCGGAGCCCTGAGCCCGGTGGGTCGCACTCTCCTGAGATCAGCACATGTGCCGAACGCGATGATACGCTTCCCCCTCTCTGGCCTGAGAACAGCTTAGAGGCAAGCCATGGCGAGCTGGATGCATCGAGTCCCAGCACGTCTTTGCGCCGAGGATCAAGTCGCCCGGCATTGCTCCCTACCGGCCTCCCACCTCCGCAGCCTTTGGAACCTACTCCCCTTTGGAATCACCCGCACACCAATCCACGTTATATGCGCCCTCTCCCGCCTGCCAGTGGACTACCATCATTGTTGGGTGGTCTGAGCCGGGGGCGTGCTCGGTCTGACCCCCCGGTTGGCTCATTCTCTTCGTCTTCTCAGGCTCCGTCCCAAAGCATGGGGCTTGGGCTCGGCCTTACGGGTATCCCCCCTACTCAGAACACGGAACACCTGCAAGACGTTGCTCCCAGCCCCGAACGTACGTCGTCTGACCCGATTGGTCTTCGGCCGCGCCGCCGTACACCATCCCGTTCTGAGACAGCCTTACTGGCTCACGAAGAGATGCACCCACAGCCCGAATCTCCTCGACCCCGAACAGCAAGGGGCGGTGCAACTCATTCACGTCGCTCTTCGCGGGATAGCGTCAGCCGTTAACTGAAATTTTCAACTTACGCCAATCGCTTATAGGACTCAAGTATGCTCAACACGAATCTCAATATGATGGAAACGCTGAATTTGGTAATCTATACACGCTTTTATGGTCACGTTTTATTCTATGTTTCACCTTTCCTACACATGCTTTAATTCACCTTTTCTCTGTGATTTAGTCCTTGTTTTTGCTCAGCTTAGTTTGTTATCCACTATCTACGGGTTCAGTCCCTTAACTACACGCTCCCTACGCCACCAGTTCTGCCATTTATATTCCTTATATTTTACATGTTTTTCTGAAACCCGCTACATGCGTTGTTTACCAGCTGTATTGCAGTTTTGGTCTGAATTGAAACCGTAAATGACGGGTGGTTAGTAATATCATATTGCATAATTGTTCTCCCGAGGATGAACGGTGGCGGTCGTAGCAACCAGGATTGAGAGTTAGCGAACGCTCGTGTGCCGAGACTCAAACATAGCTCAACGTATGCAGCAAATTGCTGATCTGGGTGATAGCAATGTTGATTTGTAGATCTCCCAGGGAAAATCGACCTCGTAAGCAGTCTGATCACCGGGGGGTGAGAGCCTTAACGGGATAATAGATTAAGCTCGAACGCTATACTATTCTGGACATCTATTGCATGTAATCTTATTTGACTAATGTATAGCCAAGTGGCTACCAGCCGTTTAGCAAGATGCGCAGCACCGCATGTATATGCCATCAAACATAATACTGATAACGATTTTCACTCCTATAAAAAAGGCAATCGTGAACCTACCCTAGATCACGTCACGGAGCTCGATCAAGGTCTCCCACTAGGCGGGCCCCGTGGAAGCGCATCAGCCGACGAAGCCGCCCCCATCATGGATGCAATTTCGCGCTTTCGTGCCCTCAGCCGGGCCTGCAGTCGTAACCTCCGTTCAGTTTCCAGTGCCGTCGGCGAATCAGCTCCCGCCGGCATATTTAGATCGTCCGCCTTCTTTTCCTGATGGCTGGGACCAGCCACGTTGCTTCCCTGGGGCGTACTGGTACTAGGCTCTTCCCTACTTGTGGCGCTAGGCATTGTACGGCCTCGAGCCATGAGACGCAAACGCTCCTCTTCATGTATAGCCGCGATTTGGCTCTCTGAAACAGGAGATTCGGAAATCTCGGACTGGGACGGCCCATGGGTCGACTTCTGGGCGAGATGCGAAGCCTCTGCATCGCTATTGGAGATCATGCCCACAGAGTTCGTAGCCTCAAGGCTCGAACGCAAGCGTGACCGTACTTGATTGGACTGTTGGGTTTCATGAGGGCCAGAGGAGGCACGTTGTGTCGAGTCAGCGGCTGAACGATGGGCTGATTGGGGCTTGGGGCGTGCCGCAGCTCCGCGAATGCTGTATGAAACTGCTGTTGTGTTGTCTGACGTAGTGGCATCATGACGAGAAGGGAAACTGTCATCAAAGGAACGGCTGTCTAGTGCAGAAGAAGTGGATTGGTCGGGGATACTGTGAGAAACCCCGTGCAAGCTTGCCGAAATGCTATACTCCCCCTTCGAATTCACTCCAGTATGTTCGTTTCTCGATAGCATGGCCTCTGGATCAGCTAGACCTGCTTCTGAGCTCCGCGACATACCACACCCGGAAGCAGTAGGCATGACTTGCGGCCTCCGGGCAGAATCTTGCAAATGCATGCGGATAGCGTCGACAGAAGCCACTCGCGAAGAGCGATGGCGCGCAAGAGGGGCAGCCGGTATCTGGAGCTGACGCGACGCATTGCCTATTGTGCTCTTGAAAGTATCAGGATTATCGCGGACACCAGGACCAATTAGCTTGTGGGTCCGAGGATGGATTCGTTCGAGAGAGCTTTGTCTAGTGCAATTGTTCTCGGAGGAGTTCGATGTGGACGTCGTCAAGGGTCGGGCCAAGTCGGGGCCGCATGAATCAGAGAACTTGGAGCATCGATACTGACTAGCCAGACTAGAAGAACGAAGAGGAGAAGGTAACGACCGAGAGGTGGACGAAGAATGTGCGGACGGTGATAAAGTGAGGGGGCTTCGTTGTCGGCCAACGTCGTCTGCAAAAAAGCTATCCCAACCAGCGGGTTTGCGTTGGCGCCTGTCCCTATCGTCCGCCTTTTTCAGGTTCGCTGAGTGTCGATGGGGAATTTTTGGGCTTCCTACCATGTCATCTTGCTGGCTTACTTGATCCTCAGGATCCCGTGCGTCCTCGGAAGACTGAAGAGGAGAACCCAAGGCATCGTGTGGCTGCCTCCCACCCCTCGGGTGAGCAAGTCGAGTTGCGTTATTATGACCTTTCGCGCGTCTTGGATTGGTCCAATGGTTTGGTCTCGAGTCGCGTTCCACGTCATGAGACCGCTGATTTGGTTGCCCCCCATCTCGCTTCCTCCTGCCTCGATTCATATCGTCACCCCATTCACATCTGTGACTCAAAGCGCGTTGAGGATCCTTGCCTTTACCCTTGGAGTGCGTGGGCGGAGGCTCCACCCAGTCATGCTCCGAGTCCGTATCCTGATCCCGCGGAGAGGCTTCTAAAGGATCGCTTGTTTCGGGCCTCGTCTTTGTCTGAAAATATCCTGGAGGAGACAATTGTCGGCGAGAAGGGCCAGGACTAAAGGAATTCGATTGACGAGCCGGTGGCGGTATGGGTGATGGTATTTCCTGGTCGGTCGGTATGTCGTACTATGTGTCGAAATGTGTTTGAGATGATATATAAAAGAGAGAACATTTTGGGACATGTTATTAACAGGCTCAGAAACCCGACTATCATGCTAACCTGGACGACAGCGTCATACGCTGGCAAGTCGCGAAAAGGCGAGCGTAAATATGAGTACAGCTCTGGAGGAAGCAAAACATTTTATCAGTGTGATACTGTCAACACGATAAATTAACAATGGACGTTCAAACTCACCATGAACGAAATGTTCAGCAATGGTACCCCCTGCAGGAGATCTTCGTCCACCCATGTCAAGGAATTCGCTAATGAGCTTGATTGCCGCCTCGGTTCGAATATCAATCGCCTTGGCGAGAGAGAGTATGAAATTTGTCAGAAACTGTTGTTTGAATAACAGTAAGAAATTGAACGAACGAGCGACGGGAAAAGAGCAGGTAAGATAAGATGGACTGCCCAATTAGGCGAACTGGACGAACCTCGATATCTAAATTTGGCCAAACACGTAACTCCCGGCGAACAAACATCTGGCAGCGGCTTTGAAGCTCCTGAGAGGATGAGATTTGTTGAGGAGTGGGGTTGGGTCTGAAACGAGTGTGCTTATTGGATGCAACATGCTAGATGAACAGATTCAATATGCGGCATTGCTTGTGGATGACGAAAGCCGGGGGATCGACGGTCAAGTGACTGATAGAGGAACACTGACCTTGGCAAATAGTCCGTATCTGTACACCCATCTTCGCATTTCAACCGCACGATCGAATTCGTCTTGCTCAGCCTCTTCGGCTGTCGTGGTATCTTGCACGATTCGTAGTAGGAGACTAGGCTATACGAGCGGCGAACATAAGACTATACCTCTTCTGGTTCTCCCACGTCGCGTGGCTGCTGGCTCACTGAGGACATTAGCCGGAGGACTTGTCCGAAGCGGAGGAAGAAAGTGCTTCTGATAGTCGTACTGGGACCGAATCCGGTGAATGAGGTGCGAACCGATGGGCGAGTTGCATAAAGGACAGCGCCGCGATTGTTCTATGAGAGTACTCAGGTCAGAATTTCCTCGTAGAATATACCACGCGAGAAGGAATTGGAGCTAACGGCAATAACCAGAGAGCTAGTCACTATGCTCAAACAGCAAGGAAACGAGAGTTTACCTGACCACTGCTTGATACAAGCAAAACACATGCGATCATGTGCGCAGTTGATGAGAACCGTGCGGTCGACTACGGGGTGCAAGCAGATGATGCAGTGCTCGTCGTCTTGGTCTGTTTCTGCGAGGTTTTCTGGTTTCGCATCGAGGTCTGAGTTGCGCCGCTCACGGGCTTCGGCCTTGAGCACGTCGAGTGGCACATTGTCGGTATCTGGGTCGTGGAATTTTGTTTTTTTGGAGGGTGTGTCCTCCTCTGCGTCGTCCTCTGAGCGGTAGCGGGTCGACATCAGGATATGGTGGTGGTGGCCAGGCGGAGGTTTGGTGGCGGTGTTTGTGGACGTGTACACCCGTTGATTACGAGATTTAATTAACGCCGCCCCCTGCCGGGAGCTATCAGACTATTTTCGGTCAATCTCAACCGGTTTGGGACAGCGAGCGCAGGCAATACTTCAAATTTCAATAAAAACATTATTCAACCTCTGTTACGTTGCTGAGACTGACTTTCTTGAGCACCGGCCTGTAATTGACAGAAAGCAGCCTTGACTCTGCAAAAAATGTAGGGTGTTATGAGGTGTCATAATATGTATTATAATTGAGGGAAGGATAATGGTGTCATGAGGTCCAATAACCTTGGTGTCATGGTGTTATGAGCACTCATGATATGCCATGACACCATTATCCTTCCCCCCTGTTTTATTACACCTACAGTTTTTGCAGAGGATACTGCAGTTTAGCGCTCTCTGAGTAGACATTCAGACAGCTTAAGGAAACAAGTACGTGCGCCTTGCACTCTTAGTATAAATCGCATCATAGGCTGGTACCAGGTGTTTCGTATAACTAAGATACCCCGTAGTAGCTTCGTACATCATGAATGTCTAGTTATATACAGATTGGTGCCCGGGCACGCACCTGGATTGAGCTATCCTGTCCACAGCTCTCTCTCCTAACGTAGCAGAGCCACTATGGTCAAGTAGCTCCAGCGCTTCAAAAGCCAGCCTACTTAGGCGTAAACTGTTCGAGTGGTTGTTTTCATAAATCCAGCCAGTGAAGCTAGCTTGTAACATTTGTTGGGATAGTTCCCCCTCAATATACAAAAAAAGTAGTATCATATTGGCATACACTATCCAACAGAGATCCATGAAATGCCTGAAGTTGCAGACTGGAGAGGCGCGATCGAGAACGAATAGGGCTCGCGCATACACTTGAATAAATAACCAAATAATTAATAGAACGAAATGCATCTAGGCAATAACGCAGTAATAGCCCTTGCTGTCGGCCTTTTCCTGATCGACGGGGATCTCGGTGGGGATCTCGATATAGGCAACGGAATCCATTTATGACAGTTAAAAGTAAGTGTGAGAGGTATAGAAGTGAGAGTGAGGAACGAGTTGCTCGAGGATGGTGAGTTCAAGTGGACTCTACCCCGTCTTTTAACTGTTTCTCGCCTATCACGACCAAGCCGAGTGGCCAACTTGGCCATAGCCAAGATCCTATTGACCGCAAGGATCCTTTGTAGAAACAATAGGTGGCCCAACCACAAACATGAGGCAAGGTTTTCCGAATTGTTCCTAGCACGACAATGGGCCGGCGGTCCGTGCCTTGGTTTGGGTCCAGACCCGGTGTCGGTCCATCATCAAGTGAACTCGATTCACAATTAAATCAAGATCCGCAGAAATAATAAAGCCACGATGAGAGGCATCAACAATATATTGAACGGGGTATAGTCACCCTGTCAGATCATAGGAAGAGAAAGCGATGCACAAGCCAGAGAACAAACTATACATAAAACCAAGCGGGATTGTTGGACGTACGTAAGAACTCGTCGAGTTGATTACGAGTGGTCGGGAACCGTGAGTGGAAAGAAAGAAAAAGAAAAAGCAATCTACATTAAACGTTTTATTACCCTCGTTTCATCCAAGCGTTTGACGTCATAGGCATCCGTTTCGACAGATATCCAGCCCGGCCGGCCGGTCGATGGTTCGAGCGCTTAGAGCTTCAACTCAGTCAACACTCGCCTAGCTAGCATCTGGTACTGCCATCCGTCTCCACCAACCCGTCGAAATTGGATGCCGTGAAGCGGCAAGAGTGGAACCTGCGGAACCTCGTCAGGATCATATTCGAGTATGAGCCAAACAACTTACTTTGACAATACTAATCTCGAAGCGCACACACAACTCGTTGGTCGTCCCGTTCTCAAACAAATCTTCAGCAGCCTCGGGAGTGACACCCTTCCCGGCACTTGCGAAATCACGTGGAATAGGTGGTAAAAACTTGGTCTTGGGGGAACCGGGCGAAGTCGGGTTGGTGTTGCTTGTGGCCGGAGTAGGGGTCGTGCGTCCGGCGTCGGTAGCATTGTTCTGAGTTTGGCCTTTAGCGCCTGCAAACGAGAGACTTGACCGACTCGCTGGGGCCTTCTCCTTTTCCCCACCCTCTTTCTTCTCCTTGTCCCCGACTCCTTCATCCTTGTCGGAGACTCCTTCCTTCTTGTCCGCAGGCACAGGCGGACCTTTTTTGCCAAAGCTCAACCTGCTGCCCTTGCGCTGTATTGACCGCTTGTCTTCCGTTCCGGCCGCAATCGATGTGAGATCGATGCTTGGGACATGTATACATTCGAATCCGCCTCGGATCTCACGATACTGGACTTGCATCCGGTCCAACACCCGTTTGACGTCTGCCTTGATGACATGCGCCGGTTTGGTAGAAGTCGTGGCGACACTACCAATAAACGGTTATAACAAGTCTGAATACGAAGATGGGGAGGACACACCTAAACAAGCCCTTGAGATATACAGGTTTAACGTCCACGGTTCCGTTCGTCTCGGAATGCTCCTCCTTCTTTTCTTCGCCCTCGGTCTTTTCCTTTTCGGCCTCTTTCTCCTCCTTGACGACTGTGGTACCAGCACCGGACCAGCCATCGCCTGCTGTCTTGGGCCGAACAAGCTCCTCGCCTCGTCCGCTTCCAGACCGCGCCATCCCGAGACTTCCGCGGCGTTCATGTCGCTTGCTGACACCTGCTCCACCAGATTCGGTCACAGTCGCTGCACGTCGATGGCTGCCGATACCTCCACTTGCACTAGGCGGAACAGGCGCGCTCGACGACGGTATTTCGGCTGACTTGGCACTCTTGGCGTCCTCGGCCTCTCGTTCGCGTTGCCGTTCGAGCTCCTTTTCGCGTTCGATAAGAGAACTAACTCGCTTGGACGCACTTCCAGCGCCACCCAGCAGCGAACCGAACCGACGAGCGAGTGAGCTTGCTGCCCGGGGGCCTGGAACCTCGCCAGCTGGTGTGATAGCAGGAGTAGGCGACGAAGGTTCTTCCTCTTCGCGGATACGTTCAGCTTGGCTAAAGGTGGCAACAGCCGGACCAGCCGTCTTGGGCTCTCCGCTTGGACCGTCGTATGCCCTTGGTCGCTGGGAAAGCGAATGGCTCCTCCGGTGGGTCGCGGCTCGGGGCATGGACATTCCTCCGGCTGGTGGGGCACCAGGACTGGGAAGCGGAGCAGGGACTCCCTCACCGTCCTTGGCCCGCGCACGCGGAACGGGTCCGGTTTGACCAGAGGCGGCCGAAGTAGGGGTGACCGGTACAGGGACGTCATACGAAGTTCCAGAATAGTGAGGTGCGGGCGGGGCAGCCAACCTGGGAACGGGCTGGGCGTACCGGCTCTTGCTCGGAGTTGCTTCTTTGCTTTCGGCGCCGGACCCGGTACTCGCACCCTGAGCCCAACTCTCCTCGCCTAGACTCAACGAGGAACTCGCGAAATGACCTGGTCCGTATACTCTCTCTCGTTCCATACGCTCCCGAACAAGATAGTAGATCGAAACGAGAGGATGGAAACCGCGTGTCGGATCGGGTTGTTCCGGCGCCGGGATAGACAAGTCTTGGGCCGGGGCGGGAGTGGGTGTAGGTTGTTGGGGAGGCGGGGAAGTAAGGAACTTTTTACGATAGAAATCAAAACCGGAAAACCGTTTGGATCGAGACCTGGGGGTGGCAGGTTCGACGGTGGTTGCGGTGCTCGTGCTGGGGATGGACAGAGTGGTGCTGGTTGCATTGGCGTCCAAGCCAAGACTGCTTCCGCTCTCTCCTGCTCGTGTTCTTCGCCATCGTTCGGCTGCCGCACGATATCGGTCAGATGTAAGGATTTGGAAGAGCTGAGCGTGAATCTGGTCGGTTGTGCCAAACTCGAACCCAGTCATTTCTCGAATAACAGCAGTGTCAAGCTCGGCAACAGAAAGAGGTTCGCGGGGGACGAGATGTGGATCAGGTGGCCCGCCGTATGACCGAATCATCCACGGGTGGCTGAGAACTTCGGTGAGTGTGGCGCGTTGTTGAGGGTTTGTGACGAGCATGCGAGACAGAATATGTTTGCATTCTATATTTTGGGATTAGCTATAAAAATAGATTTGAAGACGAGAGGCATGCCTTGAGAGAGCCACATGGGAGAGTCAAAGAGACCGCGCTTGATTTTGGCGTGGAGAGCGGGCATGCTCTGGTCGTCAAACGGGACCTTGCCGCACACGAGCACATACAGGACAACTCCAAAACTCCAGACATCGACCTCGGGGCCGGTATAGACCTTGGCGTTCAGGAGTTCTGGGGCGGCGAAATAGAGACTTCCACAGAACGTGGAAAGATGGTCCTCTGGGTTGTAGAGATTGGAAAGGCCGAAATCGATGATCTTGATGTTTCCAGTCTGAGAGATCAAGATGTTCTCGATCTTGAGGTCTCTGTGGACGACGTTGTTCTTGTGACAGTATTCGAGCGCCGAGCCGATCTGGCGGGCAAACTTGCGTGCGGCGCGTTCGCGGAGGCGGCCGTGGGAAATGATGTAGTCGAGCATCTGGCCGCCGTCGACGTACTCGGAGACCATGTAGAAATGATTTGGGTGGGTGATGATCTCGCGCATGCCGCAGATGTAGGGGTGGTAGAGGAGCATGGAGAGGGCAGCCTCTCGAATGTGCCGGATCTCCTTGCTGGCGTCCTTGGCCTGGGCCTTGGCGAGCTGGGACGCGGTGAGGGGCTGGCCCGACGTGTTTGTCGACACGCGCGGGACGATCTTGATGGCGAGCTGGGGGACCGTTAGCGAGGTCGGGCGCATCTCGAGCGACGTACCTTTTGGCCGGTCGGGGTGTGGACCGCGAGCTTGACCTTGCCCATGCTGCCCGCGCCGAGGGTCTTGGTGAGCACATAGTCGCCGAGCACGCGCCCGCGACTCGACTTTTCGCCCTTTTCCCGTCGTTCCTGCCGGTCTTGCCGCTCCCGCCGCGCCTCCTTTTCCCGTTCTCGGTTCTCGTCGACCGACATCCGTTCGCCGCCCACGACCGCCACCGCCGGCGAGTTGGACGACTGGGGCGGCATCGACACGGGGCGCCGCGCCGCTATCGCCGCCGGGTTGATCGCACGCGGCACCCCCAGCTTGGACGGGGACGCTGCGGGGGGTGGCGCCGTGCTCACTGCGGGTGCCTGCGCCGGCGGATTGCTGACTGTCTCGGGCAGATTGGACGTCTCGGCGTTGGCGGTCGCTGTGGGCTGGATGGCCATGTCGTACTCGTGGCCTGGGGGACGTCAGCGGGGACCGGGTGTGGGACGGCGCACGTACCTGCTGTGACGGTGCCGCCGTGGGAGGGCGTCGCCGGCCCGTCCTCGGCCACAGTGTTGAGTGCGTGCAACCCGCGCGGAAACTCGCCCTCTGTCGCTGCCATCGACGCTCAGAACACACTCCTCCCCGGCCTAATCGATGACAAACAAGCACCGCCACAATCACGTGGTCTCATATGCCAAAATCAATCGTGTCAAATACATATCATGGCCTGTCGTTGAGGGAGGCATCACGCATACATCAAACAAATACATCATTTCGTTGTCATGTCACACTATATGCCGATCTCGAAACGTCCCCTCAGCTCTCCAACTCATGCCGGCTTACACTTGGGCTTCTGTTCCGCCTTCCTGTGCAACTCTTGGCATTTTTTCGAACAGTATCCCGCCCTTTTGCATCTCTGGCACCGCCGCAGCTTTTCCAGATTGAAATAGGGATTTTGTACATGAAAACAAGTTGAATGCGATACGGATTTGAATTTGCAGGAACGTTTTACTTAGTATCGTGTCCTATTGAATATTGTCGAATCTTCTGTTGTTCCATGTTCTCACACAAATCTGTGTCCCACACCGATGTATGCTTCGTTCTCTTACGCATACATGTATATAAGGTACTATACATTCATCTCTGAATATCATCGTTGCATCATCAGTTAAGCATACATTTAATCATCGCCCCACGCGCTTGCCACTGCTATGCTAAGTTACAGATATATTAGAGACCTTAGTCTCTAACAAGTCCACTATAACAAATGCGGTGGCAGCGCCTGTTACTTATCAAAATTTACCACATGCACATAACTCTTTATGCTGGACCCAAATAAGCTTCAGCACAAGGACAGCACTGTCGATTGTCTCTGTCGTCTTTTTGTCATAGCAAAAAAAAGGTAGGACTATCCTCGTATGAACTATATATACCGCAATTCAACTTATGCGCTGGGTCTCTTTCGCCGAGGCTCTGACTGATGAAGTTATATGCTCATGTGCTCGGTCACTGTCCCAAATGCGGACAATCTACCTTCGCTTCGCGTCTCAGCGCATCTTCGCGACTGGTGATTAACCAAATGATGTCTCTCGGAGCACTGATATATATGGTAACGACTCGCGGCTATGCTTCGAAATGTTGATAGGCTTAGCTTTGAACGGGGGGGGGGGTCAGCCGCGCTGAGCGACAATTGCTGCCGTGAGGACGGCGGCAAACGTGCCTTGCGTGCGCATATTGGGCTCGCTCGAGTGCCGCTATCGCAACATGTGTGGAATATCTTAAAGCTATTCAAAGTTATCTATTGCATCAATTTACCCGCTCAAGCGAGTCCCTTGGCGCGGGTGTCGTTAAACATGGCCAGTCGGTTCCTTGATCGGGCGGGATTCGCGCGGTGACGTGCTTCGCCGAGGTTATAATCATTACAGAACTCCCCAGCCATTGTGGGTCGCCCCAGCAAGCATGCAGTCGGCAAGTCTGAGTATCCCGCTTGTAGGCTGTCTCCTCCAAGACGATATGACGTGCGTGGCATCTCGAATACGAGAGCATGCTCATGGGACCGACGGTACATGTAGTCGAAGGCTAGTACTGGTTTCCCGAGCCTCCCGCTTGAGAGAACTCACAGTGCACATTCCAAACAAAAGTGGGGGCTAGTACCCTGGCGCTAGTTGTTCCGGCCTTCGCCTGAACGAGAGAGAGGTTGTAAGAGATAGGGCGGGAGCGAATCGTATAAAATGCGAGGTTGTTCAGGTACTGAAAAACATCCTAGCTTCACTCGATTCGCACTCCATAAAATTCATCATGCGCTATGTTGCACTTTTCGCCTTCTCTGCTGGATTACAGCTTACCGCTGCCCAAACCATCTATGATATTGTACGTATTTTTGCCCTCACTTGCAGGTACATGCTCGGTCTCAACGCTCTATCTTCTCATAGGGTAGAATACTTGGGATAGAACCAAGCTCCTAACTCGCGCCAGCGACCCCGCAATTAACTTTGTCGCCAAGGGTGCGGTCGGGGACGCAGATATTGTGGTTAGTGATACCACCGACTATCAGCAGATGGATGGGTTCGGAGCAACTCTAAGTGAGTTAGCTACTACTGCTAAACGTATCCCCAAATACTAAATACCGTCTCAATGCTCAGCCGACTCCTCGGCGTTGGTACTGAGCCAACTAAAGTCTAAGAATTTGGCCAACTACAATACTGTACTTTCCCGATTGTTCAATTGTAAGTCGACTCAAGGCAACGAGGCTCATAATAGTAGCTAATAATGTAACACGTATAGCTGCCGATGGTGCGGCAACTGCTGGTTTTGGTATTCTCTGTCTAAGCCTGGGAGCCTCAGACTTCTCTGCCAGTGGTAAGTCTCGGGAGTCTACTTCGGAGATGGTAATGCTCATATGTCGCTTATAGCTTACAGCTTCGAAGATACTGCCGGAGATAGCACATTCGCTAACTTCTCTCTTGATGGTGCCCCCGCTTACCTTTGGTCCACCCTTAAGGATATCGTGGCTGTAAACCCAAGGATCAAGCTGTGTGTTTTACCATGGTCGTCTGTGAGTGCGCGTATGCGAGATATTTCTGATTATTACTTATGTGTAATTTTCAGCCGGCATGGATGAAATCGCCCGCATCTCTGAATGGGGGTGCCCTTCAAAGCCAGTATAATGGTGTTTGTAAGTAATATTTACAAATTAATTTTCCGAATCTAACGCCATCAATAGTCGCTCAATACCTCTTCAAGACCGTCCAGCAACTCAAAGCGAAAGGCTTCGCAGTATATGCTATTAACCCTCAAAACGAACCTGAGAATCCCAATGCGACCTACCCAACTACCAGTATGCCGTATACCCAGGAAGCAGTTGTTGGCCAAGCTTTGCGCCCTTTACTCGATAACAATGGGGTTTCGTCCGTTAAGATTATTGGGTAAGCTCATCACGGTTCTTACCGCGAATCTGTACCAACACACATCTCCGTAGCTTCGAACATAACTGGGATCATGCCGGCCAGTACCCCGTTTCGTTGATGAGCTCTGCCGGAGGTTCGTTCGCTGGTGCCGCCTTCCACTGCTACGGAGGAGCTGTTTCCAACCAGGATCTCTCCATCGGCTGGACATGTCGAATTTTGCTACAATGTATTTCAAGTTTCAATACGCGTGAATGCCATAAGATTTGCATGCAAACAGAGGTCTATGTGAGAGTATATGCAAGTAACACAACACATCAAAAACAGAATCGACATGAATCATGTCAAAGGTAGAACTCTCAAAAGTTAACATGGTCGTTAAAAAAGATCAGAAACATGCCAAAGGGGGAAGGCAAAGAGCCAGGAATGTTGAATTTCAACATGGCCATGTCAAATTTTGATATGTCTAGCTTGCGTAGAGGATACATTTCCCGAACAAGGTGGTTTACATGTCTGAATGCGCTGGTACCATTGGAAGTGACTGGTGGAGCGATATCAAGTGGTACATGGACAACGTGTGAGTTATCCGTATATCTTCATCATGACAATAGCTAATTACGATAATAATAGTGCTAGATAAAGATACGGAAAGTCAATAAGAAAAAACCTTGGGACACCCGGTCGGAAACGTACCAGAAGCTGATATGTATCATCTCAGCTTCTCCGGTTTCTCCAAGAGGCGGATCAGCAGCGTACCAAAAACCGCCTATGTAATCGTCCAGGTCGAATGATTTCCGGACGCCTATATATACCGATTTGGGTACATTACGTCAGAAAAGCTATTTCATGCGGAATTTTAGAACGTCTACATCTTATAGAGATGGTGCACCTCAACACTGGCCTCGTATCGGCATGATGTGGAATAATGCAAGCAATCCGAGCGGTGGTCCCCTTTTCCCTGGTACAAACAGCTGCAATGGTGCTGGATGCCGGGTAATTGTCACTATTAACACCGATGGAAGCTATTCTCAACCAGGAATGTGCGCAACAACCACCTTACATCTTCAAGTGCACCATTCCTAACCCGCATTCTATCCAGTCTACGCACTGGCCCAAGCTTCCCCTGCCATTGTCACAAAGGATGCTCGAGGACCAACAGGTCAGCGTATCGGCGTCTCGGTCGGTGGAGGTCAATCATGGGCTCTTTGGGTCAACGCGTTCGTCACCAAACGCACTAGCAGCGCCAAGTGGAATCGAATTTCGGGGTGTTCAGGTGAGTCTAAATCTCATGTATCAGAATGTTTTGGACTTTACTGACAATTTGGGTATAGGCAACCTATACTTTTCCTGTGGGCGTCACTATCCTTTGGTGGTTCGCTCAGAATTAAGGTTGGGAGACAATCGAGTTGCCTCCAATAGTTGAGTTCTCTGGCTTGGTATTGTTTCTGTATGTAGATGTGTGTACCAGAATCTATGTTGCTTTTGTCTTCCCAGAAATGTTGGTTCATTATCACGAAAACGCACCCCCACAAACTAACTGCTCTGGGGGCCGTTGAGCTCACTGAAACTGATAGTCTCCTCCGGACCTCTCACGAGCACTCTCGAGTGCTCTACCGAGGGCTTGATTCTTCGGCTACCCAGCACCTATCTTCGTATTTCACAAGAGATGGATGGCGCAACGAGGATGGAATCGGCACTACCAGAAGCAAGACGAGTGGGTACGAGATCTCGGCCAATCCCCGAATATCTAGCTAGCACGTGACGAGGCCCTACTGTCTAACGACGCTTCTGAGCGCTGCCAGTGACTAGATGCCGGTAGCCCCGGTAGCCCGTGCTACTTCGGGTCTAGTGAGTACTCAGAAGCATCGTTAGACAGCTCGAGCTAGTTTATGCTGGCTAGATATTCGGGGATCGACTGAGCAGGGTTAATAACTCATACACTACTCAGCCAATCCTCGAATATCTATCTAGCATACACTAGCTCGAACTGTCTAACGATGCTTTTGAGCACTCGCTAGACCCGAAGTAGCACAGGCTACCGGTGCTACCGGCATCTAGTCAGCGCTCAGAAGCATCGTTAGAGAGTGGGGCCATATCATGTGCCAGCTAGATATTCGGGGATTGGCTGAGTAACTGTCATAAAGCGAGATATTAGCATTTTATCAATGCTACGACTTGCTTGGGATGCTTGCAACTGTAAACATGAATAACTCTGCCCGGGCCAGCTTGATCAACTAGCAGACTGGAGCCAACCTGCTTTCACTACAACAGCCATCCATCCTCATCCGTACCCTATGGTTTGGGATCATACCCATTGGTGTATGTACACAGATTTTAGAATGTCTCGCCGTTGATTTTCCACGCAAGGGTGAGTCGTTTGTTATCGCGATACTAGATATAGCTTATATCTAGCGCCGCTTACTGCCTGGAATTGTGTCGAACGTCGCCAGCCTGCACCCCGCTTCCTTTTCAGCTTGATATCAACCACCTCTGTGAAAGACCAAAGTCTTTAATAGCTATGACCTAGCGTAGGGCATGCAGGGAAGCGAATGGATACTCTGGATGGACTAATATTCAACGATTTACAGCAGAGCCTTATATACTGTACATGTAAGATAACGGAGCACGTATATGCACGGCAGGTAAACTGAGCTATCGGATCATCGCGAGATCCGAGCGTGTGATCTTCAACAACCTTACCGTCCGGCATCTCCGTACCTTCATTTCTCTCTCATTTTATCGCCTAATTTTTGGGTTCTCCAGAGTTTGGGTACGGCCATCGTCACTTTCGTCTTCAACGGCTTGAGCCCTCTCCAGATTATTGTACCCTCGGTTGGTTCCGCCGGTGTTGGGAATAAAAGCTTGTCGCAATACTGCGGCAATCTCCTCCATTGACGCAGGATTCCCGTCTCGGTCTAGGATAGTCGCAAGCTGTTCATATGTCTGTCGTCCTCCCATACTCACTGTAATATCGTGGCTCACTTTCCTTGATAGCATCCGTCCCATGATCGTCTGTCTCCATCCAGATTGATTTCATCTCCATCATCTCCTCTTCTATCCTCTACCACAATGGCGTTCCTGTCGTCTTCACCCTGGGACTTGTTTTCGTCACTTGAATGTCCAGCGGACTCTAGTTTATTATGCTAATAGAAAATATTAAGTAAATTGTGCGCATACAGCCTTACTCACCGGCTAACCTTCAACAGTTTTACGGTTCTATGCTGGAAACATGTCTTTTGCGTCGATAAGCCAGTAGACTCGGGCGGTACGTACGAGCGGCACCGTTAGCCTTTGATTCGGACCGTGCTTGACGCAAAGTCATTGCGGGTTTCGGTTTCGGCTTTGTAGTCATTCTTGAAGGTATACGACTTTGCAAGGGGTAGATTCGAGCAGGGAGTAAGTCTAGATCCGCTGGTTTATGTGACCGCGCGTTTGTTTAGTTTCTCATTATATATCAGGGGCACGAACATGAAACACGAGGGATTGACGAGTCGCGACCACTCCAGGGACAATTAGTTGATGTAGGCATGTTTCATCCAGAAAAATAACAATTATATTCTCACTTCATCAAAGGATACAACTGAACGAGGAATGTCTATGTAAGACATGCCTAAGATGGGTACTGTAATTGATATCTGTCGAGTGGCACGGTTGTGACCGGCATCCCTTACCCATTGGCGCAATGCTGCGCATCATCTTAGCCAGACTTGTCCATCCCGCCTGGACATTTTCGAGAAAAAGGTGGATGGACTTTGGTAGTTGCTCATTTTCCGTGCCACGAGGCCGCTACATTTAAGTTATGATGTCGCCAAAATCCGCGGATCGGCGATTACGAGTGGCTGCTGTATCATCTGCTGATCCCCTTCGCCACTTGATCTGTACTCTAACACTAGCTCTGTATCGTGACTGATTTCGACATGTCTTCTAATCCTCCAAATAGAGGAGGTTCGACCCCTCGGGGTTCTAGACGAGGCAGAGAGAATCTAAGCACTCCCCGTGGCCGTGGGGCACGGCCGCCAAACTCGGAAGGTAAACTTTGGTATCTTGAGGAAAATTTTGAAACTGCTACACTAAAAAGTTAGGTTAGGTTAGGTTAGGTTAGGTTAGGTTAGGTTAGGTTAGGTTAGGTTAGGTTAGGTTAGG